>CM040129.1:205989996-207274276 GCA_022559845.1 Amorphophallus konjac
GGAAGGTCAGAGCAGCCAAGGCAAAGGTCTGAGCATGAGGGGCTGAAGGTCAGTGCATGCTTAGATAAGGTCAGTGCAGGTTTGAAGTGAGATCGGTGCAGGTTTGAGGTATGAGGGAGCGAGGTCGGTGCACGTTCGAGATGTGTGAAGGGCAAGGTCGGTGCACGTTTGGATTAGGTCGGTGCAGGTTTGGAAATGCGAAGGGCAAGGTCGGTGCATGGTCACCCTAAGGTCGGTGCATGTTCACCATAAGGTCGGTGCAGGTTTGCAAATGTGAAGGGCAAGGTCGGTGCACGTTCACCATGAGGTCGGTGCAAGTTTGGAAATGTGAAGGGCAGGGTCGGTGCATGTTCACCATAAGGTCGGTGCAGGTTTGGAAATGTGAAGGGTAAGGTCAGTGCACATACAAGATGGGATCTGTATGCATGGGCGGCCAGGCATGATGGGAGGACTGCGCACCCCAGGCATAGGGCCAGAGGCGGAGTTTCTTGCAACACTCCAATCTGAAGATTTGTTTATTATTTTATTGTTTTATTTATTATTTCATATCTTTTTATATGCCCCCCCTTTTTTTATCTTTATCTATTTACTTCTTTAGGACTATTATTGTTTTCTTTATTATTTATTTTCTTTATTCATTATTATGACCTCTTTGTTATTATTATTTATTTATTATTATTACTATATTTTATTTATTTATTTATTTATATTTGTTCTTATTAGTATTATTATTTTATTGTTATTTATTTATTTAGTATTAACATCATTCTTATTTTTATTATTATTTATTATTATTATTTTTTATTGTTCTATTTTTTAATTATATATATATATATATTTATTATATATTATTTTTGTATTATCATTATTATTATTATTGTTGTTTTTTTCCTTTTCTTTCTCCCCTTTTATTAATTCATTTCTTTGTTTATTCAATCGATGCCTAGGTCCGCGCTGTCACAAGTGCCACAGCAATGCGGGCCCAATTCTCTTCGTGTCTTCCACAGTCCTTCCGACTCACGGGAGCATCTTATTATTACTTATTATTATTATTATTTATTTGTTTATCACTTCTATTTTGTATTATTGCTCTTTTTATTATTATTAGTTTTTATTATATTAATTCTCATGAAAATTCGGCAGTATCTCCCCCGGACCCGGATGCGGGAGGGGTAAAGCGGGTGCCCATCCACAAGAAGTGACGTGTCCCAAAAGTAGAGGTGTGCACGAAAGCGGCAACACCCGAAACCATCGCGTCAAAACATGGTGCAAAATCGAGCGGGCATGAAGTTCAAACAAGACGGGCGAGTGCCACCAGATCGCATGGTGGTAATGCCACCGGATCACAACGGTGGGAAGGGCCACCGGATGGGCGAGGTGGCATGGCCACCGGATCAAGGGTGGTGGTGAGCCACCGGGTCGAGAAGGTGAGGATGTCACCGGATCAAAGGGGTGGCCAGGGGTCACCGGTTCGGCAAGCACGCAAGCGCACCGGATGGCAGGAAGGGATACGGGGTCACCGGATCGAGAGCGCCACCAGATCAAGGGGTGGAAAAGAAAGGGTCTGCCGGATCGAAGGAGGAGGCGGCTGCCACCGGATGGGGGAGAAAAGGTGCCGTCGGATCAAAAAGGGATGGAAAGGAAAGGTTCCACCAGATCTATTGGGTATTGATGCCACTGATTCTGGGCATGGAAGGGGCGGTTAGGCCATCGTGCCCGGAGATGATGGTGTCACCGGATGGGGTCGCCAAGAGGCCGCCGGATGAGGTGAATGGAAATGCCACCGGATGAAGGAGCGGCAAGCCACCGGATCGCGACAGAAGGAGGAGAACTCACCACCGGTTGACAAAGCTTCACAGAACCAGGTGATTGGGGAACCATGGAAGGGAGAATTACTCTGACGGCGAAGGGCGGGCTACCCAATCCCCTGGCGACTCGAGGGTGCCGTCCATTGAGCTGGACAGACCCCGGACTCAAGCGTTGTGGGAGTTCCCTCTAACGGGAGGGGAAGAAATAGATGAAACGGAAAGGACAAACGTGCTCGCCCGGGGGGAGGGATGTCCTCATTAGGTTGAGCAGACCCCCACCCCTCCTGGGTGAACGACACGGGAAGAGGGATATTCAAGCTAAAACCTACAACTGTTATTCTTTTGTAAAAGGAAAACCATGCACAAAAGGAGGATACAAGGAAGCAATAGAGGGAGTAAGACGCGGTGGGGAAGAAAAACCAGAGCACCGGCTCCCTTTTCTCTCTAAGCCGCTCCTCTTTGTACTCTCCCTCACTCACCCTCTTCCTTTCTCTTCTTCTTCTCCTGGGCTCACCAGAGCTGGAGCTAGCAGGATCGCTCTCTCCCTCTTACTATTCTTCTCTTCTCTCTTTCTTTTCTTCCTCCCTTCACCCAGGTGGTGGTCGGAGTAGCAGGACTCCAGAGAACGAAGGGCCAGCATCTCCCCCTTCTCTTCTTCTCTTCAGGGCCTTATATATCTGGCAGCTCGTTCGTGATAACCACGTTACCGATGAGGCGGTCAATGGGGCGTCGAGGAAGCTTCCGTCTTGACCTTTCACGTGGCCCGTCAACATGCCGCATTTGGAGTGGACAGAGGGTTGGTAACAGAGAGAGGACGCCTTCCACAGTTGCCCAAATGATTAAGTGTCCCACTAAGCCATTGCGCGCCAAAGCAAGGACCCTCGGATAGGGGTAATGCCCAACAGTTCTTGAAAAAGAAGTGCATGCGGTTTTCATGAAAGTGTGGCAAAGCCACAGTTTATGCCGTCGCTGGAGCCACCAGATCGCGTTATGTTTAAAGGCCACCGGATGAGGGCCTTATACATGCCACCGGATGAAGAAGCTCAACCGCGCCACCGGATCACTTGGGCTTTTGGGGTGCCACCGTATATGCCATAGTTTGGAGCCACCGGGTGCTACAGTAACCCCACCGGTTGGATATGCCGGGACGGTGAGAGAGGCTGAGAGACAGTGAGAGAGGCACTGAGGGACGGTGAGAGAGAGACACTGAGGGAGAGAGAGACACTGAGAGAGAGACGGCGAGGGAGAGAGAGATGCTAAGAGAGAGACACTGAGGGAGAAAGAGAGACGGCGAGGGAGAGAGAGACGGTGAGGAGAGGTGGTGAGACGGTGAGAGAAAGAGAGAGACGGTGAGGGAGAGACGGTGAGGGAAAGAGAGAGAGAGACGCTGAGAGAGAGAGAGATGATGAGGGGGAGAGAGACGGTGAGGTTAAGAGAGAGAGACGGTGAGGGAGAGAGAGACTGTTATTTTATTTATTTATTTATTTATTCATTCATTTATTTTACTAGTATTGTTATTTTTTTTTCATTTTCATTTTTTCATTCATTCATTTTTTTATGTTATTCTATCTATTTTCTCATTTTCTTCTATTCCATCTTTTTTCTTCTTTTCTTCTATTCTCATTTTTATTTCATTTTATTTTCTTCCTTTGACCCTCGGGCCTCCACACTCCGGGCTACATCTTCGAGGACGTCGTGACCTCGCTCGATTTTATATTCAATTCGTCCCTTGGAACTTAAATTCATGATGGCACGGTGCTGTGTACAGGATGCGGCCCCACCATCGCCAGAACTAAAATTCGACCGTTGGCCGTGAAAATTTGGGTGTCCACAAGGAGTTAGACCATTCTTCTCCAGACATCATCAAATCAGGAGACACAACAATCTCCCCATTTTTGATGATGGCAACAGTTTATATTAGATGTATTTTGATGAAAAGCATTCGGTTCAAATATACAGTTATTAAACATACAATGCAAGCTAATGCAGATGAATATGCAACACTATGCCAAATGCCAATGCTAATGCCAAATGCCAATGCTCAAAAATACAGATAGCTCTCTCTCCCCCTTTGACATCAGCAAACAGGAAGGGAGGTAGAGAAAGAACAATCTCAGAAATACACTCCCCCTTCTAATGTAATCTCCCCCTTTGACAACAACAAGGAAGAAAAAATTATCAATAGGATAATAACTCAGAGAAGTGGAAGTGGAAGTATGTTAACAGAGAGAAGTCGGACTGACACCCTGTTTAATAGTTCAGAACTAAGCATTACAAAGCTCTGAGTCTTCAGATATATGAATCAAAATAGTGTATTCTTGATAGATTTCTGGTTTAAAGGTGATAAAACTTAGAATCCATATACTTCATTCATTGGATAAGTTTGTTGTTCCTGATAATATCAATAAACCAGTATCACATTAATCATGTGAGAATTGTTTAACTGTATCTTACTCTCGAAAAATCAGTGATAATCTTTGGGAGTGACCAAGGTATGTATTGAAGTTAAACAATATGACACATTTGAAGTTTGTTTAAGGAACAGTATTTTAACAATATGAACCTAGTAGTTTGAGGAACTTCATGACATAAGTGTTTTCCATTTCTTTGATGGAGCACTTAGTTTCTCAGTGCGTACTATTTTTATCATATGATCAGAGATAACCTAAGCCACTTCATGACTTAAGCATTCTCCATTTCTTTGATGGAGCACTCAGTTTCTCGATGTTTACTCAGTCATTGCTCTACCATTTTTATTTTTCATACGATTGGTTTACTGTCTTTTTTATTTTTCAGAGAGACTTGTTTAAAGATAATACACAAACTCAGTTTTCTCTACCAAGATTTCATCAATTTAGCAGATTTCAGATACAAGAAAACCTTTATCAAGCATGTAATGAGACAAGGGTTGAGAGCGATTATCAGATATCAACATTCCTATTTACTGAATGCAGTCTCTTGATTCTAAAGATTATAAATTTTAAACCATCAGTTCATGCAAGAATCAAGCAAGATTCATATAATAGATGTCTGATTTCTATTGCTTAAAATTTTGAACTTATTATCAGACTGCCATTATGTCAGAAATCAAGTTATGGAATGATGATATGAGAGCTCACAAAATTTGTATCAGAACCAGCAAGTTGTATGAGAGAAAAATAAAGTCTGAACTCCAAAGGGGTTGGAGTGGAAGAGATCTGAGTGACAGACAGATAGACATGCTCAATACTCCCCCTGACACTTTGCAGCAAGCATAGAAATTCTCTAATTCTTAGAACACTCCCCCTGTCTATTTGCATCTTTACTTAATTATTCAACCACAGTTATGCATGCATTTCTAGACATACCATCATGAAGTAGAATGCAGTGCAATCACCTGTCCTACATACATGATTGTACAAAAATTCAGATGCGAATGCATGACATGTAGTGAAGTCCAATTAGAAATGAGACTCTAGACATAATAATATGAGATGAAATGAAATGCAGTGCTGAGACATACTCTTGATTCAGGATACTAGGTGAAGGTTAATCCTCAACACATGGTATGGACTTTCAGACAAATTGAATTTATCCTTCCATCTCATATCATTTGATATACCTCTGAAATCAAGATAACAAATGTATGATATCAATCAAGTATTCACAAGACAAGGTCTAAACCTTTATTCAGAAGCAATGAACAGTTAATCATTAAATCATCAGATCAGGTCATTTATTCAGTTCAGTTAATTGAACCTAATCTTATTCAGAGAAATTATTCAAACATGGATTTTCAGACAGATAAATCATGTGTCAATTTCAGTCAGATCAACAGATTTATTCCAATGCAGACAGACATGAATTCATAAATCATATCAGAAACTTTATTCAAAAATGAAATTGAGATTAATTATCATGTTGAAATTTACATAAACCAAATTCTCTTCTTAGGAATTGAAATCTCTCATTACCCAGAGGTTTAGTAAATATATTAGCTATCTGTTTTTCAGATTCAATGAAATGCAATTCAATTTCATTTTTATTTACCTCATCTCTAAGAAAATGGTGTTTGATTTCTATGTGCTTAGTCCTAGAGTGATGAACATGATTTTTAGTGAGAGATATAGCACTAGTATTATCGCATAAAATTGGAATGCATCCCAATTTTATTTGATAATCAATAAGTTGGTGCTTGATCCAAAGTACCTGGGCTGCATAATTCCCAGCTGCAACATATTCTGCTTCAGCTGTAGATAGAGCAACAGTGTGTTGCTTTTTAGAAGCCCATGACACCAGACAACCACCTAGGTAATGGCAATACCCACTAGTGCTTTTCCTATCTATCCTATACCCTGCATAATCTGCATCAGTGTAGGTGTTGCACTCGAAAATTGTCTTGAATTAAATCAAAGAATTGTTGCTATGCAACATACGACGAGAAGCACGACGTATCATCGACATCGTCGGACTACGGAGTATCTCCGTAATTCAAGGTCTCTCGACCAGACAATATTATGGTCGACGTCACAGCAAGAAAATTGGCGAGGAAGATTCATGAGTATACCGGTCAGGGTAGCCGAGCAAATGTATCACACGGCACAGACGGGCGCAAAGTTCCTCCCTATGCGGCGACGAACGACCAGACAAACAAACAATGCTCCCTCTACGGACACGATGCTGCCACGCGGCGAAGGAGCAATCTCCTAGAGATATATAGCTCCACCACGGCTCTTCTCCAACCCGGGACGACGAAAACGGAGCGAAACGGCACGAAGAGGAGCCAAGAAGCACGCCCGGGGGTCAAACGACCCCTCCCGGGTCAAAAGGGAGGCCGCGGCCCCGCTGGGACCCAGCGGGGTCGCGCGACCCCGCTAGTCCACCCCCGGGGTCGCCCGACCCCGCTAGTCCACCCGCGGGGTCGCCCGACCCCGCCGGGTCACGCCCGTCCTGGGGCCGCGCGACCCCGCCTGGGTCCGCCCCCCTCCGGGGTCCGAGTTTCAAAAAAAACACAAAAAAGGGATTTTTAACCCCCTCAGAGGGGTCATTTGACCTTTTTTGGTGGCCAGAGGGGTCAAAATGGCTTTTACCACCCCACCTTGACAGAATTGGGGTAAATTTATTCGTTTGACCCCTCTGGGCCCTCCCGCCTTCTATAAATAGACCCTAAGGGTCCAGGGGGAGATGGGGGATCAACCTACGTACGTACGGAGCACTTCTCGCACTCGGAGCATCTCACGTTTGGAGTTTGTTCGTTTGTTTCGACCCGTGTGGGGTAAGTCCCCAGGTCTTGTATTTATGCCCCTACGGGGTATATTTACATTTACGCCCCTCAGTGGGCCATATTTGTAATTTTGCCCCTCAGCGGGCCATGTTTTGTAAGTCTTTACGTCTCGGGATGACTAAGTCAGGTGGTTCTATCCTTACGATGGCGGAATTACAAAAACGTCCTCCCCGGGACCGTAAAAGACCAAGATCCTGTAATTTGCAGTTATACCCTACAACTTTTGTAATTGGGGCTACGCCCCTATCTCCCGCTCCAACGCGGACGTTTGTACAGTCGACAATTCGCCGACAACTCTTGTACCCACTGAAATTATAAAAGTACCCAGCATACATCGGGCATCTCCTTGGGGGGAAATTATAAGAAAACCCCCGGCTTTCCAAAAATTATATTTATACCCCTCCTTCGGCTAAGTTGACAAATGCGCGCCTTCTATGAAGCCCCTTGTCATTCTTTCAGTCCAAGAGTGTTGTCAGCTCAGTCTGACACATGGGTGCCACCTCAGCTTGGATCCACCTAGGGTCTCGTAAAATTATCAAAATACCCCTGTGACCTAGAAATGGCCTAGCAGCCCCTAAAACCCTCCAGAAAGAGCCTCAACGTCTTGGGGAGTCAGGAACCTGGTCCTACCTCCGTTCCAGCCCAAAAATTACCAGAGTGCCCCTGGCCTAGGAAAATTACCAAAATACCCTTGGGTTGGTAAAATTACCAAAATACCCTCGGGGTCCAGAAAACCTCCCGTGACTTCAATTATGCCTATGGCTTCCCCCGCATATCATCTTCATATTCCCAAATCCTAGGGTTTTGCCCAAATATGGCCTCAGTTAAAACCCTAACTTAGTCGTTGTTTCTGTTGGTCGGTGGTGAGTGAGTGGACATTGTGAGCCCTCCAAGAGAGTTTACCCCCAACATCAGAACCCCCATAGAAGACTTTTGAGATTTCTTTGACAGTTAAACAAAGGTGTTTGGACGTTAGGCCGATGTAAATCAACACTGACTGCGGTCAGTGGGGAAAGGTCCAGCACTCGAACCCAAATCGTCTGATACGACGCGCACACACGGAATCACCCTCTACTCAGATGGGGGGGATGTTTCTTTTCAAAAAGAACGAAAATCTACCTTTTATCTACGATAAAAGTCGATTTAGATTTTTTTCGTGTCTCGCAGACTGGCACGCCCGGTGGGACCCTTCCCACCTTTCTTCTTTCTATCAAAGAAAGTCTCTAAACCTTTTACAAGGTTCTGATTTCCCTCCTCTTCCTTTTACAGGACGGGAAGAGGAGGGCACATCTCTCTGTTCATTTGAGAGTTCTTTGTGCATCTGCACACCACTCCTTTCATGCTATGCACCACCACCAACACCAGCAACAGCGATGGCTGCCGTTACCTATGGCCCCGAGATTGTCACCAATCACGCCAGGCTCGGATTCCTGGCAACCCCACTGGTCTTCGGCGACTTCCCACCTATTGTCGGCTCGCCCTTCTTCTTGGGCGTGGTACCGGTGGCTGAAGTCGGTTCAGCCATGCTTGCAACAACTGTCGGGGGCGTCAGGCCCTCGGCCCCATCAACTGGCCGGGTCTACCCGGTCAAGAAGACAGTCGTTGAGGGTATCAAGCCCTCTACTGCAGCAACTGGCCGGGTCCGCTTGGTCAAGAAGACAACTGTCGGGGGTGTTAGCCCCTCGGCCCTAGCCACTGGCCGGGATAGTCCGGTCAACAAGGCTGCTACTAGGGGTGTCAGGCCCTCGGCTCCATCAACTGGCCGGGTTCATTCGGTCAAGAAGACTACTGAAGGCGTCAGGCCTTCCGCTTCAGCTGATCGGGTTCGCCCGGTCGCGAAGACAACCGTCGGGGGTGTTAGGCCCTCGGCCCCAGCAGTTGGCCGGGTCAGTCTGGTCAACAAGTCGACTATTGAGGGCGTCAAGCTCTCCGCTTCAACTGGTCGGGTCCGCCCGGTCAACAAGCCAGCCGTCGGGGGTGTCAGGCCCTCAGCTTCAACAATTGGTCGAGTCTGCTCGGCCAACAAGCAAGCTTCTGAGGGTGCCAGACCCTCTATTGCAGCAGCCGGTCGGCTTCGTCCGGCCAACTTTTCACAGACCAAGGGTGTCAGGCCCTTTGTCTCAGTAAACGATCAAGTTTTCTCGGCCAACCAGATTACTGTCGGTGCTGCTCCTGCTCAACGGGGGCAACGTCGTCGCCGTCACGGCCCTAACTCCACTGCGACTACCCTTAGAGGTACCGCCCCTGTTCAATGGGGGCAACGCCGCCACCGTTAGGATGATGCCATGCTTATGGCAGGCACCACCACCGTTGCCCCTGCTCAACGGGGGCAACGTCGTAGCCGCAAGGGTACAAAGCTCGAAGCAGCTATCTCTCGCTCCGGTAAGACTGTAATTGTCGGAGACATCCGCATCCGGCTCGATGGAGGCGAGCCAATCGTGCCACGGGATTGTCATGTCCCGACCATTCCTACCTCCAACCACTTCGAGCTCCTTCGGCAAGTTCAGAAGGACAGAGTGATGAAGAAGAAGCCTGCCGTACCGGCGGCAACCCAGGGCCCTCTGCAACGGCCCAAGCCACGAGTTGCCTGGTCAAGGACAGGGGGCAACAAAGTGGAGGAGCGTCAGCTCCATCTGAAGAAGATTTGGGTCACCAAGGAGGAGGCCCAGATTATAAGGCGCGGGAGGGCGGAGGAGCCCTTCCGCATGTCGGAGCTTCAGCGGATGCGGAGTCCGCCATGCATTGAGGCCTCGACGTCTGCGAGGTTTACATCTCAACCCCTACGGGGGCAAAAGCGCCGAGGAGCCGGAAAGAATGTGCGGCCGACCTCCCCGTGGGCCAGTTCCACGCACACGGAGGAGGATCGCTCTCCTCAAGCATCTATATCCCGAGTGTCTATCTTTGATAGACTTGGGAGGCCGCCCAAGCCAGAGCGACAACCGCCCAAGAAAAAGTGGGTGGTCCAAGTGACCGATGACATCGGTAAAGTGTTCACCTGTTACGCCACCTCCGGCGACAAACATCCCGAGAACACCTCGGGAGAGCTTGACCAACCTATCCAATATTGGAGGAAGTCAAGGCCGGTCTCCCGGATTCTAGGGCAGACGTAGCAGGTGTCGGCTGTTGGTACATCTCAACACGAGCCGGCACGACAGGAAGAGCGCCAGGAAGACGTCCACAGTGTTGATGAGGACAGTCACTCCCGGCACGAAGAAGAGTTGGGGGAAGAGCCACGGGCCCCCACATTGGAAGAGCTTCGACGGGAGAACCAAGAGCTCAAGAACCTGCTACAATCGCTCTTGCGCGAAAAGGAGGCTCCTGCCCCGCCTCACGGGGCACCCACTGGAACGGAGCAGCAGCCTTCTCCCATTCCAGCAACAGCCAACGCCTCTGTCACTGCTGCAAGATTCCCACTGGCGATGGACTTTGAAGTCCCGCCACATGGTGCCAATGCGCGGTCATCTGCTACTCCTGCTACAAAAAGCCTCATGGCGCAGAAGCAAATGATTAAACGCATTATAGAGGTGAAGTTTGCTCAACATGGGGAGGGAGTGGCCACCGTTGATTTGTACAGCATGCCTTATCCCCTCCGTCATCAATTCAAGAAGCTTCCGCCTGACTGCCCAAAAGCCCCGAAGCTCTGGAAGTTCAACGGGCAAGGCTCTCCGCATGAACACCTGGCCTATTACATGACAGCCATGGGTGAATTAGCCCTGGAAGAGGCATATTTGTTGTAGTATTTCGCCACGTCCTTGACTAGCACCGCCTTCCAGTGATATTCAAGGTTGAAGCCCAACTCAGTATCTGATTGGGCTGATATGCAGAAGAAGTTTGTCGACCGCTTCCAAATGGTCGAATGCAAAGTCTCCTTAGCAGAGCTTTGTTCCCTTCAACAGAAGAAGGGTGAAACAGCATTAGACTTCATCAAGCGATGGAGAGACGTCAGCATGCGCTACGATAATCCTCCGACGCCTAAAGATGCGATCACCATCTGCCGCAGGGGTCTCTCGGCAGAAGTCAGCGAAAAGTTTCTGGGCTCCAATATCAGAAGCGTTGACCAGTTGAACACAGTGGTGGCGGAAATTAGGATGTTCTTTGCCGACCACCCTACACAAGCTTCTGCCAAAGGCAAATCCTCCAAAGACCATCTGGCTAGCGGCAAGGAAGTAAATGCTGTAGATTTCTCCCCGACCAATGGAGAAAAGGGAGAAGGAAAATCTAAAGGCAATGGCAAAAAGCCTGATGCCAAAGCAAGCACGTCTCGGTTAGCGGAGAACATGAAGATGCCCTATTCCTTCAGGAAAGAGCATACTAAAATGCTCTTTGATCTATGCATGAAAGAGCAGCTCATCACCCTGCCGGATCCGCGGAAGCCCGCAGAGGTGGATAAAACTGGTGATCCTACCTATTGTGTGTATCACCGGAGGTTGGGTCATACCATCGGGGATTGCTATGTCTTCAAAAACATAGCAAAAGAGCTCATTCAAAAAGGTTTGATAAACATGCTGGGCCATGCAGTCGACCCACCACAGCCGCATGCTTGGGGTCGATCGAATCGGTCGGCTAACGTCGTCCACATGGTGGCGATGGTTTCGAGCTCCAACGCCTCCGAGGCCGGGCCTTCAAATCAGCAGTCCCACACTAGTCCCAGAGCCCCTTCTTCATTCCCCGAATGTCTAGCACTGCGGAGAACCATTCGGAAAATCCGAGGGGAAATTCGGCAATTACAACTAGAATAGAGGCACCTGCTGCAGTTCCTGGAGAGCATTGATCAGTAACTGTCCACTTTCCCCTTTGGCCCATTTGCTAGGGGGTTAGCTCCGACCCACATACGGGAGGCGGGTGTATCACCCACTGGCCGGACTCCGCTCAAGGGTTGGCTCTTTGAAGAGTCCTCATATTCATCCGAAGACGAGGAGGACTCACCGGAAGGCGAGGAGGCTCCACTTCAAGTCGAGCTGCCAGAGAAGTTATATTCATTCCCTTGCGAGAAGACTCCAAACATCTTCTTCGCATGCCAACGGGCGGGACTGATAAGCCTGTCACCCATGGAGCAGACACCAGGTGCTGCTTTTCATCAGGGCTATTGCCCGTATCATGAAGTTGTTGGCCATATCATCCACAAATGTGAGCCGTTTAAGGACATTGTTGAAGACTTAATCAGGCGAGGGAAGATCAATATGGGGGCATCCTTGGTCAACCCACCACAGCCGCATGCACGGAGGACCCTTCATTTCTCCGTCAATGTTATCCATGCTGCAGCAGCCTTCCAGTTCCCTGAGCAGTAGGAGGAGGGAGCTAGTTCCCAGGGAGCCAGTTCCCAGTCTCCTAAATCCACACTCTGGTATCCTGGGTGGCGACCCTCTCACCAGTGTTCTTTCCCCAAGGAGGACACTGAGAAGATTTTTGACAAACTTCTGGAGGATGGCTAGGTTCTGACACATGACCCGCCGTCTTATTACAATGAGACGGCCAAGAGTCACCCCCGCTATTGTAAGTATCATGCAAGGGTGTCTCACCCTACTCGGCAATGCCCAGAGGTTCAGGACTTCATTAAAGCCCTCATCCAAAGAGGGGTTGTCGATACTCAGGGGAACTCCATGACAAGGTTACATCTTGCAGACGCCGCCAGGGAGACTCTCCAGCAAGTTCGGCGAGAAACTAAGGCTTTCTCCCGATTAGCCCGACCAAGTGAGCTTGTGGAAAATGATGAATTCCCACTACTCACTAAAGGCAAGGCCACCTATAAAGGGCCTAAGGTCCAGAACCCAGAATGCCAAGCCGTGGGAGAGAGTCCCAGGGTCTGTCCCAGGTCGAGTCAGCCTGGCATCGTCATAAGAGAGAACTCTCGGCCAGACAACAAAGGCAAGGCCAAGGCGTCAGAGCCTTCAGCCAAAGTTCCTGCCAAGTCAGCAAGGCCGTTATTCGTGGAGAGGACTCAACCTCTTGAGCCCGCGAAGAACCCAATTAAGGCCTCTGTCAGCCCAGCGAGGCCGCCAATTGTAGAAAGGCCTCAGCAGCTCAAGCAAGCCCAGCCACCAGCCCAAGCAAAGTCGGTGGAACCGTAAAGCCCCCAGGGGCCCCACTATGGACTGGCAGAGTTCCAGGAGTTACCTCCTGAAATAATTGCTCAAGCAATCAATGCCACCTTCCAAGCTCAGCCGGAGGAGGTTAATTGGATCAAGGTTGCCCCCAAAAAAAGTCGTGGCACTAAGGTTCCTAAGGAGCCAGCCCGAGGTAAGAAGCAAAATTCTGGGGGCAAGCGAGTCCCACTGCTGAAGCAAACTCCTCTCTCTTCTCAAGAGGTAGCACACCAAAAGAAGCAAGAGAAGAACCGTATGAAGAATTTGAAGAGGAGATTGAAGAAGCAAGCCGAGCAAGCAGCTACTATGGAGGCTCATAAGGAGCCAACTCCTCTACAAAGACTTCAAAAGCTAATAGATGAGCTGGAGGAGTACACTCCCCCTCATCCCACCAGGGTCGTCACTCTAGACGAATATATTCCTTGGGACAAGCTTGGGCACAAAACCCATCTTCTGCAATGGCTCCGAGAAATGGTTCACCGTCTTGAAGAATGTGAAGACTTCCCAATCCCGGAGGAGCTCTCCTTATTCTACAAAGATGAGGAGCTCACTCTCGAGATGCTCGAGGAAATGCTGCAAGAGCTCTCCTACAACATGGTGGCGATCCCGCTGCCTGACAACATTTTTTTTTAAGAAACCCTACCTAGGGACGAGTGGGAGAATGCGCCCTTTGCCAGAGGTAAAGGACTGGCCATTCCACCACCGAGTCTCTAGGAGGTAAATTTTATTGCAAAAGTGAAGGAAAGGTTACATCAGTCTTAAGCTGGGCATTCCCAGTTTATCCATATAGGCCTCTCCCTTTATAATTGAGGGGAGCTCATTAGAAAAGAAAAAAACATTACATTTAGATGAGCAAGCAATGGAGGCCAAAGAATCCGCAACTTTATTTCCTTCTCTGTATATGTGATCAACTTTGTCATGTTGAGTGATTGATCTCCATATCTCTCTGACATGCTGAAGGATGGACCAAGGACAATGATATTCTTTTTTGATAATCCGAATCAGAATTTGAGAGTCGCATTCTATATAGGCAGGTTGAGTGGAAATAGTGTGAAGGTACTTAATGCCATCATTCAGGGCCCTTGCTTCTGCTACAAGATTGTTGGATATCCCATAATAATGAGAGTAGGCTAAAATGACATTCCCTCTATAATATCTGATAACACCTCCTCCTCCAGTTTCTCCGTTTGACTTGCAAGCTCCATCTGAGTTTAGCTTAAGAAAGGGCCACGGAGGGCTTTTCCATTTGATGATTTTCAGTTGAGCGCCATTAAAGATAGGAAGTGGAATGCCCAAGCTGTCCAGAATCATCTTGTATCTGAAAATATTTTCCTTAAACTTTGCAGCAGAACACATTTGCTTCACGTGAGTGAGAGTTTGATGAAGAACACTGTTATTTGCTATTGTTTTACCCTCATATCTGACCTCATTCCTTGCTCTCCAAATGTTCCACATACCATGGCCAATAACAGACAGGATGAGAAGACCATACGCCGATTTAAGTTGAATACTACTTGCTGCCTGACAACATTTACTGTCCCACGGTTGATAGCACTGGAGGCAAGGCTCCTATGGCAACATATCAGCGTCGCTCGGCAAGAAATGGCCGGGGACATGGACGAGGTCGTGGCCGAGGATGTGGACGTGAAGGCCCCCTGGCCCTCGACCGGGTCATAATATTCAGAGGGGAGAAGCCGGGTCCTGTCCCAGAAACTCAAGTTCGGGGAATCCGTTACATCCTCAGCCCCTCAGAGGGTTCAGGCCCCACCTTAACGGCTAAGCCGGGTGGCGTTCCTTTTACCATCACCTCCTCCGATGAAGAAGAGGATCCAACCAAATCACCAAAGTGCGAGGAGGCGTCAGAGCAGGACGGCCCCTCTAACAGGGTCGAGCCCACGAGCCAGGCCGGTCCTTCTAATGAAGACCACCATGATGAGCCTTTGCCACCTCCGGAGGAAGCCTTGGCACTGCTGTTCCAAGAAGATGCGGAAGGCCAGAATGCGGAGGAGCGCCCTTCTAAGCGGGAGAAGCCTCGCCAGGCGCCGAAGACTCTGGTGGAGATCATCGCGCCATTTGATAAGACCCATGCCAGGGCAGACCGCAAAATCATCCATCATATGAAGCGGTTCCCAACCAATGTCACTATTTGGGAAGCCATTGCCATGAGCAAGGACCTCAGGGAGGCTCTTGTTAAGATACTCCAAGATCCAGAGGCCTATGAAGCCCATGTTGCTGAACTGCAGGCTCAGGCATACGAGACACTCACAGCCAACATTTCCTTCACGGAAAAAGACATGTTGTTGTCCTCTCCGTGCCATAATCATCTCTTATATATGCGGGGAACGATCAATGGACATGATGTGAATCGCATCTTGGTGGATGCCGAAGCAGTCGTCAACATCATGCCTCTGAAGACTTTCAAGTCCCTATACTTGGCGCCTTATTTGCAAAAGGTGAGCGATGTCAAGATCTCGGGATTCAATCAGGGTTCCGAGGAGGTGCTTGGTCGGGTTGTGGTCAAGCTAGCTTTGGGCGATTTTGTCACCCAAGCGACATTTTATATCATCAACTCCGACACATCTTACAAGATGCTGCTTGGAAGACCCTGGCTTCATGAGAATTGGGTCGTCCCTTCAACTCTGCACCAGTGCATTAAATATGCCAAGGGAGGGGAGCAACATACGGTCTTTGCAGATCAATCTCCCTTCCATCCGAATGAGTGCCATTTGGCCGATGTCTCCTTATATTTTGGGAAACCCACTCTGACAATCCCTGAGCCTATAAAGGACAAAGGGAAGCAAAAAGTGGACCACGAAGTCGAGGAAGGGCAGCTCTTCACTGTCAACCAAGACATGGTAAAGCTGCACAGGCTGAGCCTCAGTGCCGCCTCCAAGCCAACTCAACCAGAAAGGTGAAGTGTTGACTTTGAAGCCAACCTCATCAGCCGGGTCATTGACGGGAGTATCTCCTTACCGCCTAAGTGCCTTCAACTCTCGTCCCAATGGGAAGAACATGAAGTGGAATAGATGAAGACCTTTATAGTCTCCTATCAACGGAGAAGGAGACGCAACAAAGGCAAGAGGGACAAGCCGATCATCTTTTACAAAAGTGATTTAGTCCCACCGTGCCCTCCTGAAGATAATTTCGGCTGGGATACTCCCGCCGATGTGGTGCCAGAGCCAGTCCAGGAGATGGACGATATGCCGAAATACATCAGGGAAATGTGCAAAAAGCAGCACATCCCGTAAACTCTGGACCCTGCACGAGCGGCGTATTTCCATCAATTGTGGAACTCTCCGCAGGTCCGTGGGCAACCTCCCTTCTCCCGCAAAGATACAAGGGGCCTTGGTTATGACTAGGAGACGGACTTCGAGGTTCACTTTGCAGTCAACTCCATAGGACTGCTACCTCTCCATCACGGGCAAGCAGAAGCTGAGCCTAAGATTGATGACTCGGTAAGGGCGTCCGGTGATGTGTCTGCCACACCATCACCTTCATTAGGAGTCAACAGCGACCACCCCTCAGAGGAAGGAGCAGCCCAGCCTGCTAACCATCGGCGAGACAAAGCAAGCTCTTCGGCTTCAAGCCACGAGCAAGAGTGCTTCGAAGAATTTGATGTCTATGAAGCCAACACTGATGATGAGGAAGACTTCATCGACCTCCAACTAGCTCCACCAGAGCTTGAAGACGGTGGTCAAGCAACTGTGGATGAGTTGATTGAATTAAATCTCGGAAGCAAAAGTGACTATCGTCCCACCTTCATAAGTGCCCTCCTCAGTGAGGAAGAAAGGCAGTCGTATCGATAGCTTTTAGAAGAGTTTAGGGATTGTTTCGCCTGGACTTATAAAGAAATGCCCGGGCTCGACCCTTCTGTGACTGAACATGAGCTAGCAATACTTTCAACAGTCAAGCCAATCAAGCAAGCTCAAAGGCATATGCACCATGAGCTGGAGCTAAAGGTCAATGCTGAGGTTGACAAGATGCTCAACGTGGACTTCATAGAACCTTGCATGTACCATGTATGGCTCGCCAATATAGTCCCTGTCAAGAAGAAGAGCGGCCAAGTCCGAGTCTGCATCGACTTCAGGGATTTGAACAAAGCATGCCTAAAGGATGACTTCCCTGTCCCAATCACTGAGACAATGGTTGATATGACCACCGCTCACGAAGCCTTGTCTTTTATGGACGGGTTGTCGGGCTATAATCAAATCCGCATGGCCGTATAAGGGGATCTTCAACTACAAAAGGATGTCGTTCGGTCTGAAGAATGCCGGCGCAACCTACCAAAGGGCAATGACCAAGATCTTTGACGAGATGCTACATGACCTTGTCGAATGCTATGTCGATGATTTGGTCGTCAAGACAAAGAAGCGGGAGGATCACTTAGCTGACCTGCGTCGCGTCTTTGAAAGGCTGCGACAATGCCAGCTCAAGATGAACCCAATGAAGTGCGCCTTCGGCGTCTCCAGCGGCAAATTCCTTGGCTTCATCGTTAGGTACCGAGGCATAGAAATCGACCTCGACAAAATCAAGGCCATAAGAGGACTGCCTCTGCCCAAGAACTTGACAGAGCTCAGATCTCTTCAAGGAAGACTCACCTATATTAGGCGGTTTATTTCTAACATTTCCAGAATATGCCTCCCTTTCGGCAAATTGATGAAGAAAGGAGCACCCTTCGTATGGGACGAAGACTGTCAGAAAGCCTTCGAGCAAATCAAGGAGTATTTACTGACTCCTCTTGTCTTAGGGGCACCTGTCGGAGGGAAACCCCTTATTCTCTACATTGTCGCCATGGATGCCTCTTTAGGGGCTTGTTTGCGACCTTTTCTTTCTTTCGTCCTTTTCGTTCGTTTCTTTTCGTTCGTGTGTCGATCAACCATTTGGCTAACTGGTAGTCAACTGACTGATTGACGACGCGGGCGTGCCAGTCACATGAGTGACAATTCTATTGTGCGCTCATTCTGACCCATGTCGGGCGAATGTGAGGTTCGGTCGGGACCAGCAGTCCGCCATACCATAAAGGTTATGGCGTTAATTACATCCCCCACGAGGAGGGAACACCTTTGAATAATTGCCGAGATATCGGGCTGTCGAAGCCGGGTTAAAAGAGCTACATGATGATTATAGCAATGACAGGCAAGATGCAGCATTAATCATGCGAAAGATGCGTAGTTAAATGGGAAAATGGATCCTAGGTACGTGGCGGAGGACGCAGGTCCGAAGACCACCATCGCGCGTGACGAGGGCTTCCGGCCAGACATGATCCGGCTTTTAGCCGACGCCATTTGATATACCAGGAGATCTATGCATGCATGCACACAAGACATTCATGATTATATTGAACATGAAGATAGCGTTATGAAGACGGTGACGATCACCCATATTTATTACCCCTCGTCGAGAAGAGGGAGAGCAACACAAGTATGCTAGCGAAAGCGAAATGCTAACGGATTATGATGGTGAGTATGATGACGGCATGACTCGGGCTCGCTTGACCCTCCTTTATTCAATTCAATGCCTGCTACGGCTTGTCGACATTGCCCCCGAGAGGCGAGGCTTGCCCCGGGGTAAATAGACCATTAGAGCGGCACAAGGTTTCAAAACCGGCGTGACTATGTAAGAAAACTTATACGGCGCGATAAAGCGTAGGCATAGCGGCTAATACGGCGCGGTCTTCATGCAGTTGAGACGGCGCGCAAGAGAGTTGGGGCGCGCCGGTTTAGGGCGCGCCGGAAAGTCGGAAGGAAATTTTTTAAGGAAATGAGTGTGGGGTTAATCCGACGCGGGGGGGTACCGCGCCGGTTTAGGGCGCGCCGGTTAAGACCGCGCCGTATTAAACCTGTTTTGTTGAATTATGAACTTTTTAAGTTTGTTAGACTTCATGGGACCCTTTCTTAAGTTGTTTGGGCCAAACGATTGTTTGTTTGGAGTCCATGGCCTTCTGGAAATGATGGGGAGGTCAGTGTGAGGTTCATACTCGAGCACTGAATTGATTCGATTTGGTGCGATCATTTTATTGACATAATTATCTAGAGTCTGTCGAAAATTTGACAGCATCTCCCCTGAACAAACAGAGTTGCAGGGGAGGATCAGGGTCATACTCACTAATGGAGCAAGCCCCTAAATCACCGGTCTGCCCAAAGGCGGCCAGCATACCCCACTGGATAGGATACCCCGAGGACAAGCATGCTATGGGCACCAAAGCTCCATGGGGGAAGAAATAGAAGGGCGAAGTCACTGATGATGAGGATGACACCCCGAGGGCTAGCCTACGAGGGGTGAAGGGCTCGTGGTCAGTGATTCGTTCCATGAAGGGACTGACCATTGGGAGAGTGGAACTCCGAGGACTAGCCTACAAGGAGCGCACACCCCCTGGTCTCGATCGGGCCTTGGTCTGTCGGGGTTGAGTTCGTTGACCCAGGCCCCCTTCATTATTGGCCATGGCTTCGAGAAGACGCCCACCATGAAGAGGTTGGGCTCTCGGTCACCCGGCAACTGCAGGAACTAAAAGGGGAATGTCCCCCTCCCCGGGTGATTAAAGTGACGGGGAAACCTCGGAACGATGCAGATGGCCACGAAGAACATGTAATAACGGCCTAAGTTAGACAGACCCCCGGCAGGGACATATGCTCGAACAGTTAGAAAATAATACTCGAGGGGACAAAGGCGCATGCAGAGGCACGGCTCCATCCGAGAGGAGAAAGGGATGCAAAGCCCTTGAACTAAACATGAAAGAAATGAAACGCAAGAGAGCCCCCGGGGAGGGGTGTTTCTGTAGCCCGTGGTGATTCGGGGCATAATATGCATCTCGAGGAAACCGGAAGCGGCCCTATGCAGAGAAGAATCCTGACACACGTATCAGTATAAATAAAGATAGAGAAAGGGGAGATCGTTCCTCCAATTTATTGATTCAAGCATCCACAGGCATGCATACAGATCACCATCCCTAAGACAGGGAGGATTTGACATTCGCACGGCGAGATTACAATTCCGGCACCATTGTTTGGTTGCCGTTTAACGCTATTTAGAAGCAGAGGACGCCCAGGTCACGATAACAGAGAGAAGATGGCAGACGAAATCGCAAAAGGGGGGGAAAGGGGAATCGACTCATATCATCATCGCCCCTCCCCTCCATCCCTTACATTCGATAGGTAGAAGCTTAGAGGAAAAGGAAAAGAAACGCGGAAAGCAGGAATAGGAATGGCCCCTGCCCACCTGTTCCTCAAAAAAATAGAGTATCGTCGATGCAGGCCGACGGTCGCCCCTTCAGAGAAGAAAAACCCTCCCTCTCTGTGTATCCCGAGAAAGGAAGAAGACTCTCTCGTTTCGCAGTTGCCTCACCCTTTTCTTTTTTCTCTTTCTCTGAGAGCCCAGAGCCTTCCCAGCCTTCCAGCCTTCCAGCCTTCTAGCCTATTTTTCAATCGAACCTCGCCCCTATATATAACAGGTTGGAGGCTCTTCATCCGGCGTGAGCTTTTGGCGCGCCGGGGAAGTCTTCATCAGCTTATCGCGCCGGTTTAAGGCGCCATTCGATAGGGTAACTGGCGCCCCGGGAAGAGGGCGAAAGGTAGGGGACGCGCCGGGATAAGGGCTGGAGGTAAGGGGCGCGCCGGGCTAAGGGCTGAAGGAAAGGGGGCGCCGGTTTAAGGGTATTGAGTGGGGGGCGCGCCGGTTTAAGGCGCGCCGGGCTAATGCTTCTTGTACGCTTCAAGCCAGGCAATGAACTCGGGGATAATTCCGGGGGCCATCGTGAACATGTACTCTGCCACTGCTTACTAAGGCTTCGGCGATATGATCTGTCGAAGCTCCTAGATCGGCGTACGGCCATTCTCGAGGTTCTGGATAGCTTTATCTTGATCGTACGGGCTTTCTACCGGCACGGCCTTCGGCTCTACGCTCCATGCTGTTGGTCCGGCCTGGCTCGTACTCAGAGCTTTCTAGGAGGTTAGATAGCTGGGAGATAGTTCTGCCTGAGCCGGGCGATCATTCGGCCACTAATGGGCCCATCTTGACGGGAAGCCGTGCCCATGCCGGGCGATCGGGATCTTCCGCCGTCAGATCTTTCGGTTCTCCGTTTCGGGAAGCCGGGGGGACTCCTTTATCCTCGGGAGAGCCTTTCATGAGGTGGGAAGCCATCGGGTAGACCGTCGACCTTGGTCGGACAACGGGTGTAGTGGATGCAGCACGACAAAGTCGATGCCGGTTCATTGGGCAGGCTTGGTCGCACTGCCGGTTGGTTGACGAGTTTGTCTCGGCTCTCCTGAGGTGAAGTCCCCGTATCCATACGGAGTGACCCGAGGCTCTGACAGCTTGAGAAGTCTTCAATATGTTGATCTGCATCGGCTTCCGTGCTTCGGTGTGTTGGGTCATTCATCTTTATTGGCTTGGTTGCCAATGATCATATTTTAGGTGCCAACAAATGCCCCCCAGACGTGGGTGTTGCGAGCAAGGCACGAGTGTAGCAGGGCCGACGGATGTATTTCACCCGGGCTGACCCCTTCCTTGATTGGCGGGCACCTGGGATGGCCTTTAATTCGGCACGAGCGTTGACCCGGCACCGTTCAGACGTTAATACGGCGCGCCCTTACCCTTTGTGGTTTTAATCCGGCGTGGTCTCAGGCATTTTGCTTTGACCCGGCACGCCTTTTGCTTAGAGGGCCGTTAATCCGGCGCGCTAAATAGCACGCCGGTTTAACGGAAGGGGGGCCCTCCATATAAGGCTTTCGCCTTTGTTTTTTCTTCTTCATCCTTCATTTGCATAAAATTTTTCTCTCTCTTCCCTTTTTTCTTCTCTCCTTCTGGCGTCGAGAGCGGCGGTTTCCTCCTTCGGGTGAGTAGAGGTGCCGTCAATTTGGGTTTCAAAACCCTTTCTTTGGGTCCCGGGAGGCTTCTAGCAGGGCTTGCCCTCGGAGCTATTTCCCCGGGTGTTCCTCTGGCCTCGGTGTAATGCTGATGGCTGCTTTTTTAGGGATCGTTCCTCAGTGGATGCGTTCCCGCTTTTCTTCGGCAATTCCCTGTGCTAGGGAGACTCTGCCGAAATTTTGTCAGAAGTTCGCCTTTGATTAGCCATTTCCTGACGTTTTTTTTTTGTTTGATATGCTCTTTTTGCAGCTGTCATGGCATCCAACTCTTCCTCTCGTGCCGTGGTGACATGGGAGAATGTTAATTCTCTCGACTGGGGGCACGGCCAGGTGGCCATAGTTGCAGAGTCTTCGGATTCGGAGACGGACACTATAGACACCGGTCGTCTCCTTATTCTCCGGGGCGACTCCTTTCATTATAATAGAGAAGGCGTGACCAGGAAGGATTATCCCAAGGACAAGCACCTGATGTCCCTTCTTCGGCGCTTCAACCTTCAGGGGAAGCGGGATGTGTTCGCCGTCCGGAAGGTCGAGCAGGCTCTGCTGGTGGAGAGAGATAGCTTGGCCGAATGCGTAATGCGGAGAAGACCCATCTATCTCCCTGGGGAGGTCAGGAAGTGGAGCGTTGTGCTGGGGCTACAAGACCTGGCTCCGGCAGACGGACTGTTGACCAGAGCTCCCGAATTTGTACCTGCTCGGTGGAATGACTCCACGGGCAGAGTAGATCGGGAGAAGCCGATCTTTGGTTTATTGCTTGCCCCGTTGAGATGGGGATATAGAGATGAGTCATTCTTGCTGGATTGCTTGGCGATTCGCTTCAAGCACCAGATCTCCGTGGGGTGGTTTGCTGAGTTGAAAGTTACAGACGCCCACGCATTCAGGCCCGGAGCAGTGGAATTCACAGACTATGTGCTGCATCATTATGCTCCTCTTTTGACCAGAGCTGGTGTATATCACAGCGTGTACGCTTCAAGATATCGGTACCCGATTTCCCGAGGCTTGTGCTGTGGCATGATCGAGGTGTTTTGCCCTGAATACAACACCTTCTATACTTCAGAGGGGGAGACCTCCTTAGACTTGTGGAGTCTATCTGAGCTCAGCGGCCTGCCCATTGATGGAGAGCCGTATGAAGAAGTTTGTTGGCCCGACTGGTTGAAGGACCAGACCGACGGTGACGGTCGGTATATGGCGGGCTACGCCTATCGATATCTAATGAAGGCGTATCGCACCCTCTTCCGTTCGTCGCAAGACACGAGAGAAGCTCGAAAGCCGGGCGAGAAACGAAGAGTGCGGATGGGCGTTTGGCTTCAATATTTCTTCCAGGGGAAGAACAAGTATGAAGATTTTCCTCCGATAGCACCGGTGGCCCAGAAGCGGAAGAAGAGGATACGACGCCAGGCCGCTTCGTCATCTTCTTCGAGAGGAAGGCAGGGGGAAAACCCAAACCCTACTGGTGTTGATGTAGTGACTCACTGTGCTGCGTAATTGGTTTATTGGCTTTGTTCCTTTGCTCTCCCTCAGGGTGACGAGAGCGTGATCAGGGCGGAAGCCATATATCCAGCCTGTCTTATGGCTTGGGGTACCAAGCTGTCTCTTTGCCCAGTGGCCCTGTGCCTTACTTACAAGATGTTGGGAGACTTGCACAAGACGCGCCTCCCCAGAAGCCTTCGGACGGTTGGTCCGTTACATTTCTTTAATGCTTGGGTCTGCACCCTGTTCCCGGAGGCAGCTCCTCGGGCGTTACAAGCAGTTCCTCTGGTCCCGCGCATGATAGAGTTTGCAAGTGCCGAGCCATCATCGCTAGCGGAGCAACTCTATGCCATTCGGGGTAAATTGACCCGTCTTCCCGTGGACTCGCCGGGGGTTCTTCATTTCTGGAGCTTAGCTGCTCACTCGAGCCCGTTGACGAACAGGACGAGGCAATGCAAGCTCTTTGAAACTGAGGAGTACATCCATCCGATTTCCCAGGCCAATTATACCAGGCCTATTCTGGAGCCGGAGTTGGTTGATTGGGCACTGGCCATCAGGCCTAGTGTCCTCGTATTTCGCAAGAGCGGCATTCTGTGGCTGGAGCCGTATTACCCGTTCCGTTTCAGTCGGAACTTTGGCTACGACCAGCAGATTCCACATTCCTCTTCGCAATTTGCATTGCCCAACAGGCACAGGGCCGGGCAAACGTCCAATGATGACGCCCGGATATGGTGGGACTTTTCCATCGTCCCGAAGATGTTTCTTTCCGGGTGCCCGCCCCCGCACGGTTCCCTCGCGTCACACCTGAATACGTCAAGTGGTGGAACACGCGGACGGGATTTTACAGGACCTCCCGGAGAGAGTGCTGGGCCGTGGCGGAGCACAGGTTCTTAGCTTCCCAGCCGGAGCCAGTTCTTGATATTGACGCTTCTTATTTGAAGAAGTTGAAATCTTGGACTAATACGGATGTGAAGGCCTATCTAGAGGCCCGCAAGCTCGTAAAAGGCCGCAAGATGAAAGTTGAGCTGAAGTTGCCCCCGATCAACAAGGATGATTATGTGAAGACCCTTCGGGGTTTATGCCGGGTAAGCAGTGAGAGGGTGATTCTCCAGCAACTCCCTTTGCCAGTAGAGGAGCCCATCGCGCGGTGGCCGACTGGCGTCCCGAGGTGGACAGGTTGTATCCCTACCGGGCTTTCATTCGCAAAGAGGACAGGCGGGCTGACTTATATGCCAACACCCCCTGGCTGTTCGCACTCCTTCGGTCTCATGGCCTCTCGGTGGGTAGCCCCAGTGAAGCCATACTGGACCATCCTCTTCAGATCTCCTTCAAATATGCAGACAGGTGGGGATTGGACCATCTGAGCCTGTATTATCTGTTGTCCTCCCATGGACACGAGGACCTGGCGTTGCTGGCTGAGCCGAGCGAAAAGATCGGGGATCTATGCTGGCTCATTCGCGAGGCGGCTTCGAGGGACAAGACGCCATCGCTATTTTATTGGCCTCTCTTCCCCTTTTACACGGGACCGGCAAGTAAGTTCTATCTTTTCCTTCAGCCCCTTCGGCCAACTTCTTCTTTTCATTGTGGTTGTGTCATCCTCACCCTTGTGCGTATGCAGTCCGACCGACTTCGGAGGAGACCCGGCACTTCAGGGAGCTGATCATAAAAGCCAAAAAGCCGGCATATTTTGAAGTTCCTGAGCCGGCCCCGACCACGACGCCACTACCTCCTGGGGATTCGAGGAAGAGGACTAGGTCCCAACTACGGGAGGCCGTCGGGAAGGCGAAAGCGGCGGTGACCCGAGTGACACGGGCGCGCCGGAAGAAAGCCGCAGAGAAGGAATCGGCAACCGTCCTTCCTCCTGTTGTATCTCTTGAAGAATTTGAGGCTTCTCGCGCACAAGGGCTAGAGGCCGAAGGTAGGCTCTTCTTTTCTTCAGAGTGCATTAGCTTGTTTCGACTGCTTGGGGTGGCCCATGCTGACAGTTGCCGATACAGCTGCCGCGGTCGTTGGATCGGAGGCGACGGTAGATGTAGCGGCTAGGGACGGGGCAGAGGAAGTCCCCACTGCTCCCGTAGAAAGGGATCTGCCCTCTCCAACACCCTGGCGGGAGATGGAAGGTAATCTATAGTTTAGTTGCGATAGCAACGCAACTCTTCGTATCTTCAGCCGCCTTGACCCCTTTTTTTTGCTGTGAATTATAGTCGATATACAACCACCATTGTTTCCGGGCTCGGAGAGCACAGAGGAGGTGGTCCCCTCGGGGCAGGGAGAGCCCGCCCCCGAGGTATCATCTATTGCTGCCCTCGGTGTGGAGAGCACCGGGAAAGCTTCCGCCGAGGGTGATGCCCCTGCTGGCGAGGCTCCTGCTTCGACGGCGGAGCGTCC
The DNA here is from genome assembly GCA_022559845.1 of Amorphophallus konjac. NCBI lineage: Eukaryota > Viridiplantae > Streptophyta > Magnoliopsida > Alismatales > Araceae > Amorphophallus > Amorphophallus konjac. Next base: position 206,015,870 of record CM040129.1, read on the forward strand.
TGAGAGAGCAGAGGGGTCTTCCTCCTCTGAGCATGTAGATTATGGTGGCGGCTCCAGTGACGAGGAGCCATCACCGCTTGATTTTGAGACCGACGATGCTGGGGTGTCCTCGGCCTATGAGAGACTATCCGACTTTCAGCCCGGCCCGGTTATCATGGGGCGGTCCTATGCCGTCAGTATCGCTTACGGGTGAGGAGGCTGGCGCTGGGGGAGCTGCTCTTAAAGATTTGAGCTTAGTCCCGGCCGAGGTAAGTGATGTGACACAACCTCGGACTTAGTCAAACAAGCACATCTAAGCATCCAAATGGGCCTTAATGGGCCACCGCTCTCTTCGTTGCGCTCTATTCCCGGGGTGACTATGTGATACCAAGGGTGACTTATGGGAATGGACCCTTGCTGGTAGAGGGCCAGCAAGGCCAAGAATTGATTCCCCAAGGTTGGTTGCCCAATTCGATTGGGGCCGACAAAGTGCACTCGGGCACCGGGTCACACTAACCCACGGCGATCACTCTAAGTCATGGACTTGAGGATCGGGCGCTCCTCACAAATTCAGCGATGCATGAATCAAATATTGAGAGAGCTACACTAGGTGAGCAAGGAAGAGACACTTACTCGACCGGTTTGAAGAAACCGGTCCCGGTCGGAGACGAGGGCGAGCGGGGAGGCGGTGGTTCCCCACACGCCGCGGCGGTGTCGCTTGACCTGCCAAACCACTTACAAAACTACTCCTCTCGCAGGAGGGGGGACCTTGGGGTAGGGGTTAATATGATACATTCAAACACTACCACCACGCAGGGTGGGGCCTTCAGCCGGCCAAGCGGGGAGGGGTTGGTGGACCGAAACGAAGAGAAATGAGAACTAGGGAAGTTGCAGCTTCAATCTGGAATTCTGGACAGGGGGTCGTTGTGATGGCTATTCTGGGTTTGTCCGGACTCCAAATTGATCGAAACCAGCTCCTGAAGCTTCCTGACTGGATGAGGTGGACTCCAGAATTTTTGGGGAAGCTCAGACGGTCGGAGGTGGCTGCACCAGCAACAGGAAGTAGCCTCCTCTATCTGGCCGCAGGTACTATCTGGACTGTAACAGCAAGTTGCAGAAGTGACTGAGTGCTCTCCCGAGCTCCGATCAGCACGAAACCAGCGGCATCATCTTCGTGGTCGAGGTAGCTTTCAGCAGGAGGTGACGGAGATGCATTCAGAGGTCGAGGATGGCCGGGGCACCCAGAAGAGTGGGTACTGGTCGGAGTAGACAGCAGAAAACAGAACTAGATAGATCGGGGGAGAAAATTCGTAACTTCTTCCTCCGGTGGCCGAACGGGGTTCTGTTTCTTGATCTTGAAAGATGACCGGTAGAGGAAGAACTTTGATGAAGGGGCTTCAGCCTGAATCCGCTGGGGTTTGTCGTGGCAGAAGGATCTTCCACGCTCTGGTCCAGGATGAAGACCTCTCTGCGCACTGTTGGGAGAATGGCTCTATCTGGCAGCTCCGAGCTCCGATCGTGTTGATTCCACCTCGCCTGTGAAGTAGACTGGAAGGCCTTTCCAGAAAGGTAGGCCACGCCTTCTGAAGAACTAGGATGAATCCGTGGTTGACGCTGCAACAAGGGCTGTTCTGCAGATCTGCACAGCTCCAACCTACTAGAAGAAATGAGAGGGAGATGTGGCTTCTTTGGTGGAGGGAAATGGTAGGAATGACCTAAGGGAGAGTGGGGGCTCTTGTGGGGTGGAGAAGGGAGCTAATGGTGATGGGGAATGGGGTGGAGAATGGCTGGAAGCAAGTGCTAGCAGGTGGAGGAGGAAGAGCTACGAATTTGGGGAAGGTGGGTGAGAGGAGAAGGTGAGGGGGTGTTTCGCACATTTTATTGTTTTTCTTTCTCTTTTTGTTTTGCCTTTTCGTTCGCGCATCGATCGACCAATTAACTAAGTTGTAGTCAACTGACTGATTGACGACGCGGGCGTGCCAGTCACATGCGTGACGATTCAATTGTGCGCTCATCCTGACCCATGTAGGGCGAATGTGAGGTTCGGTCGGGACCAGCAGTCCGCCATACCATAAAGGTTATGACGTTAATTACATCCCCCCACGAGGAGGGAACACCTTTGATTAATTGCCGAGATATCGGGCTGTCGAAGCCGGAAAAGGGAACTACATGATGATTATTAGTTGAGGGACTTGCATCCCTCTGTGATTAGCGTAAGAAATCATCCCATGAGTGGGAAAGGGGTTAGAACGATGCGACGACACGATTCGGAACGAAACCGGTGCAGTGCGTGCGAAGACGGGGATCAAAACGCTTGAAACGGCGCCCTGAAACGTAGGTAAAAGGTTTAAAACGGCGCCAGAACCGTAGGTAAAGGGGGCAGGCCGTTAAAACGGCGTGGGGAGCTGGGGCGCGCCGGGAAGGGCGCGCCGGAAAGGGCGCGCCGGGAAGAGCGCGCCGGGAAGGCCGCGCCGGGAAGGCCGCGCCGTTTAAAGCGTGATCGCGCACGAACGCGCCGAATTAACCCGATTTCAAGGAGGCAGGTGCCTCGTTGGTTTATTCATAGATTTATTAAGATTTTGGATGGTTTTGAGAATTTTATTAAGTTGATTATTCATCGGAATCGGTGCCGAGTCATGGGCTCGCGTGAGGCGATTGTTCCGAGCTTAACTCGTTCGAGCCAAAATTTCGGCAGCATCTCCCCATCCCAATGGATGGTCGGGGAGACGCAGGGAGTACTCACGTGGCGGAGTAAACCCCTAAAGAGCCGGGTGGCACAACGGCGGCCGGCAGACCCGAACGGATAGGAAGACCCCGAGGGCTAGCCTGCTAGGGGTACCGAGTCCGTGGGTAACGGTGAGTGAATGAAGTGACTCGATGTGGGAGCGAAAACCCCGAGGGCTAGCCTACGAGGGGTACGCGACCCGAGCCACCACAACACTCGAAACGGGACGACCGAGTAGAGAAGGGAACCCCGAGGGCCAGCCTACGAGGGGCACACGCGTCTCACGGCCACCACAAAGTCCATTAAGGACTGTGGATTTATGGTGTTGGGATTACCCCCAATTTCTGTGTGCTCACTGGCCCTCGGAGATCCATTACTGCCAAATAGATCCCTCGAGCCGGGAGGTCAAGATAAAAGAATCAAGGGGGATGTTCCCCTCTCCCCAGTCACCGAATCTCCTTAAAAGGACGGTAACACTACGCGGAGCAACTCACACTCAGTTGGCAAACTGATCATGATACGTACAGCTATATATATATATATATATATATATATATATATATATCTATATGTGCATAGAGGGATTAGCAAGTTAACAGAGCGATCACCAAGCTAACGCTCGGAGAACAACGATGCGGAGAAACCAAACATCAAGCTTATAGGGACAGCCTTACCTCCTTCTGTTTATGATCAAAAACAGGAGGGAGGGGCAAACGGACAGGCCCAGGGTCGACCAGTAAGACATACATGCGCATATCTCTGACGGAGAAACCTTCGACATTCCATGAAAGGAAAAGCCCCAGGGAGAGGGGAAATTACTGTAGCCCATGATGTACCAGGGCGTATCCGGCATCGGAGAAGACGGGTACGGAGTTCGTTCGCGCCATGAAACAGGTAAACATGTAAACAGAGAGTAACGGAAGCAGATGGGAGAGATAACCCCGACGTCGGGCATGCTCACATCCATCCGTTTGGTGCACAGATCATCGGAGAGATGTGCACATGCGCACATCACCCTCCACGGCGCCGTATCAATGGCCACAGAAAACAAATTCAAGGAGGAAGAGGAGGCAGCGATGCAGAGGTAGAGTAAGGCCATTAGACTCTTTAACCCACTGACATAAACATTCATTCATTCCACGGTAAACAGACAAAATGCATACAAGCATATTCCGACGCCGGCGTTGTCGCACGGTCGCCGTTTTACATTAACAGAGGAAGCTCATTCCGAACGAAGAGAAAGGGGCAGAAATAACGGTGGGAGAAGGGGGAGGAAAGGCTCGTATCATCGCCCCTCCCCCCGTCTCACTTACATTCTATCAGGGAAAATCCAAAAGAGAAAAGAAGAGGGTCGCCGGGAGAAATCGCGGGGCAACCCACCTAAGCAAATGAGAAAACAGGTGGCCTCCTTCGACTTCGGGGAGCTCGGATGGAGCAGGGTGGCGGCCGCCGAGAGGTTCGGACGGGAGATTCTGCAGATAGACGAAAACCCTCCAACCCTTCTCTCTGGACTCCTCCTCTTTCTTTCTAATTCTCTCTTTTTTTTTCTTTCAAATCCGCCTCTTCTCCCGATCGGATCTCCCTTCATCTTCTTCTCGACAGGCTATATATAGCCTTGGGTTAAAACGGCGCCCCAGGAAGAAGCGCGCCGGGTTGACGGCGTCGGGGAAGGGCCCTATTTGCTCTTTGCGCGCCGGATAGACGGCGCCAGGGAAGGCCCCCATTTGGTCTTTGCGCGCCGGATAGACGGCGCCGGGGAAGGCCCCCATTTGATCTTGACGTGCCGGTTTGATGGCGCCGTTTTAACTTGCTCACTTGGTGTGTAGTCCGGCGGACCCGGAGATGATTCCGGAAGCTTCCGTCCACTGTCCATCTCACCCCGGCCATTAAAGGGCCCTGACGGGGTGTTCACGAAGCTCTTGATAGGACGAATGGCCTTAAATAAGGCTTCGTGTGTGTCCGGTCCGAGCACACGGGTGTCCTACTGACATAGTCCTCGGCACTGTGATTTGGGCTTCTGGCTGAGACGAACTCGGGCTCGAAGCTTCCTTGCAGGATGATGTTACATCCCGGACAGTTCCACCTTGAATCGGTGATCAATCGGCCACTAGCAGGCCCACTATGGCAAGAAGCCGAATCCGTTCCGGATAATCGGGGTCTTCTGCTGACAGGATCTTCGGCCCCTTGTCACGGACGGCCGAGGACATTCTTCCTCCTTAGGAGAGTCATTGGGTAGACCGTCGTCCTTGGTCGGGCGACGGATGTGGGGTAGCGGCATGACGAGGTCGATGCCGGATCATTGGGCAGGCTTGATCGCGCTGCCGGTTGGTTGCGGGTTTACTTCGGCTCTCCTGAGGTAAAGTCCCCGACGTTCCCTTTGAGGTGGCTCGGGGCTTTGTCAGCTTGAGGGGTCCTCTTGATAAGTTGATTTTTATCGGCTTCTGTGCTTCAGTGGGCCGTATCATTCATCCTTGCGGCTTGGTTGCCAGAGGATCATATTTTGAGTGCCAACAAATGCCCCCCAGACGTAGGCGGTGCAAGTGAGGCAGGAATGCGGCAAGGCCTGCGGATGAGCTTCGTTTGGCTGATTCCGGCTTCGGACGTTAATCCGGCGAGGCAGGAGGCCTACACGGCGCCGTTTAAAAACGGCGTGATCGTTAAAACGGCGCGGCCAAACCCGGCGCGCCTGGAGCTTTTGCAGGTTAAAACGGCGCAGGGTTCCCGGCGCGCAAACCGCTTAAAACGGCGCGCTCTGCCCCCCCCCCCCTTTTTTTGGAGTTAAAACGGCGCGGGGTTCCCGGCGCGCCATTTGCTTAAAACGGCGCGCTCCGGGGCGCGCCGTTTTAACGACATGGGAGGGGGGCCTATATAAGGCCTCTTCTTCGTTTTTTATCTTCTTCACTTCTCATTTGCAAGGATTTTTCCTCTCTCTTCATCCCCTTTTCCACCGCGGCACCGAGTGAGTCCCGGGTTCGGGCGATTTCGCCTGTGAGCGGGTGAGTTGAGTGTTGCTGTTCTTTGGGTTTTGAACCCATTCTTCGGGCCCCGGGAGGCTTCTCGTAGGACTTGTCCTCGGAGCTAGATCCCTCGGGTGTCCCATTCGGCCCTGGCTTAATGCCTATGGCTGCTTTTAGGGGCTGCTCCCTTCGTGGACGGCTTCCGCTCTCTTTTTGGCAAACCCTCGAGCTGAGGAGATGCTGCCGAAATTTCGTCAGAAATATTGTTTCGATCCACTAATTTCTGACTTTTGTTTGTTCTTTTCCGGGTGCTGTTTTGCAGATAACATGGCTTCCGGCTCTTCTTCCTCTGTATCTCGGGTCGCCGTGACATGGGGGAACGTCCATTCCCTTGATCGGGGGCTCCGACGTGTAGCCGTGGTGGCTGAGTCTTCGGACTCAGAAACCGACACAGTCGACACCGGCCATTTGTTGATCCTCGACGGCAACCAATTCAGATATGACCGAGGGGACAACATCAGACGGGATCACCCCAAAGACAAGCACCTGATGGCGTTTCTCGAGCGCTTCAACCTCGGTGGGAAGCGTGATTTAATCCTGGTCCGCCGAGCTGAAGGAGCGCTGCTGGCGGAGCGGGACAGCCTGACTGAGTCAGTCACATATGGTATGCCCATGTACATCCCCGGGGAACCCAGGAAATGGGGGGCCGTGCTCGGAGTGCAGGAATTATCTCCCGAAGCCGGGATGCTGACGAGGGCGCCGCAATACACACCAGCTCGCTGGAATGAGACCGCCGGCCATGTTGACAGGGAGAAACCCATATATGGTCTATTCCTCGCACCGCTCCATTGGGGATATCGAGACGAGCCTTTTCTTTTGGACTGCTTGGCGGTCCGGTTCAAACATCAAATTTCAGTGGGGTGGTTTGGAGAGCTCAAAGCCACCGATGCTCACGCCTTCAGACCGGGAGCGGTTGAATTCACTGACTTTGTGTTGCGGCAATACGCCCCCATCTTGGTGCACGCCGGAATTTATCAGAGTGTATACGCTTCCCGGTATAGATACCCGATCTCCCGAGGCCTATGCTGCGGGATGATTGAAGTCTTCTGCCCAGAGTACAATACTTTCTACACCGCAGAAGGTGAAACTTCATTGGATTTATGGAGCCTTTCTCAGCTGAGCGGCCTGCCGATAGATGGAGAGCCGTATGAAGAAGTTTGCTTCGCAGATTGGCTGAAGGACCAGACAGATGGTGAAGGCAACTACTTCACGGGCTTCGCCTATCGTTATCTGATGAAGGCGTATCGCACCCTGCTGCGCCTGACACTTGACTCGCGGGAAGCGCGAAAGCCCGGCGAAAAGAGGCGCGTGCGGATGGGCACGTGGCTTCAATATTTCTTTGGTGGGGAACAGCACTATGAGGACTTCCCCACAGTGGTTCCGACAGTGGTGGTGCGGAAGAAGAGGGCTCGGCGCCAAGCAACATATCCTGCTATCTCAGGGAGAGGGCGACAGGCCGGCCCGAATCCCACGGGAGTTGACGCAGTTACACATTGTGCTGCGTATTTGACATATTGGCTTTGTTCATTCGCCCTTCCCCAAGGAGATGAGACGGTGATTAGGCCGGAGGCGATTTACCCTGCCTGTTTGATGGCTTGGGGGACGAAGCTGTCCCTGTGCCCTGTGGCTTTATGCCTTATATACAAAATGTTGGGGGATTTGCACAAGTCGCGCATCCCCAGGAATTCACGGACAGTTGGTCCCCTCCACTTTTTCAATGCTTGGGTCTGCACCCTATTTCCGGAAGCAGCTCCCCGGTCAATGCAATCGGATCGTCCTTTGCCACGGATGATCGAATTTGCCAGTGCTGAACCGTCTTCACTGGCGGACCAGCTTTTCGCCATTCGGGGGAAGTTGACGACAGTTCCAACAGATTCCCCTGGCGTTCTGCATTTCTGGAGTTTGGCTGCCAGCTCCAGCCCTCTTGTCAACAGGATGCGGCAATGCCGATTATTTGAGACAGAGGAATTTATTCATCAGCTGACCGGGTCGAAGAGCACAAGACCAATCTTGGAGCCGGAACTGGTGGAATGGGCGTTGTCTATTCGCCCCAGTGTACTAGTCTTCAGGAAAAGTGGCTTGCTGTGGCTGGAACCGTATTATCCTTTCCGCTTCAGTCGGAATTTTGGGTATGACCAGCAAATTCCTTCTTCTTCAACCCAGTTCAATCTGCCGAATAGACACAGGGCTGGTCAGACGGCTACTGATGAAGCCCGTGGATGGTGGGACTACTTCCATCGCCGAGAGGATGTATCCTTCAGGGTGCCAACCCCGGCTCGCCTGCCCCGAGTGACTCCAGACTTCATCAAGTGGTGGAATGCACGAACGGGCTTTTATCGGAATTTCCGGAAGGATTGTTGGCATGCTGCCGAACGCCGTTTTTTAGACTCCCAGCAGGAGCCCATTCTGGATGTTGATCCAGCCTACTTGAAGAGGCTGAAATCTTGGTCCAATGCTGAGGTGGCGGCATATGTAGAAGCCAGGAAAGCTGCGAAGGGCAAGTCGTCCCGAGCCGACCCGAAGATGCCAGAGATCCAGAGGGATGATTATATTAAGACTCTCTGGGGGCTGTGCCGGGTTAGCAGTGAGAGGGTTGCTCTCCAGACGATCCCCCTTCCGGTGGAAGAACCTCTTCCCAGTACGGCGAGCTGGCGCCCGGAAGTCGACCATTTTCATCCTTATCGGACCTTCATCGGGAGGGAAAACAGGCGGGCTGACTTGTACACCACCACCCCCTGGATATTCGCCCTACTTCATTCTCATGGGCTTTCAGTTGACAGTCCGTTAGAAGCCATTCGGAACCATCAGCTTCAAATATCCTTCAAGTATGTCGACGGCTGGGGATTCGACCACTTGAGCTTATATCATCACTTGTCCTCCTGCGGCCATGAAGATTTGGCCCAACTGACGGAGAAAAGTGAAACAATTGGTGACGTATGCTGGCTGATCCGCGAGGCGGCTTCCCGGGACAAGGCGCCAGTATTGCTTTACTGGCCACTCAGTCCTCGATATACGGGGATGCCAGGTAATGCTTGTTTTCTTCTTCAGCCCTGGAGTTGCTTCCCCTATATTCAGTGTGCATCTTCTTACTCATGTGTTTTTTTTGGCAGCCCGCCTTTCTGCGGGAGCGACTCGACACTGTAGGGAGCTGATATCTAAGGCGGAGAAGCCTTCATATTTCAACATTCCAGAGCCGGCTCCGACCACGACGCCATTACCCCCTGGGGACTCGCGGAAGCGGACCAGGTCTCAGGTCAGGGAGGCCATTAGCAGGGCTAAGAAAGCCAAGAGGGCAGACTCCCGTGCTACTCGGGCACGTCGGAGGAAGGCCGCTGAGGAAGAGTCCACGGCTCCCCTTCCACGAGTTCCGTCATTTTCTGAATTTGAAGCTGCCCGGACACAAGGGCCTGAAGGCGAAGGTGACTTCTTATTCTTGCATGGCTTATTTGCTTGTTTCGGCCGCCTGGGCTGACCATCTTTCTTTTCAGTAGCTGCCGGCACTGTCCCTGCCGTTGTTGGGTTGGAGGCGGCAACCGGAGCTGCTGCTGGAGAGAGAGAGAGGGAAGTCCCCTTGACCTCTGTTGAGGGCGACTTGCCTTCACCGACACCTCATCGAGAAACAGAAGGTAATTTGCAGCTCGCCTATAGAGCTCAGTGACATGTTGTATTTTTAGTCAAGTCTTGACTGTTTATTGTCCTTTGACTCCAGTCGACATTCGGCCCACACTGCTCCCTGAGGTTGGCGCCTTGGTAGAGGTCGTCATTGGAGAGCAAGGGCTTCCAAGGGACCAGCCCCTAGATATTCCGCCAACGGGTGCTCCCGAGACAGAGATCGCTGAGGAGGCTCTGGATAGAGGGCCCTCCCCTGGCAGCCTAGTTCCCGCTCAGGTACTTGAGGTTCGAGAACAAGCAGAGGAGTCATCCTCTTCTGAACAGGTTGATTATGGCGGCGGCTCGGCCGATGACGAGGGGTTCCCCATGGTTGACACCGAGACTGAGGACGCCGGGGCTTCATCAACTTATGAGAGCGACCTGCCGACGTTTAGCCCTCCGAGGCTATTGGGAGCCGAGCACGGGCCATCATACCCGATTGCAGGAGAGGGGCCTGAATCTTCAGAGGCCACCTTGGGAGGCCTAAATATAGTGCCAGTCGAGGTATGGAGCTTTCTGATTCCCATTTGCAGCACTTCTTTTAATTTTCAAGCCAGGTGGCTGATGTATATACATGGAATGCAGGTTGAGGTGATACCGCCAGCTATAATGATCCGCATACCCCTTCCTGGCACGGATGTGGGTCAGTCAGCCTTCCCGCCTATTGTACGGCCCATTGCCCTGCGGCTTCCACGGACCTATGCTGCTGCAGCGGTCTCACAGGAGCCTGGCGTGACCGTCGAAGTTAGCGCTCCGACCGAGGTTGCAAGGGTTCAAACCTTGGCGACCGGTGCAGAATCATTGCCGTTGCCAAGTGGTCCTCCGGATATAGAAGCAGGAGAAATTATTACAGACGAGGCCGATGTTATTCAGACCTTGTCGGTCGTAGAGGGCTCTCCTCCTTCGGCGGCCGGTAAGACTACTCAAGAGGAGCAAGCGCCTTCCGTTGCCGATGCAGGTGCTGTAGCCTCACCCAGATGGGCGGGCAAGGAAATTGTCACCATGGAGGCCCCTTTAGCTGCTACTGCTGCAATAATCGGGCCGGGTGTAGGCGTCGTGCAGACTATGCCGTCGTCGTCCCTCGGGGTGGCCGATGACATTTGGGCCGAGATAGATAGCAGGGTAGACTTTCAGCTCCCCGAGACTTCGCCATTAGGCCTACAATTTTCTGGTGACATGGTATGGCAGTCTCTGGATAATCTCCAGCGAGCCATGTTAGCTTCTCCGGACCTGACCTATGTGCAGCTGAGGAGCTTGGTGGACCATCTCTCCCGACCGCTTTTAGCATTCGGCTGCCCCATGGATGATTGGACTCCGCGGGTTGTAATGCTGCTGAAGCACGCCAACAGGCGGGATTTCCTGAATCGGGAGGTTTCCGATCAGCTCGCTGCTGTGAAGTTGGAGAGGGCAGATTGCCGCACTACCGTCAGTTCACTGAAGGTGACGGTGGGACAGCTGAGGGACGCCGCTGAGAATATCTCGGAACGTCAGCTGCTCCTCAGGGCACGGATAGATGAATTGCGTGCGGAACTAGCTAAGGCCGAGGCCGAGCTGCGGGAAGGCGAGCGCCTAGAAGTCCAGACGACAGAGGAGGCCGACCTGGCTGAAGGACGACTTGCTTCACTCGACGAGAGGTTATTGCAGCTGACAGCCACCGAGACTCGTCTGGAGGAATTGACCCAGTACCCCTCGCTGGGCCTTTTGGAACTAGGGGACATCTTCCGGCGTCCTCTGCCGTAGTCTTGGTTTCCCTTTGCTTTTTGTTTCCTTTCCTTTTGGAAGCTCTGTTCCCTTTTTTTTTTGTCTTTGGAGTTTATGTACCCTGGGGGATGCCCTGGGCAAAAGAATGTATTCTCCACTTTCATTAAATGGAAGCGTTTCTTTTTGTAGTCTTGACCACGACTTCTTTTCGTCTTTTCTTTCTTTCGGCTAATCACCTGAACCCGGGAACGAGTGTCAATAATGCAGGAGAGCGCTCACGCCTTCAGGGAAGGGATGAGGTGTTCGCTCCACCGCGGTGTAGCCGTTCCTGGGACAGGGCCTTTGCCAGGTTTGGGGGGAAAGCGACCGATCTTGCCGATGGTGGCAAGGGTCGAAAAGGGTAGATGGTCTTGCCGATGATGACAAAAACCAGGAGGGTAGCGACCGATCTTGCCGATGATGACAAGGGTCGAAAAGGGTAGATGGTCTTGCCGATGGTGACAAGAACCGGGTAGGTAGCGACCGATCTTGCCGATGATGACAAGGGTCGAAAAGGGTAGACGGTCTTGCCGATGATGGCAAAAACCGTTATAGGCAGCGACCGATCTTGCCGATGGTGACAAGGGTCGAAAGGGGTAGACGGTCTTGCCGATGGTGACAAGAACCGGATAGGGTAGTGACCGATCTTGCCGATGGTGACAAGGGTTGAAAGGGTAGACGGTCTTGCCGATGGTGACAAAAACCGGATAGGGTAGTGACCGATCTTGCCGATGGTGACAAGGGTCGAAAGGGTAGACGGTCTTGCCGATGGTGACAAAAACCGGATAGGGTAGTGACCGATCTTGCCGATGGTGACAAGGGTCGAAAGGGTAGACGGTCTTGCCGATGGTGACAAAAACCGGATAGGGTAGTGACCGATCTTGCCGATGGTGACAAGGGTCGAAAGGGTAGACGGTCTTGCCGATGGTGACAAAAACCGGATAGGGTAGTGACCGATCTTGCCGATGATGACGAGGGTCGACCACGGGTTTGTTCGTCGACATGAGATATTGCCAAAACAAGGATGGGGTTGTCAACAGGGACGTAGGGTCCAAGTTGAGGGTAGAGATCGACCGATCTCGCCGATGATGACGAGGGTCGAAAATGGTTTGTTCACGGATTACCGGCGAGACTTTGATGATTGTCCCTCTCGGGGTTTGTTAGGTGGAGAATAGGAGAGGGATTTGGAAATTACCACTTTACCGACTCAAGCGCCCTTTCGGGTTTTCGCCGAAGTCAGCCCCCTCTTGCTTTTGCCCACGCGCCCTTTCGGGTTTTCACGTGACGGGGTACCCGATTTTGCCTGCGACGCCCTTTCGGGTTTTCGCCACAGCTGGGTTATAGCCATTTTTGCACTCGTCCCGATAGAGGAGCAAGTCTGGCGGGGTATCTCTATTTTTTTTAACCCCATTTTTATTTTATTTATTATTATTTTTTTTATTATTTATTTATTTATTTTTTTTATTATTTTTTTATTTTTTTTCATTCGGAATGAGAGCCAAAGAAGGATAGCTTGATCAGGACGGAGTGTCGCTAACCAAGGAAAACGTAGCTCGATCAGGACGGAATGCCGCTGACCAAGGGCAGGGATAGCTTGATTAGGGCGGAATGCCACTAACCAAGATAAAGAAGGGTAGCTTGATTAGAGCGGAATGCCACTACCCAAGATAGGGTAGCTCGATTAGGGCGGAGTGCCACTAACCAAGGAAAAGTGTAGCTCGATTAGGGCGGAGTGCCGCTAACCGAGGAAAGGTAGCTTGATTAAGGCGGAATGCCGTTAACCAAGGAAAGGTAGCTTGATCAGGGCGGAATGCCGCTAATCAAGGAAAGGGTAGCTCTGTTAGGGCGGAATGCCACTAACCAAGATGAGGTAGCTCGATTAGGGCGGAGTGCCGCTAACCAAGATAAAGGGTAGCTCGATTAGGGCGGAATGCCACTGACCGAGACAGGGTAGCTTGATTAGGGCGGAGTGGCACTAACCAAGATAAAGTGTAGCTCGATTAGGGCGGAGTGCCGCTAACCGAGGAAAGGTAGCTTGATTAAGGCGGAATGCCGTTAACCAAGGAAAGGTAGCTCGATTAGGGCGGAATGCCACTGACCGAGACAGGGTAGCTTGATTAGGGCGGAATGCCGCTAATCAAGGAAAAAGGTAGCTCCGTCCGATCACTCGGGGAGGGTTGGTTGCGCTGCGTGATACAGCTTAATATGTTTTCCATTGAGGGGAGAGAACTGGATGACTCCTTTGTGGTCCACCAGGACGTAGGCTCCTCCTTCATATACTCGGCGGACGATATACGGTCCGACCCAGTTTTCGACCAACTTCCCTTTGGGGTTAGAGGCCATTACTTCTCTTCTTTTGACCATTACCAGGTCTCCTTTCTTGAACTCTCGACCCTTGACTAACTTGTCAAAAGCGCGGGCCATGCGAGCTTGATAGAGTTGGATGTTTTGTTGCGCCAGGAGGCGTTTTCCTTCGAGCTCAGCGAGCTCTTCCAGTCTTCTTTCTGCATTGTCTTGCTCACCACTGACTAGTCCGTGCTGGATGGCAACTCGCAATGAGGGCACCTCAAGTTCGATCGGCACCACAGCTTCCGACCCATAGACGAGGGAGAAAGGTGAACAGCCGGTTGGGGTTTTATAGACGGTACGATAGGCCCAAAGTGCCTCGTACATCCTTTCTTCCCAATCTTTCTTATTAGACTTGACAGTCTTTGCCAGCAACGTGCATAAAGTCTTGTTAAAGGCTTCTGCTAATCCATTGGCTTGAGGGTTGTAGGGGGACGATGTCCTCCAGTCAATTTTGTATTTGTCGGCTAGCCGATAAATCTTCTGATTTCTGAAATGGCTGCCATTATCAGAGATGATTCGGCTGGGAATCCCGAACCGGAATATTACATTTTGTCGGAAGAACCTTGCAACTAGTTCTCCCGTCACATCTCTTAGTGCTACTGCCTCTGCCCATCTGGAAAAGTAGTCTGTAGCTGCTAAGATGTATTTGCACCCTGATGAAGATGCTGGTAGTGGCCCCACCACGTCCGTGCCCCACTGAGCAAACGGCCAACTTGGTAGAGTGGGATGCAGCGGCACTGGAGGTCTCCTCGCCATATTGGCATGTTCTTGACATTTCTGACAGGCTTTGGCAAACCTGCAGCAGTCATTGAATATAGTGGGCCAATAATAGCCCAATTTCTTTATTTCTATCTTCATTTTCGGACCGGCCTGGTGTGCTCCAGCCGATCCTGCATGAACTTCTTGCATTACTTGTTCCGCTTCTGCTGACGACAAGCAACGGAGTAGGATTTTCCTTCGGGCGTCTGCCATAATCCGGAACAAAGTTCCGCTTCTCATCTCGTAAGAATCCTTGATCCTTAGGAGCTTCATTCTCTGTTCTTTTTCTTTTGGAAGTTGCTGGTGTTGAAACCAGCGTAGAAGATGTCCCCGCCAATCGGGTTGCTGGACCCTTTCAGCGACTGCTACCTCTATCTCCCGTTCGTCGGCCAGATCCTCTGTTACACTGGGGACCTGTCGGCGGTTGATTACTGTTATATTCAGGCTTATGTCTGGCGGGACTGCCAACGAACTAGCCAGCTTAGCGAGGGCGTCCGCCTGAGCATTTTGGCCTCGCTTGATGTGCTTGATGCTGATGAAGTAAAATCTTGACATCAGGCAAGTTGCCAACTGGTGATAGGGGATGAGTTCTTGTTTTCGCACTTCAAACTCTCCTTCCAGCTGTTTTATAACTAGCATGGAGTCTCCAAATGCTTCCAGCATCTGAATTCCCATGGACAGAGCAATTTGTAACCTGATTATCAGGGCTTCATATTCTGCTTCATTGTTGGTGCATGGTTTATTTATGGAGCAGGATGTATGCACCACTTCTCCTTCTGGGGATTTCAGGACTATGCCTGCCCCTGCTCTGACTCTGACCGATCCAGTGGCAGAGGTGTCAATTCTAGAAGCGCCATCAAAATATAGCTGCCACGGGGACGGCTGTACTTGAGCGGCTTCCAAAGTTTCATCTTCGGGGAGTTCTGGTTCCCACGGGCAGTTTCCGGGTACCGGATGCGCAGCAAAGAAGTCCGCGATAGCTTGACCTTTAATGGCCTTGCGCGGGACGTAGGAGATATCAAACTCCATAAGGATCACCGCCCATTTGCCCAGACGGCCTCTGAGTGCTGGCTGGGACATGATATATTTCAGGGGATCCTCCTTGGATACCAAGCTGATTTCATGCGACAACATATAGTGTCGGAGTTTCTTAA
The DNA here is from genome assembly GCA_022559845.1 of Amorphophallus konjac. Lineage (NCBI taxonomy): Eukaryota > Viridiplantae > Streptophyta > Magnoliopsida > Alismatales > Araceae > Amorphophallus > Amorphophallus konjac. The sequence continues at coordinate 206,031,244 of CM040129.1, forward strand.
CTGCGAAGACTAGTGCCAAGCAAATCTTCTCAATGTAAGTATATTTCTCTTCAGTTCTGATCAGTCTCCGACTGAGATAGTAGAGGGCTTGCTCTTTTCCTTCTTCATTATTCTGGGCCAGCATTGCCCCCAGAGAATCATGTGTAGCTGCTATATACAGTATCAATGGCCGTCCTTTCACCGGTGCACCCAATACTGGAGGAGTCTTCAGATAGTCTTTTAGCTTGTCAAAGGCTGTCTGGCAATCTTCATCCCAATAAAAGGGAACATCTTTCATCATCAACTTGTGAAACGGCTGGCATCGCCCCGATAAATTGGAAATGAACCGCCGGATGTAAGCCAAGCGGCCCTGTAGTGATCTCAGCTCGGAGATGTTCCTTGGTGGAGGTAACCCCTGGATTGCCTTGATCTTTGCGGGGTCTATCTCAATCCCCCGATATCGGACGACGAAGCCCAAGAATTTTCCGCTCGACACTCCGAACGCACATTTCATAGGATTCATTTTTAGCTCATGCTGCCTCAGCCTCTGAAAAACAATCCGGAGGTCTTGCAGGTGATCTTCGTTTCTTCTGGTTTTGACCACCAGGTCATCTATGTAGCACTCGACCTTGTGGTAGAGCAATTCATCAAAGATTTTGGTCATTGCGCGCTGATAGGTTGCGCCAGCATTCTTCAGTCCGAATGGCATTCTCTTGTAATGGTAAATGCCTTTAGGAGTTCGGAAAGCAGTATGGACCCGGTCATGCTCCGCAATCCAAATCTGATTGTAGCCGGACGACCCATCCATGAATGACAGGGCCTCATGGCCGGTTGTAGCATCGATCATGACCTCGGTTATTGGCACCGGAAAGTCATCCTTAGGGCAAGCTTTATTTAGATCCCGGAAGTCAACACAAATCCGTATCTGTCCATTCTTCTTTTTCACAGGGACGATATTCGCCAGCCATGTGGTGTACTGATTTTCTTCAACAAATCCCACATCGATAAGCTTGTCAACTTCAGCACAGATTCGGGTGATGAGCTCCGGCCTCATACGCCGCGGCGGTTGCTTCACCGGCTCGGCTTCAGGGTTGATTGCCAGCTCATGTTGTGAGACGGCGGGACTTAGACCCGGCATCTCTTTATAAGTCCAGGCGAAGCAATCCCGATATTCTAGCAGCAGTTGGATGTACAGCTCCCGTTCTTCTGGAGATAGTTGGGCACTGAGGAAGGTGGGCCTAGGGTCCTCCTCATCTCCCAAGTTGACTTCTATTAGTTCATCGACTGTGGCTTGGCCTCCGTCTTCTATTTCCGGAGGTGCCGGTTGGAGGTCGACGAAGTCTGGAATACCATCTTGAGGGTCGAGTACTTCGACTTCCTCGTCAGACACCGCCAGAGCTTCACGGGGTCTCTTGGTCTTTTGTGCCAGCGACTGTGTGGATTGATCCATTGATACTTCCATTGCCGTTGCAGCTCCTGAGGGTGAGGGAGCAGCTTCAGTGCTCGTAGATGAGGTTGCAGCCATGACAGGCCAGTAGTTGTTTGCCGCCGGGCTCGGACAGCATATTAGATCTGTAGCAGAAGCTGAGGGAGTCTCGCCTTCTGGGATAGTTGTATCTTCCACAGAAGTGGCTTTTTCTTTTCTGGTAGCCGGCTCCCCTTGATTGGAGTAAACCGAGGCTCTGTTGACTGGCAGAAAGGATGTTGAAATTGTGATTAGTGGAGCCCCTGTAGAGGGAGAGACTCCTGCTTCTTGAATGTCTTCGGCTTCGCTGCTGCTAGCCGTATCAAATTTGGCTTGAAGGGCTGCTTCTTCAGGATGGACCTGCTCCCAGCACCGACAGGGAACCAGGGCCTCCATTGGTTGATTCCTGGATGAAGCCAATTCAGCATGCTCGGCTTCCACCGGATATTCATCAAAGGTTGCCCCCAAAGGGCTATCTTCGGTGGGACAAAAGGCGGAGATAGTATCCACCTCATACCGCCCGCTATAATAGTATTCCTCCAGGGTGAAGCCCAGCCCTGGATGTTGAGAGACACGTCTCATTTCTTTGTCCAGATTTGCAGGATACCACATTTTCTGGAAAGCTTCTTTGCGCTTCTGAGGCTGATCAGGAGGGATGTGTTGCTTTTGGAACATTCTTGCCATCCTATCAGTTGTAAATGCCAGACCTTGGACAGGGACCGGCAGGTTGCTTATGTCTTCGGGGAGGCTGCAGTCTGTGTCTTCCCGGGTAGGATGTTCCTTGGCTGTATAGAACAGGCTGCTAGGTCCATCTTCTTGTGTCACCTCCCAGATTTTGAAAGGTTCGACAGTAGTGTCGTCGAGGCCGAGGACTGGTTTGGTGAGGCCAGCTGGGACTCCGACACACTTGTGCTGTTGACTAATCAACACTTCTTTAACTTTGGGATATAATGCTGGGGGTGTCGCCCTTCCGACATTTCCAGAAGCTGTGATGTGGGAGACCGTCTTCGGCTTGACATATCCGCGTGGCGGTGGTGGATACCAACCGTCACGCGATTTGTTCCTTGATGTTTCTGCGGATATCTTGGCTTCCGAAACCTTTCGGGGAGACCCCGTGTACAAGTTGGCGTCTGCCAAGTGGCATTCAAATACCTCAAATGGGTGGAGATCGGCAAATATCCTCTCCTCCTTCCCTTGGAGACTGTATTTGATACATTGATGGAGCGTGGAGGGCACCACCATATTTTCATGCAGCCATGGACGGCCGAGTAGTGCTTTATAGGAGGTGCGAGAGTCGATGACGTGAAACTGCACCGTTGTAGTGAAATCCGCCAAGGTTAGCGTGAACTCTGCCACTCCCATAGACACTTCACATTTTTGGTTGAAGCCAGCGATACGCATATCCCCGACCTTTTCGAGATGCACATTGAAGTGGTGCCTCTCATATATTCTGTAGGGCAGAATGTTGACTGCTGCACCTGGGTCGACCAGGATCCGGTTCAGCTCTCTCCCATTCAGGTGCCCCTTTAGGTACAGTGGCCTGTTGTGGCTAGCAGTGGGTAGCAGCATGTCTTCGGGAGAGAAGGTCATACTGGCTTCAGGCACGGCTTCAGCTATGCAGGCTTCAAAATGAGCTGGCGTCTGCAGAGCAGTAATGATTGCCTGTCGGGTTTCTTCACTCAAGGAAAGAATTTCCCAGATTGTAAATCGAGCGGGGAGCTTCTTGAGCAGCTTCATTATTCGGCTCCCGGCTCGGACATTGGAGAGCTTCATCTCCTCAATCCACCGATGCTTCGGTAGGTTTTGATTTGTGGGTCCAGACGGACCTGCTTCATCTTCCTCGGACTCGGCACCCTTCTGGCTGGTACCGGCCTCTGGGCCTTCTTTATTTGTTGCCACGGGGTAAGTTCCATCTGCATTTGCATCCCCAGGGGATTGCACTAGCTGCAAGTGGATGGACCCGGGTGTAGGGTTAGCCTCTTGACAGGGCTGTTTCCCCTTTGACATCTTCATAAATTCAAGAAATGAGGGGACAGCCTTGCCCCCGCTCTTGTTGTATAGACCGGACGGAGGAGGGATTTGAACTCCCTTGACCTCTGGCGGAGGTGTCTTGTAGGGTTGTTCCCTCTGAACACAATATTGTGGTTTGGTGGGGGTTGGCGCCCCCATTTTCGGCCTGACCGCGTGGCATGTGCAGCAGTGGCGGCCTCGATCTTGCTTTCCCCAGTGTGGGGTGTAAAGCATATTTCTTCTTCTTCCTCTTCCCCGGGTAGGTTGAAGAGGGCTGATAGTGTATTACAGGAGACAACCTGTGCTTTATTGGCGCCAACGGCCTTTCTTTTCTTCTTCTTTTGCTTCTTTTTCCTTTTTGCTTCTGCGGGCACCTGCCCCCAGAATAGACTGCTCGCTTCAGGGGGTGCTGCTTCAGCTTCCTCCGTCTGCTTGAGTGAGAGTTGCTCCAGCTCCTGCCATGGGACGTAGTCCCGTACGAGCAGGGGTTTCAATTCGGGCTGTACATATTCATCTAGCCCTTCAATCAGGTGTTGCAGTCGAAGGACCCCGGGGTTGGTTTCCTTGACCACTGGCAGGGGAGTCTGTCTCCTTCTGTTGGGTGCATGTATTCTGATAGCTGCAGATGGAGTAATCCACGTAGGCGCTATCACTGGCGGAGCAGGCCGGGGCGTGACGCCACGGATATGTGCCCCCTCTTTCGGGCAGGGTGCCCTCTTCTTATTGTGCTTCACAGGGACGGGCTGCCACCCTTGCTGTTCTTTCACGGACTCCAGGAAATGGATTTCGTAGGTGCTCCGTGTGCTTGCTTCAGAGATCTCCTCAGGTAGTGCCTGGTAGAGGGAGACCATGTTGACTGTCGCCCTTCTGGGAGGAGCTTCATGTGGCTGAGGAGGGTCTACTTTGTATCCTCCCAGCTCTATTTCATTCTTCTTCACCATCCCCTCGATGACGTCTTTGAAAACATAGCAGTCTTCGATTGAATGTCCCAACATTTGGTGGTAGGGGCAGAATCTCGGACTGTCTTTTCTTTTCAGGTCTTCTGGTCTCCTTGGCTCGGGCAGAGTGACCATGTCATATTCCGTTACCCAGTCGAACAGGATGCGAGTTTTATCCTTAGGAAAGGAATAAACCTTCTTCATTTTGTCCCTCAGCGAAGGACCTTCTTTGTCATCTGGAGCTTTTGCAGGTTGCGGGGGAGCCGCTTTCTTGCCTTTCTCCTTTTGTTGTTCGAATGCCTTGATATCAAGCGCATTCGCTTCTTTGGGTGTGGGGCGCCGCTCCGCAGTCTTGCCTTTCTGGGCTGTGCTGGCAGCTGATGCCGGGGCAGGTTTGGCTAGGAAAGCCTCCACCTCGGCCACCACATTATTCAGCCGGTCAAACGACCGTATTTCCATCCCAATCATCTTCTCAAGGACCTCTCTCCTGAGATTTTGTTTGCATATTTGTACAGCGTCCTCCTGATGCGGGGGCCGCTTGCATCTCATTCCGAGGTTCCTCCACCTCGTAATATAGTCAAGGGCTGTCTCATCTGCCCTCTGTTTTGTCGAGTAGAGTTCGGCCACTGTGACCTCCCTCTCTGTGACATGAAATCTTTCTCTGAACTTCCTCTGCATATCTGACCAGTCATTAATTGACCCGGCCGAGAGGCTGGAGTACCATTCAAATGCGAGTCCCGTCAGCGAGGACCCGAAGAATTTCAGCAGATATGACTCGTCGGCGGCAAGATCACCCATGACGGTCATATAATATGCAATATGTTCTTTAGGGGAACCTTTCCCGTTGAATTTGTCAAATTTGGGCGGCTTGTTGACTCCCGGGGGAAGTCGTCTGGCTGCATGATGTTGCGGGTAGGGCACCCGATAGGCATCGAATGCGACATAGTCGCCTTCACTTTTCTCTGCGAGCTTCAGCTCGATCATCCTTTCCACCATCATCCGGTTCACGACCATGGGGTCGACTGGCTCCGGATAGAAGTGTGCTGGCTGCAGGTAGGGGGTGACCAGGGTGGTCGCCTGTGGAGGACGTAGCAGTGGGGGTGTTGGGTGCACCTGGGGAAGCACCGGAGGTAGCAGCGGCTGAGGCTGTGGCGGCCGCTGTTGTGCTGTCGTCACAGTTGGCTCTGACGGCTGAGGCAGTGTATAGGGCGGTGGAGGGTCGTCTCGACGAGCCGCTCCCCGGGATGATTCACCTTGGACTTCGGGTGGTTTGGAGGCTGATGAGTGTTCAGTTTTCTCCATCAGTTGTTTCTTCAGGGAGTCTATTTCCCGTTGATATCTTTGCAGCAGCATCAAGACTGATGGGTCTATAGCGGTGGGGACACCTTCTGTCGTTTCCCCGGACGTACCCTCGGGCAGGGTATCGAGGAGTACGTCGTCTTCTTCTTCCGTCGTTACCACATTAGCGGTCAAGACGGGGGCTTTGTCATCCCAGTGGAGGTATGACTGGGGCTGTTTCTCTTTCATCGCCGTCAGAAGCCCTCTTGCTGCTTCTGTCCTGCGGGTAGCTGGTCCCGGCCGTACGGCCAACTGAGCCAGTTCTTGGGAGTCTTCAGGAAGCTTCCCATATCGGCTGGACACGCCAGCCATGTTGCAAGTGAAAACCTGCATCCTCCTTCTTTGTCGATGGACCCTCCGCCTTGCTTGTTGCGGGAAGGTCAGCCTCTCGAACACAGAAATTCTTCTTCTTTCTTCCCGCTCGGGGAAGGCTTCATCGGCTTTGATCTCAGAGCCGTCATTGTGTCCGTTGTCATCGACCGACGACATCCTCATTATATCCTCCATTTCTTCTTCATCTGCCGTTGATGGGCAGTAATTTTCTTCAGTGGCGACTGTCTGCATCAGCCGCTGCTGTCCGAGTGAGGTGTTACCCAATCCTCGGAAATAGCTTCTGACCAGGCAGGCCATTTCTTCTTGACCCCGTTCTTGATGTAGCACGGGGGAGAGTGGTCGACCTCCAGCAGGAGGGACATAGGCCAGTCGAGCTCTGTCGGCTGGATATTGGAATTTGCGTCCCGCAGCAGGGACGTTGGCTTGACGGGCCGCAGCCCGGAAATTTCCGTGGCGCGGAGGATCCGCAACCACCTCCTCTTCTTCCTTCGGGGGCAGACCCCTGTTTCTTCTTACTTCTGCCACTTCGTCGACAAGACGGCGGCAGATGAGTGTAGATTGGTAAGCAGGTCGGGTCCGCTTGGGAACCCACACTTGTCTAAATCTCTTCGGCTTGAACGCCGGGTCTCTTTGGCCATGGTGGCCGGCTTCTTCTATTTCTGCCCTCCTTCCAGCGAGAGCTTGATAGTTGTTGTAGACAGGGACGTTTGGGATGACGCGATCTGGGGTCACCCGTGCCGTGCGCCCGTTGAGGAAGACACGCATACCTCCCACCAGCATTGATTTTCCGGACTGAGAGACAGTTCCGGTGATCACGGCAGTGTTCTTGCGAGCCTGGCGACGCTGACGTCCTCCAGGGGGCTTGTTGATATCAGTGGGATGCATCACCCGTACAAGGTGGTGCACCAGGCAGCTAGCGGCCGGAACCGGGTTCTTGAGCGAATCACCGCGGCAGGGGGCCTTCAGAGGCTCCATTTCCTTCACATCTTCCTTGACGGGTTCCATGGCCTCGACTTCCAGCATGTCGACAAAGGCCAACCCCAAGAAGTTGGGGAAGCCCACAGCAGAAGGAAAGCTACCAAATTCCATGGGCACCGCCAGGTACCCTTGCGCGTGTCCGGCGACGATCGAAGGACCGAAGCCAACGCCGGTGATTCCGTGAGTTGTCATTGTTTACCTAAAAAGACAACACGGCGATAATCAGTAGCTTCTGGGAGGGCCTCGAAGCCCATTATCTCGGCAAAGAGATGAAAGGTGACACTGGTCCCACCGGGCGTGCCAGACTATGTTTCGCACATTTTATTGTTTTTCTTTCTCTTTTTGTTTTGCCTTTTCGTTCGCGCATCGATCGACCAATTAACTAACTTGTAGTCAACTGACTGATTGACGACGCGGGCGTGCCAGTCACATGCGTGACGATTCAATTGTGCGCTCATCCTGACCCATGTAGGGCGAATGTGAGGTTCGGTCGGGACCAGCAGTCCGCCATACCATAAAGGTTATGACGTTAATTACATCCCCCACGAGGAGGGAACACCTTTGATTAATTGCCGAGATATCGGGCTGTCGAAGCCGGAAAAGGGAACTACATGATGATTATTAGTTGAGGGACTTGCATCCCTCTGTGATTAGCGTAAGAAATCATCCCATGAGTGGGAAAGGGGTTAGAACGATGCGACGACACGATTCGGAACGAAACCGGTGCAGTGCGTGCGAAGACGGGGATCAAAACGCTTGAAACGGCGCCCTGAAACGTAGGTAAAAGGTTTAAAACGGCGCCAGAACCGTAGGTAAAGGGGGCAGGCCGTTAAAACGGCGTGGGGAGCTGGGGCGCGCCGGGAAGGGCGCGCCGGAAAGGGCGCGCCGGGAAGAGCGCGCCGGGAAGGCCGCGCCGGGAAGGGCGCGCCGTTTAAAGCGTGATCGCGCACGAACGCGCCGAATTAACCCGATTTCAAGGAGGCAGGTGCCTCGTTGGTTTATTCATAGATTTATTAAGATTTTGGATGGTTTTGAGAATTTTATTAAGTTGATTATTCATCGGAATCGGTGCCGAGTCATGGGCTCGCGTGAGGCGATTGTTCCGAGCTTAACTCGTTCGAGCCGAAATTTCGGCAGCATCTCCCCATCCCAAAGGATGGTCGGGGAGACGCAGGGAGTACTCACGTGGCGGAGTAAACCCCTAAAGAGCCGGGTGGCACAACGGCGGCCGGCAGACCCGAACGGATAGGAAGACCCCGAGGGCTAGCCTGCTAGGGGTACCGAGTCCGTGGGTAACGGTGAGTGAATGAAGTGACTCGATGTGGGAGCGAAAACCCCGAGGGCTAGCCTACGAGGGGTACGCGACCCGAGCCACCACAACACTCGAAACGGGACGACCGAGTAGAGAAGGGAACCCCGAGGGCCAGCCTACGAGGGGCACACGCGTCTCACGGCCACCACAAAGTCCATTAAGGACTGTGGATTTATGGTGTTGGGATTACCCCCAATTTCTGTGTGCTCACTGGCCCTCGGAGATCCATTACTGCCAAATAGATCCCTCGAGCCGGGAGGTCAAGATAAAAGAATCAAGGGGGATGTTCCCCTCTCCCCAGTCACCGAATCTCCTTAAAAGGACGGTAACACTACGCGGAGCAACTCACACTCAGTTGGCAAACTGATCATGATACGTACAGCTATATATATATATATATATATATATATATATATATATATATATATATATATATATCTATATGTGCATAGAGGGATTAGCAAGTTAACAGAGCGATCACCGAGCTAACGCTCGGAGAACAACGATGCGGAGAAACCAAACATCAAGCTTATAGGGACAGCCTTACCTCCTTCTGTTTATGATCAAAAACAGGAGGGAGGGGCAAACGGACAGGCCCAGGGTCGACCAGTAAGACATACATGCGCATATCTCTGACGGAGAAACCTTCGACATTCCATGAAAGGAAAAGCCCCAGGGAGAGGGGAAATTACTGTAGCCCATGATGTACCAGGGCGTATCCGGCATCGGAGAAGACGGGTACGGAGTTCGTTCGCGCCATGAAACAGGTAAACATGTAAACAGAGAGTAAAGGAAGCAGATGGGAGAGATGACCCCGACGCCGGGCATGCTCACATCCATCCGTTTGGTGCACAGATCATCGGAGAGATGTGCACATGCGCACATCACCCTCCACGGCGCCGTATCAATGGCCACAGAAAACAAATTCAAGGAGGAAGAGGAGGCAGCGATGCAGAGGTAGAGTAAGGCCATTAGACTCTTTAACCCACTGACATAAACATTCATTCATTCCACGGTAAACAGACAAAATGCATACAAGCATATTCCGACGCCGGCGTTGTCGCACGGTCGCCGTTTTACATTAACAGAGGAAGCTCATTCCGAACGAAGAGAAAGGGGCAGAAATAACGGTGGGAGAAGGGGGAGGAAAGGCTCGTATCATCGCCCCTCCCCCCGTCTCACTTACATTCTATCAGGGAAAATCCAAAAGAGAAAAGAAGAGGGTCGCCGGGAGAAATCGCGGGGCAACCCACCTAAGCAAATGAGAAAACAGGTGGCCTCCTTCGACTTCGGGGAGCTCGGATGGAGCAGGGTGGCGGCCGCCGAGAGGTTCGGACGGGAGCTTCTGCAGATAGACGAAAACCCTCCAACCCTTCTCTCTGGACTCCTCCTCTTTCTTTCTAATTCTCTCTTTTTTTTTCTTTCAAATCCGCCTCTTCTCCCGATCGGATCTCCCTTCATCTTCTTCTCGACAGGCTATATATAGCCTTGGGTTAAAACGGCGCCCCAGGAAGAAGCGCGCCGGGTTGACGGCGCCGGGGAAGGGCCCTATTTGCTCTTTGCGCGCCGGATAGACGGCGCCGGGGAAGGCCCCCATTTGGTCTTTGCGCGCCGGATAGACGGCGCCGGGGAAGGCCCCCATTTGATCTTGACGTGCCGGTTTGATGGCGCCGTTTTAACTTGCTCACTTGGTGTGTAGTCCGGCGGACCCGGAGATGATTCCGGAAGCTTCCGTCCACTGTCCATCTCACCCCGGCCATTAAAGGGCCCTGACGGGGTGTTCACGAAGCTCTTGATAGGACGAATGGCCTTAAATAAGGCTTCGTGTGTGTCCGGTCCGAGCACACGGGTGTCCTACTGACATAGTCCTCGGCACTGTGATTTGGGCTTCTGGCTGAGACGAACTCGGGCTCGAAGCTTCCTTGCAGGATGATGTTACATCCCGGACAGTTCCACCTTGAATCGGTGATCAATCGGCCACTAGCAGGCCCACTATGGCAAGAAGCCGAATCCGTGCCGGATAATCGGGGTCTTCTGCTGACAGGATCTTCGGCCCCTTGTCACGGACGGCCGAGGACATTCTTCCTCCTTAGGAGAGTCATTGGGTAGACCGTCGTCCTTGGTCGGGCGACGGATGTGGGGTAGCGGCATGACGAGGTCGATGCCGGATCATTGGGCAGGCTTGATCGCGCTGCCGGTTGGTTGCGGGTTTACTTCGGCTCTCCTGAGGTAAAGTCCCCGACGTTCCCTTTGAGGTGGCTCGGGGCTTTGTCAGCTTGAGGGGTCCTCTTGATAAGTTGATTTTTATCGGCTTCTGTGCTTCAGTGGGCCGTATCATTCATCCTTGCGGCTTGGTTGCCAGAGGATCATATTTTGAGTGCCAACAATGCGTTGCGGGCTTTGCATGTGCTATTTTTAGTTGTTATGTTGTTGTTTGAGATGTATGGTTTGACAGGAAACATGCTTTTACATCGTTACTCGACGATTTCTATCGTCCGGGAGGGAACCGATTTTCAAACCTAACCCGTCCGTGACCCAGGTGGTGTGACGGTCCTTCCAGGAACCGTCACACGCCTAACGGTCCTTGGAGGACGCGTTACTTGAAGGTAACGGCCCGTTGATGGGGCGTCACTTCGTGAGTAACGGTGGGGCTCCCCTCCGTTACATGTTCGTTGTTTTGAGTTGACCGAGTCAGGCGGTTGACCTGACAGCCAGTTGGCCGACTGTCAGGGTGACCCGACGCGCCTGGGCGAGCGCGTCACTTCGCCTGCAATCGGATCTGATACACTGTGTGTTGGTTTTGCTCTCGGGTGGACGTAACGGCCAGTCGGCCTGCCGTTAGAGCGGTGTAACGCGCCTGGGCAAGCGCGTTACACTTTGTTTCGTTTGCGTTTGAGCTGGGGTTCGGGGGATGTAACGCCCAGGGGTGGACGCGTCACTTTCAATGTAACGCGCCTTCCCCAGGCCGTTACATGCATGTAGCGCGGTGGCTGCAGACCGCCACTTGCCTGTTGGTTTCAAAAAGCTTCCAGCCCATTCCTTATGCATTCGATAACGACTACACGCCATATATGAATTAGTTTATGAACTAATGGCATGTTTTTAGATCCCAATAGAGTAAGCTTTACTTTCCTTGCAATGGAACCAATGTTGTTGCCCTAAGGTCTGTTGAGTACCGACCCGCTTAAGGATGGCGGAGGGGATTGTTCCCGTATACGGTTTTTAAGCTAGTGCCGTGGGCTCCCCGCCAACGGTAGCGTCCTACCGAGGGAGAAAATTAGCTAGAGGGCCTGGCTCAGGCGAGAGTCAGTGTGTGCACAGGTGGTCAGAGGCTGTGGACTGACACTGACGGGTGTCACTCTGACTGGTCACTTGGTTTGGTACTGTTTACGTGCTTAGCTTGTCGTGTTGTCGACTGCGAGTGCTTGAGACACAGTGTAAGTCGTCAGTGGACGCATCTGGTTTCTGTTCTAGTGGTTGCCCTACTCCTTGTTGCTCGGATTAGTTGAGGCATGTTCTACTGGTATATTTAGTTTCAGTCGCTTGCATTTATTTATGATTGGCATGTGTTAGCTGTTATACCTGCTTAGTTAGAGTTTACAGCTTTACTTGAGTAGTTTATTCATGCCAATGCTTGTTATTTTATTTAAATGCATGCTTTAATTACCTTTATATTCGCATGTATGCTTGTTTAGTGCGAGGTAGGGATCAGCGTGACCCCTACTGAGTCTGGCTGTAACTCACCCTTCTCCTTTCAGGTGAGCCGCGCCCGCCGTCTCCCGGTGTTTCGTGAGCTATTTTGGAGACCGTGCCTAGCCGCCAGCAGTAGACGGATCACCTTTTTGGGCTTTGTTGTACTTTTACCGGGGTATGCCCCGTGTAGTTGTACCTTTTTGGACTAGTGCTTTTGTGATTCTAGACTAGTATATATATATATATATATATCACTCTGGTTATTTTGAATTGCTTCCACACTTTTGTTAACTTCATTGCTTAATTCTAATATGCGCGCATGTAATTGCAGTTCGTTATGCATCCCCTCGACAAACTTCACTAACCCTTCAGGGGCCTCATCAGCCCCCTGGGTGGCTTCCCCAGTTCTTGGTATCGGTACATCGATGTTATCGGTATATCGGTATCCCGAACTCTGGGTCGTCACAATTCCCATGTTCTTGAGGATGCCGTTTGGCCTGGGGAGATCCCAGATCTGTCCCTTCTGGAGTTTCCTGTTCGTATTGAGGATCGGCGAGAGCAGCGCCTGCGGAACAAGGTTATTCCTCTGGTTAAGGTGGTCTGGCATCGTCATTCGGGTGGCGAGGCGTCTTGGGAACATGAGGATGAGATGCGGGAGCTATATCCTTATTTGTTTGTATGAGTCTTTCCCCCGTTCTTGTGCCTTGTTCTCGAATTTCGAGGACAAAATTTGTTTAAGGGGGGAGGGCTGTGATGTCCCGGACCCTTTCAGATCCTTCTTCTTGGGTCCTGGATCTGCGTTTCGGTGAATTTGGCTCCGTTATGTCCGGAATTATGTTCTGGACATCTTTCGTGTTTGGATCCGTGCGATTCGGGTCAGTTCGGAGGCTCGGAACGTGTTCCGTGGCTTTTTCCGCGTGTTTTCCGATTCCCGCGTGTGTGTCTCGGAAACATCTACGGAACCCTGTAGCGGATGGACCGGGTCGTTCATCTACCCGCGAGTGGTACCGTTGCGATCAGCGCGTCGCGGGGAACGAGGAGGTGTATTTTCTATTTTTTGAGATTTTCCTGATTTTTCAGATTTTCTATAAATACCAAACCTTTTTCTTTTCTTTTTCACCTTTTTCTTCTTCTTCTTCTTCTTCTTTCTCCTTCTTCCAACCGTTGGAGAGCGCCCTCCCCATCGTGACTGTTCTTCTTCCCCGAACGACCGAGACTCGGTCTCCTTCACTCCGGCAACGGTGTGGGGGCGGCGGCGGTGGTGAGGCGGTTCCGGTGGTGGCCTTCTCGCGGCGGGAGGCGGGGCGTGTGGCATTCAAAAGCGTCTTCCTTGACTTCGGCGGTGATTCGGCAGAGCATTCGCTCCATTGAGGTAGGGGGACTAATCCCTATGCTCATCCCGTCATCTCCCACGATTTGTAGGCCGAATGGGAGCCGAGAGGGGTGTTTTTGAGCGGGTTAGGGCAAAATCATGTTTTGGGGAGAGTTCGCCCGATCTATAGATTTAAGCCGCGATTCGGCGTTTTGATGGCCTAGAATCATGCTAGGGGTCTTCCCCTTTGATTCCCCCCTCTCCTACGGAGGTATGGGGGCGTGGTTGGAATTTTTGGACGTTTCCCGCCGTTTCACCCTCGGTCGGGTGTGACGGTCCTTCCAGTGACCGTCACACTATGTAACGCCCCCAGATGGGTGCGTTACAGCCCTGAGTGCAGCTAAGTGGGGTCTGTGGGCTGTGACGGTCCCACGATAGACCGCCACGGTGCTGTGACGCACCTAGGTTGTACCGTCAGGGGTGTTCGACCGTTGGCTTTTGACCGTTGGGGGTCAAGGCATGTGACGCACCATGCCTAGTGCGTCACAGCCTTGTAACTCCCCTGTGTGGGTGCGTCAGAGCAGACGAACCCATCTCCCCTGACGCGCCAGGGTTGGTCCGTTAGGTGCTGTGACGCCCCTAGGTGGGTGCGTCAGAGCCTGTTTTCACCTCGGCTTGTGACACTGCAGGGTTGGACTGTCAAAGCCTTGTGACGCTCCAGTGTAGGTGCGTCACAGCCTGTGACGGCCCAAAGTTGGACCGTCAGGCTCTGTGCTGCACCGTGTATGTTCGGTCCCGTTTCTTTGGCGGTGGTTTCCGTGAGTCAGTCCTTACTTCCAGTGACCTGTCCACTAGTCGTAGCTTCCTGCTCACGCGAGTGCAGTCCCACTTGGGAGTGGTGGAGAGCGAGACCCGGTGAGAGGCGGTTTTTAGGCTGGTTTCCGTGGGGCCCCTTGCCTTTGCTACCAGAGTCCGGTGGGGGGGAAAACCAGCTAGAGGACCCGACCTAGGGCAGATGGTCTGTGTGTGCACACGTGGTTGGGGGCTTAGGACACGCGCTGACGAGCGTGACCCCAGCTAGTCCTTGTTGTGGTACTTATTGCGTGTCTGAGTCTCACGCCCAGGGCGTTGTAGTTAGACACTTGTGACGCGGTGTAAGACGTCAGGGGACGCATCCGGTCGTTCTTCTAGTGGGTAGTGCTCCTATTCGCTGGCAGGTGTGGACTCGAGTTTCGTTAGACCGAGGTTCAGTAGTACGTGCTGTTAGAGTAGACGGCTTTTCCTCTTATTTACTTTAGCTTGTTGGTTCTACCGTACTCCTGTTAGGTAGGGTTGCTTTTCTACTTTATTGCTTTCCTGCCTTGGTTTCCGCGCGAGGTGGGGATTCGCGGGATCCCTACTGGGCCAATGAAATGAGACTCACCCCTACTTTTCAGGTGAGGCGGGGTCTTCGAGAGGTGCGGCCGAGTTTCAGCGTGGTTCTTCTAGCCAGAGTTAGCCGCCAGTCTGCCAGAGCTGGGGGATGTCCCGTGTAGTTGTACGCCGGGGGATGTCCCGTGTAGTTGTACTTTTCTTTCTGTTGACTGTACTTTAATTTGGACATGAGATACACTGGACCTTGTAGCAATTTAATTTATTTATATTATTCTGTGCATTTTATTTTAGATTATTGTTCTATCTCTGCGGTTGTTTCAGCTTCTCTTGTACTCTCACATCATCCCTTTATACCCTTCCGAGTCCTCGGGCTCGTGGGTTGACGGGCCGAGACGTGCCGGTTCCTTTCCGGTACTCGGATCCCAGGTCGTCACAGCGTGAGTGTTGAATATGTCAACCAAATATATAGTTAAAGTGTATCCCATATTCGTCATACCAATAATACCCCATATCTATGAAATGGTTAAGGAAATGAGAGGAAGATATTAAACCGACATCGTTAAAAGTGTACAAAGAATTAAAGTGCCAGAGCAATGTGTCATGACATTATTACAACATGTAATTTGTCCAAATACAAAGCATTATAAGTGATCTAGACATTATTACAACATGTAAATTGTCCAAGTACAAAACATTATAAATGATCTAGACATTATTACATCATGTAAATTGTCAAAGTACAAAACATTATAAATGATCTAGACATTATTACAACATTTAAATTATCCAAGTACAAAACATTTTAAATGATGTCTAAATTATTACAATACATAAATTGACCAAGTACAAAACATTTTAAATGATCCATTTCATAATTGCATGGGAAAAATGTCAACCATCATTTTCGGCTTCCATTTGACGATGCCTGCAAAGTGGAAGATGTAGGTTAAATGTAAACTTCAATTATGCAATCAATAACATGAGGCGGTTGTTCACCCAAAGTAGGAGCCTTAGTAAGTACCCTCTTCTGTTATGGTGGACCCATAGTCGAGTGGCAATGCGGTCTCGAAGTCTATCCCCTCTAGTGACTTCCCTCCTATTTAGGGGTGGGCACGGTTTGGTTTGGTTTGGTTTGAAGAGAATTTTTCTCAAACCAAACCGAACCGAATTAAGGCTTCAACCCGAACCAAACCAAACCAAACTAGTTTGAAACGGTTTGGTTCGGTTTGAACCATATTCATCTCCCATTTTATAAATTAGATTGGATTCAAACAACATTAGAGAAAAGGGTAAAAGAATTTCTATCAAATAAAGTAAATATTAAAAAAATAGCATATAAAGTTGTAACTTGTAAGAACAAGCTCCATAATATTTTCACATAAGAAATTAAGAAGTTCGGTTTCAGTAAAATAGAAGGTGATTTGAAACATATTTCATAAAGTCGGAAACCCCATTAGAATGGTGAGAATTGGACTTTTTAAATTCGGATTTATAGTTACATATACATTTATATTAATTTGATAAAAATATTCTTAAATTCGGGTTATTCGGTTCGGTTTGGTTTTGTTCGGTTTCTTGAACTTCAAAACCAAACCAAACCAAATTTTTTAATACGGTTCGGTTTGAACCCAAACCAAAATTTTTTAAATTTCAACCCAAACCAAACCGAACCAAATCGTTCGGTTCGGTTTGGTTTTCGGGTTGAACCCGAATAATGCTCACCCCTACTCCTATTAACATTGTCTTCTTTATCTACCTCATCATCTCCGGCCACATTGACGTCATCTTCGGCCTGTTGGAAAATTTGATTAAGCCCTTGCTCCTTTCTAATGAAGTTATGGAGTACACAATAGGCCATTGCAATCCTGGCTTGTGTCTTCATCGGATAACTGCGACGCTTCACTAGAATTGTGAAATGTGACTTCAGGACACGGAAGGCACGCTCGACACAATTGCGTAGTTGAGCGTGCCTATGGTTAAATAAGTCTTTCTTGTCTCTGTGTGTAAGCCTAGTCCTATCAGATATGTACTCCGCAGATGATATCTTATGCCACGATATGGTGCCAAGAAATGGGGTATTTGCATACCCTGCGTCGACCAAGAAATATTTCCCTACGACAAGGAAAGTGTGGAATGCTGAGCTTGTAAAATAATGTAAGTATATAAACTCACACACATTTACCTTCTGGTACAGTAAATCCCCCTTTCTCGATAGCCCACCTCAACACCTTCTTGTCTGCAGCCGATCATTCTCAGCCCACAACGACGTGACTAAATAATAAATCAAAACTGACACCCCATGATATTCTGAGATGTTTCACCTTTTCGATTTCGATAACGAGGGTGATCAACTATCGGCACTTTTGCAGAGATATGTTGTAATATCTCGGACCTTTCGGATCCTTCTTCATAGGTCCCGGATCTGGTTTCTTGGAGTGTCCGACTCCGCTGTGTCTGAAATTTCGTTTCGGACATCTTTCGTGTTCGGATCGGCGCGATCCGGAGTTGTTTCGAAGGCCCGGGAGCGTTCCACGGCTTTTCCGCGTGTGTTTTTCAATTCCCGGTGTGTGTTTCGGTAATTCGTTCGGAACCTCGTTGCGGGTGAACCAGATCGTTCACCTAGGCGAGAGTGGTACCGTTGCAATCGGTGCGTTCCGAGGATCGCGGAAATGTGATTTTTGATTTTTTAGTATTTTTCAAAATTTCTGGATTTTCTATAAAGACTCCCCATTTTCTCTCTCTCCCCACCCTTCTTCTTCTTCTTCCTCTTCCTCCCACCGTGTGAACCGCACCCTCTCCCCCTCTCTCTCCCATTCGATCGCGGCGGGCCTCTCTCCGGTTGCAGACGGCTGCGGGGCGACGACGCGGTTGCGTGGGCGGTTGCGAGGCGAGCTCGTGGGCGTGCGGTGTTCGTGGGAAGCGTGAAGGAGCGGGGTTTCCAAAAGCATTCTTCATGGTTTGAGCTCGATTCAACAGAGCTTTCACTCCATTGAGGTAGGGGGACGAATCCCTATGCTCATCCCGTCATCCTCCGCATTTTGTAGGCCGAATGGGAGCCGAGAGGGGTGTCTTTGAGCGGGTTTGGGCAAAAGCATGATTTTGGGAGAGTTCGCCCGATCTATGGTTTTAGGCCATGATTTCGCGTTTTGATGGCTTAGAAGCATGTTAGGGGTTCCCAGGGGTCTTCCCCTTTGATTTCCCCCTCTCCTATGGAGGCATGGGGGCGTGGTTGGAATTTTTTGGGCGTTTCACGCCGTTTCACCCTCGAACGGGTGTGACGGTCCTTCCAGTGACCGTCACACCATGTGACGCACCTGGATGGGTGCGTCACAGTCCTGTTGCCATCCAACTGGCGTCGGTGGGGTGTGACGGTCCCACGATAGACCGCCACAGGTGCTGTGACGCACCTGGGTTGGACCGTCAGGGACGTTCGACCGTTGGCTTTTGACCGTTGGTTTTTGACCGTTGGGGGTCAAGACATGTGACGCACCAGGCTTGGCGCATCACAGCCTTGTGACGCCCCTGTGTGGGTGCATTAGAGTGGACGCATTCCCACATTGTAACGCACCAGGTTTGGTCCGTTACAGACTGTGACGCACCAGGCTAAGTGCGTTAGGGCCTGTGACGCACCGAGTGGCACGCGTCACAGTTTGTTTTTCACTTGTCTTGTGACGCACCAGGGTACGCGCGTCACAGACTATAACGCACCAGGGCATGTGTGTAACGACCCGAGAATTCGATTACCGGGAAGGCCCGATAACCCGAGACTCGTACCGCCACCCACGAGCTCGAAGACTCGAAATGGTTAAAGGAATGGTGTGGAGACTACATAAGTATCACAAATAATTGTAGAAATAAACAGTTATATTATTAAGCGGGAAATAAATTAACAGTTTACAGGATGCATGGTCCACAAGATAATAATAAAATAACAACAGCAATAGTCCACAACTAGTATAGAGACAAGAAAGAAAAGTATAGCTACACGGGGTATACTCTGGCTCTGACCTCTGACACTAATGCTGGGCACCTGAACCACGCTGAGCCTCAGACGCGCTCCCCTGAGGCCGCGACTCACCTGAAACACGGTGAAAACAAGCAGGGAATGAGTCTCGGGACAAGACTCAGTAGGGATCACTCGAACCCTACCTCGCAAACGGAGAAACCGCTACGCTAGCAGTAAGCGAGTACCTCGGAGAGGGAACCATGTTGTCTACAAAACTCCGATCTTCCGGCATGAAAACAAACACGCGTGCCACGGAGGAACGACCGAAACACCACGGCTAACACGACAAAACCCTAAGGTCAAAGTCTCAACGACTGACGGTCTGTCACTACCAACTCCGACAGGAGTACCTCCCACTAGAAGCAAGACAGGATGCGTCCACTGACGACTTAGTCTGCGTCTCAGGTTTCTCCCTCCGGTCCAGCGGGAACTGAGACACCGTACAAGTAACCACAAACAAGTGACTAGCTTGGGTCGCGCCCGTCGGAATAGGTCCAACCGCCCCCAAACACGTGTGCACACACAGACCGTGTGTCCCTGGTCTGGCCCTCTGACCGGTTTTCCCCTCATCCGGACTCTGGCTGGTAGACGTGGGGCCCGACGGAAACCGGTCCACAACCCGTCTCTAAGGGTAGTCTCTCCACCACTCCCTAGTGGGACCACTCGCGTGTAAGCAAGCTACGACTAGTGGAGGGTCACTACGGAGTAGACTCTCAAGTCAACAGAAAATAACGTCCACATCCGACGACGTACGAGGACCACCCCACGTACCAGCACCGTCGCACGGTCACTACGCTCGGAACAGAAACGGGGTTGCAAACCACCCGGGACAACCCAGAGCCTGACGGTCTACCCTAGACGCGTCACAGGCTCTGACGGTCTAGGCAGGACCGTCACAATCACCTGACGGCCCAACGCAGGGGCGTCACACGCTCGGTGCAAAATAGGGCGTAACACACCTACCATGGTGCGTTACAGTCTGTGATGCGCCTACCCTGGTGCGTCACAGCGTGTAACGCACCAACCCTGGTACGTTACAACGTGGGAATGCGTCTGCTATAACGCACCCACATAGGGGCGTCACATGGCTGTGATGCGCCAAGCCAGGTGCATCACATGCCTTGACCCCCAACGGTCAAAAACCAACGGTCAGCAGCCAACGGTCGAACACCCCTGACGGTCCAACCTAGGTGCATCACAACACCGTGGCAGTCTATCGTGGGACCGTCACAGCCCACAGACCCCACTTGGCTGCACTCAGGGCACGCACCCATCTGGGCGCGTTACATAGTGTGACGGTCACTGGAAGGACCGTCACACCCGCCCGAGGGCGAAACGATGGGAAACGCCCAAAAAAACTGGCCACGCCCCCATGCCTCCACCGGAGAGGGGGATATCAAAGGGGAAGACCCTTGGGGACCCCTGGCATGATTCTAGACTATCAAAACGCGAAATCATGCATCAAATCCATAGATCGGGCGAGCTCTCCCCAAATCATGGAAAACCCCAAACCCGCAAGGAATCCCATCTCTCGGCCTCCCCTCGGCCTACAAATCACGGGAAAGGAAGGCTAGAGGCTAGGGAAGGTCACCCTACCTCAATTGCGTCCCGAGACGTGCCGGATCGACCACGAATCGTGAAGAATGCTCGAAAACCCTCGTTCTTCCTTGAGCTCCCACGGTCAACGTACGCCTCCACGATCACCTCGCCATCGCCGTCATCACCACGCCGTCGCCCACAGCCATCTGCAGTCGGAGGGGCTCGCCGCGGTCTCGTCGGATGAAGAAGAGAGGGAGAGAGGGCGCCGCACGGTGGGGGAGAAAGGAGGAATAAGAAGAAGAAGATGAAGAGGGTGGGGAAGAGAGAGAAAAAGGGCGGTATTTATAGAAAAATCCAGAAATTCTGGAAAATACCAAAAAAATAGAAAATTACTTTTCCGCGATCCTCGGAATGCACCGATCGCAACGGTATCACTCTCGCCTAGGTGAATGTCCCGGTTCACCCGCAACGAGGTTCCGGAGGAATTACCGAAACACACACCGGTAATCGGAAAACACGCACGGAAAAGCCGCGGAACGCTTCCGGGCCTCCGAAACAACTCCGGATCGCACCCATCCGAACACGAAAGATCTTCGAAACGAAATTTCGGACACAACGGAGCTGGACACTCCGAGAAACCAGATCCGGGACCCACGAAAAAGGATCCGAAAGGTCCGGGATATTACAAGGTGTGTTACACGCTGTTTTGCACTGGGTGTCCGACGCCCCTGTGTTGGGCCGTCAGGTGACTGTGACGGTCCGGCCTAGACCGTCAGAGCATGTGACGCGTCTAGAGTAGACCATCAGGCTCAAGGCTGCCCCGGGTGGTTTTGCAGCCCCGTTTCTTTTCCGACCGTGGTCACCATGCGACGGTGCTGGTACGTGCGACGGTCCCCGTACGTCGTCGGATGCGGACGTTGTTTTCCGTTGACTTGAGAGTCTACTCCGTAGTGACCCTCCACTAGTCGTAGCATGCTTACACGCGTGTGGTCCCACCAAGGAGTGGTGGAGAGGCTACCATTAGAGACGGTTTGTGGACCGATTTTCGTCGGGCCCCACGTCTTGCAGCCAGAGTCCGGCTGAGGGGAAAATCGGTCAGAGGGCCAGACCAGGGACGCGCGGTCTGTGTGTGCACACGTGGTTGGGGGCGGTTGGACCCACGCTGACGAGCGTGACCCCAGCTAGTCACTCATTTGTGGTTACTTGTGCGGTGTTCGTGCCTTTGGTAGGAGCTACCACGTCAGGCAGTTCACCTGCGGTGCGGTGTAAGACGTCATGGGACGCTACCGACTATGCTTCTAGTGGGAGGTACTCCTGTCGAGTCGGGAGTGACAGACTGTCACTCTTTGCGACTTCGACCTTCGGGTTTTGTCGTGTTGACCGTGGTGTTCCGGTCGTTCCACCGTGGCACGTGTATCAGTTTTTGTGCCGTGAGATCGATGTTTTCTAGATGGCAGGGCTTCCCTTTTCGAGGTACTCGCTTACTGCTAGCGTAGCGGTTTCTCCGTTTGCGAGGTAGGGTTCGAGTGATCCCTACTGAGTCTTGTTCCAAGACTCATTCCATGTGTGTTGTCACCGTGTTTCAGGTGAGTCACGGCCTCAGGGGAGCGTGTCTGAGGCTCAGCGTGGTTCAGGTGCCCAGCGTTAGTGCCAGAGGTCAGAGCCGGGATATGTCCCGTGTAGCTGTACTTTTTTTCTTGTCTCTGTACTAGTTGTGGACTACTGTTGTTGTTATTTTTATTATATCGTGTGGACCATGTATCATGTAAACTGTTAATTTATTTCCTGCTTAATTATAACTGTTTAATTTCTGTAATTATTTGTGATACTTGTGTAGTCTCCACACCATCCTTTTAACCCTTCCGAGTCTTCGGACTCGTGGGTGGCGGTGCGGGTCTCGGGTTATCGGGCCTTCCCGGTAATCGGATTCTCGGGTCATTACATATGCGTACCATCAATTGCACCCACGGCATTCTAATCAGATAGGACAAATTTCACGAACAACAATTAATAAAGCATATGAGAGGGAAAATTAACCAAGACATAGATAGTTGATAACATGAATATGTTGCACATCGCCTTAAAGAAAGGGTAGAACTTTGGGTCATGGCGAATTTTCCGATGCGGGAGATCATCAACAGTGGGCATCTTAATATAGTCGTGACATATAGATAACATTGCCATGAGTACATTGTTGAAATGTCGGCTAATCGTCTCTTCTGAATGTTAGAACCATTCTCTGAATAACCTATTACCAATCCCATGGCCAACCTCTAGAAGGAAGATAGCTAATTGCTCAGTGGCCGACATATTCTTTGTATCATTCAGTACACCTCTTTCCATTAGTGTATCTCTTAATCTTAAGAAAATATGAGGATGCACATGAAAACTATAGTATGATCTGCCCACGTGACCAGCCATTAACTCTTTAACCCACCTATAACCTCGGCCAACATCTGTGTGCATTGGAGTCTTAAGTATAGGTGTGTGGGAAGATAACATTTGAAAGGCAACAACATGTTCAACTTCCTCCCAATATTTCTCTTCCTCTTGCAAAAACTTCATAAGGAGGTCAAGTGAAGGACCAGTCTCAACGGGTTCTGAATTCATAGCTAATGCAAAAGCTGAAGTTCCTATATATGATTAAATAAAATAACATTAAACAACGTATGAACATGTGATAAGGTAATTAATGAAAATGAGGCATGTAAAATATTTAGAAGCATCTAATTACATGAGAAAATGACAATAGTAAATAACAATCTTGAAAACTGCACATTTAATTAAGAATTGGAAAAAAGGATATGAAGGTATCAGTAGTATCCCATGCGACTTAATATCCAACCAAGCCGCAAGTCTTCTCGCAGGGCTACGAAGATGGAACGATCCTCGACAGATCTAACAAAATCAATAGCTCTATACAAATCTTGCTCAGGAAGTCTAGGCAACTTGATAAGTATGCCAATAGCCTCATTCATTGATGGCGTGGCTTGTGTCTTCTGTAATTGGAGCATCTCTCGGGCCAATGTTAACCTCTCGTGACCTAGGGCTACTAACTTGTCAATTGATTTGTCGTTACCCCGTGAAGCCCGTCTCCTCTTCCTAGTAACATTACTACAGGGAACGTTTGTGGGTGCAGCGGGAGGATTTGTGGTTGCCTCTGTATTCGGAGTTGACATTTGTGACGGTTGGTGAATAGTTTCAGGTGTTCCATAGTCATTCAAGGTAGAGCTGACATTAAAATCTAACCATGGTTCTTCGTGGTCAACCTGTTGTTCCTCGTCTACGTCACTACTACGTGTGTCAAGATATGATCTGCTTTCATTACTGGCAGCCAAGTCACCTCTCGACATGGACGTGGTGCAAATCAAATACATTTGGTCAAAGACTATGAAATGCTTTCCCTGGATTGTTATGTATTCCCTGTTGATCTGATATTTATACGAAGATGTTATTAATATAATAATAAGTAAAATCAACTATTCAACGTGTAAATCAATAGTTACCTACCGCAGTGAGATCATGCCAAGTTTTCTCTGCACCTGCGACTGGCATTTTTTTCCCGTCATCCCAACCCCAACCTGAACGGTTCTTTAGAACCATAATTAAATAGTACCTCTTCTTCAATTTTTTAAAACGATTTTTCAAATTTTCCAATGAATATCATAACTTTGTCATTTCATTGAATTTTTTCACCTTATCTCTCCATGTCTCATTTGTAAAGTTTCCATTGGCAAAACTGTCATTTCTGACACGGTGCTCGGCAAGCAAATCGACAAAACACAAGTCTGCCTCGTTGCTCCAATTGGTCACCCTACTTTTACCATCCTTTGATCCACTCGTACTTTTAAGAGCAACATAATTTAATCAATAACACACAAAAGCTGAGGGCATATTAACAACAATATTTATAAGCACTGCCTTATTATTACATATGAACAACATAAACAACTATAGAGATATGGTTGATAAATGCATAATAAAAATCAACTGCAGTCACATTGTAGCAAACCGTATAAAATTAAAAGAAATAAATTCAGATAAATTGAAATAAACTAAAAGATTAAGTGAACAAATGAAAAAGGTTGAAACAATAAGAACAAAGTCCTGATGAAATTAACGCCTTGGAGCAAGGCGCTACGCCCTCATCTAAGGCGCGTTTTAAGAAAGGACGCCCACGTTTCACGGCGTCAAATTTCAGACGGCCAAAATAAATAAAAGGCATAAAAAGACAATAAAAAGAGTAACGCCCTTTTACATGGACGCGTTTCAACAAGAAACGACGCACGTCAAGGCGTCAATTTAAAATTCGACGCCCTAGAATAAGGCGTTAATTCCATTCCAGTTTCGTTCGAATCAGGAACTTATCCAGGGTAAGTTGATAACTATGAGAAAGAGTTCGAATGTAGTAATAACTCTATCATGGAAGTGTTACTTCCAATCGAACACTAACCCTATTAGGTTTCACCCAGATCCTATAAATACCCCCTAAATTAAGCCTGATCGATATTTTGGTCGATCGTCTCTGCTACGGTAGGTAAAGAACTAACAGTTCTTCCTTATTTCTTTCTCTGTTTACTATTATGTGAAGAACATGAATTGATTCTTCATCCTCTTTTGTTTATAGGGAATCTGACTGCCGTCCGTGAAGAACAGGTGGGTTCTTCCTTTGGTTTTCCTTCTCTTCCGATAGGATAGTATGACGAATAAATCTTCTTCATCTTCTTCCACTTACAGGTCGAGGAGCTCTTAATCTACTGAAGAACGTGGGTTCTTCATCAACAAACGACTGTGTCTGTTCGTGCCTCCTCTGCCTTGCTGCTGATATTGAATTCAAAAGTTTCA
The DNA here is from genome assembly GCA_022559845.1 of Amorphophallus konjac. Classification (NCBI taxonomy): domain Eukaryota; kingdom Viridiplantae; phylum Streptophyta; class Magnoliopsida; order Alismatales; family Araceae; genus Amorphophallus; species Amorphophallus konjac. The sequence continues at coordinate 206,056,366 of CM040129.1, forward strand.
GAATACTCTGTTTATAAAACAGAGTATCGTTCTTTTCTTCCCAGAACCTGCATCCGTTCAAAATCTTCATCAAGGTAGGTTTTCTCAGGGATTATAGCCCAAACTAGCATATTAATATATATAACATCATCTGTTAATACATGCATATAGGTTTCATGCGTTTCGGTTAGTTTCTAAAGAGTTTTGAAATAGACGCCCTTATCAAGGACGCTACATTAAAAGACACGACCACGACTAGGTCGTCAATTTAATATTTGACGCCCTGCACACGGACGTCAATTTCTCTTAATTAATAAACACCATGTTTAAAAATTATATATCAATGCAAACATGATTCTAAATTAATGCATGGTCAATCTCTTGTAATCCTGCTATTTCTTATGGTACTGACCATATATCATGTTTCCTGAAATTTCATTATCTCGAAACTTGTAAACTTGTGAATTAACGACCTTGTCCAGGTCGTCTTTTCTTGAACTGACGCCCCATACCAGGGCGCCTTCTGTAAACTAACGCCCCTGCCCAGGGCGCGTTTCATTAAAATTTCCAGATTTATAATATTCTGCAAAACTAGAAATATTGAAAGGACGACTGTTGTACACGTCGTCAAATTTAATATAAACGCCCCTGATTAAGGCGTTAATTACATAAAAAATGACTTTACCAAAGTCGCTACTTTCTGCACTACTGATTTTTCTTGATTACTGTTATCCGAGGGTTTCATTATACATACATACATATACATTGGCACTATTACTCCACTCCGTGAGTATAGTCTCATGTTTTCTACGATGATTTATCGCATTACACACTCAATTCTCATTGACATACAAGTTCTCCATTGGACATTCCGTTCCTTTGGACTAGCAAGTTAGTCATAGAGACCTCCGTAAGACTCCTCGCCGCCTTGGATTCCCTCAAGGCCGACTGAGCTTGTTGTACCATAAAAACCCATTACACAATATTTGCCATGTCCCTCTATAGAAACATGGTGATACCGGCCCTCATGTCATGCCATGGGTATGATATGAGAATTATCTTAATGAACGGGGAAGAATATGCCGTTGTTTTGATGTTCTTGTAAACCCCAATTCTATATCAACTTGATGTTCTTGTGAACCTCAATTCTATATTAAGAATGAGGACGTCTTGCCATTGAGGTGCTATTCATATGGACCTCAATTCTATATAAAAGAGTGTCTCTACTTACTTATCATGGTACCCGAGTTAAGGGAACCAATTCCACATAGTGTTATCGACAATCGTGATTGTACCGTTATTATCGCCTATCTATGTCAAGTATCATATTTTTGAACTCTATTCTTTCAAAGTCTATCCTACATGTCTACAAGCTTTATCCTTGAAATTCCATATTGGCTATATACAAAAGTGGATGTTAAAATACATGATTAATGCCTGCGCATATAGGGCCCGATCTGGTCCTGGGAGGAGCACCCGAAAGTACTTGTGCCCATGGGAGTTGATTGATCACGGTATTGGTATTATACCGAAGTGCATGACTAGCTTGATTGAACATTCCACAAATCTTGTACTTGACTTGATATTACATGACTTGCGTGGCCCGGAAAAAGGGTAATTACTTGCGTGTTTGAACGTGATAGCCAAATTTCATCTTGACATGATAAAGTACTTGCTTGAATATCTTGATATCATTTGATATAAGTTCTTGAAAGTTCATGACTAGTTCTCCTTGTTATCTTATTGTTATATTCACTTTCTATCTTGTCGTTTTATGCGAGCATGCATAGCTATAGTGCATTCATGAAAGATGTAACTACTTAAACCCCTTGCTAGTTCCTGAGATATAATTTCCTACTGAGCGTTCGCTCACTCCGTGTTGTCCCTACTTTTCAGGTAAGTCCGACGATGAGGAAAGTCAATCGGATGGGGAGAATCAAGAGTGAAAGAGCTAGAGCTTTTCCAAGTGTCATCTAGTCTTTTATATATTTCTTGAGTCAAATGTGTACTTTTCTTTTTTTGAATAGAGTATTGGGTTTGTAATAGACTATTTATTATGAAGAAATAAATGGATTGGGTTATCTTTACTTTTGCGTATCTTTGTCTTTGTGTCGAATACACTACTACTCTGATTGACATGATTGATATAAACTCGTCACGCATCTCCGGGTATCTTCCGCTCTCGGGGCGTGACAGTTTTTGTGGTATCAGAGCCTAGGGTATTCAATTCCTAGGAAAAACCCAAGTCCAAGGATAGGTTTTAACCCTTTAACCAGTGAGATTGGGTAGAACCAAGGGTTAAAGTTAACATAGAATGCTAGTCTTTAAAATACAAATCACGTATTAATCTAGTTATTATAATTGTAGGATAATGGCTGCCGAACGTGCTCAATGACGCAACATGCAGCGTACACTGCAAGGCATGACTCAAGTGCTGCAACAAGTAACACAAGGAGGTGGACAACGAGCAGGAAGTCTCCACCAGACTTTCAAGAACATGAACCCGCCCAAGTTCACGGGTTCTACTGATCCAGATGACGCTGAACACTGGATTAGGGAAACAGAACGAATATTCCGTGTTATGCAATGCACGGATCAAGATAAGGTCTTATTAGCTACTTTTCAGTTAGAAAGGGATGCTAGATGCTGGTGGGAATCAATAGAGGCTACTATAAATCAAGATCAGGTTACGTGGGAGGAATTCGTTGAACACTTCAACGCAAAATATTTATCGGACCGAGTTCAGGAAAAGAAGGCTGCAGAATTTGCTGCATTAAAGCAACGATCTTTGTCAATGGCCGAGTATGAGGCCTAATTCTCTAGATTATCTCGGTATGCTAAGCATCTAGTTAGCACCGAGAAAATGAAAGCTAGGAGGTTTCTTAATGGGCTCAGGCCCCAAGCTATTACTCAACTGGCGCCGATGGACATTCAAGTCTACTCGGAGATAGTACGCCGAGCTCAACTATTAGAAGATGCCACGGAACTGTCTGATAGGATTCGTGGTAAGGATAAGAAGGAACAAGTTACAGGTTCGGGTTCCTTTAAACCCAACTTCAAGAAAAGGCCTAGCAATGGAGGAGCATCCTCACAAGACCAAAAGTTCAAGAAGACCAAGCCCTTCTCTATCACCACTACCTCTTCAAATACAGTGTGCAAACATTGTGATAAAGCGGGTCATAGAGCAGAAGAATGCTGGAGGAAACTTGGAGCATGTCTCCGTTGTGGGAGTCGTGAGCATCGGATTCCCGATTGCCCACTACTAAATAACCAAGCCGATGACAGAAAGCACCCTGTAACCAAGAATGCTCGTCTTCATGCAATCAAGGAGACCGAGCAAGAAGAAGAAGGCGGCTTAGTGGAAGGTACATTGAAAGTTTGTTCCAAGAATGCATATGTCTTAATTGATACTGGTGCATCGCATTCTATTATTTCTAAGAAGTTTGCTGACCCATTACCCCTAGAGCGGGAATGGATAAAGTTAGTTTTGTCTACTCCTCTGGGTGATGAGACTGATATTACACATCATTACCAAAACTACGAAGTATTGGTTCAGGGTAGAAATCTCCCTATTGATCTCATATGTTTAGATCTGAAAGAGTGTGATGTTATACTAGGAGCAGATTGCACTACAAGAAAAAGTGGCTATAGCGACCGACTTAGAGACCGATTAAATCGGTCGCTAGTCGGTCCCAAATAGAGACCAATTCGGCGACCGAAATAATCGGTCGCATATGTGAGACCGTTTTGGCGACCGAATTTAGTTCGGTCTCCAATCGGTCGCTGTTCTTGCGACCGAATTTACTTCGGTCTCCAATCAGTCGCTGATCCCGTTATACTCCCCACTGCGGCCCCCGCCCGCCCGAGCCCCTCTCCGCCCGAGCCCCCCCTCCCGCCCGAGCCCTCCCGCCCGAGCCCCCGCCCGAGCCCCCTCCCCCTGCGGCCCCCTCTCCGCCCTAGCCCCCCCACGCCCCTCCCGCCCGAGCCCCCCTCCGCCGGAGCCCCCCCTCCCCCTGCGGCCTCCCGCCAGAGCCCCCCTCCCCCTGCGGCCTCCCGCCCGAGCCCCCTTCCGCCGGAGCCCCCCCTCCCCCTGCGGCCTCCGCCCCCCTCCGCCGGAGCCCCCCTCCCCCTGCGGCCTCCCGCCCGAGCCCCCCTCCCCCTGCGGCCTCCGCCCCCCTCCGCCGGAGCCCCCCCTCCCCCTGCGGCCTCCCGCCCGAGCCCCCCTCCCCCTGCGGCCTCCCGCCCGAGCCCCCCTCCGCCGGAGCCCCCCCTCCCCCTGCGGCCTCCCGCCCGAGCCAACCTCCGCCCGAGCCCCCCTCCCCCTGCGGCCTCCCGCCCGAGCCCCCCTCCGCCGGAGCCCCCCCTCCCCCTGCGGTCAAAGCACAGTTCACCTTGGAGGTCGACTCCTCGGACACGATCGACAACGTGAAGGCTAAGATCCAGGGCAAGGAGGGCATTTCCCCGAACCAGCAGCATCTCATCTTCGCCGGGAAGCATCTGGAGGACGGCCGCACCCTCGCCGACTACAACATTAAAGGTTCCACCTGGCACCCTCTCTCTCTCTGATCCCTCTCTCTCTGTGTCACCCCCTCCGGCACCCGAACCAGCAGAATCGACTTCAAAGATTTATGCATAGTCATGCATGGTTATGTACTTAGGTGTGGAATTTTTCTGTGAAAGCTAGCACAATCCACGTGCAGAGGTGATTACATGTCTCCCGACAGTTTACGTGCCAAATTCATAAAACAATAAATCTTTGTTCAAACAACTCAACTCTCTGCAAACTATCAGTGGACTGTAGAAGTTACATATTGATTTTAGCTGAAGAATTCAAAACTTTGACTTAAGGTTTAATTTGCTTTATAGACATTGTCATTTCCACATGCATGCATGGAGACTGCCTATAGCATTCTGAAACTGAAGGGTTTCACTATCTTCTTTTTTTTTTATGTGAAAGCCCTGCCTAGTGGAAAGGTTGAGAGAAGAACTCTACCACCTAACCACCAGTGGGTATTTTATTGAGTAAAAGCAATTGTAAAGATAAATTACATCAAGCGGACACTGGGCATACCCAGTTTATCAAGCCTAACAGCACCTCTAATGAGAGTAGGAAGCTCAGAGGAGGAATAGGATGCATTACATTTCAACTTACAAGCTAAAGAAGCTAAGGAATCAGCCACAGTGTTCCCTTCTCTAAAGATGTGATTAATGGTATCTGCAGGATTAAGGAGGCTCCATATCTCCCTGACATAGGACAATATCGACCAAGGGCAGGTGGCTTTCCTTTTGATAATATTGACAATAGTTTGAGAGTCACATTCAATTATTGCTGCTGTGGAACCAGTGATTTTGATATACTTCATTCCATCTAATAGGGCAGGGGCCTCAGCAATGATGCTATTTGAGAATCCATAGTAGTGGCTGAAAGCTAGGATGACATTTCCAAGGTGATCTCTTATGACCCCACCTCCACCAGATTCACCATTGGCTTTAGATGCTCCATCAGTATTTAGTTTTAAAGAAGGCCAAGGAGGGCAAAACCATTTAATGGCTATAGCTCTAAGCTGCTTTGGTTTAGCAAATTGAATTCCTAGAGCATCCAGAATTCTGATATGTTCCTGATTGGCTTCGGGTAGTGAGGAAATCTGACATATTTCTTTGACTTTGTATCTGATTTTGTGGAGGAGACCCTGGCAGGAAGTTTTGGAGTCATCATATTTGTCTGAATTTCTAGCACACCAAATCTCCCACATACTAACTCCGACAGCAGCTAGACCAAATAGGCCAAACATTGATTTTTTCTGAGTGGAGCATAAATTGTTGAGTATCATTGAGGTAGCTGAATTTTCTTCAATTTGCAACCCCTTAGATCTGAAATATGTCCATATGTAAGAAGCCCAATCACCGAAAATAAATAAGTGGTTATAATTTTCAGTCTGTGGGGTCTTGCAGCAGCAGCATTTTGAACAAATTGGAATCCCTATCTTCTGAATGTTGCAATCCAGAGGAAGACACTTGTTGATAATTTTCCACAGATGAATGGAGATCTTGGAAGGCAGCCATGGTGACCAAATGCTAGTCCACTGATTGAAAGTCTGAGTCTCTTGGTTCCTGCTAATAGCCTTTTGGGTGGATGAGACTGAACAGTTCCCCGAAGAAGAAAGGCTCCAAGCAGGTAGGTCATGTTCCTGATTGAGTTTAACATGCTTCAAAGCAGTGCTAATTTCTTCAGTAAAAAACCTGTTAGGCCAATTTGTGTCTTCTGAATTCATCTGTACAATAAAGTCCCGAACAGAGAGCATAGGGTTGATGGTGTTATCAGCCAATGCAAAATCAGCAAGGGTGTGTTGGCCTATCCATCTGTCATACCAGAAGCTTGTCCTGCTGCCATCTCCAATAATGACCCTCTTATGCTGAATAATTAAATTTTTTGCAGTGATCCACCTTCTCCTTTCAAAACCCTTCATATTTGTAAACTGAACCTGGATGAGAGGACAGTTCCTAATATATTTGGCTCTGAAATACTCGGCCCATAATGAATTTGAATGAAGAGCTTGCCACAACATTTTAACACTTAAGGGAGTTTCCATATTCCTTAGTGATATAATACCCAGTCCACCTTAAGAGATAGGAGTGCAGATTTTGTTCCATTTTCTCCAGTGCTTCCTGTGACCATGATCAGATGAACCCCAGAAGAAATTGGCAAGTGATTTTTCAATAGCTTGGTGAGTTCCAATATGCAGTGAAGAAGATGTAAGAAAGTATATGGGCAATGAGATCAGGACATGCTTGATAAGGACTAGTTTTGCTCCCTAGGAGAGCATCCCACATTTCCAACCTGAAATCCTCCTCTGAATATTGTGTAGAATACCAGTGTAGTGAATTTTCTTGCATCTTCCTTTGATCAGGGGAAAACCAAGATACTTATGAGGGAAGGAGTGTTTAACAAAACCAGTGACATCCTGAATTTTCCTGGCAGTAGAGTTATTATTCCTGGAGTGTATGAAAAAACCACTTTTACCTGTGTTTATTGACTGCCCTGAAGCTCTTTCATAATCTTGTAGTATCTTAAGGAGATTCCTTATTGAAATAAGATTGCCATTGCAAAAAATGATGGTATCATCCGCAAACAAAAGATGTGAAATATTCGGGCAATGTCTAGGACTAGCATACCATTCTATGAGGCCACATTGGAAGGCTTTTGTCAGAGATCTACTGAGTACCTCTTCTGCAATGATAAATAGTGAGGGAGCAATTGGATCACCTTGACGCACCCCTCTTGAAGATTTGAAGAATCCAGCAGGGGTACCATTTATAAGAATAGAAAACCAGTTATTGTGCACCATTTTTCTAATAAGCCTGATGAACTGGTCATTAAATCCAAACCTGTTAAGAACATTGAAGAGAAAATCCCATTCAAGCCTATCATAAGCCTTAGCCATATCAATCTTTATCATCACATTAGAGCCCCTTATTTTCATGCCAATTTCATTGGTAAGTTCCTGGGCCAAAGCAATATTCTCAATAATATTTCTGCCTTTGACAAATGCAGATTGTTCAGGAGATATGATCTTAGGAAGAATGCTGGCAAGCCTAGTATTAATGATAGAGGCAATAATTTTGTAAAAGAAGTTGCACAGGCTAATAGGTCTAAACTCAGAAATTCTGGTAGCATTTGTTTGTTTTGGAATGAGAGCAACCAGGGTAGCAGTGACAGATCTGGGTAAGTCTTCATGGGAAGTAAAGAATTCCTGCACAGCTCTTATCACAGTGGAGGCAATTATCCCCCAAGCAAATTGGTAAAATGCACCTGTGAATCCGTCAGGGCCCGGTGCACTATCTTGGGATAGCCTGAAGACATAAGTCTTGGATTTCTGCGGCAGTAGGGATTGAGCAGAGGGTGTCAGTGTCTAACTGATCAACCAGAGAGGGAATACAGTCAAGAACAGTACTATCTGCTAAATGATGTTGGGAAGAGAAGGCTTCCTGAAAATGTGTCACAGCAATTGAAGTCATTTCCCCAGGGTCCGAAGTGAGAAGGCCTGCAGAGTTTTGAAGTTGAGATATGCACATTTTTTTCCTCTTAGCTAAAGTGGTAGAGTGAAAGAATCTGGTATTTCTATCCCCTTCAGTGAGCCATCGGACTCTAGATTTCTGTCTCCAAAAGCATTCCTCCTGAAGCAACATTTTGGACAGAACAAGTTTAGCCTCATCCAGGGCAGTCTGATTTGTAGTGGAAGGCTGGGTGTCATAAGCGTGTTCTGCCTTAATAACATCATCCTCCGCTTTTGCCACATTATTATGAATATTACCAAAGACTTGATAATTCCAAACTTTAAGCATTTGCCTGAGACTCTTGAGCTTAAGATAAAGGGTTAAGGTAGGTGAAGAAGCTAAAGGACTAGTATCCCAACACTTTTTAACATCAGCAAGAAGATGGTCATGATAAGTCCACATTTTTTGGAAACAGAATCTGGTTTTCCTTTTAATCTGGGGAGTCTGCAACACAAGTAGAGGGGCATGATCTGAGACTTCCCTGGAAAGATGTTCAACGGAGAAGGCATAATGAGCCATCCAATCAGAATTGGTTAGAATTCTATCCAGTCTGGCCCAAATACCCCTGCTTCCTGATTGATTGTTATGCCAAGTGTAGGAAGATCCTTTGAAACCAGTATCCAAAAGTGCACAATTTGATATACAGTCCTTAAAATCAGTCATTGCAATCGAATTAGGATCATTACCACCAATTTTTTCCTTTGTATCAGTAATGTAGTTGAAGTCTCCTGCCACCATCCAAGGACCAGAAATGTTAGAGTGGACGTTAATTAAAGAAGTCCAAAGACCCTTTCTCTCAATCACATTGCATTTTGCATATACTGCAGTTAAGTGAAAAGGGACTTGACCATTAAGACCCATGAGAAGAGTAATTTGCTGATCATCTCTAGTAACCAGAGAAACATGCAGATGGTCTTTCCATAATACCCAGATGTGGGCCATTTCATCAGAATTTGCAATAATTTTAGACATACCCCTACGAGATAATATCTTCTAGGCACAATAGTTGAGGACTGTCGAGACGTTGCAAATCATGTAAACCCGCGCCTTTTTAAAATGGGGAATCTGTCAATGGAAGCTACTAGTCATCTTGTAGATTTTCAAAAAAAAAAAAAGATTAGCAGTCGTGGTTGACAACCTCATAAATTATTGATATGTTTAAATTTACATGACATGAGTATTAGAGAAACATTGACATTTTAGAATTGTAGCTCAGTTTCTTAATTTTAGAATATCTAAAACATGTCATTAGCTAAGAGTACTGTTTGGATAGTGTTGGATGAAAAGTAAAGTGTGTTTTATTATTGTCTTATTCAGTGACGATACTATCAATTTCTTTACTTGATTTCTGCATAGCTAGTGACAGTGTTGTCTTTAAGCTAAAAAGTATCATGCTATATTTTATTTCTGCTAAATAGCTAGTGAAAGTGTTGTCTTTATGTTGGATGTTAAAATAAAATTCATGTTTTCATTGTGTACATGTATTGCCAATTTCACATGTTACTGCTATGTTTTTAGATTGTGTTATTATCTTGTCAATATTTAATTAGTTGGGTGTTGTATGTGAGCTGAGATGCGTGGGTGCAACCTAACATTGCACGCATCTTAGGAGAGCGTGTTAAGCCCGTGCCAATCAACCTACCCGTTCAAGACTTTGGGATTGATATGCACGTTCTCATTTTGAATGATGAGAATGTGTATATCTAACTCAAAGTCTTGAATTGTCCCGTTTGGACAGTCTGTGAATGTTTGATCGCACTTAGGTGGTTAATTACTATATGTGTTTGTGTTGTTTGTTAAAAATTTTGGCTGCGTCTTCTCACTCCTCTCTGATATACCTTTATTGATTTTGATTATTTTCTTAACCACTTATTAGTAAGTGTTTAAGAAAATTTCTTAATCAATAAATATTTTGTGGTATATCGGAGAGGTGTGGGGAGATGCTGCCGAAATTTTTAGCAAACAACACAACACATATAGTAATTAATCGTGCGATCAAACCTTCACAGATGGGTTAAAAAGTGAAGATCTAAATGATATTTCCGTCCTATTTAAAATGGCAGACATGGACGATGTGAGGTAAGGGTTGTACTTTTTATTTTGTTAAACATGTTAAAGTTTTGTGTGTTTACATTTCATTCGCATAGGGAAAATGTCTGAAGATCGTTCATGGATGTACCGTAGAGTAGTTGATCAGGTGGTGTCTATAGAATTTAAAAATGGAGTTGAGAGATTCATTCAGTTTGCTTTGAGAAATTCTATTGAAGCTGTAGATTGTGAGGGTCGTATCCGATGTCCTTGTGTAGTCTGTAAGAATTTGAAGTGGCTGACAACATGGGATGTACAACGTCATTTATACAGAAAGGGGTTTGTTAAAGATTATACAAACTGGATATGTCATGGTGAAACATTGTGGTCGACCTACGAGCCTGCCAATGTTGGAAGTGGAAGTTCATATGTTGATATGGTCATAGATGCTGCTGGTCCAGGATTCAATGTTCACGAGGAGCATGTACATAATGAAGAACCGCCAAACAAGACAGCTGAAAGATTTTATCAGCTACTCAAAGATGCTGATGAGCCATTGTGGACTGGATGTCAAAATCACTCTCGACTGTCTGCGGTGTCACAATTATTGAACTTGAAATCTGAATTTCACATCAGTGAGATTTGTTTTGATCGTTTGTTACTGATTATCAAAAGTATGTTGCCACAAGATGAGAAATTACCTGAAAATTTTTATCGTGCAAAGAAGATGGTCACTGACTTAGGGCTTGGATATGAGAAAATAGATGCATGTCCTAATCATTGCATGCTATATTATAATGAGGCTAAAAGTAAGGTATCATGTTCCATATGTGGTCATGATAGATTCAAGCCTAAGAAAGGGGACAATTCAAAGCAAAAAGATATACCATATATGTCATTGCGGTATTTTCCTATTGCACCGAGATTGCAGAGAATGTATATGGCACCAAAGATAGCTCAACATATGAGATGGCATGCGGAAAGAGTACGTCGACAACATAATGTAATCAGTCATCCTGCAGATGCCGAAGCTTGGAGTCACTTTAACCGTGCTCACCCTACTTTCTCAAAAGAGTCGCGTAATGTAAGGCTGGGTTTATGTACTGATGGATTCAATCCATTTGGAGGTTCAGTGACTTCCTACTCTTGCTGGCCAGTTTTCGTGACACCATATAATATTCCGCCAAATATGTGCATGAAACGAGAGCATTTATTTCTATCATTATTGATCCCTGGTCCAAAAAGTCCTGGGAAAAAATTAGACATATATCTCAGGCCGTTGATTGATGAGTTGAAGTTGTTATGGACTGATGGGGTTACTACCTATGATGCATGCAGAAAACAAAATTTCACTATGAAGGCTGCATTGATGTGGACAATAAGCGACTTTCCTGCATATGGAATGTTATCTAGCTGGAGCACTCATGGAAAACTAGCATGTCCTTACTGTATGGACAGTTCCAAATCATTTGTACTTAAGCATGGTGGCAAGTCATGCTGGTTTGATTGTCATCGACGATTTCTACCAAGGGACCATCCGTTTAGAAGGCAAAAAGATGCATTCTTAAAGAACAGAATTGAATTGGAAGAAGCTGATTTTGAACGGTTGTCTGGTCCACATTTAGCAGCACGTGTACAGAACTTACCAGATATAGCACAATTGTCGAGCAGCACAAGACAACTCCCTGGATTTGGGAAGGATCACAATTGGGTCAAAAAAAGTATCTTCTGGGAATTGCCTTATTGGTCAACTCTTCTTATACGACATAACATCGACGTCATGCATGTTGAGAAGAATGTCTTTGATAATGTGTTCAACACTGTTATGGACATAACAGGCAAAACAAAGGATAATGTGAATGACAAATTCTGACTAGTGTGCTGTCCATATGTAGGTTGAAAATGATTTTATTACTGATCAAAGAATTCGAGTGATCAGTTATGGCCCATCGAAAGTTGCACGTACATATCCAGCATTTATTGTGAATGGGTATAGATTTCACACTAGACAATATGGGCAGAATAAGTCAACAATGAACAGCGGGGTATGTGTGAAAGGAAGTACATATAATGAAAACGAATGTGATTATTATGGTATTATTGAGGAGATCTTAGAATTGCAATATCTCGGAGATGACAACCATATATTTCTGTTAAAGTGTCATTGGTTTGATCCTAATTCTGTTCGAAATGACACAACATATGGGATTGTCGATATCAGACATAAGTCTAAATTGAATACTTATGATCCATTCATTTTGGCCGCACAAGCCCAGCAGGTCTATTATACAAAGTATCCATCGTCTAGAAATAAAGAAAGAAATGATTGGTGGGCAGTTTGCAAGGTTAAGACAAGGCTTTTCCCGGATTATGAGTTGGATTTGACTGAAACAGAGCAGTTGGATGTGAATGCCGAATTCTTTCAATCAGACTTGGGTGATGATGTAGACTTGCCTGCTTCTAGTGATGAATCTGTGGAGGCACCGTCTTTATCTAAAGAGAATGAAGTGGAGGAAGTCGATCCAGAACAACCAGAAATACAGTTGGGGGACTCCGAAGAGGAGGAATATATTAGTGATCAAAATGAATCTGATAATGAAGATGTGAATGCTGAATTTGTTATATCTCCAACATCTGAAGAAGAAATGGAGAATGTTTGATTAATGGTATACAATTTTATCTGGGAATTTTAATACTCTGTAACTTTCTTTCTTTCACTATTTGATGAATATGCATGTATTTTATTACCAGTTGAAGATATGGTTCGAGGACGGCGTGGGACTCCCAGAGGTGGGAGGGGAGAGGGTAGCGGGAGGAGATTTACTTCCGTTTCACCACCGGTAGTAGGTATGTATACTTTCCCTTCATAATGCATTGTAGTATTTGTTGAAAATAATTCATTATGTATTTGTGTTATCTGATTATTATTTTCACAGGACCCACGACCTCTACACCGTTACGACCGACCTCTGCACCGCTACCACCGGTAGTAGGTATGTATACTTTCATGTATAATGCATTGTAGTATTTGTTGAAAATAATTCTTTATGTTTTTGTGTTATCTGATTCTTATTTTCACAGGACCCACGACCTCTGCACATATACCACCGACCTCTGCACCGCTACCACCGGTAGTAGGTATGTATACTTTCCCTTCATAATGCATTGTAGTATTTGTTGAAAATAATTCATTATGTATTTGTGTTATCTGATTATTATTTTCACAGGACCCACGACCTCTACACCGTTACGACCGACCTCTGCACCGCTACCACCGGTAGTAGGTATGTATACTTTCATGTATAATGCATTGTAGTATTTGTTGAAAATAATTCTTTATGTTTTTGTGTTATCTGATTCTTATTTTCACAGGACCCACGACCTCTGCACCGTTACCACCGAGGGATGCACCGCTACCACCGGTAGTAGGTATGTATACTTTCATGTATAATTCATTTGAGTATTTGTTTAAAATAATTCTTTATGTTTTTGTGTTATCTGATTCTTATCCTTACAGGACCCACGGCCTCTGCACCGTTACCACTGACAACGGGTACATTGACGGCCTATGCACCGCCATCACACATGGCGAGTGGATCTACACCTCCCCCAGCTGAGTCAGGTATGTTCATTTGCATATTTATGTTTTTTTGATAGTTTGTTTTATTTATACTATTTAATTCGTATAGTACGTGCTGATGACGAGGCGAGTCATCATGAGGGGGAGGGCTGTTGTAATGAGACGATGCGGGCAGTGTGGATAAATGAAGGGTACGTAATGCATTATTTTTGTTATTTATTCGTCATTGTGGTATTAATATTTTTAATTTCAGGAATAAAATAGAGCCAGCCCAAGCATCACAATTTATTACAAAGACAATTCAAGCACATTTTCCAGGCCCCATCCATCGCTTTGCTGATTTTCCGATGGGTGTTCAGGATTTATTGTTCTCTATGTTCTTGGTATTTATCTTATTTTATCATATTAAGTCATTTTCAATTATTATTTTAACCCACTTTGTTATGTAACATATAAATTTTTGTTGTTGTTAATATATAGAGGAATCATCGATTCACAGAACATTCAGATGAGTTACGTGCTAGATTTGCATGGACAGCTACTGCAAGAGATAATTTCAAACATCTTATGTACAATGCCCGAAGATATGCAAAAAAAGCATGTGCAAGTACTGATAAGAACATATGGAAGGAGCATGGGCCTGTGTGGATGAGAAAGGAGTATTGGACAGAGCTGTGCAACATTTGGGAAGCGGAGAAATGGAATGCCAATTCAAACAAAGCAAAGCAAAACAGAGCAGCGCATCCTGAAGCGAATTTACACACGGGTGGCTCTGTCTCCTTTGCAACACATAAAGCGAGATTAGTAAGTACACTTCTACATATATAAATTTTTTGTTTCTATTATGAAACTGTGATTTATTTGAATAACAGGAAGCACAGTTAAAGCGGCCAGCTCAATTTCATGAACTTTTTGATCGAACTCATAAGAAGAAAGGGACAAATGCTTACATTAGTGAGAAAGCTCGGGAGGTAGCGGTAAGTGTATACATTAATAGTTTTCATTTAAGATTAAATTGTAGAATAATTTGGTTTTGTTTTTTTTTGGTTTTTGCAGGACTCATATAGTAGACGAATGGATGAGAGGTACGGGGATGACAGTCAGCGTCCAGAGTTGGATCCTGCCATTTGGGTTGCAGCATCTGGGGCACCCAAGAAAGGACATGTTTATGGTTTTGGACATAGCTTGGGCACGACTAGGGTGTTATCATCATGCTCGAGTTCGGTCTCACATGCGACCTCTCCATTTACCACACCAGCAGCCCCAGATGGTTCTTCCAGTGCCGCCCCGACCATGACTCCAGATATGTTTAGGCAGATCGTCAACGAGACCGTCTCTCAGAATATCTCTCAGAATATCTCAACCATCGTCGCTCAGACCGTCTCCCAGATGCTCACATCCTTGGGAATTGATAGTAGTAGAGCACCTCCTGCACCTCCTGCACAGCAGCCTCCGGTAAGTATTTTATTTGATTGATTTTCTATTTGTTAACTCTAAATATCATCTTACAAAATATAAGAATTTAGATTGAGGAGGGGAAAATATCATTTTCTTAACTCTAAATATCATCTTACACCTATCCTCTGGATATTAGAATCAACAGGCAGACTGTTCTGCAGGATTTTCCATAGGTGTATAGAGATTTTGGTTAGAACTGAAAGTGAAAAGATATGTATAAATTCTATTCACTTGAGTGGGGGAGGATACAGATCTATAAATATTCATAAAGCTAGAATAATATAAGGAAAGTAACATGTAGACATGAATAAAATATGCCAATTTAGGTGAAAAGATCTCCCCAAAGTCTGGTAACTGTCATGGCAGGAAGCCAGGAACAGCACCTCTAAGCAAAGGAAGGGCAGTTCATACAAAGGAGCATAGGTCATAAGTTACAAGAAGTTCATTTTCAGTGGGGAGATGAAAGTGACTTGTCAGAACTGACGGAATCCAAATCGGATGCCCGGTTTGAGCTCGGCGCTCAAACTTCATTTTTAAAATACACTTAGTTCAAATGAACTGTTAGGATGGGGCATTTGGTTCTAAAATCTGAAATACCGGTCGGATGGCCGTGCCGATCATTCCAATACGACCGGGGAGATGAAAGTGACTTGTCAGAACTGACGGAATCCAAATCGGATGCCCGGTTTGAGCTCGGCGCTCAAACTTCATTTTTAAAATACACTTATTTCAAATGAACTGTTAGGACGGGTCCGGGGGTCTAAAATCTGAAATACCGGTCGGATGGCCGTGCCGGTCATTCCAATACGACCGGGGAGATGAAAGTGACTTGTCAGAACTGACGGAATCCAAATCGGATGCCCGGTTTGAGCTCGGCGCTCAAACTTCATTTTTAAAATACACTTAGTTCAAATGAACTGTTAGGACGGGGCATTTGGTTCTAAAATCTGAAATACCGGTCGGATGGTCGTGCCGATCATTCCAATACGACCGGGGAGATGAAAGTGACTTGTCAGAACTGACGGAATCCAAATCGGATGCCCGGTTTGAGCTCGGCGCTCAAACTTCATTTTTAAAATACACTTAGTTCAAATGAACTGTTAGGACGGGTCCGGGGGTCTAAAATTCGAAATACCGGTCGGATGGCCGTGCCGATCATTCCAATACGACCGGGGAGATGAAAGTGACTTGTCAGAACTGACGGAATCCAAATCGGATGCCCGGTTTGAGCTCGGCGCTCAAACTTCATTTTTAAAATACACTTATTTCAAATGAACTGTTAGGACGGGTCCGGGGGTCTAAAATCTGAAATACCGGTCGGATGGCCGTGCCGGTCATTCCAATACGACCGGGGAGATGAAAGTGACTTGTCAGAACTGACGGAATCCAAATCGGATGCCCGGTTTGAGCTCGGCGCTCAAACTTCATTTTTAAAATACACTTAGTTCAAATGAACTGTTAGGACGGGTCCGGGGGTCTAAAATTCGAAATACCGGTCGGATGGCCGTGCCGATCATTCCAATACGACCGGGGAGATGAAAGTGACTTGTCAGAACTGACGGAATCCAAATCGGATGCCCGGTTTGAGCTCGGCGCTCAAACTTCATTTTTAAAATACACTTAGTTCAAATGAACTGTTAGGACGGGGCATTTGGTTCTAAAATCTGAAATACCGGTCGGATGGTCGTGCCGATCATTCCAATACGACCGGGGAGATGAAAGTGACTTGTCAGAACTGACGGAATCCAAATCGGATGCCCGGTTTGAGCTCGGCGCTCAAACTTCATTTTTAAAATACACTTAGTTCAAATGAACTGTTAGGACGGGTCCGGGGGTCTAAAATTCGAAATACCGGTCGGATGGCCGTGCCGATCATTCCAATACGACCGGGGAGATGAAAGTGACTTGTCAGAACTGACGGAATCCAAATCGGATGCCCGGTTTGAGCTCGGCGCTCAAACTTCATTTTTAAAATACACTTATTTCAAATGAACTGTTAGGACGGGTCCGGGGGTCTAAAATCTGAAATACCGGTCGGATGGCCGTGCCGGTCATTCCAATACGACCGGGGAGATGAAAGTGACTTGTCAGAACTGACGGAATCCAAATCGGATGCCCGGTTTGAGCTCGGCGCTCAAACTTCATTTTTAAAATACACTTAGTTCAAATGAACTGTTAGGACGGGGCATTTGGTTCTAAAATCTGAAATACCGGTCGGATGGTCGTGCCGATCATTCCAATACGACCGGGGAGATGAAAGTGACTTGTCAGAACTGACGGAATCCAAATCGGATGCCCGGTTTGAGCTCGGCGCTCAAACTTCATTTTTAAAATACACTTAGTTCAAATGAACTGTTAGGACGGGTCCGGGGGTCTAAAATTCGAAATACCGGTCGGATGGCCGTGCCGATCATTCCAATACGACCGGGGAGATGAAAGTGACTTGTCAGAACTGACGGAATCCAAATCGGATGCCCGGTTTGAGCTCGGCGCTCAAACTTCATTTTTAAAATACACTTATTTCAAATGAACTGTTAGGACGGGTCCGGGGGTCTAAAATCTGAAATACCGGTCGGATGGCCGTGCCGGTCATTCCAATACGACCGGGGAGATGAAAGTGACTTGTCAGAACTGACGGAATCCAAATCGGATGCCCGGTTTGAGCTCGGCGCTCAAACTTCATTTTTAAAATACACTTAGTTCAAATGAACTGTTAGGACGGGGCATTTGGTTCTAAAATCTGAAATACCGGTCGGATGGCCGTGCCGATCATTCCAATACGACCGGGGAGATGAAAGTGACTTGTCAGAACTGACGGAATCCAAATCGGATGCCCGGTTTGAGCTCGGCGCTCAAACTTCATTTTTAAAATACACTTAGTTCAAATGAACTGTTAGGACGGGTCCGGGGGTCTAAAATTCGAAATACCGGTCGGATGGCCGTGCCGATCATTCCAATACGACCGGGGAGATGAAAGTGACTTGTCAGAACTGACGGAATCCAAATCGGATGCCCGGTTTGAGCTCGGCGCTCAAACTTCATTTTTAAAATACACTTATTTCAAATGAACTGTTAGGACGGGTCCGGGGGTCTAAAATCTGAAATACCGGTCGGATGGCCGTGCCGGTCATTCCAATACGACCGGGGAGATGAAAGTGACTTGTCAGAACTGACGGAATCCAAATCGGATGCCCGGTTTGAGCTCGGCGCTCAAACTTCATTTTTAAAATACACTTAGTTCAAATGAACTGTTAGGACGGGGCATTTGGTTCTAAAATTCGAAATACCGGTCGGATGGCCGTGCCGATCATTCCAATACGACCGGGGAGATGAAAGTGACTTGTCAGAACTGACGGAATCCAAATCGGATGCCCGGTTTGAGCTCGGCGCTCAAACTTCATTTTTAAAATACACTTAGTTCAAATGAACTGTTAGGACGGGTCCGGGGGTCTAAAATTCGAAATACCGGTCGGATGGCCGTGCCGATCATTCCAATACGACCGGGGAGATGAAAGTGACTTGTCAGAACTGACGGAATCCAAATCGGATGCCCGGTTTGAGCTCGGCGCTCAAACTTCATTTTTAAAATACAAGATGAAATTTGAACTTATATTGTGTGTGTGTATTTATATATATGAAAATGAGCTGGCTTAAACTATTGGCATACTCTTGTTAATGCTTGATTTCTTTATTAAGTCTTGTTAATGCTTGATTTCTTTATTAAGGATTTGATTATAATTTTTTTAAATGATATACAGGATCATCCGTCGCGAGATGTTGGACGAGACGACGACCAGGATGATGTTGGACGAGACGACGACCAGGATGAGACATATGTGGAGGATTTGTGATTTTATTTTAGTTGTGTATGTTGTCATTTTATTATTATGGATGTATGATTAATTTGTGATTTTATTTTAATTGTGTGTAATTTGAGGTTCGTGGAGATTGTGATCCGTGTAGTTGATTTATTATTGTTTTATGAAATTGTTATTTATCAGGTGTTTGTATGTGATGAATTTGAGATTTGTCGATATTGTTGTCTGTGTAGTTGATTTTATATTTATGTTATGAATTTGTTATTTATCAGGTAATTTATTTATCAGTTTAAATAAATTTTTAAAAAAAAAATAATGCAAAATTAGCGACCGCATTGAGACTGAATTGCGACCGAATAGCGACTATACGTTATATTTCTTTTATTAAATAATTATACTTGGCGACCGACTAGCGACCGACTAGCCACCGAATAAATCCGATAGGTTTATTTTATTTTTAAAAATAAAACAAATTTAGAGACCGACTGGCGACCGAATTGAGACCGAATAAATCCGATAGGTTAATTTTATTTTTAAAAATACAACATAATTCGAGACCGAATAGCGACCGAATTGAGACCGACTTAATCCGATAGGTTAATTTTATTTTTTAAAATACAACAATTGTAGCGACCGAATAGAGACTGAATGGCGACCGAATTATTAGCGACCGATCAGGCGACCGATTATAATCGGTCTCTGGTAACGACTGATACTGCGACCGAATTATGTCGGTCGCTATATAGCGACTATGATATAGCGACCGACATATTCGGTCGCTAGATAGTGTCTGTTCGGTCGCAATGCATATTTGCGACCGATCTACGACTGAATAGCGACCGAATATGTCGGTCGCTATCCGCGATTTTTCTTGTAGTGTTGGTTATCCAAGTATCAGGCAACGGTTGATTGCCGCAATAGCCATGTTACATTCAAGGAGTTTCCAGAACTAATCTTTACTAGCCCTAAGGGTCGGAGCAGATCCCCTCTTATTTCAGCTCTCCGAGCTAGCAAGCTCATCAGGAAAGGATGTGCATCTTTCCTTGCCTTTGTCACAGTTAAAGAAGCTAAGGAAGCTAAGCTAGAAGACATTCCAGTGGTGCAGGAATTTCCAGACGTATTTCCGGAAGATTTACCTGGATTACCCCCACAAAGAGAAGTGGCATTCACCATTGACTTAGTCCCTGGTGCTGGTCCAATTTCAAGGGCACCTTATAGGATGTCACCTGCTGAACTCAAGGAGTTAAAAGAGCAATTGATGGAACTCATTAAGAAAGGATTCATTAGACCAAGTACTTCCCCGTGGGGAGCGCCTGTATTATTTGTAAAGAAGAAAGACGGATCCATGAGGTTATGCATCGACTATCGACAGTTGAATCATCTCACTATCAAGAACAAGTATCCACTGCCGAGAATCGATGAATTGTTTGATCAAATTTCAGGATCCAAGTACTTTTCCAAAATTGATCTTAGGTCAGGATATCACCAACTAAGAATCAAGGACGAGGATATTCATAAAACCGCATTCAGAAGCAGGTATGGCCATTATGAATTTGTTGTTATGCCTTTCGGACTAACGAATGCCCCTGCTGCCTTTATGCAGTTAATGAATAGTATATTCATGCCTTATTTGGATCAATTCGTGGTGGTCTTTATTGATGATATATTGATTTATTCCAAGACCAAGGAAGAGCATGAGGAACATTTGAGGATTGCATTACAAATATTGAGGACAAACCAATTATATGCAAAACTTAGCAAGTGTGAATTCTGGCTTGAAGAAGTGACTTTTCTCGGACATGTTATATCAAAGGATGGCTTGTCTGTAGACCCATCAAAGGTTGAAGCTGTAAGGAACTGGGAAAGACCGACCAATGCTAGCGAGATCCGAAGTTTTTTAGGTCTTGCCGGCTATTACAGGCGATTCATCAAGGATTTCTCTAAAATCGCCGTACCACTTACGAGGTTAACTCGCAAGGAGATCCGTTATGAATGGAGTGAGGAATGTGAAAGAAGCTTCCAAACTCTCAAGGATCATCTTACTACAGCTCCTATCTTAGCATTGCCAATTGAAGGAGAAAAGTTCGAGGTATACACTGATACTTCTGGCATTGGCCTTTGATGTGTTCTAATGCAACAAGGGAAGGTTATAGCCTACTCTTCTCGTCAATTAAAGAAGCATGAAGAGAACTACCACGTCCATGACTTAGAATTGGCCGCGGTAGTATTTGCACTCAAAATATGGAGACATTATCTTTATGGAGTACAGTTTACTGTATACTCCGATCACAAGAGTCTCAAATGTCTTTTCTCACAGAATGAGTTAAATATGAGGTAAAGACGATGGCTGGAATATCTCAAGGACTTCGACTTCAATATACAATATCATCCCGTAAAGGGTAATCATGTAGCAGATGCCCTTAGTCGAAAGCCGAGAGCACTGTTAGCCAATTGTATGATTCAAGAATGAAAATTACTGGAGCAATTCTCTGAACTCAATATAAGCATGGACACAGACCCTAGATGTGTCACATTATCTCATATAAGCATACAGTCAGACCTATTAACTGAAATACAAGCACTTCAAGATAATGACCCAATGTTAGTAGAGATCAAAGGCAAACTGGAAGGACAATCGGATTTCCAAATAACTTGTGAAGGAAGATTAATATTCAGGAATAGAACTTGCATACCGGATTGTCCCGAGGTAAAGAAGAAGATCTTAGACGAAGCTCATAGGTCAAGGTATACGATTCATCCAGGATCTACCAAAATGTACCAAGATGTAAAAAAAAAATTTTGGTGGCCCAACATGAAAAGAGAAATAGCGGACTACGTATCACGCTGTCTCACGTGCCAACAAGTCAAGGCGGAACACCAAAAGCCTGCTGGAAAACTACATCCTCTAGATATCCCTAAATGGAAGTGGGAGGATATTGGTATGGATTTCATCATGGGTTTATCTAAATCAAAAAGAGGACATGATGGAATATGGGTTATCATTGACCGATTGACTAAATCAGCGCATTTCTTGCCAATCAAGAGTCGATGGTCAGTTGATGTCTTAGCTACACTATACATCAAGGAAATAGTCAGATTACATGGTATTCCTATTTCAATCGTGTTTGACAGAGATCCCCGTTTTATTTCTCATTTTTGGAAAGGACTACAACAGTCGTTGGGGACGAGACTTAGCTTTAGTATAGCCTTTCATCCTCAAACGGATGGTCAGACCGAGAGAACCAATCAAGTAGTCGAAGATATGCTAAGAGCATGCATTACTGATTTTGGTGGAAACTGGCATGATCACTTGCCTCTGGTCGAATTTGCATACAATAATAGCTACCAGACAAGTATACAAATGGCACCTTTTGAATCCTTATACGGAAGGAGTTGCCGATCACCCTTATGCTGGGACGAAGTTGGAGAGAAACAACTATTAGGTCCATACATGGTAAGGGACACTACCGAGAAGATACAATTGATCAGAGAAAGACTACAAGTTGCTCAGTCTAGACAAAAAGCTTATGCCGACACAAGAAGAAGAGATCTTGAATTCCAAGTTGGAGATCATGTATTTCTCAAGATATCGCCTGGACGTGGAATACGAAGATTTGGTGTTAAGGGCAAGCTTACACCAAGATTTATCGGACCTTTTGAGATACTATAAAGAGTTGGCGAGGTTGCTTATCGCATCGCATTGCCACCTCAACTGTCCGAAGTACATGATGTGTTCCACATATCTATGTTGAAGAAGTATGTGCATGATCCATCACATATTATTGAGCATGGAAAGCTAGTAATCCGGAAAGATCTCACATACGAGCAGAAGCCCATAAGAATACTTGATCGAGAAGTACGAACCCTAAGAAATAAGGTTATTCCCATGCTAAAAGTACAATGGAATAAGAATTCAAAACATGAAGCTACATGGGAGACCGAGGAATCTATGAGGAAGCGATTTCCAGAGTTATTTTAGAAGGTATGAACTCTACACTCTCCATATGTAAATATATGCTATGAATTTGGGGCCCAAATTCTTTTAAGTGGGGGAGGGTGTAGCAACCCGTATAAAATTAAAAGAAATAAATTTAGATAAATTGAAATAAACTAAAAGATTAAGTGAACAAATGAAAAAGGTTGAAACAAGAAGAACAAAGCCCTGATGAAATTAACGCCTTAGAGCAAGGCGCTACGCCCTCATCTAAGGCGCGTTTTAAGAAAGGACGCCCACGTTTCACGGCGTCAAATTTCAGACGGCCAAAATAAATAAAAGGCATAAAAAGACAATAAAAAGAGTAACGCCCTTTTACATGGACGCGTTTCAACAAGAAACGACGCACGTCAAGGCGTCAATTTAAAATTCGACGCCCTAGAATAAGGCGTTAATTCCATTCCAGTTTCGTTCGAACCAGGAACTTATCCAGGGTAAGTTGATAACTATGAGAAAGAGTTCGAATGTAGTAATAACTCTATCATGGAAGTGTTACTTCCAATCGAACACTAACCCTATTAGGTTTCACCCAGATCCTATAAATACCCCCTAAATTAAGCCTGATCGATATTTTGGTCGATCGTCTCTACTACGGTAGGTAAAGAACTAACAGTTCTTCCTTATTTCTTTCTCTGTTTACTATTATGTGAAGAACATGAATTGATTCTTCATCCTCTTTTGTTTATAGGGAATCTGACTGCCGTCCGTGAAGAACAGGTGGGTTCTTCCTTTGGTTTTCCTTCTCTTCCGATAGGATAGTATGAAGAATAAATCTTCTTCATCTTCTTCCACTTACAGGTCGAGGAGCTCTTAATCTACTGAAGAACGTGGGTTCTTCATCAACAAACGACTGTGTCTGTTCGTGCCTCCTCTGCCTTGCTGCTGATATTGAATTCAAAAGTTTCAGAATACTCTGTTTATAAAACAGAGTATCGTTCTTTTCTTCCCAGAACCTGCATCCGT
Source organism: Amorphophallus konjac (assembly GCA_022559845.1). NCBI lineage: Eukaryota > Viridiplantae > Streptophyta > Magnoliopsida > Alismatales > Araceae > Amorphophallus > Amorphophallus konjac. The sequence continues at coordinate 206,080,241 of CM040129.1, forward strand.
TCAAAATCTTCATCAAGGTAGGTTTTCTCAGGGATTGTAGCCCAAACTAGCATATTAATATATATAACATCATCCGTTAATACCTGCATATAGGTTTCATGCGTTTCGGTTAGTTTCTAAAGAGTTTTGAAATAGACGCCCTTATCATGGACGCTACATTAAAAGACACGACCACGACTAGGTCGTCAATTTAATATTTGACGCCCTGCACACGGACGTCAATTTCTCTTAATTAATAAACACCATGTTTAAAAATTATATATCAATGCAAACATGATTCTAAATTAATGCATGGTCAATCTCTTGTAATCCTGCTATTTCTTATGGTACTGACCATATATCATGTTTCCTGAAATTTCATTGTCTCGAAACTTGTAAACTTGTGAATTAACGACCTTGTCCATGTCGTCTTTTCTTGAACTGACGCCCCATACCAGGGCGCCTTCTGTAAACTAACGCCCCTGTCCAGGGCGCGTTTCATTAAAATTTTCAGATTTATAATATTATGCAAAACTAGAAACATTGAAAGGATGACTGCTGTACACGTCGTCAAATTTAATATAAACGCCCCTGATTAAGGCGTTAATTACATAAAAAATGACTTTACCAAAGTCGCTACTTTCTGCACTACTGATTTTTCCTGATTACTGTTATCCGAGGGTTTCATTATACATACATACATATACATTGGCACTATTACTCCACTCCGTGAGTATAGTCTCATGTTTTCTACGATGATTTATCGCATTACACACTCAATTCTCATTGACATACAAGCTCTCCATTGGACATTCCGTTCCTTTGGACTAGCAAGTTAGTCATAGAGACCTCCGTAAGACTCCTCGCCGCCTTGGATTCCCTCAAGGCCGACTGAGCTGGTTGTACCATAAAAACCCATTACACAATATTTGCCATGTCCCTCTATAGAAACATGGTGATACCGGCCCTCATGTCATGCCATGGGTATGATATGAGAATTATCTTAATGAACGGGGAAGAATATGCCGTTGTTTTGATGTTCTTGTAAACCCCAATTCTATATCAACTTGATGTTCTTGTGAACCTCAATTCTATATTAAGAATGAGGACGTCTTGCCATTGAGGTGCTATTCATATGGACCTCAATTCTATATAAAAGAGCGTCTCTACTTACTTATCATGGTACCCGAGTTAAGGGAACCAATTCCACCTAGTTTTATCGACAATCGTGATTGTACCGTTATTATCGCCTATCTATGTCAAGTATCATGTTTTTGGACTCTATTCTTTCAAAGTCTATCCTACATGTCTACAAGCTTTATCCTTGAAATTCCATATTGGCTATATACAAAAGTGGATGTTAAAATACATGATTAATGCCTGCGCATATAGGGTCCGATCTGGTCCTGGGAGGAGCACCCGAAAGTACTTGTGCCCATGGGAGTTGATTGATCACGGTATTGGCATTATACCGAAGTGCATGACTAGCTTGATTGAACATTCCACAAATATTGTACTTGACTTGATATTACATGACTTGCGTGGCCCGGAAAAAGGGTAATTACTTGCGTGTTTGAATGTGATAGCCAAATTTCATCTTGACATGATAAAGTACTTGCTTGAATATCTTGATATCATTTGATATAAGTTCTTGAAAGTTCATGACTAGTTCTCCTTGTTACCTTATTGTTATATTCTCTTTCTATCTTGTCGTTTTATGCGAGCATGCATAGCTATAGTGCATTCATGAAAGATGTAACTACTTAAACCCCTTGCTAGTTCCTGAGATATAATTTCCTACTGAGCGTTCGCTCACTCCGTGTTGTCCCTACTTTTCAGGTAAGTCCGACGATGAGGAAAGTCAATTGGATGGGGAGAATCAAGAGTGAAAGAGCTAGAGCTTTTCGAAGTGTCATCTAGTCTTTTATATATTTCTTGAGTCAAATGTGTACTTTCCTTTTTTTGAATAGAGTATTGGGTTTGTAATAGACTATTTATTATGAAGAAATAAATGGATTGGGTTATCTTTACTTTTGCGCATCTCTGTCTTTGTGTCGACTACACTACTACTCTGATTGACATGATTGATATAAACTCGTCACGCATCTCCGGGTATCTTCCGCTCTCGGGGCGTGACACACATGCTACTAGGTTACGTGAGGGGAAAGGAGCAAGTAACACACCGAGAGGGAGGAGCAGGTAACACGCCGAGGGAGGGAAGGAGCAATCTACATAATTAACAAATAATTTATTAGATGGGACTGAAAATGAAATTATGTGAGAGGATATTTAATGTAGAACAAACACATTTGATGTCAGGTTGATAGCCAATAAAAACCACATGCAGTGGAGACATCCAGGGTATGTGTCTGTGTGTACAGTGTGTGTGACAGTGGAGACAGCCTTTGTGTGTGTGTGTGTGTGTTCATTCGATGTGTGTGTGTGTGTGACATGCAGTGGAGACAGCTCCAGGGTGTGTGTGTGGGGTGTGTGTGTGTGACATGCAGTGGAGTCAGTACATGGTGTGTGTGTGTGATCATTGTGTGTGACAGTGGAGACAACTTAAATAAAGTTTACATGATGATAGATTATGGTAACAACCAATGCTAACTATGATATGTCATGAATGTTTACTTTCAGGAGGGTAATTGTAATGCCCCGGATTTTTCGGACGTTTTTTGGATCATTTTAGTGGGTCTCGGAGTGTATTTTGTGCTTTACACGTGTTTTTTCTTGATGTGCCTTCGGAACTCTTTGCAGGGCAAACCATGGCGTTCTACGACTCCGGGACAGTACCACTGCGTTGTGTTCCTTCCGAGGATCGCGGAGGTAATTTTTCATAATTTTCTGAATTTCTGCAATTTTCGGGTTTTCCTATATATACTAACCCTTTTCTCTCTCCCCCTCTCATTTCTCTCTTCCCTCCCTCTCTCTTCTCTCACGCCCTCTTTCTCCCCTCTCTTCTCCGGCGGCCGACGGAGCGAGGTGGGGGCGAGGTGGAGGTGGCGCGGGCGAGGATGCGGGCGAGGACAGGTGAGGATCGAGGCGGAGGAGGCGCGTGGAAGCTCGGTGGCGCGATCGCGAGCCGGCGAGGGTTTCGCGGCGTTTTCTTCGTGGATCGGCGTCCACAGCGCGTCGTTTCTTCGGTGGAGGTAGGGAGATGGACCCTCAGCCCGTGTACTTCCTTTCCCGCGAGTTTCGTAGGCCGTGGTGAGCCGAGCGGGCTAAACGGGGCGTTTTGGGCAAAATGCATGATTTTGGGGTGTGAGCCGGATCTCCCATTTTATGGTGTTTTTGGGCGATCCAGGGGTTTAGATGCATGCCTAGGGGCTTGGGGAAGGTTTCCCCTTTTGTTTCCCCTTCACCTGGGGGTGAACGGGGTGTGGCATGGCTTTTCCCGCGGTTTTCACCATTTTCGGGCGCGGACTGAGAACGCGCTATACTCCAGTAGCGCGTTCTTGAATGTCGCGCTGCCCCGATAGGGCGCGTTCATCGGAGAAGATGAGCAGTAAGGCGGTTCTTGTCGCGCTATGGGGTCCTAGCACGTTCTGCCCTGTCGCGCTAGGGGTCCCTAGCGCGTTCTGCCTTGTCGCGCTAGGTGATCCTAGCGCGATCTGTGCAGTCGCGCTATAGGGCTATAGCGCGATCTGTCGTGTCGCGCTATAGGTGCATAGCGCGTTCTGCTTGAACGCGCTATGGACCTACAGCGCGTTCTTGGAGGGACCAGCCGGGCTACCCGGGGCGGGCGGTCTGCGGCTGATCGTGCTCCTCGTGGGCCGTGTGTGCCTTGGATACCCAGTGGAGTTCTGTGACCGTGTTTTGGGGTGTCTAGAGGTTCTGCTTACCTCGTTTTACGTGCCCGTGAGCTTAAGGGTCCGGGTGACCTCTTAGCGTCCGTTCGCATTGTGTTGGTCTCCGGTCGACCCGGTTGGGACCCAGTGGTCGACCTCCGGCCTTGTGAGTATCCCGGACACCCCATGGGTTCTGTGTCTGTGTTTTTTTGGGGTGTCAGGAGGGACCGTGTTACCTCGATTTGCGTGCCCGTAGGTGTGGTGGGTCCAGTTGACCCCACGTGTTCCGGGCTCTTGTGTTACGCTTGATCGAGTCACCGTGTGTCGGTGTGTGTGCGGTGGGGTCTCCCCCGCATATCGTGGGTTCCTTTGGAAGGCGATTCCCGTGTGGGCCATGTGTTTGGCCTTGGACTGTGAGTCCAGTTGTCCGGCCTGGGGCTGGAGGTTTCCCGCTTACTTCAAGATGGGAAATCGTCGTGGCGGCTTGTGTGCTGCCTTGGTAATCGTGCTTCTGCGTTTTCCGTGTGGCCCGTGTGGGTGGCCTTAGTCCTTTGCGTTCCCTTCCCAAGGGAATGGTCTTGGCAACTCGTGTGTTGTCTCGGTATTCGTGATATCGTGATTTTAGACCTAGAGATTGGACTAGATTGACGGCCTTGTGCTGTTGCGTACAACGGTCTTGACCCCGAGTCTTGTGACTCAAGGACCGTTGGCTGTAGTGCGTTTAGAGGACTGTCCAGAGTCTAGTGGCTTAGTGCCACTTGCGTTTTCTCGACTCTAGCGCACGGTGCGTACGTGGCCGTGGACTGTGAGTCCCGTTTCTTCTCCGACTGTGGTCACCGTGCGACGGGGCCGGTACGTGGGGTGGTCCCCGTACGTCGTCGGATGCGGACATTGTTTTCCGTTGAGAGTCTACTCCGTCAGTGACTATCCACTAGTCGTAGCCTACCAGTACGCGTGTGCTGGTCACACCAGGGAGTGGTGTACGGGCTTACCCTGAGGACGGTTTGACTGGTTTCCGTCGGGCCCCTCGTCGTAGCCAGAGTCCGGCTGCGGGGGAAAACCAGTCAGAGGGCCAGACCTAGGACGCGTGGTCTGTGTGTGCACACGTGGTTGGGGACTGTGGACGCACGTCGACGGGCGTGACCCCAGCTAGTCACTTGTTGTGGTTACTTGTACGGTGTTCGCGCCTCGGGTAGGACCTACCACGTCAGGCGGTTCACCTGCGGTGCGGTGTAAGACGTCAGGGGACGCTACCGGCTGTGCTTCTAGTGGGTGGTACTCCTGTCGAGTTGGGAGTGACAGACTGTCAGTTTCCGTAACTTTGACCTTCGGGTTTTCGATCGTGTCGACCGTTGAGTTTTCGGTTGTTTCACCGTGACGCGTGTGTTGGTTTTCGCGCAGTGAGACTAGTGCTAGTGGCCTTACCGAGGTTGCGTCTTGTTGTGCGGTACCTGCGATCGGATGGTCGGGGTTGCACCTTGGATAGTGTGTCTAGGTCGGCTGTGTCCGGGGGACAGGCCTCTACAGCATGGTTGCTGTGTGTTCTTACTTCGGTAGGTGGTACTAGCGTGGTTTGGTAGCTTCGACTGTGTGATCGAGGTCTGCCTTCTGGCAGTAGGAGTAGCTGTAGTGCCGAGTTTTGACCGGCCACCGGTTTGCTGTTCCTGCTGTAGTTGTAGCTTCCTTTCCGCTACCGCCGTTGTTTCTGGTTGGGGTTCCGCGGGATCCCTGCTGAGTTTCTGTTTTGGAGACTCATTCCCTGCTTTTCAGGTGTGGCGGTTCTTCCTCGCGGTTCGAGGGTGCGGAGCGGAGGTTCTCAGTTGCCAGCTTGCCGGGCCGAGTGTTCACTTGGCATGTGGTACGTTTTACTGCTTTAGACTGTACTTTCTGTTGGACTGGACTCTGTTGTAGCTGTAGTTGTTACTTCTTTCAGCTTGTTGTTGTTGGTTGTCCTGCTTTATTTCCTATTTCCTTGTGCCTCCACACTCCTTTTAGCCCTTCCGAGCCCTCTCGGCTCGTGGGCGGCGGTGCGAGTCTCGGGTTATCGGGCCTTCCCGGTAATCGGATTCTCGGGTCGTTACAGTAATCCACCTTAGTATGCACAAGGTGCAAGTAGCATCGACCATGCTACCTACAAACTGAAATGTGCATTCTCCTTCACATTATTCAAGTGCTCCTTCCCATTATTCATCCAGTGTGTGTGTGTGACATGCAGTGGAGACAACCCCAGGGTGCGTGTGCGATCATTGTGTCAGTACAGGGTGTGTGTGTGATCATTGTGTGTGACAGTGGAGACAACTTAAATAAAGTGTTTGATGATAGATTATGGTAACAACCACAAACATAACTATGACATGGCATGAATGTTTACCTTCAGGGGGCTGTGACCTCTAGCATCGACATTAGTATGCACAAGGTGCAACTAGCATTGACTTTGCTACCTACAAATTGAAATGTGCATTGACCTTACCTATAAGGAGATGTAATGTTCATTGACCTTGTGAAAATTTGCACCGAGATTTGATGACAGAGTATGGTAACAGCCAATGCTAACAGCCAAAAAACTTGCACCTTTCTCTTGGCTGCAGAATGAGCCGCCTGGAAGGGCTTTTGGGGATGGCGCGATCGACCGGGCAGACAAGTGCAGGCGACAGCAGACGTCGGTAGGCGACAGCAGACGACCACAGCCGACAGCAAAGGAGCAGACAACAGCAGGCGAGCCACGGAGAGAGAAGAGGCGAGGAGCAGGGAAGAGAGGAACGAGGGTTTCGCCGCCGGAGAAGGGGGGAAGGAGCGAGAGCCGTGGGAGAGGGAAGGAGCAAGGAGGGTTTCGTGGGAGAGGGAAGAGGCAGTTTTAAAAGCAGGGAGAGGAACGAGGGTTCCGCCGGAGAGGGAAGGAGCAGGGGGGGTTTTGTGGGAGAGGAAGGGAAGAGGTGAGGGTACATGGAGAGGAACGAGGGTTCTGCCGGAGAGGGAAGGAGCAGGGAGGGTTTCGTGGGAGAGGGAAGGGAAGAGACGAGGGTAAAGCGCCGGAGAGGGAAGGAGCAGGGAGGGTTTCGTGTGAGAGGGAAGAGAGGAACCAGGGTTCCGCCGTCGACGAGGGAAGGAGCGCTCGTCGTGGGAGAAGGAGCGCCTGCAGCGACGATCGACGGAGGAGAAGGAGCGCCTGCGCTAGGGTTCGGAGGGGCAGCGGCTGCGCGAAGGGCACGATCGACAGAGCGGACGTGGGAGGAGAGACGAAAATGGGGTTACGAGAATGAGAATATCTCATTCCACCATTTCGGTGGAATGGGATATTCTCATTCCTAACCCCGTTTTTGGGGATATACCGAAAAACATTATCCCTGGATATCCCCGGTAAAAAGTTGCATACCAAATGTTGAATAGGGTTTAAATAGGGATATCCTCTATTTAACCCCGTACTAAATGACCTCTTATTTTTGTCAATTTTAATCATACGAACTGATTAATAAGATTAAAATGGAGATATCCCTCTCTTAACTCCCAATCAAACATGTCCGGGTCAATTTGTTATTGGGATTAGAGAGTGAAAATATGTTACTCGAATGAGATATTCTATCCCCGATAACAAACATGCCCTAATAAGTTTCATTGTCACAAAAAAAACTATTGGACTCGGGTCGACACTCGACAGGGCTCCGGGCCAACAAAGGCCTTGCCCCCTTGATCTTAACCTCTAAACCCCCCCTCCACCTTCCCCGCCCTTTCCGGCTCCCCCTGCCATCCCCGGTACCGGCCACTGCTTCCTTCCGCCCTATGCTCCTACCGTTGCTGTCGACGTTTGCGTCGCCGTCGCCGTCACCGTCACTGTCACCATCGCCGGCGGGACCTCCTCTCACCCGGCGGGAGTGGCGGCGGTCGCTGCCTTCTCGTTTGGCTGCAAGCATCTGCGTAGCGAGCCAAATCCAGCGCACTCTGGCGCCCTCCGAAAAGCCGCTGGAACTCCCTCCTCGGTCTGTGGTCCGGCGGCGGAAACCGTAGTTCCACATCCAGGAGCTGGCGTCTTCCTCTAGCGGGCGCCATGGACATCATCATCTCCACGGCCCTCGAGGAGATATGCGCGGAGGGCGCGGCCGGGATCTCCCTCCCCAAGTTGTGGAGGAGCTTGCGGGGTTGCCTCGCGTCTTCCGGCCTGGAGATGGATGACAGCGTCAAGGAGGCGATCTGGAGGCGCCTTCTCGCCCTCCCGGTCCTCCATTTCAGCGTCCAGGCTGCGTTATTGGACCCTTGGGATCCTTCCATCGAGTCCGCCGAGCAGTCGGAGAAGTTGGAGCTGAAGGTGGCGGCGGTGGAGCATGTTAGGCACAGCTTTCTCGGGATTTATGACTTGAAGGCTGCCAATGTGGAGATCACTCCTTTGCTGAAACAGGTGCTCGAGAGGGTCGCTGTTGCCAGGTTTGTTTTGACATGTTCAGCAACTCGTTGCACATTTTTTAAGCTGTAATAGACTCCGTTGAATTCATGAGTGCATTTCACACGCAGGGAGTTCAACTCATGGATGAAATCTTTTTCATCTCTCCGTGCATTTGCAGGAGCGATGGGATAACACAGAGCCAGCTCAGCAAAGAGTTTAAAATGAAAGAGAACAAGCTCTTCTACTTTTTGAAGAAACTTGAATCCCAGGGTTTGATTGTGCGGCAGTCGACTATCTTGAGGACGAAAGAAGTAGTTGCTGATGGGGATGACGGGATGAAGGACGGCTCAGTTGTGCATACCAATCTGATCCGCCTGTACCGCTATGCTAAACGATTGGGTTCTTTGCAAAGGTTCGAGATTGCGAAAGCAGATGCATCGGCTTTTGGTGGCAATCCAGGGGAAAGTCACTTAATGATAGATGGAACTTGCGGGGAATCCTTGAAGGAGGATGTGCATGTGAAGGATTATCTGCCAGAAATGAAAGCCATCTGCGATATGCTCGAGGAAGCATCCGGAAAAGTTGCATTCATCTTTGACACGATTCTTGTCTGCTTAAGTTATATTGCTCATCGTTTTGATCCCATTGATATGATCCTATTTTCTTGCAGGTCCTTATTGTCTCAGATGTCAAAGTAGCTCGTGGTTACAGGATGAAAACAGGGCATAGGAGTTGGAGAAATGTAAGTCAGTTGCTCACCAATAAAAGGGGGAAAAAAGCTCTGCATATTTGGTCATAAACTAATGCATTTTTGTTAATGTTCAATATCAGATATGTAACAGAATGAAAGAGGCTCTCCTTGTAGAGGAGTTTCCAGCAAAAATCGATGGCAAGGTACACGACGATGAAATAGACTAAAGTGATGACAACGACTGTACACCATCTAAATCTCAACGCATGTTTTGCTCTGATAGGCTTGATCGTTTTCATACTTTCTCTTGCACCGTTTTCTACAGTATATATATATATATATCTTATTTGCAAATGTAAAAGGCCGTATAATTTTTAAACGAACCTTTTTATTTACCATTCTCTCATGTTCCTCCCTTTCTCTAATCATGATAACTTTGGGTGAAGCTTTGCATAACTGGTCAACTAATCTTATTAAACTATTTTATTGACTATTGGGGAACAATCAATATACTTCTAATGTTGAATCAGGGTCAACTAGGACAGAAATAGAGCATTGGTTCGAACTCTTCTCTGGTGTCAGGGTAATAGCTATGAATAGTCATTGACTCCCGAGAAAGGGTAGAAGAATGGGACCGATTATGGGACATACAATGCATTATAGAATATTAGTTTCTCTCTTTTTAAAGCATCATCTTTTGTTAGATGTCTTTTCAGCATAGTATCAGTTCCCCAATGAGTTGTCTTCTTCCTTTCACATGCATCATTGGAAGGCCACATGCATAATCAATAAGCTTTCCACAGGCCAACTCTTTTTTCCCACTGTCACATGGCCTTAATTGACCTGAAAAAGATGTCTTGTCAAGTGAAAAGTGGACTATTGGACTATGTCTGAATGATGTTGGTGGTTTTCTTTCAGATAATCATAGAAACAGATTCACCTTCGAAAAAATCATAGAATGGGATCTTAGTTGCAGGGTTTTCAGAAGCTTGGGAGAAAAGTAGAAAGGAAGCCATAAGGGAGCATACATCTCGTTGTGGAAGGTGACAGGCTAAATTTTTACCTGACATTGAAGTGGATGATATGCCTTTTATTGTCCGTAATCAAAGACCTGGAAAGAAATCCTATAAATTGAGCATGGTCATTATCATGGACTCCCACCCTCCATTTTCCACGGCTACTGCTGTTCAAGTCCATGTGCTACTCGAACCATGGGCTGACTCTTGCTTTAACCTCATGATCTCCATGCTGCGTTTTGGTTGATTTTGTATAGTTGTTTGTTATCCTGGGTTTTGCATATGTATTCACTTGACTATGTGAGCTTAGGGGGTGGGTTATTTTTTTTTAATACTGGAAGGGTGTTCTTTGTGAGAACAGGAGTGGCTGATCATTAAGTAATTTAGTTATGCTGTTTAATGGACACAAGCTACAATGTGTGTTATTACTAGCTCTTTCTATCTCCTAGATTATTTGTAAAATATCCCTCCTACTTCCATTGCACAATTGTGTCATGCTAATTTTTTTCCTTTTTTTTGGCATAGTTGCTCGTTTTGGTGAATGTGATCAAGTTACATTTATATCTAAGCATTTTGTACCATAGGAGTACACTTGACATGCATACCACCAGGTCACGTTGGTTCATCATGCATTTTGAAATGCAGCTGTCATGTATCCATCTCAGGTTGTATTTTTTTTCAATAAATTTAGCTAGCAATCCTTTTCGTTTTGTTCTCAGATGATCTATATGTTGCAAGTGTAACTGTAACATTCTTTTTATTTGCTCACAAAGGTAAAAAATGTAAACATCGAGAAGAGAGCTGCTTTAGTTTTTTAGGTTAGTTAATTTAGTTAATTTTTATGAACTGCAGGTTGTCAAGTGTTTGCGCTTGTTGAAGAACTTCAATCCAAAAGATTTTCTGCCCAAGGCCGTTATGTGTGGATATGAAGGAGATCATTTTGAACATCTTCCGAGGTGCAGTAGAAGAGGACAAGTGACCGATCAGATTGTTGAGCTTCCTATTGAGCACCATATATATGATATTATTGCTGCTGAAGGGCCAAAGGGAATTACTATACCTGAGGTATGACAATTTTGAAGCCATTATATTCTTCTATTGCATTTAAGTCTTTTAGCATCTGTGCCCTATCTTCACTATTGGTGGTTCATCTTAGGCACACAGAGAGACTGAGAAAATGAAACTGTGGGAGCATATTGCCTTAGTCTATATAACTGAATCCACGATACTTTTGACCTGTTTTTGGCCATGGAAATGACATATGTAATTGGATAGTTGGATGGCTAGCCATAAGACGAACTCAGGAGAGCGCACACCGCTTCAGGGAAGGGGTGTGGTCCCGCTCCACTAAGGATGGTAGTGTCGGTTTCGGTATCGGTTTCAATTTCAGTCCGAAACCAAATAAATTATTCTTTTTTTACCAAATTAGAGGGTTTTGCTTCGGCCCGATTTCGGTCGGGTACTTTCGGATCGTTTCGGTCCGAAACCGAAACGTTTCGGCCGAAATTGCCATCCACGTGCTCCACCGAGTCATGCAAATGGCGTAAACTGGATCGATGACATTTTGGTAGTTTTGAGACAAGCATGGAACTTTGTGCAGTTCTGGACTGAACAATAGCTTTAATGCAACTTTCTCACAAATGGGGGTATATCTACAATTTTATGATATTTCAGAAGTTTCTGTAATTTTTCCTCCGTTGGGGTATTTCTACAAATTTTTCATCATCGGGAGTATTTCTGCAATTTTCCCACCATCGGGGATATTTTTGTAAATTTTCCACCATCGGAAGTATTTCTACATTTTTTTTCACTATCGAGGGTGTTTCTACAATTTTTTCGCCATTGGGGGTATTTCTACCATTTTTCCACTATAGGGGCTATTTCTGCATTTTTTTGCCATCGGAGGTATTTTTGTAATTTTTCGTCGTTGGGGCTATTTCTGCATTTTTTTGGCAATTGGAGATATTTCTACAATTTTTCCACCATCGGGAGTATTTCTGCAATTTTTTTTGCCATCGAGGGTATTTCTATAATTTTTTTGCCATCGGGGATATTTATGTAATTTTCTCACCATCGAAAATATTTCTGCAATTTTCTTGTCCCTGGGGGTATTTCTACATTTTTTTCGCCATCGGGGGTGTTTCTACAATTTTTTCGCCCTCGTAGGTATTCCTGCATTTTTTTCACCTTTCCAGGAATATTTATATAATTTCTGGGCCTTTCAAGATCTTTTGTGCAATTTGCCTACAACAAGAGACCTACAATTGCCTTATTGCCTACATGTTTTTTGAACCTTGAACATTCCTACAATTTTTCGCAAAATTTTCAGAATTTTAGTCATTTTTGTAATTTTCCACAAGGTTTTCATAACCTTGGACATTTATGCAAGGTTCTAAGACTTGCAGTCATTCTCCTTCAATTTTATAGCACCACGACCTTCTCGTCATTTTGATTTTCCTTTGAGTCGTTTTGATTTTCTCGTCAGTATTTTCATTTTTCTCTTCATAACATTAGGGGGGGTGACACTCTTCGTAGGCTCACCACTCCCAAAGGAGATGACGAGAACCCATGGGGGGGGGTGTTCAAGGGCGGTGACCATTCCCATCTTGCGCCTTCACTGCAAGGCTGCTCCACTTCTTCGTGGAGTTCTTGTTGCACACTGGGACAAGCCTCTTGCGTTGCTGCCCTGATTCTCCTTTCTTTCTGCTGTCCTTTTTGTTGGAGTTTCCTCTATGTTTCTGCTCTGCGTGCTCGAATCCCATTCTTTCTTGGCCAGTCACTCCCTTTTATAGACGTTAGGGAGTAGAGCGGAGGTGGGGTGCCTCTGGTGGACGCTTGGAAGGATGCTCCTCTGGTGGAAGTTGAAGGGTCAACATATGAACCCCTCCCCCACTTTTCTTCTTCTTCTTTTTCATGACACGAGGGACTGGAGGGTGTCCCCCTCCGGTTCAGTGCCACCAGAGGGGGGTCCCTTCGGTGTCACAGATGCATGGCACCGGAGGGGGTCTCTCTCCCTTATGTTCTTCTTTCGTCTTTCTTTTTCTTTTTTTTTTTCTGTTGCCCATGAAAGAGGGACCGGAGGGGGTCCCCCTCCGGTCGGTTGGCACCGGAGGGGCCTCCCTCCGGTTGTGTAGTGACCGGAGGGGGTGTCCCTCCAATCTGTACCACCAGAGGGGGCCTCCCTTCTGTGCACACAGTCGGAGGGGGTCCCCCTCTGCTGTTGTGCAATCGGAGGGACCCCTCCTCCAGTGCTTGTTCAACCAGAGGGCCCCCCTCCGGTGCTGCCTGACCAGAGGGGATCCCCCTCCGTTGGCGCTGCGTGTTTGGGAGAGGGAGAGAGGGTGGAGGGGGGGCGTTCTATTGTGGCTTCCTTTGGCTATAAAAAGCCGTCTCATCTCTTTCAGACATTTTTTTATTCTTGGGAATCTGGCTGCAGCACGTGGAGAACCCTCCTTTTTCTGTTGTACGAGATTGCCGCCACGTGGGAGCAACACCCCGGTGCACCAAACTTGGTTTAAACGACCATAAAAATCCGATTTATTGCGTGAGTGAGCAATTCCACTCTGCCCATCGACGTTGATAAAATCTTTCATGCACAGAAACATGTAACATTTGTGAATAGTCCCATTAAGTGGGACCTTTAAAGGCGCCGATGTGACGATGACGATTTTATGTCGTTTTATAGTCATCACATATTGTATTTGATCCTTTTATTTTTGAAATTTTCTAAAAATATCAGAAATTGATCATGAATTTTGTGGGGTTCAACCTTTGCGTAACGATTGGAGATACTGCATAAGAACGAGTGGCGAAGGCTACAACTATGCAATTTTTACTAGTTGACTCCCATCCCTTGGGGATAAACATTACTTTTTTTTCAGAAGTGGATGGTACCATGAATGTATTAATTGTAAAAAGAAAGTGGGATATACAAGTATAGTTAGTCAGCAACCAAAAATCCCTATACAAAACTCCACACCAAGTTGGTGTACCCCTTATATCCCCCCAACAAAAGGAAAAGAGAGGAGTTGTGGGACTCAAACTTACATAATAGTTTTGCCAATCTCTCACTTTCTCACAAACAAAAGAGACAAGTCTATCCTCAATTCTTGCTTCTCCTCTGAAAGTTCTACTGTTAGTTTCTCCCCATAGTGCCCAAGTGTAGCATGAAAAATGGGCCACCAGATAATCCTATCTCTCTTCAGGTTCCACCCCTTGTGTCAGTTGAGGAGGAGATGTTGCACACTCTCAAATGGGCCAAAGGTATGGTGGATCATGTCGCCGATCTTTAGCCCAAACCTCTCTAGAGAAAGGGCGTCCGTCATGTGAGGAGGTGGTTGGGGTCTTCCTCCATGTCCTCACATAAATAACAAAGGGTAGGTATGCCCTGAAGAAAACGGGCAATTTTGACACAAGTGGGTAGGCGACCGTGGGATATCCTCCATAACAACAACTTAATCTTTAGCGGGCTCTTGGGGGCCCAAATTTGCGGAGCGGAGGATAAACATTACTCTTGTACTAATTGAGAACAAAAGCCATGATTTAGAGTGGATAATACTGCATAGATAGAGAGTCGGTGAAAGCTTTTGTTTAAAATATTCCAAGCATCCTGGAAAATGGGAAGGCCTCTTAGTTTTTTTTGTCCCTTGCCCCCAAAAGATGTGGATTTCCACTAATTTTATTGCTCAAATAGAAATGGTACAATTGAAGGGTGAGGTTCCTCTTCCACCTGAAGTTAAACAAAACACCCCATTGAAAGAATACCAGACTTTAAGAGACCACTTCGAAGCTGCAACATAAATCCTAAGAAACACAGCACATCTAGATTTTATTTCCAATTGGAGTGACGAGGAGTTAATTCCGCAAATGCCTTAGGGTTTCATATTCCATTGATGATGGGACTGTTTCACAAACTTTGGCAAATGATTAGTGAGGGCATTATCATGGCATCACAGTCTATCAAAGGTCACTGAATACCATGATGAGGATGCTCAAAGTGAGAGTGTCGGTTTTAGGTCAGCGGAGCTTCGCAGCTCTATGCAGTAGCTTCGCAGCCGATGGCTGTGGTGGCTCAACTTTTTGAGGGCTAGCTGAGTGAGGGGTGTTGGACCCTCATGTTTAGAAGACACCTGCAAGAGGAGGAGATAGAATTGCTTGGGGTATTACTTCTTTTGCTCCAGGAACACACCATAGATGCAGGCAAGCTAGATGCGTGGACATGGAAGTGGGGAAAAGATGGGCGATTCTCAGTCAGATCAACCTATCAGATCATTGCCGATGGAGGGGTGAGATATCCTTTCATGAGGCAAATCTGGGAACCAAGTAGCCCTCTCAAGGTGAAGGTGCTGCTATGGAGAATTTCTCATGGAAGACTGCCTACATGTGACAGACTCGTTGCCTTCTTGGGCAGTATCCAGATCCTTTGCTGTCTATGTGGGGAGAAGGAAAATATAGATCATTTGTTCATCGGATGTCAATTTGCTCAAGAGCTTTGGACACGTGTTGAACGAAGTCCAATATACCTTGCAACCCACAGAGTCGGTTTAGTCACTTGCTGAGGGGATGGCAGAGGCGGTGGTCCCTCAAGGGGGATAGAAGCATCTGGTGGCTGATTCTCCACGTTGTGGGCCATTTGGGGAGAGAGAAATAACGGAATCTTCAGAAGGGAAGCTGTGGTTTCTGGAAGGGTTGGGGTTTTTGTTGGGGTTAGAGCCAAAGAATGGGCAAAATTGCTTTGTAATGTAGATACACACATCGCCTTTTTTGGATTTATTGGGGGGCTAGTGTGTGATACATTTTCATGTGGCCCCTGTGCAGGGATGTTTTGTAAGCAAAAAGACCACACTTGTAAATCCCTTTCTTCTATTTTAAAATATTGAGAGGTATCACCCACTTTCAAAAATACAAAAGATAGTTTTTGTGGGGGAGGAATCTCTCCTCTACCCTTGACTGTACTACCTCCATTTAATTTCAAATACAATAGTGGTATAATCCACTTCATTTTAAAAAGAAAGAGAATAACATGACATCAGTAATAGAGGAAGGTTAAAGCTCGAGGACAAATATTTTCAATATAGAGCCTACTTCATTGTAAAATTCCATCACATTAACTGCCTGCTGGCCAGACATTCAAACATCTTGCCATCATGGCCACAAAGGCCCTGCTTGGTAATGGGTTAGAGATAACTTTGTTCTTGTTTTTTAGAACTTTTGTTTTTTGTTTTTTTTTGAAAAGTGGTTTCTTGGAACAACTCTCTCTGGGATAACTCTGTTTTGTCTCTGGTAAGAAGAGGGATATCGAGTAACTTCCGTTAACTTTCAATCTTTGACTAGTGCTTTGGTTCGAACTCGGAATAGAAGAGAAGGTTGAAAGGTAGATTGCCACAAATGTCCTCTTCCTCAAGTAAGTATTTTAAATATTGATCATTTAATATCGTCTTTGATGACTATTTCTTTTTTTGAAAGTGGTTGGTACCACTAAATTGTCATCATCATCATCAGAGCCTTATCCCAATTAATTGGGGTCGGCTACATGAATCCTGTTCCGCCAAAGATTTCTATCAAGTGCAATATTCATATTTAAACTCAAGGAACTAATGTCCTTCCTAATAACATCGCACCATCTCATTTTAGACATTCTTTGAGCTCTTTTACTAGCATCCACTAAGATTTGGTCACATCTTTTAACCGGCGCTGAGTTAGGGCGACGAAACATATGTCCAAACCACCTGAGTCTATTTTCTCTCATTTTACTATCAATTGGAGCTATCCCTAAGTCCTTACGGATGCGCTCATTCTTAATCTTGTCTTTCTTAGTCTTGCCACACATCCATCTCAACATCCTCATCTCTGCTACACACATTTTGTGGATGTGTTCCTTTCGTACTGTCCAACACTCGGTACCATATAACAAAGCAGGTCTCACAGCCGTTCTATAAAATTTCTCTTTGAGTTTCACAGGCATACGACGATCACAAAGGACACCTGATGTATTTCTCCATCTTAACTAGCCTGCCTTAATCCTATGTGTAATGTCATCATAAATCTCCCCATTCTCTTGTATGATAGACCCTAAGTATCGAAAGTTACTACTCTTCGGAATGTTATGTCCATCAATTAGAACTATGTCTTCCTGAACCACTCTCCCATTACTAAAATTACAGTGCATAAACTCTGACTTACTCCTACTAATTTTAAAATCTTTAGACTCCAAGGCAAGTCTCCAACGCTCTAACTTAGCATTTAGAGCATCAATACTCTCATCAATTAAAACAATATCGTCTGCAAATAACATACACAAAGGGATATCCTCATGTAATTGTTTAGTTACTTCATCTATAACTAAGGCAAAGAGATACGGACTTAGTGCAGAACCTTGATGCAAACCTATAGAAACGGAAAATTCACCAGTCTCCCCAGCAATAGTTCGAACACTAGTAATAGCACCGCCGTACATATCCTTAATCAAATCAACATATCCTTAAGAGATTCCTTTCTTTCTTAATGTCCACCAAATCAATTCTCTCGATACTCGATCCTACGCCTTCTCTAAATCAAGAAAAATTATATACAAATTTTTTCTCATCTCTCTATACTTCTCTATTAGGTGCCGTAGTAAGAAAATAGCTTCTGTAGTAGATCTATTTGGCATAAAACCAAACTGATTTTTCGATACAGTAGTCATACATCGGAGGCATTTTTCAATTACTATTTCCCAAAGTTTCATAGTATGACTCATAAGCTTAATTCCACGATAATTATTACAACTTTGAATATCTCCTTTGTTTTTATAGAAAGGAACTACAACACTTTTTCTCCAAACTTCTGGCATTCTCCATTCCTTTTATTAAAAAATTTAGTTAGCCACTGAATACCAATATCTCCTAGGCCTTTCCATACTTCAATAGGTAAGCCATCTAGTCCTAGGGCCTTGCCCACTTTCATTTTTCTTAAAGTATCCTCCACTTCTGACATCTTAATACGCCTGAAATTTTGATATTTATCAAATATTGTGGACTCTTGGGTACCTTCTAAAGATAAATCCTTTGACGGAATCTCCATTAAGTAACTTCTGAAAATAGTTATGCTACCTCCCTTTAATCTCAAGATCCTTAGTTAAAACCCTTTGATCTTCACCTTTAATGCATCGAACATGATCTAAATCTCTAGTTTTCATTTCTCTTAATTTAGCAAGTTTAAATATGTCCTTTTAGCCCTTTCATGTTCCTAATTTATTATATAAATCTTCAAATACCTTTGATTTAGCTTCGCTAACTATTTTCTTAGCTCTCTTTTTAGCGATTTTATAGGCTTCTAGGGTTTGATCATTTTTGTTAGTTTGCCAAACTTTAAAGCATTCCTTTTTTATTCTAATGGTATTTTGGATTTCCTCACTCCACCACCAAGTCTCTTTTTCTAAATTCTTTTTACCTTTAGATTCGCCTAAGAGTTATTTTGCAACCCTCGTTATACAATTTGTAACATTATTCCACATTACACCACGTGCTATGAGCTAGAAGCCTCTAATCAGCCCATATGTCTCAGCTCTCGACCACATCTTGCTTAGGATATGTGCAACTAGAACAAAAAGTGAGGGGGACATCGGGTCTCCTTGCCGAAGGCCCCTACCATTATGAAAATAGGAGGAAGTCTGCCCATTGATTAGGACTGTAAAATTGGCTGACGTTACGTAAGCTCGGACTCATCCAATCCACCTTTCATCAAAGCCCATCTTCCCTAGCACATAAAATAGGAAGTTCCAAATGACTATCATAAACTTTCTCAAAATTTATCTTGAGAACCACTCATTTCTTCGTCTGAGTCTTGATGACATGCAGACATTTATGGGTTACCAAGAAATTCTCATGTACGTGGCGGCCCCCTGATGAAAACCCCTTTTTAACCACTAACCATTCTGTCAATCACAGTGTCAAGTCTTATGGCCAGGAGTTTGGAAATGATTCTACCATTCAAGAGGCTAATAGGTCCGAAGACTCTGGGCACCTTACTTCTTAGGAATAAAGATTAAGATAGTCTTATTTATACCCCGTAGATTTGCCCTACCCTCTTGGAATTTCTGCACTGCAAAGAGGATATCAACCTTAATGATGTCCCAACACTTCTTCAAGAAGGCCAAGGGGAAACCATTAAGCCTAGGAGCTTTGTCGCCCGCCAGAGAGAAGATAGCTTTGTACACCTCTTTTGAGAATGGACAAGAAAGAGCTTCTCTTTCCTCGAGAAAAATATGGAAGAAGGTCATGAGCTATAAGAGGCCTAGCTGTGTCCTTTTCTATGAAAAGGTGTGAGAAGATCTCCCTTGTCTGTCTTCTGATATCTATCCCTAGAAAATAATTGGTCACCAATTTTGATACATTTTGTTGATTCTTCTCCTTCTTGATGCTATTCGTTAGAAATAGGCCTTGTTCTTATCGCCTTCCTTGAGCCATTTCTCCTTGGATGTCTGCTTCCAGTAGCCTCACAATGAGCTTATCAAACTTTGCCTTGAGTCTGTCCAGTTCATCCATAAGCCTAGTCTCCTCTTGCAATCTAGCCCTCCAGTCGATCTAGAATCCCGTCTTTGGCAGTCTTGCCGGGTAACACCTTAGTTGCCCCCCATTCCTTCAGCACCTATGTCACATGTCTTAATCTACACACAAATCCAGCTAGTGCTGATCGTTCTTTCCTTGGGGGGTTCCATGCCTGCCTAACTGTATGTGGGGGGTTAGTTGGGGTTACATTGCCTTGGTGTAGACAATTTTTGTTGTGCAAGGATTTTTGTGAACACATTGGCTACACTTGTATATATCTTCTTTTACTCTTAATACAACAGCGTTACTACCCACTTTAAAAAAAACTATATTCATAAAGTCCACCTCTCTGATCTAGTATCTCTCCATTCTGAAGATGGGCTTCCCCTGAAACGTACAAGGTCTTCAGCAAGATGGGCTTGTGGTCGGACATCGACCTAGCCGGGCAGTAAAATTGCACATGAGGGAGGAAAATGATCTTCCCAGTCAACCGACACTAGGAATCTATATAAACAAGAGCTTGAAGGTTTAGTCCTCATGTTGGACCATGTGAAATGAGAATTAGACATTCTAATATTAATTAGAGCAGCATCAACAATGAAGTCTAGAAAGTCCTCCATTTCTCCTGTACAAGTGCTGTCACTTGTACTCTTCCAAGATGCAGTAATTACATTGAAATTGCCCCCACACATCGTGGGTGACTTGAAGAATGATGATAGCGTAGTAGATCCTCCCACAAGATTCTTTTTCCTTCTTTACTTTGTAGTCTGTAGACTCTAGAGAAATCCCATGAAAGCCCTCTCTAACATTTTGGAAATGTAGGGAGTTAGCCCCACTGCCCACCTGTCTATCTTCCTCTACCTCTTACACCTCAAATTGGTTCCAAAGGACTATACTTCTTTCTGCCCTCCCCTTAGCTGGGAAGGCTACCCCCTTCAAGAGCCCAACACCCCAGTCTCCCTCATAATTAACTCCCCATCTCCCTCGCACATGGGACTGTTGCAGACACAAAATGTCAATTTTGCATCATCTTACTCTCTTACCACCCCTCCTCTTCTCTCCCCCACTGATCCCCCTCACGTTCCGAAAGACAACATCCTCATTTGGATAAGTGAGTAGACCTGCCCTCTTCTTCCTCTCTCTCGCTCTTACTCCTCTTCCCCATGACTCACCCCCTCCACCTTCTTTTGCGATTTCCCTCCCTTGCCATATTAATCAACCACCTCTTCTGCACCTTCGTGAACACCCCTCTTAAGTCCCTCTCCAACTGCACAAAATGATGCCCCCATCTTGCCTGCCAATTCCTTGACTTGCTCTTCCATCAATCTCTCCACCGCCACCACCGGCTCCTTCACCTCCTCTCTTCCTAGTTTGTTCCTCTCTGCTAGACCCTCCCTGTCCGATTCCCCTCCTTTTGGCTCCTAGACCCCTCCTAGTGTCTCCGGTATAGTGTCCTCCTCTCCCTCAACTTCCTCTCCCCCTTCCTCTAGAGTCAAGGCTTCCCTCTGAGCCTCCTGAACTCCTTCATCTTGAGCATCCATGGCTGTAGCATCCAGCCCTCTAGAGATTGCGTACTCTAATAGGGAGGAAGTTGTCATGCGCCCCCTCATCATCCGGCTGGCCTTGAGAGACTGGTACAAAGAGACTACTGCCGGAGCCACCTGCGAGCAAGGACAGTCTTCCACTGTGGGCAGACAATCGTGTGCGTCCATCTCGATGTAGATGGGTGACGTACGTCCCACCTGAGACGAGGGGTGAGCATTATTCTGGTTCAACCCGAAAATCAAACCAAATCGATAGATTTGGTTTGGGTTGAAATTCAAAAAATTTCGGTTTGGGTTCAAACCGAACTGTATTAAAAAATTTGGTTTGGTTTGGTTTTGATTTTTGAGAAACCGAATCGAACTGAATAACTCGAATTTAACGATATTTTTGTCAAGTTAATATAAGTGTATATATAACCATTAACTCTAATTCCAAAAGCCCAACCCAATTTTAAGAATATTTATGTCAATTTAATATAAGTGTATATATAACTCATCATCATCATCATCATCAGAGCCTTATCCCAATTAATTGGGGTCGGCTACATGAATCATGTTCCGCCAAACATTTCTATCAAGTGCAATATTCGTATTTTAACCCAAGAAACTAATGTCCTTCCTAATAACATCGCACCATCTCATTTTAGGCATTCCCTGAGCTCTTTTACTAGCATCCACTAAGATTTGGTCACATCTTTTAACCGGTGCTGAATTAGGGCGACGACACACATGTCCAAACCACCCGAGTCTATTTTCTCTCATTTTACTATCAATTGGAGCTATCCCTAAGTTCTTACGGATACGCTCATTCCTAATCTTGTCTTTCTTAGTCTTGCCACACATCCATCTCAACATCTTCATCTCTGCTACACACATTTTGTGGATGTGTTCCTTTCGTACTGCCCAACACTCGGTACCATATAACAAAGCAGGTCTCACAGCCGTTCTATAAAACCTCTCTTTGAGTTTCACAGGCATACGACGATCACAAAGGACACCTGATGCACTTCTCTATCTTAACCAGCCTGCCTTAATCCTATGTGTAACGTCATCATAAATTTCCCCATTCTCTTGTATGATAGATCCTAAGTATCGAAAGCTACTACTCTTCGGAATGTTATGTCCATCAATTAGAACCATGTCTTCCTGAACCACTCTCCCATTACTAAAATTACAGTGCATAAATTCTGACTTACTCCTACTAATTTTAAAACCTTTAGACTCCAAGGCAAGTCTCCAACGCTCTAACTTAGCATTTAGAGCATCAATACTCTCATCAATTAAAATAATATCATCTGCAAAAAGCATATACCAAGAGATATCCTCATGCAATTGTTTAGTTACTTCATCCATAACTAAGGCAAAGAGATACGGACTTAGTGCAGAACCTTGATGCAAACCTATAGAAACGGGAAATTCACCAGTCTCCCCAGCAATAGTTCGAACACTAGTAATAGCGCCGTCGTACATATCCTTAATTAAATCAACATATCCTTGAGAGATTCCTTTCTTTCTTAATGTCCACCAAATCAATTCTCTCGGTACTCGATCGTACGCCTTCTATAAATCAAGAAAAATTATATACAAATCTTTTCTCATCTCTCTATACTTCTCCATTAGCTGCCGTAGTAAGAAAATAGCTTCTGTAGTAGATCTATTTGGCATAAAACCAAACTGATTTTCCGATACAGTAGTCATACATCGGAGGCGTTTTTCAATTACTCTTTCCCAAAGTTTCATAGTGTGACTCATAAGCTTAATTCCACGATAATTGTTACAACTTTGAATATCTCCTTTGTTTTTATAGAAAGGAACTACAACACTTTTTCTCCAAACTTCTTGCATTCTCCGTTCCTTTAAAATTTTATTAAAAAATTTAGTTAGCCATTGAATACCAATATCTCCTAGGCCTTTCCATACTTCAATAGGTAAGCCATCTAGTCCTAAGGTCTTACCCACTTTCATTTTTCTTAAAGCATCCTCCACTTCTGACATCTTAATACGCCTGAAATATTGATATTTATCAAATATTGTGGACTCTTGGGTACCTTCTAAAGATAAATCATTGACAGAATCTCCATTAAGTAACTTCTGAAAATAGCTATGCCACCTCCCTTTAATCTCAAGATCCTTAGTTAAAACCCTTTGATCTTCACCTTTAATGCACCGAACATGATCTAAATCTCTAGTTTTCCTTTCTCTTAATTTAGCAAGTTTAAATATGTCCTTTTCACCCTCTCGGGTTTCTAATTTTTTATATAAATCTTCAAATGCCTTTGATTTAGCTTCGCTAACTATTTTCTTAGCTCTCTTTTTAGCGATTTTATAGGCTTCTAGGGTTTGATCATTTTTGTTAGTTTGCCAAACTTTAAAGTATTCATTTTTTACTCTAATGGTATTTTGGATTTCCTCACTCCACCACCAAGTCTCTTTTTCTAAATTCTTTTTACCTTTAGATTCACCTAAGAGTTGTTTTGCAACCCTCGTTATACAATTTGTAACATTATTCCACATTACATTAGTTTCTTGTTCTAAATTCCAAATATTTTCTTTTAATAGATGATTTTTAAATGTTTTTAAACTTTTACCTTTTAAATTCCACCATTTAAGCTTGGAATAATTATTTATAATGATCTTTCTTTTGAATTTAAGGATAGTGACATCAATTACTAACAACCTATGTTGTGAGGCTAGACTCTCACCAGGAATAACTTTACAATCTTTACATAAAACTCTATCGACTTTCCTAATGAGAAAATAGTCAATTTGACTTATATATGTTCCACTCTTGTATGTTATTAAGTGTTCGTCCCTCTTCTTAAAGAAGATATTAGTAATTACTAGATCA
Source organism: Amorphophallus konjac (assembly GCA_022559845.1). NCBI lineage: Eukaryota > Viridiplantae > Streptophyta > Magnoliopsida > Alismatales > Araceae > Amorphophallus > Amorphophallus konjac. The sequence goes on from CM040129.1 coordinate 206,104,012, forward strand.
TAGGCCATAGCAAAATCAAGAATAGTGTTACCCATATCATTTCTATTGCCAAAACCAAGCCCTCCATGAATCCTCTCATAGCCTCTATTATCTTTACCCACATGACCATTAAGATCCCCTTCAATAAAGATTCTCTCTTCACTAGGGATATTTTGGATCAAACTATCAATAGCCTCCCAAAATTACTTTTTAATGCTCTCTTCTAATCCTACTTGAGGTGCATATGCACTAATTATATTCAAAGTATCCTCACCTAAGATAAGTTTAATTAACATTAGTCTATCCTCCAATCTATTTACTTCCACAACTCTGTCTTTTAAGTTTTTATCTATTATTATAGCAACACCATTTCTAGAATTATTATTACCCGTATACCAAATTTTATATCCATCAATGTCTTTAGCTTTATGTCCTTTCCACCTAGTTTCTTGTAGGCAAGCTGTGTTAATCCTCCTGTCCTTCATTAACTTAACTAATTCTAAACTTTTACCCGTTAAAGTTCCTATATTCCAAGTAACTAGACGGATCCTATGTTTTTGGACTTGCTTCTTTACCCGTGTGCGTCCAACCCCACACGAGAACCCTTGCCTATTTGACACCGCAATCGGGCGCCATTGCGGCGCGTCGCTTACGGGGAACGCCACGCCCTAGCTAGCCCTTACTCACTTGTCATTCCATCCGGGTTCCGATATAACGCGTCACTTACGGGGAACGCCCTAGTTAGCTCTTGCTCACTTGTCATTCCATCCGGGTTCCGATGTAACGCGTCGCTTACGGGGAACGCCCTAGCTAGCCCTTGCTCACTTGTCATTCCATCCGGGTTCCGATGTAACGCTTCGCTTACGGGGAACGCCCTAGCATTAGTAGAAAATGTATTTGGATCAGAATTCATGTTGGAGATGTGACAAAATTTTACTGCTGGCTGTCGACCTAACGCAAACCCTCCTCTTTTCTCATCTGGGCTTGGGACCGGCCATGGCAGAGTTATAAGTGTATATATAACTATTAAACGTAATTCGAAAAGTCTCTAACCCTCGCTGTCTCGATGAGGTTTCTGAATATAATGTTATAAAGTAAGTTTCAAATCACCTTCTATTCAAGTTCTTAGTTTTTTATGTAGAAATATTTTGGGGCTTACTCTTGTAAATTGTAACTTTTGATGTTATTTTTTAATATTTACTTTATTTGGTAGAAATTATTCTACCCTGCCTTTCTTTACTCTTTTTTGAATCCACTCTAATTTCTAAATGGGGAAAGGAATATGGTCTAAACCGAACCAAACCAAACGAAACCGAATTAATTTGGTTTGGTTCGGTTTGGTTTGGTTTCAAAGTAATTCAGTTTGCTTTGCTTTGGTTCGGTTTGGGTTGAACCCTTAATTCGGTTCGATTTGATTTGAGAAAAATTCTTTTCGAACCAAACTAAACTAAACTGTGCTCACCCCTACCTGGGACCCCTGCATCATCTTCACCTACGTCTGATGCTGATCCCTACCTTCCGCTGGACAAGTGCCGTCTAGGTGATACCTTGCTTTGGCCGGCCTCTGGAGAACCCTTCCCCCCCGTGATGCATATGAAGGAGAAAGGTGGGAGAGGACGGACATGACAACATATTCGGTTACCGAGGGGTGTTTTCCGGAGTTGTGGTCGCCACTGCGGCTGCCTGCTAGGACACCTGTCTCCATCTCTCGGCGATGGCAGAGGGTGAACAGGTCAAGATCGGGCAGGGTTGGGGGGGGGAGACTCGCATGGGGTCCTACGAGACCAATACGCTCCCATGTGGCAGATCTGGTAAGTTCCTGGGTAACATGCTTTCCTGACTTGAACCCGACCTGTGCAATGACCGAGTCCCGTGTGACGGAGTTGGCCCAACCGGCCCAACCAGCCAACCGGCCCTGGGAGCGGAGAGGCCTGATCCGACATATCGGATTGGGGACTTGGGCGGGGCTTTTAAATTTTGAAAGCTAGGTTGGGGGTTGCCACGTACCCCCTGCCCTATGCATCTTCCTCTTGGTGCCTGATAGGGCATTGCCCTACTCTTGCCTGGCGGCTCTTCGACGAATTCTTGACCTTGATTAGGAAAGTGTTCCCTTCGATGTCGAAAGTGATCACCAGCAGCACAAGAGTGTGGCTGGAAACTTGAACGAAGAGTTGCATCGTCGTTAGGGTCCCTTCTGTGACGAAGTGCATGGATCCAACCTCCACTATTGCGAAACTGTTCACCAGAGAGGAGATCCCCTCCTTATCACATAGTACTAGGGGGATCCCCTGAAGGGTGAGACAAAGGGCAAGTTCCTTAGGGCAAGGGAACATCCCTCTTGCCATGGACCACCTCTGCACTTAGAGGACGGTCCCATTAGCCACAAGGAACCCTCCTTCCGCCGCCACTTCACTGTTGCCTACAGCCAGGTATCCGGCCATAGTTACTTGGCGCACCCCCACCGGTTACCCCCAGCTGAGCGTGCATCCAAGTAAGCCCTTATGAACTCCGGATCATCCCCTCTTTCCACCGGTGAGATCCACAAACAATGCGGGAGCCACTCCTATCGGCCACGTAGGAGGTTCTTGGACAATGGACCTATGCTGAGACACTCACTGCACCCCCACCCAATTGTTTAGGTGGCACCTTCTACTGAACAACCTCCGCGTAGGAGCATTCGGGTTGGGTTGGGACCTCCCCTCACCCCCTATACTGGCCGGACACCCATCTTCGCACAAACACCTTGCAATATCTCTGCGTGTGCCCCTCCGACCGGCATCAGAAGCAATCAAGCAGATGAGAGCTGACCGGTACGCTCTATGACCGCCACGGTGCCCCCTACTCCCACCTATAGCACTGATAGCCGATCGATGGTCGGCACCGCCAAGGGGAACTTGGTTCACCACCGAGGCGAACTTCGGAGGTGCCATTTTTTACTTTTTCTACATGAAAAAAATTGATCCACTACAATGTTTATGTTCTTATCTAATATAATTTCATCATTAATTATTTCTTTGTTCATTCACAAGACACTGTGATTTTTCCTTGTACTCTATACAAGGTAACAAATTTTTTTATTTATGAAGACGTACATTTTTTTGGAAAGTATCTGTATTTATAGTACATATTTTAAAGTTAATTGAAAACGAAACAGATCTATGATTTAAACCACCAGTCAAAATTGAGTTTTTCTATGATTTGATTTTGTACCTGCAATTTCTCAAGCATCTGACATGAAACCTTTTTACTGTGCAAATAGAGAAGTTTATGAATTTAAAACTATAAACTACAGAAAAAAAGAGACAGAACTTGTATGTAAACTTGCAAATTTACTGTTCAAGATGACACGTGAACATATTAAAATACCACTTAAGCTAAATCCCATTTTAATTAAAAATATTTGAACTTAGTGCAGTCAAAGTAATTAACAATTGAAGTAGAAATGTTCAACCGGAAGCACTAATCTGTAGTAATATTTGAATTAAAAACATTTGAACTTAATGCATCTCATGTTGATAATTGCCCAATCTGTTTTTATTTTTTTGAAATGGACTGGTTTTAAATATTGAACAATCTAATTTGCTGCCCATCAACCATAGTTACATAGTACATCACATGGAGGAGGCGTGCTGCACCCACGTGATGTTACTTGTCAAGGGCAAAAATGGGGGAAGAGACGGGGGTTATCCCCAGAGATAAGTTTATTCTGCCGGGCCTGGTGGAATCCAAAACCTTGGTTAACCCAAATTATCTAGGATTTTGTATCCCGTGTTACCAGTTTCCTTCTGTATACTTTAGTAATTCAACTCCTTTGTGTTGATTACCACATCAAAGCCTTAACTTTAAAGGGTGCCTTCACTTTGTGGACCGGCTTATAGTACTGAAATAGTCTATTAGGTTTGTACTATATGCTTAATTCGCTGGTTTCTGCTGTGTATATACATGGTTGACCTTTCTTACTATGCACAAGGGTTTGCAAATAAGAATAAGCTCTAGACAAGGTCTAACAGGAATACCATGTTTCTATGATATGCAGGTTAGCAGAAGACTTGGGCTCAACAACAAGAGGACTGAAGCCCGAATATGTGACATGTGTTGGAGGATGCCAAAAAGGTTCCCGATGCATATGCAGTTTGAAAACCATCACAGAACAAAGATATATAGAGTATGGACACTTGAAAACTTTGAGTGCTATTTATCTAGTGTGGCTTCTAGTAACCGTGAAAACAATTTGGACAGTACTGATGTTTCTGGACAGTGTGATATGGATATAGTTCCATGTGAACAATCATCTATAAAAAACCCACAGACAGGTCTTAGCCTGCAAGAATTACATCATGAGAGAATAGATGGTGGGCAAATTGGATGTGCACTTCCTAATCCTAATGTTTCCCTGTTTCTTGCTGAAAATGGGAAAAGTGTGCTTCCAGTTGCAGATCCAGACTGTCAATTGCCGGTTTCAACCAAAGATGCTGCTCCATCAGAAAGGCCACTTTCAGTGTTATCATCATCGAAGGTCCACTCCTCCCAGAAGTCTCCTTTAGCTTCTACTGTGGACAGTGCTCAAAGGGAACGAAGGATTCTTTCAAAATTAAAGGTAGTGCTAGTTCTAACTGCATCGATAGTTATTATTGTTTCTATATCTTGACAGATTTTTAAATCATTTTTCCTCCACTGGTGGTTTTGATAATGCTTGGGTAGCAACATGCTGAGATTGGACCACAGTCTTTGCTGCACGGATAGGGAGGCTGCTGCCTCGCCTTTTGTATAGGGGAGTTTTTGGGAATACTCCCTACTTGTACATTATTCTTTTATAATTTAATTATAAATGATGTGGTACCATCCACTTAAAAAAAAAGAACGTGCTGAGATTGGACCACAGCCTTCTTCCATCATGCTGCTGCTTGTCATAATTCCAGCAGCAGGATCATGGAACTGGTTTGTTAATCCGGTTATGTATTAAAGCATTAGACTTTTAGCACCACACAGTTTCTTCTTAGGAGAGTGATCCACTGGTCATCATTTCTCCTTTTCTGCCTTCAATCTTAATGTCTTCTGAAACACAAGGATGGTCCTTTCTTAGATTACATGTTATTTGTGTACACCAACAGACATGAAACACGAGGATGAAAATTAAGACCTAAAGAAGATACAACAGTTGGGATTACCAGACAGTTCACAGATGACAGTGCACTTACATTTTAGTTTGAGCTTTCCCTCCCTCTGTGGTAGGTTGGAGGTTCTCTGTTTCGAAAGGTTGTGAATGTTCTGGTAAATCCGATGAAGAAGAATTGGTTATGACAAATTATGTGTGGAATAGGGATTATGTCCAAGTGCAATCATTGCACACATTAAGACTTATTCAGAAGGAGAAGAAGTCTGGATCCCTTCAGTTGTTAGCTACTCAGACTGTCAGTGCTATTTGGCATGATCGGTTGGGGCCAGAAAAAGAGATGAAGCAGGTTGGTTCCGAGTGGATGGTGGTGACTAGGCGGAGGGTGCTTCATGCAGATGAGAAGAGTAGCTCAACGGAGCACGGGGGAAAGGATCAGTTTGCTGCTGTCTGTTGTTTTAGATGTCTGGAGAATGGGGACCGGGCTAGAGATTGTAGGAATGGGGTCAAGTGCCTTGCTTGTGGAGGCGTAGGTCATAGAAGATGGGCCTGTTTTCAGGGGAGGCGATGGTGGGGGGGGGGGGGGGAGAAGTTGCAGCCTCTAAGCATTCTTGAGGGGGGATCATGACAGCACCGGACTTCTCTGGAGAAGGAGAACATTAGGCTGGTTGTTGAGATTCCTTGGTTCCCCTTCGTTGCAGAGGACAGATGAGGACTGGAGAAGTGTGCTGTGGTGGAGGTTCAGGGGGGGGCGAGGCTCTGCAAAGAAGGCTGTTGATGACCTCTTCAGTGCCTATTGGTCCATTGCAACATGGTGGACACGGGAGTTACTTGACAGGTCTTTCTTGGTCTGGTTCTTTGATGATTTGTAAAGGCAACACTTCGTTTCCCTTGGCTCTCTCCAGCGAGCAGGATTCAGCTTCTCTTGGGCTCCATGGAGGAATGAGACTACTACGAGGAAGTTGGCGGATGGTAAGGCTGTTTGGTGCAGGGTGTCTGGCATTCCACTCCACGTCTGGAATCCAGACACCTTCCATTGTATGGCAGCCTCCCTTGGGAGTTTGAGGAAGATTGATAAACCAACCATGGGCGGGGAGCGCCTCTTCTATGCCAGGCTGCAGGTGGAAGTTGACAAGGAGCGGGACATTCCTCAGCAGATCATTGCCAAGCTTGGGGGAGGGAGGTTTGTTCTGTCCATTCAGGTGGAAGCGGAGCTGTTGCCGGATGGAGGAGAAGATTGGTCCTGGGCGGAGGTGGTGGCGGCGTACCGGAAGCATCGCTGTGCTTTTCACGAGGGACATTCTGCCGGGGAGATGACTCGGCCGAGTCAGATGAGTCTGTCACCTGGCGGGGGCCCGCCTGGGCACTCTGGGGTTGGCGAGTTGAGCCGCCCTCTCACCCAGGCGCCTTGGGAGCAGGCTAAAGGAGAGGATCTCTGCTCTGAAGATCCTCTGTCCCGTAACTCCCTTTCTGCTGCCCGGTGCTCTGAACCTACAGCTCTTGGGGAAAAGGGTCTTGGCCACCTTGAGAAGGAACGGGCAGGGATGCAGGAGGAGGCAGCTGGCGGCTTCTGTCCTGAAGCTGTGCGTCCTTCGGTGTTCCCGCCGTTGTCTTCGGCGGTCAACGTGTTTAAAGCGGTCGGAGGATTGGGTGGGGAAGACGTACAGTGTCGGGTTTCTTGGGACCTGACACGATCCAGATCTCTGTCCACCCATGTGGCTGCTGTGGGTAAGTCAATCGGGTTAGCGGATCCGGATATTCGGTTCAAACAAAGTTTTCTTCTAGCGGGTAAGTCTTCGGGGCTACCCGGTGGGGTAGCGGATGATGTGGCGGGTCGCTGTCCTCACCCGTCTTCCTGCCCGGAACGGAATCTCATTGCGCCCTGTCTGCAGCAGCTCACGGGTGACAGTAGCTCAGGCGAGGCTCGTCTTGCCGAAGGCTCCGGCGACCGGCGCGTGAAGGTGCATCCGCCGGCTTTCTCCTTGCAGCCACGGCAGTTGAAGGCTTCGGATTCTCTCTGTGCAGGCTCTGAGGAGGCTTCTTCCTGGGTATCTCTGCAGGGATCTGGAAACTGGGGTCTTCCCGGCCTTTTGGAGGAGTAGCAGCAGGGTGACCCCAGGGAGCTGCCGAACAGGTACAGAGCCATTGTTCTTTGGGAAGGCAGGGGTGTGGGAGCTTTAGATCTTCTTCTCTTTGATCTGGTTGAGTCGTTGGCCAGCGTGTTTCCAGAATCTGAAGGTGATTGGTCTGACCAGTGTATTAGGGACATTGGTGCCCTTGTGGGGATCTTCTTTGAAGGCAAGGAAGAGTGTGTCAGAAAAGCCTTGAAGAAAATAAAAAGGGACCTTAATTTGCAGCTTAGTGCTAAAAGAAAGGGACTTGGTGGTGGTCAGAAAATTGGGAAGTGGGAGGTGTCATACTTGCAAAACAGCACATTGCTTGAGGGTCTTAGACCTAAGAGTAATGAGGGCAAGGGGAAGATTATGTGTTCTCAATGAAGATTCTTTCTTGGAACGTCAGAGGTCTGAATGGGGAAAGGAAGATCGGACAAGTGAAGTCTCTTATCCAAAGGCAAAAGCTTGATTTGTTGTGTATCCAAGAGTCTAAGCTGGATATGGTTGACAGATGGCTGTTCAATACTTTAGGTGGAACCAAACTTCAAAGCTGGGCCCTTAAACTTGCGGAGGGGGTGAGAGGGGGCTTGCTGGTCCTTTGGGATTCCAACATTTTGGAAAGTCCGGAAGAATCCATACAACAATTCTCCATTAGTGTGAGATTCAAGCTAAAGACCGCAGGGTTCATATGGTGGTTCTCCTGTGTTTATGGCCCTGTGCAAATGAGCCTTAAAAGGACGTTCTTTTCTGAATTGGCCGCACTAGGTGCAGGGAGGGCTGAAGCTTGGTGTGTTGCTGGAGACTTCAATGCTGGAAGACAACCTGGGGAACAGAGTAACCAACTTAACCGGACTGAGGAAATGGATCTCTTTGATAAATGGGTCCGGGATGCTATGCTCTTGGAGGTCCAGGTCAGCTCTCTGTTTTACACTTGGATAGGGGAAGGCGCGAGAAGATCACAGTCTAAGCTTGACAGAATATTTCTCAATATGGAATGGCATCAGAAATTCAATAAGGCTGAGGTCTGAGGACTCCCTAGAGTGCTTTCTGACCACATTCCCCTGCTAATCAACACCTCAAAATGCAAAGGAAGAGTGAGAATTTTCAGATATGAAAGGGTGTGGCATAGGCATGAGGATTTCAAGAACCTGGTTTCGGGCTGGTGGTCCGAAGCTCCCCTCTTCTCTTCGGCGTGCGTTTCCTTGAACAACAAGCTGAGATGGGTTAAACACAGGCTGAATGTTTCGAGCAAGGAGACTTTTGGAGAAGCATCCCTCACTAGACAAAGGCCTCTTCAGGAAATTGAACAATTTGACATAAAAAATGAGCAAGGGCTGTTGTCTACAGAAGATAGAGATCAGTGGGCAGAGGTGAAAAGAGGCTACACAGAATGGTCCTTTAGAGAAGAAATTAAATGGAAACAGGGGGCTAAGGAGCAGTGGCTCAAAGAAGGTGATAAGAATGCAGCATACTTTTATGCCATGGCTAGTGTCAAGAGAATACATATAAGCATCCATAGTCTGAAAGTTGGGGAGACTTTTTTACACGGTGAGTCAGAAATTCAACAAGCTATTCTCAAACAGTATGAGACATTGTTCAAAGAAGATGGGGATTGGAGACCTCGGATTTCCAGTGATGGGTTCAAGAGGATCTCAGATTCTGAAGCTGATTTTCTCATCAGACCTTTCTCTGAGGAGGAGATCAAAGAATCCATCTTCAGCATGGACCCTAACAAATCTCCACGGCCAGATGGCTTTTCCATGGGGTTTTATCAACACTTTTGGGAGGCTGTGAAGAAAGAGGTTATGGGTGCAGCCCTTGAGTTCCCAGAGTAATCCGGCAGCCATTACGTGCTTCAATTCCACCTATGTTGTCTTAATTCCCAAGAAAGACAATGCGGAATCTTTGAATGATTACCGCCCTATCAGCTTGCTGAACAGTATATACAAAATTATCACTATGGCTCTAGCCAATAGGCTGAAAGCAGTAATCATCACTATGGCTCTAGCCAATAGGGTGGTGGACTATAACCAATCAGCCTTCATCTCAGGCAGATACATTCTGGATAATTTCATGGCAGCCTTCGAATGTTTGCATGATCAAAAGGTGAAGAGGAAAGAATGTGTGCTATTCAAGCTAGATTTTGAGAAGGCTTATGATAGAATCAACTGGGATCGTTTATTCCATGTCCTCCGATGTATGGGTTTCAAAAACCAGTGGGTTAACTGGGTCCGGTGCTGTGCTCAGACTGCCAAGTTCTCTATCTTGATTAATGGGGAACCTCATGGTTTATTTGGGTGCTCCAGAGGGCTTAGGCAAGGGGATCCTCTCTCCCTCTCGCTCTTTGTCATCGTGGGACCGGTTTTGAGTACTATGTGCAAAAAAAGCCAGCAATCTAAGTTTGATATCTGGGGCCTCTATAGGTAATTCTTATGAAAACCATACTTGCAATTCGCGAATGATACCATTCCTTTTGCTTCTGCTGACATTGACAAGCTGATCAATCTTAGGGTTCTCCTAAGACTGTTAGAGGGTGTGACTGGCCTCAAGCTTAACCTTCTCAAGTGTGAATTGGTCGGTGTCAACATTGAAGAAGCAGATAAGCATCTCATTGCCCACATCTCAACTGGGGTAACTTCTCTATCAAATACCTGGGACTTCCTCTGACTTGTGGCAATTTGAATTCTTCAGATTGGAATGCCATTATCAGCAAAGTTGGAGATCGTATTGCCTCATGGAAAGGAAAATTACTTTCCGCTGGGGGCAGATGGGTTCTGTCCAAAACTGTACTCCCTAATATTGCTGTCTACTTTTTGTCCATTTTCAAGGCACCTGTAAATGTTTGCCGCAGGCTTGAGGCCTTGAGAGCGTTTTTTTTTCTGGAAAGGCAGGGGGGCGGAACAGAAAGGAGTGCATACTATTGCTTGGAAATATGTGTGCAGACCCAAAGAAGAAGGTGGAGGTGGTTTTATGCCTATTGATACGTTCAATCAAGCGTTGCTCGTGAAGTGGCTGTGGAGAGCAGACATAGATGAATCAAACTTATGGAGGTCTATAATTGTCAGCAAATACTTGCATGGCGGGGATGGGTGGATATCCCAGGGAACTTACACCAACCACCTGTCTAGCATTTGGAGTAATATTCTGAAGTTTAAAGACTTCTATAACTGTCAGCACCAATTTACTTGGGGGGTGGCAAGAGAACTAGATTCTGGGAAGATCCATGGTTATTAAACACTCCCTTCAAGGACTCATATCCAAATCTTTATGCTCTTGCTTGTACAACTGAACTCAAGGTCTATGATGCATGGTCACAGACAGAGATCTGTCCGGGACGGTGCATTCAGCTGTGGAGGAACTTGAATGAAGAGGACTTCCTCCAGTATCTGCATTTTTCCCACCTGCTGGATAATCAGGGCATTCACCTTGGCACTTGAGATACTAGGAGCTGGAAATGGGAGAAACCAGGGGTTTTTTTCTGTTAGATCTGCATACAGAATTCTGATGCATGGTGGTCGGAAAGTCCCTTGGTGTAAGCTGGCTTGGAATGTGAAGCTTCCCACCAAAATCAGAATATTTATGTGAAAATTAACTTGGAGGAGGATATTAACTGCAGACAAAGTTCACAGATTTAAACCCAGCATGAGGACTGAATGTTTCTTCTGTGGATGCTACCTAGAGACCTTGGATCACTTGTTTTTCACTTGTGACATCATTCAGACAATATGGGCTCAATTCTTCAGAACAACTAAGGTCAAGTGGCTTACCAAGAACCATTGGAAGAGTGGTATACGGAATGGAAGTATCTGAATCCCTTCAAGGAGAAAGATCTCTGGGATGTGTGCTTTCCAGCAATGCTCTGGGCCATTTGGAGGGAGAGAAATAATAGACTGTTCAGTGAGAAATTCAACCATCCTTCCACCATTATCCAGAACTGTATCAATTGCTTAATGGATTGGCACTTCACACCTAGAGGCATTTCTTGGCACCAGTCAGCTCTTTTATCTTTATTAACAGGGTGGAAACAACTTACAATCATAGTTGTCAAGGCGGGCGCCTAGGCGTCGCCTTGGCGCCAAGGATGGCAGTATCGGTTTCGGTACCGGTTTCGGCCGGTACCGAAATCGATACGTACCGGTTTCGGTTTCGGCCGAAACCGGTTGAAACCATTCAAAAAACTAAAAAAATTAGTGATCCTCTCTGGTTTCGGCCGAAACCGTCCGGTTTCGGACCGAAACAGGTCAGTTTCGGCCGAACCCTTAATGGTTTCGTCCGAAACCATTAAAAAAGTATTTTTTTAGGTATCGGACCTGCTACAGTGTTGGGGTCCGGTTTCGGATCGGTACCGGCCGAAACCGATACGTTTCGGCCGAAACGTATCGGTACCGGCCGAAACCGATACGTTTCGGCCGAAACGTATCGGTTTCGGCCGATACTGCCAACCATGCTTGGCGCCGCCTAGGCGCCCAGGCGCTCTTGAAAGGGCTAGGCGCTGCAGCGCCTTGTTGACACTGGAAAAGGCGAGCTGGGCGGTTGCCTAGGCGGGCTAGGCGCCATAGTTGTTAAGACTCCCGCCTAGGCGCCGCTTAAGCGGCGCCTAGGCGGGCAGGCGATTTTTTGGGAGCAAGGCGCCCCCACGCTTTGTTGCCCCTGAAAAAGGCGTTGCCTAGGCGCCGCTTGGGCGGCCTAGGCACCCAAAGCGGCGCCTAGGCGCCCCCTACTACCTTCGGAAACCCCCGCAAGGGGCGCTGCCCCCTTGACCCCCGGACCTGACCGTGCAGGTCGATCCGCGTGCGAGGGCGTACGATGGCGAGTTCGGGCTTCACACTCTAACACACACTCTCTATTTCTCTCTCACACTTACAATGAGACCCACCCTCTCTCTCTCCTACCGCCTCTCTCTGTCTGTCTATCTCATCTCTCCCCTTGCCCCCTTCTCTCTCTTTCCTCCACCCTTCCTCCTCTCTCTCTTTCACACACACAGTTCGCAACTATCTCTCTCAGTCCCTCTCTCTCTATCCCGCCTTCCCCCTTTCAATTAATAATGAGGTTAATTTGTTAATAAAGTATTTTAAATTTTAATTAGAATTTTGTATGTCTTAATGGTTAATTTTATCTCAAAATAAATTTTGATATTTTATTGCAATGTCATTTCTATTCATTTTTATTTCTATATTCATACTAGTGTTGTTTCCCATATTTGTAATAATCATGATTAATTTATATATATAAATTATGTGTATATTAATGATAATATTTTTTATGAACTTGACGCCTAAGTGCCGCTTAGGCAGGCGCCTAAGCGCTTAGGCACTCGAGGACCCCAAGCTCGCCTTGGTCGCCTTGTCGCCTTGACAACTATGCTAGGCGCCAAGGCGGGCCAACCGTGACCCGTCCGAATCGAATCCGACCTGGTTATGTACATTTAACTCTTTCATTTTTATAATTTTTTTGATGTTATTATATTCTTTTGTAATTTTTCTGACTTTTTTACATTTACTTTTGAATCTTTTGCATTTACTTCTGAATTTTTTGTAATTTTTTGATACAATTTAGTTTTCTATAATTGTCACATAATTTAATTACAGCAATTTCTTCATGTAATTTATTTTTTTGTATTTTTCACATTTTTATTCTTGATTTATATATTGGAGGATATATATTTTAGATTTTTTAATTAGTGGCCGAAGTGTCCCCTAGGCGACGCCTAAGCGGACGTCTTGTCGCCTAAGCGCTTAGGGACCCCGTGAACGCCTTGGGTCGTCTTGTCGCCTTGACAACTATGCTTACAATGTAATCTTTCCTTTTTGGTTTGGGGTGCTGGGGTTTGAGGCTGTTCTACCCTCTTGGTAAAACTTTCTTCTGTGTTTTTGTTTCCTCTTTGGGGATTGTATCTTTTGTCTCCTCTCTTAATGAAATGTGGTTTTTACCACCTTCCAAAAAAAGGGGGGGCCAAAGAACGTGCTGGATCAATAACTTCATTTTGGATGGGAGGCATCTACCTTAAAAATGGAAGAAGGGAATTCTATGCGCCTGCGACTTATGTTTAAAAGTTTTTGTTGAATACTATTCCTTCCTGCCATTAATCTTATGAGTATATCCTTGTTATGAAACTCTGAGGGTATCAACGTTATTGATGTCTTCGTCTATCGGTCTTTGATGTCGTTCCATTCATTTTTATCATCTTAATGTATTTGATTTGCTTCTGTACAGAATGAGAAGTTCTTGTTGAAGGTTGAGCTACATAAATGGCTTGAGGGCCTTGAGAATGACAAACAGACAACGATGGCTAGGAAAACCTTGACTCGTTCTTTACAACGGCTCCAACAAGAAGGCCATTGTAAATGTATTCAGGTCAGTGTTCCTGCTTTGACGAACTGTAAGCGCAGCCGTGCCACAGAGGTGATTCTCCATCCATCAGTTGAGAATTTGACCTCAGAACTTCTGGCGCAAATTCACAAAAGATTGAGAGACTCTGACATGAAGACTCGTGGACAAGGATTACGTCGGCAAAGGAATGATGGCCAAGATGTTACTGAATTACAGGATGTGAAGAGGCATAGTAATCATGGAGTTTCTGATGCCCAATCTGGAAAGGCAGAGACTATGCGTATGAATGGGTATGTTCCTGGAAGAATGGTCCGTGCAAAGCTTTTGCACAACTTCTTGTGGAGTTATTGCAATGGTTTGCCTGATTGGGATGATGCTTTCTCTAATGGTGAACACAACTGTAGTGTCGAGAATCCTCATAGTACTCTCAAGTCATTTTCATTGAGTTCAGCAATAGAGTGTATGCCACTTGAATTGTTTTTGCAGGTTGTTGGGTCTGATAAGAAGATTGAGAATTTGGTTGAGAGGTGCAAGCTTGGCTTGAGACTTTCTGATCTTCCAGTTAATGAATATAAGATCTTGATGGACACATTGGGGACTGGGCGGTTATCTCGTGTGATTGACATTTTATTTCGGTTGAAGGTAATTTTATCAGTTTTAATTTCCTTCTGGGTTCTGACCTATCAACTTTCTTGCTGCATCCAAAGAATGCACTACTACTTACTAAGTTGTTCATGGTCATTTTCACAATGACTTGGTAGTTGACATGATTAGTTGTATTTTTCTTCAAAAGCCTCTATAATACTTGCTGCATTGCTATTTGGTCTTGAATCCGTGATACTCATTGTGCATATTTTTGTGATTCTTTTATCTTTATCTGATAAATTTTATGAGATTTTTGCACATAAACAATTGATAAAAGGAAAATTGCAAATGTATCATTCCTGCATTTGTATTTGCATGTTTAAGTGGTCTTTTTACACCTAGAAATAGTGCAAAAGACCATTTCGTGGTCTTTTTGCACAATATTGACATTTTTAATGATATATGTGCAAATACAAATGCAGGAATGATAAATATGCAATTTCATTCTGACAATGGTTTATATACAAAAAATCCCAAATTTTATTGTATATGACACTTCAGTTTTTAGATGCTGTTTTCGGGTATTAGCACTCGCATTACCAGGTATCAGGGTTATTAGGCTTATGATTATTGTGGAGGTGCAGAAAATTTAGTATTTTGTGGAAGTGGAACCATAAATGCCGCATCTATAATATAAGGTTAAGAGAGATTATTTGCCAACTTTTTCAGGGGAATGATTATAGTCAATTTATAATGGAACACTGTCCTAAAACCAGGGTTTTACATACCGATCCGGCACACTGCGTACCGCACATGCTGGATCGTACCAACCACATACCGGTATGTGCGGGGTGTGAGACGCAACCGGCACTTATTGGATTGCATGGAACTATACATGCCGTTGCATACCGAGCTGTTCGACACGAGTCTCAACACGGTACAGGCGGTACAGGGCAGATCGGGGCGGTCCGAGAGAAAGAGAGAGTGGTGGGTAGGGGGAGAGAGAGAGTATTTTTTAAGTATATATTTTTTATATTTTTATTAACATATATTATCTTAATTATAGTAATTAGTATAAAAATTATTTTTAATAAAGCTCATTAAAACTCTCATTTATATTTTCAAACTTTCATATGGTCTAATAGACCCACCAATCACAAAATGCCACAGACCCAGCACTATTCATCTTCAACTCATTTTTTATTTCTAAATTATTTTTATTAGATTCTATTAATTAAATATATTATAGTTATCTTAAAACTATGTTTAAAAACATTATTAAGACTGTTAATCAAAAATTAAAATTGATCGATTTCTTTTCATTAACGGCACAGACCCCAACACTATTCATCTTCAACTCATTTTTTATTTATTTATATTAGATTCTATTAATTAAATATATTATAGTTATTATAAAATTATGTTTAAAAAAACATTAAGGCTGCTAATAAATAATTAAAAATGATCGATTTCTTTTCATTACTAAGGCTTTACGTGAGAGGGATTTTGGTAAAATCACTCCTTGAGAACGTTATGCGAGAGGGATTTTGATAAAATCACCCCTTCAATCCTTACCAGACAGCAAAAGCGGCCTATATCGAGCCTAAATTTTCTTTTATAAAAAGTGACCCATGTAGGTCTCGAACCTGTTACTTCACATATTTAACAAAACACTCTAACCATCTGAGCAAATATGCCATAACCATATTTATTATGAGTTTATCTATAATAGATATCTCTGAGCCAGGGTTTGCCGACCCGGTGCGGGTCGCCCTGACCCGCACGACCAAGGATGGCAGTGTCGGTTTCGGACTCGGTTTCGGCCGGGTCCGAAACCGATACGACTCGGTATCGGTTTCGGTTTCGGTTTCGGCCGAAACCGGTTCAAAACAGTTAGAAAAGGGGGCAATCTATGAAAATGTTAGGTTTCGGCGCGAAAACAAGTTAGGTTTCGGTCGGTTTCGGTCCGAAATCATTAAAAAATATTTTATTTTTGGTATCGGCCCGCTACAGTGCAAATGCCCGTTTCGGTTTCGGTATAGGCCGAAACGTATCGGTTTCGGCCGATACTGCCAACCCTGCGCACGACCCGACTCGACCCAGGCTGTGGGCGGGTCGTCCCATTATTTTAATATTATATTATATATATAATGTGTCTTTTTATATTTTATTCTATTATTTTATATGTATTATATATATATAAAGTCTTTTTTTAGAGCGAGACAGACCGGGACGGACCGAGTTGGGATCGACCCGACCCGACCCGACCCAGGCCGAGACCGGGTCGGCCGGGTCGGCAAACCCTGCTCTGAGCCAGATAAAATTTTTTCATTCTTTCTTCTCACCACGCAGCGGTACAGTTTAGTACCATACCGAACTGTACAAGTCAAAGACCGGTACGCTACAAACGGTATATAAAACCTTGCCTAAACTCATCCCAGTGAAACAAAAGGATTGTCCTAACATGAATGCTGTATTCCTCCCGTGTGAGCTAGACATGCATGCAAAACCCGTGTAATTCACTTCAAGTTTCCTTTTGTTCAAGTTGATGCAATTGACTGTTAATAGGTTGTTAATGTGCTAGGCTGGCTTTGGACGGACCATTGGGCTGGGACCAATTTTGGGCCAGCCGCTGTATCATTTTTGACACATTGGCATAGTGTTGGAATGAAGAATTATGGCTGCTTGTTGGACCCTATAATTTTCTGACGTAATTCAGAGAAATAAATTATTTATTTTAGTCCTGTGACGGCATAAAACAATACAAAATCATTGCCGTTCAGTCACACATACGTCATGGGGATTTGTCGGACGGATAAATACACAAGGTCCCGGCGTGTTTTGTGCGCTGCAATACTGTCAAACATCTCACGGGTGGCATAAAGCCATGTGCCCGTGTGAAGAACCCACAAACAATGGCTTCTCCAACTATTGGGGGTCGTCCTCGAACCGTAGTCCTGGCAGTTCAGAAAATTCCGGCAGCAAGTTGGCGTCGACTAAAGGACAAGAACAACAAAATCTTCACATGCCGTTACGTTCTCAAACTCCGTGGCAGAAATCAATAAAATAGGAATGGGAGAAGAATATTCCAAACCTTTTATAGGTTTTCCTAGAGCAATCAAAAGAAAGGGGGGGAGGCCGGCTGACTGTTCTTCTCTCTCTTTGTTCGCATGCAAGGAAGAGGGGGGGGGAGGACCCCTGGTTAGGTCGATTGCTCTTCTCTCTCTCTTTGTTCGCCTGCAAGGAAGAGGGGGGGGGGAGGGCCCCCGGTTAGGCCCTAAGTGTAGACCGGGGGGACTCCCCCGGTTCCTTGCCAACTTGGACCAGGGGAACCTCCCTGGGTCCGCGTCCAACTTCTAATCGAGGGATCCCCTCCGGTTCTCTTTTCAAGCCCAAACTGGGGGAACACCCCCCTCCCTTTCCATCTAGACCCAAACCGGGGGGACTCGCCCTTGGTTCTCCTCCAAGCTCAGACTGGGGTAACCCCCCTTGGTTCACTGCTGCTGCCAGCTTGGACCGGGGGAGCACACCCCCTTCTAAACCGGGGGAAACCTCTTGGGGTTCCCTTCTACCACAAAATCGGGGGGACCCCCCCCACCCCCACTTTAATGTAAACCAAGGGAACCCCCGGGTCTCCTTTCCACCTCAAGGACCAAAACAGGGGGGGGGGGGCTCCCCCCGGGTCCTTTCATCTCCCCAATGCAATAAATGCGCCATGGGGGTTCCCCCGGTTCACTCACCTATAAAGGAGAAGGAGGGGAGCTCATTTGGGTAGGGAAGACAATCTACGGGAAAGGAGAAAAACACACACGAGAGAGCTCAATGCACAAGCCTAGGCTCCCCTCAAGAACACTCAAGAACGTTCAAGAACCAGAAGACTTGGGATCATGGTTCGTTGACTTAGTGATCCGTACCGGATCAAGATCGTCCTGATCCGGTACAGTATGCTCGAGTCGCATGCGACTCGGGCCGACTCGGTCGGAGTTTATCCCGTAATCCCCCCACCCTCACCCCGACAGCCCCTTTCTTCCCCCACTCCTGCGGCCCCCCTACTCGCAGACCAACCCCCTTGGCCCCCCCAACCCAGATAGGCACCTCTCCCACGTCGGCAGCCCCCTAGCCATGCCGACAATGCTGCTCCCCCAACTCAAATCGACCTTGAAACACCTCGAATCTGGCCAAACTCGTCTCCTCAAGTTTCTCCGACGATGGATCCGCATCGTCCCGATCGCGCTAGCCGGCGGCTCCGGTGATGACCCACCCTGACTCGGTCGATCCAAGGTGGATCTTGGACTATTTTCTCCCAGATCCGGTGCGGTATGCCCGAGTCAGTGTGAGTCACACTGAGTCGACGAATCAGGCTTGGGATAATACTTGGAGCTTGCTCCATCCCCAAGAATTGTTTGTTTGATCTTGTTTGACCTTGTGAAGGCTCATTTTAACGGTATGATCCTGTTATTGCATTTATATGTAATTGCATAGAAATTTTGTAAAAATACAGAAATTCGTGAAAAAAAATCAGAAAAATAATGAAAGTCCATGTGAAGTTCATGTCAATGTGAGAAATTGCACAAAAGCCCTTGAAAGTTGCAAATAGTCTGAAAATTGCCGAAATACCCTGCATTTTCAGGAAATTACATGAATGTCTAGGAAAATACAGGAAATTAAAGAAAAGTCCAGAAAATCTTGGAAATTGTGTGAAGGTCTTGGCCAAGTCTGAAAATTGCAAAAATACCCTGATTTTTCAGGAAATTACTGAAATGTTCAGGAAATTATAGAAAAACCCCAATGTGATCCAAAAATTATGGAAAAATCCCTCAAAGTCTGAAAATAATGGAAAAAGGCCTGACATGTTCAGAAATTGCAAGTGTATCTTGCGACCTCACAAAATTACAAATATACCCTCGCCTTATGTAGGAATCTCTTTTATGGACATCAAGTCAACTTAATGGTCCAATTAGGGTCAAAGTGGGTGACCACGACAATGAGTCTATCTAACTGTCCGATAGTGATCATATGGCAATCCAACGGTCCAATTGAGATGAAATTGAAATCCAACGGTCAGATCTTGATTGGGAGTCAATCCTACGGTCAGATTTCGATCTTGATCGAATCCAGTAGTTGGATCTTGATCAGGAGTTAATCCAACGGTCGGACTTCGATCCGGATCAAATCCAATGGTTGGATCTTGATTGAAATCCAATGGTCAAATCTCGAGTTGGGATCTGAACTGATTCTAAATCAAGCGGTCGGATTTAGATAAAACTCTCGATATCACACCGGATATCGTAGAGGTTAAGGGTATTTTTGACAGTTAATCAAAGGTGTTCGGACCGATGTAAATAAACATCAACAACGGTCGGTGAGGAATAATCTAGTACACGAATCCTAAATCGTCTGATAAACATAAAGTGCGGAAATAATCTTGCATATGCTAATCAAATAGCTAACAATGGGCATCATTGTTCAATTAATGAACACCTAATTCTTTCCGTTATTTTTTCCACGTGCGAAACACTGCTCAATGTTGAGTTGGGCTGGGGCTTCAGTAGTTTGGTCCTGCCAGGTCTGATGGGTTTCAGGTCCACCAGAAAGAGAAGAAATGTGGAGGCTGAGGTTGCATTCCCCGTGCCCCAGCTGCTAACCAATGTTTGCAGCATATGGGCCCATAAATGAGGCCTAGCTTCCCATATTCATGTCTTCTTAGGTGGCCCAGCCTACTTTACTGGGCTGTCGGATACTCGGATGTATGCTGGCCCCTTACTCCATTCACCTTTATTTTGCGGCTCCAACCCTGAGGATCTTATACTTCCTTTACAGCAGCTTGCTGATGGATGTCTGCTATTGGTGGTTGTGCAACTTCACTGATTGATCTGGGCCTATAGACTTGCCACTGCACTAACTGCAGCAGTTGCTACTATCAGTGTATGTATATCCCGAGATGGGGATGTTGAGTACTGTTCTTTGCAAGGACCATTTGGAGCTGTTTATTAGTTCCCTTGTGGGTTCTTCCTCCCCTGCCTCTGAAGTGATCGTGAAGAGATATGAGGAATGAAAAAGGGTAAAGGTGCCAAGAAAGCAGGCCCACTGCTAGATAGTAATGTAAAGAGAGGAATTTGCTGTTGCTCTTCTCGTCTTACGAAGAATAACGGAATCTAGTTTACATTTGTGAAAATTCTAGTGTAAACTAAGAAAAGATCAGCATTGGATTTTACTTCTTGTAGGCCTAAGATTAAGTTGCACATCTGCGGCTGTGCGAGGTAATCCTCCTCCCTTCTTATTTCCTCTCCTCCTTCTCCTGTTCATTGTGGCTCCCATCCTTGCAATTCCACACCTCAATCTCTTCACTGCCAATAACAGTAGTTTGACGGTCAAAGGATAGAAAGGGTAGGTTGAGAGAGGGGGGATGAGGGTGGGAGTTGAGGATGTGAAACATGGTGGTGAAGCTCTACAACATCTTCAAGTTTTTCCTGTAAGTACAGACCCCAGCCCTGGATCCATAACCACACCATCCTGTCTGTCATAATATTTTGGGGTAAAAAACTGTCTGCCATGAACTCAAACAGATGGGTTTCCTACTTGAGATTGGTCTATGTACATGCATTGGCCATGTTGAGGATGGCCACCTGATTGTAGGATGACAGGTTGTGAAGATTTATCTGATTGAGGACTCATTTGCTGCCATCTTATGTGATTCTAATAGTTGATGTCATAGCGATAATTATTTTATTTGTCATTGTTAGGATGTAGTCAGAATCTGTCAAGTCGCAAAGGGATATTTCTGGTCTTTGTCTGTTTGTTTTTTATTTTTTAAGCTTGGAATTCTTGTTTGATTTGAAGTCAAGTTAGGCTACAAAATTGGAAATCATTTTACCTTTCTTAGCCGTAAATTAGAAACTAAACCCTCACAAAGGCAATAGTAGCTACTATGTTCTGCTCAGGCCACTATATTATAAGAATGTTTAGCATGAACCTGTGTTTTCCTTTGCACTCGAACTTTCAGTTATGTAAAAATGAACTGAACACTTATGTTGCCTTATTGGTTCTCTCAGCATAAAAAATTTTCAGTTTTTTGTTTACTTTTGTGTTTAGTTACAATGCTAGTTGAAATGATGCTGTAGGACACTCATCTGCTGGATGCTTTTCTTTCATTCTTTTTTCTTGCAGTTAATTCAATTAGCAATGGGAGGGACAATAGTAGACACAACTGTCCTACCTCATTGTGCTTCTATGTATTCTCTGGAGCTTAAACCTTATATTGAAGTGCCGAGAAGCTTCTTTGCACATCCTCCACGGCTCAGACATGACTTTGTGCTTTCAAATTGGGAGGCTGTTGATTCTTATTGGCAAACTCTTGAGTATTGTTATGTAGCGGCTGATCGGAAATTTGCATCAGATGCATTCCCTGGGTCAGATGTTCCTGAGGTTTGGTCTTCTAATTTTCTGGTCTGTTGTAATGCTGGAGAGCTTCTTAATTTAATTTCCTGTTTCTTACCCAGTAGTGAAGGGGTCTACTCCTTTATAGGTCCCATTTGGTATGGGGACAACGGGATAGAGGGAGAACCCTGAGTTATCTTCTAACCTTGAAAAGAGAGAAAAAAAAGAGGTTATCCCAACTTTTTTTTTGAAAGTGGGTCGTACCACAATTGTATTAAATGTAAAAAATGGGATGCCCAAGTATAATCAATGTGTTCCCAAAAGATCCCTATACAACAGAAAGTCCACACCGAGATAGTGTGACACACAGTATCCCCCCAACAAAACAAAACAGAGGAGTGAGTCCACTTTACATAGATGTTCAGCCCATTCTCTCAGTCTCTCACAAATGAAAGAGACAACCCTATCCAGAGCTCTTGCTTCTCTTCTGAAGTTATCCCAACTTAAAGTTATCCTCATTCTAGACTTTAAGTTTAGCTTATCCTCACTTTATGGGGTTAAAAAATTGGGGATACCACCAAACAATACTAGTTTAAGGATAAGCACTACTGACTTTTTATCTTGACTAAAGATATCCCAATACCATTGGGGCTTAATCTATGTAGTCTGAGGCGAGAGGCGACCGAGGCGACTAAGGGGTTGCCTCATGCCTCAAATGCCTAGGCGATGGCTTAGGGCATTTGAAACGACATTTCATTAAAACTATAAATAGGTCAATATGTACATATTTTGATTAAATATGTTCCATGTGGTATAAGAATACTTATTTATACATGAACGTGTTATAGGAATGGCCTGGGTTATAGGAATGGCCTGGGTGTCCCAATCGGCCCAAAGGTGTCCATGGCCCTGCCTAATCGCCGAGGCGAGATTGGCTGAGGCGAGGTGAACTGTTGGCGCCTTGCCTCACCTCAGCACCTAGGCAAGCGCCTCAAGTGCCTTTGATAACATAGGGCTTAATTCCCAAGTTTTTTTTTTCTGCTCAGTTTTTATGCGTTGAAGTTATCCCGACACTTCATTTTGCTCACATTTAATGTATCGTTTAGGACGTGTTTGGTTAAATTTTATGTTGGAAATCACTCTTAGCTTCTGTCTTCAACACAAAAAGGATAGATAAGTGTAGGTTGGTGTTCACTGTGTGGCCTTCATTGGTGAAAGGCAGGAGAGGGGGCACTTTACAGAGGCCCCTTCCCTTGCTGTGCAGGGGCCTGGTGTAGAGATATTCAGGTTTGTTTTTGTGTGTGTGAGAGAGCGAGACAGAGAGAGAGATCCTAAGTGCTCCCCAGTGTGCCATCATCACACTTGGAAGTCTTGCATCTGCTGTATGCCTAGGCACCACCTAGAGAGAGAGAGAGAGAGAGAGAGATCCTAAGTGCCCACCAGTGTGCCACCATCACACTTGGTAGTCTTACATCTGCTGTATGCCTTGGCGCCACCTAGGCACCTTAAGAACAATGCCTATCCTTCACTCATACAGGTATGGATGGCCAATGAAGCACTGACTGCAAATAATACTTCATAAGGACATGAAACTGGAAGCAAAGATGTGTTTGCTTTATTTTCCTCACTACTTTTCTCTGATTTGTCTCATCTTTCCCGCATGCTCTCTACCCTCATTGTGTGCAAGTGTAAGAGAATGGTCATTATGGAACCATACTTTACCATAGTTGCTCTCTCACTCTCTCTTTCTCTCATTGCATCTATCGTGCTATCATATTTGTTGGTGGCAAGGCCTGCTGGTTTGCAGTGCCTTGGACTAGACAATGTAGGAGTGGCCTTCAAAGGAACAAGAAGCATAGGCCAAAGACAGGAAAAAAGGAGGATGGTTGTGGTGATGAGGACATCGGCCCAAGACGGTAGTTCGACCCAACGCGGGTGGACCGGCGCCAACAAAGCTTCGAACCGATCGCACTCGGACCTGGAGACCATCCCTGTCATTTTTGTTTATGCTTTATGGCTGTGTTTTAAGTGTCATTAGTAGAGTAATTTATCCCTTCTATCTTGCAATTCTTTTTTATGCCTTTAGGTTCGGTCTTCTAAAGGGCGTAGGGTCTTAAATTGTCTAGGGAGATAATGACTTTTGTATTTTTCTAGGAGGGCAGACTTCTTCTACTCCCTAGGGGACCTTGTCCTTCCCAAGAAGAGCTGACTCCCGTAGCCCCTCTCCTTTCTTTAAAAGGGCCTGTACTTCTCCATTCGGGTGGAATGAAATGTTGAATTGAAGAAAAATAAACATTTTGTTGAGAGAGCTTGTGTGTTGTCTCCGTGAGGGAGATGGGGTGAGAGGCCCCCTTATCCTTCTCTGTACCGTTGATCCCCTCCATCTTCTCCCTACGCCGCCCCCCTCCCGTTCTGCACCAACCGCCGGTCACCATTCCCCTTCCCTCATCAGCTCTCGCCAACGTAGCCCCGCCTCCCCTTTCCAGCCGCACAAGTCGCCGTATCCTTCCACCCTGTCCGTCCCCTCCTCTCCTGTCATGCATCCAGCTGTTGGCCACCATGTCCTTCCCTGCCCTCAGCCCACCGCCAGCCACTATTTTCCTTTCCAGTCCCTTCCCCACCCCTTGACCGCCGTTCTGAACTCACCCTTCTCCAACCGCAGCTAACACCCCCCCTCATGTCTCTCCCACCCGCAGCCATGGATGGTAGTTTCGGCCAAAATCTGGATGATCCGAAACTAACTGACCGAAATCGGGCGAAACTGCAGGGCAAAAAAATAATATTTTATTGGTTTCAGTCTGAAACCGAAACCGATATTGTTTCGGTTTCGGACCCAGCCGAAACCGAAATAGAAACCAAAACTGTCATCCTTGCCCGCAGCTAGGGATGTCAAAAATACTCGCAAATCCGATTACCCGCATCACCCGACCCGTGATGGGTCGGGTAATACCCGAATAAACAGATATGGATCCGGGTTCGGATATATTTAAAATATCTGTTTCATATTCGGATAGGGTATGTATTTAGTGGACCAGAATCTATACCCGATCCGAACCCGCTCTTAATAACTTATTGTGCATATTAGGCTTATGATTTTGACATGAACTTAACTCGTTGCCCGTCTTGTTGAGTTTGTGAGTTTGGACTTCTTGCTAAAATTATAAGGCCGTTTTTATAAAACATAAAAATTACTTTAGAAAGGAAAGAATTGACCGAATTTCTACTTTTCTAATTCTCATAAATCTCACATTTCCTTAGATGTGGATGTAGACTCATGCTTTATGGACGGATACGGATATCCGCTGGTATATCCATACCCGTGACAGATATACCTGTATCCATACCCACGAAAATAATAGGGTAGTATCCGGGTATGGTATTTGTAAAATTTTCACGGATAGGGTATGGTATTGGTCTACCCGAGCCGAACCCGATCCATTTACATCCCTACTCGCAGCAGCAAGAAGGCCTTTCAACACCGCCACTTGGACAAGCTGCTGCCCATCCCTGCCCGCTGTCCACCACTTGCAGCGTCGCCCAACCGCCCCCCCCGTCACCTTGTGCCACCACCGGAGCGCCACTCCGCACTTGCCATGCTCGCCGGCTCCTTTGCCCCATTCCGCCGGCGCCGCTGTCAACCCCACGGCATCCTCCTCCTCGGCATCACGAGACCGGCGACTGGAGCCTGCGAATGTGTCGCCTCCAACGTCCACACTGTCGGCGGCGGCTGGCCAACCGATCAGGCCCCGTCTTCGCCTCCTGCAGCAACACCACCTGCCCCATTGTTGGCGACCGAATATTTTTCTTTTTTCGAAGGAATTGGTTTCATAAATTTCTTACTGAGCCTTTTAGAGACAAAAGGGGAAGTTTATGAAAATGCACATTTAGGGGCTGTATAGATTCCCTCTGCATGGTTTATTCCGTGTGTGCGCATCGTATCAGACGATTTGGGTTCGAGTGCTGGATCTTTCCCCACTGACCTCAGTCATTGTTGATTTACATCGGCATAATGTCCGAACACCCTTGTTTAATTGTCAAAGAAATCCGAAGGTCCGTCACAAGAGTTTTGAGGCTGAGGGCAGGCTTACTTGCAGGGCTCAAGGTTAATGCTCACTCACCACCAAAATGTTAATAGGATTAGGGTGTCGTTGAAGGCCGTTAGATTAGGAGAGAAACTCTGTTATTTGGGGATGTGATTGTAATTTTGCAGGAGTCGTAGGCATTTTTGAAATGTCGTGAGATTTTCCGGACTCCAAGGGTATTAATGTGATTTCTAGTTTGTAGGGATATTTTGGTAATTCTACCGGGCCAGAGGCGTTATGCAATTTTTGGACTGGGTGGGTGGCTGGTCATCCTCTCGGTCTTCCAAGTGACACTCGGGTGATTTCTAGAAGGTTTGGAGGTGGTTGGGTCATTTTTGGGCTCTAGGGGTATTTTAGAAATTTTCTTTCCAGAGGCTAATGGCTAGGGTTTAGCGGCACCCCGGCATGAACTCAGTCGGGCAGCCCTCATGAGTATTGAAATAAGTTTGCGGCTAGAAGGAAGTGCGCACATGACCATCCCTACTGAGGTAGGGGCATATACACAATTTCGCTGGCAGCCAAGATTTGTACACAATCACATGAATGTACACAACATAGTTGATGTATCGACGATTAGTGTGAGTACAAAGGGATTGTCGACAGATTGTCGACTATACAATAGATTCCCGTGCATACACGGGATGTAGGGGGGCATGACTGCCACTTAAAAAGAAACTTGCAGGATATAACTGCAATTACAAGACTTTATGTGTTTCCTTGCAATTCCGCATAGGAAACAACCATACAAACTCACTAAGGGCATAAATGCAAAACCCATGGCACTTATATATTTAATACCCATAGACGGGCTGCACAAAAGAACATATAGCCCCTTGGGGCATAAGTACAAGACCCGGGGGTATTTACATTTTCATACCCCGAAATGGGCCGAATAAAGAACATGTCTTTTTCTCCCGTGCAATGTTCTCCTCTCTCGTATTGCGTAGTCTTCCCCCTTTTTCTTCCTTGGGCCCATGGGATATTTATAGAAGGTAGGGAACCCGCCTTGATAAAAAGAGGGGTTTTGAATCCCACTCGGACAGAAAAATATTTTTTTGAACCCCACTTTGACATAAAAGGCAAATTTTGGACCTTAGCTTGTCTAGATGGGTCCTCCACTCTTCTTTTTCCTTTTATTATTATTATTATTATTATTTTTTGTATGGAGGAGAACAAGAGGCCGCGGGGTCAACAGACCCCGGTGGGGCCTGTTTGTCCCCCCGACCCAGGCCCCACCGGGGGTCGGCGGGGTCCATCGGACCTGCGCGTGACTCCAGCGGGGTCAAACAGACCCGGTGGGGTCTGTTTGACCCCATTGGGGTCCACTAGACCCCCTTGGTAGTTGACGCGAGGTCACTCGGTCCCGCGCGGGACCCAGCGTGGTCAGCAGACCCCGTCGGGGTCTATTTGACCCCGCTAGGGTCCCAGTGGGATGACCAGCCCCGCGCGGGTCCCCAGTGGGGTAAAACCCCCTGGCCGCCTCCTTTTTACCCTCTTAAACCCTTGTTATGGCCCTTTTTCTATCTTTTCTCGCAGCGGGACGCATGGAGAAGAGCACGGGAGGTCTTCGGCGTTTGTTTGTGTTGTCTTGTGCCGTTGACGGTGAGGATGGAGGCTCACATCCGTTTGGATCACGTGATACACGGTGCTTGGTCTCGTAGTCGGTTGCACGTAAGAATTTCTTTTATCCCCTTTTCGCTGTGACACCATTCATCTTTTTATATGATAGGGTTCTAAGATCCGTCTGGATGGAGATACTCCATAAAACGACGGCGTTGGCTTTACGCCGTGATTTAACCGTCGATTAACATGTATGAAGTTATCTCGAACTTAGTCGAGAAAATTAAGGGCGCAACACCCATCCCTGGCACCGGCGGCCAACCTGTTTCCTCCCCTTCTCCCCAGAGTTGGCGTGCCGCTCTGTCTCTCTGTCTCTCTCCCTCTTTCCCTCCTCACCGCGATACCTCTTCCTCCCTTCCTCTCTGTCTCATTCTATTTTGTCTTTTTTTGCTCCTTCAATGATTAGTGCTTTGGGAGAGTTCTAGGAAGGTAGGGTCCACCTGAGGGGCGTTGCCAAAATCTTCTTGGTCAGGGTGGACAAGTCTTGGCAGATTTCAGGCTCATTAGCTTGCTGAACAACTTCTACAAAATCATCATGAAGTTGCTGGCTAGGAGGCTAAAGAGGGTGATTGTTGGACTTGTCAGTGGGCACCCGGGAGCTTTTATCAGGGGAAGGCATGCTCAAGAGAAGTTCCTTGTTGCTCACGAGTGTTTGTATGTTATAAAATATTTGAAGAAGAGGGGAGTAGTTATCAAGTTGAATTTTGAGGAGGCTTATGACAGTGTCAATTAGAACTGTCTTCTTTAGGTGCTAGCCAAGATAGGTTTTGATTAGAAACGGATTGAGTGGATACAGGTTTGCATCTCTTCTGCTTCCTTTTCGGTCTTCATCAATGGGCAGCTCATCTCTTCTTTTCTTAGCGAGAGAGGGTTACGACAAGGAGACCCCCTTTCTCCACTTTTGTTTGTACTAGTGGCACAAATCTTGAACATGATGTGAATGAGGGCTGAAGTGACAAGGATTATTAGAGGCTTCCAGGCTGGCCATCATAGCAGTACTATCACTCATTTGTAGTATGCAGATGACATTATCCTCTTCCTAGTAGATGTGGAGCACCAACTATTTGATATCAGGTTGATGCTAGAACTTGTACAGGACATTACTGGACTCAAGGTGAACTACAACAAGAGCCAATTAGTTGGGATCAATATGGAGGAAAGGTCACTCAGCCGGGCAGCATTCATTTTGGGTTGTCAGATAGGACAATTTTCTTTTTCCTATCTGGGTCTTTCTTTATCCCCAGGGGCGCTACACTATAGGGATTGGCAGGTGTTTGTGTTAAGATATGAGTCCAGACTTGCAAGTTGGAAGGCGAGGCTCCTCTCTTATGGAGGCCGCATTATTTTCAAGGCGTCGCCTAGGCAACAAGGCAGTCCACAATGGCCAAGGCGACTAGGCACCTTGGCGAGCAGCTCATTAAAGCACTCACCTGACTGCCTTGGTGCGCATAGGCCACCTTGGGCCCGCCTAGTTTGCCTTGGCACGATATCCATTCATTGCTTTGAGGTCTTCTCCCTGGAAACCACCCCCTAATAAGGTCGATCCGTGGCTGTGCGACGATGGACATTAGAGAGTACAAACTCCACTCTCCAACATAGGTGTTTTTTTGTGAAAGGTGTGCAGGGACGTCATGATATGATGCTTGCCCTTATTTTCTGAAAAAGGCTATAACCCGAGTTAGAATGAGATTATAACTTCATAAGCTTTGTGATTAATTTGCTATTGTTTGTCATTTATTCTGTTTTTACTTTTTAAAAATATAAGTATATGTTGAAGATTTGTGAATATCAAATTTTCTATTAACTAAAGATAGAACTTATACGTAGAAAATATATAGTAGTAGTTCTCTTGAAATGTATTTAGTTAAATAAACTAGACTTTGCCTAGGCGCTTCGCCTTGTCGTTTAAGCAGTAAGGCGGTGAGCTACCGCGTTGGTCGCCTTAGACACCTTGACAACCATGGGAGGCCGTATGATTCTTTGCAAATCTATGCTAGTTAGTTTGCCTATATATTCTCTCTATTTTTAGGATGCCAAAAACGATGTCCATGAAACTAGAGTCCATCCAGGCTAGATTCTTCTGGCATGGTAGTGGGAACAGTGGAAGAGGATGGCATGATATCTCATGAGGCCGAGTATGTAAGAGCAAGGAAGCCGGAGGATTGGACATCAAGAACTTGAGAGACTTCAACTTGGTCTTATTGTACAAATGGTTGTGGAGACTCGAGGCAGATGACGGCGGGTTGTGGGATCATCTGATTAGATAGAGATACTATGTCACAACTAGAGCGTGGGATCTATTATCGGCTTACAGGCTCACTATATCACCTATTTGGAGAGGTATGCTACAGGGTGCAGATTTCATTAGAGCTAGTGTTCGGGTCAGGTTGGGTAATGCACAGAGGTGTCTGTTCTGGCATGACACGTGGTGCAGCGATTTCACTTTACAGGAGACCTTCCCGAAGCTATGGCTATCTTGGCTTTTTCTGTGGCTACGGTAGCTGACTTTTTTGATGTGCTACCTTTTGGGGGCACCTGGGTGCCTATTTTTAGGAGAGATCTTACCGTTGAGGAGATGGATCATGTGGAAGGACTTTTGGCTTTTCTCCTAGACTTCAGACCAGACGCTAGCAGGGCAGACAATTGGTTTTGTAGATGGGAGAAGCATGGTTCGCCGAATCAGATCGGATCGGCCCGGATTGGCCAAACCGATCTGATCCCGTGTCAAGCTGGCTCGATCCTTCATTGGGACCGGTGGGATCGGCCCAGATCGGTTCGGGATCGGCCAGATCGGGTTGGATCGGCCGATCCCACCCGATTTCCGGCGATCATGCCCATGGTCCCCATTTGAATTTCAAATAAAAGTGTTTGGGGGGAAGGCCAACCAAAGGTCTTTGATCCTTGGGACTTTTTGACCGAGATTTCACTCTCTCATTTCAGATGGGGGAGTGCATCATTACTTAGCTCCACAGATTTGGGTTCCCAATTGCCCACTCAAAGTGAAGCTACTGATTAGGAGGATCTCCCATAGTTGTCTACCCACTTGTAGATAGTTTCATTCATTCAGGATATAGTTACCTTATGCTGCTTGTGTGGGGAAGTGGATGAGAACCTGAATCTTCTGTTCACAGGATGCTCTTTCGCGAAGGAGATATGGATGAGGATTGGGAGGAGACTTCACCAACCTCTGGGCCACTTTGGGAGTGTGCAGAATCTCTTTCTCAACTAGCATACATTGTTTGAAAGGCGGAGCCTTAAGGTGAAACACTAGAAAAAAGTCTTGAGGCATGCGTCTCATGACTTTTGCTTGAGGCTTATGTTTTTTTTTGATTGAGGTGGTACGTCTCACCGCCTTCACCGTCTCAAGTTATTTACTTGAGACTTGTGCATCACTTGAGAACGTGATGTAATGAGATGGTGTAGGGTAGACCCAAATTTATATGTCTTTTGTTGTCCTTAAAACATGATTCAATATTTTTTTTCTCGGTAGATATTTTTTTTAACAGGGAGGGGTTAACCGGGTTTGAACTCGGGCCCTCCCTTCTGTGGGGAAGGGTGGCGAACTAGTTACGCTAGGCAGCTGGTTTATAATTTAGTACTTTTGAAATAACATGAATCTATAATTGACTTGATATAGCATTAATGCGCGAATATCGATATTGTTTTTAGTTTCTTTGATGGTTTTAAAATTATTTTCTTAATCTATTAAGACTTACGCCTCGTTGTGCCTTAAGGCTTATGTCTTACGAGACTTATAGAAAGCGCCTCACAACTGCCTCAAGACTTTATAAACTATGGTGGCATAGGAGGTGCTTTCTCAAGGGGGGCGATATCATCTGTTGGCTTATCCTTCATGCTACTCTCTGGGCCTTGTGGAGCTAAAGAAATAATAGAACCTTCAAGAGGGAAGCAAGAATTGAGGATAGGATTGTCTCTTTTGTTTGCGGCAAAGTGGGGGATTGGGCTAAGCACTTATGTAAAGTGGAGGCTCATAACTCCTCAATTTTCTTTTTATTGGGTGGCTGATTTTGGGTCACACCTCCTTGGTGTGTAGGTTTTTGTATAAGAGGTTTTGGTAGTTGACAGCATATACTTGTACATGCCTTTTTCTATTAATATATTTGTGGTACCATTCACTTCTCAAAAAAAAAGAGGGTCGCATACCCTCTCTTTCGTTTCTCTCTCACAGGGGTATCAGTCCAACAAGGATCCACACCTATCACTCGTAAGCGGCATGGTTGGCAGTTTCGACTGAAACCGATACGTTTCGGCTGAAACGTATCAGTTTCAGACTTAACCGATCCGAAACCAATCAGCCGAAACCAGACATCAATTGTAGGGAAAAGTAGTATTTTATTTGGTTTCGGGTTAAAACCGAAACCAAAACTGCCATCCTTGGTAAGCGGCCCATATCGCCGGCCCAATAGCTCAGTCTGGCCCATCTGAAGGAATCGCGGTCTTGTCCCGCATCATGTGGGATGGAAAGAGAAGTGGCAACAATAGCGGTAGAGCTAAAGAGGAAGAGACGGACAAAATTATTGACAGGGTTGAGAGACAGAGAGAGGAAGAAATGTGAAAACTAGCAAGGCATCTCAGTACCATGATGGACAGGGTTAATGTAGAAATGTGGAATATGTTTTAAAATACTGAAAAAAAGTGCCAACTGATTATTGCCAGGACTATGGAGGGGGTGGAGACGTCAAAAAGTGATAAGGGAAAGGAAAATGAATGGGAGAGGAGCATGTTAAGAGAGGAGGGATTGTCTGAGGATGGGAATGAGCCAGGTGAGGTACAAGAATAAGGATGTTTCATGGAATGCCAGATGTTTTCGGTTGCAGGAAGAAAAGGAGGATGCTCAGTCTCATCATGGGGTCCTCATCCCCACTAGTTGGGGATGTTAGTTGGTATCTTCATACTGTGCAATGAATTTGTTGTGCAAGAAGTGGAATAGTTTGGAGATGTGGATTGACATCATTTTACACTTATCTTTCAGTGCTTGCAGGATGACTTTTTGTAAGACCTCTCTGGGGGTGTATGTCCCACAATCTAGGCAAGGCAGGAAGGTTCATTGGGAGGACTTATGGAGGCATCAGAGGGGTAACATGGCCTAGATGATTGTGGGAGATTTCAGTCTAGTCACAGAAGTTGATAGGAGTGGGAGTTGTCTGTATGAACTATGAAGGGGGAATGGAGGATATTAAGGAGTTTACCGCTGACGTTGGTCTAGGATGTTTGAACCTCCAACTCCAAGGATGGCAGTACCAGTTTCGGTCTTGGTTTCGGCTGGGTCCGAAACCGAAACGTACCGGTTTCAGTTTCGGATTCGGTTGAAACCGGCTGAAATTGGTTCAAAACATTCAAACAAAATAGAAAAATACAGAAAAAATTAGAAAAAAAATATAAATAATCAGATAAAAATTAATAAAATTCATTAGACATGTATTTGACTGTAAAGAAATTGGATTAAGTGCAATAAACATGAAGTAGGCATCGAACATGTTAAACTAATATTCTTGAGTACATATTAGCATGAAGTAGGTTCAAGCAGTACAATAAACATTACAAACACAGTAAATGTTACAGAAATTAAATGATCCTTACCCAAATGATAATGCACTAATATGGATAATAGCTAGAAGAACCTTCTCCCTCATCGTCTGGCTTCTGATGTTGATACCCATAAAAATGTTGCATATATTCTGTATATTCACTGTAACCAAATAATGATGTAGTCAAGTCCCACATCTTTCTTTGGATCCCTCTTAGAGTGTAAGGTTGTTCGCTTGATTGGAATCCAGAACCAGCATAAGAAGCAGAACTTTGAGGATGGGAAGAGGATGCTGACCCATAACTGCTACTGGGTGGAACTGGATGAAATTGAAATTCTAATTGATGACCCCACCCATACATGCCTGTTTTTTGTTGGCCACCTCCATAACCTGATGGATGTTCATATTGGCTCTGTGAATCATATCATCCTTCACTATGACTGTATCCTCTGCCTGTGTTAGCGTGGAAGGAGGAAGTAGGTGCATATATGCCACCGCCAGTAGTAGCACTTGCAGCTGCACTGGGATCATCATCATCATTACCAGAACCATAAGAAACTAATCGTCTTCTAGCCTTTGGCTCTGTTTTTTTCTCTTTTGGTGTGATAATTTCTTTCATCTTTGAGAGGAGTCCTTTTCCCCTTGGTGTGTGTCTCACATAAATTTGCTCCAATTGCTCAATTGTCGGGTCCTGTCGAGCAGCAATATTAGTCCTCTCAGTTATCTCATGCACTGATGTACTTCTTCTTAAGGATGGAGGTTGCTTGACCATTCTAGGAGTGACTGGCATGTTATCTGATTTTGAGTGTGTAGTTGGCTCAAACTCAGACTGCTGCTCAGTGTCGTGAACAAACAAAGTGGGGTCCTCTCTCTGGTGTGCATGAGTCTCTCTGGCCCTCTTTTTTGGTCTTCCGAATTCTGGATCCCTTGACTCATCTTCGTCTAATATGCCCTCTGCCCATGTCCTATCATCAACATCAAAAACGGGCTCATCAACCTGCTCTCGTACCTCAACCAAAGACTGCAAGAGTTTGTCATCATCAAATAATACATCCACATCAATTTCTGAAGTTGTATCCTCTGCGACGCGTTTGTCCCGCAGTTGTTGTCTTAACTTCATGTTCTTTATTCTCAGTCTCATATTGTATAGTGGCATTAAACCAATTTTTTTAACCGTTCAACCTTTAGCCGATTGCGAACCTTTGAGTGTATAAGACTGAATGTGCTTCAAGTTGTTTCACATTGACTTACTGATGTTGTTTGACTGAGCACCCTAATTGCAATGAAGCTTAATTGAGCTTCAATTGACACTAAATTAACCTAATTAGACAAAAGCCCCAAATAAAAACTGTTAATTAGGCCCTAATTTGGGGATTTACTCTAATTACCCGACGTCTAATATAATTAGCAGCATGCTTCTACACGAAAACCTTCAACGAAGTTTAATTAAGCTTCGATTCATGCTAAACTTACCTAATTAGACAAAAGTCCCAAATTTAAATCCCTAATTAGGCCCTCATTTGAAGATTTAACATATGAAAATTAATATATTTTACGAGAACCTTACCTACAACAAAAAAATCAAACCAACAAAAATAAATAAATAAAAACTTGAGGAATCTACTGCAAGAAACGGCGAGGGCTGCGGCTACACATTGTAAACAATAAGAAACGACGGCGGCGGCAGCAAACTCCTCCACCTGGAATTTCCTCCACCTACACTCCTGCCCTTGCAACACAGAAACCCCTTAGACTTGCGAATTTGAGGGAGAACAGAATTGAACTCCCCTTAAGAGGGGAGTTCGCGTCCGGTTTCGGCCGAAACCGGGCAAGTTACGGGCAAAACCGGTATCGGTTTCCCCCGAAATGATTAAAAAAGTTTTTTTTTAAGTTTCGGACTTGCTACGGTGAGCAGGTTCGAACTCGTTTCGGTTCGGTCTGAGAACAAGCTGAAGACAGGATATGCAGAAGCCATACTGAAGAAGAGACATATTGGAAGCAGAGATCAGGGGGAGATGGGGGAAGGTTGATGGGGAAACTTACTTTTTTCACAGATTTGCATTATTAAGAAAAATCTTGAATATCTAGTAACCACACAAGTAAGAGATTAAAGAGCATATGGTGGACTTGTACTCCTCTACTCAGAAGGGGACAGATGGAGACGACCAACCACTGAGGACTGAATGCCTCACGGCTAGCTAGTGAGGTAGTGAGGAGGCAGGGAAGTTGGTTAGACCATAATTACCCAGATGGGAAGGAAAATGGGAAAAAATTGAGAAGTATTTTGTTTGGTAACATTTTG
Organism: Amorphophallus konjac; assembly: GCA_022559845.1. Taxonomy (NCBI): domain Eukaryota; kingdom Viridiplantae; phylum Streptophyta; class Magnoliopsida; order Alismatales; family Araceae; genus Amorphophallus; species Amorphophallus konjac. Next base: position 206,139,063 of record CM040129.1, read on the forward strand.
AATTACAAATTAAGGTGCAACAAGGAACAGATATGAGGAATGGGAAGCAGAATTCAATATTTCTTAAAGTGTACATGAGTTTCCTGATAATTATGGATCTGCTATGGATGAAGTAAACACAGCTATGTAATAACCTGGAAATTTGGTGGAGTTAATTGTTAGAAGTTGTGTAGTAAGAAATGCCTTTGACAAAAAACTCAGTCATTGTTTCTGAGGGCATGCCTGTTGCACAATTTCTAATTTCTTAACATGTATTTTGTTTAGTATGCACCAGTTAGTTACATTCGTAAAGCTTTTTATTTTTTGACTTTGAAAAACTTTATCCATTTTTAGTAACTGTTTATTCTATAAGAATTAATTTTCAGGTTTTCCTTGCTCGTTCGTGGACTTCAGTTCGAGTTATGACTGCTGAACAACACATGGAGCTGCTTAGGCGTTTGAAAAATCATGAACCAAACATTAAAGTTCCATTTGGAGAATGTGTTAAGATCTGCAGAGAATTAGAGCTTACTTTGGAGCAGGTTAGTGTAGAAGTTCTTGTTGTAAAATAAATTCTATCTTCTTTATTCTAGCAAGAATGCATATTCTCTGGAGATTTCTGTTAGAACATTGCACTCTTGAGTGTGTAAATTTCCTGCATACTTCAGACCTTTTAGATTTCTAGAAGTCTATTTTAAAGGATATTATCATCTGTATTTTTTGCACGTTTAAAATGCTTGTTGTATGCATCACCATATTAATATCTAGCCTTCAAATAGGAAGCATATTTAAGGCACACTATAGCAATTTGATGCACGGTGTCATTTGAAATTTAGTATCAATTACTTATGATTTCTGGAAGTCAAAATTTCCTATTATTATGGGTCTTCAACATTGTTTTCGTATTCTTGGCTTGTGTAATAGGAGCTTTACTCGGCTAGTTTTTAGCAGAATTGGTGTTTTTCCAGAGCCCCTATTTGCCGATGTCCTTTCAAAATCTTGCTCACATTTTTATCCTAAGAAGACTCTTGGCTATTAAGTGATCATTTCTTTGTGTCCAGTAGTTCCCCCTTTCCTCTAGACTTCCTAGTCTTTAGCTTACTGCTTTTAGTTTTTTTGCACTATTTTGTGCCATTCTTGAAACTGATATAACAGTTTTGTCACCACAGCAATGCAGTTGTTTATGCACTTTTTTGGCACATATTTTTCTGCAAAAATGTTCAACTTAAGTGCTATTGGCCACAGTTGGAGTACACCAAGGATATTCTATCATAGGGGATGAAAAATTGTTAAACTATATTACCCTTGCCTTATTGAAAATGCTCAAACAGCCTCTGTCTTCCCTCGCCTTCTCCCTCTCCCTGTCCCTCTCCATCTTGCTTCCGCACTGTTGCTGTGAATTGGGCCACTGCCTGTGTTCCAACATCAGACATTGAGTGATGAAGGAAGGGGTATCAACTATTAGAAGGAACCTGAATGTCCAACTTTTGATCTGATTCTGACAACTCAAGGTTAGATTTAGAAAGCTAACTTAAAAACACTCCAGTTCTGATGTATGTGGTTTTTGAAATTGGAATATTCCAATAAAACTTGTTATTGGAACTGGAATTTGGTTTCTGACAATGCTCCAAATAAGTTCATATTATAAATAATTAAAATTATTTTACTGGACATCTTTAATGTTATTGGGCTGGCCCTCAGAGTAAAAAAACAAAAAGGGTGGGAGAAGTGTGAACTAATATGGTGGCTGGTCTCCAGTTCCCCCTTCATCCGGTCCCCTGATGGGGGATAATTGTCCCATAGGCTGCATGATCGGATGGTCTGTGCCGTTCCTGCTCACATGCCTCTTAGTGCTGGTCTCCTTGGGATGTTTTGTCCCATGTTGGGATGACCATAAAGAAGGGGGCATTGGCCTCCCTTATTGGAGTCCACCCTTCTACCAACGCGTAAGTCAGGGCCCTTCATAGTGGGCCTAGAAGGCACTGGATCTTGGTCGAACAGCGTGACCTAAATGTCATACGCCTGTCCAAGATCAAAAAGATTTATCTTCAAGATATCAAAATCATGAATTCTGATTCCAACTTTTTAACATTTTGAAATTAGAACACTTTTAAGGAAAAATTGAAATTAGAAACAAGTGATCCTGAGTCAGAGACACTTGTCTTCGATTCCGTCTCTGACCTGATGACGGCCCTATGTGCCACCCGACAAGGTTTGCACACCCTTTGCTCTCTCTCCCCCCACCATTCCCTCCTGTTGAACCCCACAAAAGTGACAAGTATTTTATGATATTCCAAACAAACTTCAGAAACTAAAATGCATTATGTCATGGCCAGAAACGATACAAGATCGTCGCCGTCGCATAAGCGCCCATGGACGTTTCATCAAACACTCGGTGGGCGCCATAAGGCTGCACACACCCACATAACAAAATCTACACAAAACCAAGCTTTTTAGCCTCTAACTACCCATGGAGATTTTGTCAAACAACTAGTGGGCGACGTAAAGCCACACACCCACCCAATGAAATGAACTCAAGGTCCAAGATTTTAGCCCCTCGGGAGCGGTCCCAATGTCTCACACCTAAGTCCTCTCACCCCGAAGTCAAGGACAATGAGACGTGTCAAGGGGAAGCCAACAAACAAACAAGAAGAGCTCCACATGTCGTTTGCTACAAAGAAGGCCAGAAAAGGATAAAAAAAAATCCAAGAATCCTTGGCCTTTCAGAGTGTTGGACTGGAGTATAAGGAGGGGGGACCCCCCTTCTCTCTCCTTGGCGCGGATAGACCAAGTGGAGGGGGAGGAAAATGTCAGACCAAGCTATGGACGAAGAACAAAAGGATTTCAGTCACCAAAAAAAAAAAGAGAAAGAGCAAAAAAGAGAAAAATAAAAAAGAACAAAGAAAAAGAAGAAGAACAAAGGGAAAAAAGGAAGAAAGAAAAAAAGATAGAAGAAGAAAGAAAGGAAAAACAAAAAGAAAGGAAGAAAGAAAGAAAGAAAAATAAACCTACTACTTTAGTTGGTGCATTTTGTGACGTTTCAATGAAACTCAACGTCAGGGTCAACTCGGTGGAGTGGGTCCATACCTCTTCTTTGAAGCGCTGTGCGCTCTCCTGAGTTCCCTCTTAGAGAGTACTGATTCGAGAAATATCCGATTTAACCAAACCGACGATAGAAGTCAAATGGCTTGGCGCAAAGCGCGTGACAACACCAGACGTCGGCCCAAACTGAAATGTCAAACTTTGCGTAGAATTGATGATAGCACCGCACAAAACCGAAGTGTTGGGGCAACATATAATCCCTTCCAATCTCACTTCCAAGATGTCATCGTACGTTGGAGGATGTCCATCTAAGGGAGAATCTAGACTAAACTCCCCGTCTTGTCATTAAGACTAAGGGGTGAAAATTTTTTTGTGAAGTGCACGGACCGTCTACCATCACCTTCGCTCTGACAGACATCCCGTGGGGGACATTTGTTGAAACATACTGTTTAATTTATGAAAATAAATAAATTAATAGATAAATAAATAAATATTTCTTCTTTGAAGAAGAAAATGCACATTAGTGGTTATTTAAGTAGCGGGTGTATTATTATTTTTTCGAATTTAGGTTTATTAGACGATTTGGGTTCGGGTACGGGACATTTCCCCATCGATCGTAGTCGATGTTTATTTACATCGGCGTAAAGTCCGAATATCCTTGATTAACTGTCAAAGAAATGCTTTTCGACCTCCACAATATCCGCTGTGATATTAGGGGATTTATTTAACATATTTGATCAAAGAGATCACCCATTAGAGATACACATTTACAAGAGAAAACTAAATATTTCATTCTTTGGATTCATCTTTACAAAATACATGAAATCCCGATTACATAATCGGATCATTTGATTTATATTTGGCCTTCATTCCACCACCAGAACAGACTATTGAATTTGAGTTTCATAGAGATCAAGCCCCCTTTTTGGGGTATATAAGCAATTTATGACTCATCCTGGGTATCTCTATAATTTTGAACCCTTTCTGGGTATTTCTATAGTTTCTAACTAGGGATATTTTTGCAATTTTTGACCCTTCCAAGATATTTCTGTAGTTTTCGACCCTCCTACGATATTTCTACAATTTTGGACCCTTTTGAGTTTATTTGAGATTTTGAACCCTTTAAGGGTATTTTTGCAGTTTTTGACCCTTCCAAGGTATTTCGGCAGTTTTGACCCTTCTAGGGTATTTTGGCAGTTTCTGACTTTTCTAGGGTATTTTTATAATTTTTGACCCTTCCAGGGTATTTTGGTAGTTTTGACCTTTCTGGGGTATTTGTGTAGTTTGTCCAGATCAAGGATATTTTTGTAACACTTGGATTGAACAGGGGTTTTTGTATAATCTTGGCATGAGGCGCAAGTCCCTCCTTGGTGGAGGCGTGCTGGCCAAAGATTCTCGGGAGATTGCTTCTCCTTCTCGAGCTCTCATGGGTTGGGGTCCAGCTTCATGCGTCCATCAGCGTAACGCCGAAGATCGACCTTACTGTGAAATTTCTTATAATCTCTCTCCAAGGAGTAGTACAAGGGACATCACCACAAGGGCATCTATGTAGACCCTTTTCGTAAAAGTTGGGATGTTTATGGGATTCTTGATTATTTCAGAGAATCACATTATTTTCCCCGAAACATTTACAATAAGATTACATTAACCACAACACAAGAATATGTGTGCGGAATCTAGGAGGGACAGTTTTATAACATACCCTCACTGTGAGCACAAGCACAACACAAATACAAACTCAACCAAAAGAATGGGCCTTCAGAAGCACAAGCACAAGCACTCTCCTTCTCTCCTGCGCTTTTCCTCCATTCTCTGTGTCTGTTCACCTAGGTCCCACTAGGGGGTATTTTTAGAGCCCTCTCGCGGTTGTAGATTGATCCAGTCCAAACCATTCACTTGGGGGTTTGGATCCGGTCCAAAACATTCATTTGAGAGTTTGATCCGATCCAAACCTTCCATGTGGGGGTTGGATCCAGTCCAAACCCTCTACGTGGGGGTTGGATCCACTCCAAAAACCCCCCATGGGGATTGGATCCAGTCTAAAACCCCCATGTGGGGGCTAGATCCGGTCCAAACACCCCATGGGAGGTTGGATCCGATCCAAATTCCCCATGTGGGGTTGGATCCGGTCTAAACCTCCTTATGGAGGGAATGGGGGGGTCCGACATCCATATATATATATTATTAGCTTTTTAAATCAATTTTTGGCTTCAACACTCGCAAAAGTCACAAATATTTTCTGATATTCCAAACAAACTTCAAAAATTAAAATGCATTATGTCATGGCCAGAAACGATACGAGATCGTCGCCGTCACATAAGCTCCCATGAACATTTCATCAAAAACTTGGTGGGTGGCATAAGGTCACACACACCTACTCAACAAAATCTACACAAAGTCAAGCTTTTTAGTCTCTAACGACCCATGGAGATTTTGTCAAACACCTAGTGGGCGACGCAAAGCCACACTCCCACCCAATGAAATGAACTCAAGGTCCAAGATTTTAGTCTCTCGGGAGTGGTCTCAATGCCGCACACCTAAATCCCCTTACTCCGAAGTCAAGGACAGCGAGACGTGTCAAGGGAAAGTCAAAAAACAAACAAGGAGAGTTCCACGTCCTTCAATGCGAAGGTCAGAAAAGGATAAAAAATCTCAGAATCCTTGGCCTTTCAGAGTGTTAGACTGGAGTGTATGGAAGGGGGGGGTGGACAGACTAGGTGGAGGGGTAGGACCCCGGTTCTGCTATTGGGGGTGCCTCCTCTTTCCCCTGCTGCAGTTCTTTTGAAAATAGAGGGGGAGGGGGAGGACCCCCGGTCCAGTCCATCGGGGGTGCCTCCTCTCCCTACTGTTGCTGCTTCTCCTCTTCAAAATAGAGGAGGAGGGGGGGGGACCCCGATCCCTCTTGTTGCTGTTGCTGCTTCAAAACAAAAGGGGGGGGACCCCCGATGGTGTGCACCAGGGTACCCCCTCTCCCCCTCACTTCTGTTGTTGCCTCTCTTTTAATAAAGGAGGGGGAGGACCCCCGGTGGACACTTCTTGCTGTTGCTGCTTCTCCTATTCAAAACAATGGAGGAGGGGGGGGGTCCCTGCTGCTGCTGCTGCCCCTTCTCCAAAACAAAGGAGGGGCGGACCCCTGGTGGACAGTACCCCCTCTCCTCCTAACTTCTGCTGTTGCCTCTCTTTTAATAGAGGAGGAGGGGGAGGACCCCTCTTTCTCCCCCACTTGCTGCTGATGCTCCGTTTTTGAAGGCTAGGGAAGAGGGGACCTTCGGTGAGGGCCATCGGGGGTACCCCCTCCCCCCCATCATGCTATTGCTATAAACAGAATTGGGAGGGGGGCACCCCAATCACTCTTGATGCTGCTTCACCCATCGGAATTCCACAAAGAAGAAGAAGAGGGGCTAGGGTGTGGTCACCACCCTCAAAGCCCCCCCTTATGGGGTTTTGGTCACCTCTTTTGGAGGTGGTGAGTTTAAGGAAAGCCTCACCTCTTAATGATTCCTTGTTCTTGTTATGAAAAGGCCAGGAGGGGTTCAAGTGCATCGGGGGTGTCACCCCCCCTCTCTTCTCTCTTGTTTCACATTGCCGGGGGTACTCCCCCCCCCAAGTACCATCGGGGGTGGTCTCCCTCGCTCTCTCTTGCGCATGAAATAAAAGAAGAGAAGAAGACAAAGGGTCAAGAATCTCACCTCCACCACAATCCATCGGGGGTGATGCCTCCCTCTTGACCTCCCTAGCTGCACCTATAAAAGGGGGACAGGACAACGAGCAAGAGAGCTCTCTTTGGACGCTTGCTCCGAGTACACTTGGAAGTCGGAAGCCTTGGATGAGAAGAAGTTGTTTTCTTTCTCCTTTCTTCCCTTGAAGTCTTGAAGTGAAAATTTGAAGTTAGCCTTGAAGCTCTTGAAGCTGTTGAAGCCTGCGCAAGCATAAGGGGCGGCCCTGTTCAACCCAAGCTCTGTTTGGGAAATTTGGAAGTTTACGTAAAAGTCTCTACCCTAGGCTATGTTCACAAAAATACCCTCGTACGAGGGAAAGTTGTTCCATACATCATGAATAAAGAAAGGATCAAAATATAAACTCATGAACTTCTAGTTCTGGGGTTCTCAATGGCAACTTAAGAGAGCCCTGAAGAAATTCAAAATTACAGTTTTACCTCGAAACTTTGAGAAATTGCACAATAATCCGGGGAAAACACACTAAAAGATAGAAAAATACAGAAGAAAAATCAAAGAATACATAAGGATGCCCTAATCAAAGGAAATTTGCAGACAAGATCTATATAGTCCGAGGCGTGAGGCGACCAAGGCGACCAAGGGGTCGCCTCATGCCTCAAACGCCTAGGCGATGGCCTAGGCATTTTATTAAATATATATATATACACAATTCAAAAAATATAAATATATGTCTAAATATAAAAAAAATACATACATACAGTCCAGATTTTCAATAAAATTAACAATAATTAATATTTGAGGCAAAAATACATACATACAAATAAGATAAGATTTGAATAAAGGATACAAATAAGATAAGATTTGAATAAAGGAGGTTTAAACCAAGATTGGACCAAAAGAAGAAGACTGAGAGTGAGAGGTTTGAGGCGAACCTCACTTTCGCCTCAAACGCCTAGGCGAGCGCCTGGGCGTGCCTCTGACTACATAGGACAAGATCCTCTGCGGTATAGAAATTACAGTAAAATGTAGAAAAATTTTTGAAAATGAAAAATTGCGGAAAAGACCCCGGTAGGTCCCCGCAATTTGACCCCGAAAGGTTCACAAATGTAGAAAAACCCTTGCTGGGTAGAAAATTGTAGAAATATCCCCGATGATGAAAAATTATAGAAATACTTTCGAAGGCGAAAAATTATAGAAAAATCTTTGAAAGAAGAAAAATTATAGAAAAACATTTGAAAGGGGGAAAATTGTAGAAATACCCCCGATGGTGAGAACATTATAGAAAAATTCTGAAATATCAAAAAATGGCATAAATACCCCTATTTGTGGGAAAATTGTGCGAAAGTCATTGTTCAGTCCAGAAATTACACACAGTTCCTGGCCTGTCTCAAAATTATCAAAATGCCCTCATTCCAGTTCACGTCGTTTGCACGACTCGAAGGAGCGAGACCACACCCCTTCTTTAAAGCGGTGTGCGCTCTCCTGAGTTCGGCTTATGGCTAGTCATTCCAATCCATATACCATTTTTATGGCTAAGACTTATCATGTCCGGAAGACCCAAAGAATGTTGAAATTACTAATAAACTCTGAAAAGTCAAGAAATGACAGATATGCTCAAGAAGCAAGAAGTGGAGAAGCTATCTCCGAAAAGTCAAGAAATAGCAAATATGTCTAGAAAGTTAAGAAGTGACGGGACTATCTCCGAAAAGTCAAGAAATGACAGATATGCTCAGGAAGTTAAGAAGTGGCGGGGTTATCTCTGAAAAGTCAAGAAATGATAGGAATCCCAGAATGTCAAGAAGTGACGGGGCTATATTCGAAAAGTCAAGAAATGACAGATATGTCTAGGAAGTCAAGAAGTGACGGGACTATCTCTGAAAAGTCAAGGAAGCTACAAAAATATTCAAAAAGGGTAAGAAATTACAAAAATACCCAGAAAGGGTCAAAAGTTGTAGAAATACCCAAAAAGGGTCATAAAACGCAAAAATGTCCAGAGTTCTTCTGAAACTGCAAGAATACCCCAGTGTTTGGGAAAACTACAGCAATACCCTATTGGAGGAAACATTACAAATATACCCCGCCTTGTGCGGAAATGTCCTTTATGGATACCAAGTCAACTTAAGGGTCCAATCACAATCAAGAGGGTGATCATGACCGTGAAGCAATTCCGACGGCCAGACTGTGATCATTTTGGCAATCCAACAGTCCGATCGTGATGGAATTCAAGTTCAACCGTCTGATCAGGGGGCAAAACAAATTCAATGATCCGATCAGGACGAAAGCAAATTCAAATGTCCAAATGCAGACTAAAGCAAATTCAAAGGGTCTGGTTACGACTGGATGTAAGCCCAAAGACCCGATTACATAATCGAGACCATATGTAAAGATCTTGAAAGACGAGTGTATTTCGAATTACATGTCTAAGGAAATGAAGTCTTCAAATTTCTTCGCAAGAGTATGTATCCGTCATGGGCAATCATCAAGATCATTTATGTCACAACGGATAGAGACAAAAAGGCGTTCTTTGACAGTTAATCAAATGTGTTCGGACTTATACCAATGTAAATTAACACCGACTACGGTCGGTGGGGAAAAGTTCAATACACGAACCCTAAATCGTCTGATAAACCCAAAATCGCAGAATTAATAAATATGTTGAAATATATGCATATTTATCTAACAAAATGGATATCCAAAATTTGCGTGTGAAACATACTGGCACGTCTGGTGGGACTTTTCCTGCCTTTCATCTCTCTGTCCAAGAACAACCTCGCATTTGTAATGGTTGTGACTCATTCCATACTCTGACAAGAAGTTCAAAAAAAATAAATCCTTGCTGTTGAAGCTGCCCCAACCATGGCTGTTGCCGCTGGGGGCATCATCATCATCATCATCAGAGCCTTATCCCAATTATTTGGGGTCGGTTACATGAATCCTGTTCCGCCAAAGATTTTTATCAAGTGCTATATTCATATTTAAACCCAAGAAACTAATGTCCTTCCTAATAACATCGCACCATCTCATTTTAGGCCTTCCTCGAGCTCTTTTACTAGCATCCACTATGATTCGGTCACATCTTTTAACCGGCGCTGTGTTAGGGCGACGAAACACATGTCCAAACCACCTGAGTCTATTTTCTATCATTTTATTATCAATTGGGGCTATCCCTAAGTCCTTACGGATGCGCTCATTTCTAATCTTGTCTTTCTTAGTCTTGCCACACATCCATCTCAACATCCTCATCTCTACTACACACATTTTGTGAATGTGTTCCTTTCGTACTGTCCAACACTCGCTACCATATAACAAAGCAGGTCTCACAGCCGTTCTATAAAACCTCATTTGAGTTTCACAGGCATACGACGATCACAAAGGACTCCTGATGCGTTTCTCCAACTTAACTAGCCTGCCTTAATCCTATGTGTAACGTCATCATAAATCTCGCCATTCTCTTGTATGATAGACCCTAAGTATCGAAAGCTACTACTCTTCGGAATATTATGTCCATCAATTAGAACCATGTCTTCCTGAGCCACTCTCCCATTACTAAAATTATAATGCATAAACTCTGACTTGCTCCTACTAATTTTAGAACCTTTAAACTCCAAGGCAAGTCTCCAACGCTCTAACTTAGTATTTAAAGTATCAATACTCTCATCAATTTAAACAATATCGTCTGTAAATAGCATACACCAAGGGATATCCTCATGCAAATGTTTTGTTACTTCATCCATAATTAAGGCAAAGAGATACAGACTTAGTGCAGAACCTTGCTGCAAACCTATAGAAACTGGAAATTCACCAGTCTCCCCAGCAATAGTACGAACACTAGTAATAGCATTGTCGTACATATCCTTAATCAAATCAACATATCCTTGAGAGATTCTTTTTATCTGGGGGCATAAAGGGGAGTTTTTTCTGAAGCCGAAATATCGACACAAAATACATCTAAAGCTGCTCCCATTAACAGGGGGCAACACCATCTCGGTTGTTACTACTACCCCCGTGGGACATCAAGGTTAAGCGCTTTCTTTTGAAGACTAAATATTAACATAACACATGTCCAAAACTACTCTTGCCAACATGGCGCAACACCACCCCAGCCGTGGCTGTCCCTGCTCGGGACGTCAAAGTGATGGTTTCTTTATGAAGACTAAGTGCCAACGAGCGTCATGTGTTGTTCTTGCTAGTCTGGGGCAATGTCATCGCCATGGTGGAAAACCTATTGCGACTATATCCAAGTCAGGCAAGATTGGTCCTTGTCGAGAAAAAAGAACACAACCATCTAGAGTCGGTCTCACGACAATACTTTGTCGTATAAATCAAGCTGAGATGGAAATGGAAGAAGTCAACGCCTAAGCTTTGTTTCCAAAGCCAACGCACCAGCGGAAAGTCAAAGCCTTTAAGTCTGGGCAAGGGGGCAATGCTATTTCCGTCTACATCAAGTTAAGACGAAAATGAAAGAACCTGACGTCCAAGTCTCATGCAAGAATCCAAAGCTCTTAAGCCTCGTCACTTCTTGACTTTCGAGATATATATGTCATTTCTTGACTTTTCGGAGATAGTCCCATCACTTCTTAACTTTATGGACATATTTGCTATTTTTTGACTTTTCGGAGATAGCCCCGTCACTTCTTAACTTCTTGGGTATATCTGTCATTTCTTGACTTTTCAGAGTTTATTTGTAATTTCACCCTTTTTTGGGTCTTCCGGACATGATAAGTCTTGACCATAAAAAGGGTATATGGACTTGAATGGCTAGTCATAAGCCAAACTCAGGAGAGTGCACACCGATTTAGAGAAGGGGATGTGATCCCGCTTCTTCGAGTCGTGCAAACGGTGTGAACCGGAATGAGGATATTTTGGTAATTTTGAGATAGGCCAAGAACTTTGTGTAGTTTTTTGACTGAACAATGACTTTCATACAATTTTTCCACAAATGGGGGTATTTATGCAATTTTTTGATATTTCAGGATTTTTTATAATTTTCTCGCAATCGGGAGTATTTCTACAATTTTTCCTCTTTCAAGTGTTTTTATGCAATTTTTCCTATTTCAAAGGGTTTTCTATAATTTGTCACGTTTGGATTTCTATAAATTTTCCACCACCGGCAGTATTTCTATAATTTTTTGACCAATAAGGGTTTTTCTACAATTTGTGGATCTTTCGGGGTCTTTTTTGCAATTTGTGGACATATCGGGGTCTTTTTTGTATTTTTTCATCTTTCAAGGATTTTTTTGCAATTTACTGTAATTTCTAGACGGCAAAGGATCTTTTCTATAATTTTCCCTTGATTGGGGCATCCTTGTGTATTCTTTGATTTTTCTGGATTTTTTTTGTCTTTTATTGTGTTTTCTCTGGATTTTTGTGCAATTTCTCACAGTTTCGGGGTAAAACTGTAATTTTAAATTTCTCTGGGTTCTTCTCTTAATTTGCCATTAAAAATCTCAGAACTAGAAGTTCATGAGTTTATACTTTGATTCTTTCTTCATTCATGATGAATGGAACAACTTTCCCTCCTACAAGGGTATTTTTGTGAACATAGCCTAGTGTAGGGGCTTTTATGCAAACTTCCAAATTTTCCAAACGGAACTTGGGTTGAACATGGCTGCCCCTTATGCTTGTGTAGGCTTCAACAGTTTCAAGGCTAAATTCAAGCCCTGCTTTGGCTGGGGATTAAGCTTAGTCCGAAATAAAATAACTAGATTAAGTTAATCTAGAGTTATTCCTATTTACTTTATTTACAATTTGGTTAAGTGAGTGGATTAATATGGTAAATAGTAGTTGTGATTTTGTAAAAAAAAGAGTGAAGTCTAGGGTTTGTGTAAAATGACAAAAATGTGTGTGTGTGAGAGAGAGAGAGAGAGAGGCGTGGTCTGCGGGTGGGGGGGAAGGGATAGTGCCGGCGGGGGGAGGGGTCGGTGCCGGATGGGGAGGTTTGGAAGGAGGAGTGGGCGGGGATGGCGACGGAGGGGGAGGGGTCGGTGGGTGAGGGGGAGGGCCGAGGGGGCAGCACCGGCGTGGGAGGGGGAAGCGCTGGAGGGGGAGGGGCGGCGCAGAGAAGGAGGGGGCAGCGTCGGAAGGGGGAGGTCTGGAAGGGGAAGGGGGCAGCGACGACGATGGCTACGGAGGGGGAGATCAGTAGGTGAGGGGGAGGGGGCAACGTTGGTGTAGGTGGGGGAGGGGGAAGTGCCGGAGGAGGTGGGGACAACGTCGGTGGGTGAGGGGGAGGGGGTAGCGTCGGTGTGGGAGGGGGAGGTCAGCAATGATCGCGGTGTGCATCGAGCGGCGGTATTGTCAGATGGCACTATAAAAGCAGAGGCAAAGGAGGGATTTAAAATGAGAGATTAATTTATTCCACCTCAGGAGGTGGGGTAGGTTAATCCGAGTTAACCCGACTTAACTCCAATTTAATCGGATTAACTAAATCTCACCTTGTCAAAGTAAAATGGTTTAACTTCGGATTAAAAATTGGATAACCTTGACTTATCCCTCAAACAAAGCGGGGTCAAGAGAAGAAAGGAGAAAGAAAATAACTTCTCATCCAAGACTTCCGACTTCCAAGTGTGCTCCGAGCAAACGTCCAAAGAGAGCTCTCTTGCAGGCTGCCCTCCCCCCCTTTTATAGGTGTTGCCGGGGAGGCCAAGAGGGAGACATCACCCCCGGTGGATTGTGGTGGAGGTGAGCTTCTTCACCCTTTGTCTTCTTCTTCTTCTTCTCTTCTTTTTCTTTTTTTCTTCTTTTGTTTCATGCGCAAGGGAGAGCAAGGGGGACCACCCTTGGTGGTACGTGACGGGGGGAGTACCCCCGGTAGTGTGCAGCAACAGAGAAGAGAGGAGGGGTGGCACCCCTAGTGGACTTGACCCTCTCCTGGCCTTTTCATAGCAGGGATAAGAAATCATTAAGGGGTGAGGGTTTCCTTAAGCTCACCACCTCCAAAAGAGGTGACCGAAGAGGGTGGTGACCACACCCTAGCCCCTCTTCTTCTTCTTTGTGGAATTATGGTGGGTGGAGCAGCAGCAACAAGAGTGATCGGGGTGCCCCCTACCAGTTCTGTTTACAGTAGCAACATGATGGGGGGGGGATACCCCCGGTGGCCCTGACCGGATGTCCTCCCTTCCCTGGCCTTCAAAAAATGGAGTATCAGCAGCAAGTGGGGGAGAAAGAGGGTACCCCTGGTGTACACCAACGGGGGTCCTCCCCCTCTATTAAAAGAGAGGCAGCAGTTGAAATGAGTGAGAGAGAGGGTACCCCTGGTGGACACCACCGGGGGTCCCCTCCTTTGTTTTGAAGCAGCAACAGCAGCAGGAGGGACCGGGGTCCCCCCCTCCTCCTTTGTTTGAAGAGAAGGAGAAACAGCAGTAGCAGGGAGAGGCGGTATCCCCGGTGGACTGGACCGGGGGTCCTCCCCCTTTATTTTCAAAAGAACAGCAGCAGGGGGAGAGGAGGCACCCCCGGTAGGGCAGCAGCGGGGGTCCTCCCCTCCACCTGGTTTGTTCGCGCTAAGGAGAAAGAGGGGGGGTCACCCCCCCTCCATACATTCTAGTCCAACACTCTGAAAGGCCAAGGTTCTGAGATTTTTGATCCTTTTCTGGCCTTCTTTGCAGCAAAAGACATGTGGAGCTCTCCTTGTTTGTTTGTTGACTTCCCCTTGACACGTCTCACTATCCTTGACTTTGGGGTGAGGGGACTTAGGTGTGAGACATGGGGACCGCTCCCGAGGGGCTAAAATCTTGGACCTTGAGTTCATTTCATTGGGTGGGTGTGTGGCTTTGTGTTGCCCACTAGGTGTTTGACAAAATCTCCATGGGTTGTTAGAGGCTAAAAAGCTCGACTTTGTGTAGATTTTGTTGAGTGGGTGTGTGTGGCCTTATGCCGCCCACTGAGTGATGAAATGTCCATTTAAGTGACAGCGACAATCTCGTATCGTTTCTGGCCATGACATAATGCCTTTTAATTTAATGAAGTTCGTTTCGAATATCAGAAAATACTTGTGACTTTTGTGGGGTTCAACACCTCCCTCCCCCTCTATCATGGCTCCTGACTTTCTCTCCCTCTTGTGCCGTCTGCACTTTGAAGAGAAAAAATGAAGAGCTGGTTGAATCAAAACATGTTCTTTTCCCCCCTTTTTGTGTCCAATTTCTGTGGGAGGGTGATAATGACAGCAGACATTCCCACCTGCATGTGCAACAATGTCCCCGTTCTTCACCTTCATCCCTGTTTGAACAAGAAAAGAGAGAAGAAAAAGAAAGAGAAGGGAAAGCAGCTAAAAGGGGGAGGGGGGGAGGCAGCACAGTGGACCTCCTCAAGTGGCAGTTGACCTTATGAAGCGCTAGGTAGAGTTCTAGGTAGATATCTGGCTGCAGAGCATCTTCTATGACTTAAACTGAACTATGGCCTCCCTTTATTGTCCATCTGCCCTGCATGAAGACCTTTTTTGTGTTGAGGGGTTGAGCCCCCTTGCAACCTGACTGTGGAGTGATTTGCAAACCAACAGTGGATAGGATTGATCAACGCGGCTCTTGCCATTGCTGTCATCACGTATGTGTGAAGAGTGAATGGACCTGAAGCTTGCCTGATCATGGCCACTGTTCTCTTGTTGATCTAGCAGGAAGAAGATGGGCTGGGTGAGGCTTCTAACCCTTCTAACATAGTTGGGCCCGAATTTCAGGTGAGAAGAAAATGAGAGATGGGGATTGTGCCCATCTCCCGTTGTCTATGGGGATTGTGCCCATCTCCTGTTGTCTATGGCCTAGGCATAAAATTAGATTGATCAGTTATGAGGCATAACCTAGTAATTTTCATCTCTGGTTACGGGATAACCACAATATGGTTGATTTGGAGGGATAGTGTTGTTATGGGAGTGGGCATATCTTACATGAAATCCCCTGATAGCGGAACATAAGCAAATGCTTACAATGACAAAACTGAACTGATTTGCGACAGTGTTATATATGCAATTTTTTAACTGTCTGTACTGTATTTTATTGGCTATTGCTGTTATATATCGTTCACTGTCTTCAATATGCTTAAAACAACATCTATGGTAATATAAGCTTGTCATGTATTTAATCTTGCAATTTCCCATCATCATTGTTAGTTTATTACAGGTGCTCCGTGTCTCCTATGATATGAGGCGGCCTCGTCGTCGCAGGTCACGCAAGAGGGCAAATCCTATGCAGCAGGAACTGAACCTGGAAATACGTAAGTCACGGTCTGTTTTACAAAAGAGAAAGAGGCATTCAAGAGCTGCCTTGCAGAATCAAGTACATGCTGAGGGCACAACTGAAGAAACAAGTTTATCAAGAACATCTGATGAGGAAAACATTGAACGGATGGCTTGCTGTTCCATTCCTCCTGGAAGAAATGATATTGACCTGATTGAAAGTGAGAATGACAAAGATGTGAGTGGTGTGGAGGATTTCAGAATGAGCAAAGAAGGTGCTTCCCTGAAGCAGTGTTCCCTTAGGCAAAAGTTGAAGCGCAAAAGGAAGTTCCCATGGAATGACATTTCGGACAGGCAAGAATATGTTAATACATTGTCTTAGTCCCATTTTCTTTGAAGCACAACTGTGCCATTCCAATGCTATGTTCTTTGATTCAAATTCTAAGATCAAAATCATCTAACTTCTACTCATACATGTATTTCTTACCTCCAACAGGGAACTGGTAATCAAATATGTCAAGTATCGTGCGCCTCTTGGTGCAAAGTTTTCTCGTGTGGACTGGGCTTCTATTCCTGATCTTCCTACGGCTCCAGATTCCTGCAAAAGAAGAATGTACATGTTAAACAGTAACTTGACTGTAAGAAAAGCAGTTTTGAGACTTTGTAACATTGTTGGTGGAAGATATGCTAAGTTTCTGAACAAAAGAATAGAAGATAGAATTGGGAGTAATGATAGTTCAGGTAGGGTCAACCATGACTCCTCTGCACCAGAAATTTGGGACGATTTTGAAGACCCTGAGGTGAAGATGGCTGTAGATGATGTACTCCGTTGCAAAAGTTTGGCTGATTTGGAAAATGCCAAGCGAATGCGATCTAGATATGAAAAGAATGTGGTTGATAATTTTCCTACTAAATCAAGTATCCATGAACATGTAAGTTGTCAATTTGATCAATCTATAATTATATAATCACATAGGTACCTTGCTGAACAATTTTGACTCATCCAATTTAATCATATCCTTGAGCAATTTTTGTTTTAATGACTAAGAAGAGAAACCATTCTTTCAGGTTCGTTTGGAAAATGATAAGCAAGTGTTATCACCAATTGTTGGGAATAAATCCAATTCTCACAAAGATTTCCCGGGTCCTTCGGATGGCAGATGCTCACATGCCTGCAAATGGGTGCGAGAATCTTTGTCAGTAGCTAATGCTGTGGAGCTGTTCAAGCTGGTGTTTTTGAGCACCTCAACTGCACCTGAAGTGAGAACATTGCTAGCAGAGACTCTCAACTGGTATTCTGAGCATGATCTGACAATAGCGTTTAACTATCTTAAGGAGAAGAAATTGATGGTATGCCTCTTCCTTGCTTTCAACCATCGACAAAGTTTTCCGGCATAATTTAT
Source organism: Amorphophallus konjac (assembly GCA_022559845.1). NCBI lineage: Eukaryota > Viridiplantae > Streptophyta > Magnoliopsida > Alismatales > Araceae > Amorphophallus > Amorphophallus konjac. The sequence continues at coordinate 206,156,330 of CM040129.1, forward strand.
TGTGTTCATGACGAGTTGTGTTTCAAATTTCTATAGATTCTGGTTAATTGGTTCTGACATGTTCCCTAAGGTTGTGATCTAAGGTTCAACTTAAAAGGACACTGCTGTCTGCAATAGTTTGGAAAGTTTGTGTTTTTCACCTCTCGAGATCTCTCTGAGATCTATCTTCCCAGGGTCCTGAGGTTAAACTGGTACCAGGACCAAGAAGGGGGAGGAGGGGGAGAAAGGAGGAGAAATGGGGGAGGAGATTATGATGATGACGATGGAGGAGGAAGATGTGCTATGCCTTTTCTTGGCAAGGATGGCAGTACTGGTTTCGGTACCGGTTTCGGCTGGGTCCGAAACCAATTAAATTATTATTTTTTGCCAAAGTTTAGGGTTTTGGCTTCAGCCGGATAGTGTCGGATCGTTTCGGTTTCGGCCGAAACTGCCATCCATGTTTCTTGGAGCTGGTTTTTGCCCTTGAAGCTCATTTATCATTTGTAGCTGCCTTCAAATCTCTTTTGTCAACTGAGCACATTGAAGGGATCGGACAGCCTCGGCTCAAATGATTCCTGCATCCTACAGTTAGTGTACATGAACTGAACATGCTTTTCCATTCCAACCATTGCAACAATGGATTGTGGAATTACTGATTCAGATCGCTTACTTCTCAAGCAGTAGGGTAAAGCTATGTGCACAGAAAATTCAATTGCCATAAGTTTGAACTTTTCATTCTATGGTGGGCTTCATCTCAGAATTCCACTTTTCCAATTAACTTCAGATTGATATCTATTAATTCAGATACAATAATAGTTTCACAAATATGTTATTGTAACAAGGGCCCAGCAGAAAACAGGGAAGGGACTCTAGGGTTCGTTTTGAACATTCAGGGCTTCATTTATAAAAGAATCTCTTGCTAAAACCAGTTTGAGTTCAGATGTTGGTCATCATTTTCTTCATCAGCGGCACTCACATGGACAACCATTGAGAGAGAAACGTAGTTTGCAGCTCTGCTCATCTGTGTTAGAATGCAAACATATAACTATTCTTAGCATTTTGTGCATTCAGTTTTGCCTCACTGCTTTGACCAGATGCCATGGGAGTTATCAGAGATCTTTATTCGAGTATCGTTGACTTTTGGGTTGGATAGTATCTCTTCGGAGCTAGACTTTACATCTGCAGATCCCAGGTTGGCCAAGACTGATGTATTATGCTCATACCTGCTGCATATCTGACAGGTGATGTTGTCTATCTCCATTGGAGCCTCACACTATGAACCCACATAACAAATAATCAGGTGGATCCATACTAACACTTGCATACTCCTGTTTTTTTTGAAAGCTTTTTTTGAAAGTGGTTGGTACCACAATTCTATAATGAAAAGAAGGGATATACAAGTATAGGCTGTGAGCTCTCAAAAAAATCTCTGTACAAAATGACCACATCAAGCTGGTGGTGTCTATTAGTTAACCCCCCCCCCCCCCTCAACAAAGGTAAAAAGGAGGAACTCTGCAAGTTCACATTACAAATGTCAAGAGTCCAATCCCTCAATCTCTCTAAAACAAAAGACACAATTCTGTCCACAACTCTAGCTTCCCTCCTGAAGATCCTATTGTTCCTTTCTCCCCATATCGCCCATAGGGTAGCATGAAGTATGAGCCACCAAATTTGACGACCGCCCTTCAGCTGCCACCGCCTGTGCCACTGCCTGATGAGAGAATGCACACTGTCCTGTAACAATCCAGCAGCTGGAAATCTGCTCAATAGCTCGGTCCATACCCTCCCAGGCAAAGAGGCATCCTGCCAAAGGGTGATCCATGGACTCCTCAACTCCACATAGAACTCACGTGCTGGATATATCCTCCCTGAATGAGGCCAGCGTATCATAAGTAGGACAGCAGCCATGTGAAATCCTCCAGATCAACACTCTCACTTACATACGCCTGTTGATTTCTTATGTAGGCAATTGGTTTAGGAACAATATCTATCCATTTAGATGGAGCATTGTGACCTATGAGGGCAAGTTCTTTTTATTGCCTTGTCTAGCATTGATCAGTTAAATCTTACATTATGAGCCCAGTGCGAGTCCTCCACATGCCCCATCCCACTGTGCCACTGTGGACCAAGGACCTACAGCCAATGGACATGTGCACTATTGTTTCTTCATGCTGCCTATTTTTGTACTGTTTGTTCACTTGAGCCCAACACTTGGAAAGGCAGGGTGGACTACATGTCCACTAAAGCTATATGATTCTGACGTGCCTAGAACAAATAGAAATGATTTCGCTTGTCATCTTATCGATAGTCATGAGTTGTCTTAAACTCGAGTATTCTTGCTCTTTGCATTGCAAAAGCTGGAAGTTATCGTCTCCTGCCTCTTATCGACACTTCCTGTTTGGCTCTTCTTGATATATACTTACATAAGCTTTCTGCCCAAGACCTGCCCATGACCAATAATTATTACCAGAAATTTTTTCTTGTCCAAATAATTTGATGTTCTTTTGAACATTGACAAGATTACCCGTCTCCATGATCACCCAAGCATTCTATAGATATTACTGTGCATGAGTGTTCTGATCAAGGATTCTCAAAAGATCTGGATAGTCAAGATGATTGCAGGATTCAATTCTGCAGATGTATGGAACTCATAATACTCATCGCAATCCAATTAGCTCTATGGGACATCCCTGTTCCCATAGTTTTTGACCACCGGGACTGCTGAAAACCATGAGCCCATCTTGGTGCCTCTTTTTGAAATAAGGTGTGGCTTGTAACGCTAATTTTATTAGCCCATCTTGGAGCCTCTCTCTTCAAGATCTGAAAATACAAATCTTTTGTCTACAACGAGGTCTCTACCATTGTCAGTTCTCCTTTACACCAATCAGCTCTTCCATTTAAGTTGCCTGAGGGAGCCTTTCACCACCTAAGGCAGATGTTTCTGTCAAAGCTTTTCCAACCAGACATTGTTGAAGGCCAAACAATATTCTCATTGACTTCTGTTTCTGGAATCAGGGGGTTGTCAACAAAAATCTCTGATGCCTTCATCCAGGCAGAGAATGATAGCAAAGCCACAACGTTTAGCTTTGTTGATTGGATGATGCCTTTTTCCTCCTCACCGATTGCCTTGTGCAGAGTGCTTGCTTTACATCCAATCCCTTTTCACTATTTTGTTGCTAAAGGTTCAATTCAAATTCTGAAAATGCATTTCTGTCAGTGGGATACGGCAATTGCTGTGTGGATGTTTTCCTAATAAGCGTTGCTTATGAGGATCACATTGTCTGTGAGCTTATTTCTCAAAATCCAAAAGCTTCACATCAATTCTGTTAATTAAAGTGATTACCTGGATAAATTGTTTAATCAGCTTCTATGTCCGTTCTCAACATTTTATCAAGAGGGGCTCAAAGATGGTCTTTCTTGGCATGGCTTCATTTCAGTTATTTGAGGAAATGGGAGACTCAATGATGTAGGATTAACCACCATTGTACTGCTGTAGGATTAAAAAAACTGTTCCATTCTGAAGCAGAACAGGGCTTGGCTTATGTTTGCATTCCCAAAATGTGCAAAAAGTTAAACTGTGAAATGTATATCCCATTCCCAGAAAACTCAATGATTATGAGTTTCTCCAGAACGCACATGCTCCAAGAAAACTACGGAAAAATTTCCCACAGTTTAATCATTCTTCCTGTACAAGAGCTGTAAATTGTTGAATTGGCTCCAACTAAATGTTTACGCAAGGACTCTAGCAAGTCCAGATTTGAATTAACCATTGGCTTCAGCTCCGTTTCTTGGAATTCTTATATTTCTAGTTGTCCAGTGGATCCAGCTGATTTCTGTTTTATACTTATCCTCCCAAGTTTCTTCATTTTTCAAGAAAAGGCCTTTTTCCAAATATTTTGAACTCCTAAACTAATCTGTGCCCAACTGGCCTCAGTACAAGCCTTGTTCTGAGTGCAGTGGTTTTCATGATACTACAATTTATCTTGAGATCAAGTATGACCTTGTAAAAGGGCTTTTCATCGAGCTTGCTGTACCAGCGGTTTGCTCTTTACTTTATGGCAAAAAGCATGGGTGTTGTAGGATCAGGGGATTGGATCTGGGGTATAAATGGGTCAAAGATGGAATTGGAATGTATATCTTCGATTCTGATTCTGATAAAAGTTACTGGAATAAAAAATAAAAGTTAGAGTCACTTGTTTCTTGTTCCATTTGTGATTGGACAGCCTGGTTAATATCCAGTGCCAGCGGATCGGAACAGGGGAGCAGCCCGTAACTGTTCCCTTGCATATAGGGGTGTGTGTGTGTATGTTTCTGAGTTAGATTTTGAATGAGTCAAAGTCAGATTGGAAACGGGAGTACTTTTTACATGTGTATATCAAGAATGGGAGAGGTCTTCCTTGACCTAATTCTTTTATTAAAATGTCACACAGAGTGACCAATGAGCACAACACCCTGTTACAATAGAATGGTCAGGGGCATCAGGAGAAAACAGGAAAGTAAGAAAACAGAGGTTAGAAAATCAAGACGCTGACAAATATCCCCTAACTGTATCTTAGCTACTTCTTACAAAGTTTACGTATGCAGTGTATTATTATCTCTAGTACAATTTTACTTTCCCTTTGTTTGTGTTGGATGTTTTTTGTGCTGCATTTTTTCATTGTTATCCGTGTTGTCCATTTCTTTGTATTGTGTTTATTTTATTTGATTACTTTTGAGATTTTACCCTTTTCTTTAATGATAATACTATTTACCGCATAGATAACCTTTGACTTCATGAAATCCTCTTTGGGCAGGAACATGGACATGGGAGCCAACAACTTTTCCTGTCTCAAAGGTTCTTGCATGGTGCATATTCTTCTCCTTTTCCAGTTGACTCTGGCAAGAGAGCTGCTAAGTTTGCAACCTGGCTTCTTAAAGAAGAAAAAAGTCTAATGGAGGATGGCATTAATCTTAATTGTGATATGCAGTCTGGTGATGTTTTCCATCTATGTGCTCTTCTCTCTTCAGGAAGGCTCTCCATTGCACCATGCATGCCAAAAGAAGGCATTGGTGAAGCTGATGATCCAAAAAGTTCAACGTGTGAAATGTCTGAAGGGAAACTGGGCAATGATGATAAAACTGCAAAGCAGAAAGTTTGGTGGAGGAAAGATAATGAACCCTGTAATCGTCGAGAGAAAGGATTTGCTGGTATTAAGTTAATCTTGAAGCGTAGAATAATACCCATGATGGAGGCTATGTCATTCCTTCCAGAAAAGGATGTTCACTCCTCTCCTTTTCCATGTGTTAATGACAGACAAGAGGAACCTGCTCCTTTTCAAAGTTCATCAGCATTATTTTCTGAATTTGGCAGTACAACCAATTCAATAACCATGTCTCTGAATGACTCACTTTGGGAATCAATGGCCAGCTATGTTAAAAGTTTGTCATCAACAGTTTCTAAAAGGGAACAAGGGCTTGTTTCTCCTGAGTTTATAAAGAATGTGTATAATGCTATTCAACAAGCTGGTGAACAAGGGTTGAGCATTGAAGAAGTTTCTGAAAAGGTTATCATGCATGGTACATTATTTACTCTTATTTTTTCTTATATGGTCCTAGTTCTTGCCATGGTAAAATAGCCATCATAAATTAATTTTGATTTGTGCGTTTGCTAGGGAACAAATTGGCTGAGATCCTTTTGGATGTACTCAGGGAATTTCAACTTATTATTAAGGTAAGACTCGTTTTTTTTTCTTGTCTTGTTTTTTTTGGAGTTTCCATTTTGTTTGAAAGATCTATTCATGTGCATGTTTTGGACAACCCAAAATGTTGACCAAGGGTTTACTGAATTTGCCCTGGCTGTAGACTTGTTACATCCATTGGTTAGTCTTTAGATGAAAACTAAACTAAATGCGGTGACTAAATGGTTGGGAATTGACTCTCTTTTCTAAGTACAAGTACAACATGATGTTTGATTGACTAGATGTTCCTAATCAGCAGGCAATACATGTTGGACTGCCATGAAATTTAATATAAACATGGCCCTAACCAGCCGTGCACCTTGCAAGAACTGTCTGGTGCTGTTCAGAAGCACAGTTTACCAACTTTTGGTTTCAGGTGCAACTCATATATATTTTTGGTCCTCACTGAATTAACCTAGTCAGTCAGCTAACTAAGACCCAACATCTTCTGCTGTAAATACTCCTATTCCGTTGAATCTAACAGTAAAATTATAGTGGCCCTTTTTGGTTTTTGGTCCATTGATTGGGTTTATTTACTGAACCTATTTGACTGTACATCAACAAAAAGTTTTCTCTATTTGATTGAGATTACCATTACCTTAAAATTGGTTTCACTATCCAGATTTGCCAGTCTCAACTGGCTAGTTTGTGACAGAATCATACTGGGACTTGAACAACTTCTTGAAGCATAGGGGAAAAGGAAATTATTTGAACTTCTCTTTCTGGAATATCTTCTTTTGACTGCAAAACTCTAACATCTGCTGACCCACACCATTGGTACCCTTTCAAGCCCATTCTTCTGTCTAAAAAAGTTTGTAAGTGCTAATTGATTCTTGTTAGTCTTTTAGACTGTTAAAAGTCTTGTTGACTACCATGGATCTTAGTACGACTAATGGTTTCAGAAGGTATGTCAAAGTAATATACAGACAGACTAGACAGTGCGATAGAATATCGTGAGCAATGAGATAAACCAACTTGACATAGACAACAAATCAAGGAGACTAACTTGATATAGACAACCAAACTATCCCTGGGTTTGACATTTTTTTCTGTAGCTCTATACATCAAGCTAGTTGATATCGTTTATTTTTTGGGGGGGTGATATCATTAACTCTCACCATTGTGGTAAAATTGGTCTACACAGGTGAACGCATACGATAATGTTCGTGTTGTTGATTCTTCTTACAAACCAAAGTACTTTATAACCATACTAGCTGACCACAAGCAAGATTCTGTAACTGAGAATTCACAACAGTTGAACTATGGCATCTCTCAGAGAATTGTTGGAAGCCATGAGAATGCCGGGGCTTCTGAAAGTGGTAAGATGTCTGGAGAGTCTTGTGTCAGATGCGGGCATGGTCAAGCGGGAACTAGCTATGAAGAGTGTAGGCAGAAAGTTGCCTTGACAAACATTGATGCGGGTGAGGCTAAATTTCTTGCTCCCGGTGACACTTACAGATGCCAGCCAATTTTACCATGGATAAATGGTGATGGCAGCATTAATGGCACACTTTATAGAGGACTAGTGCGCTGCATCCTTGGGACTGTCATGCAGAACCCTGGCATTTTGGAGGTACATTCTTTGTCCTATTGCTCAAACTTCATGCATGACTTCTAATTTAAAATTTTCTTTGAAATACTGTGTGTTGTGGATTCATAGAAGACTAGTTGTCCATGAATGAAAATGAGCGCATCAACAGTCTAAAGGCTTAGTGATTGGAAAATGTTAAAAGGTGGTAACATGTTCTGTCATCTGCTAATGGTGAGCCAACTTAAGCTGTTTATATCATATCATGGAGATGACCACAGATATTCTTTCCGAGATTATTCACCAGTTATAACGTTAGTGTGCTATTTTTTCCACTTTAGAGTTAAGAAATGTTGTCTTAGGGATAAAACGAAATCCAAATTAATCTTATTCGTATTCATATTTATATTTGATTTAGTTATGTATGTATACATTGCATCCATTTTAAATGTGGCTACGAATATGTTTTCTTTAAAGTATTTCCATATATATTTTGAAAAAGATCTGCAATTTGAATAGAAATTTTTTATTCATAACATTCTCAGAGAAACAGAGATTATACATTTAACATGACTTCTGTTTGTCAGAAGTCAAACATAGGTCACCATTTTATGTTTTCAGGTTATTTTCTACCAAATGAAAACCATCTATAGCATCCGATGTGTATCCATATTGGTTTGATACAATTATGGATATTAGTTCTCTGGTCTGAAAACTGCATGCACTCGGATCCATATTTGTTCATAGAATATGAATACAAATATGGATGTTAGTAAAAGAGCTCGTGGAAGGCCTAAAATGAGATGGTGTGATGTTATTAGAAGGGACATTGGCTTCTTGGGTTTAAATATAAATTTAACACTTGATAGAATTCTTTGGCGGAATAGGATTTATGTAGCCAACCTCAAGTAATGGGAAAAAACTCTGATGATAATGATGATGACTCACTCAATTTACATCTCTGCTTCTGCCAAGAGCTGCGATTGCTTGGCAACTGTCATCAACTTGGAGATCTGAGTTATGTTATGGTGGACTTAAATTTTTGATTTAAAACGTACTTTATGAAATACAATTTAATCTGAAGTTGTAACACTGCGGTAGGGGGAAATTGTTGTATAGTTAATATCCAGTTCTAAGGTTTCAGCAGTGCAGCAACCTGGATTCTAATCCGGGTATATGAACCTGCACATTAACGAACATTTTTCATCTCAATCATTCCTTTTGGTATTCTGGGAAATTACTGATGATTGTTATCAAGGTAATCATTGCCGCAGTAGGGTGGTCAATAACGAAGCTCTTATCATATTTTTTTCAATGATGACAGGAAGATCTTATCAGTCAAATGGATGTGCTAAATCCACAGGTATGCTGATCCCATGCTCCCAGTTCAATCCAAAGACAATGTAGCCTGTCTAGCTTCCAGCAATGTCATTCGCAAATCCATCAGATTTGGTTATCGATGTGATGCTAATTTTTTACCTTCTCTTTTTCAGTCTAGTTCTGACCCTTTTCCTGCTGCTGTCTAACGCTCCGTCTTATTTTGTTGCAGAGCTGCAGACAGCTGCTGGAACTAATGATTCTTGATAATCACGTCATCAGGAAGAAGATGCATCAAACTACTAGTTGGGGCCCCCCTTCTATACTGAAAGCTCTTTTTGGCCCTAATGTAAAACTGACCGAACCAGCCTTCAGAAAACATTATTTTGCTAATCCAATGAGCACATTCTTGCTTTAGACCGGGAAATCAAAGTTTTTCATTGTTCACAGGTGATTCGGTCTTTGTGTTTACGTTAGCTCTTGGCTCCCTTTAGTCTCCATCGCTTGGATGTACGCATATTACGAACTTAATAATCTTTCAGGCAAGGCCGCGGGGCACAGATGGAGATCAAGAGCACTTATTCGACAGAGCCGTGATACCCACTTTTCTGGAATATATCGTGGCTAAGCATTCTGCAGGTAATGCATGCTGACCTTTTGGCAAGTAGATGCTATGAACAAAGTTGTCATACATGTTTCCTGCCCCCCAATGGGAGGAGCTGGATGCTCTTAAATGCACTGAACAGCCTGTTATATACCTACCAGTCGAATCCGAACAACGATAAAAAAAATTTCAAGTGACGAAGCCCTGTATTAGCCCAAAACGTAGGAGGCAATGACCAACATATTTTTCGTTAAGCTTTTTCGGTCAAGCAGGCTTTGGCTTTTGTTACAAGGATTATCAAACAAATGGTAATTTTCCTAAAAGAAAGGCCTAGCATCGAGGCAAATCGTGAGCTTAAGTTACAAGATGTGCAACCCTTTTACCATCACCATTTTTCATGACCATAAAATATGGGTCCCGTCAAGACAGTTGTGTTAAGGTTTGGAGATCCAATGTTATCAGAACCGGACCGGTGTCTGAACCGTACAATGAGCTGGTTCGGTTCGAACCGGTTTGAACCGTGATGTCATTATAATATTGATATATTGTCCGACCCGATTCTATAACCTAATATAATAAGAAATAACTCAAATAAGATATAATGATCAAAATAAATAAACATACATATATATAGAGAATAATTTGTAACTACTTGTTGGAAAGAGCTTTTATGTTGATTCAAATATCTTCATTTATATGTTGGAAATAGAGTTTTATGTTTAGTCTCATATTGGAAGTTAGAAATACTTAATTTTATATGTTGGAGAGTTCACCCTTGAGTCATGATCCAAGGGACATAGGATGTGAGTTTGAGTTGTGTGTCGAATTAAATGATTTTATAAAATATAAGTAAATAATATATTTATTTATGCCGCGTCGGGTTAGGTTGAGTTGAGTTGAGGCGGGTACCGAATTATTTTTATTTTTTTTATTTTTTTTCCGGGAGAATAGGGTCGAACCGGTTCAACGGTCGAACCGTGGTTCGGACAATTTTTTATCATTTGATCGGATCGGGTTTAATCGGACCGATTCACGGTCGAACTGGTCCGACCGGCCGGTCCGGTTCTGATAACACTCGAGATCCAATAAAAGTTGGACAAATCCACCTCTGGTCTTGGTTGCCAGTTGATGCCAACCTTGCATTTGGTTGGAGAGTCGTGCCGACGAACATGTAAAGAGAGATTACTTTATGAAGTGCCCAATTCTTACATATCACAAGTTTGCAGACGGTGCTGCTTTACCGACACCTCGAAGTTAACAAGAGTGGGTGGCCTCTCATTCTGCTATTTATTTGGAGGAGAACATATCACATGCCAAACAAGCTTATCAAGACAGTTACAAAAACCAATCTCTTTGAAAGTTTACAACAGGGGTTATTGCCTCCCACCCGGTCGTAACAGACTCCCTCTGCGATGGCTAAAGCAAAATTATTCTATGGTATCTCAAGGAAGAAATCACGGCACAACTTGAGATTTGGCAAATGCAAGCCACCAGGTTTCTCGGATCTGCAAAAAATTTCAGGTTTCCAAATGCGCATCTTACAAAACATCGATAATCTACACTTAATTCCGAAGGGAAATCAAGTGCCAGCCACCAAAGATTCTCATCATGGAGATCTGAAAGCTTCGCCAGCGTATCTGACATCACCAAGTTCCTCTTCAATGCGCAGAAGCTGGACGGATAGACAACAGTGGCGCAGTTAAGTTTGGTGTATAGCGTTCATGTGTAAAACCCCCAATATTTTGTTAAAGAACAGATGCAAATGTCGCAACACAATCTTGCAATGTGTTCTGCAGTAGCCTCAAATAATGGATATTGGTAAATGTTGAAAAAAAAGAAAAGAAAAGAAAATTCGTGTAGAGTTCGTGTCGGTTATCAATCAGCATGACTCTTGGGATTGAGGAGGGTAGGTCCGAGGCCGATCATATCACTATGCATGTGCTGCCGATGAGCTTAAGAGTAGTACGATAAGAAGAGAAAGTAGAGTTAAAAGATACAGAAGACCCTAGAGTTCGAAAACGTATATGTTGAGTTTCAAATGGCAATATCCCCTTGAGATGTGTTGCTTGTGTAAGTCTGATACGAGTTAAAAGGCTTATCGATTCAATTTTGTTTTTTGGGTCTTTTGTAAAAATGCCCTCTTTACGGGTTTATATGTGGAATTGCTCCTCTTATTTTGATATTATTTTTATGAATCTCGGTACATTGCAGTATTTGCAAAAATACCCTTGCGGTCACTAACTGTTAGCATTTGGTTACAATCTTTTATTTTACCCTGCTTAACACTTCAACAAATTTGAAAAAAAAAAGATCAAAATACCCCTTCATATATTTATCTCTTTATCTCTCCTCTCTTTGGCACAACATGCTGATCAAAATAACTCTTTTTATAAGAGTATTTTTTGTCCAAAAATTCAATTATATAGATAAGAACAGAATATTCTCTGAACCTTCTTCAACAGAAGTTCAACTGCAGGGATATATTTTTGGCACTATATTGATATAAGAAGGTTATTAAACAATGTGAAAGTAAAAGGGGTAATTTTGCAAATAAGCTTATAACGAGGGTATTTTTTGTAAGAAAACCCTTCAGTTTTTATCAACAGAATATTCTTTTTTTTTGGGTAGGTACCTTTTTTATAAAAAAAAAAAGAAAGGGGAGGGGATAACCGAGTTTATCACCAGAATATTCATCGAAGATGAGATAGTTACCTGATTGTACTTGGCCAACCGCTCACTGCGACAGGGAGCACCAGTTTTGATCTGTACAGCATACGATCCAATTAACATTTGGTCAACATGGTTCCCACATAAACAACAGACGTTCCGGAGGTAATTAAGGTGGAGTCTGACCTGCCCACTTCCCAGCCCGACAGAAAGATCAGCGATGAAATTGTCCTCCGTCTCACCACTGCGGTGGCTGACCATCACACCCCACCCTGCAGCTTTGGAATCGAGAGCTGCTTGAATGGATTCCGTAACTGTGCCGATCTGGTTAACCTGCGGGACATCAAAGTCAACATCAATAACCTCAGAATTAATGACATCAGCCACAAACATGTCGTAATTAGGTGCTAAATCTTCTAGTACAGAACCGGCACAACAATCCAGCCACCAGAAAACAATTTATTTCCACTGTTTTCCACCTTTTTTTTCTTTGACAACTTCATTGTCATCAGATGATAAGGTCTACAGTTTTTTTTTCCACATAATAAAGTAATCAATGTAAGGAAGATTTTGATGCTTTCCATATGCCAGTCATAACATGCAACGGTATGCCGGATAGTAAACACAATCGCTCACTAGGGGACTGAAAACTGCGCTACAGGGGTTTGAGTATTGACAAAGGAGTGAACTACCAGATAGCACAGAAAGCAACTTGAAAAGCACAACCATATCTGTTACTAAAGGGAGAATAAAACACAACGAAAATGATTCTTTACCCATGATCTACACTAATTTTCAACAGTTCAAGAATGGCAAGGGGAAAACTGTAAGATGCTTTGTTTCAGTTCCGAAAGTAGTTCATACATAAATCTGAATAAGTTATTAAAATTTAAAGTGTGAAATGTCCAGTTCTAATGATCAAAGATATACAAAACAAATACTTGCCTTCAACAACAATGCATTGCAAGCTTTCTTCTCGATAGCTTCAGCTATTCTCTTTGGATTTGTGACTAGCAAGTCATCTCCAACCAACTGGATGTCAACAGAAGACTGTAAGGATGACCATGAGCTCCAGTCATCTTGGTCAAAGGGGTCTCAATGGAAACAATGGGGAAGTCATTGACAAATTCTTTATACAGTTCACACAGGCTCTCTGCTGAGTACACATGAGCACCATCATTTGGTTGCTTTTTAAAATTCAGATCATATTTCCCATCCTTCATGAAGAACTCAGAAGCTGCAACATCCATTCCAATTTTGATCTGCACTTCCAAAGTTTAGAAAGAAAAACAGTTAAACAGACAAATCCGTATGATGGTTTTATATGAGAAGAAACGGATGAACGAACAATCAAAGTACAAACATGAAAAGTTTCTTCTCACCTTTCCGGTATAGCCCGCCTTTTCAATAGCATCCATAAGCAGGACCAGTCCCTCCCTGTTATCTTGGACATTGGGTGCAAACCCCCCTTCATCTCCAACATTGCATGCATCTTGTCCATATTTTGCCTTGATGATTCCCTTCAGAACGTGATACACTGTCACAGTTGCATAGTATTAAACAATCACAACAGAAACATCACATCACATGCTCAAATGTATATGATGACATGCTAGGTGCTACAGACTAGATGATACGCAAGATAACATGATAATATTTGACATTGTGCAGAGCTATTACCTTCACTTCCCATGCGGAGAGCCTCAGCGAATGAAGTTGCACCAACTGGCAAGATCATAAATTCCTGCATGGCCAAATTATTGCCAGCATGGCTTCCACCATTTATCACATTAAAAGCAGGAACTGGCATAACGAGCTCTTTTGTTCCAGATAATTCCTGAATGTGCTTATATAGAGGAATTCCCTTAGCTCCTGCCCCAGCTCTGCACACACTCAAGGATACTCCAAGAATGGCATTAGCCCCTAGCTTTGATTTATTTGGAGTTCCATCGAATTCTAGCATGATGGCATCAACATCAGCTTGGTTCCTGGTAGCAAACGAAAATCAAGACACCTGAGTTTTAGATTTTTTAAAAAAGCCTTCCTCAAGAAATACATAGAACCAACCTTCAACAATATGCCAAAAGAGATAAACATATAGCAAAACTAAAAATTTCCATCAAAACAAGCTGACATGTCATTGTGAATTCATGAGGGGAAGGGAAAAAAAATCAATCGTCATATACCTTGATTGGGACTACTTTGGTGTAAGCTATTCTACCATTGTACTGCTCAAACAAGTCCAAGTAAGATTGCATGCATTCCATGTAAGGAGCAGCACATATGAGTGTATGAGCATATTTAATCTTGCTCCATGCATGCCTATACCTATTTTACCTGACCTATTTTAAAGGGCAAGGAGTGTCCATAATGGATCTAGACACAATGCCATTCTTGATATGGGTATATGATCCCATATTCAAATTCATGTTTTCCCAACAACATATCTTTCCATCTCCATCAACCTCTTACATGTTGTTTTACTTAGCCTTCAATTTTACAAGGAATCAAAGTTTCCAACTTATTTTTCTGTTAATTTGGATTTTTTTAGAGCACCTAAGTGATCTTCTGTTTAGGAAGCCCAGATTTTGCTCCCATTTGTTCTGTTAGTCATATTCATTGTTAAAAATGCTTTTATTTATCATTGAAAGTTTCCTCATAAGAATTAGACTATTACTTTGTGAAATATGCTTTCTAGTAGTCAGTCCATCATAGTGTGCAAGGTCCTACGTGGACAATAATTAAAATGCTTGGGGCACTCATTTTGATTTTCTGTTCCATCTCACCCTTCCTAATCGCCTTTGGTTTTGTTCTCACAGTTCTCCCTCTCATTCTATTACTTTGAGAAAGAATATATTCTGTCATAAATACCATAATTTCATCGATCCTGATGAATCCTTATTAGTCCCGCTTCCAAATATACAGACCCCTATTTCAGGACGGCCCTTTTCCATCCCCTTATTTCCTATTGTTTCCTTTCTCTCCTTTTCTTCTTTGGCTGCTAGTCCTCATCTCTTCAACTTACGAAGACCAAACATGCTGTAGTCCGCATCCCTGCAACTCTTACCCTGAAAGAAAGGACCTCACATCCTCGAAACTTTCCTTCCCTGAAAGAAAGGACCTACGATCACCACCTAAATGATCGAGCCTATTACCACGTATATCACTACAGATCAGTGAGAATAAAAGAGAGACAAGAACAACCATACTGGTGTTTCTTCCTTCGATATGCAGCCATTCAAAGCACCATACAGGTGCTGTCCGTGGCATCTCACGTCTAAGCATTTGCTAAATTCTCGAAATTAAACACTCAGAACTCCTCCTAGCCATCACAGCAAGACTCTAAACACGATTTGTTCACGGCAACAAACAAACAAAAGAAAACCCAACCCCACCTGACATCGACCCCGATCAGCTTGGGGGCGAGCACCTCGTTGACGTTCCTCACGGCCTGCAGCACGCCCTTCCCGCCGTAGACCGCCCGGTAGCCGTCCCTCAGCTCCAGCGCCTCGTAGATCCCCGTCGACGCCCCGCTGGGCACCGCCGACCGGTACACCCTGCCGTCCCCCGTCCGCAGGTCGACCTCCACCGTCGGGTTCCCCCGGCTGTCGACGATCTGCCTTGCCTTGACCGACCTCAGCGCGCAGTCCCCCGCGGCGCGGCTGGCGGCCGGGGCGGCGGCGGCGACGGAGCAGCGGGTCGCGGGACGGCACGGCCCGGGCGTCACAGAGGCGGAAGATGGGGAGGCGGCGGCGGGGAGCCTGGAGGGGAGGAAGGGGGTCCGGAGGAGGAGGCTGGAGTGGGAGAGCGCCATGGCCGAGGTGGAGGGAGCAGGGATCGTGGTGGTGGATAAGCTGGGGCGGTTTCTAGGGTTTGCCGGAGGAGGGAGGAGGAGGCGAAAGCTTGGGGATCTCCGCCTCGGCGATGGAAGCAAGGCGAGTAGAGGAAGGTGAAGGTGGCCGCCTTTTTAAACTGTTCGCTACTTCGCTCCCACTGTGTTGTTTGGTTACGTTGGGTCCTCGGTCGCGCGAGGCATTTGCCTTCGTATTTATCTTCGCGCTTGGTTCATCACGCCCAACCAGTTAACAAATGACACGTGTATTACGAAATCACGGTTCATTGCACCGCGATGTACGGGATGTTCCCATTTTTATGGGTAAGCGACGATGGACGTTGGAGGTGAGGGGATTGGTGGGGATGTTCGAGGGGTTTTTTTTTAAAACAACTCTCGACACTATTGGTAGAGACTCAAGATTCAACTCTAATGTTTAAGCACCCATTTAATAATGGGTTACCTCTTAAGTGGGTGGTTAATTAAGTAGGAGTAGATTATCCGAAAGTTAATACACCTCTATTTTGAAGAGAAATGATTATTATCTGTGCGGGAGAGTAAATTTATTATCCATCTTATCTCTAATTGGACCACATATACAGTGTAGGGGTCCCACTTTTTGTCAATTTTACACGAATTTTTAATGAGATTTTTAAGGCTATAAAGGTGACAAATCACTATTTAAAGATGAAAAATAACTATCTAAAGATAGCATATAGTTATGTAAGGGTGACAAATAGTCAACTCCCGTCAGTTTTCGCGTATTCCCGATGCGACGAACGAGACTTCTAATGTTATTTAAGAGTGATAAATAACTATTTAAATGTGACAAATAGTTATCTAAATATGACAAATAACTATGTAAAGGTGACAAATAGATATATAAAGGTGAAAAATAACTATCTAAAGGTGACAAATAGTTAACTCCTCTCAGTTTTCGCGTATTTCTGAGACGACTAATGAAACTTCCAATGTTATTTAAGGATGACAAATAACTATCTAAAAGTGAAAAATAACTATCTAATGATGACAAATACATGAATAAGGATGACAAATAGATGAAAATGTACATAAATATTTAAGAAGTATTTAAGAAATTTAATGGATGGGACCCATGTGCCAATGATATGGACATAGGGTAACTTTTCTACCCGTCTAAGAGGATAACTAGCATTTCTCCTATTTTGAATATCAAATGGGTTAGCCCATCGGGTTTACCAACTCACCTCTAGAGGTAGTCTAGAGTAAACCCTGAGTTAACCCATATTCTTTCCCCGTTAACTAATCCGTCTTGACTAAAATAAAGTTTTGAGTTAAAATTGAATTAACTTCGGATTAAGCTAATCCTTTACCAAATCGGTGCTAAAGATTAAACATATTCAGAAGATTATAAACACCAAAGTAAAGTTTGAGAAGCATCAAATTTTAATTTAAAACCAAGCTCCTCTCTACTTTTTACATGGATGATTATGATAAAAGGAGTAAGTGAGCTGGGAACAATAATGGTCCTGTAGCATAGATCTCATTGACCTCAGTGAACTAAAAAAACTGACTTACTGAAGTCAACAATGTTAATTCCCACATAGATCTCGTTCAGTTGGAAACTCACTCACCCTAACCGACCTTGCATGACATCACCAAATGTGACCGGCGATGAGAAGCAGCATTGGGTATGGCCAGTTCTCTAGCTCAGGCTGAAAAAATAAGTGGTCTTAATCTAGTCATAAATTTAGGGTCACTTTGTTATCAGAATATCGGAGGCGAATATTTAATCCGATGAGAGAGAATTATGGAAGACCCACACTCTCCTCTCACACACATTCTTCATAATCGGGGTTGAGCACCGTATTCGACCCTCTAAGGTCGAACACGGTATCTCACCCGAATTTCAAAGAGGGCCTTAGGGAATAGAGAGGTAAGCACATATTTTTTATACGGAAATTATTGTCAAATAAAAAATTTAGAAAAAAAAATTATATAAATATATTAGTAGACATATTACTATACAAATTTGAATCGTGTAAAAATATCATATTTATTTCTACCTATATCACTTCTTTTTATCAAAAAATTATAAAAAAATTATACTTAAATAATTTTTATGTACTATTTGAATCAACCTAATAATATGTCTACTAATATATTTTTAAGAATAATTTTTTTACAAATTGACCTCTATTAATAATTTTTATGTAAAAATCCCTTAAATTTTAGAGATTAAAGAAGTGTTATGAGGTTTAAAGATATACACTCAGAATATGACAGATCTTGACATGCATGTGATATGAAGTGATACCATTTGTTATTGTTTCTCTTATGATATAATCGCTCGATTAAATGTCTCACACTCTACGTAGATTTAAGTACTGTCGTGCTAGATTTTATGTTATCAAAAAAAGAGAAAATCTTTAGATTAGGTGATCGTCGCTCACAAAAAAATAAAAAATAAAAACCTCATATACATAAGGGTATGAAAATGGAATATACATATATAATAAAAATAATATAGAATTAAATGTTATCAAAAAAAAATTGCTGGACGAGGAAATAGTAGTCTCCGATATATTAATAGAAGACTTTCGATCCCTTGAAATGGAATGGGATCCACCACAAACAGCAGAATGATCCCCATGGCAGCAAATTCGGCCTTCCTATTTAGGTATGTTCTTTCGTCTGCTTTTCTCTTGTGCCCCTGCAGAGTTTCCAGCCCAACCTGACACAGAGTGGAACCGTCCATCTCGGAGATTCTGAAGTTAAGACAAAGAAATTACAAAATTATAACGGCGCCTTTGTTTTTCGGGTTAACATCACTCGAATAATAAATTAATGTGAGAGAAAATTATAGATCTCAGAGTTTTTCCTCACTCCCATCCCTCCTTAATCGGGATGGGATGACTTATTCGCGCGACGGGGCACAAATAAGCCACCTCAACCGATTTTCAAACTGACCCTAAGTGACTAAGGAGGTTTGATTTAGACGTGTATAATAATTTTATATGAAAAATTCATATACCATATAGTTAACAATTATTAAATTACCAAAAAATTAAAAAAACTCTCTCCTCCTCTCTCTCCCTCCGAGCATCCCATTAAGAATGATACATTATAATAAATATTAAAATAATTACAAATATTAGTGAGATTTAAATAGAGTAAAATGATTGATGGGACATTTAAATGAGTTGATTTAAATGGTTGATAAATTTAATTAGATATTTAATTATTAAATGTCATAAAAATCCACCCATAAACTCCTCCAATGAGATTATTGAGATTATGAGATGTCATCTTGTGTGTCTATATCTCTCCAACTTTGAAATCTATGAATCACATAAATCGGAGCGCCATTGTTACACGTGTTTAAAATTTCAATGGAGTGGATTATAAAAATAACTTTCAATCATTGAAAGGTTCTTTGTGGAACACAAACACATTAATGCTCAAAAAGTTGATCTCCCATTTCAAAAGTAGATTCCTAAAGTTAGATAGAGATAAGAACAATAAGGTGACTTCTCTCTCAAATTTAAAAACTCCTTTTGATAGAATTTTAAAAAGAAGAAGTGAATTTTAATCATTGAAGTGAGATCCACATGTTTCATAATCTCTCACATCAAAATCACCTCTTCTCACACGTCTTCTCAAACGCGTCAAATTAAGATGATGGAGATGTCGCAGATTCCTGTGATTGGAATCCCAAAATCCTTCCTCAACAATCAAACCAAATGCGCCCTAAACATACTAACAAATAGTACTACTTTCCAAATCCGAACATCATTTAGAAACGAGGCGTCACACAAATATTTATGCTAAAAAGAAATGCTGATATGTGTTTATTTGATACGTGCTGAACGACACTCCATTGACAGGTGATGGAGATGGAAGCAGCAAATACTGAATATATCCACAGCTCCATCTATATAGACATGGACTTTCATCCAAGTCAGGAAAGTTTCAAGGACCCGCGGTTACTCCTCCCTCGATGCAGGATCCATTCCAGTTGAAGGGCTGTCAGCAAAATATTCTTGGTGCTTCAAGTTCACACCATACTGTTCCAATAGAAACGGGTGAGTCCTCAAGAAAAACCTTCACTGGAAAATAGACTGTAACTAGTAAGTAGCTTCAAACCACAGAAGAAAATATATGATTCCTATTAACACACAGTAGAGGGTCACCAAAAATCTAGGTGTATTCGTGCGGGATAAAAGGAAGGGATTTTGACAAAGATGGAAACCTGGTGAAGCTATGTTGGGAGCAAGATGACAACCAATATAAGGATGCATTTGCATCAGTATTTAACCTCTATGTTTCTTCCATTTATGCTTTTTACTCGTATAATAAACATCCCCTACATACAGCCATGTGACAGAATCACAGCATTAATTTGCCATCTTTAGAAGCTCATGTTATACATCAAAAGTGACCTTTAGCTGAGCATGTTCTCACATGTGTGATGCATAACATGAAGTGCTGTCCTAAAAGCAATAGCAATCGCTCATCCGATAGTGGTGGTCATTCTGCCCAATCCACTGTAAACTAGTTGGGGATGTATCAATTTTTTTTTGGCTGGGGTCTCAACGCCTATCAATGAAAAATCCCTGCTGCTAAAGCTACTGTTTAATGGAAAGACAGGGCTCTTCAGATTAGACGGCTTGAATCTTCAGGTTCTAGGACATGCAGACAAATAGACAATGGCAGGAAGCAGCCTCAAACTGATCAGTTGGAGATCTCAAGCACTGCCCCTCATCATCACTGTCATCATCTTGAGAAGTTTCTAGTAAGAGATGGGAATAAGTTCAAGCCTCAAGATTTATACTTTTAAGCTCAGAGCAGAACAAGAAGGTAGAGGAAGAGAAGGCACCATCTTACAGTGCCAATTGTTGAGTTTATACAACCTAAACAAAGTAACAAGGAGGTAAACACGGTTGCCTGCTATATGCATGGATGGCATATATGCTTCTATCAGCTTAACAGTGGAGCCCATTAAATTAAGAATATTCAAAATTTCAGGCTTCATTTGATTTTCAGGTACTATAATGATTTCTGTGCAACAATTAAGAGGCTCCATAAATGAATGCTAGTGAATCTGAACTGAATAAATTAGGAAAGTCATTAGGATCCCCAGAATACATAGAAGCAGACGCCTGATCCAAAAGCCCAATGCATGGCAAGCCCATAGGTTTTTCCACACAAAAAGGGAACAAGGGCCTTCCAAAAAGCATTGGACCATGGACTATCAATTTCGTAAATGTTGACTTTGTCTTTCTTTTAGGGGTTGTTTACACGCGAAATTTTTGAATATCCACTTCGCCGGATGAATATGTGGATATTTTGACATATTTGTTAATTCCGCACTTTTAGGTTTAATCAGACGATTCAGGGTTCGTGTACTGGACTTTTTCCCACCGACTGGAGTCGGTGTTAATTTACATCGGACCAGTCCGAACACCTTTGATTAATTGTCGGAGAATGCTTTTTGCCTCTATACGTTGTGACACAGATGATCTTGACGATCGGCCGTTACAGGAACATACTCTTGCACAGAAATTTGGAGACTTTATTTCTTTGAACACATAATTTGAATTACAATTGGTCCTTTGAGACCTTTACATATGGTCCCAATCGTGTAATCGGGTCTTCAAGATTACATCATGTTGCAACAAGAGTCTTTGAATTTGCTTCAGTCTGTATTTGGATCTTTGAATTTGACTTCGTCATGATCATATCATTGAATTTACTTTTGCCCCTGATCGGACGGTTGAATTTGAATTCGTCACGAGGACCGTTGGATCAATAAGATGATCATTGTCGATCCCTCAAAGTTGTTTCATGGTCATTGTTGAATCCACAAAACCGCGGTGTTGAGATACACAGGCCGAGGGTCATAAGCACATGAATCACAACTCATTTAACCAATACAGGACTATTGCCCAAGGGGACTATGCTCAAATATTCCAACACTCCCTCTCACGGCCAAGATGGGCCGTGGACATTAATCGGGTGGAGGTGACAAGAGGAGTTGGGCTAAAACCATGCTCTGATACCATGTTGAATCCACAAAACCGCGGTGTTGAGATACACAGGCCCAGGGTCATAAACACATGAACCACAACTCATTTAACCAATACAGGACTATTGCCCATGAGGGGCTATACCCAAATATTCCAACACTGCCCCTCAAGGCCAAGATGGGCCGTGGACATTAATCGGGTGGAGGTGACAAGAGGAGTTGGGCCAAGACCATGCTCTGATACCATGTTGAATCCACATCGTGGTGTTGAGATACACAGACCCAGGGTCATAAGCACATGAACCACAACTCATTCAACCAATACGAGACTATTACCCAAGGGAGACTATGCCCAAATATTCCAACAGTCATAATTACTCTTTTGATTGTGATTTGACCCTTAAGTTATCTTGGTGTCCATAGAGGACATTCCCGTCTGAGGCAGGGTATATTTGTAATTTTCCCTCCATCAGGGTATTTCTGCAGTTTTTCCAAACTTTGGGATATTCTTGCAAATTCTTACTTTCTTGGAGATAGCCCCGTCACTTCTTGACTTCAAGGACATTGACTTTTCGGATATAGTCCGGTCACTTCTCGACTTCCTGAGCATTCTTGTCATTCCGACTTTTCGGTATATATTTGACATTTCTTGACTTCTCGGAGATAGCCCTGTCATGTCTCGACTTCCTGGGCATATCAACCACTTCTTGACTTTCGGAGATAGTCCCGTCACTTCTTGACTTCCTAGCATATCTGCCATTCCTTGACTTTTTGGAGATCGCCCCGTCATTTGACTTCCTGGGCGCTCCTGACTTCCTTTCTTGACTTCTCTCGAAAATAGCCCCGCCATTTGACTTCCTGGGTATTCCTCGTCTTGATCTCTTGACTTTTCGGAAATAACCCTGTCATCCGACTTCTTGGACATTCCTCGTCTTCATTTCATGACTTTTCGAAAATAACCCTGTCATCCGACTTCTTGGGCATTCCTGGTCTTCATTTCATGACTTCTCGGAAATAACCCCGTCATTCGACTGCCTAGGCATTCCTCGTCTTGATTTCTTAACTTTTCGGAAATAACCTCGTCATTCGACTTATTGGGTATTCCTCGTCTTAATTTCTGACTTTTCGAAAATAACCCTGTCATCCGACGTCTTGGGCATTCATCGTCTTCATTTCTTTACTTTCCAGGGTTTAATTAATTTCACCACTTTTGAGTTTTCGGACATGATAGCTCTCGGCCATGAAAAAGATACATGGATTTGGATGGTTAGTCATAAGCCGAACTCAGGAGATCGCACACCGCTTCAGGAAAGGGGCATGGTCTCGCTCCACCGAGTCGTGCAAACGACGCCAACCGGAACAAGAACATTCTTTGGTAATTTTGAGACCCCACAAATGGGAGTATTTCCGTAATTTTCCGTAATCAGGGGTATTATTTCTGCAATTTTCCTACCACTGGGAATATTTCTGCAATTTCCCTGCCACCGTAGATATTTCTGCAATTTTCCCACCACCGGGGATATTTCTGCAATATCTCCAACACCTGGGGTATTTCTGCAATATCTCCAACACCTGGGGTATTTCTGCAATTTTTGAACGTTCCAGGGTCTTTTCTACAATTTTCTGACCATCAAGGGTTTTTCCATAAATTGGGGAACAGTCACTTGAATTTCTGATTTTTCTGAATTTTTTCCAAAGTACATGGACTTTTGCATAATTTTGCAAAAGCTTGGGGTAGAATTGTAATTTCTGAAATATGCAAAGACTTCTTCATAATTTCTGCATAAGGGACCAGACTTTGAGCATTTCTGAGTTTCCCACAAATTCCTGACATTTCTTTGTTATGAATTTACAACAATACAAAGATAGTCCTTCATGACGGGATTTTCTAACAATATACCCTAGTACGAGGACCTTCTTGCAAAAGAAATCTTTCAAACTTGGGGGGGGGGGGGAATCAGCCACCATGGAGAGGGGCGCAAGCCCCTTCTCCTTCTTCTCCAGGCTCTTGTCTTCCTCTTCACTTGGGCCTCTAAGAAGCTCTCCAAGTCTTCAAGTGCTCAGAACCCAAGTGATGCCAAGCCCTTCTCTCTTGCTTTGTGTCTTTCTTTTGGAGCTCTAGACTCCCTTTTATAAGAGGTGGAAGTGGACCGGAGGCTAGTGGCTCTGGTGGAAGCACCCTCCTCCAGTGGAAGTCCAAAGGTTAATGTGAACACCCCCTCCCCCCTTCTCTTCCTCTTCTTTTTCTTCTCTTTTTCTGTTTTTTTTTCTTGCGCAGGAGAGAAAGGACCAGAGGGGGTCCAGTTACACAGTGACCGGAGGGGGTCCCCCTCCGGTTGTACATCACCGGAGGGAACCCCCTCCGATACTGCTATGACCAGAGGGGGTCCCCCTCCGGTTTATCACCCACCGGAAGGGGTTCCCCTCTGGTTTGTAGGACCGGAGGCCCTCCGGGACCACACTACCGGAGGGGGATCCCCCTCCGGTTCAATGCCACCGGACGGGGGTCCCTTCGGTGCTGCCTGACCGGAGCCCCCCCCCCTCCGGTCTTCCTGTTGTTCGCGAGAGAGGGGCGAGGGGCGGAGGGGGTTTTGTTCATTCTTTTTTTTTCTCTTTTCTTTCCAGCAAATTTCATGGTTCAACAGGGGTCATGCTACCATGATTCATCAACATGGCATAGAGAGAGAAAAAAGACTTACAAGTACATACAGTTTTGGCTGAGCTACTAGCTGATCTTTGTCTGACTAGTTTTGCAACTACAAACACATTATTTAGGAGGTACAGATTATAGTATTTTGTCGTAGTTTCCAAAAGTTAATGAGCAATAATATTAATAAGAGCTTCATTCATTAGTGATCCTCTTGTTTAAACTTGACATGAACATTTCATTTATGAAGGGAGAAAATTCACTCAGACATGCTTTGGAACACCCAAACAACTTCCATCCTAATTTACTTCATTCACCTAGGGCGCTTTGATAACCTATCAGGGTAAACCAGGCTAAGTTATTCCAGAGTTAAGCCTAACCGAGTTTGGCAACTAGTTTATTATTCTACCTAGAATAAAAAAATAAAATAATTAAAACAGTTAACATAAAATAAATAAGAAAACCACATAACCTTACCCTACCCGACCATGAATAGCTAATTCGGCCTTTTTGGTCCAATAAGCTACTCGACCCTAAATAACCTACCCGTGCTACCAAACCCGATTAGGCAGAATAACAGGAATAAGCCACCCTATTCTACCCTTATTCAGCTATCAAAGCCGCCCCTAAAGACTGACTAACCCAACGACAAGACTATATAGGAGAAAAAAATAGGAGACCTGCATTTGCTTACCTCACGTAGTGCTTTAGAAAGATCATCCATTGTCAAGACCAGACAAGACTATATAGGAGAAAAAAAATAAGAGACTTGCATTTGCTTACCTCACGTAGTGCTTTAGAAAGATCATCCATTGTCAAGACCAGACGTTTGTCCTGTAAAATTGTAAGTTCAGAAAAAAGGGATTACAAAATAACATATACAAACTGCTAGTGGAAACAGTTTGCACCTTCTGCTGCTTGTCTCGCTTATCTTTGATTATTGTCGACTGCCTTGCCTTACAATGCCTACAGGTACCATAAGAAATTAACTAAATACTTTTCACCAGTACAATAAGCTCAGCTGTTAAAAAATGATATCTTAAATACAAGAAAATTAAGGACCTATAAAAAGCAGTCACATGAATGCAACATCATTTGACCAAAAAAGACTTGAAGCTTTTTATTGCTGTATGGAGTGACTTCTCCAGAAGAATTCTTTACACTACATGCGATGACCCAACCAATTGGACTGATTATGAACATGCATACTAGAATAAGGACAATAGACCCAAAACTGTATACTTCTTTGGACCAGCTCAAAGATTAATATGCTGGGTAGGGTAAGATAACATTGTTAAGAAGTGCTGATAGTACTTTTTATTGCTCTTCTTTTTTCCCTCAACTATAAAAGGTTCATTCTCGTGCAAAATGCCCATGAACAATGAATATCTAAGGATGTTGTCCTTAGCATAATTGTTCTACAATGTATATCATAATACAGAGGGGAACATACTGAAGTGCATCACTTGCAACCTCGGCAATGAACTTCTGAGCTGCTACAGCTATCAGCCTAGTCCTGTTGAAAAAATATATATATGAAAATAAGGTAATAACTCCATGGAAAGAGAGTTAACACAAAAGCACCAGATAAAAATTATGAGTCAAGACCATTTCTGATGCCTGACTGACATGGAACAACCCTATATATTGAGCTCCCTAACAGTTCGACTGGGAGCTACCCCTTTTTCTAGTGATTGTGTAGATTATAACAATACATGATGAGGTGTTAAATTGCAATTTCATAGACAGATTAAGCAGCATTGCAAAGCCTCGGTTCATATGATACAGATACCAAACAATGTGCAATCCAAATACCATGTGCCATGGCATTCCCAATTGCACCCTTCATGAGGTGAGGTGTTGAATTGCATTTTCAAGATAAGCTACATCACCAATGAGTGTAGATTTTTTTTTTTTTTTGGAAGGTGACCAAAAGAGGCCACAATTCATTAAAATAAATAAGCAAAGGATACAGAGGAGCTACAAAAAGGAAAACCCCTGGACTCTACCAAGATGGTAGAATCTTGACAGGGAACAGAAACCCCCCTCCTACATAGGCCAAGGCCTCAGATAGTTAGACATAGACTACAGGATCAATCTTGTCCACCCTCCCAATTTGTACAATAGGATGACTGTTGTACAGTGGAGTTAAAAACAGAGAAATGGCATTCCCGGATGTTTTGAATGTAGCTCCTGGTAATGTTGGATGGATATTTGAACTCATCCCTGAAGATTCTATTATTTCTCTCTCTCCAGAGTCCAGATGGCCCATAACATCGCTGGAAGACACATCATCCATAATTCCTTTTCTTCAGTCGCTGGGTAAATGTTTCTCCATCTCATAATGAGTTCTTGAACATTATCTCCCCAATTCCAGTGCAGCCCTATTGTCTTGAAAAGCTGAGACCATACTGCTGTAATGATTCCACAATTCAGGAATATATGATCCATAGTTTCCTTGAAGTTTCCACAGAATATACAGCTGTCCCTGACATCTGGCTTGAACTTCTTCACTCTATCATTTGTCAAAATTCTGTTCCATGCTATTTTCCACTAAAAATTCTAATTTTGATAGGTAATTTCTTGTTCCAGACCTGCTTGTGCCAGACTACTTTCTTCCCTCCTTGCCCCAACATTTTAACTGCTGATTTCACTGAGAATGTACCCGACTCTTCCCATCTCCATACCCTGGTGTCTTGCTTTCCTTGGGTTATATTCATACTATCTAACAAATGTGAGAGCTCCAGAAATTCATCAAATTCCTTATCCATGAGATTACGATGAAAACTCAGACTCCAATGAGAGTTATCTCCTGGTTCTGACCAGAATGAGCTGATACTTATCCCCATTGTTCCTGCAATCCCATAAAGATTAGGAAACTTTTCCTGTAGAGACATATTATTCACCCAGGGATCCTTCCAAAACCTTGTTTTTTGACCATCACCCACTTGTAACATAGCTGAGCACCTGTAGAAGTCCCAATTATTCATGATGTTCTTCCATACTGAGGATAAGTGAGCGTTATGAAGTCTCCGAAAACTATGCTTCATGATTATGCAAGTATTTCTTTCTCACAATAAGATTTATTCTATATCAGCCCTCCAAATCCATTTCATCAGAAAAGCACTGTTTATTATGTCCATAGGTATCAGGCCAGCTCCCCCCTCTTCCTTTAATCTGCATACATGTTTCCAGGCTATGGGGTGGATACCTTTCTCTTCTGGTCCTCTTCCTTTCCAGAAGAAAGCAGCTCTCATTGATTCAATTTTCCTTCAAACAGACCTTGGCACCTTGAAGATGGATAAATAATAAAGTGATAAATTTGTAAGGATAACCTTGGAAAGGATCCATCTGCCCCCTGCTGATAACAATTTACCCTTCCATGAGGCAATTCTATCACCTACTTTCTTAACAATGTTGTCCCAATCTGTTACTTTTATAACCCCATCAGATAGTGGCAATCCCAGGTACTTGATAGGAAATGATCCCCATCTCGCACCTAGAATTTGCTCAATATGTTCCCTCCTATCTTCATTTAAATTTATACCCACTATCTTGCTCTTGGAGCAGTTGATTTTCAGGCCAGTTACTGTCTCAAGTAGTGTGATCAATATTCTCAGATTAAGTAGCTTGTCCTCCACTGCAGATGAAAATAAGATTGTGTCGTCTGCATATTACTCTGAGCCTCTTCCCACCTTAATCCCTTCAATAAAGCCTGCTGCCCTTGCCTTTGTCCACATGGCACTAAGGACCTGTCCAAGTAAGACAAAAAGTAGAGGGGACAGTGGGTCTCCTTGTCTCAATCCTCTTGAACTGCCAAAGTATCCACAAGTCGCACCATTAACTAACACTGAGAACCTTGCAGTCTTGACACAGCTCCTCACCCATGCAATCCACTGTTGATCAAACCCCATAATCTGAAGAATTCTGAATAAGCACTTCCAATTCACCCAGTCATATGCTTTCTCAAAGTCAATTTTGAGGAGCAAACATTGTTTCCTTCTAATCTTCTGCCATGAATGCATTCATATGCTGCCATGTAATTGTCGAGAATGAATCTTCCTTTCAGGAATGCTGACTGATTGTTATCCATCAAGCTGCCCACTACTCCTCTCAGTCTATTAGCTAAAGCTTTTGTTATGATTTTATATGTGCCATTGAGCAAACTAATTGTTCTGTAGTCGTTCAGCGACTTTGCATTTTCTTTCTTTGGAAGTAGGACCAGATATGTTGAGTTAAAGAGTCATCTGGCCATGGTGACTTATTGGGATCCATTTCAAAGACAACCTTTATTATCTCTTCTTCCAAGAATGGCCCGACTAGCTGTTTAGAATCATCTTCTGAAATTTTCTGGAACATATCATTGCTGATTTGAGGCCTCCACTGATCTTCTTCCTTGAATAAAGCTACATAGTGTTCCACTGTGGTTTTCTGAATGTCTGGCTCCTCTACAACCCTTGTATTCCCCACATTAAGGCTTGCAATATGAATTTTCCTTTTCTTCACACTGGCCATTGCATGAAAATATGTTGCGTTCTTATCCCTTTCCTTGAGCCATAGTTCTTTAGCTCTTTGTCACCACTTAATTTCTTCTCTATTTGACAATTCTTCATATTCCTGTTTGATACATTCCCACTTCCTTCTCTCTTCATCTGATAACACACCTTGATCATTTTTGGTATCAAAGTCTTCTATACTTTGGAGAAGATCTTGCCTTATTCTAGCAGCTTGTCCAAAGGTCTGTTTGCTCCATGCTATCATCTTCCCTTCATCCATTTTAATTTGTTTACCAGTGAAAGACAAGCATTTGATCCATTTGGTGCTTCCTTCCACCATTGATCCACCAGATCTTTAAAGTCCTCATGCCTTTCACATGCTCTCTCATACCCGAATAATCTGCTCTGTTTTCTCTGACCCTTTGTGCTCAACATTATAGGTATGTGGTCAGAAAGCACTCCGGGAAGTCCTTTAGCCGTAAAACTGCTAACTCTCTGTGCCATTCTGCTGATATAAAAATTCTGTCCAGTCTTGACTTAGATTTGCTCTCCCCTGGGCCTATCCAAGTGAAGAATAGTGAGCTCAGCTGTACCTCTAAGAGTTATGCCTGCTGAATCCAATGCTGGAATAAGTCCATCTCCACTGACCAGCTAACTTGATTAGATCTTTCCCCTGGGAACCTGACTGCATTGAAATCCCCCGTGACATACCAGGCCTCTCTGCTACCACTAGAGAGTGTACAGGGTTCCTGGAAAAAAACTTTCTTTCTGATCATGTTTTACTGGCCCATATACCCCTGTGAACAGCCATTGAAACCCATCTTTTTGCATTCTGAACTTTATTGTTATACTATACCATTCCAGTGTTTCCTCACAACTTTGAAGTACCTCTTGGTTCCAAAGTACCAATATCCCTCCTTTAGACCCCTCCTCAGGTTTAAAACACCATCCCTATAAAAAGTTTCCTCCAAGTTTCCTTTTCCTTATCCCTTCCCTGTCAAATGACTCCATTTTTGTTTCTTGGATACACAGAATATCCATATGCTCCCTCAGAACCATGGCTTTAATTTCTCTGATTTTTCCTTCCCCATTCAGACCTTTGCAGTTCCAGGAGACTATCTTGATTGATCGATTGTCAACTTCCCCTTGTTTGCTTGCTTCTTTGATCTGATCCCCTCCATCATCCTGTTTGATTGCAAATACATCAATCCTCTCCTGCCTATTTTCTGCCCACCCCCGGTGCCCTTTTTCTTCAGACTTAACTGCAGATTTAAGTCCCTCCTAATTTTCCTCAGAGTTCTCCTGACTAATTCCTCTCTCCCTACAAATGATATTCCAACCATTAACCCAATTAGCTTTATAAGGTCATCCGACCATTTGATCCTCTGCATCTGGACTTACCACAGCCAAAGGTCTGAAATTCTCCATCTCTTCCTGTGACTCTTCACCCATGCTATTGCCTCCCCAGAAATCCAATGCAGAGCTAGAATCAATCTGAACACTTTCCGATCCCCTATTCTTCATTTCTGACTCACAGACCCGATCCCTCGATCCTCCTGTTACTTGACACACAACCCCGCAATCATCATCCTCCAATATTGTCCCACCATAACCTCCAGTTGAGATTAGAGGGCCAAGATGGGTTTTCCTGATGTCTTCCCTACCACCTGTACAGCGCTGGCCAGTGTTAACACCCTGGCATGAAACCTGCCAGTACCGTGGAGAAGTTGCAGGACCAGGACACAATGGCGGAAGCAATACCTTCTGAGAGGGCCTTCTCGCAACATCTGTGCCAGCGGAATGGAGCAACCATCCACCACAGCTGATGATGGAGGTATCAGAGCGCTGGATTCCTCTCATATCTTCCACGCCGACCGAAGACCCTGCTTTCTGGAAACGCGGGGAGGGGAGGGGGGGACAACTTGTATCGGGCTCTTGGTGGAGAAGAAGACCCGGAGCATTACCCAAAACATTATTACCCAACAGATGACACCCGGATGACTTACCCAATACGATATGAGAGTCAAATATCGGGTAAGTCATCTCGGTCTATGAGGGGCCCACGCCTGTATATCTTCTTCACCCGATAGAGCTGCCCAGCCATTCGCGCCGCCCTCCTCGACGAGAGAGCCAACACCAGCTTGCGAGATCTCCTCTGGGGGCCTTCGGGCTTGGAGAATCACCTCGGGACCCCTTAACATCTCCAAAAAGTTTATTCTCTTTGATCCGCTACCCTCAGGAACTCTTTCCCAAAGGCCAGTTTTGCTCTGCTTGCCGTCTTGGACCACCGAGCTCATGATGACTGGCTCTGGAACCCGTGCTTGCATTCCTCCAGCTGTCTTTCCTGCAGGGCTCCGATTCTGCCTCTGCAAACTCAGAATGGGTTGTTCCCGAGTTTCCAACTCGTTACCTACCAAGGACGGGTTCTCCAACTGCCCTACTTCAGACAGACCTTTGCAGGACAGCTTCCAGTAGCTGGAGACCACCTCTGCCCATGTCCAGTCCATGGACACAGACTGCACTCTCTTACATGCATCCCCAAGCTCCACAATGGCCGTTATCCAAAACTTCTTCCCTCCCGACTTGATGAGCACTCCCTTTGGTATCTATAGTAAACTATCCACCTCTACCATGAGTCTAGCATACCTTAGGTTGACCCCATCAGGAGTGTCCCTGTCCACCCTCCTCAAGAACCCAAATGGTGCCACTAAGCTGTCAAATGTCGCCAGATTCCAGAGGTGAAGGGGGATTCCCGACATCCTGCACCAGAGTAGCTTACCCTGTGGGACACCTCGAGTAGCAGTCTCAATCGACCATGGCTTCCATCTTAAGCAATAACCATTCCTGTGAATCACTCCTTTATGAAGGCACAATTGTTTCCACTCTGGCCTAGGGAACCAGACTAGGAAGCCATCATTCTTCAGTTGCCTAATCCACCAAGAGTTGAAGTTCCAGGTAAGCTTCAAATAAATCCTCCGCAGCTCCTTTCTTGCCTTGTATTTCTCCCTGGACAGACACCACTCCACATGCTTCTAATCTTCTCCTGCCTTCCATCACCGTGGGGGACCACGGAATATCAACGATGGTTTGTTTCCCTTGAGGGGTCCACAGCCTAATAACCATCTTCTCTCACTGAATCTTCTTGTTGGCTGGCTTGATGCTTGATCTCCTTCCCGTAGTGGAGCTTCTTACAGAACCTCTTCCTATGGCCGACTCCCTAGCAGTACAAACACTTCACTGCATTTCTGCAATCTCTAGCCCAGTGCCCTCTCTCTAGACATCTGATACAAAGATCTTGTTGCACTGGCAGCAGCTTTTGCTCCTTGTTTCTACCAAGTTTCTCAGCTACAGGAGACTTCCTTCCCCTCTTGACTGAACTCCGACCTTCTTCAGATCCCTCTTGCATCCCTCTACCACCAACACCACCCTCCTTCCCCCTCTCTCTCAGCAGATCCATGATAAATACAAGAGTTTGTTCAATTAGGGTCTGCAATGATGACTAATAAACCTGTTTTTGAAAATAAGTTGATATCCCTTGGTCCCCCTTGGTGATATGCCTTGGTCTTATAACAACACATGATGGCATGGGGTTTACTATGAAAGAGGCCCGCTTGGAGGACCAACTGCACCAAACCGAATATGAAATGAAAGCATGAGGCCACACATTATCAGGGTTAAAGGACCTATGCTTTGAATAATCTGCCTTTGCCTACTATCCCAGGACGGTCTTTTTTTCCCCTTCATGAATTGTAAATAACTCGTGAGTGCAATAAAACCCTTTTTTTTTCATTTTTTTCACCACAGACCCATTTATATATAATTGTATCGTTTTGAGGAAAGGTTCGTGAAAGAACAAGATCTATAATTCGGTCACATCACAGATATCATGATTTGCATAAACTAATTTCATCTGCATCTTTTGGTAGCACATCCATCAATCAGTCATGAAAAGTTTTTAAATTCTAGCCATAAGTCATGAAAGATCACTCTCACCTTTCAGGTCCATAAGATTTATCTAAAACATGCCCCAATTTTTTATAGTTCACATGTGCTTTGACCTTACTAGCATAACTCTGATATCTTAGGAGGAAAAGTATTAAGAAAATGAGAAAAAGGATGGAAAATTAAAAATTAAAGATGATCATTACTTGTCTATCTGTTCTTCAACTAATAAAAGCTGTTACACATATCTTTTTCATTAATAAAATAAGATATATAAAAGTATCAAGGTAGTCAAACCAGCAGTCCCTGTATGGATGCCTTCAAGGATCTCTAACTCATTTAGAAAACAGAAGTCATCAGGATCTACAACAAACCAGTAAAGTCTAGCTTCTTCAAAACTGAAAAGTACAAGGTCCCCCTTCAGATAGCATCCACAAGGATATCCCCTGCAGAGTGTAACTCTAAAGCATAAGCACTACCAATCTGTGGCATATCATACATATCAGGTGTCCCCATCTTTGTGATCGCTTACCAGTTCATGAGAGTCACGTAGCCTCTGCCACTAATGTGAAATGATGTATACAGTATATTTTTCACAGATTGCAAGAAGCTCAAGGAAATATACCCCAGAAGTCAAGATTTCAGTGTGATGTGCCATGGCCGGTCCCAAGCCCGGATGAGAAAAGAGGAGGGTTTGTGTTAGGTCGACAGCCAGCAGTAAAATTTTGTCACATCTCCAACATGAATTCTGATCCAAATACATTATGTGCTAATGCTAGGGCGTTCCCCGTAAGCGACGCGTTACATCGGAACCCGGATGGAATGACAAGTGAGCAAGGGCTGGCTAGGGCGTTCCCCGTAAGCGACGCGCCGCAATGGCGCCCGATTGCGGTGTCAAATAGGCAAGGGTTCTCGTGTGGGGTTGGACGCACACGGGTAAAGAAGCAAGTCCAAAAACATAGGATCCGTCTAGCTACTTGGAATGTAGGAACTTTAACAGGTAAGGGTTTAGAATTAGTTAAGTTAATGAAGGACAGGAGGGTTAACATAGCTTGCCTACAAGAAACTAGGTGGAAAGGACATAAAGCTAAAGACATTGATGGATATAAAATTTGGTATACGGGTAATAATAACTCTAGAAATGGTGTTGCTATAATAATAGATAAAAACTTAAAAGACAGAGTTGTGGAAGTAAATAGATTGGGGGATAGACTAATGTTAATTAAACTTATCTTAGGTGAGGATATTTTGAATATAATTAGTGCATATGCACCTCAAGTAGGATTAGAAGAGAGCATTAAAAAGCAATTTTGGGAGGTTATTGATAGTTTGATCCAAAATATCCCTAGTGAAGAGAGAATCTTTATTGGAGGGGATCTTAATGGTCATGTGGGTATAGATAATAGAGGCTATGAGAGGATTCATGGAGGGTTTGGTTTTGACAACAGAAATGACATGGGTAACACTATTCTTGATTTTGTTGTGGCCTATGATCTAGCAATTACTAATACCTTCTTTAAGAAGAGGGACGAACACTTAATAACATACAAGAGTGGAACACATATAAGTCAAATTGACTATTTTCTCATTAGGAAGGTCGATAGAGTCTTGTGTAAAGATTGTAAAGTTATTCCTGGTGAGAGTCTAGCCCTTCAACATAGGTTGTTAGTAATGGATGTCACTATCCCTAAATTCAAAAGAAAGATCATTATAAATAATTATTCCAAGATTAAATGGTGGAATTTAAAAGGTAAAAGTTTAAAAACATTTAAAAATCATCTATTAAAGGAAAATATTTGGAATTTAGAACAAGAAACTAATGTAATGTGGAATAATGTTACAAATTGTATAACGAGGGTTGCAAAACAACTCTTAGGCGAATCTAAAGGTAAAAAGAATTTAGACAAAGAGACTTGGTGGTGGAGCGAGGAAATCCAAAATACCATTAGAGTAAAAAAGGAATGCTTTAAAGTTTGGCAAACTAACAAAAATGACCAAACCCTAGAAGCCTATAAAATCGCTAAAAAGAGAGCTAAGAAAATAGTTAGCGAAGCTAAATCAAAGGCATTTGAAGATTTATATAATAAATTAGGAACCTGAGAGGGTGAAAAGGACATATTTAAACTTGCTAAATTAAGAGAAAGGAAAACTAGAGATTTAGATCATGTTCGGTGCATTAAAGGTGAAGATCAAAGGGTTTTAACTAAGGATCTTGAGATTAAAGGGAGGTGGCATAGCTATTTTCAGAAGTTACTTAATGGAGATTCCGTCAAGGATTTATCTCTAGAAGGTACCCAAGAGTCCACAATATTTGATAAATATCAATATTTCAGGCGTATTAAGATGTCAGAAGTGGAGGATGCTTTAAGGAAAATGAAAGTGGGTAAGGTCTTAGGATTAGATGGCTTACCTATTGAAGTATGGAAATGCCTATGAGATATTGATATTCAGTGGCTAACTAAATTTTTTAATAAAATTTTAAAGGAACGGAGAATGCCAGAAGTTTGGAGAAAAAGTGTTGTAGTTCCTTTCTATAAAAACAAAGGAGATATTCAAAGTTGTAATAATTATCGTGGAATTAAGCTTATGAGTCATACTATGAAACTTTGGGAAAGAGTAATTGAAAAACGCCTCCGATGTATGACTACTGTATCGGAAAATCAGTTTGATTTTATGCCAAATAGATCTACTACATAAGCTATTTTCTTACTACGGCAGCTAATGGAGAACTATAGAGAGATGAGAAAAGATTTGTATATAATTTTTCTTGATTTAGAGAAGGCGTACGATCGAGTACCGAGAGAATTGATTTGGTGGACATTAAGAAAGAAAGGAATCTCTCAAGGATATGTTGATTTGATTAAAGATATGTACGGCGGTGCTATTACTAGTGTTCGAACTATTGCTGGGGAGATTAGTGAATTTCCCGTTTCTATAGGTTTGCATCAAGGTTCTGCACTAAGTCCGTATCTCTTTGCCTTAGTTATGGATGAAGTAACTAAACAATTGCATGAGGATATCCCTTGGTGTATGCTATTTGCAGATGATATTGTTTTAATTGATGAGAGTATTGATGCTCTAAATGTTAAGTTAGAGCGTTGGAGACTTGCCTTGGAGTCTAAAGGTTTTAAAATTAGTAGGAGTAAGTCAGAGTTTATGCACTGTAATTTTAGTAATGGGAGAGTGGTTCAGGAAGACATGGTTCTAATTGATGGACATAACATTCCGAAGAGTAGTAGTTTTCGATATTTAGGGTCTATCATACAAGAGAATGGGGAGATTTATGATGACGTTACGCATAGGATTAAGGCAGGCTAGTTAAGATGGAGAAGTGCATCAGGTGTTCTTTGTGATCGTCGTATGCCTGTGAAACTCAAAGGGAGGTTTTATAGAACGGCTGTGAGACCTACTTTGTTATATGGTACCGAGTGTTGGGCAGTACGAAAGGAACACATCCACAAAATGTGTGTAGCAGAGATGAGGATGTTGAGATGGATGTGTGGCAAGACTAAGAAAGACAAGATTAGGAATGAGCGCATCCGTAAGGACTTAGGGATAGCTCCAATTGATAGCAAAATGAGAGAAAATAGACTCAGCCTGATGGTTTGGACATGTGTTTCGTCGCCCTAACTCAGCGCCAGTTAAAAGATGTGACCAAATCTTAGTGGATGCTAGTAAAAGAGCTCGAGGAAGACCTAAAATGAGATGGTACGATGTTATTAGGAAGGACATTAGTTCATTGAGTTTAAATATGAATATTGCACTTGATAGAAATCTTTGGCGGAACAGGATTCATGTAGCCGACCCCAATTAATTGGGATAAGGCTCTGATGATGATGATGATGATGATGATGAGGGCAGTTTCTTTCTCCATTCTCCCCACCCCAAACACAACATAAAATGACCTTCCTTAGAGATGTTTGATTTCTGATTTGAAATAATCACACCTATAGACCCCAAAAAAACCACATAATATACCAGGCTACACATTGAAGAGAAAAGGAGATATGCTTCTCGAAAGTCCAAAAAAGCATATAACACACATTTGTTGGTCATCTCTTGTTTAAGGAACCCGTTGGCTTCTTCAATTGGACTCTTTCTGATCTCTGAAATTTTACTAGTACTCTGAACATTTTGTGACATGGACAGAGTAAGGCTAATAATTTCAATATTGGTCATTGAAGTAGAATATCCATAGAGAGGAAATTCTTCGAGTGCTGGTAGAAAGTGACCTTTTTGAAACTTTGAATCTTGAATTACTCACACTTCCAAATATTTCTGTATATTTTCAACAATATGACTGGAAAAACAAATCTTGTGTGAGAAACCACATTGACAGTCCACTACATCCAATCATGTTTGTTCATGCCCAGCTGTGATGCTTTTTAATCCCCTTCACAATGATGAATTAGCCAGCTCCATGTTAATATCAGGTTCATAAAGGCTCATGCAAGTTGGCAAAACTGTTGGGATTTTACCTAAATTGACTCGTTGGCTGATACTTTCCCCTAGGAAAGATCACATATCCCTTCACCAAACTTGCCTCTTCCACTCTTTGTCTAGACTCTTTCTCTAGTTAGGAAGACACATGAAAATTGATCCCTGGTTATATGAGCTTAAATTGCATAACTAAAAAGGTAGTTTTACACTTGCCAACTGGCCTTGCACTAGTTTTAGAAGACCCTTGCTCATCTAAATCTTACTCATCCAAAAACTTGGCACCACTTCTATTCTCATAAAAGGCTGCCATTAGGTAGGCAGTTAGTCATAAAGTTATACCAAATCCCTCTATTCCCTCTGTTTGGATTCCACCTTGTTCTCATCGTCATCCATTCTCCTTCCTTGGACGCTTCATTGGATTTACCCAAACTAAGATTGATGGGGTAAGGTGTGTAATGGTGATATGATGATGACTTGGTTGAAAAAAGTAGCACAATAGACAAGTTTATCATCTACTTAGGATTATTATGGAAGATTCAAGGAATTCATAAGGCACATGCTATCTGATGGATTGTCATTGCAACGCCATGTAGGCTCTGGATGATGTAAAAAGTGGCATTCCAAGTCCAGGATGCATGCTCTCAGAGTCATCCGCATTACAAGTAAAGCCACAGCCGTTTACCCCAATACCCTCCGACTCTTGATAACAAAGCCCTAGTCCATCTTTAAGTTGATACATGAAATTGTATTAAAAAGTGAAATGATCAGACTTAAAATGACTTTCAAGAATTCATAATCTTCTAAAGATTTCGTAAACACCATCAGCTACCTAGCCTTTAAAGATAATAAACGGCAAAAACGAAGAAAAACGGAACAAAGGCACAATTTTCAAAAAGCATCTGGTGTCCACACTGCCTTCTGATTGGATTGCAATGACATTCTGTTTTCGATCCCAAAATTAAAGTACCTGATTTCGCTACAACAATAACCCATAAGAACAAATTTCAAAGACTAAACGGTGCAACGAAGGACGGTGTAGAGAGACTGGAAACAGAAAGCCGCGAATAGCAAGTACCCACAGTCGCAGGTCGGGGCACTGGAAGCCGCTTCGCGCCAGGTAATGCTCCACCAGCTCATCGGGTATCTGCAAAAACCCAGCAGCTCCGTTCCATTAGCTAACGAACCTGCGAAACCCAGGGAAAAGAAGGGACAAAGAAGAACATCTGGAGCATCGTCCTTTTTTTCTACTCACGGTAGGAGTGTAGTCCATGAGAGAAGCCAGGAATTCCGCCAGGGCGGCGTCGTCATCATGCCTTGCTTCCCCCGCCGGCGACGGCATCTGCAGGTGCTGCTGCTGCTGCTGGTTGAGATGGTAGTTCATCGTCGTCCAGCAGCTGCAGCTGCACACAAAGAGAGAGAGAGAGAGAGAGAAGAAGAAGACGACCGAAGAACTGACGAAGGCGGGCGCCGGGTGGGACCGGGTGGGGGGAGAGAGAGAGAGAGGGGCTGTGTGTCGGGTCGGGCTGTGCAGATGCGCTCCGGTTTAAAGGAAGGCGAAGAGTGAGAGGCCGATCCGTCGCCGGTCCTTTGTGAGATAACAGGCCGGACAGGACCGAGTCGATGGGCCACCATCTGATTTATCTGAGTAATATTTAGTAAACACTTAGGTGTGCACTAGTTTTAAATTTTTTATTTTAAAAAAAATTATGACATAAGATCCAAATCACCTTAACATGTGGTGTAAGTTATATTTTTATTTAATAATTTAAAAAATAAAAATAAATTTTTTTGAATTTTTTTAGAAAATCTAATTTAAATATGACTTACACTATCACAACTTAAAATTAAAGTGACTCAAGTGTCATATTATAAATTTTTTTAAAAATAAATTTAATACACACCCGAGACGTGTACTAACTCTGTGACCGTGCACTAAGCATTTTTAGTTGAGGTTTTAGTCAGATAACAACTTATCGCATATTCGCATTTGTTCGTGTGTATGTGGGGATGTACGTCTACATCCCATTAGAAAAGCTGGATCGATAGGATGGATGGCGCAACCCCTGCATCAGCCTAATTGTTAGTGACAGTCATGTCAATTTCCTCTAAATATCTAATTGTATCAAGTGAATTAATCATAAATGATTTCACAAGGTGGCTAGATAGATTTGCTCTAATTTTTGACGACCATTGATACTTTGTGTATTGAATTTGATGTATAAAGTCACGTAACGACGTAACATTTATTCTGGTTGACCCTCAAAAAAAAGTGAAAGGGCGTAGAAAAATATGTCCCACGTCAGATTAGTACGATGCTATTTTTCGCGCATTAAAGACCTAACTCGCTCGATGAAAAAATATAAGACTGAAATATTTTCTATGATTAAAATATTTTATATATAAACAAAATATTTTATTATAAAAATAAAATGTTTTATTTGATTTTAAAAATAAACTAATGAAATATTCTGTACAGATAAAATATTTTGTTACATTAACATTTGTTATAAAGATAAAATAATACATAAATGAAACATTTTGTTATAAGAACGAAATCTAACAAAATGTTTCAATTCTATACGAAATATTTTATTTCTATAATAAAATATTTCATTCTTCTACATAAATTTTTAATCTTATATTTTTTCATCGAGTGAGCTCGATCTTTAATGCGTGAAAAAGTGCGCCGTACGGGTCTGACGCGGGATGTACATTTTTATGCAAAAAGAGTCCTTTCATCTTTTTGGAGAGCAAATGAGAATGAACGTTACATTATGACATGACTTTATGCACCTCGATGCACAGACTATTACTCTTTTATGATTATGAAGATTTTGTGGAGGGCAACATGTGACCTGACAAACATATAGAGATGCAAGTAAAAATAATAATCGATTAATTCAGTAACTGATCAAATTATTAACACTTTGATCGGCCATCGATGGCGTAGTTAAAATTAAGTTTAGTAAATATAGTCAAAGGTGATGTATTTAAACTGTTATTTACATGAAGTAAACAACGGACATATATACAATCGTTATATCAAATTTTTATAGTTGATTCATATTTTGGAAATAAAGATAGTGCCCCACTCCTAGAAGACTGGAAACAAAAGTTAGAAACGCTATGAAAATTGTAACTATGCAATTTCTTACTGTTAAATTTGATATTTATCTATAATGAGCATACATTATATTTTCCGAATATTCAATAATAATAAGCGCAAATAGCATCTTCTGAACTTATCAATATTAACATTCAAACACTTCCAAATAACCATGTTATGTTATATTAAAAAGATTTTTTACAAATAAACTATTGTTAAATAATTATTTGCATATACCTCCGCCAACTTTTAAACACGGATAACGAGTTACACAACTCGTCTATAGCTCGGATGCTGTCAAAAAAGAATTCCGAATTCTTCAACGAGGCTACGTCTCCCCTTTTCACTAATTTAATAGCATGGGTTCTGCCAATCGATGGAGAACCACCTGTGACAAAGCAACACAGGACCCATATGTCTTGTTAGCTAAAGACAAAAGCTCAAGCGCCACGTTCAGTGGACATTCCACCTGCTGAGGTGCACCATCAAAAGCTTCCAGATCCTTAACACCAAGTACATGGAGAGGGGGGAAAAGGATCAAAGTGTACAGGAGAGGACGGCCTCTCCAAGGGGCTGCCGCACTGTCAGATGTGAACTGAATACCCCATGTCAAGAAATTTTGATCAGCAATAATGTCATACAAGTTTCTGCATCAAACAGCATAGTCGAGAGAAAGCAAAGTACTGAATGCAAAGCATATAAATAAGAGGGCCTCGAGCCCATACGGTCATATGACGGTCCTTTGGATGCCATCTCCGAAGTTTTAGACAGCATGCACATACTGCCACAAGATTAAAACCCCAGGAAGTGAAGTCTTTAGTAAAGCAACATCGACCGCAGAACGCTCAAACTCATCTGCGGACAGCATTGGCACCATGGGGTTGCTCCCCGGCACGGGTGGGAGTCTGCTGCATTGACCCATAGGCGGGATTAGTGGCTGGCAGCGGAGCGGCATGAGCTCCACCAGATCCTCGAGGAGCATCATATCCAGCGCCTCTTGGGGCATCATAGCTAGGGGCCCGGG
Source organism: Amorphophallus konjac (assembly GCA_022559845.1). Lineage (NCBI taxonomy): Eukaryota > Viridiplantae > Streptophyta > Magnoliopsida > Alismatales > Araceae > Amorphophallus > Amorphophallus konjac. The sequence goes on from CM040129.1 coordinate 206,197,636, forward strand.
TTGCATCATACCCCAGAGGTGCAACTCTCGAAGCGTCATATGCAGATGACCTCGAAGCATCATATGCTGCACCTCTGAATGCATCATAACCGGCAGCAGCACCTCTGGAGTTGTCATAGCCTGCCCCTGAAACTCTGGAGGCATCATAGCCTGCTCCTGCACCTCTGGAAACATCATATCCTGCAGCCGGGCCTCTTGAGGCTTCATAGGCTGCACCACCTCTGGAAGCGTCATAGCTACCACCTCGAGCAGCGTCATAGCTGCCGCCTCGGGAAGCTTCATAATTTGCAGCTCTTGGGACCTCATAGCCAGTGCCTCTGGGTGCATCATACATCGTTCTGGTTGGCGCAGTGTTCCCAGCATTTTCACCGTATGGAGCGGTACCGCCAGAAGGTGGGGCACGTCCCTTGTTTCAACACAAGAAAATAATGCATTTAGCATAAGAAGTAATGAAGAATGACTACAAAATGGATTTTCAGAGTCCATGCAATAAATTGTGTGCCACTTATTGAAGATCAATGTTATATATTGAGCTTCTCATTTAATTCCCAAAAGAATCAATAAGACTTCCTTTTACTGCACGGTATACCAGTTGAAGCGTAGGGAATAAGGATAATTCCAAATTAGTGCTTGGTGCCAGCTATGAGTAGGAGTTGAGGCAAAAATAGACAGAAACAGATGAAAAAGCATTTTGTCTCCAACAAAAGTAGGCACATGACATGACAGATCATTTATCTAGGAGATCTTCGGGGTCAACTAGCATCAGTTGAGAATTTTGCACCTTCTTCCTGAAGGCAAGCCCTTTGCACACCAACAAATATTGGCCAGGTTTGGGTAGAAACAGGGAGGTTGGCATCTGGCTGATGGCTGGCCACAAACCTGGTACTACTTAGCTTCTGTATACAGGCCGTAGGCCGACCCCGGATTGATAATAAGACCAGGTGGTGGCGGTGGTGTACTATATCCGAAAACAGCTGTGTGCAGTGGTCAAGGCTGCTCTAGGAAAACCAACTTCAAAGTTGGGCATAAAACATAATCCTTACATTTAAACACACATATAAAGAGAAAGAGAAGGTTAAAATAAATATAATATATATAATCATATGAATGCCAATACTAGATAATTCACAATAGCTGCTAGTGGGATAGTCAGTGTATAAAGATATATTGTTAAAACAGGATCTAGAGACGTTTCACAGGCCAGGTGGAGGCTCCCCGGTGACAAAATTCAAGCATTGGCTATGTCAACTGTGTCCACATCAAAAGGTAATGAGAATATGCAGTAAAGTTTGTGGGAGACCCAGCCTTCATGGTGTGTTACCGGTTTTTCCACAAAATGACAATCAAAGGATACTACTCAAAAGGTTTAACCCCACAATATGCCAATCTTTCTAAGTTATTATTCTTTGAGTAGTCGTAGTGTTATTATCTGAATTGTATATGCAAACCAAGTGAACCAAACAAAAAAGGTTTTATAAGATGAATACAAGAATCACTGTAATGCCCAAGTAGAACAGAAGTATTCACTTTTATTTGCATATCTAGAGTCAGTGCATTAATAATCAAAACATCTTTTTGCCATCTTTGTTTGGGAAGGACAACTCACTGCCAGTTGGTAATCATATGTACAGGACTAGATTGCTAATTGGGACAATGTTTCTCAAATGATATTTAATTTACCATATGTTCACGTTTGAAACTTGGAGCCATAAAAAGGTACTTCAAGGTTGGAGGAATGTAATCAGGTCAGTCCTTCTGATGAACGTAGGAGTTTGCTAATTTTATGGCTGAAACAGATCCCACTGCCACCTTTACATGACAGCATATCCACATGCTCCAAGTTTAGAGGAGATATCTAAATCGGGAGTTGCCTTATTCAGCAGTCAGGAAATCAGGGTTTAAGAAACCATTTTTGGGACAAGCACCAGTTGGGGCTGGTTCCAATTCCAGTTCCATTTCCAAGGCCGGTTCCAGCAGGTTTCCTCTCTATTGGAACTGGACCTGTTCTGGCCGGTTCGGCCAGTTTTTAGCACCATGCAGGAAGTTGACCAAATGTCTACACTTAGACATTATCTTTTTGAAAAGTGGATGCTACCACAAATGTATTAAGAGGAAAGGGAGGTACAAGTAAATACTTCCAGCTCCCAACAAACCCCTATACAAAAGCCTCCACACCAAGTAGGTGTGACCCAAATTAGCCTCCCAACAAAAGAAAAAGTGAGGAGTCATGTGTCTTCACTTTACGTAAGTGTCTTGCCCAAACACCCACTTTCTCAAACAAAAAAGACTCATATCCTCTGATTTTGCTTCCCTTTTGAAGATTCTACTATTTCTTTCGCTCCACAAAGCCCACAAAGTTGCATGAAAGATAAGCCACCAGATGATAGTGTCTCCCTTTAGATGCCACCTCTTGTGCCATTTGAGAAAGTGATGCTGCACTCTCAAAGTGGCCCATAGGTTGGTGAAGTCTAAGCCCAGTGCTACTCCATAACTCCTTCGCGAAGGGGCATCCTATGAACAGGTGATCCAGATCCTCCTCCTCTTCCCTACACAAGCAGCATAAGATAGCTATATCCTGAAGGAAAAGTGCAATCATGTCACAAGTGGATAGATGACTATGAGAAATCCTCCAAACTAACAACTTCACTTTAGTGGGCTCTTGGGAATCCAAATATGAGGTGCTAAGCAACGACACTCTCCCATCTGAAATGAGAGTGTAAGCATATCTAATTGAGAAGCCTCCCTCCTCCCATCTCCATATCCATCTATCGGCCCTACTGACAACTGGTATGAAGTCTAGGAAAATGGCCAAGAGTCTCGATCCGTCTCCTCAAAGGTAAGATCCCTCATGAAAGTGGGAAACCAAATGTCCCCAACAAGCAGCGCATCAAAAGAGTGAGCTAGTAGCCCCAGGCACAACCTAAATAGCAAACAGCTTCAGAAAGGCCTCATGTAAGTATAGTTCGCCGACTCAGTAATGTGAATCGGATCGGGATCTCCCTGATCTAGTACGAAACTCCCGAGTCACATGCGACTCGGTCCGACTGACCTGAATCGCTCCCCAGATCACATGTAAAAGTCCCACCCCGACCTCCCCATTCTTCCCCCACTCCAGCGGCCCCCCTACTCGCAGACCACCCTCCTTGCCCCCCAACCCCAACAGCCTACCTCCCCTACGCCGGCAGCCCCCCAACCCCGCCAGTAGAGCTGTCAATGGGCCAGGCCCGGGCCCGACTCATCCACATTAAAACTCGAGCCCGGCCGAGTCCAAGCTATGTCGGGCAGGGCCCGGCCGACCCTGTTCGACACTATTAAAAAAAATGCAAAGTCTGACTAAGACCCAGCCCGGCCCGATAACTTAAATAAAAAATGAAAACTAATATATTTAATAGTATAAAAATTATAATCTCACTAAATTAAGTAGAGTTTTGATGTTAATTACATAATTTGTTTGAAAATAATTTTTAACTTTCTAAATAAATAAATTAACATAATTTTAACTATGTAGTTTTTAAATTTTGAAGGGAGAAAGAAAAAAAAGGAACTGGTCGGGCCGACCAGTGGGCCATACTCAAAGCCCGAGCCCGACCCGTGGGCGTAGTCAGGTTGGACTTTTAGACCCGATTAAAAGTCTGCGAGCCGAAAAAGACCTTGCAGCCCGGCCTGAAATTGGGCCAGGCTCGCAGGCCTGACAGGCCGGCCCGACCCATTGACAGCCCTGCCCGCCAGAGCCGTAGACCCTTCCCTTCTGCCTTCGGTGGCCTCACGCCCCCCCCCATCGCTGCCCCCATCCCCTCCCCTTCATCTCATTGTCACGTCACATCTCGTCCGCCCACCGCCAGATCTCATCCGCCACTATCGGATCTTATCTGCCCACTGCCGGATCTCGTCCACCACCGCTGAATCCTCGCCGAAGCACGACCCCATCGCAACTAGAATCTCACAGAGAAGGAGAGAGAGGTAGTGAAGAGTGACTCGGTCTGAGCCGGCCATATCATGTCTCGAATTTCCGTGGATCCGAGTAGATCCGTCCGAGTCAACCCGACTCGGGTCGAGTCGGGAAACCATGCATGTAAGGTGAAATCTCCGCACCACCCATCCTGCCAAAACAAGCACCTCTGTCTATTACCCAGTCTGACTCAAACACTAGATCTGATGAAATCTACACACTAGATATTGTCTCTCCAAATCGGCAAGACAGTATGCTGTGAGTTGGTGACATATCCCACTCCCTGGTCGTACCATAGTATCCTTGCCTGATCAGCTGTACTCACAACCCGTCATCCTCTGCTCCAAGCCTCCACAGTCATTTGCACAGTAAGGCCAAGATGAAGTCTCTCATGTTCTTGATGCCCAGTCCTCCTACTTCTTTGCTCTTACAAACTCTGTCTCATGAGATGTCATACCAGCCCCTGCAATTGGTCCTACTCCCAAGCCAGAAAAATCTAGCCTAAATGGACTCCAATTTCTTGGCCATCGTTTTTTGGAACCTGAAAATACAGAGGTAATAAATAGGTAGAATGTCAAGCACAAATTTGCAAAATATCATTGGCCATCTATAACAGAGGAGCCTTATCTTCCAACCTACAAGTCTTGACTCATATCTCTACACCAACACCTGCCAATCCTTACAGTGGAATGCCCTTGGCGACAAAGGAAGACCGAAATAGGATAGAAAATTGTCTTATCTGGCAACCCAAAATGAATGCAGCCCGCTTGAATGATCTCTCCTCCATATTGATCCCAACTATATGGCTTTTGTTGTAGTTCACCTTCATACTAGTAATCTCCTGCACTAGCTCTAGCATCAAATAATTGGTGCTCCTCATCTACTAGGAGAGGATAGTGTCATCTGCATACTGCAAATGAGTGATAGTGCTATTGTGATGACTAGCCTGAAAGCCTCTAATGATACAGCCGCTTCAGCCGTCATCCATATCCTGCTCAAGATCTCTGCCACTAGTACAAACAAGAGTGGAGAAAGGGGGTCTCTTTGACGGGCCCTCTCCCGCTAAGAAAGGAAGAAGTGGGCTGCCCATTAATGAGCACAGAGAAGCAGAAAAGATGCAAGCCCGTATCCATCCAATCCATTTCTGGTCAAAACCCATCTTAGCAAGCACCTGAAGAAGACAACTCCAATTGACACAGTCATAGGTCTCCTTAAAATCTAGCTTGATAACCACTCCCCACTTCCTCTAGGATTTCATAACATACAAACACTCATGAGTAACAAGGAAGTTCTCCTAAATATGCCTTCCCCTAATGAAAGTCCCCGGCGACCACTAACCAGTCTGCCAATCATACTATCTAGCCTCATGGCCAGCAACTTTGTGATGATTTTATATGTGCTATTCAACAAGCTAATGACCCTGAAATCTGCCAAATCTTGTGCACCATACTTCTTAAGGATCAAGACTAAGAGGGTTTTGTTAATGCCCCTCAAGCGGGCCTTGTCTTCCTGGAATTCTCCTAGTGCACTAATTAGATCATCCTTAACAATATCCTAATAATGCTGAAAAAAATCATATGGAAATCATCTGGCCCTGAGACTTTGTCACCTGCAAGAGAGAAAATCGCATGTCTGACCTCCTCTTCCAGAAAAAGACTCGAAAGAGCCTCACTCTCTGTAGAGAGGTGGGGCCGCAAAGTCATCCACAAAGCTAGGCCTGCACATCTGCTCCTCGGTGAAGAGACTAGAATAGAACTACTTGACGAAACTTCTCATGACTTCCTCCCTATGAACAGTTTGGGCAGCAACAGTTTGGGCAGCGACCTTGATGGAAGCAATATGGATGATTCTCCTTCTTGAAGCAATCCTCTAAAAATAAGCGTTGTTCTTGTCACCTTTCTTCAACCATTTCTCTCTGGATCTCTACCTCCAATAAATTTCTAACCCTGATAAGAGTCTCATAAAACTATGCTCTAAGAGAATCCCTGCGCAACCTGCCAGTGTCATCCATCAAGCCTGCCTCCTCCAAACAATCTAGCCCCTCCAGTTGATGAAGGATCCTCTCCTTAGCCAGTCTGACGGCAGAAGTCCTATGAGCACCCCACCTTTTAAGCACCTGGGCCAAATGCTTCAATTTTCCAATCAGAGTTGTAATGCAAGAACCATCAAGTCTCTGCATACGTCATGCCTACCTGACTATATCCATGAAATCTACATCCCTGAGCCAGTATCTCTCGAACCTGAAACCTTGTCTCCTCTCTTGGTTGTCGTTGGCCTTCAATAGTATGTGCTTGTGGTCTGATGTCGATCTACCAAGACAGGAAGTCTACATATGTGGGAAGTGGTCCTCCCAATCCATCACCATAAGGAACTTGTCTAACCTGGAGCAAGTCGGTGTCTGCCTCAAGTTGGATCAGGTGGATTAAGCATTCACCAGTCCAACGTCGATGCGGGTTGCTTCTTGAATTAAGTCGCAAAAATCTTCCATCTCTCCCGAGTGGGGATTGACTGTCGACCTCTCCAAAGTTGCTGCCACTGCATTAAAATCACCACCCACACACCAGGGGCGGCCCGAGCTACGATGGTGCATGAGTAACTCCTGCCACAGTGCTATCTTCCCCTCCCTAGTTTGAGGGTCACAAACTCCCAAGGAGTCTCAAAAGAAACCATCCCTCAAGCAGCGGAACTAGAAGTGAAGGGAGATGACCTGCGACCAACCTACCTCTCCTCCTCCACCTCCTCAACCTCAAAGGGATTCCACAGCACCATGATGCCTCCTACCCTTCCCACTGTCGGAAGGCCACCCTCTTCGAAAGTCTGACATCCCCGATCTCCCTCATCAGCCCCTCCCCATCCCCTTCACACTTAGTCTCCTACAAACAAAAGATATCAACCTTAAATCTCCTCACCATCCCCTTCACCATCCTCTTCTCCCCCCCCCCAATCCATCTAAACCCCTCACATTCCATGAGATGATCCTTATGAAGACTAAAGTGTGTGTCCCTCTCCCCCCTCTTGCTCCTCACCCCCCGCCTCCCTCTCCTTCAACCCCCTCACAGCCCACTTTTGCAATTTTTCCTTCTTCGCCTCTCTCGGCAAAGCAGCAAGTCATCTCTTCTGTATCAAGATGAATGACCCCCTACTCCCTAATACCTTTATCCACCCCTTCATAAGAGACTCCTAGCTTGTATGCCAAGTATCTCAAGTGGTCCTCCATCAGCTCTTTCCCTTCCTCCTTGCCCGATATTCCCCTCACCTCCATCTCCTCCTCATTTGAGTAGCCTTCCCAGAACCCAGGTGCGCCCGGGGCAAACTCCACATCTCCCGACTCCTCTATCACCAGAAGTAGGCCGAGTGCCTACGAAGCCACAGGCCCTAGGCACTCCTGCCCAAGCGATGCCAACACAGTGCCTCCTCCCTTAGAGGCCTGCTCCTCTCCACCTGCATCCAGGAGAAGAGGCGTGGAAAAAGAGCCTGCCAAGAGGTCAGGCCAACTAAGTTCTCCCCCCTGTGGCCACTGAGGAAGGCCCAGAGCGACATGAGAGAGACGACTGCAAAAAGATTGTTCGACAACTGCATCGACTTGCAAAGAAAGGGTTGTCGAGTGTTGGTACTCATGGCCTCCCTGTTGGTTTGCCGAGGCTTTCGAGGTTGCTGCAAGCATTGTCGAAGGGAAAACGCACTTCCTGGCGACAGCTTCGTGCTCATCACCTCCGCCGCCTGAAGGTGATGCCGCCAATGTCGGTGCCCGCCGGAGATCTACGCCTTGGCAATCTCGGCGCCCCTACCTTCCTCTATGTTGTCGACATGGGGCTTTGCCTTTGGCGAAGTGCAAGTAGGGGAGATGAACAGTACCATGCCCTCATTAACCCCTTCTCCCGCGAATCTGCCAGGTAAGTCACGGGTACGAGAAGACGGATTCGGGCTAAAGGTCTCTGAACTGGGTCCCGAAATGGCATCATGAGGGCCGCCCAAAAGTGCGGCCGGCTCGCGGTCCGAGCAGCTCGTTCGGCCCAATGCCAAGCACGCATGGTAACCTGGTACAAACAGCCCAAAAGGGGACCCACTATTGCACCCATTAAGCCCATTAGCCGGGCCACTAGGGTTCCCTCCTGGCTCGCTCATTCAAAATTTGAATGGGGGGCTGAGGTGCTACCATGTATCCCCCGGCCCCCATCTTCTTCCTCCTAGCCGTTGGGTTCAGAATGCCCTAATGCAGGACCGCGGCAGCTGAGAGACTATGCCCCCGGCCACCTCCTCCTCTACTCCGGCTGCACCTGAACATGCACCAGAAACAGAGCTTTGGCAAGCTCAGTCAAAATGACAGCAGGCACCGCCTACAAACCGATCGCTCAGACCTCTCCTTCCATAGCCATTAGCAAACCCCCTTCCGTGAAGCAAACAAATCCCGACACCACCCTCCCGAACCTCCTGACCAACGTGTCTAACGCTCGCCTCATCGCATAGGATGATGGGCACACCCCTAGGAGCCAAACCCTAATCCGGCAATCCCTAGGGGCGGGGAAGGCTCTCGTCGGTAGGGCCCATCTCTTCAGCCTGAACAGCGCGCCCTCCGCTGCTTCCTCGCTTCTTGCAACGGCTAAGAGCCCCCTACAACCCGTCTGCACAACCTCCCAGCCTTCTCCCTCGACTGTTCTGCCGTCCAGAAGCAGCTTCACCCGGCCGCGTCAGCCTTCCCTTCCACCACCTCCACCTTCAGGCAGCACATTGCCCACCGCATCCTCCCCTGCACCACCTCCGGCTTCATGGGGTCCGCCTCCATACAGCCCTTCCCTCCCCGCATCTGCATCCTGCGAGGTGGGCTACTGTGCAGAGCATCTGCAAAAGAACACCCCGGGCAAACCAGAGCTCCGCCACCAGTGGTCGGCGATGATGAAGAACAAGAGCGCTGCAGATGGCCCCTACCTCCACACCTAAAGCAGACCCTCCCTTCGAACTGGAGCCTATTTCCGGATGAGCTTGACGAGTTCCAGCTGGATGGTTCCCAGAGAGGCCTCCGGTAGACGCTGGAGGACTTACCCCCCCCCCTCTGACATACCTTTTCCCAGCACTTCTCGCTCTAGAAAAGGTTAGTGAGAGAGAGTTTCATGGGATCCACAGGCCTATGTTGCTTAGCACCTTAAATGGAAAGCATCTAGGAGCAATTCAAAAAGTCGCTAGGATTGGTCACTGCAATCAGGAATAAATTAGACCGGGGATTGAGCAGATGTGTTTCTCAAGAATGCTAAAGCTTCTGATAAGAATACGCAGGATTAGATGATTAGGGCTCTGTGTTCCAGTTGAAACAACTCAAGAAATTCTGAAACATATCAAAGTTTTTGATACAAAAGAGATGCTATGGGGGTTAAAGAGAAGTAACCTAGAAAGACAGAAGAATTTAAGAAAATGTAAGTAGTTCGGTACAAGACTGCAAGAATTTCATGGAAGGCCTATGTTGCTTAGCACCTTAAATGGAAAGCATCTAGGAGCAATTCAAAAAGTCGCTAGGATTGGTCACTGCAATCAGGAATAAATTAGACCGGGGGATTGAGCAGATGTGTTTCTCAAGAATGCTAAAGCTTCTGATAAGAATGTGCAGGATTAGATAATTAGGGCACTGTGTTCCAGTTGAAACAACTCCAGAAATTCTGAAACATATCAAAGTTTTGATACAAAAGAGATGCTATGGGGGTTGAAGGGAAGTAACCTAGAAAGACAAAAGAATTTAAGAAAATGTAAGTAGTTCGGTACAAGACTGCAAGAATTTCATGGAAAAAGACATCAAGAAAGTGAATCAAAGAAGGATCCACAAGGTTGCCACTAAATGATGAGGAAGCTCAAGGTGATAAGGAGATGGATGATAGTGATGAGTGCTTTATAGACATTCGTCAGACACAGATTACCCAGAGATAGCGTGAAGACTTGAATCCAGTCTAAAATTTATTTTCTCTTATTTTTTATTTTATGATGATGCATCATGATATTTTGGTCATGTTCGCATCCAATCTACTTTTTAAACCCTTAAGAAAAAGCACCTCCCCCTCCCCCGTTGAATTTTGTACAATAAGGGTGTTGGAGGTGAAGTAACCCCTGGGCCTAGGTGTGAAAGGCGAGTACCTTGAGTCTATGTGAGTATTGGGGTGAGGGTTGAGGGTACAATTTGAATAAGGTTTGCCCCTTTAGAAGGTGTTTACCCTTTTTCCTTTGCAGGATTCAATGAATTCAGTATCTCTTTCCCTCTGTTTTACTAATAATTATAAGAGAGTGGCACAGTCCCAAAACAGTGTATGAGGATTGCTGAAAATTCCACCATCTAAGATATGTAATACGCTCCGCAGTCGGGGAGCTATAAAGAAGTTAGAATAGAAAGCTCACCTGGGGAGCATTGTAACCATCTTCATAGGTGTTTTGGCCTACAGGATGTTGTGCAGGAGCATTCTGTGCAGATGCACTTTGTGCAAATGCATCATTCTCCTGGTATGCTGCATTGGCACCATATTGCCCACCTGCATTGCCAAAACTGCACTTGATGCATCCAACCATTAGAAGTAAGATGAAAAAACATGCAAGAAAACCATACCTCCCCTTCTGTCAGGATTAGTGGAATTTGCCAATTCACTTCGCAGCTTTTGTACCTCCCTTGACATGGAAACGTAATTCCTTTCCATCACCTGAAGTGATTCGAGGTGGTCACTGTAAAGTTTCTTTTCGTACTCATATGTAACTCTGCATCAGCACAATACTAGCATAAGGCCACACCGACTCCCATATCACAGCAGATCAATTAAGTTAAACTCTCAATCTCCCAAAAATGTTAAACTATCAATGGCCAAAAAGCTTGTTACCTGCAATCATGATATTCTCTTCTAAGGGCATCTAGCTCAGACATCATTGGTGGGATTTGCTGGACATCCACATGGCTTCGCCGTAAATCCTGAGTCAAATTCTGGACTTTTAATATCAGTTCCTCTCTGACAGCAGCCAAATTTTGAGCTTCAGCACGAGCCTGCTGCAATTCGAATTTAATGGCCTCAGATGCCTGTACATCAGTTTCCATCTTTGCAATCTTATCCTGCAGGCCCTTCATTTGTTGATCTTTCTCAGCCTTCATGACACCCATCTGTGTCTGCAGCCTCTGAAGCTCCATCTGGGCTGCAGCAAGCTCTTGTCTCAAGGCCACGTGAGTGGCTGCAAGCCTTTGATTCTCGTTTGCAAGTTTCTGCATCTCACCGTGCTGTGCAGCCAATTTCTGCTCCATAATTTCAGGAGGTGGAAGCATATCAAAAAAGGGTCCGGGTGGAGGACGGATGCCAGGAATAAATGAATCTGGATGCATCATATCAGGGACAGGAAGGGGCCGTCTTAGATGGGGTTGAAGGCGACCTTTGCTTCCCATGAGGACCAAAAGAGTCTTAGATGTATCTGGCCAGCAAAGAGCCAATACCAAGTCAGTGGAAATAAACCAACACATGCAAAAAGTCAAGTTAATAATATAGGGAAAATAGTGTCATTATAGAATTCTAACCATGGCATAATTTTTTTTTAAAGTATTCTAACCATGACATAATAAAATAGAAGTTCATAGAGTTAAACCGAATTTAAAAGAATTTGAAACTGAAGCTAATTGAATCATTTTTCTTCTTGTGAGTAATGCCCAACTGCCAACCATGTTAGGCCGGAATTGGCCGACGTGTTGGAATTCGCACTGCACCATCATAAAATTGGGGTAAAATCCGATCCACTCTACAACCAAAAAGGTAACCAACTTTGAGGAGGAAGAAAAAAGAAAAAGAAGAAGAAGAAGAAGGCACCCCCTGATTCAGTTAATCCTTCGCCAATCCTGCCCATCTGAGCCCAATCCACAGCAAGATCAGCAGTGACCAATGCAGAGTCTGATCCAATTCCACCTTCCATGCTGCCTGCTCATCCTTGCCAATCACTAAATTACTTTGGTTCACTTTCATTTTGAACCCCTTGATCTAATTGTCACACTAGGGAAGGTCTCTTGAAAACTTAATGAATTACACAATCTACACTTCAAACATCAGATTTGACCAAGAAGAAGAGGAAGACACCCCCTGATTCAGTTAATCCCTCGCCAATTGTGCCCATCTATTCTCAATCCACAGCAAGATCGCCTGTGACCAATGCAGAGTCTGATCCAATTCCACCTTCCATGCTGCCTGCTCATCCTTGTCAATCACAAAATTACTTTTGTTTTGGACCTTTTCTCCTTTTTCATTTTTGAACCCCTTGATCTAATTGTCACACTAGGGGGAAGGTCTCTTGAAAACTTAATGAATTACACAATCTACACTTTAAACATCAGATTTGACAAACTCCATGAGAACTTTAAGGTAAAGACTCCCTCAGTTTTCTGTTTAAAACAGACTTAAGATAAAAACTCCATCAATTTTTTTTTTTAAAACACCTTGAAAACATAGGTTTCTTCTAATAAAATGACATAGGCTTTTTGTGAGTAATAACTTGTGCAATAATAGAAACTTAACAACGAAAACCTTTTTCAGCAGCATCTGCAATTAGCCGCTAAATTAGAAAGATGAACAAATAAGTGACAAAAGAAAATTCTTACATGACTGTATTCCATGAGGAGAAACAAAGTCAAGGTCTGCTCTTTTGCCCACATGACATCCAGTTGTAAAGCTTAATCTATCTTCTTTGAGAATGTGTAGAGGCCAACAATACTGTTGCATAGTTCGTATAGGAGTCCAAATCCAATTTTATCCTGTCATTTTCTTAATGAAAATGTCCCTCAGGGGTGAGAGAGCTGGATAAGCACTTTGTGGGCAACTGCCGGGTTGCAGTATCAAATCCCACCAATGGACATAAATGAAGGGTGGATACCAACCCAGAGTTCACGTGAGTTCGGACCTCACGGACTTTGACGGGCTGGAGGAGGGGGTGCATTATTCAAGAAACATTTGGCCTATCTGCGGCTCAGGCTATCGGTGCTTCAGGCTTGATCCTGGGTGTGTGAGTTTACTCTTGGTCCTCAAAAAAAAAACTTAATGAAAATTAAATTTTTACATTACACTATCACCTAGACCACCTCATAATTGGAACACATGAGCTCCATTCTTGACACAGATATTGAAACTTGTAAGCAAAGTACATATGAGGGAGAGGGACAAAGAGATTAACAAGCCTAGAGGCCCAAATGCTCAAAGTCTCGAACATGCCCACTGGCCAGTAGACTGCTAGATTCTTCTTGGCAATATAAAAAAGGGCTTTGTAGTTTTCAGCTCCTATAATCTTTCATATTTATGGATTAGCCCCTCCAAACCAGATATTTATTTATAACTACTTAAAATCTCAAGTTATATAGTAAAAAGCCCCTTACATTATGAAAAAGGCCCTCATGTATATATGAAAAAAGCCCCTGAAAAGGTGTTTAACAAATAAGTGCATAATTGTGAGGGCTTATAAACAACTATCTAGATTAGAGGGACTAATCCAAAAGGGAATCCAGGATTTTGATGCAAAACTTCACATCAAAGTAGGACTAGCAATAAGTAAACGCCTCTTGTCTTTAACAAATACGGACAATGAAGTCTTTTATTTCTTGGGAATTAGAGAAACCTCTCCTCTTTGCCACTTGATTGTAATACCTCTATTTTCAATAAAATTGATGGAACAATCCACTACTTTCTAAGAAAAATCCAGGCAATGAAGGCAACAACTCTACACCTTTCTCAACACAGAATTAATATCGACTTTTTTCTTAATTCTTATCCTTCAAGCAAACTATAAATTTGGTGCTCTCCATCAGGGAAAGGTGACTGAAATTCTTCTTTGCATTTAACCCAAACAGAAACCCTATTCAAGGCCTAATCACACGCAACATGTCCAAATGTCCAACTCATGATATAAGATGATAGCCTAAAAGGAGAGACAATGATCTTAGCTCTCTTTGGGTCTGTTCCCATTCTTCGGGCAAACAATAAATTCAGTATTTACATTCTGGTTTGAGAGGGAGGCTACAGTTCCTCCTTGACTAAAGCTGAAAACTCCACAACACCCAGAAAAAACTCAGGAGGTATCAAATATCCATGGCAGGTAGAGCCCTAAAGCAGTGAACAAGAAGAAAGAAAAGATGCCATGTTCACAGCATGTGAATCATGTGAATAAACTTCATAACCCTTAATAGTAGCATTGTAGGAGATTGCAGGTGAGTTGAAAATGCTTGTGCATGTTAGCGCATACACTAATAATGACAGAGAATTGCCTGATCGTAACCTTCCTCCAGTTTTGCCTGATCATGATCCAGTGAATTGGACAGAGATTGTAGAGAACAATTATTTTATTTGCAACTGCAGTATGCTTCGAGAGCTAATCAGCTAAGAATAAGTCAGCTATAAAGATATTTGATTTAATATCTTTTGCAGTCTTGGGCTACAAGGAGAGAACTGCCATAGTGCTACTCACTCAAAGAGGTACCAAGAATTAGCTTTCACGATTTTTACAGAGATCACATTGTGCACCCAAAAGAGTAGGTCATTTCACGTAATTTCTTCGCGTTCTTCTAAAAAACCCTTCTCATAAGCCCGTTTCCAACCCCAATTCCTACAAATTTCTCCTCAACTGTTACTGCTTATACTTCGTCCATGGTTGCAATCATCACCAAATATGGAGCAACCATCTAATACTCCCCCAAAGACCCTCCTCTCGTATGGAAGTTTTATCACCCTTGACCGATCCCACCAAAGCGATACTCCATAAACCAGAACCAAAGTGAACGCAACAGCACCGCTAGCTCCGCATAGTGAAAACATATGTGTGGCATAAAGGTATATAGATGGATAGAGAGAGGGGGGAGGAAGAGAGATGACAAAATGCCCTAATAAACAAACTGAGCCCACTTACCAAGTCAAGCTGAACCCCTCAAAATGTTCTGCTTACAGATATAGTCTCACCTCCATCCCTAAAATTGTCCCGTCCTCCATCCCCATCACCATCCTTCCACTTCCAAACATCACCGGCACCCCAGTGGAAAAATTAAAGGTAAAGATAAAAAAGAGAAAAAACTGCGGACTCGGGAAGCAGTGCCTCAGAAGAAACACAGATGTGGCGAAGGGATCTAGGTTTGATGAGCACAAAACCACATACGGGCAAAACTGGGAGGGTTCTCACTGTGATTGAACGGGATTGCGACGGGTGGGAGCGTTGCTACCTTAGGAATGGATAGAATAGACGAACAAAAGAACCGCTGCAAGCGGAGGCTTCCGAGGCACCTGCTCTTCTCCGCGAGCTTCCCCGTTCGGGACGCAAGAAGCCAAGAACCCTAGAAGCTGCGGGCGTCTTCGAAGTTGGCCAGGGGCGCCCAGGACAAGAGCAGAAGGAAGTGTTTATGTTGCGCCTCTTCACCGTCGCCCCTTCGGCAATCCAATCTGTTCTACGCGCGGAGGGCCATCGGGCGTCGATTCTAGGGTAGGGGTGATGTCCGGTTTGCGTTGTTAGTTTTTCCGGTGACCCAGAAATAAGATTTCAAAATACTATTTCCAAAGGTTATTAATTGTGGAAAATAATTTGTTGACGAGAAAATATATAAATATTTTATAAAAAATGTGAAAATGATAAAAAAATAGTGCATTTAAAAATAACATAATGAAAGTATACCAATAATGTCAATAATAAATGACTAAATAAAATGATAAAAATGTTATAGAATGTCCTTATCAAAAAATATACAAAAATATAGTAATTATATTTACTCTAGGATTCAAAAGTTAGATAGTTTCATGTTCGGCCATACACATGTAATTTGAGGATCCCAATGATCTGATTTTTCTATACTGTTGTATTAAATTTTATCTCGTTGATTTGATATTATATTTATTTTTAGAAGTAATATTTGTTATACACCCAAAAAATAACTCATTTGCATCCGATTGGTGTGTGTGTTTATGTGTAGGGCGTCATCTGATTGACGTGGAGAGAGAGTGATGGGAGACTTACGCTTTGGATGTTCTTTGTGTGGGCCCCATGTTATCTCTCTCCCAACTTACATCTCATCAGTTATTTGAATGTCTTTTGCACAAATCACATGTTATCCTCGTATAGCGTCCTATAAAGTTAGCTAGACCACTATTTTAGTTGTCCATTGCATTGATCCCACCTCTCTCTCTCTCCCCATCTTATATCGCATCAATCTAATTAGATTATCATATACAAATATGTGGGAGTTCCATACTTGATGCACAATAAATATTACTTTTTAAAAATTGGTAAGGGATTTGGTTTTCCCAAATTAAATAAAAGAGATGCCATTGCTATAAAAATGGCATCATATTGTCACATTTTTATCACATAGTTTTCAATTCATCCAATATTTTAAAATGTAAATCACATCTGCCTATCCAACCAATTGACCCATTATTAGATAAAAAAATGGTTTAAAATTCTTTTTAGATTGGCCAACATCCAAAACTTAATAAAATTTGATTAATCGAATAGTTCCCACATAACCTGATCAACTAGGTAAAACCTATATACTCCGATCGGGCTAGATCTATTTCACATTTGTTTTACTCTTTCTATTGTTATTTTAGATTTTTAATGTACAAATAAATGTGTAAATTGAGAAGTCATCGTTGAGATTCTATCCCACGTCATTTTATAATATTAACATCAAACTTTTGAAAGTTGAAAATATATGAATAATCTTTGCAGCCATGTCACAATCTATTTGAGAAGAAAATGATTTGATATATAACTATATAATTGAAGAATTGGAGGAATCATCGATAAGAACATGCTCAAATATGTTCAATATAAAAAACTTGTCAAAGGAAGGGAATCGACAAAATGTAATGTTCATGCTTGTGATCAAGATATATTGAATTTCTATAGATATGTGATATTGATGTGATAAGTTGTAGTCCAATATGTCATTGTTTGATCTCAATGGTTAAATCATTGACTCATGACCTACTAATTTGTATGAAATCAAGGAATGAGTTGAATTTCAAAATATTGCTTTCATCTTAGATGTTCAACATTGAGTTTGAATAAATGATAGATCGAACAACCGATACAAGGTCAATTTCAAACGTATTTTTCATCCTCCCAATTTTTGAGAGCATTGAAATTAAGTTCAACTTTTTCTTATTCAAGTTTAAAAATAAATGTTAATAAAAAAAGTAACAAATGGGATAGCAATGATATTTTAAATTAGACATGATCGTAGACATCTACGTACATTCATAAGCATATGCATGTCATTAAATCCATTTAATTGACATTTGATTACAACTTTGATAAAGAGTTAGTAAAAAATGAATTAATTCAACCTTCTTAAGTTGTTCTCAAGTTACTCCACATTTGTTTTGAGAACAAGAGGGTTAACTCAATAGGATTTTGTAACCCATCTTTAAAGGTGGGATAGCTAACCAGGTTTTAATCCGGAGTTAGCCCACAATCTAAACAAGTTACGTGAATTGACTTACCAAAATATTTTTTGAGTTAAAATGAAGAAACGATAGAGTAGAAGAGAGCGAGATAGAGGGGAGGGCTCCGATAGTTTACTTGTACGTTCCCAATACGTCTTACGATTTTTATTTATAGGGTATAGAACTCATCTTCACTCGGAGGCTTACCTCCGTCAACCATCTACGCCCCTCAGATCTCTCTCAAGCGATAGGCTTGACCTAGTCAAGGTTGTTCCGAGATCGTTGGTCAGATCCCAACATCTCCCACTTGGCCAACTAGACAGGATAACTTTCGAATACACTCTCACTGTTTATGAGATGTAATTCTCATTCTCATATATTCTCACTCTTCATGAGATGTATAATGTTCTTTCTGATATACTCCCACTGTAACGACCCGAGAATCCGATTACCGGGAAGGCCCGATAATCCGAGACTCGAACCGCCGCCCAAGAGCCGGGAGGGCTCGGAAGGGCTAAAAGGAGTGTGGAGGCACAAAGAAATAGGAAATAAAGCAGGACAAACCAACAATTAACAGAAATAAATAAACAACTACAGCTACAACAGAGTCCAGTCCAACAGAAAGTACAGTCTAAAGCAGTAAAACATACCACATGCCAAGTGAACACTCGGCCCGGTAAGCTGGCAACTGAGAACCTCCGCCCCGCACCCTCGAACCACGAGGAAGAACCGCCACACCTGAAAAGTAGGGAATGAGTCTCCAAACAGAGACTCAGCAGGGATCCCGCGGAACCCCAACCGGAAACAACGGCGGTAGCGGAAAGGAGAGCTACAACTACAGCAGGAACAGTAAACCAGTGGCCGGTCAAAAACTCGGCACTACAGCTACTCCTACTGCCAGAAGGTAGACCTCGATCACGCCGTCGAAGCTACCGAACCACGCTAGTACCACCTACCGAAGTAAAAACACACGGCAACCACGCCGTAGAGACCTGTCCCCCGGACAGCCAACCTGGACACGCTGTCCAAGGTGCAACCCCGACTATCCGATCGCGGGTACCGTACCACGAAACGCCACCTCGGTAAAGCCACTAGCACTAGTCTCACGGCGCAAGAACCGACACACGCGCCAAGGTGAAACAACCGAACTCACTGGTCAACACGACCGAAAACCCGAAGGTCAAAGACACAGAGACTGACAGTCTGTCACTCCGTACTCGACAGGAGTACCACCCACTAGAAGCACAGCCGGTAGCATCCCCTGACGTCTTACACCGCGCCGCAGGTGATCCGCCTGGCGTGGTAGCTCCTACCAAAGGCGCGAACACCGAACAAGTAACTACAAACAAGTGACTAGTTGGGGTCACGCCCGTCGATGTGGGTCCAACCGCCCCCAACCACGTGTGCACACAGAGACCGCGCGTCCCTGGTCTGGCCCTCTGACTGGTTTTCCCCTGGCACTGGACTCTGATTTGACGAGGGGCCCGACGGTAATCAGTCTAAAACCATCCTCAGGGTAAGCCCGTACACCACTCCCTGGTGCGACCAACACACGCGTACTGATAGGCTATGACTAGTGGAGGGTCACAAAGGAGTAGACTCTCAAGTCAACGGAAAACAACGTCCGAATACGACGACGTACGGGGACCACCCCACGTACCGGCCCCGTCGCACGGCGATCACAGTCGGAGAAGAAATAGGACTCGCAGTCCATGGCCACGCACGCACCGTGCGCGAGAGTCGAGAAAACTCGAGTGGCGCTAAGCCACTAGACTTTGGACAGTCCTCCAGACGCACTACACCCAACGGTCCTTGAGTCACAAGCCTCGGGGTCAAGACCGTTGTACGCAACAGCACAAGGCCGTCAATCTAGTCCAATCTCTAGGTCTAAAACCACGGTAGCACAAGTACCGAGACAACTCACGAGTCGCCAAGACCACTCCCTCGGGAAGGGAACGCAAGGGACCAAGGCCACCCACACGGGCCACACGGAAAACACAGAAGCACGATTCCCAGGGCAGCACACAAGCCACTACGACGATTTCCCATCTTGTAGCAAGCGAGAAACCTCCAGCCCCAGGCCGGATAACTGGACTCGCAGTCCAAGGTCAAACACATGGCCCACATGGGAATCGCCTTCCAAAGAAGCTCACGACATGCGGGGAAGACCCCACCGCACACACACCGATACACGGTGACTCGATCATGCGTAACACGAAAGTCCGGAACACGTGGGGTCACCCGGACCCACCACACCTACGGGCACGCTAATCGAGGCAACACGGTCCCTCCCGACACCCCAAAAACACAGACACAGAACCCATGGGGTGTCCGGGATACTCACAAGGCCGGAGGTCGACCACTGGGTCACAACCGGGTCGACCGGAGACCAACACAACACAATCGGAACGCTAAAAGGTCACCTAGACCCTAAAGCGCACGGGCACATAAAACGAGGTAAGTGGAACCTCCAGACACCCAAAGGCACGGTCACGGAACTCCACGGGGTGTCCGGAACACTCACGGGACCTAAAGTCAACCACTGGGTCACAGTCGGGTTGACCGGAGGTCAAAACAGCGCAAACAGGAACCAGAACGTGGTAGTGGTCACCTGGTGACCGCGACCAGATAGTAGCGGTCGACCGGCGACCGCGACCACTCTGTCACGGTCATCCCACGACCGCAACCAGCCAGACGCAACCCCGATGGTAGCGGTCACCCGAGGACCGCGACCAGATAGTAGCGGTCATCCCATGACCGCGACTAGACCAAAGCGGTCTATCGCACGACCGCGACGCTCGAAGGCCTTTTCGACCCAAACACAAGGTGAAAGCGGTTCTCCCAAGACCGCGACCAGTGATAGCGGTTACTGGTGGACCGCGATCATTTCGGAAAATCGTAACGGCGGGAAAACACCCAAAAATCCACGCCACGCCCCAATCATCCACGGATGAAGGGGAAAACATAGGGGAAGCTCCCCAGTAGCCCCTAGCATGCATCTATGGCCTCGGATTGGCCTAAAACGCAACGAATCGCTAGATCGGGCGATCACTCCCCAAATCATGGTTTTCCCCAAAACGCCCCAAACGGCCCGCTCGGCTCACCACGGCCTACGAAACTCGCGGAAAATGAAGCGCACGAGCTGGGGGTTCATCACCCTACCTCCACCGAAGATTTCGCGCACCGTGGATGCCGATCCACGAAGAAAATGCCGTTGAAGCCTCGCCGTTCCACGAACCCACGGCCGAGCTTCACCACGCCCTCGAGCCTCGATCCTCGACCCATCTTCGCCGTCCTCCTCGCCCCGCATCGCCCCGCCTCACCCCCGCCTCGGTCCGTCAGTCGCCGGAGAGGAGAGAGTGAGAGGAGAGAGTGGGAGAAGAGAGAGAGGGTGAGAGTGAGAAATGAGAGGAGAGAGAGAGGGTGGGTTAATATATAGGAAAATCTGGAAATTCGGAAAAATCCCGAAAAATAAAAAATCACACCCTCGCGATCCTCGGAACGCACCGATTGCAACGGTACCACACTCGCCTAGGTGAACGGCCCGATTCACCCGCAACGAGGTTCCGAAGGGAAAGCCGAAACCCACACCGGGAATCGAAAACACACGCGGAAAAAGTCGCGGAACGCCTCTGGGCCTCCGAAACGACTCCGGATCGCGTCGATCCGAACACGAAAGATGTCCGAAACGAAATTTCAGACATAACGGAGTCGGACGCTCCGAGAAACCAGATCCGGGACCCACGAACGAGGATCCGAAAAACCCGGGACATTACACTCACTATCCATGGGTAGCATTTTCATATGCTCTCACTATCCCTGAGTATTATTCTGATACGGTCCCACTATTTGTCATAGAGGTTATTATTTTCATTGTCCATAAAAATTTTCTTTTATGGCTTATATGTTTTTAAGCTCCATTAGGTCAACATACTTAATATTTTTTATGCCAAGATACTTTCCGTCAAAAGATCAACAATCATATCATTAGTGGGGATCACCTTTATTTCCCCTTTCATCACAATATCCCGAATGTAATGATATTGTGCTTCAATATCATGTGTCATTCGCGGCGGCGTGCTCTTCGATGGTGGTCTGCAGTTGGGAGGCCCAAGGGTGACAAATGCAGCTGGAGCAGGTGGCCGACATGTGCTTCGGTTGACGACAAAGATAAAGTGGGCTGACAACCGCGTGGGTGTAAAGGAAGACAGCTGGGAGGACCTAGCTCGCGGGTCACAAGGAGAAAGCAACATGCATGATGGGGTTGATTTTAGTCCCATAAAAGGGCATGAGAAAGGGCTCTCATGGGGGCTCGTTCTTCTCTTTCCCCCCTCACTTCTATTTCCCTATAGATAGTATTAAGAGTTTGACCTCCCTCTACTTCTCTCTCCCTCTCTATCTCCCTTGTGATTCTGTAGGATATTTGAGACCTCTTCCCATCTCTTGTTGTTCTTCCACCCTAGATTTGTTATAGTTTATTTTATTATTTTTGTTGTAATTTTTATGCACTTGTAAGTTTATTTTTATTTATGTTTAATTCTATTATTGTTGTTACTTAATTCTTCATTTTTATGTAGCACAATCTCTTCCTATTTCTCTCTAATCTCTCTTCAAAAATTCTTTATCTATCACCCTCTAAATTTCTTCTTAAGTCGGCTCAAGAGAAACAGATCTCCACAACTCCGGTCGAGTGCACGTGGTTGTCCCCGACAAGTCGTAATTCAAAGACTCGAGGAGACGATGCTGCTATCCTCATCACCACGGCCACAAAACTCTCTATCATACTTCGTCTATTTTATTTAGCATGTAATTTTGTTGGATTAAAATTTCCTCTATCTAGATCTCCATCTTTCTGTCTCTTAACTCTCCTTATTTCTTTAGATAAATTTATTTCGTGTTCTTTAAATTCTGAAAATCAAAACAAAACATTCATCTATTTTTACTCTAAAAGAAATTCAAAGTTTTCAATTTCAGAACTCAACCTCCCTGTGGATTCGACCCGTACTCGTCATTACATCACGTCATTTTATTTTGTCGTATGTTCGGTATTTTTAAGATTGAGTGTCGCGTGTATTTTTTGCGACGAACGTTCCGGCACGTCAATACTATTAAACAAGTTAATTACCTCTTGAGTGTCACAATATATCTCAATTGATCCATCACCAAGTTGCTATTCAAATCGTCAAGAACTTCTGATCCAAATTGCATGAGTAGCAACTGTACTACATGTAATGTACTCAATTTCATGTGTGTATCGAGCGACACACCATTGCTTATTACTTCTACAAGAAATAACGCCACCACCACAGATGAACAAATGTCTGGATGTGGACTTTTCATTATCTTTATCTCATCCAGAGTATGCATTTGAATAACCAAATACCTCAAGCGTATCAACTCGATAAACAAGATTGTGGTGTAAAGTTCCTTTTAGACATTTCATAATTATTTTAACAACTTCCCAATGTGTTAGACCAAGATTGCTTTGATATCTACTTACCAAATTGTCTGGGTATGCTAAGTTTGGTCTTGTACACATTATTGCATATATCAAACTTCTGATTACATGTGCATATGACACCATGAGCGGCTCTTGTCTCTCTCCGGGGCATTGTCCCTTACACAATCGTTTCTAATAGACCAACGGTGTAGGTGTCAGATTGTAATTCTACAATATGAATCTCTTGAGTACAAATCGTAAATATTTTTCCTAATTTGTACTCAACATTGTAGACTTTCTATCCCTTAAGATTGGCACACCAATAACATAGGATGCCTCACCCATGTCATTCGTCTCAAATTTTCCACTAAGTATATATTAAACTTTATTCAACAACTATATGTCATTATCGGCGAGTAAAATATCATCCATATACAGGGATAATATGATATACCTGCTCTCACTCTTTATGACATACACACAATTATCAAATTTGTTTGAAACAAACCCTAGTTGGAAAATTACTTCATAAATTTTGAGATACCATTGTCTAAAATATATTTTAAATCATATATTGATTTCTTTAACTTGCATACCCTTTCTTCTTAATTTTTCACTTGAAATCTCTCAGGTTGTTGTATATAGATATCTTCCTTCAACTCTCCATTAAGAAATGTTATTTTTATATCCATCTGATGCAACTCCATATGAAAATATGTGACAATTGCCAAGATCATTCTTATGGATGTAAATTTAACCACAAGAGAATAAGTTTATTGAAAGTCAATCCCTACCTTCTTAGTAAACCCCTTGGCAACTAACCGAGCCTTATATTTATAGATAGACCCATCAGTTTGAAATTTTATCTTAAATACTCATTTGTATCCTATAGCCTTCCTATTATTGGGTAGATCACATAATTTTCATACATTGTTCATTTGTATGTGGGCCAGGGAGGTGAGCTACAATGGTGACAACGCGCAGGTGACCGACACATCCCATTCTCTTCGAAAAAATCCAACCGCTTTTGCCGTCCTATGCATGGAACTCGAGGCCCAGAGATTTCTCTCTGCGCACCGTCATGATTGCGGAGATTTCTCTCCCCACTCATATGTCACCTCCCAGGTGAGCCTTCACTTATGGAGGTTTCTCTCCCAACCCGTCACCAACGACACGAACTTCCTTTTTATGGAATCAATTTCTTCATTCATGGCACATTGCCACAATTATGAATCATGCGATTTCATTGCATCTGTATAATTCATGAGATCTACACAATTTTCTTATTCCACATCTACTACCAGATATAAAGGTTCACAAAAATACTAATGACAATCATCTATCTATGCAGATGGAGTTCTGGATCTTCTAGGTTGATCATGCTGCACTTCATTCATAGCCATTGGTTCATTTTTCATATTAGGAGGTTCTTCCTCAATTTTTAAATCATTTATATGGATATCATTGTAATATTAATCATTGTAATATTAATCATCATCTATTACAAGCAGATGTTACTTCTCCTTTTCATGAGATTCCGATTTATTTAGATTTTTAAAAATATTGTATCCCTACAAATGTTGTATCACTATACTCAATGATCTCATTTTCTTTATAAAAAAATTATATCTAGATGATTTCTCACAATATCTTATGAATATGTATTTTAATGTCTTAAAGTCCAACTTATATTTAAGTTGACTAGAAATGAGAACGTGGGCAATCGACCCCCACTTCTTGAGGTGACTCAAATTAGGTTTCCTCTCAGTTTATAATTCATGAGGTGTACTTTCTACGAATTTTGTTGAAATTCTGTTCAAGACATAATTTGCCGTGAGCAATATCTATTCTCGCAAATTCTTAGGGAGACCTGAATGCGATAACATGCATCTAACAGTTATTCATCGATGTTCTGTTTTTTCTTTCAGCCACGTCACTCTATTGTGATGTATAAGGTATTGTCACATATCTTTTAATCTAATGTCTTGACAATTTGACTTAAATTATCTTGAGTTATATTCCACACCTTTATTCGTTATTAACGTCTTGATTTTCCTTCTAAGTTGTCTTTTCACTTCCATTATATATTTTCAAAAGTAATCAAATGTCTCTGATTTTACAGAAATCAGATAAACATAGTCAAACTTGGAATAATCATGTATGAATGTTATGAAATATTTGTTGTTATTATATGTCTTTATGTTTGGTGGGATACAAATATCCGAGTGGATCAACCCTAGCAATCCTTTTGATCTATGTCCTATTGCGATGAGCTTCTTAGTTATTTTCTCGACTAAACAATGTTCATAAAGTGGTAGTTCTATCTTTGACAAATTCAGTAGTAGACTCATCTTTATCATTTGCTCCATTTTAAATTTTATAGGATGTCCCAATCTAAAATGCCATAGATTACATTCCAACAAAGAACACGAGAAATTTTGATATTATCATTCTTGGTGTCAATTACATAAATTAATACAAAATAAATTATACTCATTGACAAATTTTCTCATAACAAGTACCTTCTTATCCTTTCCAATTGACACTTTTTAATTATTAATTATAGTTATTCACTTCTAAGTTATTTTTCATTACGGTTAGTACAAAGATTAGATCTGTCGAATTCTGGGTGTATAAAACATATCATTGAGGATTATGATATTATCCCCAAGATCCAGCCTATATGTACCAACACCTTCCACATACAGGTAGGTGTTACCTATGTATACCTTTTGTTCTCTTGTCTTTGAGCTTATTCAACGTTACTAGCTCTTTCTTAGTTTTTGCGATGTGTCGAGTGGCTTTAGAATTGACCCACCATTCATTTGAGCTGGCTACGATGGTGTTACATCATATGACAATAACAAATTCCCTCTTTCCGACTCCTCTATTTTTTACGTATTTATTTTCACCCTCATTCATTTGCCTTTGAAGATAATTTGTCTTGAAGTTATAACCAAACTTCCCACAAGTGTAGCAAGTACCACGGGGAGTCTTCTTTCCCTTTCCTTAGAGCTCGTTGGCCTTAGATTGAGCTTTCTGTGCTCCAAGAGATCAATTATGACATTTGGGCTCATGGCGTACAACGTTGGCCTCCTCGGGGTTCATCTTTAGTTCTCTTCTCTTGGCCATTATATCTTGATCAATTGGTAACCTAGTTGACAAACCCGTGAGACTCATAGTGGAAACACTCATTTTTAAATTGTGGTAGGCATATCCAATGATGCTGGTAAACTATTCAATATAGTCGTCGCATGCATCTTATATGAAATTTCAATTCCAACAATAGATATATCCTTAGCCATGATAATTATTATATTCACATGCTCATTTTCACTGTCACATTCCTACATTTTACATGTATTACAACGATATACCACAAGAGTTGAATATTCATCTTAGTTTTAGTGACATACTTATTGATAGCTTTTCACAGTTCATTGAAGATTTTATAAGTTTCGAAAGTTTTAATTAAAGAGATAATTACATGAAAACTATTGCTAGAGGTGAATTTGTAAAAAAAGTATTATTAGAAATATATTACGAGATATATCACCGACTTAATTCAAATAGTGCATACATGCCATTTAAGTGTGATTTATATATATATTTTTGACAAGAAGAAGTGATATGTCTGCAAATAAATATGTCATTTTTACACAATTCAGATTTACATAATGATAGGTTTGCTAATACATTTTTAAAAATGATTTTTTTGCAAGTTCCTATTTAGCAATAATTTTCATGCAAAAAACGCTTAATTAAATTATATTTCGTGAACATGAGTATTAGGCTCTTAACCTTTTCGTTCATCTGTCAATCATTGCTCCTGTTTTTTCTTTTCCATCTATGTGGATATTTCATTATTTTTCGGAGCATTGATGTCAATGACATATTTCATATTATCATAGATAAGTGTATATCTTATTTTTCGGTATCACATGTCATAATTGATTCCATTCGATTTGTCTATTTTTGTTAATTCTGAAGTAATAAGTTTACTGACTATTCCATTAGAAATAATTTTAAAAAAATTAACATAATCCAATCATAAACCTAAATATGATGTTAAAATTTATTCTAAGATTTATGTTGATTAATTGTGTCATTTTTCTACGAGGAAAATGTCAAATTATATTTATCTTGCTTGATTTATGAGCAAAACAACTAAATAGCAAGTATAAAAATAACAAGTATAAATAACCATGTAATAATTAAATAGTAAATAGATGTATAAATGTAAATATAATTTTCACAAAAAATAATTGGATAAGTTTATATTTACTAAAGAGGACATAAATATAAATAATATGTTAATAAGATATAATTGTTATCAAAAATATGTTTCTCGTAGATTATTTTAATTTTTAGATCAGGAGTATAAATGGAATATTTTCAAATGTTAAGTATAGATGGTAAAGCACGAGCACATGTACAGATACCTCTTAAATTCTGATACAAATGTTAAAGTAGGACTATAAACACAATATGCGTGATGAAAGTTTTTTCAAAAAAAATCGAATAGAGTAGTACATCATATAGCTTAAAATTTGGAGACCATGACCATCTAAATTGTACTAATACTCTTATGAAATTATGAATGACCTTGTGAAATTAGATTGGGTTTCTAGGAGATTCAAGTATGGATATAAACATAAAATCTTTTAATATTTTAATATGATATCAATAAAATGGCCATTTTTTTTGACTTTTGAACAATGACTAAACTTTATGTTCACATGAGAGTGAAACACATAAGAAGACCTCTCTTTTTCAAAAGGTTTAACCTAAGGTTTCTCGACTCATGTGAAGCAGAAGAAAATTCTTGTTCTTTTTAATTATCCTAAAGACTTCCTCGACGGCGATGTAAGGGACACACAACTAGCGTTTTATTTTATATGCACATGTTTTCCCCTTTCTACTAGGCTTTCTTTCCTTTCCCTCGCCTTTTCTTTTTCTCGAGGAGAGGCCAAGACCACCTACTTCTCGACAGTGCAAGGGGGATGTAATATCCTGAATCCTTGGTAGGTCTTGATGGATCTTCATTGGATCTTTTGGATTTGTTTCGGTGAGTTTCGGTTCGCTTTTGTGGCTTCCGAGTTGAGTTTTACGATCCGCATGAGTTTTTCTCTCGTACTAGTTACGGAACCCTACGGTGAGTTTACTTGTCAGTTCCTCGACTCGTGGATGCTGCAGCGACGATGTACTTTTCGAGCCGGTCGTTTCGACTATTTTTGCGTATTTTTCGGAGATAGGGCCAGAAATCAGATTTTTCGAAAATTAGGAAAATTCCTAATTTCTTTTCCTTCCTCTCTCCTTCCTTCTCATTTCGCCGCCGCCGTCTCTCTCTCCCGTTTTCTCTCCTCTCGAGCCTCCTCGGCTCCGACTGCAGACGAGGTACCTAGAGGCACGTGTTGGGGATGCTGTGGAGCTGGCTGGGTGCGCGACGGGACGAGGATCGAGATGGATTTGGCGCGATCCCGAACGGTGGATTCAAAGCCGACGTTTGAGCTCGCGACGTGGTTTTCGGCGCGGTTTAGTCCCTTCGGGGCACGGTTTCTTCGGTGGAGGTAGGGTGATGGTTCCTCACTTCCTCCTCTCCGTTTTCCCTACCCTTGCACATTGTTTGGCGCGGAAACGGCCGAGTTTGGGCTTGTTTAGCCTAAACCGTGATTTTTGGGTTTTGTAGGGTTCGCCGGAGAACGGCAACCATTTGTAGCTCGGTTAGTGTTGAACTGACCGTGGGGATGTCTGGATCCCATCCATGCTAGTTTCGTGTTGATCGGTGGTCATTCAAGGCCGGTAGGAGTCCGGGAACCTCGGTGACTCGTTTAGGGTCAATTTGTCTAAATCGCCCCGATCTAGCGTTTTAATATGTGCATGTGGGCTTTTTAGCCTCCTAGAGTGGTTCTTCATCGTCTAGTCTTATTTCTCCTGTGCTTCAGCGTGAATGGGGCGTGGAACGGGCCGATTTGGCCAACCCTCTGTTTTCCCGCCGTGACTGGTGTGGCGGTCGTTCCAGGGACCGTCACAGTCCCTGACGGCCCCACGACAGACCGTCATAGCGTCTGGACGATTTTTAGTTATTGGTGGTTTTGAGGGTGTGACGGCCCAGGGGTGGCACGTCACAGCCCTCTGACGCGTCCCATAAGACGTGTTACGCCTATCTTGTCGTTTAGTGCTTTGGTTAAGTCGGTTCCCCTGACGCGCCTGCCCCTGTGCGTCAGGTGGGAGTAATGCGCCCGGTGTAGGCCGTTACGTTCTGTTTGACTTTGTGTTTGACCGTGAGTCGGTTTGTGTAACGGTGGTGTCCCCGTGCGTCACAGCGTTGTAACGCGCCTGTCCCAGGCCGTTACGTGCTGTTATGGCTGAGTTGGGTGGCTGCGTCGTTGGCTCTAACGGCCCCGCCCTCATGCGTTAGGCGTCTGTAACGCGTCCGTGATGGACCGTTACGTGCATGTCGGCCAGTGTTTTCTTGACTTGAGCCTGTTGCCCCTGACGCGTCTGTCTTGGAGCGTTAGGCCGGTGTCACGCCCTTGGTCTCGTGCGTTACGTGGTTCGAGTGTTGTTTTGGCTTGAGGTCTGTTGGCTCTGACGCGCCTGTGTTGCTGCGTTAGGCTGGTGTAACGCGCTTGGTCTCGTGCATTACGTGCCTCGAGTTTCGTTGTGTGTTTGCGGTCTGTTGGCCCTGACGGCCCGGGTCGGGCGCGTCAGAGCTGTGTAACGCGCCTGGTGTAGGCCGTTACGTGCCTTGTGTGTTCTAGAGGTTGGTTAGGGCGGTGTGTGTGACGGCTCTCCTCCTGACCGTCACGTGGTTGTGACGCGTCTGTGTTGGACCGTCACGGTTGGAGTGTAACGGCGTGAGCTAGACCGTCACGTTCGTGTAACGGTCTAGGGGTGGTGCGTTACAATCCTTCTGCTCCGATTTCCGTCTTTTTGGTTTCTGCTTGTCTTGGCTTGTCCTCGTGGTCTGCCCGTTTTCCCGTGGATGTCTCCTGATGTCCTATGAGGGCTAAGACTTCATTGTAAGGTGGCCATGAGTCTTCTTGCTTGGGGTAGGATTCTCTATCTTACTCTTGTGTGCGTCTTTGTCTGGTTCCGGTCAACCCGGGGTGACCCAGTGGTTGATAGGTGACCTTGTGTGGATGTCTTGGCGGTTCTGTCTAGTTCGAGACACTGGTTCTGGATACCTCGAGGTGTTGCCTTACCTCGGTCCGTGTGTCCAGGTGTGCTGAGGGTCTCCGGTGTCCCCTCAGGTCTCCGTGAGTTATTTTCTGCGGAGTGTCGT
The DNA here is from genome assembly GCA_022559845.1 of Amorphophallus konjac. NCBI lineage: Eukaryota > Viridiplantae > Streptophyta > Magnoliopsida > Alismatales > Araceae > Amorphophallus > Amorphophallus konjac. The sequence continues at coordinate 206,227,722 of CM040129.1, forward strand.
TTCTTGTGGCTTAGGAGTAGACCGATTGGCGGCTTGTTCCGCTGTTTGTGACGATCTTGCCTTTGAGTCATTCGACTCGGGATCGTTACCTGGTAGGTCTAGTTGTCTTGTCCTAAGTCTGTTGGCAGTGGTCGTACTGCCATTGGTGCCTAGGAGTACGTGTCGTAGGGGTTCTTGCCTGTTTGTACTTCGGCACTTGTGTTTTAGAGTCTTTGTGTCTCGTGAGCCTCCATTTGTTGTTACCCTAAGGCCTTTGAGTGTTGACCCGCCTGCGGATGGCGGAGGGGTATTCCCGATATACGGTTTGTAAGCTAGTTCCGTGGGCTCCTGTGTGGTAGTAGCGTCCGCTACGGGGAGAAAACTAGCTAGAGGCCTGGCTTGGGCATAAAGCTTGTGTGTGCACACGTGGTCAGGGGCGGTTGGACTGACGCCGATAGGCGTGACCCTGACTAGTTACTCGTCATGTTGGTACTGCGGTCCCGCTTTGCGTAGGGTGCCGTTGTTTCTCCTTGGACTCGGAACGGTGGTTCCTTGGACTTGGTTCTGTAGGTGTCTTTTCCTTGTCGATTCTTTGGGACGACAGCGTTGGCTAGATGCTTGTTGGCGCAGCATAAGACGTCAGTGGACGCAGCTGGCTGTTCCTCTTGTGAGGAGGAGGTGCTTCCGTCAGTGGCACGTGACTCTCGGCGTTTCTTGCGCGTCGTGACCTTGCTGGGTTGGCCTTTCCGTGGCTGTGCCTGAGGTCAGTGTTCTGTCACATGCATGATGTTCTGGTCGCGCGTGGGACAGTGTGCACGACGTTCTAGTCGTGTGTGTGCAGTCGAGTTTGTGGGTCTTTTCTAGACCTTTTTGTCTGTTCTGGCATGTTTGTGCCTTAGACCTGGTGTCGTGTCGGCAGATCGGTAACTTCTGACTTTGTTAGATCAGAGTCGCCCTTCTGTCGCTGCTTGGAGTAGTTTGGGGTGCCGAGGTTAGTTCGGCCGCCACTTGTCTGGCGTGGGTTCTTCCCCTTCCTTGCTTGTTCCCTACTCCTACTTCCCGTCTGTTTACTACTGCTTGTAGCGTAGTTTTACAGCTTTGTAGTGTAGTTTTCCTGCTTTACTACACCTGCTGTTTTGTTGTTGTTGTTCCGTGTTACTGCGTGTTTTTCAGTGGGGATCCGCGTGACCCCTACTGAGCCAGTGACACGAGGCTCACCCCTGCTTTTCAGGTGGGGTGACGTCTTTCGTTCTGCTTCCGCGAGGTTCCTGGTGCGCTTGCTCGTAGCGTGTCGTTGTGGCCAGCTGGTACCTGCGTCGGGCTTCCCCCGACTTCTCGGTACGTCTTTCTTTTCTGTCGAATGTACTGTGCTAGACTTGCTGTCTTTAGCTTTGGACTTGACTCTGGTGTATAATTATTAAAATTGAACTGTTAATTAAAAAGTAATTTTATTTCTGCTACTTTAGCGAACCGATCTAATGAAATTTAATTGCTTCTGTTATATCTCTGTGGCTTCAATGTACTCTACACATGCCTTTTTCCCTTCGGAGCTTTCCCGCTCTTGGGAGGCCTCGCGGGTTTCAAGTGGTATCACGTGTATTCGGTAGTTCTACCGGGTACATCTGGTATCCGGGATCTGGGTCGCTACAGTTGGTATCAGAGCAGTGTTCTGAGATGTTTAGAGTTCTTTTCTGAGCTGTCAGAGCATTGTTGTGTGAAGTACATGAGAATCCGAGATATACAGTATCCAGAGTCGTGAAAGTCCAATACAGTCTTCAGCTGGCTTCAGTTTGCGATTCTTTGTCGCGTTGTTTTCGGTGTGTTGTCTTGTGCGTGCTGTTCTGGCACTGTACGAGATGGTTCTGCTCTCGTCAGGATAGTGACGAGGTGTTTCTTTTTCGTCGTTGTGTTTGTCTTGATCATGTTGTACTTGGCAGTGTTCGCCGGAAGGCTTGAATCTGTAGTATGTTGCCGCTCATAGCGACGACAACAGTGCCGATGCGATCCAACAGGAAGTGCAACAACGATCGTTGGAGGCGGAGAGACGGCCGCTCAACTTCGCGGCAACGTGGGTTCCAAGGAGGGGTCCTAATTGTGACGTGGATTCTCGACGACGCAGTGGAGGGAAGGTGCAGCAGTAGCGATGGGCGGGCATGGCGAGCAAGACGACGTCGAATCGATCTCCCTCTGATACCAGTGAAAACACGAGAGAGGAGAAGAGAGCGAGATAGAGAGGAGGGCTCTGATCGTAAGTTCCCAAGATCTCTTACGGTTTCTTTTTATATGGTAGAACCCATGTTCACCTGGAGTCTTAAATTCGTCAACCACCTTCGCCCTCATGAAAATCACCTCAAATATGGATATAAACATAAAATCTTTTAATATGATATCAATTAAATGCCCTTTTTATGACTTATGAACAATGAATAAACTTTAGGTTCACATGAAAGTGAGACAGACCAATTTCGGGTCGGGTAGACCCAATAGTTGTACGATCTTGTTCATTATTAATAAAGTGGTGTTTGAGCGTAAATATGCGATTGTGTTACTTTACGTTGTCCTTAGGATATGTGGTTGTAAAGTCAGCTCGAGATGGGATCTCGAACATAAGATTGACTTTACATGTACACATGTCTTAAACTGTTCCTGGTTGGAGGGTAATCACTCGGGGACTTTGATTACCTATTAAATCAGTACACATGATGTGTCAGTGATCAGTCTCATGGTCATTGGTGCGGGGCACCAACACATATATGTAGATGTATGTCCTTGGAGGATGTACACTGAACTGATCCGCTATTGGATCTTCAGATGGTTGATTATACCTAATGTCAACTGAAGATCCAACTGTCTCAGTAGCATCATTGGTCCTTTGACCTGAGACATTGATCGGATCTTACACGAGGACTGGATTGGTTTAATTACTTGGCTAAGTGAATTTAACCATAAGTCATGAGTTACCGAGTCGTTAACCACTCCATGATACGTGTGAAGATCGTCAATGGTCAAGAAGGGATCGCTCACTGTAGGGTATATATCAGACAGTTAATGGGTCATGACATTGACGCTCCGTTAAATCCCTGGTCAGGGTCGTATGAGTTCGTTTAGGACGGACGTCATACACTTTAAGGAGGTCATAGTCAAATGGCACGATCATGGGGTTTGACAGAAACCATACCCTCGATCGTACCAGACTCATAGAAGGAGCGAGGGATTATATCGATGCGGTAACTGTGGACTTACAGGTACCAGACAGGCTGGTTTAAACCCGGCGTCCTCTAGGATCACGTAGATTTACTTGACCCAACGTGATCAAAGGTTCGGAATGAATTAAACTATTATTCGGCTTTAGTAGAAGCGAATAATACGTTTAATTTACTTCTAATTGAGAATTAGAAGTTAATGGGCCTTAAAATAGAGTGACTATGGGCCTAGAGGATCACACACAATGGATTCTTGGGTGACAGATTATTATTATACAAGTGTATGTATTAATTCCCTTTAATTCCTTTTGGAAAGGAGTGTAAATGAGGCTTAATACATATGTATAATAATGGAAAGGTCATATATACAATTTTGGTCCTTTGGAGGTCTTTAGAAAATGGTCCAAATTCTATATATATGGCACCTACGTGAAGCTCATTCGAGCCTTCTCTTCCAACCCTTTAAGCTAATCAAGCATTAAGGCTTAAAGGAGAGGATTAGCCTCCCCCTTTCTCCCTCTTGCTCTCTCTCTCTCTCGAAGGTGATAGAGCCGGGGAAGGTCGTGCCGGGAGGTACCGTCGCTGCGCAAGGGTCCGTGTGGATCTGCTCTAGATGCCGTATAGCTGTGCGGCTCGATATTCTGCATCGGGCATCGCGGACAGCGTCGTTCCGCGCAAGTTGAAACACGCAACTCGTAATTAGGGTCTTAGAAACACCGATTAGAGCACACATTAAGCTTTCCATAACACCGGGATCAGGCAAATGAAATTTTTGTTATCCGTTGCGTCGCCCGTAGGTGCTGTGCGAAACCTTACAGTGGTATCAGAGCCAGGTTCGCGCTCTGGTCGATGTTTTTATCGCCGTATAGAACAGTATTTGAAAGGGGATTAAATCTTCAATTATTATTTGTTGAAAGAGATCTAGGCGTCTCTGTTCTTCCTGGATGCTGGGCATCCAAGCAGCAATTTTTTTTTAAATAAAAAAATAAAAAAATAAATTTTTTTTAATGCCCGTTTGAGGGCACTGCGCCCGCCGCGTGGGCGCTGACCGGCGGGGGCGGGCGCCCCGCGTGGCGGGCCGCGCCCGCCATGCGGCGGGTGCCGCGGGCGCCCGCGTGCGAGCGCGGGGAGGGGGGTGATTTTTTTATTAATAAAAAAATATTTTAATTTTAATTTATTATGTGCATGTATATAGACATGTATATATGGGATATATATATGTAAATGCACAGTAGATTAAGTATACTTTTTATCTCGTAGATTAATTATATTATCTCAAAAGTAAATGTCGAATGGTAAATTTTATTTAATCGATTTGAATTTATCGAGGTGAGATAATTCATATTTACATTGAGATAAAATAGTAATAATTGAGTTACTTTAGTAAAAATTAAGTTTTTAAGTTTTTAATTATTAGATAATTAAAAAATTCAAATTTTAAATTTTATTGAAGTTAAATGTAGAAAATTCAAATATTTAATTTTAATTATTAGATAATTATTAAATTCAAATTTTAAATTTTAGAAAATTACTGATTGAGGATTATTACATTATTTTAACTTTACTTTCAAACAAAATTATTGGATAATTAGTTTGAATTTAAATTTAAATTATTGGCATGTTTAAATTTTAAATTTAAATTTGATTATTAGATAATTAAATTTAAATTTAAATTTAATTAATTATCTCAATTATATGTCCCTGTAGAAAATGATGGTTCTTTACGTGCTCTACTTTATTTACCTTGTATTGGCTTGCTTGTGTGTTTAATTTTAGTTAATCATGCTTCGATTTTAAAATTAAACAAAGCTAGCCTATTTTTGTTTGCACATCCCATTTTTAAATTCAAAAGTAAGGATTATTTTCTGAAAATAACCCTTGATTGATTTTATTTGAATGGGTTGGCAAGTGATCATGGACTTGGATTAATGTAATTAATTGGGGTCTGCGAACCTCCTTTCTCTTTCTGTTGAAATTCCAATGTACTTCTATCTTCCTCAATTGTTACACTTGTCCTAAGGGCTGCTGGAATTTGAGTCACATGTAATTTAATTTTTCTGGCCTGCGTGCCGTGTAAAATTTGTAATTGATGCGGCGTCGGAGTTTGAAAGCGCGGAGCACACCCGACGAGGACGATCCGGCTGCTTCGGAAGCGGGCCGGATGTCTTAGTTACATTAGGGTTAAAGTCCATGATCACTTGCGTTTAATTTTGCATTGGATGCATTTATTTTGTGCAAACTACTAGGTACGGTAAATATATTGGATATATTTATATTATCACATAGGGTGAGATCAAGATAAAATTGAATTCCCTCGCGCTTAAATTTTAGATCTGTTAAGCGTGGCCTTAGGAGTCGTCGTGGCCCTCCATCATTATGGAGTGAATGAACGTCTTCATTTCATGGATTTGTTGTGCTTTTCACAAGGTCCATGAGTTTGGGGGTGAGATTAAACTCCAAGGCTTGGCCTCAATAGGGTGAGGAATTGAACTCGGCTTTGTTGTGCTTTCCACAAGGGTCGGGTCATGAACTCATTGCTATGAAGTAATGATGGTTAGATCTAACCGAGAACATCCTTTGTTGTGCTTTCCACAAGGGGATGATTTCTCGGGGGCCGAATATCGGATATTGCATTAGATGCAAGTGCCTGTTGACTGCCCTTGAGATGGTGTATGGCTTGTTGTGCTTTCCACAAGGTCGTACATCAGTCTCATTGGGATTTCGACTCACTAGGTAGATATCGCTGATCTCCCGTTCTATATACTGAGGGTTATATAGTCCGATTGAAAAATTATGGACTAACTAAGATAGAAAATCACATTTAAGTTAGAATTTGAACACATGCTAAGTTGTCTTTTATTTCTTATCCAGATTACAATGTCATCGTCCAACCCCCTCCGCGGCATCTTGGATGCAAATAAATTAACTGGACCGAACTACTCGGATTGGCTGCGTAATCTACGCATAGTCCTTACCGCCGAAAAGATTGCGTACGTGTTGGACACGGTTCATTCTGAGCCAGCTCCTGACGCCGACGAGGGCGAGTTACTGGCTTATATCAAGTGGTCTGAGGACTCCTCCCTTGCCCAATGTTACATGTTGGCATCTATGGCTCCCGAGCTACAGAGGTAATTTGAAAAGACTGATTGTAGAAGTATACTTCTCAATCTACGCCAGCTCTTCGGGGAGCAGGGTAGGATTAAGAGATATGACATCTCCAAAAGGCTTTTCAGGACACGGATGTCTGAGGGTTCATCAGTACAGGCCCATGTACTGAAAATGATGGAGTGGATTGAAAGACTCAATGCAATGGGGTTCAAGTTGGATCTTGAATTATGCATTGATCTTATACTCCAGTCATTACCCGATTCCTTTTCTTCCTTCATCATAAACTTTAACATGAATAGAATTGATGCAACTCTCCCGGAGCTGCTCAATATGTTAAAGAGTGCTAAAGGAACCATGCAGAAAGATAAACCATCTTCGTCTGTAATGATTGTTGGCCGGGCCAACAAGAAAAGGAAGGCCTCTCAAATATCTACCACGAGTAACAAAGGGAAGGGAAAGAAAAAGGCCACGGGTAAGTAAATCGCCAAAGTTGACAAAGGGAAGGGCAAGAAGAATGAAAAGGAAGACAAATGTTTTCGATGCGGGGAAACTGGACATTGGAAAAGAAATTGTAAGGTAATTCTAAATGAAGATATTTTTGTCACAGACCTTAATTTGTCATATATGGAATCCACATAATGGGTATTGGATACTGGATGTGCATCTCATATCTGCAATTTTGTGCAGGTGCTGGCAAATAGAAGGCGATTGGGCAAAAAGGAGATTGAACTGAGGATGGGCAATGGAGCTTTAGTTGCTGCCAAAGCTGTCGGGACTGCACGCCTCAGTTTATCTTCAGGAGTCTTTCTGGAGCTGAATGACTGTTATTATGTTCCTAATATTATTAAGAACATTATTTCAATCTCTCGCTTGTATAACATTGGATATACATTGGCTTTTAATAGCACTGGGTGCTCTATAATGAATAATGGTTTGATTATAGTCAATGGTTCATTAGTCAATGGTCTTTATGTATTAGATACACGTTCTAATGTTATACAAATTTTCAATGCTGATGAAGTGAATTCTGCATATCTATGGCATTGCAGACTTGGTCATGTAGGTGAGAAAAGAGTCTCTCACTTACACTCAAATGGATATTTGAATTCGTTCGAATACAAGCCATTTGATACCTGTGAGTCGTGTCTCATGGGGAAAATGACCAAGGCTCCCTTTGGTGGACATGGTGAGAGGGCTGTTGACCTTCTCGAGCTCATACACTCGGATGTATGCGGACCCATGTCCATAGAAGCAAAATGTGGTTATCTCTATTTCATTTCTTTTATTGATGACTTCTCTAGATATGGCTATGTGTATTTAATGAGACATAAGTCACAAGCCTTTGAGAAGTTTAAGGAATACAAGAATGAAGTAGAGAAACAGACTGGCAAAACTATTAAGGCTCTTCGATCGGATCGAGGAGGTGAATACTTAAGCTATGAATTCACTTCTTATCTTAAAGACCATGGAATAGTTTCTTAGTGGACTCCACCGTATACACCACAGCACAATGGTGTATCCGAAAAGAGAAACATGACATTGTTAGACATGGTCTGATCCATGATGTCTATGTCAGGACTACCCTTGTCTCTCTGGGGCTATACGTTAGAGACTGCGGCTTATTTATTGAATAGGATATCAAGTAAATCAGTTCCTTCTATACCATATGAGATATGGAAGGACAGGAAATCAAATTTTAATCACATTAAAATTTGGGGGTGTCCTGCCCATGTAAAGAAGAACGATAGTGATAAGCTTGAGTCGAGAACCGATAAGTGTAGGTTTGTGAGATATCCAAAGGAGACGTTTGGATATTATTTCTATCACCCTTCTGAGCAAAAGGTCTTAGTGGCTAAGAGAGCTGTATTTCTGGAAAGAGAATATATACTCCAGAAAAATAGTGGGAGCCAGATAGAATTGGACGAGGTCCAAGAACCACAACCCATAGACACAAACTCATTAGATGAGACTGTATCGGTTGATCCTATTCAGAGTGAAACACTGACACTACGGAGATCTGGTAGATTACCGAGAGAACCTGAGAGATATGTTGGACATGTCTCAGAGGGGTCCTCTAAGGTATGTATCGATGAGATGATGATCCTAAGTTATACCAGGAGGTGATCCGTAGTGTAGACTCCGAGAAATGGCAAGAGGCAATGGATTCAGAGATCCAGTCCATGTACACCAACAAAGTTTGGAACTTAGTTGATGTACCCGAAGGGAAGGTCCATATCGGCTGTAAATGGATTTTCAAAAGGAAATCGGTGCAGATGGACAGGTTGACACATACAAGGGTAGACTAGTGGCAAAAGGATATCGTCAAAGGCAAGGCATTGACTATGACGAGACTTTTTCGCCGGTAGCCATGGTTAAGTCAATCAAAATCCTCCTTGCCATTGCTGCATACATGGATTATGAGATCTGGTAAATGGATGTGAAGACATCTTTTCTTAATGGAAATCTGTCAGAAGAGGTGTATATGGTACAGCCTGAAGGATTCACCTCCAAGCTACATCCTAATAAGGTATGCAAACTTCAAATGTCCATTTATGGATTAAAGTAGGCATCTAGAAGCTGGAACTTAAGATTTGACGAGGCTGTCAAATCTTTCAACTTCATTCGGAATGAAGATGAACCCTGTGTTTACAAGAAGGTCAGTGGGAACTCTGTGACCTTATTGATCCTTTATGTTGATGACATCTTACTCATTGAGAATGATGTAGAGATGTTGACATCAACAAAGTCTTGGTTGTCCAAGACTTTCTCCATGAAGGATTTGGGAGAAGTATCATATGTGCTGGGCATAAGGATCTATCGAGATAGATCTAAAAGGATACTAGGACTATCCCAATCTATGTACATAGACACTATCCTCAAAATGTTTAGGATGGAAAATTCCAAGAGAGGTCTCATTCCCATGAGACATGGAATTTACCTATCCAAGGGGATGAGTCCTAAAACTTCTGAGGAGGTGGCACACATGAATAAGATACTCTATGCTTCGGCGATAGGGTCAATCATGTATGCAATGCTATGTACACGGCCTGATGTTGCCAATGCTTTAAGCATTCTTAGTAGATATCAGGCAAATCCAGGCGAAGAGCACTGGAAGGCAGTAAAGGGTATCCTTAAGTACCTGCGAAGGGCTAAGGATCTTTTTCTGCTTTATGGAGGAGAGGACCTACAGCTTAGAGCTTACACAGATTTTAGTTTCCAGTCAGATCCAGATGACTGCAAATCCATGTCTGGATTTGTATTCATGTTGAATGGAGGGGCAGTCAGTTGGAGAAGCTCCAAGCAAGATACGACTGCAGATTCGACGACGGAGGCAGAATATATTACTGCAGCTGAAGCTGCTAAGAAAGTCGTCTGGATGAAGAAATTCATCTTGGAACTTGGCATAGTTCCCGAGATATCAGCTCACATCCCATTATTTTGTGATAATAATGGGGCCATCGCTCAAGCGAAGGAACCGAGATCTCACCAAAGGTCAAAACATATTCTCAGGCGCTTTCACCTTATTCGGGAGATTGTTGATCGTGGAGATGTGGCGGTAGAGCATGTACCGTCAGAAGACAACATAGCAGATCCACTGACTAAGCCTTTGACACAGACTGTGTTTGAGCGTCATCGGGATAAGATGGGCCTCAAAGTTGTGGGTAATTGGCTGTAGTTCAAGTGGGAGATTGTTAGTGTTGGTGTGCTACAGACCAATTTCGGGTCGGGTAGGCCCAATAATTGTACGATCTTGTTCATTATTAATAAAGTGGTGTTTGAGCGTAAATATGCGATTGTGTTACTTTACGTTGTCCCTAGGATATGTGGTTGTAAAGTCAGCTCGAGATGAGATCTCGAACATGAGATTGACTTTACATGTACACATGCCTTAAACTGTTCCTGATTGGAGGGTAATCACTCGGGGACTTTGATTACCTATTAAACCAGTACATATGATGTGTCAGTGACCAGTCTCATGGTCATTGGTGCGGGACACCAACACATATATGTAGGTGTATGTCCTTGGAGGATGTACACTGAACTGATCCGCTATTGGATCTTCAGATGGTTGATTATACCTAATGTCAACTGAAGATCCAACTGTCTCAGTAGCATCGTTGGTCCTTTGACCTGAGACATTGATCGGATCGTACACGAGGACTGGATTGGTTTAATTGCTTGGCTAAGTGACTTTAACCATAAGTCATGAGTTGCCGAGTCGTTAACCACTCCAGGATACGTGTGAAGATCGTCAATGGTCAAGATGGGATCGCTCACTGTAGGGTATATATCAGACAGTTAATGGGTCATGACATTGACGCTCCGTTAAATCCCTGGCCAGGGTCGTATGAGTTCGTTTAGGACGGACGTCATACACTTTAAGGATGTCATAGTCAAATGGCACGATCATGGGGTTTGACAGAAACCATACCCTCGATCGTACCAGACTCATAGAAGGAGCGAGGGATTATATCGATGCGGTAACTGTGGACTTACAGGTACCAGACATGCTGGTTTAAACCCGGCGTCCTCTAGGATCACGCGGATTTGCTTGACCCAACGATCGAAGGTTCGGAATGAATTAAACTATTATTCGGCTCTAGTAGAAGCGAATAATACGTTTAATTTACTTCTAATTGAGAATTAGAATTTAATGGGCCTTAAACTAGAGTGACTATGGGCCTAGAGGATCACACACAATGAATTCTTGGGTGACGGATTATTATTATACAAGTGTATGTATTAATTCCATTTAATTCCTTTTGGAAAGGAGTGTAAATGAGACTTAATACATATGTATAATAATGGAAAGGTCATATATACAATTTTGGTCCTTTGGAGGTCTTTAGAAAATGGTCCAAATTCTATATATATGGCACCTACGTGAAGCTCATTCGAGCCTTCTCTTCCAACCCTTTAAGCTAATCAAGCATTAAGGCTTAAAGGAGAGGATTAGCCTCCCCCTTTCTCCCTCTTGCTCTCTCTCTCTCTCGAAGGTGATAGAGCTGGGGAGGGTCGTGCCGGGGAGGTACCGTCGCTGCGCAAGGGTCCGTGTGGATCTATTCTAGAGGCCGTACAGCTGTGCGGCTCGATATTCTACATCGGGCATCGCGGACAGCGTCGTTCCGCGCAAGTTGAAACACGCAACCCGTAATTAGGGTCTTAGAAACACCGATTAGAGCACACATTAAGCTTTCCATAACACCGGGATCGGGCAAATGAAATTTTTGTTATCCGCTGCGTCGCCCGTAGGTGCTGTGCGAAACCTTACAGTTGGATCGCGAGAGTGCGGCAGGCTGCTCACAGAGGCGATGGGGACGGTTGATGGTAGAGGTGCGAAGCGGTGGGTTGCCGCTCATAGCGACGACAACAGTGCCGATGCGATCCAGTAGCAAATGCAACAACGATCGTTGGAGGCGGAGAGACGGCCGCTCAACTTCGCGGCAACATGGGTTCCAAGGAGGGGTCCTAATTGTGACGTGGATTCTCGACGACGCAGCGGAGGGAAGGTGCAGCAGTAGCGATGGGCGGGCATGGCGAGCAAGACGACGTCGAATCGATCTCCCTCTGATACCAGTGAAAACACGAGAGAGGAGAAGAGAGCGAGATAGAGGGGATGGCTCTGATCGTAAGTTCCCAAGATCTCTTACGGTTTCTATTTATATGGTAGAACCCATGTTCACCTGGAGTCTTAAATTCGTCAACCACCTTCGCCCTCATGAAAATCACCTCAAATATGGATATAAACATAAAATCTTTTATTATGATATTAATAAAATGCCCTTTTTATGACTTATGAACAATGAATAAACTTTAGGTTCACATGAAAGTGAGACACATAAGAAGACCTCCATTTTTTAAAATGTTTAACCTAAGGTTTCTCGACTGCAGGGAGACAACCTAACGTGAAAACATGGTTTCAAAATTTGAATGGACTCATGTAAAGAATAATAAAATTCTTTTTTTTAAATTATCCTAAAGGCTTCCTCAGCGGTAGTGTAAGGGGCAGACAACTAGCGTTTTATTTTATATGGATAGATTTTCCCCTTTCTATTAGGCTTTCTTTCCTTTCCCTCGCCTTTTCTTTTTCTCGAGGAGAGGCCAAGACCACCTACCTCTCGAAAGTGTAGGGGGGATCACGGCGATAGTGGCATATGCCAGCGATGGCTATGGCGTGCGGGCCTGGTGGTGGTATGACCGAGACAACGACGTGATGCATCGAGAGGTGGGGGGCGACAGTCAACGGAGCAAGCTTGTGGCGACACAACGACAGCAGGGGCGGCGCGGGGTGACTCGTCGTGGTGGAGGTGCGAGAGTGCGGCGGGCTGCTCATAGAGGCGATAGGGACGGTCGACGGTAAAGGCACGAAGTGGTGGGTTACCGCTCACATTGGCGACAGGGGTGCCAGCGCGATCTAGCAGCGCGTGCAGCAACGATCGTTGGAGGCGGAGAGAGGGCCGCTCGACTTCACGGCAACGTGGGTTCCAAGGAGGGGTCCTAATTGTGACATGGGTTCTCAACGACAGAGCGGAGGAAAGGTGTAGTAGTCGCGACAGGCGGGCATGGCGAGCAAGACGACGGCGGATCGATCTCCCTTTAATACCAGTGAAAACACGAGAGATGAGAAGAGAGCAAGATATAGGGGAGGGCTCTGATGGTTAACCCATAAGTTCAAAGATCTCTTACAGTTTCAAAATTTGAATGGACTCATGTGAAGCATAAGAAATTTTCTTTTCTTTTTAAATATCCTAAAGGCTTCCTCGGCGGTGGTGTAAGGGACAGACAACTAGCATTTTATTTTATATGCACAAGATTCCCCCTTTCTATTAGGCTTTCTTTCCTTTCCCTCGCCTTTTCTTTTTCTCGAGGAGAGGCCAAGACCACCTACCTCTCGACAGTGCAGGGGGGATCCCAGTGATAGTGGCATATGTGAGCGATGGCAGTGGCATACGGGCCTGGTGGTGGTTCGACCGAGACAACGCCGTGATGCAGCGAGCGGTGAGGGGCGACACCCGACATGGCAAGCTCGCGGCGACGTGACGATAGCATGGGCGGCGCAGGGCGACTCTCGGTGGTGGAGCCGCTAGAGTGCGGTGGGATGCTCGCAGAGGCGATAGGGACGGTCGACGGTAGAGGGGCGAAGCGGTGGGGTGCTGCTCACAGCGACGACAACAGTGCTGATGCGATCCAGTAACGAGTGCAACATCGATCGTCGGAGGTGGAGAGACGGCCGCTTGACTTCGTGATGACGTGGGATCTAAGGAGGGGTCCTAATTATGACGTGGATTCTCGACGATGTAGCGGAGGGACGGTGCAGAAGTAGCGATGGGCGGGCATGGCGAGCAAGACGACAACAAATCGATCTCCCTCTGATACCAGTGAAAACACAAGAGAGGAGAAGAGATCGAGATAGAGGGGTGGGCTCTGATGGTTAAGCCGTAAATTTCCAAGATCTCTTACGATTTCTATTTATATGGTAGAACCCATGTTCACCTGGAGTCTTAAATTCGTCAACCACTTTCGCCCACATAAAAATCGCCTCAACTATGGATATAAACATAAAATCTTTTAATATGATATTATTGACGTGTTTTTACTTACCCTTTACCAACTTAAAAGATGTCTTCCTATCCCTTCTACTAAATCGATGTGAGAAATAAATATGGATGGTAGAAGGAGACAGAAGCATGTAAACAAGGGTGATCGCCACCAAGGTGCCTAATGTGATTGACACACCGTACCTTGGAAAGAGGAAGAGGTACTTGCCTTAAGAGCAGCGCTGAGAGGATGTACGGCTCAGTAGGAACCGCCTGTGAGCGGCCGCACGATAGGCTACCTAAAGGTGCTACAGATGGCGCGGGATGAAGCACTACTGGCAGATGAACGGTTTGAACACGACCGCAGGAAGAAGAAGCACGGTCCAGATACCACCGCACGTCTCCTTGAACGACTAGTTGGGAACCGCGCAAGACCACCACGTCAGAAGTTGTAAGGGTCCAACCTCCACCCTTTCCGGCCGGCCAGAAAGGATGGACCTCGTGTTAGTGTATTGCTGACCTGCGAAACAAAGTGTAGAACACAAAGAAAAACCAGAATTAAGACTAGAGAGTGTAGAAAATGCCCAAACGGAAGGAAGTAAACATAACTAAATGAATTAGGGGGATACCTGGGGGGTTTTGAACCCCTAGGGATACCAAAAACGTGGGAGGATGTGTGAATAATGCATGAAAATAATGAAAATCGTGGAAGAAACGTGGAGAAGATGATGCATGCAAACAAAGGAGAATGACAGACTAATGAACTGAAGACACCACTAATGAGATACTCCTTGAACCGGAGGCCTGTATGGACGTAGAAGGCCTCCCTCCCTGGTCGTAGGTCACTCTATAATCCAGTAGGACTTCGCCGTGACCTGAAACCTCCCCCCCTCTCGAAGGTAGTCTCTAGGGTCTATTTATAGAGCCTAGGAAGCCAACCCCAAAATTAGGGTTTTCATCCATTTTTAGGTCGAGGTTATCAAATAAAAGATGAAGATAATTCAATTATCTTTCATCTTAAGAAACAGCGCTCAAAATGGTTAAGGATTCGCGGAGAAAATGACGGAGAAAGTTTGGGATAAAACCACGAATAGAGAGAGAAAATCCTTTGAAATTTTCAGGAATCGAGACGATGAACGGTCTCACGATAGACCACCCAACTGGATGTGCGGCCATAACCTAGGCCATCCAAACCTGTCGGTGGAAATTCAAATAAATCATAAATATTATCAAATTATCCATCGAGATGACCGAAAACCTCACCGTTGGACTCTCACATATGAACGGCTACTTGTAGGCCGTACTTCCACAAGAGCGGCCAAGCGAAAACCGCTCATCCCTGTCGGTGATAAATCAAGATAAATAAATAATTATCTGAACAATCAACCGAACGTAGGACTCTTGAGAGATAGACGGCTTAGGCGGTACCGCACAATGGTCTTATGCGGCTATTCCTAGGCCGTATATATGCTTGTCGGTGGAAATTCAGGAAATCAGCTAAATATCCAGTAAATATATGAACGGCCCAATATCAATCGCACATATGGTTATGCAGCTGGAGGTTGACCGCACATGTGCATGGGCGTTTGAAATTCATAAAAAAACTCAATCAACCAAAACCAAGGCCCATTAAGCCCTGAATCAACTCGGACCTAGCCATGGAGGGAGGCTACCCATAAAAGAAGCCCACAGATGTTGCCTGAAAATAACTCAACGAGTGATGGACAACTCGAGGCATCAATAAATGGGAGTAAGAGAAATGACTCAACTTATCGGTAAAAAAGGGTGTCAATAGAAATCAATAAAATGCCAATTTTTCTTACTTAATGAATAATGAATAAATTTTAGGCTCACATGAAAGTGAAACACATAAGAGACCTCCCTTTTTTAAAAGGTTTAATCTAAGGTTTCTCGACTGTAAGGAGACAACCTAACGTGAAAATAGGGTTTCAAAATTTGAATGGACTCATGTGAAGCATAAGAAAATTCTATTTTTTTAATTATCCTAAAGGCTTCCTCGGCGGCGGTGTAAGGGGCAGACAACTAGTGTTTTATTTTATATGCACATGTTTTCCCCTTTCTATTAGGCTTTCTTTCATTTCCATCGCCTTTTCTTTTCCTTGAGGAGAGGCCAAGACCACCTACCTCTTGACAGTGCAGGGGGGGTCCCGGTGATAGTGGCATATGCGAGCGATGGCTGTGGCGTGCGGGCCTGGTGGTGGTCTGACCCGGACAACGATGTGATGCATCGAGCGGTGGGGGGCGACAGTCAACGGGGCAAGCTCGTGGCGACACAACTACAGCAGGGGCGGCGTGGGGCGACTCGCGGTGGTGGAGGCACGAGAGTGCGGCGGGCTGCTCACAGAGGCGATAGGGACGGTCGACGGTAGAGGCGCGAAGCAGTGGGTTGCCACTCACAGCGGCGACAGGGGTGCCGACGCGATCCAGCAGCGAGTGCAGCAGGGATCGTTGGAGGCGGAGAGACGGCCGCTCGACTTCGCGGCGGCGTGGGTTCCAAGGAGGGGTCCTAATTGTGACGTGTGTTCTCGACGACACAACGGAGGGAAGGTGTTGCAGTAGCGACGGGCAAGCATGGCGAGCAAGACGACGGCGTATCGATCTCCCTCTTATACCAGTGAAAACACAAGAGAGGAGAAGAGAGCGAGATAAAGGGGAGGGCTCTGATGGTTAACACGTAAGTTTCAAGATCTCTTAGCACCGCTTTGGTAGAGAGTTTGGGTTAACTTAAGCTACTTAGGTTAGTCCAAGGTTAGCCCATTTTTGATTTGATAGCAAGAGTATTGACCCAGAAGTAAGTAGGTGGGCTAACCTAGTTTGAATCTATTGTGATTTGATAGGTAGTAAGTTAACCCAACAATATTTACAACCAATATATCATTTTTACCCCTCACTTTAAATTATACAAATCTCTCATTCTCTCTCCCCCTCTCCCCCTCCTATCTCTCTCACGTTACTCTCTCTCTCTCCCATTTCTCTCCCCCCTCTCTCTATGTCCATTTCTCTCCTCCCCTCTATCTCACGTAACTTTTTAAATATGCATTTTATAATGCATGTCATAAATATTTTATATCATACAAATAAAAATTAATTAGCAATACTAATTATACTTTATTTAAAAGTTTAACTTTTTGATATAAATATTCATTATTGATGATAGATTTTTCTCGTCACTCTCATCTCTATGTAAAAATTTGAACCTTATTTTAACAAATAACATGAGAGCCGAAGTTTTTAAATATCACATTGTCAAAAATGTGTATATCTACTAATATTTGACAATTCCATGAAATAAAAATGAAGACATCCCAGATAACATTCACATATCGGTAAACATCGTATTAAATATGCAAAGTCAAATATTTGATTCATACAATTCAACAAATACATTGAAGAAGGTTTAACATTTTATCGACACCAATATTCAAAAAAATTACATAACCGTGGTTACACTAATATGAAAGGACCAATAAAAATTTGTACAGGGAAAGGGAACATCATAAAATGGAGCTACAAATTTACAAAAACAACATAAGACACTTTCATTTTTGACAAGGAGCACAATATACAAATCTATTTCAAAATTTCACCCGACAGGGTACGCAATGTATAATTAGCTCTATGACATCCACAAGGCAGCACCACTTCATCCGTCCACGTAACGAATTCTTTCTCCAATAGTACAGTTTGTACCCCCGTCTCTTCCTCGTCCCCCTTCAAAACTAGTATAACGGTCGGAATCTGCTGCACAAATGAATGATAATAGATTACAACACATATTTGTAAGGAGAACATAAAAAATTGGGATGCAAAATGCATAGGTGACCTGCCCTGACGTCGACAACCATGGCTACTCGGGGACAAGTTATTCGACCCCCTCTCCAATATTGCCAATAGCATTTAAGTGTGACCATGAAAAAGATGGAAAGATATATGTCACTTTCATGCAATTTTTTACATTTATATGTGAATCATTGAAAAAATAAAAATAAAACCACTTAATACCGACATCAACACCACAACAATTACATATATCTAGCAACAGATCCACAACTGATAAAATAGTCTGATTCTTAACCTAAGGAACCCCGAAGACAGTAATGTTGAAGAGTTCATTTGAGCAGATAGGAAAACACAGGAAATCATCCTAGTATAAGAGTATTTGAGAAGAAATAAATTTAACAGTAACTTCCAATTAAACAACCCAATCTATCAACATCGTGTACCTCATTTAACTCATACTTGGACAGAATTTGGTGAACAAATGGATATATCACATTGTGAAATTGGTGGCTGAATGAGATAGAACCATTTTATAGATTTCAGTAGTAGTTCATTGTCGGTGAGTAAACCTCACTTTTACTTATCTCAGAGTTGAGACCAAATAAAATGCAAGAAAAGGCCAAAGAACTCACCCTGTATGCACCGGTTTCTGTCACAACATTTTGAATTCCTATTTTGGCGTTATACCAAACTTGAGGGACTACCGTGTTTGATTTGTGTGATCTAGCTAGTTGGGCTTGTACTTTCATACTTGAAATACATTCTTGCGAGTGTTTCAAGGAGCTTCTCTAGTCACTGAGCTCTGAGTTTCACATTGGGAAAGATAAGTTCCATTCCTAAAAATAGTTAGGAATGGCAGGTGGGTGTAGGAGATATCAGTAGGTCACACACCTCCAACGAGCACAAGGATGGCGGGTGGCATAATAAATTTGTAAGCAGAATAACGTTGTATAGTGGGTCTAAAATTATCTAGTCAATGATTCAAAACACATAAAAACCACATTCAACACTAGCTTGCAGTGGAAACAGAGAACCATATATGTTAGCTACCATTGAACATGTTCTTTCGGGACATTAAAAAAGCTACCATTGAACATGACATGTTTTTTCGGAAACAAAAGTATTTCACCTGCAACAATCACCTGCAGCAATTTTTTATACATGCACAGGTGGATAAATAACCCAATCACATGCAGCAATCATTTAACAAAATGGAACCCATTCACCTGTCGGACCTGATGCTGCTGAACATGCAGATAGGAAAAATAAATCAGTACACTGAACATCTTCAAATTCTAACCTGTCAAGTTAAAGACACCACCTATAACAACATGGCTAGTGTTTCTAGGTAAACTACATCAAGGTGTTTCCTCACTGTCATGTAAAATAATGTAAAATGCTATCTACATTAAAAATAAGAAAAGAAGCTACATAACACTTACCGCAGACAGTAGGTAAGGAGTAAATTTGACACCTTCTGCCAGGAGTGTCACAGGGCCCATCAGGATAAATGACATTATTGTTATTATTGATCAGAGTGTAATGTCATCCAGAGATTCCTATTCAGATAAGCTACACACTAAATTCTACATAGTGAAATGCAAATGAAAGAGCCAACCCCAAGAAGCAAGAGAAGAAAAGAATGGGATTTAAACAAGAGAACTTATTCATATGTCTACCACTACCCGCCATTAGTAATAAACATCAATATTCTAGGAGAGATGTAATCTGACAACATTATCGATACCTTTTTTTGGCTTTGCCACCCCTTCTCTCAGCCATCATTTTACCCTGTAGTGAATAATATTAGTACTATATTCTGAAATTCTATAGAAGGAAAATTTACAACTCGAAAATTTACAAAGTGAAGTTAGTCATCATTTTACCTATGCATAAATGGTTGCACATGAGCTCGGCACCTGCAATTCAATGCTGGGTAAGAGTCTAAGAACCTTCGATAGTGGGGTGGGCTCAGTATAGGTTCTGGGGGTATGTGTAGTCATTTTTCATGTTGGGATGTGACAGGTGCTCATTCGAACTCATTCCTCATCACCCCAACCCTTCGTCGGTGCACACATAATGATGCCGCCTCATCCGGAGTAATGACCCAACTACCACAAGTGACATGAATGTGATGGAGTTGCAATCTTATGCCTTCTACGACACCCATACATGCACACGCATGATAACTTAGGCATGCACCAGGGGCAACAAACATGGAAACCTACTAAATGCTGTTTTAGAAGAACACCTGCCACATGCCAACATGAAATCATAAAACCCATTCATCATCACCGCAACCCTTCGTCGGTGCACACATGATGCCGCCTCATCCGGAGTAATGACCCAACTACCACAAGTGACATGAATGTGATGGAGTTGCAATCTTATGTCTTCTACGACACCCATACATGCACACGCATGATAACTTAGGCATGCACCGGGGGCAACAACCATGGAGACCTACTAAAGGCTATTTTAGAAGAAAACTTGCCACATGATATTATAACAAATGACACACATAAGAAATCAAATACCACTACAGAGTCAAATTAAGTCAGCTAGATTTCATGTCATATGGTTACACAGACAAAATATTCCTGTCAATATAGGAAAGATGCATAGTAAACTAGATCAATTTTCAAGCCAGAGTTGTGTAGCAACAGTGTCCCTAAGATGTTCCCCTTCCCTAATGTCACGAGATGCCACAGGGATGTTGGATTCCACATCCTCATCACCGACATCTTCAACATCAAGCGGTGCATGTTGAAAGTAGAAGTCGTCCCCTTGCTCCCGACGTATGAAGTTGTGGACGACACAACACGCAATCACAATTAGTATTTGCATGCGGATTGGGTACATGTTCCCCTCTTTCAACGTTTGAAATTGTATTTTTACTATCCCGAAGGCTCGCTCTACCACATTTCTCAGTTGAGCATGGCGGTGGTTAAACTTGTCTCTTAAACTTCGATACCCTCTACCACCACGGCCTTGATCTGTGATATGTGATAACGCTATCCCCGGTAATGACATAAGAAGCTACCAGTGTTTGCATACCCGAGATCGGCAAGATAATATTTATCTGAAATAGTAGGTGCTAAATTAGATAGTGTGTATATTGATCACCCGCATGAAATTTAAAGAAGCTGGGAAGCCGAATGAACTCACTTGGGAGAACTTTGAAACCCCCCTTTTCTAAGGCCCAAGTCAAAACCTTTTGATCTCCGACTGAGCCTTCCCAACCGGTAGCTAGATATTGGAATTGCAAATCAAAGGATACATCAGCCATCACATTCTGAGTAATTTGTTGCTTACGGTTACGATACCGTGGGTGTTTCGATCTTATCACGTTGGCAGGGATGTGCGTGCCATCGATTGCGCCCAATACATCCTGCAATTGTTGTAATGTCTCATCAGAACTTTGGAATAGATGAGGAGGTGATGATTATAAGTTACCTTAAAGTAAGGGTAGAACTTGTCATTATGCCGAATGAACGGATGCACCTCTGCTGTTGCTGTGGGGAGCTGAAGGTATGTTCCCCTAAGCTCAACTATAGCCTTACATACGTGGTTCACATAATAACTTATTGTTTGCAATGAGTGTTGGAAATGCTCACACATGGCACCCGTCGCAATCCCGTGCCCCATTGCGTATAAGAACATCGCAAGTTGCTCTATTGCGGTGACAAACCGGTTGTCTTTAATCAACTCCCTATCTATCAGGATGTCGCACAGACAATTGAACATAACTTGGTTTAGCCTAAACATGTTGTAACATCATTTTTCATGACCCGTTAATATGTTATGTACCCACACATGTCCTGTGTAGTGAGATGTATGCATAGGTCTAGACACACTGCGATAATCATTAATTTATTCGACCATCACATCTACTAATTCTTCCACTATACCATTACTCATGTTTTAGAAAACTATAATCCCCTCCCGCATTAGCTGCCGTGTAAAATTATTTGCATCCATAATATCCTGTCATACATATGCATAAGACATGACAACTATTACAATTACGGAAAATACTGGTAGTTTGACATCTTGAACTATTCAAAACAAGAGCTAATACATAAAAGACATATCAAAGACTAACTATTGCTTGAAACTCAATAGTCATGAACGAGAATGACAAAGATGCCAAGCAGTATGACGAAAAGAAGGAGAACGATAATGAAAAGGATAACAATGATAGGTAAGTCATGCATAACAATAGGGGCAGCCCTCGGGTGCAGGTTCATCGGAGGAGGGCTCTCTTCATTCCTGTTTGACATCACTCCCCTTGAATACATCACCTCCCTAGTGATGGTAGTGGCAACGGCTTGGAATGCGTCGTTTGTGTCGTCAATTGATGTAAATCCCTTGTATCTCGCACCGAGGAACCCATTTACCTGTGCATAACACTCATCCTAGGTTTAGTACACACCCGGATTACGACCAACCCATACCACATAGCACTTATACTTCCCCATGATCCAAATGTGGAACACCCTGCATAGCACGTGTTACCAATACATATCTGAAAGAAAAGGTGCAGGAATCATCCTGACAATAGTACAAGCCCAAATTAAAGGTACATGAATAAGTACATGAAACATTCAGATAATAGTACATGCCTAAATGAAAGGTAGATGCAACATCCAGATAAAAGTCCTACGAGGTGGAGAATAAGATAGACAAATACAGAGAATACTATCACACATACTACGCCATGTCTCATGAGTAAACTGACTCAACGGAGGCGATGACTAATGTATCCCAACTTGTCCTCGTCGTCTAATGCCATGAACACGGATCGAACATGATTGTCTTGGAATAGATCCGCACCCAAATACAAAGTTTCCTGAGTGCAACTTGGCAATTTCTTCAATATTTGGAGACAGTCTTTGATTGTGCATGACTGCGCAGAATTGGAAGTTGTAGAGGAATCTCCAGTGCTAAGGTTTTTATACAACTGCGCCATATGGGTATTCATAATACAATATTTGTTTAGTGCATCGGTGGCATTCTCTAACCTCTTATTACGTGTTCCCCTACTAGTCCTGTATGAGGGGATGCCACATGTCTTCATCTTGTTGGAGGAGGTTGCCTCATCTTCATTTGGTCGCTTGTATGTGGTGAAGGAGTGAATTCCCATGTACTGCTATTTCCAACCTGTGACAATGGAAAAGGAGGTTGGAAACCCTGGGAGCTTGGGACATGGAAGGGGTTGAAATCACTATCCAGGTCAACAAGGGGATCATTGCGAAACATCCCCATGGAAGTATTTCGACGACGATTTGAATCATCTTCACCCAACTGTTGGCGGGGTGATTCTTCATCTCCCCAAGATCGCCTTTGTGACAAGTCATTGAACATCGTGGTTCCTAATCCTAAACATCCCCTAGACATTGTATTACCGCAAAGAATGTCCATTTAAGCCTTGTACTCGTATGGCTTCCCTAGGAGCTTCTTGTATTCATTATTGGCCTATGAAACAAGAAGATAAGATAGGTTGGTTATCTAGTGGACCTGAAAGAGGAACATGATATTTGATGCAATTACAAATATAACGGCTTACATACCGCAATTGCATCTGCCCAAGCACCCTCCTCAGGTGGCGTAGGCTGTTTCGTGATGTCGTTCCACCCCCAACCAGTCCGTGACAGCAATTGTTCGAGTGTATGATATTATTTTTTCAAGTTCTTCCACCTGGTTTGCAAATTATTTTTATCTACCCCTTTATTCGTCTTCTCATTGAAGGGTCCTATAATATCATTCCATACATGTTGCTTGAAAGTGCCTTGGGTGCATGTGTTCTTGTGATATTGGTCGATCAAGAAGTTTAATAACAACTTATCTTCCTTAGTTGTGAAGTTGGTTACTCGCGGTTTCCCCTTACTGTCTGTCATGATCTTCTCTACAAAGAAGGTAAGGAAGACAATCTTCCTTATAAGGGTATGAAGTAAATATATAAGAACATAGACCTCATCAAATGGCATAAAACCATATAACTTATGCAAAGCTCATAATTGCAAATGTAAGATGGCATGCATATTTTTTTACAGTGCAAGGGTGTATGTCATATGAAGACGATTTATATTGTTCTTATACAAAGGGATTCAAAACAGGAACCATACGGAGCACATATTTAGCAACCAGTTTTTGTGCAAGAACAGATTGAAGCAATCAAACCTATTTAGCAACCAATTGTTTGTGCAAGAACAGAGTGAATAATTAACTTACTGGTAGCAGAGATACCAAAGCCAGCACAGTAAGTTCCGGCACAGCAGCCCGACCACCAGCAATGCACACACAAGCAACACAGACGGCGATCGATAGAGAGAATGACGGTACCAACACGATCACCAAACAACAACCATACAAGGTGAAGAGGGAATGGGAATGGATCAAGGAAACGGAGCCAAGCGCAGTTGAGGAAGGGGTTAGGGTGACACTGGATGTACTTATAAGGAGGAAAAAAAATCAAGTTTTCACTCACGAGAAAGGGGCCGAGTGCAAAGCTTCGCGTTGCTGGCGGAAGATAAGACACACAACACCAATATTTTATTCACCCTAGCTCCCGATGTCAGGAAGATGACCACCGGAAGGCTTCTTCGAGCATCGTTAGGACACCCACAGAGTCCCAAATCGGGAGCTAGGGTCGCCCCGCCGTCACAGACCACCAAAGGCGAGAAACAACGGCACAGGAGAAGGAGGGATCCACACGTACAAGGGCTCGGGACGAAGATGAACACCGGAAGGCTTCTCCGAGCAGCACAATATACAAATCGGGAGCTAGGGTCACCCCGCCGTCACGGACCACCGAAGGCGAGAAGGCGAGAAACAACAGCGCAAGAAAAGGAGGGATCCACACGTACAAGGGCTCGGGACGAAGATGAACACCGGAAGGCTTCTCCGAGCATCGCTAGTCCCAAATCGGGAGCTAGGGTCGCCCCGCCGTCACGAACCACCGAAGGCGAGAAACCACGGCACAGGAGAAGCATGGGTCCACACGTACAAGGGCTCGAGGAGAAGAACTAGAGCCATCTCGGTGCTCGGAGATGAGGGTTTGACAGGAGGAAATGGCTGTCGGCATGAGGAAAGCAGTGAACGGGGGAGACGAGACAGGCAATCGGCTGGTCCCGAGGGAAGGGATGGCGTCGTCAGAGGCGCCTCGGGGAGGGTGGAGGGGTAATTACCCTCGGCCGATTAAACAAGATCCACCTCCAGAGGAGGATTCCGAAACCCTGGGTTACACCGGGTTTAATATTGATCCAAGAGCTTTAGTCCAGGTTTAAGTATCAAACCGATTTAGACTTCAAAAATAGTTAAACATGGGTTAAACTATGACTAACCCAAGGCTAACTCCATACCAAAGCGGTGCTTACTGTTTCTATTTATAGTGTAGAACCCATGTTCACCTGGAGTCTTAACTTCGTCAACCACCTTCGCCCTCGTGAAAACCGCCTCCGTCTTATTCCTATCATGGAGAGAATCTCTTCAAAGTGATAAGTTTGACTCTGTCAAGGACATTCCGAGATCATTCACATCCCAACATAAAATGAATTAGCTTCATAGTATCACATATTAACCTTTTACCAAAACAGTGCCAAGAGCCCTGAGATTTCTATGCCTATTTGTTTCTTTGATTTGGGCATCGAGTAGTGTCGCTATTTTTTTTGGTGCATGATTCCCTGTCGAGGAATTATCTAAGGGCCCCTTTGGTTGGGATTGTTCAGGTAGATTTTTTTGAAAAATCCCTACATTGAATGAATGTCAGAGTGTCAGAGATTTTAAACCTTGAAATCCACCCCGAAACTCCATGAGAGGAGCTTTTGTAGATTATTTAACACTGCTCATTTTGTGTCTTTCTCTCTCTATTTTAAAAAATCCACCCAACACAAAAGCTGAGATAACTTTGGGTCATTTAGTTGGGATGAAATTATGCAGGGAATTCCAATGATTGGAATTCCCTAATGATCCGAAACAAATAGGAGCAAAGGTGAGATTTTATCTTTTTTATAAAAAATCCCTTTTACAATAAATGAAAATAGATCCAATTCAGAAACACGTCACCATATTAGCAATTTATAATACGAGTCTAAAATTTGAAATTTGAATACAACGTGGGCCCTAGGCGTGGTTATATTTTGGATGATGAAGTTCTCGTACACAACACTATTTATGACATGTCATGTTTTTGTTTGTGGCCCCCATCGAGATATTAATGCCATTTATATAATATGTTTTTTGCAATACGTAAACTATGCTCTGCATTTGGTTCGGCTTTTGAATGTTTCAAAAAATTCTAAATCATTGTAATCGTACAATCATTAATGAGTCTTAGATTTATCTACCGCTTTTGACAAAATTCTTGACTCATTTGTGTGGTTGATACACTTGAACTGTCACAAGAGGTCATTCACGAGATTACCCCTTCATACTTTCCAAAGATGTTACTTTTCTACGCTGCCCATTTACGTGAAATGAGAAATAGTCGGGGGTAAACACCCAATCAATTGTTAGGAATCACCTGCAGTTCTCCTAAAAATAACTCCACGGGAGCTTTTGAGAATCGACATGTGCTCTTTTGCTCGTGTCTCTCTCTCTAATTGAGATAAAATTGGGAGTTGTGGACGCGGATTTTATTTTCATTTATTTCTATTTATTTTTATATTTATTTATTGATTTATTTATTGGCCTGCCAGTCACCGAAATGACGATTTCATTGTGCGCTCGACTTGACTTGGTCAGTCGATTGTTAAGTCCGAGTCGGGACCACAAGTCCGCCATATCATAAAGGCTATGACGTTAATTACGCCCTTCCTAAGAAGGACAACCCTTGATTAAACGCCAAAATAGGAGGCCGCTCGGGGCGGTTAAAAATGAAGTGCATGATATTAAAGCTATTATTATTCTAGGGAGGTAACTGGGTAAATGATAGGTTATTAAATCAGCATGACCCCTCTGTATAGGTCGTGCCGGGTAGAGATAGGACACCGTCCGCGCAGCGACGGGGCAGGGTCCAGACAGTTATCCGGGACATGTCCCCCTTCGCGTTTCTCATCTGGCCAAAGGCCTCGCAGTGCTCATATTCCCCGAAGGATCGGGCCAGACAGGAGGTGCATGACGTGTACTTCCCGGGGCTTATCAGGGTTAAACATCAGTCGACATCTCGGCAGCATCTCCCCATAATCCGGGTTATGCCCAGGGGAGAATAGGCTATCACCCACAGAGTGCCGGGATGAAAGTCGAGAAAAAGAGGGAGCGAACCTCCCACACTGCTGATGTATGCCCCGGGGCAATGTTCGACTTTTCCCTTATAGAAGCCGGTGACACTCATGCAGTGGCAGAGCTCACTTTAGCTAAAGGGGCGGCTCATAAATCCGATGCGGATCAGTGGAACATAAGAGAGTTTGGCTCCCTTCGATTTATCCCCGGGACAGGTCTGGTGACTCATGGGCATCCCTGGGTGGGTTTGATCTGGACGCCGGGAGTTCAATTGAATGGCAAAGCAGGCTCTCGGGGGAGCTTGGATGTGCACACAGGTTCCCGGCACGAAACAGCGTGGCAAGACGGGTTTTCGACGCGAGGGCCAAACGGCCATGGTTCCCGGTGCCAGTGGCAATGGGGCCAAGGGGAGCTTTTGGCGCCAAATGATATGGAGGCAGGGGCTCTCGGCGCGGGGTCTTCCCGGCACGAAGGAGAGCAGGCCAGGGAGGAGGCTCTCGGCGTGGGGTCTTCCCGGCGCGAAGAAGAGCAGGCCAGGAGGAGGCTTTCGGCGCGGGGTCTTCCCAGCGCGAAGAAGAGCAGGCCAGGAGGAGGCTTTCGGCGCGGGGTCTTCCCGACGCGAAGGAGAGCAGGCCAGGGAGGAGGCTCCCGGCGTGGGGTCTTCCCGGCGCGAAGAAGAGCAGGCCAGGAGGAAGCTTTTCGGCGCGGAGTAAGGAGATGGGTCTCGGCGCAAGAAGGCTCGCGCCGAGGGCTGTTCATCTCCTTTACTGTTTGTGGAGCCGAGACAGACGAGGGCGCCGAGGCGAATTCAGGGTTTTATGGCACTCTGTTTCCAGATTTATAGAGGATTGGGGGGGGGGGGTTTCTTGATGGTTAAGGCTGAGATTGACGGGCCCTGAGGAGTCAAAGATGGATACATTTATTGAGTATCAGCCAACTTTGGAATGGGTTTAGAAGGAAATCCGAGGGCAGAGGGAAATGAAAAGGGGGAACTGAACATAAGGAGCCTCTGTCACCGTTACTTGAATAGACTTCCAGGAGGATGGCTTGATGTCATCATTCGTCGTCCTGGGAACCAAGGGATATCTGTCCCTGGTCCAGAAACGACTCTGATGATGTTGGTAAACAAATCGGGCATCAGAAATTTCGGAATCTCACAGACGTAAATCATCATATGGCTTGGCTTCGTTCTGAAGGCCAAGGGATGGCCTGTCCCTGGCCCTGGAACAAGCGCATGAAAGCCTCTTCGCAGAATACATCGGAAGAAGAAGGAATATCATCCATCGAAATTACAAGAAAATGAAAATACAGAAATGGGGGGAAGACAGAATCCAGTAGCCCATTGGATAGGGATAGGGGTCCTATCTACGCTCCTCTGAAGAACAGATTTGTAGGGAGACTCTGAAGCCGGGAGCGTACAAACCATCGGACATTTCAAACAGAAGACATATATGTATACACGGAGGGACGAAGGGAAGGGCTTTCAAATGCCCACTTCATTTCATCTCATAAGCATTGTTTACATCATCTGCAAGGCAAAAGCCAAAGAACAGAAGAGGAGGGGAACAGGGGGAAGCGAAAGATAACTCTCGACATCGTATGAATAATCAAACACGAAGCTATGGACTATTACATACGGAGGCAGATCAAGAAAACAGCAAACATAGGGGGGGAGGGTGGAGCATTGACTCCTCTCCCTCCCCCGAGCAGCCCACCTGGGGTTTCTCTTCTTCTTCTTCTCTCGGACTTCTCCTCTTTTCTTTCAGCGGAGGCCCTCTCTCTCTCCTTTCCGATCTCCTTTTCTGGATGGATTTCTTTCTTTCTTCCTGTCTCCCCTTTTTATCGAGAGGAAAAGAGTTTTTATACCACCCCTTCTCCCCCCTATCGGCATGGGTGTCTCGGCGGGCTGCTTATGACCTCCCGGCGCGCCTTGTTCGGAAGTAATGGGCTCTCGGCGCATCACTTCTCGGCACGGCCATTGTCGGGCTTTCGGCACCACACACGGATGGGCCCATTTAGGCCTTTTGGTATTTCATTCTTCTTATCTTAATAGTTGCTAAATCCCATTAATTGGTGAGCTAGCATGGTTTCATCAGAATATCTCTGGGGGTTTCATCGGTCAGTGGACCGCAATTCTTCATCAGTAATGCCGTCTGAACGACGACAATACTGGACATCAGCTTGGCCGGGGAGGGCTTCAGCCGGGTGACAGCTTCAGTAACGGACTTTCCGCAATCCTGGCTTTGCAAGAGTTCCTTGGATCTTCGTTTCTGATTTAATCTCATCTTTTGTCTCATCTCTATCCTTGGTTACATTTCCGGTGTCAACAAATGCCCCCCACCTGCGGACGGCGTAAGTGCAGAATAAGCGACACGGGGTCTGCAGGTGTCTTTCATCATTCGAGGGTATCTTCCTCAGTTTTATCTTTGACATTGTCCTTCAGCTTGATCATGTTGCTGCAGCAATATTATGCACATGTATCTTTAATTTCTTGGTTCTTCTTCAATGAATTTTCTTTTCCTGTTAGCATTTGGAGTCTTCTCGGCGCGGGGAGGGACCTGCCTCTCGGCGCGGGTGCTTTTCGGCGTGGCCAGTTGCTCACGGGCCCTCGGCGCGGCCGCTTATCGGCGCGCCTGGAGTTCCCGCCGTGAGAGGGGTCTCGGCGCGGTTGCTTCTCGGCGTAGGCATCTTCGACGGGTTCTCGGCGCGCCTCCCTTTTTCTTCCGGTCGACGGGGGGCTCTCGGCGCGCTTTTCTTCGCACCGAGAAGCCCCTCTTTGCTCTTCTTTTTAACCCCCCGAGAGGGTTTTCACCCTCATTTTTCACATCTCCCTTCTCTCTCTTCATCTCTTCTGCAGCGGTGAGCTCCCCCGCTCCGAGAGCTCCGTTTCATCTCCCCCCTTTTCGACCGATTTAGTCTTGGGTAGGTCGTTATACGGGACTAAGTCCCCTTTTACGTTCGGGCTCACTCCCTCTTGGTGGGTGATTCCCTATCTTTCTTTGGGCAGACCCCGGACAAGGGGAGATGCTGCCGAAATTTTTTGAGAATTGGTTGTCTCATTGTTTCATGCCCATTCATCCTTCTGATGCTTCTTTTCGTGTCTTTCCCTTTCTGCAGGTGCTGACATGGCTTCCGGCACTTCTGCTGCGGCCTCTATGACTGTCGGGGCGAGTTCATCGGCTCAGCCGGATATATCTCGGGCTAAAGTCA
Source organism: Amorphophallus konjac (assembly GCA_022559845.1). Lineage (NCBI taxonomy): Eukaryota > Viridiplantae > Streptophyta > Magnoliopsida > Alismatales > Araceae > Amorphophallus > Amorphophallus konjac. Next base: position 206,257,783 of record CM040129.1, read on the forward strand.
ACTGGTTGAATGTGTACACCCTGAGCTTCGGTTATGACCAGATTGCTAGTGTCGATGAATCTTCTGATTCCGAGACTGACACAGTGCCGTCTTCCGGAGTTTATTCTTCCACAGAGGGTATCGATTTCAGAAGGGCTGCTGACTACCGTCCGGACCTGCCGAAGGATCGTCATCTGCTGCCATTTATCCGGACCTTCACCATAGGCGGAATGAGGGATTTCCTGCTTGCTCGGTCTGTGGAGGCGGCAATACTTGCTGACAGGGACAGCATGAAGGGTTCTGTTTATCGAGCCCGAGCTATATATCTCCCAGGCGAGCAGAGGGACTGGAATGCCGTGCTGGGCATTTCCGAATTAGAGCCGGAGAAGAAGATGCTGACCCGGGCTCCAGAGTTTACCCCGGCAAGGTGGGACCATGCAGCCGGTCGTGTCCATCGGGAGAAACCCAACTTTGGACTTTTTCTAGCTCCTGTGAAGTGGGGTTACAGGGACGAGCCATTCATTCTGAACTGTCTGGCCGTTCAATTCAAATATCAGCTGGCTGCCGGCTGGTTTGGGGACGCTAAAGTGACGGATGCCCATCTCTTCAGGGTAGGAGCAGTGGAGTTTACAGAATTTGTCTTGAAGGAATACGCCCCTTTACTGATTAGAGCTGGGGTATATCATAGTGTATTTGCCTCCAGGTTCCGCTATCCCATCTCCCGGGGATTATGTTGCGGCATGCTTGAAGTGTTCTGCCCACAGTTCAATACGTTCTATACAGCAGAAGGCGAGACTTCTCTCGATCTTTGGAGTCTTGCGCAGCTTTCAGGCCTGCCTATAGATGGGGAGCCATATGAAGAGGTCTGTCTAGACGACTCTGCAAAGGACGCCTCTGATGGAGAAGGCAGATATTCTTTTGGGTACGCATATCGGTACTTGATGAAGGCTTATCGGACCATTTGTTTGTCCTATAGCAGGGGATCTTCCAAAGGATATCAACCCCGGGAAAAGAGCAGCAGGTTGAGAGTCCGTGTAGGACAGTGGATACAGTACTTCTTCGGGGGTCCTTTGAAGTATACAGACTTCCCTTCCGTGGGACCGACTCCCAGTAAGCAGATCAGGGCCCCTCGTTATAAATCAGCATTGCCGGCTTCACTGCGCCGAGCAGGTGTAGATGGCCCGAACCCAGCAGGGGTTGACCCCGTTACTCATTGTGCAGCTTATCTGACCTTTTGGCTGTGCACTTTCGCTCTCCCCCAAGGGGACGAGACGATTATCAGACCGGAGGCTATATATCCGGCCTGTCAGATGGCCTGGGGGATGAGACTGTCTCTGTGCCCGGCGGCTTTGTGTTTAATTTACAAATCGCTGGGAGATTTGCATAGACATCGGGTTCCCCGTTCCTTACGGACTGTAGGCCCATTTCATTTCTTCAATGCTTGGGTTTGCAGCATTTTCCCCGAGCTGGCCCCGAGAACTTTGCAGTCAGACACACTGCTCCCTCGGATGATTGAGTTTGCTAGCGCCGAACCCGGCCTTTTCTCAGAGCAGCTGTTTAAGATGAGGGGCAGGTTGACAAGAGTGCCAGTAGATGCTCCTGGCAGCATTCATTTCTGGAGCTTGGCAGCAGGTTCGGCTCCTTTAGTAGACCCTCAGAGGGAATGCAAAATGGAAGAGGTAGAAGTTTATGTCCATCCGGTTTCGGGGGCCAATGCCACCCGGCCCATATTAGAACCAGAACTGGTAAGGTGGGCTATGGCTATCCGACCCAGTGTATTGGTCTTCAGGAAGGGAGGCTTGCTCATCTTGGAGCCCTATTACCCATTCCGTTTTAGCAGAAACTTCGGCTACGATCAGCATATTCCTTCATCAGCCGCTCAGTTCCCTTTGGACAGCCGTGCCAAGCATGGGTCCTCCATTGCCAGTGACGGTCGGATATGGTGGGATTTCTTTCATCGCTGAGAGGGCGTAACCTTCAGGATCCCGACCGTTTCTAATCGTATTCCCCGGGTCACCTCAGAATACATCAAGTGGTGGAATACCCGCACCAATTTTTACAAGGATGGCAGAGGCGCCTTCTGGGACGTGGCCGAGCGCTCTTTCTTAAAGCGACAATCAGGGCCTGTATTTGAGATTGATGAGGTTCACCTGAAAAGGCTCTATTCACAGCATCCGAGGGAGGTGGACTCATACATCGCCAGGCGTCGGTCCTTAAAAGAGGAAGGCTCCGAAATACCCATGCCTGTATTTTCTGAGATCAATGAAGATGCTTTTACAAAGGACCTGAGGCAGCTGGGCCACATAGGGAGCATTCAGGTGGAGGTGCAGTATCCATTTCCCCCGGAGGAGCCTCTCCCGACAGCAGCCCCCTGGAGGGGCCCGGTAGACAGATTTCACCCTTATCGGACATTTGTGCGGAGGGAGGACCGCACCAACACATATTATCAGCACACTTCTTGGCTTTTCGTGCTGCTGAATGTTCACGGGCTGTCAGTAGAGAACCCGATAGCCGGTATTCTGAATAAGCCGCTTTTTATCTCTTTTCATTATGTGGACGGCTGGTGCATGGATTACCTCGGCCTGTTTCATTGCCTTGACTTCCACGGCCACCAAGATTTAGCTGCCTTGACAGAGAAATGCCAGACCATAGGTGACGTGTGCTGGCTTGTGAAGGAGGCTGCTTCCCGCTCGAAGGAGGTGGCTTATCTGTATTGGCCGCTTTCTACCTTCTATGACGGCCCAGCAGGTATGACCCTTCCTGTGCGCTCATGGCGTTTTTCTTTTATCGTCATGTTATGCATCTGTCGACTATGACTGCCTTTCTTGTGTCTTGCACAGATAGACCGGACATAAAACGGCAGGGACTTTACAGGAAGATTATTGCACAGGCTGAAAAGCCTGCTTACTTTGAAATTCCTGCAGCAGCACCCACGACCACTCCCCTGCCTCCGGGCAAGAAGAGGAAGCCTTCTGCGGTGAAAACTGCAGTTGTCAAGGCCAAGAGGGCCAAAGTTGCTCGGGTCCAGCAGTCAGCTCCAGTTGCGACGGACGCCGGGACCCCTCTTCCAGACGTCCCCTCTTTTGACGAGTTCAGGTCTCAGAGGGAGGCTGCTCAAGAACCCGCCGAAAGTAGCGGTAAATATCTTGCAGATGCAGTCTTCACTGTTTTCTTGACTGTTCTTTTAAGGCGCCTTTCGAGACTGAGCTTCTCTTTATTTGATACAGCCCCGGAGCAGGTTGCAGTGCCTGCGGAGAGGGACACGAGGCTGCCTTCTCCTACCCCGGCTGGCGAGGAGGAGGGTAAATGTGCTCTCTCATCTTCTCTCTTTATACTTTTGCTGTTATTCTTTTTTCATTACACCCCTCAGAGTTCCCCTTTTGTTGAGGTGGCAGTCAGGGAGCCGACTGGGGCTACACTAGCAGTGGGAGAGCCGTCTCAGCCGCAGGAAAGTGAAAGGACTCAAACAAAAGAGAGCCCTATTCCGGCCAGACGCATAATCACCCGGTCTGCATCGCGGCATGCTTTAGAGGCGACCTTGCAGCACATAGCTAGAGTGGAGATATCCTCGGGCAGCTCCGAGACCGTGCCTGGTAATGAGGAGGAAGTGACCTTCAGTGGCAGCGAGGAGGAAGTCCAAAAATCAGAAGCCCTGCCTCTGCTAGCAAAAGGCCTTCCGCCCTTTCAGCCTCCTAAATTGTTGATGCTATCTTCTGAGGAGGAATTGCAAGAGGAGTTTGCCGGGCTTGACACTGAGGTCGACATAACCCCTCCATTTGTTGCTTCAACTACGGAGCTTGCTCCTCTTTTGTCTCATCTTGAGGGTACAGACCTCACTTTAAAGGTAAGCTTCTTTCTTTTTTTTTTTTTGCTTGCTGTTCTATTTATCTTCTTCCATCCATTGATGAGGATCATTCTGCCTTGTCCTCAGGACCCTGTCACTATCAGCTCCGATGCGGCCGCAGTCTCCATGGATGTCTCATCTGCAGATTCGATCATCATCCCTGCTTTACCTTCAACTTGCATGGAAATTTCTGAGGTTATTCGCCCCGTGCCAGTGAGAATACAATCTTCAACTGACTTAACATCACTGGACTTGGGCTCATCAGGAGAGATTTCCATCCCTGTCAGGGCCTCAGAGTTTAGAGCCGAAGTAGACCCAGCCAGAAGCTCCGCTTTTATACCGGCTGCCATAATGTCAATTGCGCCCGAGTCAGCAGTCCCTGCCACAGTGGCTATAGAGACTGGATTTCTGCCTTCACAGTCTAGGGCACCTTTGTCTCCATCATCAGAAAGAGTAGCTGAAGGTGCAGCCTCCATTGAAGAGATAACTCCTTTACTTATTGATTCTCCTCCCGTGGATGTTCAAGCCGTAGCTCCCGAGGCAGCAACCGAGGAGGAGTTTTCAACCCAGCAGGAGAGTACAGAGAGGGACCGGCCAGCTCTTTCAGCAGATTTGCCTTCTTCGTCCTCCCAAGCAGACATTGGATTGTGGGCAGATATTGACGGAGAGGTGACTTTTGAGGTCGTCACGTCTGCTTCTTTTGGCTTTACTTCTCCTGACAGCTTCGTCTGGCAGCATCTGGACATGTTACGCCAGTTAGTAGAATCCCAACCTGGCTTGACATATCTGCAACTGAAGGAGATTGCCAATCGCTTCACCGCTGGCCTGCAAGCCATGGGCTGCCCTTTGGACTTATGGGCTCAGCGGGTCTTGCTTCTGTTGAAATTCGTGCATCGGAGAGATTTCCTAGCACGGACCATGGTTGACAAGCTGACGGCATTGAAGTTGCAGAGGTCAGAATGCAGATCTGAACTGGGGAAGTTGATGCTGACACTCGACGAACGCCAGGCCGAGCTACAGGGCGTTGTTCAGCGGGAGGAGGCCGTCCAGAACCGGGTAGCCATTCTGGAGGCGGAACTCACCGAACTTAGGGCCGAGCTTCAGCAATTATCTTCTATTCGGCCACAGTCCGCCGAGGAGGTGGCTTTGCTGGAGGGACGGGTGATGTCTTTCCAGGACATGTCCATGAGGCTTCAGGAGGAGGAAGCGCGCCTTCATGAGCTAGGAGCCGCCCCCTATGTAGGTCTTCTGGCCTTTGAAGATATCTTTCGGCGGCCATGAATTATCTTCTCTTTATTTTCTTTTCTTTTGTGATACAATGTCCCCTCGGGGCCCTCTATGTACTTCCCTTTTTTAATGAAAAGGAATATCCGGCTTCATATGTATTCATCTTCTTTCCTATGTGGTTTCATTGCTTCGGGAAGCGGGGTAGTGGTTTTAGCGATCCCTCACGCGAACGGCTCGTACTTGGCAGGAGAGCGTCCACCCCTTCAGAGAAAGGATGGGGGACTCGCTCCACCGCGTGACGGCATCCGAAGAGGTGCTTAAACCGGATTTTGTGAGTGGCAGCAAAAATCCTTCTGGCCATGTGCGCCGCAAAGGAGACAATTTGCAGGAGTGTGAAAGGAGAGGTTCCATCAGAATAGACGTGAGGTCTAGACTGGGTAGAGGTTATAGTAGGTGGGACGATTAAAGGATATGTGGTTTTCATCAGGACAGACGTAGGGTCTGAACTGGACAGGGTTTCATCATTGATCGGGCGAAATGCCAGTCGATCAATAGTTGGTTTCATCATCGATACTGGGTTGATATCGATGCGAACAAAGGGTTCAAGTTTCATCAGAAAAGGCGAACGGTCTAAACTGGGTAGGGTTTCATCATTGATCAGGCGATGTGCCAGTCGATCAATGGCTGGTTTCATCATCGATATTGGGTTTATATCGACGCAAGGAAGAGTTTAAGTTTCATCAGGATAGACGAAAGGTCTAAACTGTGTAGGGTTTCATCTATTCCGGCAGGCTTTATCGCGGGTGGGACTTTGCCAAGAAATATGCAGGTTTCATCAGGATAGACGTAGGGTCTAGCCTGGGTAGGGTCTATTGGAATGGTGATGGGTTTCATCGTCGGTGGGACGTTAAAAAAAAAGGGTATGTAGATTTCATCAGGGTAAACGTAAGGTCTATCCCGGAAAGGCTTTATCATCGGTGGGGCATGGAACCAGATGACCGACGGATGGCTTCATCAATGAAGGAGAGGTGAAGACAGCGTGCCGGTTGGCATGAACTTTTGAATTACCATTTTACTGACCCAAGTGCCCTTTCGGGTTTTCACCGGAGCCAGCCCCCTCTTGCTTTTGCCCACGCGCCCTTTCGGGTTTTCACGTGGCGGGGTACCCGATTTTGCCTGCAGTGCCCTTTCGGTTTTCACCACAGCTGGGTTTTGGCCATTTTTGCCCTTGTCCGGGATATCCGAACAAGCCTGGCGGGGTATCTCTATTTTTAACCCCATTTTTTTTATTTATATATACGTATATATATTCCTTGAATTGGGACTTCAGCACGGATCAGACGATGTGCTGCTCCATTAGTAACTGCTCTTATCATCGGTATTGGGTTTATACCGATGCAAGGATTTCATAGGCTTCATCAGGATAGACGTAAGGTCTAGACTGGGTAGGTTTTATCATTGATCGGGCAGGGCGCCGATCAATCAATGGTAGGTTTCATCATCGATATTAGGTTTATATCGATGCAAAGGGATTTATAAGTCTCATCAGAATAGACGAAAGGTCTAAACTGGGTAGGGTTTCATCCTTGATCGACAGGGTGCCAATCGATCAACAGCAGGTTTCATCATCGGTATTGGATTTATACCAATGCAAAGATTTCGTAGGTTTCATCAGGATAGACGTAGGGTCTAAACTGGATAGGTTTCATTGCTGATCGGGCCGTGTGCCCGTTAATCAGCAGCAGGCTTCATCACGGTGGGACAGGAAGAGATGCAAGTTTAGTAGGACGGGTTTCTTTGTCGATCGGGTAGGGTGCCCCATCGCTCACAGGGGGGTTTCATCATCGGTATTGGGTTTATACCAATGCAAGGATCTCATGAATCTCATCAGAATAGACGTAAGGTCTACACTGGGCTGGTTTTATCGCTAATCAGGCAGTGTGCCAATCGATCAAAGCAGGTTTCATCATCGGTATTGGGTTTATACCAATGCAAAGGTTTTATAGGTTTCATCGGGATAGACGTAAGGTCTAAGCCGGATAAGTTTCATCATTGACCGGGCAGTGTGCCAATCGATCAATAGCAGGTTTCATCATCGGTATTGGGTTTATACCAATGCAAAGATTTTATAGGTTTCATCGGGATAGACGTAAGGTCTAAGCCGGATAAGTTTCATCATTGACCGGGCAGTGTGCCAATCGATCAATAGCAGGTTTCATCATCGGTATTGGGTTTATACCAATGCAAGGATTTCATAGGTTTCATCGGGATAGACGTAGGGTCTAAACCGGATAAGTTTCATCATTGACCGGGCAGTGTGCCAATCGATCAATAGCAGGTTTCATCATCGGTATTGGGTTTATACCAATGCAAGGATTTCATAGGTTTCATCGGGATAGACGTAGGGTCTAAACCGGACAAGTTTCATCATTGATCGGGCAGTGTGCCAATCGATCAATAGCAGGTTTCATCATCGGTATTGGGTTTATACCAATGCAAGGATTTCATAGGTTTCATCGGGATAGACGTAGGGTCTAAGCCGGACAAGTTTCATCATTGATCGGGCAGTGTGCCAATCGATCAATAGTGAATTTCGCCATGGTGGGAGATGAGGCTTTCTTTGGAATTACCACATTACTGACCCAAGTGCCCTTTCGGGTTTTCACCGAGCCAGCCCCCTCTTGCTTTTGCCCACGCGCCCTTTCGGGTTTTCACGTGGCGGGGTACCCGATTTTGCCTGCAGTGCCCTTTCGGGTTTTCACCACAGCTGGGTTTTAGCCATTTTTGCTCTTGCTCAGAATGCCTGAACAAGCCTGGCGGGGTATCTTTATTTTTAACCCCATTTTTATATTCTCTTTCATTTCTTCTCTCTCTCTCTTTTTTTTATCAAGAGGGAGTTAGACCGTAATGCCATAAGATCAAGACGAGTGGTAGCTTGGATAGGGCGGAGTGCCGCTAGACCAAGGAGGAGGTAGCTTGGTTAGGGCGGAGTGCCACTAGACCAAGGAGAAGGCTAGCTTGGTTAGGGCGGAGTGCCACTAGACCAAGGAAAAGGGTAGCTTGGTTAGGGCGGAGTGCCGCTAGACCAAGGAAAATGTAGCTCGGTTAGGACGGAGTGCCGCTAGACCACGGAAGAGATAGCTCGGTTAGGACGGAGTGCCGCTAGACCAAGGAAAAGGGTAGCTTGGTTAGGGCGGAGTGCCGCTAGACCAAGGAACATGGTAGCTTGGTTAGGGCGGAGTGCCGCTAGACCAAGGAGGTGGTAGCTCGGTTAGGGCGGAGTGCCGCTAGACCAAGGAGGAGGGTAGCTTGGTTAGGGCGGAGTGCCGCTAGACCAAGGAGGAGATAGCTTGGTTAGGGCGGAGTGCCACTAGACCAAGGAGAAGGGTAGCTTGGTTAGGGAGGAGTGCCACTAGACCAAGGAAAAGGGTAGCTTGGTTAGGGCGGAATGCCGCTAGACCAAGGAAGAGGATAGCTTGGTTAGGGCGGAGTGCCGCTAGACCAAGGAACAGGGTAGCTTGGTTAGGGCGGAGTGCCGCTAGACCAAGGAACATGGTAGCTTGGTTAGGGCGGAGTGCCGCTAGACCAAGGAGGAGGTAACTTGGTTAGGGCGGAGTGCCACTAGACCAAGGAGAAGGGTAGCTTGGTTAGGGCGGAGTGCCACTAGACCAAGGAAAAGGGTAGCTTGGTTAGGGCGGAATGCCGCTAGAGCAAGGAAAATGTAGCTTGGTTAGGGAAGAGTGCCACTAGACCAAGGAAAAGGGTAGCTTGGTTAGGGCGGAATGCCGCTAGACCAAGGAAGAGGATAGCTTGGTTAGGGTGGAGTGCCGCTAGACCAAGGAAAAGGGTAGCTTGGTTAGGGCGGAGTGCCGCTAGACCAAGGAACAGGGTAGCTTGGTTAGGGCGGAGTGCCGCTAGACCAAGGAGGAGGTAGCTTGGTTAGGGCGGAGTGCCACTAGACCAAGGAGAAGGGTAGCTTGGTTAGGGCGGAGTGCCACTAGACCAAGGAAAAGGGTAGCTTTGTGCCCGATTACTCGGGGAATATTGGTTGGGCAGCATGATACAGCTTTAGGTGTCTACCGTTGAGTGGTGAGAATTAGATTTCCCCTCGATGGTTAACAACCATGTAGGCCCCTCCTTCGTAGACCCTATGTATCACATAAGGACCTTCCAATTAGGATTTAGTTTTCCTTTTGGGTTGGACGCCATGACTTCTCTTTTCTTGACCATGACAAGGTCACCTTTCTTAAATTCTCGTCCTTTTACGAGTTTGTTGAATGCAGTGGCCATGCGGGCCTGATACATCTGGATATTCTTCTGAGCTTGGAGGCGCTTCCCTTCCAATTCAGCCAATTCTTGTAATCTTCTTTCTGCATTGGTTTGTTCGCCATGGGCCAGGTCATATTGGACTGCCACTCTGAGTGACGGGATTTCCAGTTCTAGCGGAACTACTGCCTCTGAGCCGTATACCAGTGAGTATGGCGAGCACCCTGTAGGTGTCTTGAAGACAGTGCGGTATGCCCATAGAGCTTCATACATCTTTTCTTCCCAGTCCTTCTTATTAGAACTGACGACTTTAGCCAGCAAGGTGCATAAAGTTTTATTGAAGGCTTCTGCCAATCCATTTGCCTGTGGATTGTAAGGAGTGGAAGTCCTCCATTCGATCTTATACTTTTCGGCAAGCCGATAGATCTTTTGATTTCTGAAAGGACTTCCATTATCAGACATTATCCGGCTGGGGATCCCAAACCGGAAGATAATGTTCTGCTTGATGAATCTGGCGACCAGTTCACCAGTTACTTCTCGTAACGCTATAGCTTCCGCCCATCGGGAGAAGTAATCTGTTATTGCCAGTATGTACTTATGTCCGGCCGAGGAGGTCGGTAGTGGGCCGACTACATCAGTTCCCCATTGTGCAAACGGCCAGCTAGGGACTGTAGGGTGCAGAACGGCAGGTGGTCTTCTAGGCACAACAGCATGCTCCTGACATCTCTGGCATGACTTTGCAAACTTGTAACAGTCTTCAAACATAGTGGGTCAATAGTAGCCCAGCTTCTTGATTTCTATCTTCATCTTAGGGCCAGCTTGATGAGCACCTGCCGTCTCAGCATGTATTTCTTTCATTGCTTGCCAAGCTTGCTCGGTAGACAGGCAGCGGAGCAAAATCTTCTTGCGTGCATCTGCCATTATTCGGAACAGAGTTCCATTTTTGAATTCATAAGAGTCTTTGATCCTTAGAAGTTTCATCTTTTCTTCTCTTTTTTGCGGCAGCTGTTGGTGTAAAAACCATTGTAGCAGGTGTTGTCTCCAATCAGATGCCTGTTCTGTGCTGATCGTGGCGACTTCATTTTCTTCGGGGCAGCCTTCTAGCATGCTGGGGACTTGCCGCCGATTTATAACAACAATGTTCAGTGTCTCATCTGGTGGGACTGCTATTGAACTGGCTAGCTTTGCCAATGCATCAGCCTGGGCATTATGTGCACGGCCTACATGCTTGAGCTCAATATGATAGAATTTCGCCATGAGGCGCACAGCTTTTTGGTGGTAGGGGTTCAACTCCGGCTTTCGCACTTCGAACTCCCCTTGGATTTGCTTTATTATTAACATTGAATCCCCGAATACCTGAAGCATCTGGATATCCATGTTGAGGCTGATGTGCAATCCGATTATCAGAGCTTCATACTCGGCTTCATTATTAGTGCAGGGCTTATTTATAGAACAGGAAGTATGCACAACCTCCCCTTCTGGTGATCTTAGCACAATACCGGCTCCGGCCCGTATTCTGGTCTTTCCATCGGAGTCTGTCTCTGTTCTAGATGCTCCATCAAAGAATAGCTGCCACATAGTTGACTGAGCCTGGCAGGCTTCTAGTGTCTCATCATCGGGTAACTCAGTCCCCAACATATCATTCTCTGGCATAGGATGCGCTGCGAAGAAATCGGCCACGGCCTGTCCTTTTATTGCCCTCTGGGGTATATATGTGATATCAAATTCATCAGAATTACTGCCCATTTGCCCAACCGGCCTTTCAGTACTGGCTGAGTCAATATGTATTTGAGTGGATCTGCTGCAGATATCAATCTGATTTCATGTGACAGCATATAGTGCCGGAGCTTTTTAACGGCAAAGACTAGTGCCAAGCATGTCTTTTCTATATAGGTGTAGCTTTTTCAGTTCTAATCAGCCTCCGACTTAGGTAGTATAGAGCCTGCTCTTTGCCTTCTTCATTTATTTGTGCCAACATTGCCCCCAGGGAACAGTGTGTGGCTGCAATGTACAGTATTAAAGGTCTGCCTTTAATAGGTGCCCCCAGCACTGGAGGGGTCTTGAGATATTCTTTCAGCTTCTCAAAGGCTTCCTGACAGCCATCGTCCCAGAGGAACGGTACATCTTTCATCATGAGCTTGTGAAAAGGGTGGCATCTCCCCGACAGATTTGATATGAATCGTCGGATATAGGCCAAACGCCCTTGTAGAGATCTCAGCTCGTGGAGATTCCTTGGTGGAGGGAGCTCCTGGATAGCTTTAATCTTGGATGGGTAGATCTCAATGCCCCTATGACGGACAATGAATCCAAGGAATTTTCCACTGGACACGCCGAAGGCACATTTCATAGGATTCATCTTGAGTTCATATTTGCGCAGCCTCTGGAACACTATCCTCAGGTCTTGCAGATGATCTTCTCTTCTACTGGTTTTCACCACCAGGTCATCAATGTAGCACTCCACTTTCTTGAAGAGCAAATCATCAAAGATCTTTGTCATAGCTCTCTGATAGGTAGCGCCGGCATTCTTAAGGCCGAACGGCATTCTTTTATAATGAAATATCCCCTTCGGGGTACGGAATGCAGTGTGCACTCTGTCTTCTTCAGCAATCCAGATCTGGTTGTATCCGGATGACCCATCCATGAATGACAGGGCTTCATGGCCAGTGGTTGCATCGATCATTACTTCAGTGATTGGCACTGGGAAATCATCTTTCGGGCAAGCCTTATTCAGGTCCCTGAAATCTACACATATTCTGATCTGCCCATTTTTCTTCTTCACGGGCACTATATTGGCCAGCCATGTAGTATACTGGTTCTCTTCAACAAAGCCCACATCGATCAGCTTGTCGACCTCTTTGTTGATCTGATTTATCAGTTCGGGACGCATTCTCCTGGAAGGCTGCTTCACAGGGCTTCCCTCTGGGTTTATCGCCAATCGGTGCTGTGCCACATCAGAACTCAGTCCTGGCATTTCATCATATGTCCATGCGAAGCAGTCTCGGAATTCTTTCAAAAACTGAATATAATGTTCTTTGACAGCTGGCTCCAGCAGTGCACTGAGGAATGTCGGCCTTGGCTCATCTGCTGACCCCAGATTTATTTCTATCAGCTCATCGACGGTGGCTTGGCCTCCGTCTTCAACTTCGGGTGGGGCTTCTTGCAAATCAATAAAGCCTCCCGGGATGTAATCTTCTTCATTCTCATGATTTTCTGTTTCATCATACTGATCATCGGCAGATGCTGGTGCATCGTATAAGGCCAATATGGCCGGATTCTGTTCAGTCTGCCCCGAGGACGTGACTGGCTCAGCGGAAAACCTCGAAGTGGAGTCTTCCATGATTAGTGGCTCTTCTGACGTGGGCTCCCCTGAGAGGTCATCATTATGTAGAGCTCAGAATTCTTCTAGAATGCGCCCAAACTCCAGGCACTCTTGCAGCTCTCTGGCTACTTGATCTTCATCCGGGGTTCCCGTATCAAATTTCGCTTCATCCTGGAACAGATCCTCCTTGCAAGATAGATCCTCCCAGTACCAATCTCTCTTTGTCTCGTCAGGTGTCCCCGTCCCCGGCTAATTGTCTGGGACTTCATTGTCCACTACGGACTGATAAATGATTTCTTCATCTTCTGAGGGTATTGGTCATAGTCCATCCCAGGGGAATCTTCATGCTGGTAGAAGGCAGAGATGACATCTACCTCAGCTTCATAGTATTCTTGCGGGGTATAACCCAGTCCCGGGTGCTGTGTGATCTTCCTCAGTTCTTTATTATCTCGAGGTGGATCCCATAGCTCCTTGAATGCTTTCTTCTGGGCTGCAGACTGCATCGATGGCATTTGCATCTTGGAGAACATCTGTGAAACCCGTTGGGTAGTGTACTCCAGGCCTGTAATTAGCACCATCCGGTTTGCGGCTTCTTCAGGGACCATGCAATCTTGATCATCTTCTTCGACTGCCTCCCCGGTGTAGAATATGATAGGAGGCTCGCAGAAGCGAGGGATTTCCATAGTCTTCAGTGGCAGCACCGTCTGGTACTCAAGACTGACGATGGGTTTAAATAAACCCTGCGGCACCTCCACCTGAGTGTACTTTTGTTTCATTTCTTTATCGGCATCACCCGGGTGGACGCTAGGAGGAGTTATCCGAGTAAAGTCTCCAGCATAGGAGATGTGGGATACCTCATGCTTTTTAATGTAGCCCTGGGGTGGCGGCGGAGACCAACTTTTTGTCTTTGTCACCGGCCTCTTCTGGCTGACCACAGCCTCTTTTTCTTTATCCCTTCGTGACACCTCGGTGTAGTAGGATGCATCGAGCATATGGCACTCGAATACTTCAAAGGGATGTAGATCAGCAAACACCCTTTCTTCTTTTCCTTCATGGCAGTATTTTATGCATTGGTGTAGCGTGGATGGCACTATCTGATATTCGTGCAGCCACGGTCTTCCCAGCAGGGCCTTATACGTGGTGTTGGAGTCGATTACATAGAATCGCACCACGGTAGTGAGGTCGCCCAGTGTGAGGTTGAAATCAGCCACCCCGAGAGGTGTTTCACATTTCTGGTTGAACCCCGCAATCTTCATATCTCTGACCTTGGTGAGCTGCAGGTCAAAGTAGTATTTCTGGTAAATGCGGTACAGGAGAATATTCACAGCGGCCCCGGGATCTATCAATATCCTGCTCAATGGCTGACAGTTCAGGGAACCCCTCATATACAGCGGTCTGTTATGACCGGGATTCGGGATTAGCATATCATCTTCTGTGAAGGTGACCGATGGCCCAGCATTCACTTCTGCCAGGAGTGCTTCACATTGTGCCGGGGACTGCAGGGCATCCACGATTGCTTGGCGAGCTTCTTCGCTCAAAGAGAGGATTTCCCAGATGGAGAATCTGGTAGGGAGCTTCTTCAGCATTTTCATGACTCGACTGCCCACCCGGACATTAGATAGTCTCATCTCCTCTACCCATCGGGGTCTTGGAGGTTCATGTGGTGCCTGTGGCCTTTGCTGCCCAGTCCTAATTTCATCTTTTTCATCGGTCTCCCGGAAGGCCTCTTCTGTAGCGACTGCCCCTGGTTTTGCTAGAGGGTCACTTTCTTCATTTTCTTCATGCTGTTTCTGCTTTTTAGCTACTGTCTGCTGGCATTTATTGCTTTTAGCTGGAGCAGTATGAGCCGGTTGCTCGTTTTCTAAGCTGGACAGGAACTCCAGGAATGAAGGGGCTTCATCTGCCTTCTTTTTGTCTTGGTACAGACTGGCAGGGGGAGGAACCTGGACACCTCGTATCTCTGGTTCCGAGATTTGATAGGGTTGCTCCCCTCTGAATATAATATTATGGTTGGCTGGTGGTGGGCGCCCCCATCTTCTCCCAGAACGTGTTGCATGGGCCGAGGTAGAGGCTTCGGCATGGTTAGCTTCTAGCGGGGCGTCGGATGCTTCTGGCTCATCATCCTCCCCGGGCAAGGAAAAGAGTACCGACAGAGTGTTACATTGTACTGTCGTGACCTTCTTTCCCTTCTTGGACTTGGGTCGTCTCCTCTTCTTCTGGGAATTTGGCTTTGCTAGCTCCTGCCCCCAGAAGGGTTCATTCTCAGCTTTTTCTTGTTCTGCCTCTGGCTGCTCTTTGATTTTCAATTCTTCGAGCTGTTCCCAGAGTATACAGTCTTTCATCAGCAGATGCTTGGGCTTATTCTACTCGTACTCATCAAGCTCATTAATATATTGCTGCAGGCGCCTGGCTGCAGGGCTTACTTCTTTATGTGTAGGGAGGGGAGTTTGTCTCCTCCGGTTGTGAGTAGGGATCCGGATGACTGGTCCAGTCTCAGTTGTATGCCATATTGGCTTTATTGGAGGCGGCTTGGGCCTTGGGGTAACACCCCAGATAACTGCTCCGCTGGTACTGGCTGCAGGAGTCTTCTTTCTGCTTTTTATGGGTATCATCTGCCATCCTTCCTGATCCTTCTGTGGGGTGAGGAAGCAAGCTTCATAGGTATGCTTGGTGCATTCTTCAACGACTTCCTTGGGTAGCTGTTGGTAGACTGAGATCATATTGGCAGCCATTCTCCAGGGTGGAGGCTCATGTGGATGGGGCGGCTTTACCTGGTAATCTCCCAGCTGCAGCTCACCTTTCTTGACCATTCCTTCCATGATATCTTTGAAGGCATAACAATCTTCAATTGCGTGCCCCAGCGCACGGTGAAATGGACAGAACAGCGGATCATCTTTCTTTGCTGCATCTGCTGGTCTTTTGGGTTCAGGCAATGTTACCTTATTGAACTTGTATGCCCAGTTGAACAGTGCGGCCGTCTTATCTTTCGGGAAGGAATATGCTTTTCTCATCTTGTCTCTCAGAGAGACTTTATCTTTTCTTTCTACTGTATCTGCCAGTGGGGGAGCTTCATCTGCCCCTTTCTTCCCCTTCTGTTGCTCGAAGGTTCTGAAATCGACAGTGTTGGCCTCAGAGTGTGATGGCCGTCGCTCATTGGATTTTCCCTTTGGCACGGTGGGGACATTGGCGGTCGGACGCTTGGACAAGAACGTCTCGACTTCCGCCACTATATTGTTCAGTCGGTCAAATGTTCTGACATCTGCACCGATCATTTTTTCTAGCACCTCCCTCCTGAGGCTCTGCTTGCATATCTGCACCGCATCTTCTTGATGAGGAGGTCTTCGGCATCTCATGGCTAAGTTCCTCCACCTTTGGATGTAGTCCAGTGCAGTTTCATCTTGCTTCTGCCTGGTTGCGTATAGCTCTGCTATCGTGATTTCCCTTTCCGTGACATGAAATCTGTCGCGGAATTTTCTCTGCATATCAGGCCAATCAACCACTGACCCAGCTGGCAGGCTTGAGTACCATTCAAAGGCCAACCCAGTGAGGGATGAGCCAAAGAACTTGAGCAGATAAGCTTCATCGACTGCTAGGTCGCCCATGATTGTAGTGTAGTAGGCTATATGCTCCCTAGGGGAGCCTTGGCCATTAAATTTCTCGAACTTCGGCGGCTTACTGACGCCTGGGGGTAGTCTCTTGGCAGCATACTGGGGAGGATATGGTACCTTGTACACATCATAGGTACCAACATCACCACCAGTCTTTTCTGACAGCTTCATTTCCACAATTCTTTCAATCATCTGCTTGTGGGCTACAGCTGGATCTATGTCTTCTGGAAAGAAGTGAGCTTGTTGCTGGCTGTGAGGAGTTCTCATCACAGTGGCGCGCAAGATGGGCGCAGTAGGCTGTGTCTGAGACACAGAGGGCTGAGCTGCTGTTTGCTGTGGAATAGGTTGGCTCGGTGTCTTGCCCTTATCAGCTAAGAGAGGGTTAGCTGGGATAGCCGTCTCTGCTGAGCTGGATGTCTGCCCCGCAGGTTCAGCTTGCTTTGAGACTGATGTAGCTTCATGTCTCTCATTGAGCTGCCTTCGGAGAGCACTGATCTCCTGCTGGTATCTTCTGAACATCATCTGGACCATAGGATCCAAGGCTGATGGGATTTGCATATATTCAGAAGTCCCTTCAGCATCATCAATAAGGGGATTTTCCTCATCCTCTGTCGTCACCACATTGACTGTCATGGTGGTGATCTTGCGGGCTTCATCATATTTCTTCATCTTATCTTCTGCGGCCTGGCCTCTTCTTGTGACAGGACCAGGTCTAGTAGCCAACCTGAGCAGTTCATCTGGCCGAGTTGGTAGTATATCTTGCCCCCTGGCAAGTCCAGCCATGTTGCAGGCGAAGATTTGCATTTTTTCTTTCCGCCTGTAGACCTTTCTTTTCACCTGGTCAGGATATTTGAGCCGGTCAAAGACCGATATTCTTTCTTTGGCTTCTTCCCGGTACAGGTCTTCTTTGTCATATCCGGCCCGGAGACCTTCTTCATAGTGATTTGAATCGGAGGAAGAGGCTCCGATCATCGTTTCTCGAAGTGTCTCTTCTTTTTCTTCACCTCTGGTGCCCAAGGCACGGGATAGTCTTTGTTGACCGAGGGCAGAGCTCCCCAGGTAGTGGAAGTAGTCTTGGACTATCTGCTTCATCTCTTCAGAATTGTGCCTCTGTGGCTCAGGCTGGAGCATTAGTCTTTCCTGGCTTCTCTGCTGATAGGCCAATCTTGTTATCTGAGCATTCAAATGCTCGGCTTTGGAATATTTGAACAAGTCGGCCTGTCTGGCACAGGCCCTCGGTCTTCTTGGTATGGCGACCGTGACTGGTTCGCTCATTCCCACATTGCCGTTCCGGCAGCAGTTGACAGCAGCATCATATTTCTTTCTTTGCCATCTTCTGCCCCCAGCCCTGGGACGGGTGACAGTAAGGTCTTCTTTCTTCTCATCTCTTCTGCCCCTCATCATGGGGCGAGCAGCAGTCAAATTTCTTTCTTCATCATTTCTCTCATCTCTTCTGCCCCAGGCCTTGGGGCGAGCAGCAACAGTATTTCTTGTCTCTTTTCCCTCTCTTCTTCGGCTTCCTGCCCTGAAGCGGGCAGCAGCATCTTCAGGAGCCTTCTCCTCATCCCGCGCTGGAGCCCAGCTCTGAATCCTCTTCGGTCGCCAGACCTGTTTGTATTTTGCTGGCTTGGGCGCCAGCGGCTTCCTCTCATCAGCCTCCCAGTTGGCCTAGCTGGTGGCCAAAGTCTGGAATCTGTTGGTAGTGGGCACCATCGGGACGATCACGTCCGGCTTGACCGCCCTTGGGCAACCATTCATGTTTGCCCGGACACCTCCAATCATCATGGTCTTTCCGGAGTTGGAAAGACGACGGTCAACAGCAACATGCCGGCTCCTCCGGTTGCTTCTTCTCCCCTTCTGAGCGGCAGCAGGGACCATGTCCCTTCTTTGGACATGATGGACGTAGCAGGCGACGGCCGTGGGGACCGTTTTCTCTGGTAAGATATTCTTCTGGTCAGTGATCCTCACCGGGGCACTTGCAGCAGTGCCTTGCTCATTGTCATCGACCTGCAGAAGGTCAGTGAAGACGACGCCCAAGCAGTTGGGCAGCCCAACGGCAGGCGGCATCGATCCGAACGCGAGAGGTACCGCCAGGTAGCCTTCTCGCACATGCATGTCAATCGGCTGCTGGTCGAAGCAAACGGACATGATTCCGGCTGTCATTGTAGATTCCTGAAAATAAGGAAAGTACACAGAATCAGAATTTTGAGGGGGGGGCCCGCTGGGCCTCCTATTTTGGCGTAGAGATGAAGGGAGACTATGTCCCACCGGGCGTGCCAGACTTGTGGACGCGGATTTTATTTTCATTTATTTCTATTTATTTATTGATTTATTTATTGGCGTGCCAGTCACCGAAATGACGATTTTATTGTGCGCTCGACTTGACTTGGTCAGTCGATTGTGAAGTTCGAGTCGGGACCACAAGTCCGCCATACCATAAAGGCTATGACGTTAATTACGCCCTTCCTAAGAAGGACAACCCTTGATTAAACGCCAAAATAGGAGGCCGCTCGGGGCGGTTAAAAATGAAGTGCATGATATTAAAGCTATTATTATTCTAGGGAGGTAACTGGGTAAATGATAGGTTATTAAATCAGCATGACCCCTCTGTATAGGTCGTGCCGGGTAGAGATAGGACACCGTCCGCGCAGCGACGGGGCAGGGTCCGGACAGTTATCCGGGACATGTCCCCCTTCGCGTTTCTCATCCGGCCAAAGGCCTCGCAGTGCTCATATTCCCCGAAGGATCGGGCCAGACGGGAGGTGCATGACGTGTACTTCCCGGGGCTTATCAGGGTTAAACATCAGTCGACATCTCGGCAGCATCTCCCCATAATCCGGGTTATGCCCAGGGGAGAATAGGCTATCACCCACGGAGTGCCGGGATGAAAGCCGAGAAAAAGAGGGAGCGAACCTCCCACACTGCTGATGTATGTCCCGGGGCAATGTTCGACTTTTCCCTTATAGAAGCCGGTGACACTCATGCAGTGGCAGAGCTCACTTTAGCTAAAGGGGCGGCTCATAAATCCGATGCGGATCAGTGGAACATAAGAGAGTTTGGCTCCCTTCGATTTATCCCCGGGACAGGTCTGGTGACTCATGGGCATCCCTGGGTGGGTTTGATCTGGACGCCGGGAGTTCAATTGAATGGCAAAGCAGGCTCTCGGGGGAGCTTGGATGTGCACACAGGTTCCCGGCACGAAACAGCGTGGCAAGACGGGTTTTCGGCACGAGGGCCAAACGGCCATGGTTCCCGGCGCCAGTGGCAATGGGGCCAAGGGGAGCTTTTGGCGCCAAATGATATGGAGGCAGGGGCTCTCGGCGCGGGGTCTTCCCGGCGCGAAGGAGAGCAGGCCAGGGAGGAGCTTCCCGGCGTGGGGTCTTCCCGGCGCGAAGAAGAGCAGGCCAGGAGGAGGCTTTCGGCGCGGGATCTTCCCGGCGCGAAGGAGAGCAGGCCAGGGAGGAGGCTCCCGGCGTGGGGTCTTCCCGGCGCGAAGAAGAGCAGGCCAGGAGGAAGCTTTTCGGCGCGGGGTAAGGAGATGGGTCTCGGCGCAAGAAGGCTCGCGCCGAGGGCTGTTCATCTCCTTTACTGTTTGTGGAGCCGAGACAGACGAGGGCGCCGAGGCGAATTCAGGGTTTTACGGCACTCTGTTTCCAGATTTATAGAGGATTGGGGGGGTTTCCTGATGGTTAAGGCTGAGATTGACGGACCCTGAGGAGTCAAAGATGGATACATTTATTGAGTATCAGCCAGCTTTGGAATGGGTTTAGAAGGAAATCCGAGGGCAGAGGGAAATGAAAAGGGGGAACTGAACATAAGGAGCCTCTGTCACCGTTACTTGAATAGACTTCCAGGAGGATGGCTTGATGTCATCATTCGTCGTCCTGGGAACCAAGGGATATCTGTCCCTGGTCCAGAAACGACTCTGATGATGTTGGTAAACAAATCGGGCATCAGAAATTCCGGAATCTCACAGACGTAAATCATCATATGGCTTGGCTTCGTTCTGAAGGCCAAGGGATGGCCTGTCCCTGGCCCTGGAACAAGCGCATGAAAGCCTCTTCGCAGAATACATCGGAAGAAGAAGGAATATCATCCATCGAAATTACAAGAAAATGAAAATACAGAAATGGGGGGAAGACAGAATCCAGTAGCCCATTGGATAGGGATAGGGGTCCTATCTACGCTCCTCTGAAGAACAGATTTGTAGGGAGACTCTGAAGCCGGGAGCGTACAAACCATCGGACATTTCAAACAGAAGACATATATGTATACACGGAGGGACGAAGGGAAGGGCTTTCAAATGCCCACTTCATTTCATCTCATAAGCATTGTTTACATCATCTGCAAGGCAAAAGCCAAAGAACAGAAGAGGAGGGGAACAGGGGGAAGCGAAAGATAACTCTCGACATCGTATGAATAATCAAACACGAAGCTATGGACTATTACATACGGAGGCAGATCAAGAAAACAGCAAACATAGGGGGGGAGGGTGGAGCATTGACTCCTCTCCCTCCCCCGAGCAGCCCACCTGGGGTTTCTCTTCTTCTTCTTCTCTCGGACTTCTCCTCTTTTCTTTCAGCGGAGGCCCTCTCTCTCTCCTTTCCGATCTCCTTTTCTGGATGGATTTCTTTCTTTCTTCCTGTCTCCCCTTTTTATCGAGAGGAAAAGAGTTTTTATACCACCCCTTCTCCCCCCTATCGGCATGGGTGTCTCGGCGGGCTGCTTATGACCTCCCGGCGCGCCTTGTTCGGAAGTAATGGGCTCTCGGCGCATCACTTCTCGGCACGGCCATTGTCAGGCTTTCGGCACCACACACGGATGGGCCCATTTAGGCCTTTTGGTATTTCATTCTTCTTATCTTAATAGTTGCTAAATCCCATTAATTGGTGAGCTAGCATGGTTTCATCAGAATATCGCTGGGGGTTTTCATCGGTCAGTGGACCGCAATTCTTCATCAGTAATGCCGTCTGAACGACGACAATACTGGACATCAGCTTGGCCGGGGAGGGCTTCAGCCGGGTGACAGCTTCAGTAACGGACTTTCCGCAATCCTGGCTTTGCAAGAGTTCCTTGGATCTTCGTTTCTGATTCAATCTCATCTTTTGTCTCATCTCTATCCTTGGTTACATTTCCGGTGTCAACAGGAGTGCACAGAAGTCGATGCCCCTTTGTCATGTTTGGTTAGACTTCAATTCTTTTAGAGATTCCAATGATTGGAATCCCTTTTAGCAATTAAACCAAGTTACGTTTAGTTCGGCTGCCAGTCTTGAGAGTTTTTTTCAAAAGCGATCATGCCGTACAGTTGTACGAGTGGGAGGAAATTTCTGCCAAATTTGAAATGACATTTGTGATGGTTGAACGCATCAAAGAAGTGTGAAAGGGGTGAAAGGTGAAATTATCTCATTACATGACAGCATGCAACGGCTTGACTTCCATTCACATGGTCGGGAGGGGAAAGATGAGGGTATATATGACATTTGACTTTAAAATTCACTGACATGATTGCCCAAACGCTAGTTCACGGGAGATTTTAGGGATTCAAACATAAGAGGACGCATGAGTTTGACTTCTCTCCCCTCTTAAAATCTTTCGTGCACATAAACCTAGACAGGTTGGTGACATTTGGTGGGGTTTTAGATTGAGTAGGGGATTCCAATCATTAGAATCCCCTCACAGGCCCAACCAAATGCACCCATAGGAATAAGGTATTGTCACCATATTTTTGGCATTTTGTGTGTGTAGTCCCTGTAGTGTAGGGGTATTCTTCCCACGATGGAGGTGGGATATTCCTCGGTACATCTAATAAAGTATTTACCATTTGATGGAATAAAGAAACAACTTTATCATTCTTGTATTCGAGTTTGTATATAATTCATTGCAAAGTATGGGAAAAAGTTGAAACGGTCTTTGAACCATTTTGTTCTCTGAAAAGAAGGCTATTACGTGCAAAAAAAGATAAAAATGATTGTTTTCTCCTCACATTATTAACATTTTTTGATAATGTATGAACAAATTCACATAAAACTGGTAAATTTACAATCGACATTTTAAGACTAATTTATGTAAGGAACTTAAATAACATGTCAAGTAGATTCTCAAAATTCTATTATAAGATTGCCCCTCATCGTCTCTTATTATTTTCC
Organism: Amorphophallus konjac; assembly: GCA_022559845.1. Classification (NCBI taxonomy): domain Eukaryota; kingdom Viridiplantae; phylum Streptophyta; class Magnoliopsida; order Alismatales; family Araceae; genus Amorphophallus; species Amorphophallus konjac. The sequence goes on from CM040129.1 coordinate 206,280,172, forward strand.
TTCTCCCCTCCCATTATTTCTTATTGTCATTTATCACTTTTATATCTCCCCTCTCATCCTAGCTTAAAATATATTTTTAAATTCTAAGATAGCCACTCAAAATTGCCCTTCCTCGCCACTTCTGCATCTACCTTTAAAACATTATTGTGTAAAATAAAATAATGGACATATCTATTTATCTCGTACTTTTAAGGGAGATTTCTTTTTATATATAGGTCTTCCCAAAACAGAAATCATAAATATATTCAATTTGCACATATAGCACCAGAACTGTTAATAGAGTACGAGAAAAAATCATGCAATAACTTATCTTTTTTTATTCTCATAATAATTTATATACAAAACTTTCTTTGCTAAAAGCTATTGCTGTAAGCCACATTTCAAAAGATACAAGGTAGAGGATTGAGTGGGCATCAATCAAGTTTATTATCTAGTGGGATTTCAATCATTTAGACCCTCTTTGTTTTTCGACTAAGAACAGCGTATTCGACTCCGGAGGGTCGAACGTGTCACCCAGGGTCGAATACCGCGTTTGTGTGAGGGAGGGATGTGGGCCCCACCCCCACTTCTCTCTCATCCTACGCGGTATTCCCCGACAATTCGATTGTCAAAGAACCCTTCAAATCTTCGGTAAGATCATTTTTTTAAAACAAACATAATTTTCTTGACTTTCTTGTCAGCGAAGAGTGGAGGATATAGAAAGGGATAATTAGAATGTCTTATAAGAAGTGGTTCGGAGAAGGATTGTGCGATCTTTCGTACAATCTTCATAGAACATTATCATTTAGGGCAACTTAAATAACAGAATAAGGGTGAATAAGATGAGTTATTCCGTCTACTCGTCCTTAATCAAGTTTGATAGTAGGGTTAAGTTATCTACGATCAATTAAGAATAAGGTCCTTATTCTAAGAATAGTTCATTCTATCATTTCACATGGAATGATTAATTTTCATAATAAAAGTAAATTATCAAATTTTAAAAGAGAAATTTTAATGAATAACTCACCCGAACCCACCTCATATAATTTATCTTAATATATTATCAAAATGACAATTAAGAAATACTTATTACCTGTCTCAGACGATTACTCGTCTGGAACAAGATTGACTAATACGAGGTGTGTGTATTGCGCTCACTCATGTGAGGTAATCTCGTCCCAGCGGATAATTGTCTAGGACGGATACCTAACATCACCCTTACCATTTTACCTAATTTTCTCCTGATCTTCCCAACACAAAGAAAGAGTTACTTTAGTAAACCGACATTGTAAAACCACTCTAGACAAAATTTACTGTCAACATGTTATGCCAAAAAAATGTCTTCGTAGATAGTGGTGTTAAAAAGTGGATTGTGTTAAAAATCTGTTTATTTGCAATGCTTCAAACTTTGTCCGCGACTTGTTGTATATTTGAATGGGTTATGACTCGTATCATGGTGGTAGAGTCCCTAAAAAAATATTTAATGAAAGGGATGGGGGAGGATGTGGACACCCCCCATCCCATCGTGTCAGATTTCATGTTGATTCGAATTAATCAATGCCATTTAAAAATGTTAATTTTTTAACTTTATCTGATTGGATGGATGGGATGGCCATTGCGTCAGAAAAGTCGGTCGCTATTCCTATGGGCTAGCGTGGTGCGATGGGCCAATCTCGTGGCTCCATTGATAGGGATTTCCCAACTTAATTAATCTTGCTGCAAACCAAATATAATTGCACACCTTGGTTTTTTTTAATTATTGAATACATGGTAGGGTGGGGGCCTAACTCACGGATCCTCTCACACCGTCCATCCCTCTACCAGACACTCCAAAAAATTCAAAAACCGATAAGTTCACGGAGACTTTTTTTTAATTTTTTTAATTACCAGACACGAGGACACGAGCAATGGGAATGAATTAAAAGAATCTATCTTTACATCCTTAAAATATTTCAAAATTATTGGTATATCTTCACCTTTATAGTGCTTATTATATTATAATATCCGTCAAATCATTAAGACGGAGGAACTATTGTATTCCTATTAGGGAGGTAAATGGATCGAGTTTCGATTCGGATAGATCAATATCATATCATATCCATAAAAATTTTACAAATACCGTACTCAGATAGTACCTTATTATTTTCGCAAGTACGGATACGGGTATATCTATCATAGATATGGATATACCCACAGATATCTGTATCTATCTATAAAATATGAGTCCACATCCACATCAAAGATAACGTGAGATTTTATAGAAAGTGAAAAAAGAGAAGTCGAATCAATTCTTTCCTTTCTAAAGTAATGTTTATGTTTTATAAAAATATCTTTACAAATTTAACAATAAGACCAAACTCACAAACCCAATAAAGAGGGCAACATGTTGAGTTCATGCCAAAATCGTAGTCCTAATATGGACACTGAGTTATTAAGAACGGGTTCAGATGCACTAAAATCATACCCTATCTGAATATGAAATGAGTATTTTAAATATATTCGGGCCCGAATCTGTATCTGTTTATTCGGTATTACTCGATCCATCACAGATTGGGTGATGCGGGTAATCAAGTTTACAAGTATTTTTCACATCCCTAATTCCTACCATAACCCAACCGTTACTCTTGTTAACCTAAGGTGGTTGAGAGAAGTGGAAATCTCTAACATTTTCCTGGTTAAAATTCTCCCTCTCTCTCGTGAGTGTACCAGGGGCAGAGGGTAGGGGGCATGGACGTCGGTGAAGGAAAGGGGATGGGGATGCGGTGGAAGCCGCTATTGTGGTAGCTGTTGGTGGGAAGGGTTGGTCCATGTATGGTGGTAGGGTGGCAATAAGAGTGAGGGGAAGAGAGAGGATGAGGTGGTCCAATGTACGGTGCCTTAGGTGCTTGTGACAACATCGATATCGAGGGGCCGAGTGTAACGACCCGAGAATCCGATTATCGGGAAGGCCCGATAATCTGAAATTTGAACCGCCGCCCACGAGCTGGGAGGGCTGAAAGGAGTGTGGAGGCATAAAGAAATAGGAAATAAAGCATGACAATTCAACGATTAACAGAAATAAATAAATAACTACTACTACAACAGAAAGTACAGTCTAAATTAGTAAAAACGTACCACATGCCAAGTGAACACTCGGCCCGGCGAGTTGGCAACTGAGAACCTCCGCACCGCGCCCTCGAACCTCGAGGAAGAACCGCCACACCTGAAAAGTAGGGAATGAGTCTCCAAAACAGACACTCAACAGGGATCCCGCGGAACCCCAACCGGAAACAACGGCGGTAGCGGAAAGGAAAGCTCCAACGACAGCAGGAACAGCGAACCGGTGGCCGGTCAAAACTCGGCACTACAGCTACTCATACTGTACTAGAAACACACCCCGATTTCACGGTCGGGGGCTACCGAACTATACTAGTACCACTTACCGAAGTAAAAACCCACGACAACCACGCCGTAGAGGCCTGTCTCCCAGGATACAGCCAACCTGGACACACTGTCTAAAGTGCAACCCCGACCATCCGGTCGCGGGTACCGCACAACAAGACGCAACCTCGGTAAAGTCACTAGCACTAGTCTCACGGCGCGAAAACCGACACACGCTCCACTGCGAAACAACCGAAACTCAACGGTCAACACGACCGAAAACTCGAAGGTCAAAGTCATGAAAACTGACAGTCTGTCACTCCCGACTCGACAGGAGTACCTCCCACTAGAAGCAAGACCGGATGCGTCCACTGACGTCTTAGTCCGTGCCTCAGGTGTCTCCCTCCGGCCCAGCGGGAACTGAGACACCGTACAAGTAACCACAAAGCAAGTGACTAGCTGGGGTCACGCCCGTCGACGTGGGTCCAACCGCCCCCAACCACGTGTGCACACACAGGCCGTCCGCCCCTCGCATGGCCTCTAACTGGTTTTCCCCTCAGGCGGACTCTGGCCGCTAGACGCGGGGACCGACGGTAACCAGTCTAAAAATTGTCCTCAGGGTAAGCCCGTACACCTACTTCCAGGTGAGACCAGCACACGCGTACCGGTGGGCTACGACTAGTGGAGGGTCACTGAAGGAGTAGACTATCAAGTCAACGGAAAATAGCGTCCGAACCTGACGAAGTATGGGGACCGTCCCACGTACCAGCACCGTCGCACGGTGACCACAGTCGGAGAAGAAACGGGACTCACAGTCCGCAGGCCGCACACTCGGCCACGCAGAAACGCATAAACACGGTTCCCAAGGCAGCTCACAGGCCGCCAAACCAAATCCCACTCTCAGGGAAAGGCGGGAACCCTCCAGCCCCAGGCTGGCAACTAGACTCGCAGTCCAAGGCCAAACACACGGCCCACGTGAAAAGCACAGAAGCATGATTCCCAGGGCAACACACAAGCTGCCACGCCAATAACTGGACTCACAGTCCAAGGCCAAACACATGGCCCACTCGGGAATCATCTTCCATGAAAACTCACGGCATGCGGGGGAGACCCCACCGCACCCCCACCGATACACGATGACTCGATCTAGCGTAACACGAAAGCCCGACACGCGAGGAGTCACCCGGACTCTCAAACCCACGGGCACGCTAAACGAGGTAGCACGGTCCTCCCGACACCCTCAAAACACGGACACAGAATCCCACGGGTGTCTGGGGCATTCACAAGACCGCAAGTCGACCACTGGGTCACAACCGGGTCGACCAGGGATCCACACGTCGCGGAACGAATGCGGAGAACACGAAAACTCACCTCGGCGCAACACAGAGCCTGACGGTCTAACCTTGGGCCGTCACAGTCTGTAACGGTCCAAGCCTCGACCGTCACAACAACTCTGACACACAAACACAGAGCCGTCAAATGCTCGGTGCAAACCGGTTGTGACGCGCCGACCCTGGTGCGTCACAGTCTGTAATGAGCCAGTCCTGATGCGTCAAAAGACAAGATGAAACCAACTGTGACGCATCCCGCTCGGTGCGTTACAGGCTGTAACGGACCAACTATGGTGCGTTACAAGGTGGGAACGTGTCCGCTCTGACGCACCCACACATGGGCGTTACAAGGATGTGACGCGCCAGCCTTGGTGCGTCACAGGCCTTGACCCCGAACGGTCAAAACCAATGATCGAAAGCTGACAGTCAGATCGTCCCTGACGGTCCAACCCAGACGCGTCACAGCGCCGTGGCGGTCTATCGTGGGACCGTCACACACACAGACCACCAGTTGGCTAAACGGGCCCCGTGACGCATCCACCCTGGGGCGTCACAGTCTGTGACGGTCACTGGAAGGATGTAATGCCCCGGATTTTTTTCGATATTTTTCGGATCATTTTAGTGGGTCTCGGAGTGTATTTTGTGCTTTACACGTGTTTTTCCCTGATGTGCCTTCGGAACTCTTTGCAGGGCAAACCGTGGCGTTCTCCGACTCCGGGACAGTACCGCTGCGTTGTGTTCCTTCCGAGTATCGCGGAGGTAATTTTTCGTAAATTTCTGAATTTATCGAATTTTCGGGTTTTCCTATATATACTAACCCTTTTCTCTCTCCCCCTCTCATTTCTCTCTTCCCTCCCTCTCTCTTCTCTCACGCTCTCTTTCTCCCCTCTCTTCTCCGGCGGCCGACGGAGCGAGACGGGGGCGAGGTGGAGGTGGCGCGGGCGAGGACAGGCGAGGATCGAGGCGGTGGAGGCGCGTGGAAGCTCGGCCGTGAGTTCGTAGAACGGCGATGCTTCAACGGCGTTTTCTTCGTGGATCGGCGTCCACGGTGCGCGAAATCTTCGGTGGAGGTAGGGTGATGGACCCTCAGCCCGTGTACTTCCTTTCCTGCGAGTTTTGTAGGCCGTGGTGAGCCGAGCGGGCTAAACGGGGCGTTTTGGGCAAAATGTGTGTTTTTGGTGTGTGAGCCGGATCTCCCGTTTTATGGTGTTTTTGGGCGATCCAGGGGTTTAGATGCATGCCTAGGGGCTTGGGGAAGGTTTCCCCTTTTGTTTCCCCTTCACCTGGGGGTGAACGGGGCGTGGCATGGCTTTTCCCGCGGTTTCTACCGTTTCCGGGCGCGGACTGAGAACGCGCTATACTCCAGTAGCGCGTTCTTGAAGGTCGCGCTGCCCCGATAGCGCGTGTTCATCGGAGAAGATGAACAGTAAGGCGGTTCGGGTCGCGCCTTACGGCCCCAGCGCGTTCTGGTTGTCGCGCTATAGGATCATAGCGCGACTTGGCCTGGTCGCGCTAGGGTCATGTAGCGCGTTCGTGTTGAACGCGCTAGGCACGTATAGCGCGTTCTGGCTGAACGCGCTATGCACGTGTAGCGCGTTCTTGGAGGGACCAGCCGGGCTGCCCGGGGCGGGCGGTCTGCGGCTGATCGTGCTCCTCGCAGGCCGTGTGTGCCTTGGACACACAGTGGAGTTCCGTGACCGTGTTTTGGGGTGTCTGGAGGTTCTGCTTACCTCGTTTTGCGTGCCCGTGAGCTTAAGGGTCCGGGTGACCTTTAGCGTTCCGTGCCGTTGCTCGTGGTATTATGGTTGTTGGCACTGGCAGGATGGAGTGTTGGGGAAAAGTGCTGGCTAGTGCGCCGCATGAGTACCATGTTCCTGTGTTGGAAGCCGTGTTAGGCGTCGGCGTTGGACCTGGATGAGGTTATTGAGGATGTCGCCTGACGGAGGTCGAGGACATGTTGGTCAGAGTCGGTGGCTTGGCGCCCGACTTGTGTTCCCAATCGTGTCCTCAGTTGAGATCGTCTTTCGAGGAAGTGATCTCGGGCAGGCTGTGGGTTCCCGTTGGTTCTACGGTCTTGTCGGATTGTGACGGTGAGTTGTATGTTGCTTTGGGACCCGTGAGCTCTGTTCAGGTGGTGTCCTGTGGCTCTGTGGTAAGGGCGGAATCGGGATAGGAAGGTGTCCACTTGCATTGATCGAAGGATTTGATGAGACCAGATGGATGAGTGACGCCTGTGGGCGGAGGCCTTTTGTGAGATGGGCGTCGGAGGATGGTCCTTGATAGGACGTTGGTGTCGCAATGGTTATCCCTGGTTGGGTGACCAGCATGGGATGATTCCCCTGTGAGTCTGAGTCCAGTGAGGTGATGATTGAAGACACCAGGATCCGTCATTTGGTTTCGTCGTGCTCCCCGAGAGGGTCGAGTTGGTGTTCGGATGCGGAGTCCGAGAGGAGTGCAGCTCGAGATGTGGCATCAGTCTGTGTGGGAGTCGACAGATGGCTTGCTGAGGTTTGGAATGTTTCCTTTGGACCCGGTTGAGGACCAGGAAAGAAGGAAGAAGCTGAGCAAGCGGAGGTTTCCCGTTGACGAGCAGTTGGTGACCAGTGGATGGTTTTTTCAGAGACAGAAGATGCTGGTTGTTGGGGCTCGAGCATGGCGAGAGCCGTGTGCCAGCAAGGCCTTGGGTGGCTGATCATGTGATGAGCCTTTCCAGACGGGATCTGGGCTTTGTCAAAGTTTGTCTTCTGACAAGAGTTTGCACGGTGTTGTGTCTGACTTTCGGCTTGTCATGTGTGAGGTGTTTCTTGGTGTTGAGCCGATGAGCTAGTTGCGGTCTGTTGAGATGACTGCTTGAGCTGGTGGAGGCTCTATTTTGGTTGCTCCCTCGAGGAGGGCGTGCGACCTGTCAGCTGGCTGCGAAGCTGATGTGCGATTTGTCTGCCGACCATTGGATAGATCGGTAGCTATTGCTCGTGTCGAGGGTTGTGATTCCTCGGTGAGCATGATCGTGGCTGCGGCGCCATGATGGATTCTCGCGTTGTCTGAGGTGATGCCGGACTGTGTCCTTTGGTATATGCCTGCTCTGCTGGCCAGTGTGCTCGGCGCGAGGAGCGAGGTGTTGTTCGTGATTGTAAGCCTGGATGTGTCCCTCAGGATCGGTGTTTTGTGAGAATCGAAGTTTTCTGTGCTGGGGCTCTGACAGCGTTGTCAGTTCGTTCAGTGTTCTTCCCCTGTGACTTCGTGCTTGGTCCTGAATTTCGAGGACAAAATTCCTTTAAGGGGGGAGGGCTGTAATGCCCCGAATTTTTTTCGATATTTTTCGGATCATTTTAGTGGGTCTCGGAGTGTATTTTGTGCTTTACACGTGTTTTTCCCTGATGTGCCTTCGGAACTCTTTGCAGGGCAAACCGTGGCGTTCTCCGACTCCGGGACAATACCGCTGCGTTGTGTTCCTTCCGAGTATCGCGGAGGTAATTTTTCGTAAATTTCTGAATTTATCAAATTTTCGGGTTTTCCTATATATACTAACCCTTTTCTCTCTCCCCCTCTCATTTCTCTCTTCCCTCCCTCTCTCTTCTCTCACGCTCTCTTTCTCCCCTCTCTTCTCCGGCGGCCGACGGAGCGAGACGGGGGTGAGGTGGAGGTGGCGCGGGCGAGGATGCGGGCGAGGACAGGCGAGGATCGAGGCGGTGGAGGCGCGTGGAAGCTCGGCCGTGAGTTCGTGGAACGGCGAGGCTTCAACGGCATTTTCTTCGTGGATCGGCGTCCACGGTGCGCGAAATCTTCGGTGGAGGTAGGGTGATGGACCCTCAGCCCGTGTACTTCCTTTCCTGCGAGTTTTGTAGGCCGTGGTGAGCCGAGCGGGCTAAACGGGGCGTTTTGGGCAAAATGTGTGTTTTTGGGGTGTGAGTCGGATCTCCCGTTTTATGGTGTTTTTGGGCGATCCAGGGGTTTAGATGCATGCCTAGGGGCTTGGGGAAGGTTTCCCCTTTTGTTTCCCCTTCACCTGGGGGTGAACGGGGCGTGGCATGGCTTTTCCCGCGGTTTCTACCGTTTCCGGGCGCGGACTGAGAACGCGCTATACTCCAGTAGCGCGTTCTTGAAGGTCGCGCTGCCCCGATAGGGCGCGTTCATCGGAGAAGATGAACAGTAAGGCGGTTCGGGTCGCGCCTTACGGCCCCAGCGCGTTCTGGTTGTCGCGTTATAGGATCATAGCGCGACCTGGCCTGGTCACGCTAGGGTCATGTAGCGCGTTCGTGTTGAACGCGCTAGGCACATATAGCGCGTTCTGGCTGAACGCGCTATGCACGTGTAGCGCGTTCTTGGAGGGACCAACCGGGCTGCCCGGGGCGGGCGGTCTGCGGCTGATCGTGCTCCTCGTGGGCCGTGTGTGCCTTGGACACCCAGTGGAGTTCCGTGACCGTGTTTTGGGGTGTCTGGAGGTTCTGCTTACCTCGTTTTACGTGCCCGTGAGCTTAAGGGTCCGGGTGACCTTTAGCGTTCCGTTCGCATTGTGTTGGTCTCTGGTCGACCCGGTTGGGACCCAGTGGTCGACCTATGGCCTTGTGAGTATCCCGGACACCCCATGGGTTCTGTGTCTGTGTTTTTGGGGTGTCAGGAGGGACCGTGTTACCTCGATTAGCGTGTCCATAGGTGTGGTGGGTCCGGGTGACCCCACGTGTTCCGGGCTCTTGTGTTACGCTTGATCGAGTCACCGTGTGTCGGTGTGTGTGCGGTGGGGTCTCCCCCGCATATCGTGGGTTCCTTTGGAAGGTGATTCCCGTGTGGGCCATGTGTTTGGCCTTGGACTGTGAGTCCAGTTGTCCGGCCTGGGGCTGGAGGTTTCCCGCTTGCTTCAAGATGGGAAATCGTCGTGGCGGCTTGTGTGCTATCTTGGGAATCGTGCTTCTGTGTTTTCCGTGTGGCCCGTGTGAGGGGCCTTTGTCCCTTGCATTCCCTTCCCAAGGGAATGGTCGTGGCAACTCGTGTGTTGTCTCGGTATTCGTGATATCGTGGTTTTGGACCTAGAGATTGGGCTAGATCGACGGCCTTGTGCTGTTGCGTGCAACGGTCTTGACCCCGAGTCTTGTGACTCAAGGACCGTTGGCTGTAGTGTGTCTAGAGGACTGTCCAGAGTCTAGTGGCTTAGCGCCACTTGAGTTTTCTCGAGTCTAGTGCACGGTGCGTGCGTGGCCGTGGACTGTGAGTCCTGTTTCTTCTCCGACTGTGGTCACCGTGCGACGGGGCCGGTACGCAGGGTTGTCCCCGTACGTCGTCGGATTCGGACGTTGTTTTCCGTTGAGTTGAGAGTCTACTCCTTCAGTGACCCTCCGCTAGTCGTAGCCCACCAGTACGAGGTGCTGGTCTCACCTGGGAGTGGTGTACGGGCACCCACCTTTCGAGACGGTTTGTGGACCGGTTACCGTAGGCCCCTCGTCGGTAGCCAGAGTCCGGCTACGGGGGAAAACCGGTCAGAGGACCAGACCTAGTGACGCAAGGTCTGTGTGTGCACACGTGGTTGGGGGCGGTTGGACCCACGTCGACGGACGTGACCCCAGCTAGTTACCTGTTTGTGGTTACTTGTACGGTGTTCGCGTCTCGGGTAGGACGTACCACGTCAGGCGGTTCACCTGCGGTGCGGTGTAAGACGTCAGGGGACGCTACCGGCTGTGCTTCTAGTGGGTGGTACTCCTGTCGAGTACGGAGTGACAGACTGTCAATTTCTGTGTCTTGACCTTCGGGTTTTCAGTCGTGTTGACCGTTGAGTTTCGGTTGGTTCGCCGTGATGCGTGTGTTGGTTTTCGCGTCATGAGATTAGTGCTAGTGGCTTTACCGAGGTTGGGTCTTGTTGTGCGGTATCCGCGATCGGATGGTCGGGGTTGCACCTTGGACAGCGTGTCCAGGTTGGCAGTCCGGGGGACAGGCCTTTACGGCGTGGTTGCCGTGTGTTCTTACTTCGGTAGGTGGTACTAGCGTGGTTCGGTAGCTTCGACTGTGTGATCGAGGTCTGCCTTCTGGCAGTAGGAGTAGCTGTAGTGCCGAGTTTTGACCGGCCACCGGGTTGCTGTTCTTGCTGTAGTTGTAGCTTCCTTTCCGCTACCGCCGTTGTTTCCGGTTGGGGTTCCGCGGGATCCCTGCTGAGTCTCTGTTTTGGAGACTCATTCCCTGCTTTTCAGGTGTAGCGGTTCTTCCTCGAGGTTCGAGGGTGCGGAGCGGAGGTTCTCAGTTGCCAGCTTCCCGGGCCGAGTGTTCACTTGGCATGTGGTACGTTTTACTGCTTTAGACTGTACTTTCTGTTGGACTGGACTCTGTTGTAGCTGTAGTTGTTCTTTCTTTCAGCTTGTTGTTATTGGTTGTCCTGCTTTATTTCCTATTTCTTTGTGCCTCCACACTCCTTTTAGCCCTTCCGAGCCCTCCCGGCTCGTGGGCGGCGGTGCGAGTCTCGGGTTATCGGACCTTCCCGGTAATCGGATTCTTGGGTCGTTACAAAGGACCCTCACACCCGTCCGAGAACGGAACGGCGGGAAACGACCCAAAAAATGTCCCACGCCCCCATACCTCCATGGGAGAGGTGGAAAATAAGGGGGAAGCCCCGAAATAACCCCTAGCATGCATCTACGGCCTCGAATCGGCCAAAAACGCAATGAAACGTGATGCGGGACGACTACGAGACTCGACGCGGACGAGTTGCGACCTTGGACTATATAGGACGACGCGACGGGTTGGACGACACGACTAGCAACAACGATACAATGCGGCACCTAAAGAGCTCCAGAAGAGGCGATGTGCCCCAAACAAGAAGTGCTAACTCACGGCCGTCCCCATCGAGGGAAGCGCGATGATCTGCACGGTTGAGTAACCGGCTTTGAGTCTCGAGTGGTCGGCTTGCTCTCACGCTCAGAACGAGTCGTGGGACGGGTCTCACACTCACAACTCACAACGGTGATGTATCGCGAGCTAGCTAGGAAAGTAACCTTCTCACATGCAGCGGCATCTAGAACTCATACTAGCTAAGCAAATACGACAAAAGGGGGTGGCGAGTGTACCTCCACGCTCGGGGCGTGGGGAAGACTTCCCGACCGAGATCCGGAACTCCCGGTACAGAAATAATTAATAATTACAGAAATAATGCTAAGCCCACTCATCGCATGGAGGTAACAGGCGACACGTGGGATCCGGGAGCACCAATCTCGGGTTGGCGGGCAACAGTCGATGGCGCTCGGGCGGACGCGGTCGGCCGATTCAACTACGTTCACTCGGGCCCACCGAATGGTATGTGCGACCCGCTGCTGGTACGGTGGCGTCCGGGGCGGCTCTTGGCTGCAGTGACTGACGGGGATGCTCCGGAAGTGTCCCGGGTCGATCCCCGAGAGCGGCGGTCGCCGGAGTGGAGGCGGGCGATTTCTTGGGAATTATCTCCCAATGCTGTCCCGCAGCTGTGTTTCTGTCCAGATCTGCGCGCTCCGGTGAGATCGGCTGGTACGCTCAACTCCGAGATCGGATCGGGACACAAAAGGTACCGTTGGAAAGAGGACTTGAAATACTACAACATAATAGAACTAAAGACTCGTCCAACGGTTGTATTGAAAATGGGAGCGACTGCAAACTAACTGAGCACACTGTCCTGAAATAAAGAATAGGCAGGATAGAACCTAATCTCCCTGATCAAGGGCTTTGACCAAGGATCAAATGGGCGAATTAGGACCAGTATTTTCTATGGTGGGTAGAGGGGAGGGTTACCGAGACTCACATAGCTCATTTGTGAGATTTGAACAACATTTGATGGGTGATAAAAATCGGCTACTAAGATCTATCTGGCAAACCTGCACACAGGTAGATTTTGGAGAAGATAAACATGTGGATGGGAAAGGGGGCAAACAGGCTCCGATCGACCTAAACATTAAAATGGAAATGGCCTCTGATAGGGGGAGCCTACCCTCAAAGTTTCACGACAATCCAACGGTCCGATCTTCCGTACCAGTTCTTTCACCGAGCTGCTGTCCTTAAACTCCGAGTTTGAGGCAGTAGGATGAAGACCGACTCGTGGAGACTGAACGGCGGCACGAACGGCGGCGGCGGCAGCGGGGAACGTTCACAAAAGATAGACGAAGAAGAGAAGTAGAAGAAATATGAGGGAGATAGAAGATGTGGGATCATATCTAGAGAGAGTTGGGGGTGGGAGGAGGAAGAACACCAAGAACACTCAAGAGGGAGAGGGGAGTGCACACCAATCAATATTCTCTTCAATTTTCTCATTAGTTCCACACAAAATATATGAGAGACTATAAGTATTCAAACCCTAGATGTAGACCCAAGGACACCCACTAACATCAAATGACATCTACTAACATTGGTCAATGGTAGGTGGGAGACAAGCATGGGGGACAAGGAGGGGGCATCCTCTACCTTTGTCTCCTAGGTCTAATGGTCCAAGTCTATCTTGGGCCTTGGACCAGCCTTTTAGGCCGACATGTGTAGAAGCCCACAAGGGAGAGAGAGGCCTAATGGGGCTCCTAAAAGTTTGGAGGCCCAATTTAGAAATTGGGCTCCTTACATGAAGTGTAACTCATTTTACAATCTTGACCCATTACACTCATAAATACTCAAAATAAATACACACCAATACACTAAACATAAAGGAAGTATCAACACTCAGGGAGGGACTCCATACTATCGTCCAGTCACAATGATGTCGATGTCGACCGAGTCGTGCTGTGGGTCCGGTACCGACGGCTCGCTAAGTCTGGCCGTACTCGTGCTCTGGTGTCCTCACCAATTCTCCCCGGGTGGGAGAAGCTCGACCCCGTCAAGTAAGGGTCCGGGTCGCTCTAGTACCGATCCAGCAGATCTGGATCTATCCTCTGTAGCTCGGCCCGGGTGATCCAGGTGTCATCGGACGCGGGCCGTCCCCTCCAACGCACCAAGTAGCGCTGGTACACTCCGCCTCGAGTAGTCGTCACATGCTCGTCTAGTATACATTCTATCTGCTCTCGCTGCTGAGGTAACAAGGTTGGAGGTGGACACTCTAGGGTGGTGTCACTCACAATGGGTGGAGACGGCTCAAAGGGCTCTCTGGGTATCACCGCTGGGTCCCTATAAGCGACGAGATCCGAGACGTTGAGAGTTGAGCTGATCCCGTAATCCTCTGGCAAGTCCATAACATATGCGTTCGATCCGACTCGCTTCACTACCCGAAAGGGACCGGCACCGCGATCATGCAACTTCTTCACAGCTCCTGAGCGAAACCGTTCAGGTCTGACCCTGATCATGACAGAATCGCCCTCCTGAAACTCACGGTGGTGCCTATGGGCGTCAGCCAATTCTCTGTATCGTGCGTTGCTGGACTCAATGTGACGACGAATATGCTCATGCAACTGTCTAATGTGGCTAGCAAAAGACTCGGCTGACTCAGACACACGGGACTGGATGGGAGATGGGACTAGGTCCATGGGTCTCCTAGGTCTACAGCCAGTGACAATCTCAAAGGGGCTCATACCTGTAGACATATTGACCGAATCATTATAGTCGAACTCGGCTAAGGGTAAGACCAAATCCCAATCCCTGACTCGATCTTGGACAAGACACCTAAGAAGATCTCCCAAACTCTTATTGACAACCTCAGTCTGACCATCGGTCTGGGGGTGACATGCAGTGGAGAATTTCAATTGGGTGCCCATCATGTGCCATAGGGTCTTCCAGAAATAGCTAGTGAAGCGCACATCCCTATCGGACACTATAGTGCGTGTGAGTCCGAACTTGGAGACACAATGTGAAAAAAATAGACGGGCAACTCTAGAGGCATCCAAAGTTTTGGAGCATGGGATGAATAATGTCATCTTAGAGAACCGGTCGACAACCACAAAGATCGAGTCATGCTTTCGGAGGGTGCGGGGCAATCCTAACACAAAGTCCATGCTAATGTCCTGCCATGGACTATACGGGACGGGAAGGGGAGTATAGAGGCATGTACTTTGCTTCCTTTGTTTGGCCATAGCACAAGTGCGGCACTGGGCGACAATACGAGGAACATCCCTCTTTAGGCTAGGCCAATAGAATCGATGCTCAACCGCCTCTATGGTCTTATTTCGGCCAAAGTGGCTAGCAAGACCTCATGTGTGCATCTCCCACGTAAGAAAGTCACGAACAAAATTCCGTGGGATGCACAACTTGTCACATCGGAATAGGTGACCCTCATGTAGCACAAACTCGCTATAATCGCGCGAGGGACCAGCCTGAAGGACGGCATAGATCGGACCAAAGTCCGGACAGTCAACATAAGCGTCCTTCAGCCTCTCTAGCCCTACCACCTCCATACTCATGGTGGTCAACATCATCACCCGATGACTCAGTGTGTCGGCTACCTTGTTCTCTGCCCCTGCCTTGTGCTTAAGCACAAAGGTGTACTCCTGGAGATATTCCACCCAACGACTGTGACGGGCGTTCAACTTTTTCTGGGTATGGAGGAATCGTAAGGTCTCATGATCAGAAAAGAGGACAAACTCATGGTGCAAAAGATAATGCCTCCAATACCTCAATGCCTAGACAACTGCATAGAATTCTTTGTCGTATGTGGAATATCGCAGTTTGGCATCATTAAGCTTCTCGCTAAAGAATGCAATGGGGTGGGACTCCTGACTCAAAACACCACCAATACCTACTCCAGAAGCATCACACGTGACCTCAAACACCTTAGAAAAATCAAGTAAAGCAGGAACATGTGCCTGGGTCATGCGCTCCTTAATGTCCTGAAAGGCCGTGGCTACAGCCTTAGTCCATATGAATGTCCCCTTCTTTATGCAATCAGTGATCGGGACAGTGATAGAACTGAAGCCACGAATGAAGCGACGGTAGAACGTCGCTAAGCCATGGAAACTCCGGACATCGTGGAGTGTGCGGGGCTCGGGCCACTCCCTGATGGCCCTAATCATCTCCGGATCAGCGAAGACTCCATCTCTCGACACAATAAACCCTAGAAAAGTGATCTGATCGGACATGAAAGCACATTTCTTCGGGTTGGCAAATAAACTCTCTCGCCTCAACACAATGCAGACCTGTCTAAGATGGTCTAAGTGGTCTTTCCTAGTGCGACTGTAGATAAGAATGTCATCAAAGTAGACGACCAAGAAGACCCCTATCATCAGGCGTAAGACCTGGGTCATCAACCGCATGAAGGTGCTAGGGGCGTTGGAAAGCCCAAAGAGCATAACCAACCACTCATAAAGACCATCCTTGGTCTTGAATACCGTCTTCCACTCGTCCCCAGGCCTGATCCGCACCTGGTGATAGCCACTACGAAGATCTATCTTTGAAAAGATAGTGGCTCCTGACATCATGTCAAGCAAATCATCCAATCGGGGAATGGGAAAACGATACTTCACCGTGATCTTGTTGATTGCACGGCTATCAACACACATCCTCCATGCGCTATCATTCTTGGGGGCCAATAGTGCGGGGACAGTGCATGGACTCTTGATGTCCCTAAGGGATCCCCGACTCATCAACTCCTCGACCTTCCGCTGAAGCTCGGCATGGTCCGAAGGACTCATCCTATAATGGGGAAGGTTGGGCAAAGATGAGCCCGGGATGAGATCGATCCCATGCTGGATGTCCCTCATATGTGGAAGGCCTCCAGGGAGGTCTTCTGGCAAGACATCGGAAAACTCCCGCAATATGGCGGCTATCTCTGGGGGATGCTCCTCCTCGGACCTAGGGGCGACATCCTCTACACCCCGGACAACAACAACTAGAATGGGGTTACCCCCGGTCACCTCATGTTCCTTCTCTCTCGGACTGATCATCATCAACCTCTTGGGTGGAGGGTCTACTATGCTAGGAGCAGTCGAAGAGGTGGAGGCTTGTGCCGAGGACAATGCGGGTGGACCGGCTTTCCCCTGACTAGGAGATGTCGCAGTACTGGGGCCAACTGGTCCTCGGACAGACGGGTCCTTTGGCTGGAAGGGGTGGAGGGTAATCCTTTGGCCACCATGGTCGAAGGTGCAAGTGTTCGACCTGCCATGAAGGGTGGCATCTCGGTCAAAGAGCCAAGGCCTACCAAGGATGATACTACCCACCTCCTTAGGTAGTACATCGCACCATATCTCATCATGGTATGCCTGGAACTGCAGCGGCACCAGACACCGCAATCTGACCGGGATGGAAGTGGAATCCACCCAAGAAACTCTATAGGGTGCTGTGGACGCACTTTTCGTCGCTTATTATTCTCTCGTTTGGTTCGTCCGTTTTATTGAGTGTGTGGGCGTGCCAGTCACCGAGGTGACAATTTATTCGGGCTCCGAAGAGCCCATGGTGCGCTCGATCTGACTTCGTCAGACGATTGTGTGGTTCGTGTCGGGAACGAATCCCGTCGCGCCATGAAGGTCACGACGTCATTTACATCCCCCATATGAGGAAATACCCCTGATTAATTACCGAAATTAGGGGCCCCGCGGCCGGAAAGAATAATGCTAATTATGCGAGAGAGAGAGGTAGGGATAGGTCACACTGGGGGTTGTATTCAGACCACAAACCGTCGGCCATGTCGGTCACTCGTGGATCTTTTCGTGTTCGGACACGGGTCCGTGATGGAAACGCGACGGGAAAACCGGGACGAATCCGTTCAAATGTATGCCGAGTATACGGCAATTTTAATGATGACTAGGGAGGCGTCCGGAACGAGAAAACAAATTCGATCCGATTAGGATGTCGGCCCGAGGTTAGATCAAAGCCTGGCCAAATCGGGGTAATTCCCGAGACTCGGGCTTGACCTGAAAGGGCGGCGTCGTTATTCCCTTTTGCCCCGGGTCACGGGGAGAGATGGGGAGGCTGCGGTGTAGGCCTTAGCGTCTTTTATCTGGGGTTTTCTTAGTTATATCCTCTAGGATTTCTGATTCGATGTTTACTGTTTGTTCGTGCCTTTGTCCGGGGTGATTTTTCTTCTTTTTATTCATGATCATTCTTATTATTGTCATTTGTTTGTTATTATCCATCCCACCACTTTTATTGTGATTAATATTGCGCCTCAGGAGTCCTTTAATTAGCGTAATTTTTATTAATTTATTTGCTATTGTTAATGCCCTTATCGCGATGTATATATGCATGCATGTAGTGTGCCGGCGAAGGGGAAACGGGAGTGTACCGCTGGGTATTGGGTGTACCGATGGGTGGCGAAGGGGTGTACCGGTGAGGGCTGCAAAGGGCGTACCGCTGGAGGCCAAAGGGGCGTACCGCTGAGGGCGACAAAGCCAGAAGGGGAGGGGCGTACCGCCGGAGAGTGTGTCGGTGAAGGAGGGGGGTGATATAAAGTCTATACGTTCCCCAGGCTCGAAGTCTATACGTTGCCAAGCCCGAAGTCCGTACACTGGAGCAGAGTGGAGCAAAGTCTACGCGTTGCAATTTGAAGTCTATACGTCGACTGGCCCGAAGTCTGTACACTGGCCAAGTCTGTACATCGGAGTATGAAGTCTATACACTGCCCAAGTCTGTACGCTGGATAAGTCTATACATTGGGGTGTGAAGTCTATACACTGCCCAAGTCTATACACTGGCTAAGTCTATACATTGGGGTGTGAAGTCTATACGCTGCCCAAGTCTATACACTGGCTAAGTCTATACATTGGGGTGTGAAGTCTATATAATGGCTGGGGGTGTACCGGCGAAGGGAAGGAGTGGCGTACCGCTGAAGGTTGACGGGGAGCGTACCGCTGAGGGCAGAAAGGGCGTGCCGCTGGGAGTTGAAAGGGACATGGGGATGGCCTGTGCCGCTAAGGGCCAATGAGGGCGTGCTTGGTGAGGCCCGATCAGTTTTGGATCATCTGTTTTAAGGCTTTTCTTTTCTTCTTATCTTGACTTTCGTGTAGTTTTATATAAAACTCTTCCCTTGTTCTGTTTTGTTCGGTTCGGCCTCTTTTCTTGTGGGTCGGACATTCGGGCTGCCGGGTAATTAATTAGTTCGGTTCAGTTCTCGTTGTGATGCCGGCAGTGATTTGATGAGTTGGAAGGTTTCATTAATTATCCTGCTCATTTGTTGCCTCCTTTTGCCTCTTTTAATTGTTTATTAGTTTCTCACAAAAATTCGGCAGCATCTCCCCTTGACCCGGGGTGTAAGGGAGATAAAGGGAACGTGCCCACATGGAGTGGCGGAACCCGACAACTGGAGGTGGGCCCCCGGGGGAGCAACACCTTTATAGAGCCCCGGAAAACACGAAGGAAAACGACAGACTGAAGGCCTCAAAGGGGCATGGACTGGGGCTGGCCAAGGAGCGTGCCGCTAAAGGGGGGGCTGGAGGGTGTGCCGCTGAGGGCTGAAAAGTGTGTGCCGCTGAGGGCTGAACAGGGGGGTGTACCGGCCAAGAGCCAAAGGCTACAAGTGTGCCGGCCAATGGCTAGTTGGGTGTGTGTGCCGTTGAGGGCAGAAAGGGGTGTGCCGCTGAGGGCACATGGGGTGTGCCGCTAAGGGCCAAAACTGGGTGTGCCGCTGAAGGCCATTGGGTGTGTCGGCCAAGTGCCGGAAAGGTGCATCGCTGGAGGGGCCAAACAGAGTGTGTAAGCAGACTGGGGGCCTTAGAAGCCATTCAGGAAAAAGAAAGAGGATTCAAGGCCAGGGGTAGGCCATTTGATTACTGGATATTCGAAGAGGGGGGGGGCAAGGGTCTTCCCCCTCCCCTGGCCCAGTGAGCGCAACGGAAGGCCATGTGGGGGCTCGAAGGATTCATGAGGCCAATGCTCATAGGAGAAATCACCTCGACATGAAGACCCAAAAACACCGGAGAAATGGGGAGACGGAGGGAGAACGAACAACCCCATAAAAGACCGTGAGAGCTAGCGTAAGCCAATAAAACTCATAGAGAAACCCAAAGAGGGTGATTTTCATTTATGGGGAGCCAAGGGCCAAAGCCCTATATGCACATTACAGAGGAAATGCCCAGGACGAGGCCATGGACAAAGGAAAAGAGAAACCCAAAACAAAGAGCAGGAGGAGGAACGGAATACAAAAGGGAAGAAAGCATCGGGGGCCAAAAACCCTCGCCACTGTCCCTAACCCTCTCCCCCATTACATTGAGCTCTCTCCCTCTCCCTTACTCTTGCTCTCTTCCCGGTGGTCGTCGGAGGAGGCTCGCTGGAGCTTTTCTTCTTCTATTCTCCCCTCTCCTCTTCTTCCTCTGCCTCTTCTTTTTTGTATCTCCCCTGCCGTCTGAGCCTCTCCCTCTGTATCCGCCCTTTCTCTATTGAAGCGGAGGGTCTTTTATACCTCCAACAGCCGAAGCCCTCCAGCCCGGCCGTTGAAGGCGGGAAGTGGCCTTGTGATGATGGCATTTGACCTGCCCCGTCCTGGGTCGTCAGGGGGGTAGCTCACGTGGCCCAATGGACGGTTGCCACCTCAGACGGCTCACTGCGCGCCAAGGAAGCGTAGGGCGTGGGCTGCACGTCGTCTTGCCGTTGAAAAGCTTCACGCTGTGCCGCTGGCGGGCTGAGCAAGCGTGCCGCTGGAGCCTCTGAGGGCGTGCCGCTGGAGGGCTTCAAATGGGCGTGCCGCTGGGGAGCCAAAAAGGCTTGCCGCTGAAGCCTCTGGAGGCTGTGCCGCTGAAGGACTTCAGGGCGTATCGCTGAAGGCCCCCTTTGGGGTGCACCGCTGAATAGCCCAGTGGGCGTGCCGCTGAAGACCCCACGGGGGTGTGCCGTTGAAGGCCCCCAGGGGCGTGCCGTTGAAGGCCCCCTGGGGCGTGCCGTTGAAGGCCCCCAGGGGGTGTGCCGTTGAAGGCCCCCTGGGGCGTGCCGTTGAAGGCCCCCAGGGGGTGTGCCGTTGAAGGCCCCCAGGGGGTGTGCCGTTGAAGGCCCCCTGGGGCGTGCCGTTGAAGGCCCCCTGGGGCGTGCCGCTGCGGGGCCAGATGGGCAATGTTGAGCCCACTGTGAGCACGAGCTGCGGCCCGTTTGATTTTCTTTGGGGCCCATGGGCTGCGGGGCCTTTTGTGCTTGATTTCTCCGGGGTTTCTTCACTCGGCGCCGTTGCTGACGCGAGGCCGAGCAGGCTTATCAAGGCATGCATTTTTTGGTGTCCACAAATGCCCCCCACCCATGGGTAGCGCGGGCGAAGGATGAGCCGGGCGGTGCCCGTGGGTGTACTCACCTCTTCTCTCTTTGTCGATGCCGACGGGGTGCCGAGAGCCGGCCTGGTTTGTTGTTTGTTGGTCTCTTTGTCAGTGCCGACGGGGTGTCTGGAACCGACCTGCTTTGTTGTCTGTTGTCCTCCTTTCTTCTTCCCCCCCTTTTTTTAGTGCCGACAGGATGCCGGGAACCGACATGCTTTGTTGACCTCTTGGTCTCTTGGTCTCTTCGTCAGTGCCGACATGATGCCGGGGACTGACATGCTTTATTGATCTCTTGGTCTCTTGGTCTCTTCGTCAATGCCGACAGGATGTCGGGAACTGACATGCTTTGTTGATCTCTTAGTCTCTTGGTCTCTTCGTCAGTGCCGATAGAATGCCGGGAACTGACATGCCTTGTTGATCTCTTGGTCTCTTGGTCTCTTTGTCAGTGCCGACAGGATGTCGGGAACTGGCATGCTTTGTTGATCTCTTGGTCTCTTCGTCAGTGCCGACAGAATGCCGGGAACTGATGTGCTTTGTTGATCTCTTGGTCTCTTTGCCAGTGCCGACAGGGTGTCGGGAGCTGGCCTGGTTTATTATCTCTTAGTCTCTTTATCTCTTCGCCAGTACCGACAGGGTGTCGGGAGCCGGCCTGGTTTATTGTCTCTTAGTCTCTTCGTCAGTGCCGACAGGGTGCCGGGGACTGACCTGGTTTATTGATCTCTTTGTTCTTTTCTTTCCCCCCTTTTTTTTGAACCACATTACTGATACAAGCGCCCTTTCGGGTTTTCGCCGGTACCGGCCCCCTCTTGCTTTTGCCCACGCGCCCTTTCGGGTTTTCACGTGGCGGGGTACCCGATTTTGCCCGTAGCGCCCTTTCGGGTTTTCGCCACAGCCGGGTTGTTGCCATTTTTACCCTTGTCCCAGCGTAGGGAAAAGTCCGGCGGGGTATCTCTATTTTTAACCCCATTTTCTTCTCTTCTTTTTTTCCCTTTTTTTTTTTGAGTGAGTGATATGCAAGCGTCGGCTAGGGCACGAAGCCTTGCGCCGGATGATAAAGTTCACTCGTTGGCAAGAACAGAATGCCAGCGCAATGGGAGAATCTGTGCCGATTCGGACGTAAGGTCCATAATGGCAATATTGTGCGGAGTGGGTGGCTAGGGCACGGGGCCTTGCGCCGGAAAGGGACTTATTCGTTGGCAAGGGATTAATGCCAACGCAAGGATAGAGGTTCTGCCGATCCGGGCGTAGGGCCCGTGATGGCAATATTGTGTGATGCGGGTGGCTAAGGTGCCGGGGAGGGCCTTGTCTGTTGGGAGCTTAGTGGAGTCCTTGCAGGGGTAGAGTTGTTTTGCTTGTGTAAATGCGTGTCCGTCCAAGATCGTGGGGATGGAACGTTCTTTGGAGACACCTATTATCGTACGACATTGACTCACACGTTGACACGTGCGAGTAGATGCGTAAGAAGATACCAGTATGTATGCATATGTATATTTATATTTTTAATATCATACATATATACTTCTTTCTTTCTTCTTTTTTTTTATTTCTCCTTTCATTCCCTTTCTTTTTTTTTTATCCCTCCCTTTCCTTTCTTCTTTTTTTTTCTCTTTTAATCTCCTTCTCTTTTTCCCCTCCTTTTCTTCTCTTTTTTTTATTTTCTCCCCCCCCCTTGTTTTTTTATTCGTTCTTCTCCTTCCCCTTTTTATTTTCTTTTTATTTTCTCTTTTTCCTTTTCTTTTCTTCTTTTTTTCTTCTCCCTTTTTTGTTTTCTATAAATAGGGGGGGGCGGGGGCGATTCGAACGGTCACCCGTTTCGAATCCCCCCCCTTCTTCCCTCTTTCTCTCTCTTTGGCGACCGAGCGGACGAGAGCCCTCCCCCTCGTCCTTCTTCTTCTTCTCCGAGCACGACCACCGCCGCGGCCGTCGTCGTTGCTGTTGCTCCGGTGAGGGCACCGCCGCAAAGGCCGTCCCCCCTCTCTCTCTTCTCTTTTCCGTTCTTCCCCTCCCTCTCTTTCCCCTTCTCTATTCCCCCCCCCTCCTTGTCTTCCCGTATAGGGCACGGTGAGGCCCTAGGCCTCCTCCCCCTTTTCTTTCACCATTTTTTGGTTCCCTCCCTTCTTCATCTTCATCTCCGGTGTCGTAGACGGCCGCCGCGAGTGTGCGTGGGGGTGCACCGGGGAGAGGGCGTAGGGTGTGTCGGTGACGACGCTCCGGGCGTACCGGGGGAGGTCGCCTCAGTTGGTGTGCCGGGGAGGGCACATGGGGCACGTGTGCCGGTGAAGCCCCCCGTGGGTGTGCCGGGGAGGGCACCACGGGGACTGTGCCGGAGAAGAGCCGTTCCGGGGGCTATGCCGGCGAACGGGGTAGCGTGCCGGGGAAGACGGCTTCCGGGTGTACCGGGGAGCGCGGGGCACAAGTGTGCCGGGGAGCGCCTGATGGGGTGCGTGCCGGGGAACACGGGAGCGCTCGGGGCGTGCCGGTGAGCAGTCTTCGGCGTGTGCCGGTGAAGCCACCAACCGGGCGTGCCGGGGAAGGCACTCGGGGCGTGCGTACTGAGGAGCGTGCCGGCGGAGCCCTCATAGGGTGTGCCAGGGAACTGGCCGAGAGGTGTACCGACGAAGCCCTCGGGGGCGTGCCGACGAAGGCTGTTTGGGGGTGTACCGGGGAGGGCACCTGCGGGCGTGCCGGTGAAGGCACCCAGGGTAGTGTACCGGTGAGGGTCTCCAGGGGGAGTTTTAGCTGAGGAAGAGGACTCCTTCGACCGGCGGACTTCTGGTGTTGCCTCTCGGGGCCCACCATGCTTTGTTGGGGCCGTCACTCCTTGTGGACGCACACCCGTGTTTTCCCTTACGCCTCCGGCCTAGGGGAAACTCTGCCGAAATTTCGTTAGAAATTGGTAATATTTTGTTTATTTGACTCGTAGCGAAGCCCTTCTTTTACAGTCTTTCACTTCCTTTCGCATGTGGCTTATACTGATCTTCTGTTTATGTATCTTTGCAGATAAATGGCTGCCCCAAGTGGTTCCTCTGCTCCTACTGCTGTTATCGGGGCCGACCTCATCCCACAGAGTCCGGTGCCAGCAGTTACCTGGGTGAATGTAGAAGACTTGGATCGGGAGCATGCAGAAATAGCTGCTTTGGCAGGGTCATCCGAGTCTGACGGGGAGACCATGGATTTCCAGAGGCTTGCCAGGGTTGACAGCGGCTTCACATTTGACCGGGTCACCGGGGAGTACCGAAAGGACTTCCCGAAGGACAGACACCTGGTTCGATTTCTGAAGCATTTTCGCTCGCGGGAAGGACGAGACTTCCGGGTCGTGAAGAAGGCCGAGCAAGCTATATTGCAGGCCCGGGATAGCTTGTTGTACAGCGTCCCTCGTAGTATTCCAATGTACCTGGTGGGAGAAGCCCGGGAGTGGAAGCCAGTTCTGGGGATCGAGGGGGTGCTGTCGACTGAAGACAAGCTGGTACGGGCGCCTCAGTTTACTCCGGCAAGATGGGACCTGTCTGCCGGAAAGGTGCACAACGAGGCGCCTCGATTCGGCCTATTCTTGGCTCCCTTGAAGTGGGGCTATAGAGAAGAGCCGTTCATCTTGGACTGTTTGGCCATCAGATTCAAGTACGAGCTGTCACTGGGCTGGTTTGGGGAGCTGAAGCTTCAGGATGCACACAGCTTCCGGGAGAGGGCGGTGGAGTTTACGGAGCACGTGCTGTTCAACTATGCTCCGCTGCTGGTTCGGGTCGGTGTTTATCATAGCGTGTACGCTTCCCGGTATGGCTACCCCATCTCCAAGGGTCTCTGCTGCGGCATGATAGAGGTATTCAGCGCGGAGACCAACACCTTCTACACGGCGGAGGGCGAGACTTCACTTGATTTGTGGAGTCTCAGTCAGCTGAGTGGCTTGCCTATTGATGGGGAGCCCTATGAAGAAGTATGCCTCCCCGACTTGATCAAGGATGAGACCAACGGGGATGGTTATTATTCTCTGGGGTATTCATATCGGTACCTCATGAAGGCGTATCGGGAGCTGTACTAGGCATCGCACAAGGGGAAACAGCCCGCCCGCGGGGACAGGAAGAGGGTGCGCATGCCCCTGTGGTTGGAGTATTTCTTCGACGGGCCGAAGCAGTACGAGGAATTCCCCTGCGTTGGTACTGCCGTGGCTCCCAAGAAACACGCGAAGCCGAAGCTCGACGTGAAGATCCCGTCCAGAGGGCGTCGGAGCGGGCCTAACCCGATGGGCTTGGACCCCCAGACCCACTTCGCCGCCTACCTTACGTACTGGCTGTGCTCATTCGCCATGCCGTACGGCGACGAGACAGTGATTCGGCCGGATGCCATCTACCCGGCATGTCAAATGGCATGGGGTATCAGGCTGTCGCTGTGCCCGGCGACCCTTTGCTTAATTTACAAGGCCCTGGGGGATATCAGCACGCACCAGTTCCCGCGGCAGGCCCGGTATGTGTGCCCACTGCACTTCTTCAACGCGTGGGTCTGCTCGCTGTTTCGGAGTTTGCGCCGCGCGTTCTCCAGGACTGGGGGCTGATGCCGAGGATGTTAGAATTTGCCAGTGCTGAGCCGGGCTCCACCTCCATGCGGATGTATGATATCCGGGGCCGGTTGACAACGGTTCCCCGAGATGCGGTCGGGACTATTCATTTCTGGACTTTGGCGGCGCATTCGAGCCCTCTGGTGAACAACAAGAGGGAGTGCAAAGACGACCAGGTGGAGAGGTACGTCCACCCTATTAGCCAGGAGAACGTGATCCGCCCACTGCTGGAGCCAGAGTTGAGGGACTGGGCGCTGTCGATTCGCCCGAGCGTGCTGGTGTTCAGGAAAGGGGAGAACGTGTTGCTGGAGCCGTACTACCCCTTCCGGTTCGGTCGCAATTTTGGGTATGACCAGCATATCCCTGCTTATCACGCACAGTTCGGCCTGCCCTTGCGGAGTGTCCGGGGGAGCTCAGTTGCTGAACACGCCAGGAGCTGGTGGGACTTCTTCCACCGGGCGGACCCCGCCTCCTTCAGAGTACCGGCCCCGGGTCGTGTTCCCCGAGTGACCCAAGATTATATTAAGTGGTGGAATAGCCGGACGGCCTTCTATCGGCTACACAAGACCGATTGCTGGGATGGGGCCGAGAGGAAGTTCCTTAGTCGGCAGCCGGTGCCGGTTCTTGACATCGAGCCAGACCATCTTCTTCGGCTCAGGAATAGACAGGAAAAGGAGGTGGCAGCATATCTGGTGGCTCGCCGGGAAGCCCGGGATAAGAGGCCGACGCCGAAGGTGGAGCTACCCCCGGTGGCCAAGGATCATTATCAGAAGACGCTGAGGGATCTGTGCCAAGTGGGGAGCGACCGCCTGGACCTCATCAATTATCCATTCCCCATAGAGGAAGAGGGGACTCCTGCCAGGAGCTGGCGTCCAGAGAGGGATTCGGCCTGCCCGTACCGCACGTTTATGAGGCGGGAGGAGAGGCAGCCCGAGAACTATAAGGATACCACGTGGCTATACGTCCTTCTCCGGGTGAATGGGATGAAGATCGATGATCTGACGGCCTCCCTCCTGGGCAAGCGCCTGCACGTCCCTTACTATTACGCTGACGGGTGGGGCATGGACCACTTTAACCTTTTCTGTCACCTTTCCTCAAAGAAGCACGCGGATCTGGCCAACCTTACGGACCGGTGCCAAACGATTGAAGACGTTTGCTGGCTAGTCCGGGAGGCGGCGCGTCGGGACAAGGAGACGTCCCTGAGCTACTGGCCGATCACGCTGCGGCTGTACACTGGCCCTCATGGTATTCAGTCTCTTCTTGCTTTTCGGTTTTGTCTCTTAGCACTGCGGCCTTCACGGTGAGTTGGGTATTAATCGTAAATGCATGTTTATTCTTTCCCCTCTTTTCTTTGCAGACCATCCTGACAGCACGCAGATGGCCACGTACCGGAACCTCCTCCGGCTGGTGAAGAAGCCTGCGTATTTTGAAGCAGCACCGCTGGCCCCGACCGCGGCTCCCTTGCCCAAGGCTGCGAAGAGGCCCCGGGCTAAATCGCCTGTGAAGAAGGCGGTGGATGCCGCCAAGGCGGCTAAGCAGCGGGACACAAAGCGGAGGAAGACAGAATCGGCTAAGGCTCCGACGGCTGTCCCTCCGGTACCACTAGTCCCGTCTTTCGAGGAATTCAAAGCTGCCCGTCCCGAGCCAGGCCAACCTGCCGGTCCGTGTCCCCGCTCTTTAGTGTGTCTTTTGAATCTCCCTCCCCCCCTTTTATTTTGGAGTGGAGCCCTGACACCATGGTACTTCTTTTGTCTCAGCTTCTATGGGAGAGCCCGTGCCCACGCCTGACATGGGTGAAGTTGCGGTCCCAGCAGAGGCGACCCCGGCGGCGGCTCCGGCTCCCTTGTCGCAGGCAACGGGTAGGCCCCGGGCACAGTCGCCCGTTAAGAAGGCACTGGCTGCTGCCAAGATGGCGGGGCAAGAGACGGTAAGATGGCGGCGGACCGCGGCATCCCCGACTCCGACGGCAGCCTCGCCGGTGGCCCCTGTCTTGTCCTTCGAAGAATTCGAAGTCACGCGGACCGAACCGAGCCACGAAGCTGGCGAGATTCATCGGCCGCCCGTGTCGTCTGCGGTCGACCGGCCTCCCGAGTTGGCCTCGGATTCGCGCATGGCGACGATGCGCTTCTATCTCACGGGCGAGGGTACGGCTGGGACTCCCGAGAAGGCTTTGCCTGTTGAGGAAGCCCGTGGGTCATCTCGTGTCGCAGGAACTGAAGGGGGTAAATATTTTCGACTATACGGTTAGCTCCCCCCTTTTTGTCCTAGGGGCCAGTAGATTCACCATGGCTTATCTTCTTTTACATGACAGGCGTTGCCGCGGCGGTCACCAAGTCATTGTGGCTTGATCTCGACCTCCCGACGACGCTGATATATGTGAGGAGGAAGAAGATCGGAGTGCAAGCCTCGCCTAGCCCGAGGGAGGACGTGCTAGACAGAGACTCTGAGGTGGAAGCTCCTCTGCCGGCCCAGGCCGAGCCGACGGCGGTCGAGTCTCCGTCTGGGGAAGAGGTAGATTACAACTACTCTTCTGACGAAGCAGCTCCTGACGAGGGCGTGTCCGGGGCGTCGGAGCCGGTCTTCGGGCCCCCCTTACTTGCTGGCTCCCCGAGCCTTATGGGGAAGACCGCTGTGAGTGTGAGCTTGTTTGGGCCGGCTCTCCCTTCCTTTTTTTGTGATTGACTGACGACCTTATCCCCCCCCCTTTTTTTCAGGATTTTCAAGAACCGGCCGAACTTGAGGTCGCAGAGGAGGCTGCCCCGGCTGCGCTGATCGACCGCCCAACGGGGGTCGATGTTGGCATGGGCAAATTGGCTCTTTTACTCGACGCCCTTCGAGAGGAAATGCCCGTGGAGCTCTCCGGTACTACCAGAGCGGCGGGCGAGCCTCTGGAGGAGGGGGAGATCGCGCCTGAAGGTAGCATCGTCCCAGCGGCTGAGGTGAGTATGCGGGCTCCGCGGTCTCCCTTTTTGCACGGTTTATTCTAGATGGCGAATAGCTGATTCCCATTCCCACGGTCAGGCGATGCCGATATCGGGGAAGGCGCCTGGCCGTATCCGGAAGGCCGTGGCCAAACGGAGACCGAGCATTGGCCCGATAGCGGTGGAGGGGCTGGCTCCAGTCTTGGGCTTGGAGAGAGAGAGCCTGGCTGCGCTCGTGGAAGCGGGACGTTTACCCCAGCTGGTGGTTCCGCTTCCGCCCTTCCCGAAACTCCCGGCTCAGATGGAGGACCCGCTCTTGCAGCAGATATTTGCGGGGCTCCGTGCGCATCTGGAGGGATCTCAGCCGCGAGGGAGGAGTTCATGGGTGGCGACTTCGGGCCTGGCCTTACCCGAAGCTCCTCCTCTAGCCGAGGTGACAGCCCCTGCACCCCTGCCCCTTGGAGTAGTGGCAGGGTCGGGCCAGACGGAGGCAGAGGAGCAGCGGATGATAGAGACGCCAGATGCCTCGGCGCTGGTCTCGGCCATTTCCCTAGCGGTGGTTGGCCAAGAACCCTCTGTCGAGCCATGCCGGCCGGGCGACTTGACCCTCGCCCTTCCATCTTCTTCAGTCGCGGTGGACGCCGGCTTGTGGGCAGAGGTGGACAGCACCGTGGAATTCACTCCCCCAGCCATGCCTTCGGTCAGTCACACCTCGTCAGAAGCGCCAGTCCGCCAGATGCTGGTAACACTGCGGACGATGCTCTCTGCCGACCTGTCTTTATCATATCGAGAGGTGCATGCCATTGTGACACAGTTGACCGGGGCGCTGCAAGTGTTAGGCTGTCCGCTGGGGGAATGGTCACGGCGGGTCTTGCTATTATTGAAGTATGTCAAACGCCGTGAGTTCCTGGAGACCCAGGCTCCTGATGAGCGCGCCGCTCTAGATGCCCAGGCGGGCGAATATCTACAGGCCCTGGAGGCCCGGCGCCGTAACAAGGAATGCCACGAGAAGGCCTTAGAGGAGGGCGAGGGCAGGGTTCGCTCCCTCGAGAGCCGGATCGAGGAGTTGGAAGGCTACCTTGCAGCGGCCAAGCTCGACCTCGCCGAGGCGGGAAAGGCGGTCGCGGAGGAGAGGGAAGCTCTTGCCGTCGCCGACGTTGAAATGGTGTCCGTCGAAGCAGAGCTTGCCCGTCTTGAGGGATTGAGGGGCCGACTGCGCGATATGATGAACTTCCCTTGCGTCGGGATCCTCCCTCTCGAGGACATCTTCAGGGACATCGACTAAGCGTTGCATCCCTTTATTTCTCTCTCTTTTTTTGAGTGTAACACAGGGGTATGCCCCGCAGCACATGTAGTTTGATCCCCTTTTGAATAGAGCAAAGCATTTATGATTTCACGCGTTCTTTGTGTATGCATTTATCTTTCTTACCCTTCTTTCTCTTCCTTGCATATTGTTTCCTCCTTCCTCTTCCCTCGCTCTTGTATCTTTTCCCCCTTTTGTGTAGAGACCCATTGGCAGGGTATGAGTCTTTGCGGGGATTCGCTTCGGGAGGACCAGGCAGGGACCCATGTCAGGGTACAGGAGAGTGCTCGCCTTCCCAGGGGGAGGACGAGGGGACCACTCCACCATACCGAACGGGCAACTCCCTGGTTTTGTCGCAATATTGGAAACGCGTACTGGTCTCGAGTAAGGGGTACTTGGCCAGAGACCCCTTTCGCCGTTCAGAGGTGGCGGACAGCGAGGTCTGTTCAGTCAGTGACTCAGACGGGAGGTCCGATCCAAAGGGGTACTCGCCTCCCGGGGAGGACGGAGAGAAGAGTTTGTCTAGTCAATGACCCGGACGTGAGGTCCGAGCCAAAGGGGTACTCACCGCCCGGGGAGGACGGAGAGAAGAGTTTGTTTAGTCAATGACCCGGACGTGAGGTCCGAGCCAAAGGGGTACTCACCGCCCGGGGAGGACGGAGAGAAGAGTTTGTTTAGCCAATGACCCGGACGTGAGGTCCGAGCCAAAGGGGTACTCACCGCCCGGGAAGGACGGAGAGAAGAGTGTGTTTCTTTCTTTTTTAAATCAATTTTTGGTACCCCCGCTGATGCGGGGCGGTGGCTGGAAATGGGAGGCGTTCCCCTTTTCTGGCTTCTTCTTTCTTCCTTTTTTTTTCTTCTCTTCTCTTTTTTTTCTCTTCTTCTCTTCTTTTTTTTCTCTTTTTTTCTCTCTTTTTTTTTCTCTTTTTTTTTGCTTCTTCCTTCTTTT
The DNA here is from genome assembly GCA_022559845.1 of Amorphophallus konjac. Classification (NCBI taxonomy): domain Eukaryota; kingdom Viridiplantae; phylum Streptophyta; class Magnoliopsida; order Alismatales; family Araceae; genus Amorphophallus; species Amorphophallus konjac. The sequence goes on from CM040129.1 coordinate 206,310,649, forward strand.
TCCTTCTATTCTTTTTTTTTGCTTCTTTTCTCTCTTTTTTTTCTTTGCCTTTTCTTTTCTCTCTTCCCTTCCTATTATTCTTTTAATTTTTTTTTGAAACCCGGCTGGTGGTCAAATCATTTGGACATTAATTACGCACATCCGACCCAAAATGGGGCGAAGAGTAATATTATTACCTGAATGGGGGCGCCGGAGCGTGGTACAGTCGCAAGTGCCTTCCATTAAGAGGCGGGAATTGAACCTCCCCGCGGTGGTTGACAATTACATAGGCTCCGCCTTCGTAGACTTTTTGGACTACGTAGGGTCCGAGCCAGTTCTCGTTTAGCTTACCCTTGGGGTTGGCCGCCATGAGATCTCTTCTCTTGACCATGACAAGGTCGCCCTTCTTGAATTCGCGTTCCTTGACGAGCTTGTCAAAGGCGCGTGCGATCCGGGCCTGGTAGACCTGGATATTCTGTTGGGCTTGAAGCCGCTTTCCTTCCAGACTGGAGAGTTCGTCGAGCCTTCGCTCGGTGTTGGTCTGCCCTTCGGGGACAAGCCCCTGCTGAATGGCGACCCTGAGGGACGGTATCTCCAGTTCGACGGGGACGATTGCTTCCGAGCCATATACAAGAGAGAAGGGCGAGCAGCCCGTTGGGGTCTTGTATACGGTTCGGTACGCCCAAAGCGCTTCATACATTCTTTCTTCCCAGTCCCTTTTGTTAGAGCTAACAGTCTTGGCCAGGAGAGTGCAAAGTGTCTTATTGAAAGCTTCGGCCAGCCCATTGGCTTGTGGATTGTAAGGAGTCGATGTCCTCCAGTCAATTTTGTATTTTTCTGCTAGCCGGTAAACTTTCTGGTTGCGGAAGTGGCTGCCGTTGTCCGACACAATCCGGTCGGGCACGCCGAACCGGAATATAATGTTGCGGCGGACAAACCTGACCACGATTTCTCCGGTGACCTCCCGTAAGGCAACAGCCTCTGCCCAGCGGGAGAAGTAGTCGGTCGCCGCCAGAATGTATTTGCAGCCTGTGGAAGATGCGGGTAAGGGGCCCACAACATCCGTTCCCCATTGGGCAAACGGCCAGCTGGGCGCGGTTGGGTGCAGTTGCACGGGAGGCCTCCTGGGTATAGTGGCATGCTCTTGGCATCTCTGACACGACTTAGCGTACTCGCAACAGTCGTTGAACATTGCAGGCCAGTAATAGCCAAGTTTCTTGATTTCAATTTTCATTTTCGGCCCCGCCTGGTGTGCGCCAGCTGTCCCGGCATGGACCTCCTTCATAACTCTCCAAGCTTCTTCAATAGACAAGCATCGGAGGAGTAGCTTCTGCTTGGCGTCGGCCACGGTCCGGAATAATATTCCGTTTCGGAGCTCATAAGAGTCCTTGGTTCTGACTAGCTTGATTTTCTCTTCCCTTTGCCTGGGTAGTTGCTGGTACTTGAACCACTGCATCAGGGGATCTCTCCAGTCAGGTAGGTTGACGGCTTCTGCTGTAGCGACCTCTAGGTCCTCTTCTTCTGACTCTTCTTCTATCATGCTGGGCATCTGGCGCTGGCTCAGTACCTGGATATGGAGAGATCCATCTGGAGGCACTGCCAGTGAGCTCGCCAATTTTGCCAATGCGTCGGCTTGTGCGTTCTCCCCTCTGGCGACATGGCCTATCTCGAGGAGGTAGAACTGCTCCATGAGCCGCTTCGCCTTAGTGTGATAAGGGAGCAGCTCAGGTTTTCGGACATCAAACCGTCCCTGGACTTGCTTGACGACCAGCAGCGAATCGCCGAACACTTGGAGCATTTTGATCTCCATTTGGAGGGCGACCGGGAGGCCGATGATCAGAGCTTCATATTCTGCTTCATTATTGGTGCAGGGTTTGCTAATGCAGCAGGAAGTGTGCATCACTTCTCCGTCTGGCGACTTGAGAACGATGCCTGCTCCGGCTCGTACCTTGGCGCGCCCGGATGGGGTCGCTTCTGTTCTCGAGGCCCCGTCGAAGTATAGCTGCCAGATTGCTTGTTGTACTTGGTCTACCTCTAGTGTTTCGTCTTCGGGTAGTTCGGTGGCCAAAGGGGAGTCTTCGGGCACGGGGTGTGCTGCGAAGAAATCCGCGACGGCTTGTCCCTTAACGGCCTTCTGTGGCACGTAGGTGATGTCAAACTCCATGAGTAGCACGGCCCACTTGCCAAGGCGCCCCTTTGGGACTGGCTGGAAGAGGATGTGCTTAATGGGGTCGACCCTGGATATTAAGCTGACTTCATGGGACAGCATGTAGTGCCTCATTTTCTTGACTGTGAAGACCAAGACAAGGCAGATCTTCTCAATCGGGGTGTATTTAGCCTCTGCACCCACCAACCTTCGGCTGAGATAGTAGAGAGCCTGCTCTTTTCCCTCATCATTGTTCTGGACGAGCATTACCCCCAGTGAATATTTGGTGGCCGCTATGTACAGAATCAGCGGTCTGCCTTTGACAGGTGCCCCCAGGACAGGCGGGGTCTTCAGGTACTCCTTTAGCTGGTCGAACGCGTGCTGGCACTCGTGACCCCAGCTGAAGGGTGCGTTCTTCATCATCAGTCTGTGGAAGGGTTGGCAGCGCCCTGACAGGTTGGAGATGAACCTGCGGATGTAAGCTAAACGCCCCTGCAGGGACCTCAGCTCTCCCAGACTCTTCGGAGGAGGCAGCTCCTGGATGGCCTTTATCTTCAGGGGGTCGATCTCGATCCCTCTGTGCCGGACAATAAAGCCGAGGAATTTCCCACTGGACACGCCAAAGGCGCACTTCATGGGATTCATCTTCAGCCCGTACTGCCGGAGCCTTTGGAAGACGACCCTGAGGTCACTCAGGTGCTCGTCTCTTTTCTTGGTCTTGACGACCAGATCATCAATGTAGCACTCGACCTTGCCGTACAGCAGCTCGTCAAAGATCTTGGTCATCGCCCGCTGATATGTGGCACCGGCATTCTTGAGGCCGAAGGGCATCCTCTTGTAATGAAATATCCCTTTGGGTGACCGGAAAGCTGTATGGACCCGGTCATGGTCGGCTATCCAGATTTGGTTATAGCCGGACGACCCATCCATGAAGGAGAGGGCCTCGTGGCGAGTGGTTGCATCAATCATCACTTCGGTGATAGGCACCGGGAAGTCATCTTTCGGGCAGGCTTTATTCAGGTCGCGGAAGTCCACACAAATCCTGATCTGTCCAATCTTCTTTTTCACTGGGACAATATTGGCCAGCCATGTGGTGTATTGATTTTCCGCCACGAAGCCGACATTTATGAGCTTGTCGACCTCTTTGCAGATCTGGCTGGTTAGCTCCGGCCTCATGCGCCGGGGAGGTTGCTTCACTGGTTCCACCTTGGGATCGATGGACAAGATGTGCTGAGTCACCTCGGGGCTGAGTCCGGGCATTTCTTTGTAGTTCCAGGCAAAGCAATCCCGGAACTCTTGCAGCAGCTTTATGTACTGTTCTCTCTCACGAGGGGGTACGAGAGCACTTAGAAAGGTCGGCCTGGGGTCGCTTTCCGTGCCGAGGTTGATCTCAATCAATTCGTCAACTGTGGCCTGGCCGCCATTTTCAATTTCCGGCGGGGCTGGCGATAAATCGACGAAGTCTTGGTCTTCATTGTCTTCGGGCTCGAGGATGGCGTCCTCGTCTTCTTGTTCATCATGACTGGGCATGGAGGCTGCATTCACCCCGCAGTCCTCCTGGGCCGTAGCCGCCGGGTCGGTGAGGTCCGCTGGTGCAGAAAGGCACGGGGCCACCTCGGGGTCTTCTGTGTACTCATCGTAGACAGCTCGGAAGGGGGCCGGGGCAGCCGCATCTTCAGGGGCCTGGTAGTGGATGGACACGGTGTAGGCTCCTGCTCTGGGGCTGTCCGCCACGTGGGGGCGTGGCGGGGCTACCACATAGTCCCCCATCCTGAGCTCGTCCCTTTCAATGAGGTCTTGGACAATGTCTTTGAAGACGTAGCAGTCTTCGATGGCGTGGCCCAGCATCTGGTGGTAAGGGCAAAATCGTGGGTCCCCGCTTCTTCGGATGTCTTGCGGCCTCTTGGACCGTGGGAGGGAGACCTTGCCGTAATGGCGGGCCCAGTCGAAGATGCCCCGGGTCTTCTCTCTCGGGAAGGAGTAGGGCTTCTTCAGCTTCTCTTGGAGTGTTAGGCCTTGCCTGGTTGGCCGCTCGATCAACAGGCTTGCCGCGTCTCTCAATTCCCTTCTTGACCAGACGGGGGTGTCAGGACTGGCAACTCGGGGCCGAGGCATGCGGCCACCCCGCGGGGGGAGAGAACCCTGGATCAGGTCGGCGACTAGCGAGGTCAACTCGGCTAGTCGTGCTTTCAGCATCTCGATATCCCGTTGCTGCCTATGGTACAAGGCATACATAACGGGGTCGTATCGAGGGGATTTCGGAGCCTGGACCATGCTTCTGCTCCTTGTTTCGCCGGCCGGCCGGGGTGGAGGTGCCTCGCTGGTGTGCCCTCTCGAAGTTGACACTTCGGAGGCGGAGGGGGTCTCCTCCAGGCAGCGGCGGCGGGGAGGTTTCCAAAGGAAGACCTCCTCGTCGTGTGCCTCCTGAACCGGGGGCCCAGGATATGCCTCTTGACAGGCTTCCCGCGAATCCATAGCTTCTGCGGGGTCGTCGCCAGACCATGTCGAGAATGATATGACGTCAGTCTCGTAATATTCCTCTAGTGAAAAGCCCAGACCGGGGTGCTTGGTGATTTTCAGCAACCGTCGATCCAGGTTTGGTGGGTTCCACATTCTTTCAAACATTTCCTTCCGGCTGGAGGGCTGGTAGGGAGGAATCTTCTGCTTTCTGACCATTCTGGCTGCCTGGTCAGTCATGTGGGGAAGTCCCGTAATGGGGACGTGCGGGTCATGCAGTTCGTCAGGGAACCGGCAATCATCGTCTTCCCTGACTGGCTTCTCCCCGGCCACATAGAAAATAGTGGGCGGCCCCTCAGAGTTAGGCACCTCGAAGGTTCTCAGTTGCTCAGTCGTTTGGCATTCAATTTCCGCTATCGGCTTGACGATCCCTGACGGGACCCTGACATCTTCTAGCAGGTCTTCGAGGCAGGGTGCCCCCGGTGTAGGGTAAATGGCGAGAGGAGCTGCCCTAAATACCCCTTCTTCTTGTGCAATGAATGGTACATGTGGAGGAGCCACATAACCCGGGGGTGGCGGAGGGAACCAGCCACCTGATTCCATTTTCTTCTTTCCCTTGTCTTGGATGACTTGAGGAGCTTGCTTTGCCTTTTCTAAGTATAAGTTGGCATCTGACAAGTGACACTCGAACACCTCGAACGGGTGGAGGTCGGCGAAGATCCTGACTTCCTTCCCCTCACAGGGGTATTTGATGCATTGATGCAGGGTGGAGGGCACCACTCTGTTCTGGTGTAGCCAAGGCCGGCCAAGCAATGCCTTGTAGGAAGTGCTGGAGTTGATGACGTGGAACTGGACCTTGGTGGTGAAATCATCAAAGGTCAAGTTGAACTCTGCAACCCCCATAGGCACCTCACATTTCTGATTGAAGCCAGCAATCTTGACATTTTTAACCTCAACCAGGTGTACGTCGAAATAGTGTTTCTGGTACACCCGGTAAGGGAGTATATTCACTGCTGCTCCTGGGTCGATCAGGACCCTGTTAATGGGCTGGCCATTCAATTGCCCCTTCATATAGAGGGGTCTGTTGTGACTGCAGGTCGGCAGGAGCATGTCATCTTCTGTGAAGGCCACGGCCACTTCAGGCGACATCTCTGCCAGACAAGCTTCAAGCTGTGCTGGGGTCTGGAGGGCGGCTATGATGGCTTGCCGTGTTTCCTCGTTCAAGGACAACATCTCCCATACGGTGAACCGAGTCGGGATCTTCTTGAGGTGTCTGACTATCCGAGCAACTTCATTTCTTCGGGTTTGCCGCGCCTGCTCCCCTCCTGAGGCTGGGGTGTCAGATCAGGGGAGGCCTCCTTTGCGGGATCTGTTGTAGCCCGTTGAGCAGGCGGGGCCTGTTGGGCCTCCTCCGCTGCTCGCATGAATTCGGTAAGGTTTGGGGTGCCGTTGAATTCTTCCTCTGGCTGGGCAGGAGTTGCAGCTTGCGGGGCTTGGGGGACGCTTGCTTTGCTGGTCACAGAGGACCCCTGGGGGTGCGCCCGCCTTCCTACTCGAGCTGACTGGAACTCGACGAATGACGGGGCGCCTTGACTCTTGGTGCCTCCGGGGTAGAGACCCGATGGAGGAGGGATCTCGGTGCCTCGGACCTCAGGGTCGGGGATCTGGTATGGTTGTTCTCCCCTGAGCATGATGTTGAGGTTGTCCTGAGGAGGGCACCTCCACTTCCTTCCTGACCTGGTAGCATGTTGGGAGGTGGACGCCTCAGCTTGATTCACCTCTGCCGGTTCATGGGGTGGCTCTTCTTCTTTCTCTTCCAGGGAGAGAGCGATGTCGAACAACGCCGAGAGGGTGTTGCAGGCGAAGATGACCTCCTTCTTCTTCTTGCCCCTGGGTCTTCTCTTCTTCTTCTTCTTGCCTGCTACAGCAGATGGCTGCTCTTGAGGAGGTTCACCCCACAGGGGAGGCTCTTTGTCTGCATCAGCTTCTGTTCCCGGAGCCAGCTCGAGTGATTCGAACTCCTTCCAGGGGACATACTCCTTCAGCTCCACAGGCTGGATCTCGGGCTGTTCATAATCTTCGAGCCCATCAATAATAGCCTGGAGTCTTTCAACCGTCGGGCTAGTCTTCTTGTGCATCCGCAGCGGGACGGAACTCTTTTTATTATGGGTGGGCCGTCTCATGACCAGCCTGGGGGCCGTGTCATGGCGAACCGGGCTCGCCGATGGTGGTGCCGGCAAAGGTGTCGCGTCCCTTGGATGAATGCCTGGGGCGGACCGAGGGATGTGTGCCTTTCTATTTCTTCCGGGCACCATCTGCTAACCCCCTTGATCTTGGGCCGGGGCCAGGACAAAAGCCTCATAAGTGGCGCGGGCACAGGCTTCCGCCCACTCTTCTGGCAACTCTTGATATAGTGAGATCATGTTGACGGAGGAGGCTATGCTGGGCAGCTCGTGTGGCTGCGGGGGGTCTACTTTATGCTCCCCCATGTCCAGCTCCCCGTCCTTGATTAAGGACTCAATAACGTCCTTGAAGACGTAGCAGTCTTCAATAGTATGCCCGAGCACCCGGTGGTACATGCAGAAGCGCGGGTCATCCTTCTTCTTTGAGTCGTTAGGCCTTTTCGGCTCTGGCAATGTGATCTTATTGTAGCTGGTTGCCCATTCAAACAGGAGCTTGGACTTGTCCCGAGAGAAGGAATATAGCTTGTTTCTCATCTTCTCTCTCAGCGAGGGGCCTTCCCGCCGCTCTGTAATTCTGGGCGGCGGAGGGTTGGCCGCTCCCTTGGCTTTCTCCTTCTGCTTTTCAAAAGCCTGGAAGTCTAGTGCATGAACCTCCGGGGGAGCAGGCTTCTTCTCCGCTTGCCTGGCTCTCTGGCTTGACATGCCTGGAGTGGAGGAGTATCGGGCCAAGAATGCCTCGATCTCCGCTACCACATTGTTCAGGCGGTCGAATGTCTTGACCTCAGTGCCAATCATCCTTTCTAGGAGCTCTTTCTTTAAGTTTTGCTTGCAGATCTGCACTGCGTCCTCCTGATGTGGGGGGCGTTTGCACCTCATGCTAAGGTTTCTCCACTTTTTAATGTAGTCGAGGGCCGATTCGTCAGCCCTCTGCCTTGTGGCGTAGAGTTCAGCCATGGTGACTTCTCTCTCGGCAACGTAGAACCTTTCCTTGAACTTCCTCTGCATGTCGGGCCAATCGGCCACCGACCCGGGTGACAAGCCGGAGTACCATTCAAAGGCAAGTCCGGTAAGTGTTGAGCCGAAGAACTTCAGGAGGTAGGCCTCATCAGCAGCCATGTCTCCCATGACGTTCACATAGTAGGCAATGTGCTCTCTGGGAGACCCCTGCCCGTTGAACTTTTCAAATTTCGGCGGCTTGGTGACGCCAGCCGGCAACTTCCTGGCAGCATAGTGAGCCGGGTAGGGTACCCGGTAGACATCGAAAGACGTCTGATCCCCATCGCCCCTCTCAGCCAGCCTCATATCTATCATCTGTTCAAGCATGAGACGGCTAACTGTCGCCGGGTCGACTGGGCTCGGGTAGAAATGAGCGGGCTGCGCGCTCGGGGTAGCTACCACGGTCACTCGGGGGGCCATAGGGGACCCTTGTGAAAGCGGAGCCTGTGGCGGGGTCACTGCTGTGCAATGTGCTTGCTGCGGGGGCGCGCCCCCGAGAGGATCGAGGGTCGCTGGAAGAGCTGCCTCTGAAGACTGCCCCCTGTCCCTGGGTACTTCGGGTATGACCTCGGTCTGCCAGGACATCGGGGGCGGTGCGTCTCGCTCACCTAGCTGCTTCTTGAGCGACTCGATTTCCTGCTGGAATCGTTGTATCATGAGCAGCATTGTGGGGTCAGCTGTGGGAAGACTAGGCATGCCCCCTGTCTCTTCGGCCGGGGAGTCCTCGGATGATGTCGAGGGTCCGCCACTCGTGTCGCCGGTGGTGACCACATTGGCCGTGAGCGCTGCAAGGGGCTCTTCAGGCAGGGCCCCTTCGGCGCCTGTGGGTGTCACGCCGCCTGCCGCTCTCCTTCTTCTGGTAAGGGGTCCCGGCCTGACGGCTATTCTGGCCAATTCTTCCGGGTCGGTGGGTAGGGCCCCATACCGACCATGAACTCCTGCCATATTGCAGGTGAATGTCTGCCACTTCTTATTCTTATTTCTTCTTGACGCCCTCCTGGACGATCCTCCTGAGAATGTCAGCCTGTCGAAGACCGACCGCCGGGGCGGCGCTTCCTCCCGTACAGGGGACTGGCGCGACTCCTCCGGGCGGGTCCTCGACTCCATGCTAGGTGCGAGTTCCCCCCTTTCTTCCTGGAAGGCGGAGGCCATTGCCCCCAGTAGTCTCTGGCGGCCAGCAGGGGTGCTACCCGGGCCTCGGAGGTAGTTCCTCATGGCCTGCTCGATGCCTTCCCACTCCTGGTCAGGGAGAGCGGCCTGGGGTTGCGCGTCGATGGCGGCGGCAGGAGGGGAGTAGGCCGTGAGAGCCGGGCGGGCGGCATTGTGCCGGCGCCCTCGGCGACGGCGATGAACATTCATAGACGGCACCGGGATGGCGGGTGCCGGTCGGAGAGTGGGGGTCACTACCTCGACCCTGTCATCACACCGGGCCCTCCTGGGGCGGAAAGTGCTGGGCCCTGCCTGGGCCGATGCAGTGGGCTGGGTCTCCTTAGGTACCCAGACTTGCTTCAATTTAGCCGGCCTGTGAGCCGGCGTCCCCTTTGGTGCTACGACCGGGGCTGTGGGCATCGCCTTCTCCTTCAGCTTCGCCAGTCCTTCAAAGGAGTTACGGACTGGGACGGCCGGGACGACGCGGTCCGGTGTCGGTTGAGACCTCTGTCCGTCTAGGCGGACTCGGAGGGCTCCGACAGTCATCGACTTTCCGGAGTTGGACATGCGACGCCCTGAGCCGGTGCCGGTGTTGTTTCTCCGGAGCCTTCTCCGGTGGGATGTCGACCCTTGGTGGAGCGGGCCGATAGTGTGGTGCACGTGGTGCACGTTGCAGCTGAGCGTCGTTGTGAGGACGCTGTTGTCGCATTCGGCCACAGCTCGGCCGGCAGCGGCTCCCATGGCCCCCGGGGCGGGGGCGTTAATCTGGGCATCCTCGGGCGTCTCCACGTCGAGGATCTCGGCGAAGGCCACCCCCAAGAAGTTGGGGAAGCCCACAGTGGGGGGAAAGCTCCAGAAGGTGAGGGGCACCGCCAGGTAGCCGCCTCGAACGTGGTTCTGGACGGGCTGAGGGCCGCAGACGACCGCCATGGTTGGTCCCATGATGTCTCTCTCTTTTTTCTGCATTTAATAAAGTAGCGCAATTAGTATTACAAGAAGGGGGCCGCGGGGCCCCTTATTTCGGCAAAAAGATGAAGGGTGGATTCGTCCCACCGGGCGTGCCAGAGTTGTGGACGCACTTTTCGTCGCTTATTATTCTCTCGTTTGGTTCGTCCGTTTTATTGAGTGCGTGGGCGTGCCAGTCACCGAGGTGACAATTTATTCGGGCTCCGAAGAGCCCATGGTGCGCTCGATCTGACTTCGTCAGACGATTGTGTGGTTCGTGTCGGGACCGAATCCCGTCGCGCCATGAAGGTCACGACGTCATTTACATCCCCCATATGAGGGAATACCCCTGATTAATTGCCGAAATTAGGGGCCCCGCGGCCAGAAAGAATAATGCTAATTATGCGAGAGAGAGAGGTAGGGATAGGTCACACTGGGGGTTGTATTCAGACCACAAACCGTCGGCCATGTCGGTCACTCATGGATCTTTTCGTGTTCGGACACGGGTCCGTGATGGAAACGCGACGGGAAAATCGGGACGAATCCGTTCAAATGTATGCCGAGTATACGGCAATTTTAATGATGACTAGGGAGGCGTCCGGAACGAGAAAACAAATCCGATCCGATTAGGATGTCGGCCCGAGGTTAGATCAAAGCCTGGCCATATCGGGGTAATTCCCGAGACTCGGGCTTGACCTGAAAGGGCGGCGTCGTTATTCCCTTTTGCCCCGGGTCACGGGGAGAGATGGGGAGGCTGCGGTGTAGGCCTTAGCGTCTTTTATCTGGGGTTTTCTTAGTTATATCCTCTAGGATTTCTGATTCGATGTTTACTGTTTGTTCGTGCCTTTGTCCGGGGTGATTTTTCTTCTTTTTATTCATGATCATTCTTATTATTGTCATTTGTTTATTATTACCCCTCCCACCTCTTTTATTGTGATTAATATTGCGCCTCAGGAGTCCTTTAATTAGCATAATTTTTATTAATTTATTTGCTATTGTTAATGCCCTTATCGCGATGTATATATGCATGCATGTAGTGTGCCGGCGAAGGGGAAACGGGAGTGTACCGCTGGGTATTGGGTGTACCGCTGGGTGGCGAAGGGGTGTACCGGTGAGGGCTGCAAAGGGCGTACCGCTGGAGGCCAAAGGGGCGTACCGCTGAGGGCGACAAAGCCAGAAGGGGAGGGGCGTACCGCCGGAGAGTGTGTCGGTGAAGGAGGGGGGTGATATAAAGTCTATACGTTCCCCAGGCTCGAAGTCTATACGTTGCCAAGCCCGAAGTCCGTACACTGGAGCAGAGTGGAGCAAAGTCTACGCGTTGCAATTTGAAGTCTATACGTCGACTGGCCCGAAGTCTGTACACTGGCCAAGTCTGTACATCGGAGTATGAAGTCTATACACTGCCCAAGTCTGTACGCTGGATAAGTCTATACATTGGGGTGTGAAGTCTATACACTGCCCAAGTCTATACACTGGCTAAGTCTATACATTGGGGTGTGAAGTCTATACGCTGCCCAAGTCTATACACTGGCTAAGTCTATACATTGGGGTGTGAAGTCTATACAATGGCTGGGGGTGTACCGGCGAAGGGAAGGAGTGGCGTACCGCTGAAGGTTGACGGGGAGCGTACCGCTGAGGGCAGAAAGGGCGTGCCGCTGGGGGTTGAAAGGGACATGGGGATGGCCTGTGCCGCTAAGGGCCAATGAGGGCGTGCTTGGTGAGGCCCGATCAGTTTTGGATCATCTGTTTTAAGGCTTTTCTTTTCTTCTTATCTTGACTTTCGTGTAGTTTTATATAAAACTCTTCCCTTGTTCTGTTTTGTTCGGTTCGGCCTCTTTTCTTGCGGGTCGGACATTCGGGCTGCCGGGTAATTAATTAGTTCGGTTCAGTTCTCGTTGTGATGCCGGCAGTGATTTGATGAGTTGGAAGGTTTCATTAATTATCCTGCTCATTTGTTGCCTCCTTTTGCCTCTTTTAATTGTTTATTAGTTTCTCACAAAAATTCGGCAGCATCTCCCCTTGACCCGGGGTGTAAGGGAGATAAAGGGAACGCGCCCACATGGAGTGGCGGAACCCGACAACTGGAGGTGGGCCCCCGGGGGAGCAACACCTTTATAGAGCCCCGGAAAACACGAAGGAAAACGACAGACTGAAGGCCTCAAAGGGGCATGGACCGGGGCTGGCCAAGGAGCGTGCCGCTAAAGGGGGGGCTGGAGGGTGTGCCGCTGAGGGCTGAAAAGTGTGTGCCGCTAAGGGCTGAACAGGGGGGTGTACCGGCCAAGAGCCAAAGGCTACAAGTGTGCCGGCCAATGGCTAGTTGGGTGTGTGTGCCGCTGAGGGCAGAAAGGGGTGTGCCGCTGAGGGCACATGGGGTGTGCCGCTAAGGGCCAAAACTGGGTGTGCCGCTGAAGGCCATTGGGTGCGTCGGCCAAGTGCCGGAAAGGTGCATCGCTGGAGGGGCCAAACAGAGTGTGTAAGCAGACTGGGGGCCTTAGAAGCCATTCAGGAAAAAGAAAGAGGATTCAAGGCCAGGGGTAGGCCATTTGATTACTGGATATTCGAAGAGGGGGGGGGGGCAAGGGTCTTCCCCCTCCCCTGGCCCAGTGAGCGCAACGGAAGGCCATGTAGGGGCTCGAAGGATTCATGAGGCCAATGCTCATAGGAGAAATTACCTCGACATGAAGACCCAAAAACACCGGAGAAATGGGGAGACGGAGGGAGAACGAACAACCCCATAAAAGACCGTGAGAGCTAGCGTAAGCCAATAAAACTCATAGAGAAACCCAAAGAGGGTGATTTTCATTTATGGGGAACCAAGGGCCAAAGCCCTATATGCACATTACAGAGGAAATGCCCAGGACGAGGCCATGGACAAAGGAAAAGAGAAACCCAAAACAAAGAGCAGGAGGAGGAACGGAATACAAAAGGGAAGAAAGCATCGGGGGCCAAAAACCCTCGCCACTGTCCCTAACCCTCTCCCCCATTACATTGAGCTCTCTCCCTCTCCCTTACTCTTGCTCTCTTCCCGGTGGTCGTCGGAGGAGGCTCGCTGGAGCTTTTCTTCTTCTATTCTCCCCTCTCCTCTTCTTCCTCTGCCTCTTCTTTTTTGTATCTCCCCTGCCGTCTGAGCCTCTCCCTCTGTATCCGCCCTTTCTCTATTGAAGCGGAGGGTCTTTTATACCTCCAACAGCCGAAGCCCTCCAGCCCGGCCGTTGAAGGCGGGAAGTGGCCTTGTGATGATGGCATTTGACCTGCCCCGTCCTGGGTCGTCAGGGGGGTAGCTCACGTGGCCCAATGGACGGTTGCCACCTCAGACGGGTCACTGCGCGCCAAGGAAGCGTAGGGCGTGGGATGCACGTCATCTTGCCGTTGAAAAGCTTCACGCTGTGTCGCTGGCGGGCTGAGCAAGCGTGCCGCTGGAGCCTCTGAGGGCGTGCCGCTGGAGGGCTTCAAATGGGCGTGCCGCTGGGGAGCCAAAAAGGCTTGCCGCTGAAGCCTCTGGAGGCTGTGCCGCTGAAGGACTTCAGGGTGTATCGCTGAAGGCCCCCTTTGGGGTGCACCGCTGAATAGCCCAGTGGGCGTGCCGCTGAAGACCCCGCGGGGGTGTGCCGTTGAAGGCCACCAGGGGGTGTGCCGTTGAAGGCCCCCAGGGGCGTGCCGTTGAAGGCCCCCAGGGGGTGTGCCGTTGAAGGCCCCCTGGGGCGTGCCGTTGAAGGCCCCCAGGGGGTGTGCCGTTGAAGGCCCCCTGGGGCGTGCCGTTGAAGGCGGGAAGTGCCCTTGTGATGATGGCATTTGACCTGCCCCGTCCTGGGTCGTCAGGGGGGTAGCTCACGTGGCCCAATGGACGGTTGCCACCTCAGACGGCTCACTGCGCGCCAAGGAAGCGTAGGGCGTGGGCTGCACGTCGTCTTGCCGTTGAAAAGCTTCACGCTGTGTCGCTGGCGGGCTGAGCAAGCGTGCCGCTGGAGCCTCTGAGGGCGTGCCGCTGGAGGGCTTCAAATGGGCGTGCCGCTGGGGAGCCAAAAAGGCTTGCCGCTGAAGCCTCTGGAGGCTGTGCCGCTGAAGGACTTCAGGGTGTATCGCTGAAGGCCCCCTTTGGGGTGCACCGCTGAATAGCCCAGTGGGCGTGCCGCTGAAGACCCCGCGGGGGTGTGCCGTTGAAGGCCACCAGGGGGTGTGCCGTTGAAGGCCCCCAGGGGCGTGCCGTTGAAGGCCCCCAGGGGGTGTGCCGTTGAAGGCCCCCTGGGGCGTGCCGTTGAAGGCCCCCAGGGGGTGTGCCGTTGAAGGCCCCCTGGGGCGTGCCGTTGAAGGCGGGAAGTGCCCTTGTGATGATGGCATTTGACCTGCCCCGTCCTGGGTCGTCAGGGGGGTAGCTCACGTGGCCCAATGGACGGTTGCCACCTCAGACGGCTCACTGCGCGCCAAGGAAGCGTAGGGCGTGGGCTGCACGTCGTCTTGCCGTTGAAAAGCTTCACGCTGTGTCGCTGGCGGGCTGAGCAAGCGTGCCGCTGGAGCCTCTGAGGGCGTGCCGCTGGAGGGCTTCAAATGGGCGTGCCGCTGGGGAGCCAAAAAGGCTTGCCGCTGAAGCCTCTGGAGGCTGTGCCGCTGAAGGACTTCAGGGTGTATCGCTGAAGGCCCCCTTTGGGGTGCACCGCTGAATAGCCCAGTGGGCGTGCCGCTGAAGACCCCGCGGGGGTGTGCCGTTGAAGGCCACCAGGGGGTGTGCCGTTGAAGGCCCCCAGGGGCGTGCCGTTGAAGGCCCCCAGGGGGTGTGCCGTTGAAGGCCCCCTGGGGCGTGCCGTTGAAGGCCCCCTGGGGCGTGCCGCTGCGAGACCAGATGGGCAATGTTGAGCCCACTGTGAGCACGAGCTGTGGCCCGTTTGATTTTCTTTGGGGCCCATGGGCTGCGGGGCCTTTTGTGCTTGATTTCTCCGGGGTTTCTTCACTCGGCGCCGTTGCTGACGCGAGGCCGAGCAGGCTTATCAAGGCATGCATTTTTTGGTGTCCACAGGTGCGGGGTGATCCATGGGCGTCAAACCAAGGCGCTTGATGGTGCCTGTGGAGATAGCGTTGATGCAACTCCCGCTATCAATAATCACCTTGCATGCCTTCCCTTCCAGCCTACAAAATGTATGGAATATGGTGGTGCGACGCCAGTCGTCACTCACCTGCGACTGGGTAAGGATGCACCTGACTACACCCAAATGTATGCCATCCTAATACTGGGTACCAGGGACGTCGACCTGCTCGCCCTCCAACAGCTCATCAAAGAATTCCTCGGCCAATTCCTGGTCCGGCTCATAACTGACTGGCACCAACTCGGGGGTGGTGTGACAGGCCGGCGTGTCGGTAATAACAAGTGTTCACCGGGTGGGACACTTGCTGGCAAAGTGGCCAACTCCACAACAAGTGTAGCAACGGTCTCGTGTCCCAGTGCCCTGAGATGTTCCACCAATCATTGGCCCCTTACCCTTGTCCTCTCGATGGACTAGGGGTGTGGGAAGAAGAGGCCGAGCTGGTACGACGGGCTGATAAGGCCGAGGGCCAGGGATGGGTGCCTGCGGGCGAGGGTCCCTCGGAGGGAAAGTACGGAGCCTAGGAGCAGTGGGGTCCTGCCGAGGGGGTTCCGGGGGACGGGCCACCGGAAACCGACTATAGGAGGTAGGCGTGGTACGAGGGTCGGTCCCATGCTGATAAGTGAACCCCGGGCGCTGGACGGGAGCGAACTCTGCCTCGAACTGCTCCAACTCTATAGCAACCTGGTATGCGTCTTCCAAGGTGGTAACATTGTGACGAAATAATTCATATTGGTAGTGGGGCCGCAAACCACGATGGAAGCGCGATACATGCATGGTGCTCTCCTCCGTAACGCCACATCGTAAAAAGTACTCGTCAAACTCCGCGATGTAGGCTGACACGGATCGGTCCCCTTGGGTGAGACTCTGCCACCTATCAATAAGTAGCTGACAGTACGTGGCAGAAAGGTACTTACGCCTAAGCTTGTTGTAACGACCCGAGAATCCGATTACCGGGAAGGCCCGATAACCCGAGACTCGCACCGCCACCCACGAGTCCGAAGACTCGGAAGGGTTAGAAGGATGGTGTGGAAACTACACAAGTATCACAAGTAATTGCAGAAATTAAACAGTTATAATATTAAGCAGGAAATAAATTAGCATTTTACATGGTCCACAATAGAAAATAACAACAACAGTAGTAGGCCACGACTAGTACAGAGACAAGAAAGAAAAGTACAGCTACACGGGGCATACCCCGGCTCTGACCTCTGGCACTACCTCTGGGCACCCGCACCTCGCTGCACCCCAGACGCGCTCCCCTGGGGCGGCGCCTCACCTGAAACACGGTGAAAACACGCAGGGAATGAGTCTCGGAACAAGACTCAGTAGGGATCACTCAAACCCTACCTCGTAAAACGGGAATCCACTACGCTAGCGGTAGGAGAGTACCTCGGAAAGGAAAGCCGTGTACTCTACACAACAAAGACCCTACGGCACGCAAATCGGCACACGTGTCACGGTGAGACAACCGAAGCTCAACGGTCGACCCGACAAAACCCGAAGGTCGGAAACACCCGACTGACAGTCTGTCACACCGTACTCGACAAGAGTATCTCCCACTAGAAGCACAGCCGGTAGCGTCCCCTGACGTCTTACACCGCATCGCAGGTGATCCGCCTGGCGTGGTAGCTCCTACCAAAGGCGCGAACACCGAACAAGTAAACTCGTGACAAGTGACTAGCTGGGGTCACGCCCGTCGACGTGGGTCCAAACGCCCCCAACCACGTGTGCACACACAGACCGCGCGTCCCTGGTCTGGCCCTCTGAAAGGTTTTCCCCTCAGCCGGACTCTGGCTGCAAGACGTGGGGCCCGACGGCAACCGGTCCACAAACCATCTCTAAGGGTAAGCCCGTACACCACTCCCTGGTGCGACCGGTACCGCGTACTGGTAGGCTACGACTAGTGGAGGGTTACTAAAGGAGTAGACTCTCAAGTCAACGGAAAACAACGTCACAATCGTAGGTACGCGGAACGCTCCTTGTACCAACACCGACGCACGGCGACACAAGCCGAAATCACCACCTCCCGGGACCCCACGGCACCCTCACATGTGGCCCCCACATGATGCCCAGCATCAGTTAGACCACGGGTCAGCACAGGGATCGAGACTCGCTCATCCGGGACTCGAATCGGCAAGGGATGGGAGACGCGGTCGCCGGAGGACCGCCTCATGTGGTAGCGGTCTGCCCAGGACCGCAACCACACAGTCGCGGTCCTCCTGGGACCGCGACCATCCCAGCACGAAAAGATGAACGCGGTCACCTCGTGACCGTGTTCAGACAGTAGCGGTCTCCTGGAGACCGCGACTAGCGTGCAACGGTCAAAAACAACGGTCAAACGTCTCGGGGTCCGTGCCGCTCCCCACGGTGAAAGCGGTCGCCCCCAGACCGCGACCAACAGTCACCCACCGACACTTTAAGGCCTAACGGTTTAAAATCTGATGAAAGCGGTCCCCGCCTGACCGCAACCAGTGAAAACGGTCACTGGTGGACCGCGATCACCTCGGAAAATCGAGAACGGCGGGATACGGCCGAAAACACCATTCCACGCCCCAATCACCCCCGGGTGATAGAGAAACAAAGGGGGAACTCGTCCCCACGCCCTAGAGTACCGAATGATGCCCCCAAAACTCCAAATGGCGCGGTAAAACCCTAGATCAGCGCTCAAACCCCCAAAGCATGCATTTCCCGTCCCGAGCTCAAACGAACCCCTCTCGGCTCTCCGCCGGCCTAGAAATCACGGGAAAGGAAAGCACGGAGATAGAGGATCGTCACCCTACCTCAATGGAGCGAATGCTCCGCCGGATCGTCCACGAATCGCGAAGAAGGCTTTTAGAAACCCCGCCTCCCCACGCTTCCCACGCTTGCCGCACGCCCGCACGATCGTCTCGACGTCACCCACGTCCTTGCCGCGTCGCACCGCCGCCGTCTGCAGCCAGGACGGAGGTCGCCGCGCTCGAACAGGAGAGAGGGAGAGAGAGAGGGCGGCCATGGTTGGGGAAGGAAGGAGGAAGAAGAAGAAGAAGAAAGAGAAAGGGAAAAGAAAAGAAAAAGAAATGGGAATATATAGAAAATCTGATTTTTCGAAAAAATACCGAAAAATAGAAAAAAATACGTTTCCGGAATCCTCGGACGCACCTGTCGCAACGGTACCACTCGTGCCTAGGTGAACGGCCCGGTCCACCCGCAGCGAGGTTCCGAAGAAAAAGCCGAAACACACACCGGAAATCGGAAAACACACGCGAAAAAGCCATGGAACGCCTCCGGGCCTCCGAAACAACTCCGGATCGTGCCGATCCGAACACGAAAGATGTCCGAAACGAAATTTCGGGCACAACGGAGCCAGACACTCCGAAAAACCAGATCCGAGACCCAAAAGAAGGATCCGAAAGGTCCGGGATATTACACTTGTCCTTCATCTCATCCCAAGAACCTACCTGAGGCTTATGACGCTGAAAGAGCAAACTCTCTACATTGCTCCAGTAAGTCTGTGCTTGCCATAACAACTTCATCTTGGCATACCTGACCCTCCGGTAGTTCATCATCTCGAACCACTCAAAGTACCGGTCCATGCTGGCCTCCCAATCAAGATAGATCTTGGGTTCCAAAGGTTTGGACCCATCAAACGTGAGAGGGTCTGCACAGACGGTCCTGAGGATCCGTTCGTCCTCATCATCCCTGTGTGGTCGGTGACCATGCCGGCGCCGGCCATTTCCCTCGTAATCGTTGTCGAACTCGTAGTCCTCAAAATGGGGGGCACGTTGCCGTTGCTCCTCAGCTCGAGGTGGTGCGAGCTGGGCAGCATGCGCGGGCTGGGCAGCAGCCACAGGCTGGAGAGCATGTGCCTGAGGGGCCGGGAGAATGCCGGGTAGGTCTCGACGAGGGGTTCTCTCCACACTCTCTAACCTTCCAACCAGTCCTTGGACAGATCGGTCAGAAGCCTCGGCGCGGTCCTGCATGGCTTTGAATCGGCTCTCCATACGCTCGGTATGCTCTTTAAGAGTTTACTCTGACCTATCCATGTGCTCCATGAGTAGAGCTATCATGTCCTCCAGGGAACGGCCTCCCGGGTTGGCACCTCGGTGTTCACCCATAGTGCCAGGGTTATGGTACTGGGCACCTCCATGGGTGGGCATGCAATGAGATGTAAAGAGGGCTAAGGGTGACTCACTAGACCTATATGGATGGACCGATGCAAGTTGAGGAACCTAGACTTAAACCGATATTCGGTACTTGGCGGAGTCCGGGGATCCGAAGATCCCCTCACGCGAGTGAATCGCCTCCCCGATAGGCGTAACCTAACGGTCCGACAACACCTTTTTATATACCGAATATTGGGATGCAACGCAAGACCTTGGACCAGACTACCCTAGACTCAAACCGGCTCTGATACCAATTTGATGCGGGACGACTACGAGACTCGACGCGGACGAGTTGCGACCTTGGACTCTATAGGACGACGCGACGGGTTGGACGACATGACCAACAACAACGATACAATGCAACACCTAAAGAGCTCCAGAAGAGGCAATGTGCCCCAAACAAAAAGTGCTAACTCACGGTCATCCCCATCGAGGGAAGCGCGACGATCTGCACGGTTGAGTAACCGACTTTGAGTCTCGGGTGGTCGGCTTGCTTTCACGCTCGGAACGAGTCGTGGGACTGGTCTCGCACTCATAACTCACATCGGTGATGTATCACGAGATAGCTAGGAAAGTAACATACTCACATGCAGCGGCATCTAGAACGCATACTAGCTAAGCAAATACGACAAAAGGGGGTGGCGAGTATACCTCGACACTCGGGACGTGGGGAAGACTTCCCGGCCGAGATCCGGAACTCCCGGTACAGAAATAATTAATAATTACAGAAATAATGCTAAGCCCACTCATCGCAGGGAGGTAACAGGCGACACGTGGGATCCGGGAGCACCAATCTCGGGTTGGCGGGCAACAGTCGATGGCGCTCGGGCGGACGCGGTCGGCCGGTTCAACTACGTTCACTCGGGCCCACCGAATGGTATGTGCGACCCGCTGCTGGTACGGTGGCGTCCGGGGCGACTCTTGGCTGCAGTGACTGACGGGGATGCTCCGGAAGTGTCCCGGGTCGATCCCCGAGAGCGGCGGTCGCTGGAGTGGAGGCGGGTGATTTCTTGGGAATTATCTCCCAATGCTGTCCCGCAACTGTGTTTCTGTCCAGATCTGCGCGCTCCGGTGAGATCGGCTGGTACGCTCAACTCCGACGTCAGATCTGGACACAAAAGGTACCGTTGGAAAGAGGACTTGAAATCCTACAACATACTGGAACTATAGACTCGTCAACAGTTAGATTGAAAATGGGAGCGACTGCAAACTGACTGAGCACAATGTCCCGAAATAAAGAACAGACATGATAGAACCTAATCTCCCTGATCAAGGGCTTTGACCAAGGATCAAATGGGCGAATTAGGACCAGTATTTTTTATGGTGGGTAGAAGGGAGGGTTGCGGAGACTCACATAGCTCATTTGTGAGATTTGAACAACATTTGATGGGTGATAAAAATCGGATACTAAGATCTATCCGGCAGACTTGCACACATGCAGATTTTGGAGAAGATGAACATGTGGATGGGAAAGGGGGCAAACGGGCTCCGATCGACCTAAACGTTGAACTGGAAATGGCCTCTGATAGGGGGAGCCTACCCTCAAAGTTTCGCGACGATCCAATGGTCGGATCTTCCGTACCAGTTCTTTCACCTAGCTATTGTCCTTAAACTCCGAGTTTGAAGCTGTAGGATGAAGACCGGCTCGTGGAGATTGAACGGTGGCACGAACGGCGGCGGCGGCGGCGGTGAACGTTCACAAAAGATAGACGAAGAAGAGAAGTAGAAGAAATGTGAGGGAGATAGAAGATATGGGATCATATCTAGAGAGAGTTGGGGGTGGCCCGGGTGGGAGGAGGAAGAACACCAAGAACACTCAAGAGGGAGAGGGGAGTGCACACCAATCAATATTCTCTTCAATTTTCTCATTAGTTCCACACAAAATACAATGAGAGACTATAAGTATTCAAACCCTAGATGTAGACCCAAGGACATCCACTAACACCAAAGGACACCCACTAACATCAAATGACATCCACTAACTTCAAAGGACATCTACTAACATTGGTCAATGGTAGGTGGGTGACAAGCATGGGGGACAAGGAGGGGGCATCCTCTACCTTTGTCTCCTAGGTCTAATGGTCCAAGTCTTCTAGAAGCCCATCTTGGGCCTTGGACCAGCCTTTTAGGCCGACATGTGTAGAAGCCCACAAGGGAGAGAGAGGCCTAATGGGGCTCCGAAAAGTTTGGAGACCTAATTTAGAAATTGGGCTCCATACATGAAGTGTAACCCATTTTACAACATTGACCCATTACACTCATAAATACTCAAAATAAATACACACCAATACACTAAACATAAAGAAAGTATCAACACTCAGGGAGGGACTCCATACTATCGCCCAGCCACAACGATGTCGATGTTGACCGAGTCGTGCTGCGGGTCCGGTACCGACGGCTAGCTGAGTCGGGCCGTACTCGTGCTCTGGTGTCCTCACCAAAACGGTAGATTGGCTCACAACCCCAAAACATGGAGTTTTTTCCCAAATCGCCCCGATTAGCCCGCTCGGATCACCACGGCTTACGAAACTCGCGAAAAAGAAAGAGCACAAGCTGGGGGTTCATCTCCCTACCTCCACCGAAGATTTCGCGCCCTGAGTTCGCCGATCCGCGAAGAAAACGCCGTTGAAGCCTCGCCGTTCCACGAAGCCGTGGCCGAGCTTCACCGCGCCTCCACCGCCTCGATCCTCATCCATCCTCGCCCGTGTCTTGCCTGCGCCGTCCCCACCTCACCCGCGCTCCACCCCGTCGGCCGCCGGAGAGAGAGGGAGAGAGCGTGAGAAGAGAGAGGGAGAGAAGAGAGAAATGAGAGGTGGGGAGAGAGAAAAAGGGAGGGGGTTTATATAGAAAATCCGGAAATTTCAGAAAATACCAAAAAATAGAAAAATACACCCCCGCGTTCCTCGGAATACGCTAATCACCGTGGTAACGTCCCGGCGTCGGAGAACGTAACGGTTCACCCTATAAGGGGTTCCGAAGGTCCAACAGACGGAAAACACGCGTAAAACCCAAAACGCAACCCGTGACCCACAAAGTTGCTCCGAAAAATATAGAAAATTACCGGCGTGCTCCTCACAACACCACGGACCCAAGCAAACTCACGGGCACACCACCAGTGGGTCCGACAATCCGGTAAAATAGTCCGAAGCTCGATCGGACTCAAATCCGAAACACACAAAAAGGTGATCAGAAACCCAAGGATCCATATCTGAAAAACCCTGGGCATTACACCGAGATTGGGCCTACCAGGGATGGATAAATCGACGGCGGTGACGGGTTGGGGCAGCTAGGGGTTTGTCGAAGGCCAAGGGGGTGCAGGGGTGGTGCGGGGGTTGCCGAATGGCACGGGGTGCAAGGGAGGTGTTGCAGGGGTGGTCAATCTGGGAAAGGGGTGACCGGAGGGCAGTGGGTGGGGGGCAGGGGTTGGCCGAAGGCATGGGGGTGTAAGAGCTATATGGGGGTTGGTTGGAGGACAGGGAGTGGGAGAAAGAGTCATAGGCAAGGAGGGGGTAGCAACGAAGGGGGAGAAGAGGAGGAGGATGAATGTGAGATGGGAAGGGGTCCGATGCGGCCCATGTCCATGGGCCGCTGAAGGTTGCCCCTGACGAGCATGTCCGCACAGTCGACATTATTGAGGATGACAACGGAGAAATGGGTCACAGCGCACGGCCTCCACCACTCTGTTGAGCGCCGTCTTCCCGTGAGATCTCATGTCATCGTCCACCTGTGGGCTGCCAGGAGGATGGTGATAGGGGTGCTGCCAGCAACCATCTCAGAGAGCGCCATGGCCATCTGCTTCTTCCCCACCTTATTAGGCTCATAGAAGAGCAGCCAGGGATCCCCCTTTGCACAGTTGCCCTACCACTTCCAGTCGTTAGACTTGCACTGCATCACCAAGGTAGCCACCATCATGGTTGCCTGCGGACGCCAATTGACCTTCTCGGCGAGGCCTTTGAACAGCCTCTTGAAGGAGTCGAACTTCAAATTGCCCCGGTCTTCTCTCTCTAGTGGTCCCTGGCAAATCTGTCCTGCATGAAATCGGCTAGCTCCGTGACCAGCTTTCTGGGGGGTTTCTCCGAGGATTGCTCAGGGGAAGGAGGCTTCGTGCGGCTAAGAGCTAGGTATGTCATGATGGAGCCCGATTTGCTCAGGTTGGGCGCCTCAAGGGTCGTCGTCGGTCGACGAACATGGGGATGGAGGCGAGAGCAGGTCTGTCCATCTCTTAAGTAGTTCTTTCGTCGTATGCTTCCACATGAGCTCTTGCTCCTTGGTCTACGATGACCAACGAGATCAAAGTCATGTTAGCCGCCAGAGGATCGGAAAATTTCTGAGCTTTTGATTTGTTTCCCCCTCTTTCGATACTAACCTACAATTAGGTTGCGGTCGGTTTGGAGGTTCCATCTAAGCTTTGCAATCTGCAGCCATGGTGGCAAAGTCTGCTGAGGCTCGATTTTTGATTTTTAGGACTTCTCGAACTCCTTGGCTATATAAGCTTGGCGAGCTCATGCTAGTAGCTATCCTTGCAGGCAAGGCACGACTCCCAGCCTGGCTTCTGGCATCGTCTGTGACGACTTCCCGCATCGACAACTCCACACTTGCATTGGTGGCATCGCCGCGGCAGCCTCCCTTCCCTATCCTCGTCACATCGGCGTCCACCTCCTCTCCTTCCTCCCCGTGCATGCTTCATTCCCTCATCACCATCCTTCGGTCACTCGTGGCAATGGGTGTTGAGTAATGGTTTTGATGAATGCGTGTTTGTTAAGTTATGGTTTTGATGATAACTAAACTTAATGTGTGCCTTAATGATGATAACTAAACCTGTGGTGATTACACATGTTATTGATTATTGTGCTCATTCATCCTGTTGTTTATGTTGGGTTTACAAGAGGCAAGAGGTTTCATAATCTCTTTAATGTGAACAAGTATGGTATTAACCATGGCTATCTTGGCTTGCAGGATCATAACTACGGTTCATGTTTTGGAACTCAGAGAACTCAAAGAAGTGCATCATTAAAGTTCATGAAGTTCTCAGTGAAAAGGGGAGTTAACTCACTCATTGCATTATGTCGACTCCCACTGTGTTACATGCATTTTCAATATGCTAAGTTGTAAGGCTTAATGAGATAGCAAAGTGTTATTGAACATCACATGCAAATCTTGGTATTTATGAGTGAATGGTGTTTTCATAATCTAGGATATTTGGTTACTTAATGCTTATATCACTCTCGGTGTATTTGGTTTCATGATGCCCATTCACAACTTGCATTATATGTTCTCACATTGCATTAATACCAAGGAACATGTGGTTCTTGAATGCTCACATCAATCATGAAACCTTGGGTTACATGATGACCATCCATTCGTTTAAATTCATTGTCATATGAACTTGATCTTTTGATGTGGATGGTTAATTTGAGAATGAGTCTTTCTATCCTTCTTGTTATTGAGATTCCATGAGTGTGTTTCATGGATATTTTACTTGGGGTGATTGAGCTCTTATCTCTTGATCTTTAGCTCAGAACACTTGTGATTCAAAGTGTTCACATATAACTAATTCATGAGATTTCATACGTGTATTTCATACATTTATTATATGGATTATTGAGCTAAAGTTCTAATCCCTTTTATATGATTTTGCAGGTCAAAACACTCAGTATATATTCCCCAAGATCAAAAGAGTTTGATGCCACAGAGTTCGGAAGGGTTGCAATGGCATTTGGGGCTGAATTGTGTTAATCTGGAATTTACTGTAGCTTTAGGTCGACCGGCACTGTAGCTAGGTCGACCGAATTTCCCAGAACCAAAAGGTTCGGGGTCTGTGACATTCCGGTCGACCGCCCCATGAATTCCGGTCGACCGGTTTTGCCAGAGCCTAAAAGCTCCGGCTACAGCAGGTTCCGGTCGACCGCCCCATGAATTCCGGTCGACCGCCAGCCCCGAGGCCCACTTTTGTTGACTTTTGTGTCAAGCTCGAGGAGAGGGGTTTCACCCCATTTCTTTAATCCTTTTACCCCCAATTGCACCAGGATTCGTGGATCTGGTCTAGGACTTGTCCAAGGGCCATTCAAGAAATATAAAAGAAATCTAAAGGGTCATAAACCCTAGCACTTCATGTGAGATCAAAAAGAGGCCATCAAAGGGGGAAAGTGAGGAGCTGCAAGAGCAAGAGGAGCTGCGTGAACAGTACTCCATCCAGCAATCCCTTCATCTATTTGAAGCCATTCAAGCTCAATCTGAAGCTCACAAAGCTCCAATCAAGAGAAGAATCAAGCAAGTCATCAAAGAGGATTCAAAGAAGGTGATTCAAGGAGCTGAAGATTCAAGGTCCATTTGAAGCCATCAACTTCCAATGAATTGAAGGAGCAAGCAACCAACAAAGAGAGATCAAGGGGAGACCGTCCAAGGAGGAAGAAGGGAAGAAGCAAGTAAGCAAGCACCATTTGAGGCCAAGGAACTTCCAATCAAGAGAAGAATCAAGCAAGCCATCTAAGGGGATTCAAGTGGAGATCAAGAGGAGGTTCTTCAAGTGAAGATTGAAGAAATGCTCAAGATCTGCAACATGCATTCAAGGGGAACCCAAAACAGGACTTTTTTAAACTAAGCCTCATCGTATTTATGTTTTGGGTATTGTATTTGTGTTCATCATAAACTGAAGAATCTGTGTGTGTGTGTGTGGATCGTGTTGGATCCGTGGTCGTGTGTGTGTGTTGTTTTGATTCGTGTGTGCGTAGGTCTTCTTAGATCTACGTGTGTTGTGTGGTTTTATTCAGATGTTAGTATTTGTGTGTGGAGTGCTGCATTTGTCGCAGCGTGTGTTGTGATCCGGTTGTCGGATCGTGTTGGAGACATTATCTCCGTGTGTGTGTGTGTATTGGGGCGCGTCCCCGTGTGTGTGGGCCGGCTTCGTCCTGCGTGTGTGGTTGGAGCGTCGTCTCCGTTTGGGGATTTATTCCCGAGTGAAGCCTCACCGGGTTTGATGAGGGGTGGACGTAGGATTACCGTCGTTACATCCGAACCACCTTAAAAATCGCTGTGCATTGTGTGTTATTTGTGTGGTTTGTTTGTTCTTGTTCTATGGTCGTGTGAGATCGGTGAGTTTTAGAGAATTGGTAAGTTAGTCTTCTATTGCTAATTATTGTTTACCACATATTTTGTAAAAAGCTAAAAGTTTTCCTTAAAATTGGTAAACACCCAATTCACCCCCCTCTTGGGTGTCATTGATCGCGGGACTTCAATAGGGACGCCACTGCAATCCCCTATTTGTCCTTTGGTAAGCTTTCTCTCTCTCCCCCCTCCCACGACCTCCAGCCTCTGTGTGTGTGCACGCGCGCGCGCATGTGCACCCACTAGGGTGTCGGTGTCGGAGAGGAGACCCCTCCGGGGCCCTCCCCCTCCCCCGTGCTCTCTCTCTCTCTCACCCACTCTATCTTGTGTGTGTGTCTGCACCAGCTAGAGGTGCCGATGCCGGAGGGGGCCCCCTTGATGCCCTCCCCCCTCGGTCGTGCTCTCTCTCTCTCTCTCTCACTCAATCCTATATCTCCCCTTACACCACACACACACACTCTCTCTCTCTTTCTATCTCTGCACTCGTCGAGGATGTTAGTGTCGGAGGGGGAGTCTCTCCCACACTCGTAATGGAGAGAGAGTTGCTACCAATTCTTTCTCTCTCTATATGCTTTCAATAAAAATGGGGGCAAACCGGTAAACTAACGCGCGTGAATTACAACTGTTTGCAAGGGAGTTAACCTCATGATATTGCGGTTATGATCAAGTGATTCGAGAGATATTATGAAAAATATGATAAAAGTGAAGGTATACAGATAGTTTTGACCGATTTTTAGGGTATAAAAATAATTTTCACTCATAAATGAAACTCGAAGACTTGAAGAGTAATTGGTGCAAAAGAGAAACTCTTCCACACGAGATGAATGGGCGAATACTGACTTTTCTCCATCCTTTTCAAATACGAAATCCGCTTCCGCTTCCCGCCTCGGAAACTTTTTGGCTTCTCCTCCTCCTCCTCCCGACTTCGGCGCCCCCCCCTCGCCCTCCTCCTCTCCCTCACCCTCCTCACCCCGCAAAACCCTAGCCACCTTTTCCTCCTCCATGGAGAACGCCCCGCCCGAACACGGACTGGTCGCTGGATCCAGAGGTTTGTCCTGCTCTCCTTCTCGCATGCTCCGAGTTCTCTTTTCACTTCCCGATTTCCACCTCGTTCGAAGCCTTTTCTCTTCCGTGGTTCTCCATGTGGTTTCAAGTTGTTGATCTGAAGCGGATCGAGATTTATCACGACGGGCACTCTCATCGTCCGTGTTGTTGTTGTTGTTTTTTTTTGAGTCCTTGTAGTGTGATCCTAGTCTTCTTCAGTTCTTTTCTACCTGTTATTTTTTCTTTTTCCTGATTCACATCAATAGTTTGATCTTGTTGCCGGTGCTTTAGCGGACAAGCGTTGCTCCGTCGAAGGCATGGGGTCCGTGATCGCCACTGTGAGTGGATACCATGGCAGGGAGAGGTTTAAGCTCATCAAGCTCATCACGCAAACCGGCGCTCACTATGTGGGGGCGATGGGGAGATCCACCACCCATTTGGTCCGTCTCATGCTCCAGCCCAAGAAAGGAGTCATCTTTCTTATTCTAATTTCGTTGATTTCTATGCCTCAGTATCCGTTGCCTGTGATCTTATTTCTATATTGGTAGCTATTGCCTCTGGAGTTGTGATCTGACGCGCTTATAGGTCTGTTGGGAGCTCAAGGGAAATAAATACAGCCTTGCGAGAAGTTTTGGAACTAAAATAGTCAGTCACCGTTGGCTCGAAGATTGCTTAAAGAAAGGGAGGCGAATTCCCGAGGGTCCTTACATAATGCAGAGGTAAGCTACCTTTTTATTCCTGGCCTGCTTTTGCCCAGGAACCAAAATTTACTTGGGCATTCTTATCTTTTGAAGCTGAGATGTATCTAGACTCACAGTAATTATTTTGTGTTTATTGCTGCTCAAAATAACATGACTAAGCGAGTTAATACTCTATAATAATTGTACGGTCACAGCATAAGTCTTCCTGTTCTTGCTGTTTATTATCTTTCAATTATTTGCAGTGGCAAACAAGTGGGTTCATTGTCATGGGAAGTGCCAGAGGAAGATAGCCGTGGCAAGAGAAAATGCCCACCCAATGGAGAGACTAGAAATGCTCTATCTGATTTGTCCAATACCGTCGATGATGCGAGAACACCAGTAAGCGGTTCAAGGTCTTCCAGAGCCGAGGTACCTTGTTCTCATGTATTAATCACCTGCCTTGAATTACTCATTTGACCAAAGATACATGCAATTGGCTGAATTGGGTTAATCAATGGCTGTGAATTACCAGTTAACTGCGCACTCTTGTCGGTACCAACGGCATAACTTTACTAATTGTCTATCCAATGAGCCCATGCTTATTGTAACTGCTAAGCATCACATACAAAATGTGCACTATAGTTCAGTTAAATTTGAAGATCTAATGTTACCTGTAGTCAATTAGAGGGAGAAAGTGGTTGACCAAATCATTATTGATAGGAACAAATGGTTTTGCATAGTTCACAGAACGAAATTTCTCAGTATTTCCAGTTTCATTATTCTTGAAACTTACTGATAATGGTGGGTTGTAAACCCTTTTACGTGGACTATTCTTTAAATTTCATCTAACTGAAATATCAATCTAATTTAACGGTAGTAAAAATTCTAGTATTTATGGGTGTTGTCAAGGAGGATCATAACATAACTAATCATCATGATTATGCTCAAATATTATTTGATTTTTATACGAAAAGTGCATCCTGTATCTGCCTTGAGGTACTGCAAGTTTGATTAATTGCGAAGAGCGCTGTCTTGCTGTTAGCATTCAAAGGTATGTTGCTGACATGCAGAATAATGCCAGCCAACACGTGATTCTTCTTAGCTGGCTCATTGACCTTTATAGGCTTCTATTATATGTGCTTTTGCTGGATGTGACATCTGGCTTTTACAATTTTGGTCAATTCATACTTGACTTGTGCAATGTCGTATTTAGGCTTGCTTCATATTCTTTGCATTAGCCTGCTTGGAGGTTAACTTACATAATTTTTTTTTAACTTTCATAAGGCAATGAGAAATTCATCTTCAAGTTTCCTTGTCATTGTCAATACAACTTATACTTTCACCATTCCTCTAGAACAGCCACGGTGCGCTTCCACTTCTCGTCCAGCTTCTGCGCAGGAAAGATATATACATGACGGCTTTGAACGAAGTAAATCTACTGAACGCAAAGGGCGACGCCTCAGGAGAAAGGGTGCCATTTCTGAGTATTTCACATATGATGTGCTCGATAGGAGTCAAGGAATCCGTCTTACTGAAATTTATGGCCCGCAGGAAAACAACGACAGAGACTATTCAGATAATCTGTTAAATCCAGAAATATTGGGATATAGTTCAGTTAACGATGCAGACAACAGGAGCCCAAGAATTGGAGAAGTTGATGACATAGAGGAGTCAAGTTGTTTCCCTCTTTCCAATGGCCATGCAAGTGAAATCACATTTCCTTCTGATGAAACTCCTCCACAGAATTGGCACAATGTTTTGGGAGGAAATCAGAATGAAGAAATTAAGGAGACTGATGCTTTGCCTGCCATGACTGGTTTTCTCACACCACCTGAACTCTCATGTGTAATATGCTGGACTGAATTTAGTTCGACCAGAGGAATTCTAGCATGTGGGCACCGATTCTGTTATTCATGTATCCAAGAATGGGCTAATTGCATGGTGAGTATTTTCTGCATTTTCCTTTTCTATTCTGGAACTGACTGCCAAACAATTAGATAATGAACATTAATTTTATTTTTAGGTAATATATTCCATCAAATGTGCATATATGTATACATACACATTTCTTTTGGACGTTAAAAATAGCAACTATGAAATATTTGGTGTTGAACATTGTTATTTTTCTTTGAAGTTATTTGTATATGTGGGAAGGGGCAAATTTTGGTAATTCTTGTCTGAATGACTTCATTTCTTGTTATTCTCATTTCCAGTGGCTATCCCCTGGAGTCACAACCGCCCAGCACTAGTTTTAGGGTTTCTGTTGAATGCATATGAGAAATGACCTAGCAGACCATTGATGGTTTCAGGTTCCTTCTCATTTGGATGATGTTAATTCTGTCTCTAAGTTTAGTTACATCCTGTCGACCTTTAATTGGTCACACCTACTCCCTCCTAGACAGCTGTTTCTCTCAAGTATCGGTGTAGCACTGTATTTAGAATATTGAGCATAGTTGTCAAGGGGACGTCATGTTTTTCGGATCCAGAACGTTGTGAGTCTGGAATGTCTGCAAGGTGCTAAAGGCTGACCATCCACACTTCCTAAAGCACATCCACACCATTTTCCGCAGAATAGAAATTCACATCAATACATCACGAAGAGTACTGCATATCTCCCTGATCAAAATATACAACATTCACGTCTCGTACAAAGACCCCCACAAATATTCATTCAATTATATATAGAGAGAAACTCAACTTACTCGTACTATACAGCAGCTGCACAAAGTCTTCCTGGATCTTCTTCCGACTGATCTCCCGTTAGAGTTGAAATCACACTCCCTAGTTTCTTGAAAATAGTTTAATAGCAGGTATGAGTCCTAAGACTCAGCAGTCATCAAAACCATTGACATGTCTATCATTTAATAATAATTTGGTAGATCTCATATGGTAAGCTCATACTTAACATGCATTTAGACATGTTCTAACATCATCATCATCATCATCATCATCATCATCATCATCATCATCATCATCATCATCATCATCATCATCATCATCATCATCATCATCATCATCATCATCATCATCATCATCATCATCATCATCATCATCATCATCATCATCATCATCATCATCATCATCATCATCATCATCATCATCATCATCATCATCATCATCATCATCATCATCATCATCATCATCATCATCATCATCATCATCATCATCATCATCATCATCATCATCATCATCATCATCATCA
Source organism: Amorphophallus konjac (assembly GCA_022559845.1). Taxonomy (NCBI): domain Eukaryota; kingdom Viridiplantae; phylum Streptophyta; class Magnoliopsida; order Alismatales; family Araceae; genus Amorphophallus; species Amorphophallus konjac. The sequence goes on from CM040129.1 coordinate 206,341,754, forward strand.
TCATCATCATCATCATCAGAGCCTTATCCCAATTAATTGGGGTCGGCTACATGAATCCTGTTCCGCCAAAGATTTCTATCAAGTGCAATATTCATATTTAAACTCAAGGAACTATTGTCCTTCCTAATAACATCGCACCATCTCATTTTAGGCCTTCCTCGAGCTCTTTTATTAGTATCCACTAAGATTTGGTCACATCTTTTAACCGGCGCTGAGTTAGGGCGACGAAACACATGTCCAAACCACCTGAGTCTATTTTATCTCATTTTACTATCAATTGGAGCTATCTCTAAGTCCTTACGGATGCGCTCATTCCTAATCTTGTATTTCTTAGTCTTGCCACACATCTATCTCAACATCCTCATCTCTGCTACACACATTTTGTGGATATGTTCCTTTCGTATTGCCCAACACTCGGTACCATATAACAAAGTAGGTCTCACAGCCGTTCTATAAAACCTCCCTTTGAGTTTCACAGGCATACGACGATCACAAAGGACACCTGATGCACTTCTCCATCTTAACCAGCCTGTCTTAATCCTATATGTAACGTCATCATAAATCTCCCCATTCTCTTGTACGATAGACCCTAAGTATCGAAAGCTACTACTCTTCGGAATGTTATGTCTATCAATTAGAACCATGTCTTCCTGAACCACTCTCCCATTACTAAAATTACAATGCATAAACTCTGACTTACTCCTACTAATTTTAAAACCTTTAGACTCCAAGGCAAGTCTCCAACGCTCTAACTTAGCATTTAGAGCATCAATACTCTCATCAATTAAAACAATATCGTCTGCAAATAGCATACACCAAGGGATATCCTCATGCAATTGTTTAGTTACTTCATCTATAACTAAGGCAAAGAGATACGGACTTAGTGCAGAACCTTGATGCAAACCTATAGAAACGGGAAATTCACTAGTCTCCCCAGCAATAGTTCGAACACTAGTAATAGCACCGCTGTACATATCCTTAATCAAATCAACATATCCTTGAGGGATTCCTTTCTTTTTTAATGTCCACCAAATCAATTCTCTAGGTACTCGATCGTACGCCTTCTCTAAATCAAGAAAAACTATATACAAATCTTTTCTCATCTCTCTATATTTCTCCATTAGCTGTCGTAGTAAGAAAATAGTTTCTGTAGTAGATCTATTTGGCATAAAACCAAACTGATTTTTCGATACAGTAGTCATACAACGGAGGCGTTTTTCAATTACTCTTTCCCAAAGTTTCATAGTATGACTCATAAGCTTAATTCCACGATAATTATTACAACTTTGAATATCTCCTTTGTTTTTATAGAAAGGAATTACAACACTTTTTCTTCAAACTTCTGGCATTCTCCGTTCTTTTAAAATATTATTAAAAAATTTAGTTAGCCACTGAATACCAATATCTCCTAGGCCTTTCCATACTTCAATAGGTAAGCCATCTAGTCCTAAGGCCTTGCCCACTTTCATTTTCTTTAAAGCATCCTCCACTTCTGACATCTTAATACGCCTGAAATATTGATATTTATCAAATATTGTGGACTCTTGGGTACCTTCTAAAGATAAATTCTTGACGGAATCTCCATTAAGTAACTTCTGAAAATAGGTATGCCGCCTCCCTTTAATCTCAAGATCCTTAGTTAAAACCCTTTGATCTTCACCTTTAATGCACCGAACATGATCTAAATCTCTAGTTTTCCTTTCTCTTAATTTAGCAAGTTTAAATATGTTCTTTTCACCCTCTCGGGTTCTTAATTTATTATATAAATCTTCAAATACCTTTGATTTAGCTTCGCTAACTATTTTCTTAGCTCTCTTTTTAGCGATTTTATAGGCTTCTAGGGTTTGAGCATTTTTGTTAGTTTGTCAAACTTTAAAGCATTCCTTTTTTACTTTAATGGTATTTTAGATTTCCTCACTCCACCACCATGTCTCTTTTTCTAAATTCTTTTGACCTTTAGATTCACCTAAGAGTTGTTTTGCAACCCTCGTTATACAATTTGTAACATTATTCCACATTACATTAGTTTCTTGTTCTAAATTCTAAATATTTTCTTTGAATAGATGATTTTTAAATTTTTTTAAACTTTTACCTTTTAAATTCCACCATTTAATCTTGGAATAATTATTTATAATGATCTTTCTTTTGAATTTAGGGATAGTGACATCCATTACTAACAACCTTTGTTGAGGGGCTAGACTCTCACCAGGAATAACTTTGCAATCTTTACATAAAACTCTATCGACCTTCCTAATGAGAAAATAGTCAATTTGACTTATATGTGTTCCACTCTTGTATGTTATTAAGTGTTCGTCCCGCTTCTTGAAGAAGGTATTAATAATTGCTAGATCATAGGCCATAGCAAAATCAAGAATAGTGTTACCCATATCATTTCTATTGTCAAAATCAAGCCCTCCATGAATCCTCTCATAGCCTCTATTATCTATACCCACATGACCATTAAGATCTCCTCCAATAAAGATTCTCTCTTCACTAGGGATATTTTGGATCAAACTATCAATAACCTCCCAAAATTGCTTTTTAATGCTCTCTTCTAATCCTACTTGAGATGCATATGCACTAATTATATTCAAAATATCCTCACCTAAGATAAGTTTAATTACCATTAGTCTATCCCCCAATCTATTTACTTCCACAACTCTGTCTTTTAAGTTTTTATCTATTATTATAGCAACACCATTTCTAGAGTTATTATTACCCGTATACCAAATTTTATATCCATCAATGTCTTTAGCTTTATGTCCTTTCCACCTAGTTTCTTGTAGTCAAGCTATGTTAACCCTCCTGTCCTTTATTAACTTAACTAATTCTAAACCCTTACCCGTTAAAGTTCCTATATTCCAAGTAGCTAGACGGATCCTATGTTTTTGGACTTGCTTCTTTACCCGTGTACGTCCAACCCCACACGAGAACCCTTGCCTATTTGACATCGCAATCGGGCGCCATTGTGGCGCGTCGCTTACGGGGAACGCCCTATCTAGCCCTTGCTCACTTGTCATTCCATCCGGGTTCCGATGTAACACGTCGCTTACGGGGAACGCCCTAGCTAGCCCTTGCTCACTTATCATTCCATCCGGGTTCCGATGTAACACGTCGCTTACGGGGAACGCCCTAGCATTAACACAAAATGTATTTGGATTAGAATTCATGTTGGAGATGTGACAAAATTTTACTGCTGGCTGTCGACCTAACGCAAACCCTCATCTTTTCTCATCCGGGTTTGGGACCGGCCATGGCAGAGTGTGGTATACAGAACCATAATTCATCTTGCATGTGAGTATATATTGCAAACTTCACAAATTCAATAGATGTCAAGTGTTTTATACTTACAGAAGGCCTGCCATCAAATAAATTCACAATCTCATAATTAAGCATAACAGTTCAAATGGGCAGACTTTACAAGTCAAATCATATTCATATGTACTTTCTAATTATTTATTTGTCTAGTTATTAGAACACCATATTACATGCAGTTATTAAATTTCAGAGATTGGACATGTGTTGTAAGCACGACATTAAGGAGTCACATAATCTTTACAGTGGCCCCTTGTTTAACACGCGAAAAATGTGGGCACATTGATGACGGATTAAAATTTTATGTGTTTCTGGTATCATCAACATGTTTATTTCCATTCATTTATTTCGCATTTGTGATTTTTCAAATGATTTAGGATTCAAGTATATGACTTTTTCCCACCGACTGGAGTTAGTGTTAATTTACATTGGAACAAGTTCGGACATCTTTGATTAATTGTCAAAGATTCTCTTTACCCTTACGGTATTGGTTATAATATTGAAGGTTTTGCCCTAGGGAGAAACTCCCTTGCCTTAGGATAAGAGTATAATAGCAATTTTCTCCTTATATGAGGGTTTATTTGCAATTTTTCCATTGAGAGGGGTCTATTTGTAATTTTCACATTGAGAGGGTTTTTTTGGCAATTTTTTCTATAATCAATACATTCTTATTCAACCCCTTGATTTGTCTGAATTTTCCTGTATTTTTCTTGTGCATTTGTGTAATTTTGCAACATTGCAGGGTAAAATTATATTTCTGAGCCAAACATCAGTATTCCTCCAATTTCAGGCATATTTCTGCGGCCTTGTACATTTTTCTCCGAATTTCGTGATTTTTTCAGTATTTCCCCAAAGTACATGGGTTTTAGTACAAATTTTCAAACTTCGGGGTAGAATTGTAATACCTGAACTTCAGACCAAAACAAGGCTTTTTTTAAATTTCTGAATACATTTCTGCAAACTGGCATATTTTTCCTTGAATTTCAGAATTTTCTAGATTTTTGCACAATTTCACGAAGTTTCGGGGTAAAACTATAATTTTAACCTTTTGCAGGGTTCTCCCCGTAATTTGTCATTGAAAATCTCAGAATTAGGAGTTCATGGGTTTTGCATATTTGTTTTTCTTCGTTGAAGGTGAATGGAACAAACTCCATTCATATGAGGATACGTTTACAAAGATGCCCCGATGTAAGATTGTAAGGGCCGTAATGCAATTTTTTAACAAACTTGGGTTTGAAGGAGGCCCCCCCCCTCACCTCTTTGCGTAGGCTGGACGTCATCAAGACTTCAAACAAAACTTCTTCTTCTCAAGACTTCAAGCTTCCACATGCTTTCTCGCTCAAGAGGATTCAAGTCCCCTTTGTTGGCCACCCTCTCCCCCTTTTATAGGTTTTGAAGAAGCCAAGAGGGAGGCATCACCTCCGGTGGATTCTGGTGGAGGTAAGCTCCTTTGACCTTCTTGTTTCTTCATCTTCTTGTTCTTGTTCTTCCCTTTTTTTGTTTCATGCGCATGAGAGCAAGGGAGGTGGGTCCTCCCCACCCTCGGAGGTGACCGGTGGGGGGAGTACACCGGTAGCCTTGATCGAGGGTTCCCCCGGTGATGCGCTGCAGCAGGAGAGAGCAGGGGGGGGCACCCCGGTGGACCTGACTGGGGGTCCCGCTCGGTGATGCGTAGTAGCAGGAGAGGGGGTGGGGTACCCCCGATGGATCTGACTTGAGGTTCCCCCCTCCCAGTCTGCAATAATAGAGGCTGCAAGAGAGGGGGAGGGGGTACCCTCGGTGGACACCACCGGGGGTCCCCTCCCCCCTCTTGGCCTGTTCACACCAAGGGGGAAAAAGGGGGGGGGGTGAACCACTGATGGTTTTCATTGTGGGTTCCCCCCTCCTGGTTTGCAACAACATGGGGAGAGAGGAGTGGGAGGAGGGTAGTCTCCCCCTCTATGCACTCCCGTCCAACACTATAAAAGGCCAGTGGTTCTGGGATTTTTTTAAACATTTTCTGGCCTTCTTTGCGGTAAAGGACATGTGGAGCTCTCTTGTTTGTTTGTTGACTTCCCCTTGACACGTCTCGTTGTCCTTGACTCCGGGGTGAGGGGACTTAGGTGCGAAATATTGGGAACACCCTTGGCGGACCAAAGCCTTTGACTTTGAGTCTATTTGATTGGGTGGGTGTGTGACTTTGTGCTGCCTACCAGGTGTTTGACAAAATGTCCAAGCATCACAAGAAGTTAAAAAAACTTGACAGTGTAAATTTTGTTGAGTGGGCATGTGGCTTTGTGTCGCCCACCAAATGTTTGACAAAAACTCCATGGGTCATCCGAGGCTAAAAAAAAAGCTTGACTTTGTGTAGATTTTGCTAAGTGGGTATGCGGCTTTATGCCGCGTATCAGGTGTTTGATAAAATGTCTATGGGTGCTCATGTGACGGCGACGATCTAATATCGTGGCTTGCCATGACTTAATGCATTTTAATTTTTGAAATTTGTTGTAGATATCAAAAAATGCTTATGAATTTTGTGGGGTTCAATACCCCCATACTTATGCACTTGACAAATAGCCTAACGAAGGGGGTATGTCAGTCTTGGTCAACTGTACAAGATTATGAGTTTTTACCCTACCATCCACTAAATCATCATCCGATCTGACTTTCAAATTTTCAAATAAGTTCGTTCGTCCTCAAATAGGGGGTCTAATTCCCTAGCAGATGCTTGCTTTGGGGAACCTCAAATACACACCCTTTAAAGTGGCACAATCCATTTGATTATTTCATATTGATCTCTTTTACAAATTTTCGATTTGAGAAATCTTAACTTTGCTGAATGAGCAATGATGATATAGTAGGTATGGCTCATGGCAAATCAGAAAATGAAATTTAAGTAACCAGATTGCATATACAATAATTAGCATGCATATTTTCTTCGAGTCCTAGCCATGCATGATTACTTGGGAGACTACATACAACTAAATCAAATCCTTGGTGTCATCTTAAATGAACTTGATGAACACATCCCCCAAATAATGTCTACGGTCTACCCTGCAAAGGTTAAGCTTCTACATATCAAAATAGAGTTAATATAATAGAATTAACAAATAACATGTCTACCTTCACAGTGAGTTTCCTAACAACTTATAAGGTATCTTCTATAGTTGTCAAGGCGGGCGCCTAGGCGCCCAGGCGCTCTTGAACTTGCTAGGCGGTGCAGCTCCTTGTTGACACTGGAAAAGGCGAGCTAGGCGGTCGCCAAGGCGGGCCCCTAGGCGCCAAGACGGGCCAACCCACCTGTCATCTTCCCTGTGGATTAACATCACATAAGTCATTCTTAAGGATGGCACCTGTCATCTTTCCACTGGATTCAATCTACAAGCATGTATGCATATCATTGCTCTGAAATAAAAGAATAAGGATTCTACCAATGTGGATATAAAGGTCGGGAAGGTGAAACAGTTTAGCTTGTGACATGATGAGCTTCCATCTGAGATATCTAATGGTTCACATATATAAGACATTGTTGATAGAATTACTCAATAAAGCAAGGACAATGTGTGGTAAACTTCAGGTTGGAAGCAAGGATGAAAGGATTGGGATCCCCCTCCCCCTAACACCCCCCCCTAAAAAAAAAAAGATTGGACGGGCCAAAATTGGTCAAGTTAGGATATAGGATCTTGACTGAAACAGGCTGGCATCGACTAGCCCAAATGGTAGGCCCTTTTCTTGAAAAGAAAAATCACAACATTTTTAGCATGAAATTAATATGTTTGATATAACGATCATTTTATCACTTGCCCATCATCATGACCACCAGATAGAGAAAAGCTATCTAACTCTATGAATCTCTCTAAATCTTTGTGGGTGGAAAGCTAAACGTGAGGATGCCTCCTTGTGTATCTAAACATGTGTACAAATGCGGATGTGTATACAATATTAAAGCTATATAGTCAGAGACCAGAGCCGACCGAGGCAACCAAGGGTGTCTAGATGATGGCCTAGGCGTTTGAGGTGATAATTTGTTAAAATAATATATATAATTCAGAAATATAAAGATATGTCTAAATATCACAAAAAATGCATACATAAAATCAATAAACTTCCTAAAATCAAGCAATGAAGAAATTGCTGTAAAATACAAAAAATGTGCCTGAAGCCTTTTTTCACCTTCTGTTTCATTGTGCCTTCTCTTCTTTATATATTGGAGGATATATATTTTAGATTTTTTAATTAGTGGCCGAAGTGTTGTCTAGACGACGCCTAAGCGGACGCCTTGTCGCCTAAGCGCTTAGAGACCCCGTGAACGTCTTGGGTCGCCTTGTCGTCTTGACAACTATGATATCTTCTAAACTTATGTAGCAACCTTAGGCAACTTCCTTGATGTTTCCATGCGTTGGGGATGCCTATCTTTCTTCTAAGCATCATAGAGTAATTTATTCTTAATCAGCTTGATCCTAAATGACCAAATTTAATAACTCAAAATTTACTTGTTTTTATCCCTCTTCTCCTTCTCCTCCTATTGCTTCTCTCTCGCACTTTATCTAATTACTTATAGAAAAAAGGGTAACATGAGAGATAAAAGAGAAGAAAAAAAAGGTTTAAATAGGTTGTTTTCCCTACCACTTAGTGGGGAAAAATTATTTAACGCAAACCCCTCCACTAACAACATCTTCTATTAATCTCTATGAGCTCTACACGTGCTAGTGCTAAACCTTCCACATGTCGTAAAATCTTTATTTGTATCTAGCGCCTGTCATACACCACTCACATCTGGCATACACACCTATCTTTCAACGCTTGTTATACATCACTTAGTCTATTTCTCCAAAGTCTAACGGCCATTATTTATTTAATTTTCCATCATCTGAGTTCGTTGCGTAAGCCTCCAAAGTCTAAGGTTAATTGCCAAATTTTTCCCAAGGCGTAAAATCCTTCGTCTTAATTTGTTGTCTAATCTTGTCCATCGTCCAATTCTATAAAGTCTAGGCCTATCATCTAAGTTCTTCGTCCAATTCTGTAATGCCATCGTCTAAGTCTTTCGTCTTATTTTGCCAACTCATCGTTTAAGTTCCTTTGTAAAGCCATCGTCTAATTCTTGATTGTCTAACCCATCGTCTAGGTTCTTGCATCGTCCAAGTCTTTCGCCTACTTCTACATCGTTTAACATGTCGTTTAGCTTCTATGTATCTTCCAAGTCTTCCTCCTACTTCTGCCAAGTCATCGTCTAAGTTAGTATCGTCTAAGTTACATCGCCTTCTGCATCGTCTACTTTCATTTCGTCTAAGCCATTTGCCTAATTTTCCACCGCCTACTTTCCATCGCTTATCTCACTCCTCTTAACTTGCTTTATATGTTTTCCTCATCGTCTACTTTCATCGCCTTTTGTCTATTTCTATCAACCGTCCATCTTATATCGTCTATTTCTCTTGAATTTCACCTATATTTTTTGAGCATCATCTATATTTCTTAAATTAACTAAATAGTATCGCCTGAAATGCTTAATCTAACTAAGTGGGCCAACTTAATAAGCTCTTCTAAAGAAAAATTTGATACACTTATTTACATGTATAACCCAAGCTCTTATTATGAAAATTCAATATGTTTTTGGACTTTTAAAATCAGGATGTTACACGGGAAGGTGCAATTCTGTAAGCTAGGGGCATGTATGCCTAGTTGGGCACTTGGGCCTGCAAAATGGGGCCCAAGGTATTGCCTAGGCATGTCAGGCCGTCCAAGGTGCCTACCTTCGCCCCTTGGGCCCACTTGGCCTGACCCAAAACTGGCTTGTCATCTCTTGCCTCCAGTTTTCTCTAGAGGGGCTCTGCCCTCATTCCATTCCTTAACAAGGGGGCACTACCCCCTCTTTGATCCCTTCGTAACCTGATCGTGTAGATTGATCTACGAGACAAGATTGGGTCAAAGATACATCAAATTTCACACCCTCTTTCAGCCTCATTGTCTCCCGACGTCCCATCATCGTGACCATGTACTCTCTCTCTCTCTCTCTCTCTCTCCTCATGTCCATAATGTACTCTGTTGTGCATCCTGTAAATAGGGGGGCTAAATCTTTGTATAGAAAATTTTATATACACTTTATAATGCCTCGGATCTTTGTTGGATCCTTAGTGGATCTTTGTCGGATCTCTATTAGGTCTTTCGGATCCTTTTTGGAGAGTTTCAGATCGCTTTTGTAGCTCCCGAGTTGAGTTTTACGATCCGTGTGGATTTTTCTCTCGTACTAGTTACGGAACCCTGCGGTGAGTTTATTTCTCAATTCATCGACTCGTGGACGCCGCAGTTGCGATGTACTCTTCGAGCCGATCGTTTCGAGTATTTTTGCGTATTTTTCTGAATTAGGGCATTTTCGGTGCATTTTACGGAATTTCGGAAATTAGATAAAATTTCTAATTCCTTTTTTTTATAACCCCCCCTCTCTTCTAACTCACGCCCTCACTCCCTCTCTCTCTCTCCCGTTCTCTCTCGTTCTCTCACCCTCTTGGCTCCGGCTGCTGACGGAGGCGACCGTGGGCGAGGTAGCGACGTCGGGGAGCAGTTGAGGCGCGTGGTGGAGCGAGGATCGGTGCGGTTTGGGCGCGATCCCGAACGGTGGATTCAAAGTCGACGGTTCGGTTCGCGATGTGGTTTTAGGCGCGGTTTAGTCGGTTCGGCGCTCAGTTTCTTCGGTGGAGGTAGGGAGATGGACCGCCACTTCGTTCATCACGTTTTCCCTACCCATGCGTGCGATTTGGTGATCGATCGGGAGAGGTTGGGCCGAATTTGTGAAAACCGTAGTTTTTGGGGTTTTCAGGGTTCGCCGGAAAACGCCAACCATTTGCGGCGTAGTTAGTGTCAAAATGACCGCTGGGATGTCTGGATCCCATTCACGTCAGTTCCGTGTCGATCGGTTGTCATTCGGGGCCGGTGGGAGTCCGGGACCGCGGTGACCCGTTTTGGGTCGATTCGTCAGAATCGCCCCGTTCTTGCGTTTTAGCGCGTGCATGTGGGCTTTTTAGCCTCCGGACGTTATTTTTCGTCGTTTAGCTTTGTATCCCCTGCGCTTTGGCGTGTATGGGGCGTGGAACGGGCCGATTCGGCGTTTCCACTATTTTCCCACTGTGACCGGTGTAGCGGTCGTTACAGAGACCGTCACAGTCTCTGACGGCTCTACGATAGACCGCCGCAGGCTCTGGGCGTTTCAATTTTTATGAGGCTGTGGGAGTGTGACGGTCCATCATTGGTGCGTCACAGCCCTCTGACGCATCCAGGTAGGTGCGTCACAGCAATTTCATTTTCTTGAGGTTCTGGTCAGCCGATTGCCCTGACGGCCCAGTCCTCATGCGTCACAGCCCTGTAACGCGCCTTCCTTGGGCCGTTACATGCTGTTTGACAGGATTTAACCGTGTCAGTCAGTTCGTGTAGCGGTCGTTCCCCTGTGCGTCACAGCCTTGTAACGCGCCTGTCCTAGGCCGTTACACGTTGTTTGGCCGAGTTGGGTGGCTATGTCGGTTGGCTCTAACGGCCTTGCCCTCATGCGCCAGGGTGCTGTAACGCATCCGTGTTGGACCGGTACCTGCTGTTCGACCAGTTTTTAAGCTTGGGCATGTTGGCTCTGACGCACCTGTCCTGGTGCGTCAAGCTCGTGTAACGCGCCTGTGGTGGTGCGTTACAGCCCTGTTGTGGTCGTGATGGCCGTTGGGTGGTTCGGTGTTCGCCCGTGTGTTGGGCAATCGTAGGTTTGTGTTCTAGGGCTTTGTTTGTGTGGCAGTGATCTTCTGGATCGGTCGGGTTAGGTGACTGGGTGCGGTCTTTTCCCTGACTGCGACAGTTCCCTAACGACGCAATCTAGAACTGCCAATGCCCTTGCCTCTGGTTGCGTGGCGGCTGTTCCTTGACTGCTGGGTCTGCCTAGTGGTTGAATGACGGTCCGTTTTGCCAGAGCGTTGTTATTGCCGTTTCGGTTTCTGCTGGTCTTGGCTTGGTCTCGTGGTTTCCCCGTGACCCGTGGGTGTCTGTTGACGTCCTATGAGGGCAGTAACCATGATGGGACAGCCAAGAGTGCTTGTGCTTGCTGCGTGTGGGTCTGTGCGTCGGTTGTTTGTGTCGGTGTTGTCTGGCTCCGGTCAACCGGGGGTTACCCAGGGGTTGACAGGTGGCTTTGTGTGTCTCGGCGGTTCTGTCCAGCTCGAGACATTGGTTCTGGATGCCTCGAGGTGTCATCTTACCTCGGTCCGTGTGTCCAGGTGTGCGGAGGGTTCTCGGTGTTCCCTCAGGTCTCCGTGCGTCGTTTTCTTGCGGGGTGTGTCGTTTCTGTGGCTTAGGAGTTAGACCGATTGGCGGCTTGTTCCGCTGTTCGTGACGATCTTGCCTTTGAGTCGTCCGACTCAAGGATCGTTGCACTGGTAGGTCTAGTTGCCTTGTCCTTAGTCGGTCGGCAGTTGTCTGTACTGCCATTGGTGCTTGGAAGTACGGGTGACAATGTATGTTTAACTTGTCTGTACTTCGGCACTTGTGTTTTGGGTCTCTGTGTTCGTGAGCCTCCACTTTCTGTTACCTTCGACTTTCAGTTGTCGACCCACCTCAGGAGTGGTGGGCCCCGTTCCCGTTAAACGGTTCCTAAGCTAGTTCTGTGGGCTCCCGGCTCGGTTACCGTAGCGCCCTACGGGGGGAGAATACTAGTTAGAGGCCTGGCTTAGGCGAGAGCCAGTGTGTGCACACGTGGTTAGGGGCTTGTGGACGAGGCGCCGACGGGCGTTCCCCTGACTAGTTACTCGAATTCGGTTGCTGTTCTGGTTTTGGTCCGGTCAGCGTGTACTGGAGTCTCCGCCTGTTTGGTTAGGCGTTGTTAGACTCGGTACGTGGAGCGCAGCATAAGACGTCAGTGGACGCAGCTGGCTATGGAGAGGCACTCCCGTCACGTGACACGTGACTCTCGGCGTTTCTGTGCGTCGCGACCTTCCCGGGTTAGCCTTTCTGTGGCTGTACTCGAGGTCAGTGTTCTGTCGCCTCCGCGACGTTCTGGTCGTGCGTGGGGCAGTGTGCACGACGTCCTGGTCGTGTTGTCGGTCTAGGTTTTCCTAGGCTTTCTTGTTGTCCTTGCGGGTCTTCGCTTTAGGCCTGGCGTTTTGTCGGCAGATCGGAAACTCCTGACCGTGTCAGCTCTGAGTCACCTTTCTGCTGTTGCTTGGAGTAGTCTGGGGTGCCGAGGTTAGTTCGGTAGCCGTTGTTTGGCACAGACTCTTCCCCCTCTTCCTTAGCTTGCTCCCTACTCCTGCTACCCGTCTATTCCTTTACTGCGTTCTAGTGTAGACTTACAGCTTTCTAGTGTAGCTTTCCTGTTTGGCTATTGCTGTCGTTTACCTGCAGTTTTAGTGTGTTACTGCGTGTTTTTCAGTGGGGATCCGCGTGACCCCTACTGAGCCAGTGACACGAGGCTCACCCCTGCTTTTCAGGTGGGGTGATGTTCGCTCTGCTTCCGTGGCTCCTGGGTTTGCGTGTTGTCGTGGCCAGCTGGTACCCTCGTCGGGTTTCCGCTGACTCTGTGGTACGTCTTTCTTCTCTATCGACTGTACTTGGTAGACTTGCTGTCTTTCCTTTGGACTTGACTCTGGGTATATAATTGTTAATTGTAATCTGTTAATTAAAAAGTAATTTTATTTCTGCTATTTCAGCAACCCGGTCTAATGAAATTTAATTGCTTACTGCTATATCTGTCAGTTCAATGTACTACACGACAACCCTTTTTCCCTTCGGAGCTTTACCGCTCTTGGGAGGCCTCGCGGGTTCCAAGTGGTATCAGGTGTATTCGATTATCCTATCGGGTATATCTGGTATCCGGGATCCGGGTCGTCACAGTTGGTATCAGAGCGGTGTTCTGAGATGTTCGGAGTTCTTTTCTGAGCTATCAGAGCATTATTGTTAAGTACATGGGAATCTCAGATATGTAGTTACCAGAGTCGTTAAAGTCCAATACAGTCTTCAACTGACTTCGGTTTTGCGGTTCAGTGTCGCTTGGTTTTCGTGTATTGTCTTGTGTGTGCTGTTCTAGCACTGTGCGCGGTGATTTTGCTCTCGTCAGGGTGTGACGAGGTGCCTCTTTTCCGTTGTGATGTTTGTCTCGATCATGTCGTACTTGGCAGTGTTTGTCGGAAGGCTTGAATCTGCAATACGTTGTTCGAGGGTTTTCTTGTAAGTTGTTCAGGTTGCTGTTGACCTTTGGCCTTGGTCTGATGACCGTACACATTTTCACTTTGTTTTGGTCGTCCCGGCTTGAGTCTGTTCAGCTCCTGATGTGTCCTGCTTCTGTTGAAGTGTTCGACTAGATTCTGTGATTGAGAAGTTGCTCAGGCGAGCTAGGATTTTCCCTTCCGGGTGAGCTTTCGTTGTTGAGCTTGTTGCTTCTCGTTCCTTCTGGTGGAGTCTTTTCGAGGTTGGCCTCGGAATTGCTGTCTTAGTGATGCCTTTGTCCTGTGTCTACTTAAGTGTGGACAGCTTTACTCTGAGCCTGATTTGTTCGTCATTTTACGGTTGCTTGGCTTTGCACCTAATCCTTGTGTCGAGAGCTGTCGCGTGTCGTATTCTGTCGTGCCGTGTCCAATGGCCGATGTGTAGTGAGGGCTCATTTATCGTTTCAGGACGTGGAGGTAAGCTAAGATTAGCATTTTTCTTTGTGCTTTGTGCTGAAGCTGCTACTTTTCTCCTGTTGCACTTAGGCTCTTGTGATCGGGTGTTCGCTGGATCGGTGCTCGTGGCGTGTTATTTGCGATCTTCATAGATTACGATGGCGCCTGGTGTGTGCTGAGATGCGATTGCCGAAGTTGTTCTATTGCCTAAGTGCGTTCCTTGTGTGCGCGGCGGAAGCGTGTGGGTTGGCTACCCACTGGTCCAGGATCGTTGTTGTTAGATTCTGGTCGATCGAGAGATTTGCTTCTTCTCGATGTGACTTCGTCTTGGCTTCTTGTGCTTTGACTCTGTCTGTTGCCGTGCTGTTGCTGGAGTTATTCTGCTATCGGTATTGGCCTCTGCGAGTGTTGGGGAATTTGTCGGCATTCCTGCTGATTGAGTACCCTCTACTATGCGTTTCTTCTCGTGGGTGTTGTGCTCTCGAGGCATGTCTGTGGTCCTTGAGATGCGTTCCCCGAGATTGTGGCTTTCCTTGTCGTTTTCTCGTTGTTGTGGGTCTTCCTTGGTAAGCTGCTCTATGCATGACTTGTTCTCTATAGTCGTGTGATCAGCTACCATTGTGCCTTGATGTGACCCTGCTTGCAGTCGTGTTCCGTGGTTCTGTGTGCTATACGGAGCCGGAATCCTGCGAGTATCGCCGCTGTGTTGTTTTGTGAGTGTTGTTTCCGTATGATTTTGTGTTTCTGCCTTGGACCATTGTCTTGTCAATAGCTTGCCGTACTCTTCTTTCCTGGTAGAGTAGCTCGCAACTCGATCAGATTGTGTTGTCTGATGAGGACTGACTTGATTGCGCTTGTGGTCCAGTGGTGTTGTTGTCGTTGGCGTCCTGTGTGCCAGGTATTCCCTGCCGCCGTTGGCACCGGAGTCGATGATGTGGTCGAGCTTGCAGCTGAGAGGACTGCGTTTCCTTGTGTAAGTTGCTGCTTGCCGTGTTGTCGTGGTGTTCCTCGGCATCGGTTGTCTGTTGTTGTGGCAGTCGTGTCTCTATTTCTGGTGAGACGTGAACGACGTTGCCCTGTTTCGGAGGTGTCGGACTTGTGTTCACTTGCGTTGTGCTCTGCCCAGAGCGTGTGCTTGTGATGGTAGTCTGACTGTGTTCTTCTGAGCTGTGTTTCTCGAGATTTGTCTTGTTTCGTGGTTGTATCCGTCGGGTTGTCCGTCCCTGCTTCTTCCTTCTTGTTAGTCCTTAATTTCGAGGATGAAATTTCTTGAAGGAGGGGAGGATGTAATGTCCCGGATCTTTGCTGGATCCTTAGTGGATCTTTGTCGGATCTCTATTAGGTCTTTCGGATCCTTTTTGGAGAGTTTCGGATCGCTTTTGTAGCTCCCGAGTTGAGTTTTACGATCCGTGTGGATTTTTCTCTCGTACTAATTACAGAACCCTGCGGTGAGTTTATTTCTCAATTCATCGACTCGTGGACGCCGCAGTTGCGATGTACTATTCGAGTCGATCGTTTCGAGTATTTTTGCATAGTTTTCTGAATTAGGGCATTTTCGGCGCATTTTACGGAATTTCAGAAATTAGATAAAATTTCTAATTCCTTTTTTTTTATAACCCCCCCTCTCTCTTCTCACTCACGCCCTCAGTCCCTCTCTCTCTCCCGTTCTCTCTCGTTCTCTCACTCTCTCGGCTCCGGCTACTGACGGAGGCGACCGTGGGCGAGGTAGCGACGTCGGGGAGCTGCTGAGGCGCGTGGTGGAGCAAGGATCGGTGCGGTTTGGGCGCGATCCCGAACGGTGGATTCAAAGCCGGCGGTTCGGTTCGCGATGTGGTTTTCGGAGCGGTTTAGTCGCTTCGGTGCTCGGTTTCTTCGGTGGAGGTAGGGAGATGGACCGCCACTTCGTTCAGCACGTTTTCCCTACCCATGCGTGCGATTTGGTGCTCGATCGGGAGAGGTTGGGCCGAATTTGTGAAAATCGTAGTTTTTGAGGTTTTCAGGGTTCGCCGGAAAACGACAACCATTTGCGGCGTGGTTAGTGTCAAAATGACCGCTGGGATGTCTGGATCCCATTCACGTCAGTTCCGTGTCGATCGGTTGTCATTCGGGGCCGGTGGGAGTCCGGGAACCCTGGTGACCCGTTTTGGGTCGATTCGTCAGAATCGCCCCGTTCTTGCGTTTTAGCGCGTGCATGTGGGCTTTTTAGCCTCCAGACGTTATTTTTCGACGTTTAGCTTTGTATCCCCTCCGCTTCGGCGTGTATGGGGCGTGGAACGGGCCGATTCGGCGTTTCCACTGTTTTCCCGCCGTGGTCGGTGTAGCGGTCGTTTCAAAGACCGTCACAGTCTCTGACGGCCCTACGATAGACTGCCACAGGCTCTGGGCGTTTCAATTTTTGTGAGGCTGTGGGAGTGTGAAGGTCCATCATTGGTGCGTCACAGCCCTCTGACGCATCTAGGTAGGTGCGTCACAGCCATTTCGTTTTCTTGAGGTTCTGGTCAGCCGGTTGCCCTGACGGCCCAGTCCTCATGCGTCACAGCCCTGTACCTTCCTCGGGCCGTTACATACTGTTTGACCGGATTTGACCGTGTCAGTCAGTTCGTGTAGCGGTCGTTCCCCTGTGCGTCACAACCTTGTAACGCGCCTGTCCTAGGCCGTTACATGCTGTTTGGCCGAGTTGGGTGGCTATGTCGGTTGGCTCTAACGGCCTTGCCCCCATGCGCCAGGGTGCTGTAACGCGTCCGTGTTGGACCGTTACCTGCTGTTCGACCAGTTTTTAAGCTTGGGCCTGTTGGCTCTGACGCACCTATCCTGGTGCGTCAGGCTCGTGTAACGCGCCTGTGGTGGTGCGTTACAGCCCTGTTGTGGTCGTGATGGCCGTTGGGTGGTTCGGTGTTCGCCCGTGTGTTGGGCAGTCGTAGGTTTGTGTTCTAGGGCTTTGTTTGTGTTGCAGTGATCTTCTGGATCGGTCGGGTTAGGTGACTGGGTGCGGTCTTTTCCCTGACTGCGACAGTTCCCTAACGACGCAATCTAGAACTGCCAATGCCCTTGCCTCTGGTTGCGTGGCGGCTGTTCCTTGACTGCTGGGTCTGCCTAGTGGTTGAATGACGGTCCGTTTTGCCAGAGCGTTGTTATTGCCGTTTCGGTTTCTGCTTGTCTTGGCTTGGTCTCGTGGTTTCCCCGTGACCCGTGGGTGTCTGTTGACGTCCTATGAGGGCAATAACCATGATGGGACAGCCAAGAGTGCTTGTGCTTGCTGTGTGTGGGTCTGTGCGTTGGTTGTTTGTGTCGGTGTTGTCTGGCTCCGGTCAACCGGGGGTTACCCAGGGGTTGACAGGTGGCTTTGTGTGTCTCGGCGGTTCTGTCCAGCTCGAGACATTGGTTCTGGATGCCTCGAGGTGTCATCTTACCTCGGTCCGTGTGTCCAGGTGTGCGGAGAGTTCTCGGTGTTCTCTCAGGTCTCCGTGCGTTATTTTCTTGCGGAGTGTGTCGTTTCTGTGGCTTAGGAGTTAGACCGATTGGCGGCTTGTTGCGCTGTTTGTGACGATCTTGCCTTTGAGTCGTCCGACTCAAGGATCGTTGCACTGGTAGGTCTAGTTGCCTTGTCCTTAGTCGGTCGGCAGTTGTCTGTACTGCCATTGGTGCTTGGAAGTACGGGTGACAGTGTCTGTTTAACCTGTCTGTACTTCGGCACTTGTGTTTTGGGTCTCTGTGTTCGTGAGCCTCCACTTTCTGTTACCCTCGACTTTCAGTTGTCGACCCACCTCAGGAGTGGTGGGAGGGGTGTTCCCGTTAAACGGTTCCTAAGCTAGTTCCGTGGGCTCCCGGCTCGGTGACCGTAGCGTCCTACGGGGGGAGAATACTAGTTAGAGGCCTGGCTTAGGCGAGAGCCAGTGTGTGCACACGTGGTTAGGGGCTTATGGACGAGGCGCCGACGGGCGTTCCCCTGACTAGTTACTCGAATTCGGTTGCTGTTCTGGTTTTGGTCCGGTCAGCGTGTACTGGAGTCTCCGCCTGTTTGGTTAGGCGTTGTTAGACTCGGTACGTGGAGTGCAGCATAAGACGTCAGTGGACGCAGCTGGCTATGGAGAGGCACTCCTGTCACGTGACACGTGACTCTCGGCTTTTCTGTGCGTCGCGACCTTCCCGGGTTAGCCTTTCTGTGGCTGTACTCGAGGTCAGTGTTCTGTCGCCTCCGCGACGTTCTGGTCGTGCGTGGGGCAGTGTGCACGACGTCCTGGTCGTGTTGTCGGTCTAGGTTTTCCTAGGCTTTCTTGTTGTCCTTGCGGGTCTTCGCTTTAGGCCTGGCGTTTTGTCGGCAGATCGGCAACTCCTGACCGTGTCAGCTCTGAGTCACCTTCCTGCTGTTGCTTGGAGTAGTCTGGGGTGCCGAGGTTAGTTCGGTAGCCGTTGTTTGGCACAGACTCTTCCCCCTCTTCCTTAGCTTGCTCCCTACTCCTGCTACCCGTCTATTCCTTTACTGCGTTCTAGTGTAGACTTACAGCTTTCTAGTGTAGCTTTCCTGTTTGGCTACTGCTGTCGTTTACCTGCAGTTTTAGCGTGTTACTGCGTGTTTTTCAGTGGGGATCCGCGTGACCCCTACTGAGCCAGTGACACGAGACTCACCCCTGCTTTTCAGGTGGGGTGATGTTCGCTCTGCTTCCGTGGCTCCTGGGTTTGCGTGTTGTCGTGGCCAGCTGGTACCCTCGTCGGGTTTCCCCCGACTCTGTGGTACGTCTTTCTTCTCTATCGACTGTACTTGGTAGACTTGCTGTCTTTCCTTTGGACTTGACTCTGGGTATATAATTGTTAATTGTAATTTGTTAATTAAAAAGTAATTTTATTTCTTCTATTTCAGCAACCCGGTCTAATGAAATTTAATTGCTTACTGCTATATCTGTCAGTTTAATGTACTACACGACAACCCTTTTTCCCTTCGGAGCTTTACCGCTCTTGGGAGGCCTCGCAGGTTCCAAGTAGTATCAGGTGTATTCGATTATCCTATCGGGTATATCTGGTATCCGGGATTCGGGTCGTCACACACTTCTTGTCGGTTGATTCCTATAGATTTTGTGCCTAGGCATTGCTTATGTGGGCGCTTAGAGACCCCAAGTGCACTTTAGGTCGCTTTATCGCCTTGACAACTATGGTATTGAGTTTGGTAGTCATTCAAGTTTTGGACAATTGTACTAAAATAGGTCAAAAGAGAGGATATTTATCACGTACCGGGGGTCTCCATTAAAGGTTTTTCTCAGAAAGCAAAATATCCATTTAACAAAGTTTGACTGTTTTGGTCATGCACTCACAACATCACATGAGACAATTTTGTTTGAGGGTACTAAAGTTGTGCTTATGATTCATGTCAGTAATGTGAGTAAAAGGAAAATCATTATGAATGAGAAGTTCTTGAATATGTTGGGCGTCGAGTAGGCATGGAATAGATTCAAAATTCTGCATAAGATAATTATTGATACATGGGTGGTAAAAGGTATAGTTTTTAAGGTGCCATAATTGAACATCAAACAAAATTACAAAGTTGAATTAAAACACCTAAGTAATTTCCTCTTGATCTATTATTGCAATTATCTTATTTGCATGTATATCCTGCCAATGGTAGTTATATATATATATATATATATATATATATATATATATATATATATATATGCATTTTTTCACAGCCACTATTCCATTGGACAGTGGACCCATTTGTACCCTAGTGGGGACTACTTTTATGGCATGAAGACTATACTTTGGTGCCTCCTTGTCATGTCGTTTGTAATTTATAACGTACGTCCCTTCGATGTGCAAAGGGCAAGACAGCTTGTATTCTCCACACAAGTCCTTATCGATGATTCCTTGAACCCCGCTTTGGTAGCTGGTTAAACCACTTCTAACTATGGGTTCCAAGTTCTGGTTGGGGAGGTGGGTTAATTTAACTCGTTCCTCTTCTCCCATTTTTACCCTCGTACGGCCCAGCCACCCCGTCGCGATCGAAAACTCTCATCCTCCTTCCCCATTCTCCTTCTCAGCTGCACCCCACCCATCTTCCTCTTCCCCCATCCTTACTCTCCTTCTAGTAGCATAGTTGTCAAGGCGGTCGTCTAGGCGACTAGGCGCCCTTATGGGATCAAGGTGCTAACCCATCTTTCTTGTCTCTCTATCTTTCTCAATTTTTAATATTAAAAAAATATTTTTTCATGTATCTTATTCATACTTTGTATACATGAGATATATATTTTTGGCTTTTTAAATAGGTTCCAAGGTGTCCCCTAGGCAATGTCTAAGTGGACACCTTACCGCCTAGGCGCTTATGTTCTCCATGGACGGCTTGGGTCGTCTTGACAACTATGCCCGACATAGAAAGCGGAGGGTTAGCATAGCTAGGCGTCACCATCGATGTCGATATAGTAGCTCGGCAGCAAGCCACGTGCCCCACTCGCCCGCCCACCAGGCGTCAGTGGCCACAGCATCAGCAATAGTAGTGGGAAGTTGATGCCTGCTCTCCATCGCCCCCCTCTCCGACGTGCCCCTTTGCCCTGGCTACTGTCTCTCCGATTTTAATGTCATGTTCATTAGTCGTCGATACCAAGCATTCCCCCGTCCCTAGCTACGTCTTCTGGTGCCAAGTGCTGGATACTGCCTGCTGATCATAGTTGTCAAGGCGGGCGCCTAGGCGCCAAGGCGCTCCTGAAAGGGCAAGGCGCTGCAGCGCCTTATTCACACTGGAAAAGGCGACCTAGGCGGTCGCCTAGGCGGGCGCGGCGCCAAGGCGGGGCCAACCTTGACCTGTCCGAACCGAATCTGACCTGGTTATGTACATTTAACTCTTTCTTTTTTATAATTTTCTTGATGTTATTATATTCTTTTGTAATTTTTCTGAACTTTTTACATTTAATTTTGAATCTTTTGTATTTTTTGTAATTTTTTTATACAACTTAGTTTTCTATAATTGCCACATAATTTAATTACAATAATTTCTTCATGTAATTTATTTTTTTTATTTTTTTATATTTTTTATTCTTGATTTATATATTAGAGGTTATATATTTTTGATTTTTTAATTAGTGGCCGAAGTGTCGTCTAGACGACGCCTAAGCGGACGCCTTGTCGCCTAAGCGCTTTGGGACCCCGTGAACGCCTTAGGTCGCCTTGACAACTATGCTGCTGATGCACCCCTCTGCCCCGCTCGCTCGTCGGTCGCCCTGGAGACTCTCTCTCTCTCTCTCTCTCTCTCTCTCTCTCTCTCTCTCTCTCTCTCTGATTTTACTGTTCATTCCTTGGTCTCATGATTTTACTGTTCATCCCTTCATTTTTGGTGAAAAAAATTACTGCTCATTCTCATTTTCACCATGGATGCAAACAATAACAATAACCATGGGCATTTTTGGTAATTCTGCACCAAAATAGCTGGGTTAACCCAAACCTTTATCAAATCACAACCCCTAGCCACCTGGTTAACCCCGTGAGTTAACCACCCTGCTCTCAAAGGAAAATAGGTTAACTCCGAAGCAACTTAACTGTGATTGGTTAACCCGGAGCCGCTACCAAAGCAGGGCTGAAAGTTTTTTTTGGCTCTCCCACTACTCTCAAGTTTTTCAGTCAATTTTGAATAAGTTCAAAATTCTCATCTTTGCAACAACTTCAAATTAACTCACTAGTTTCATGGATGCACTGCCACATTTCAAGTTCATGACGTTGACATGTAACCTGCTGAAGGCTGAACTATTTTCTTTATATAGTGGCTAATTTTTCTTTTCAAGAAAGGGAAATCAGGTATTGCTTTTCTAAATGAGATGCTAGAGAACACCATCTTTTGGCTTGTTGCTTGAATTGGTCCTTCAAAAAAGTCTGGTTCATTGAGGGCAAAAATATGATGCAACTAGCTTTAAAGAGCAAAGTTTTCCATACGAAACACTAATCACATCAATGTTCACTTTTCTTAACATTCATATCCATTTTGCCTTTGTCCCACGTTTTTCCTTTCCCTTTATTTCGTTGTTATATTTGATCGGCAAAGGTATGGATGAGATAATGTGTTTATGTCACCTTGTTTCTGTAGGGGTTGTAGCATCTTGGTTAGGCACAATTTTGATGGACGATAATAGTACATTCTTTTATTTCAGGCTTCTAAAGGAAAGGTTTCAACTTGTCCTCTTTGCAAGGCCAACTTCACAAGCATTACCAAGGTTGAAGGGGCTGCATCTTCTGATCAGAAGATCTATTCTCAAACCATTCCGTGCTCTATGTCAGTTGTCGACCTCTGTGGATTTCGTATTGACCAGGATCACGGCATTGGCTCTCAGGTGAATGCGTGATCCATAGCATCAGCCTAGCCGAAAAACCAAATACTCTCTACCCCATCAATTTGCAGAATTTATATATTTAGTCCTCACCTGGTATCATCAACATCGTCATTCTATCTTCTGATAAGGAAATTGTCGGTGCTCATTAGATTATGGACTTAATTCTGTTCTTCACTGTTTGTGGGCATGCGGCGAACTGGTGACCCACCTTAAGCAGTTATGTAGGGATGCCCTTGCACTACAATCGTTACTGCATATTACTTGCAGTTTTACGGGCTTTATGAGTAGTTAATGGAGATGAAATATACATTTTAAAGATTCATCCTGTCACTCATAGCATCTATTTAAATTCATCAAATTCTTTATTTACATCGTATTGTTTGGTATTTGGGCAGATCCTTAGATGGTTCTCATAACTAATTTCATTTTATTATACAACTTGTGTAGCCCCCGGAGTCGGTCTGCCATGAATGCCACAACAGTGAACCCGAAGATCTCCTTTTGTGCTGCCATCTCTGCAGGAACCAGTGGGTACATTCATGCTGCTTGGATCCTCCCGTAGTCCCGTGGACGTGTGTTCATTGCAGGGACCTCCGGGTGCTTTACCAGTTCTTCCGCTAGTGCAGTTCTTCCAAAGCCATTGTATGCCATCTTTGCCCCAGCCCAGATTTCGTTCTTCTCCTGTAAGAAACACATGTAATTGACTCTTGCGATGTTGAATAGGAGTGTGTAGATTTTTCTCTTTCAGAAGGCTAAGTATAATCTTTAGAAGTGATCTAATGATGTATGACCTCGTGAGGTTGCTGCAAACTAGTTGACCAACGTTTCAAATCTCGTTGAATTTACAAAGTCACGTAAAACTTGTTAAATCATGCATTTGTTTTCAAATCTAGAGGTGCTCGGTTCACATGTTTAAAAGACAATTAGCAATTTTTTTTATTGCGATGAACTTTCAAAGTTTGAGGTTTCAAGTTACGTGGTAATTATCTTGACCCTTTTTGATTGCGAAATCCGAAATATACAGTCATTATAATCCCAAACCGAATTACACATCAAACTACCTAAGCCAAATTATTTCAATTTGGTTTAGTTTGATCTGAAGGAATTCTGGTTTTGTGTGCTTGCAATTTCCAAACGTAGTTTGGTTTCCTGAAAATTCTCCCAAAATTGTATCAAACTAGAAAAAACCTAACCAATAACTACAATGAAACCGAATTGTTCCACTTTGATATAGTAGTTATATTTCATTTTTTAAAATATAAGTTTGTTTATATTTTGTTCACAAAATATTGTCAAAATGGAACCCAACCAAATCAACCAAACCATAATCATCTTACTGACAAGTTGAACTATAAATTAGCTGAGTAATATATATATATATTTTCTGTAAACAAGCTAAGGTGTCTTAGGAGAGTGAACACCTCTTTAGAGAAGAGACATGTTCTCACTCTACCCAAACAACCCTAGAAAGAAATATTATTAATGAAAAATAATAAATGCAAAGTCATCGGGGCATTTACTTGAAGGTGTAACAGGCAAAAGTAGGTTATGCGAAAGAAGATTAAAGGAAGCTTACATGGAGAAACATCCTGTTTTATCTGATTTGAATGCCTCTTTTATATCACGAGAAGACTAGCCCAATCATGTCAAAATGAGGAGTGGGAAGTATAAGCATGATTACTCAATCTGTTGGCACGGTGATTGCCCTTCTTGTAGACATGCTAGATAGAGATCCAAGTCCAAGACATGCCTCGCAATAAGGATAGCCTTCAAGAAGGTAATGCTGTTGTCCCATACAGAAGTGTCACATTCCACATGTACATATAGATGTTGACTCTCACACTCCCCAAGCCATCAGAGCCATAGCCTGTGTCTTCAGATTGAAAGATAAATCATAAAGATGAGCAAAAGCAAATATAAGATGACCAATAGAATCATTGAAGACACCACCACTACCTTTTGCCCCAATACTCCCCATCAATATTTAACTTGTACCTTGTGACAATAGCCATTAGCCACCAGATGGCAGAGGAGGATCTACTGTGAGGAGGCACAGACAAGCCTCACATATGAAAAGTGTGAGCCTGTTGATGAGGAAGTTAGCTAGCATGAGGAGGAGATGGAGATAGAATCCAATGAAGCTGTTGAATGACTTGCCAATTAATGACTTTTGGGGAATGTTCTGCCCTTCAAACGTATGAGAGTTCCTGGCTTGCCAGATTTTTCAAAGAACATTAATAAAAATCACCCTACACATAAAATCTCTAATCGAAGAGGAGCTGTTGAGGCATAAAAAATCAGCTTTAAAAGTAGCACAAGAATCATGCTAAGGAGGTAGTAGACCAAAAAAAATCAGCAAAATAATTCCAGACAGAATTGATCATCCTCCAAAAAACAAATGCATGGCTTATTCTGCATGACCTAAAGGGCAGCAAGGACATCTTGAACATAGACAAATTCCACAATGCTAAATCTGCTGATCATCTGTATGGATAGAGTCATGCAGTAGTCTCCACATAACAGTAGAGTACTTGATAGGCAAGAAAGGAGACCATATCTTGGATCACACAGTTGAGGGCTGAGCAGTGGGGAGGAGGAGTCTTCTGAGAGATTTGGCAGAGAACAAACCACTAGAAGAGAGGCACCAGATGCACCTGTCTTGCTCAAAAAATAACTTGGAATTCGCAATCTCATAATAAACATCAAAGGGCAGCACAACAGCAAGAAGCAACTTCCAAACAAAGGTGGTTATGATATCGACAAGTAATACTTAATGCAAATCAGGGTTTGTAAATTTCTTGCAACTAATTGAAGGACAGGGCTGAAAGAAGATATATAAAGAAGATATGTTCGCGCTCACTCACCACGCCTCCCGTGAATTGTGTGAAGAATCACATCATTGGCCTCGTTTAAGCCATTTGATCGTATCTTCTTTCGATCAAATGGTTTAAAAAGTGGTCGGAGAAAGCTTTCTTTGTTACCTGTGATAAGAAATCAGTCCTCTCTCTCTCTCTCTATCAAATATGCAAACACGTAGCATAGCATATTGAAACTTCAGTGAAATTTGACTTGAACTCAACTTGGAATGGGATCTCTTGCACAACAGCAACCCGCCATGCTCATGGATTTTGAATCTTGAACCTGTTTCAGGACAAAATTGAGGGCCTATATTTTCTTTCTTTTTTTTCATTCATTCAATCAGATTTAGACCCAATTAACATTCTATTTTAGGGGGTTCTTTGATTTGACGTTAAATATCACAAAACACCCTAAAAATAAATTATGTCATGTCTTGTGCAAATATACTTCATTACAGTGGGCTACAGTGTTTTATGTCACAATAGACAGCCCAATAATTGACGCTGGAAACAGTTGTTTAGCTGAAAAATCCTGTCATTTTGTTGTATTTTTTTATTGGATCTAAGTGACCTCAGATTTATGGAATAAAAGTTGTTACACTGATCACGCGAACTAATACTAATTAGTTGATTGGCATAGGAGAGCAACTATATATTTATTCGTCGAACTCGGTGATGTCCTACTCAAACCCAGATCAATGGAAAGGAATTTGTTATATAGACTTAGAGTTAGACTCTTAGGCCCCCTTTGACGCGCGGTTAGGATGGCGGAGTAGATGTGAGAGAGCGATGTGGGCCCCACCGTTCTCTCACACACAACGCCGCTAACCTCACCCGGTTAGCAAACACGCCCTGAATCAATGTACATATGTAACTACTTATGGTGTAGAATACATTGTTGTTCTTGAGCGGGTGCTTCCTGAACAGAGAACAAGGCCACCTGATGTTGCGAACAACATAATAACCCACAACAAGTTGCTTGCCTATTCTTTACACGTCTGAATTAATGGGCTGTTATCTCCGCCAAACAAGTTGCTTAAATCTGCAGACTGGAGGAAGTCAACACCTCAAAAAAGAGTCAGAAACTGGGGCATTGCATAAGAGCAGGAGCACAGAATTTCATACTTCAGAAAACAGCTGCTGGTAATCCCACTTTATCTGAACAATGTTCACAGTACCGATTGGTTCACATCGAAAATCCCATGTCTGTACCGTTCAGATCTAACAACAAATTAAAAAAAATCAAGTGCGGGGGGGGGGGAGCACTTGGGCAATATTTGGCGTGTATTAGTTAGATCGATCAATATTGGGTATTGTTCATCCAGACTGATTGATCTCCAACAGTTGACTTGATGATTCCCAGCAAAGGCCTGCCCTGCACATGAGATGCAAGAAGAGATTAACCTTTGACTTAGTATTATTCCCAGCGTAGCCAGTACAACAAAACCTCATTAATTATGCTTCGAAACCCCTTTGTTAATCCATCTTTCTTGTGGGGAACTCAAATTAAACATGTACCGTCCTGGGGTTATCCTGTGCGAGAACAAGCTGGACTTCCTACCTCTTAAAATAAAGGGCAGCAGCAGCAGCCATGGACACTTCAACAGCCAGGAAGAAACAACTGGCACAGACATGCAGAATTTGACCTGCCCCAGTTGCTTAAGAATGCCCACCTCACCAATCCAATGGACCACCACACCCATTGCAGATATCCACCGTCCAAAGCAAATCATATGGTTGAGGAGCCAGTGAGGACGTCCGTGGTCACAACTGAAGCCCATCGTTTGGATGCATGGTCGTTCTCAGGATCCTCCAATTCATGTGATCATGTAAATTAAGAACCCACAAGATGACCATTTCTCTCCTGTTGTAGGCCAACAACCACTCGAAGGGGGACCTTCTTGGCAATCATCACCAAGTGCTGTGAATCTTCCCAATTTGTTTATATATCCTGATCAGGATCGATGAGGGCGTCAGAAACTTAAGTCGTCTGCTCCTTTCTTTGATTTGTAGCCATGTACCAATTAAGCTGAAGCAGTCGAAAACCTAATGCATGCCATTGCCATCCCTCCCTTCTTTGTACGTACGTCAATATAGCTGAGATCACGTACCTCTCTCAGCTAGCCTGTTCGCTCTTAATGAGCTTCTTCTCTAATTAGCTTCCCGTACGTTCCTCCTCCTCCTGCTTCCCGGCCTCTCCCATCTTCTCGATACCTCTTCGATCTCATGAAAAGGTTGCAGGCCATGAGGCTCCCCACGGGGAAGCCTCGGCATGTCATCCAAGCAGTGGCGCTGCTCACCACTGCCATCGTTTCCCTCACCCTCTTCCCTCTCTTCTACTATCCTCCCTTGGTCTATTCCTTCCAATATAGGACCCCATCATCTATAACAATGCCTTCCCTCTATGTTTCCTCCTCCTCTTCTCCTCCTCCTCCGCCGTTGCCACCTCTACCGAAGCAGTCACCGTCGCCGCCGCCGCCTCCGGTACCAAAGCAGCCTTCTCTAGTGGTACTTTCTTCATCATCGTCGTTGTCGCCGACGTCATGGCCGCCGCCGCCACCACCTCCTCCATCACCGCCACCTTCCTATCCGCCTCCATCGCCACCGCCTTTGCACCCAGAACAAAGTGAGCCGAGCTGGAAGGACGCACCCAGCTGGGAGTGCAACCTCTTCAAGGGGAGGTGGGTGCCGAACCGGGAGGCTCCTTACTACACCAACACAACCTGTCGGATGATCCAGGAGCACCAGAACTGCATGCGGTTTGGGCGACCAGACACGGAGTTCTTGAACTGGCGGTGGAAGCCGGACGACTGCGAGCTGCCGGTCTTCGACCCGGCTCGGTTCCTGGGGCTCGTGAGGGGGAAGACGATGGCCTTCGTGGGGGACTCCTTGGCGAGGAACCAGATGCAGTCTTTGATGTGCCTTCTGTCCAAGGTATGTACGTAGTTGGCATCAATATTTCTCCATGGTTAGTTATAATCTAGCAAGAAATTAATTCAGGAGGCCACATATGTATGCATGCCACATGAAACTGCACACCCTCCGGGAGCGTTCAGGCCCCCCCCCAAAATTGAGTACATGAGATATTCTGGGAATTACGGGTACTGTATAAGTGATAGAAAATCAAAAGACAATGATGATTAGGGCAGGGTTGTATTCAAGAACGTAAATTTAAAAAAATAATAAGATTTTTTGCATGAAAATTATTATTAGAGGTGAGTTTAAAAAATTATTCCTACAAATATATTAATAGACGTATCAATGGATTAATTCAAATAATACATAAATATCATATAAACGTGATTTTCTAAAAAAAATTAGTAAAAAGGAGTGATGTCCGTAAATAAATATAACATTTTTACATAATTTAGATTTGCCCAATTATATATTTGCCAATATATTTTTAATTTTTTACAAATTTATCTACCAATGATTTTCATACAAAAATTTCTCAATTTATGAGATAATTAAGGACAACATGTAGGTAAAGGCAAAAAAAGAATACTATAATTAATTAATCGTTATATTTTTTAGGTTTTTAGTGTTTGATTCAAATGTAGATGGTATATACGGTGCATACATACCCAACTTCCAAATTCTCCTACAATCTATTTTTTTTGGGGTTCTAAGAAAAAATGAGATTAGTGAAAGAAAAATTTTGTTGCTAATTTTTCTCTAATTTATAGTTAAAAAATTTAGCGATGGATTAACGATCGTTTAGTAACCGTCGTTAATTAGTCTTTAATCCGTCGTTAATTTTTTTAACTATAGATTAAAAAAATTAGAGATAAAAATTTTTCATCGTTAATTTTACTTTTTATTAAAGTGATATGATATATAGTCCGTTAAAAATTGGAAAAGTGAGAACGTCTTAGATGTGCATATATATATATATATATATATCTTCTGAAAAGAATTGCTCTCTCACTTTCTAAAATAGGTCCCACATGATGCGTGTGATGTATTCTTCTTCCAGTTTGGATGAAGTCCACACAACTAAAAAATTGTATCTCACAATCCATGGTGTACTCTCCTTCTAGCCATCCATGAACTTCATAAACCTAACCTCCATTAATTTTTTAGGTCTATATGAATTGATGACCCACTTCCTTTCCTTCCCTCTTTCCAACCTCAATTGTGCCTACTTCTTTCTTCCCTTTCCTCGTACACGATGTTAATTTCTTCTTTCTGATTGTTGATGTGTGAAGAGAAGTCCATTCCCTTACATGGTATTAATAGGTTACACTAAACGCATCTGAAATAAAGTACCTCTCAATTTGATGGATATTCTAACTCTATAAATTCTATGCTTGACCAAGTTGTGGAAGCTGAGACCTAAACAAGTAAACCAAAAGAGCTTTTTTAGTTAAAACATTAATCACAAGATCGAGTTAGGTACGAAGATTGCCCGAATCAACATATGGCCGGTGATGAACTCTCATTTAAAGCTCCGTTGTTAGAGTAACATCTAAGGTAATTTTGAAGGATTGCAATTGTGTCGTGTCATTTTACATTTTCACACTTCATTCATTTATGTATTATCAGCCGCAGTAGTAGAGTTTTATCTTAATTATTTAGAGTCGACTATATAAATTATATTTCGTCAAAGATTTCTATCAAGAACTATATTCATATTTAAACTCAAAAAATTAATGTCATTCTTAATAACATCTTACCGTCTCACATAGCATAACATAATTGTTTCATTCTTTTATGTATGCATAACATAATTGATGGGGGAGGACCACGGATGCGTTGAACAGTCAAAGCCCTTGCCCATTGGGCACGAGATCTTGGGTTCAATTCGAGAGAGGGGGATAAGTATTCGATTTTACACTCAATTCTCGAGAGATGTAAAACTCAAAATTTACTAGTTGAACAATAGTTAAAAAAAGATTTGAGAATAGGCCGTATCACTCCGCTAGATTCTCCGTTATCTAAAAAAAAATGAGAACATATGTCTTCTTAAATTTCAATCTAGGTCGTCCGACTCATCCTCGCATTGTCACTCCGCTAGATTCCTCGTTATAAAAAAAAACACAATAACTCTGACCTGCGTGATGTGTGACGGTGTGATAAGAGGAAGATGAGAGGTCCACTTTTTAGGAATGACATATGCACTATATATAAAAATGTGTGTCATCCCCATATCATATATCATCCCTACTCACTCAATTATGAAACATCAGTAGTAGCTTAAGCTTCCGAAGATTAACTAGTAAAAGCACTACCATATCTATTTAAAACATTCATTTCCTTACAGCCACTAACACCATGCATCTCCCAGAAAGCTCAACAAAGCGAGCTTAATCTTCAACCTCTTAATTATGATTAACGAAGCTAACAACATAACCTCTAGTCATATCCGTTATTAATTTATCAAATACCACACGTATCAGTATAATATGGGATTACTTGTGGTAGTCTCTAAAATTTCTTCTATTGACATCATATATTTCCAATGTTCTTTGCAGGTTGAGTACCCAAGAGACATTTCATCCTCGTCTGATGAGAATTTCAAACGCATGTTCTATCAGACGTACGATTTCACCATCTCCATCTTTTGGTCCCCGTTCTTAGTCAGAACCGATGGGCCCGATCGAGAAGGCCCATTGGGCCTTTGGAAGCTACACTTGGACGAGGTTGACAAGAAGTGGATGGCCCATATCAAGAGGTTTGATTACGTGGTCATCTCAAGTGGGAACTGGTTCACACGCCCATCGATGTACTACAGGAGGAGGAGACTTGTGGGGTGTAACTATTGCCGAAGCAATAAGGCCCCCGTGTTAAGCCTGTACAATGCTCATAGAAGAGCATTTAACACGGCTTTCAGGGCCATCAACAGAGCAAAAGGCTACAAGGGGTTGACGTTTCTAAGGACAGTCTCACCCCAACACTTTGAACATGGGAAATGGAACGAGGGAGGGGATTGTCCAAGGACAAGGCCTTACCAACGTAATGAAGCAAGGATGGACGGCATGGACCTCAGGCTTTACAGGGATCAACTGCATGAGTTCAGGGAGGCAGAGAAGGTTGGGAGAAGGCAGAATTTGAAGTTCAAGTTGTTGGACACCACACAAGCCATGGTGTTGAGACCTGATGGCCACCCAAGTCGTTATGGGCATTGGCCTCAAGCAAACTTGACCATGTATAATGATTGTGTGCATTGGTGTTTACCAGGACCAATTGATATGTGGAATGATATGTTGCTTCAGATGTTGGATGTATAAAAATGCCAATTTTTTTTTTTGAAACTACAAGTGTGGTTTTCATATTCTTTTGGGCCCGTTTGATAACGGGTTAAGTCCGGGTAGGATAGGTTAACCGAGGTCGGGTGAGCTATTCCTTGTTTGACATTTTTTTTCTTAATCGGGGTCGGGTAGGGTTAAAGTGGATTAACTCATTAGTAGAAAATAAGTGAAATGAGTTAACCGATCCCGGTTAGGATTAGAGGTCGAGTGGGCCACCCTGAGTAGGTCACCCGCCTCTAACCTACTCCGTTATCAAACTCGTCCCAGGGATTTTTAGATACTGTTTCCCATATTCTAATATGTTTAGGGATTAGAGTCTTGTAACATTTATTGGTAATTCTACACAATCTTTAACTACTAGGTGAATACCTAAGGAAATTAGGAAAAATCCGTCAACAGTCTTGGAAAGATTCCCTAAGAACTTGGGGACATCGCAAGGGGTTATACTTGGAAAACAAGAAAAACTCCAATAAAAGGACTACAGGTTGAGAGCCAGCTTGAATGCAGAGAAAAAAAAATTAATGGGGAGCATTCAGAGATAAATACATGCCATTCCTCATGAAACCACAGATACTCTTGACTTATGTATAACCTTAGAAGCATCAATAACCTGCCTAATTAAAGAGCTGATGTCCCTAGAAAGGCTAGATCTAACAGGAAAAGGCTATTTCTTTAGGATGTGCCAATGAAAATACAACTTTAAGAAATTATTAAATTCAATCCTCTGTATGTTAAACTCTTTTGACTAATAAATCTCCTAATCTTACTAGAAGATCGAGAAGGAATTCAGTCTACATATATTTTTTCATGTTTTTTGCATGTCTTGTTACCAGTGTCTCATTTTGACATCAACTGATGGTATTTAAACAGGTAAACAATAAATTGAGACGCACTGCGCTTTTTGTCATACTCGAGATGAATCATCTGAGTTTATATCAGATGATTCCCATTAAATGTGACAGATGTTGTTAAAAAAGTGTGATACTATAGTGCCACTTTCAGAGCTTAAAAAGAGAGAGTTATCAGAACCCCGAGCCGTAGCGTGGTGGTTCACCCCCCCTAAGGGTGCGGGCCTCCGTCACGAGGTGCGAGTTTTCCGCTAATCTCTCCCCCTCAGAAGAAGAAGAAGAAGAAGAAGAGTATCTATAAAAAAAAGTTAAAAGTCCATAAAATAGTTGGCCTTGACAATGACCATTGATCAGAATATTCTATGTAGATTAAGGCAGGAAAGTGAAAACATGTAATGTGTGTAACATTGAGTATATTGGGTGTGAATATCCTCTGCCAACTATTACATAGACATCTTTGTGCTTTAATAAAGAAAATAATCTTTTTCCTTAGATTGAAAATCTACCTCCAAATAATATATATATATATATGAACACAAAAGCTAAAGGCAGCATTTGTCCCTTTGGAAACACACTAATTTTGGAACTAGAAAAAGTCGGAGCGATGCCTAAATAACGAAGAGTATCCTTGCAACAGTCTCATATTTTTCTCTTCTACTGAAATGAACATTCCATCCATGGATGGACTATCTTAGCATGTTTCAGCTAAGGGTGGTGGTGGAGAGTGGACATCATGCTGAGGGCAATATTCCCATGCAGAAGGGAGTATTATGTACAGTTGCATTCTCTTGCAACGGCAAATTTACAATCTTAAATGTAACAAGTGAATATACGCAAAGTCTCTTTTACATGCATACCAAAGACACCCGATTGACTTGTTCTTCTGATTACAGTCAGGACCAGGAACCATCATTCCATATTTGAAACATTTGGGACAATCGTTCGACGCAATCAGGTACTTCATGGCGCCCTTATGAAGAGTGGCGCGAGCTCTTCATGCCAGTGTCTGATACTTCAACCTTTGCAGAATATCAGAAGCCAAACCTGTCACAACTGTTACCAATGAATCATATGGAACGAGCCATGTAGCACACAAATGCCTTTCTAGCAAGAAAATTTTAAGCCGGAAGCAGAGCCAGTGTGGATAGGCAAGAAAAGGTGCAGTGGAATTTCAACACCACTTACAAACCCAACCACCGGGAGATGGATCTGTATTGCTCAACAGACGGGGCATCTTTTATAAATCTTCACTCTGTCATGTTAGGGTTCAAATGATATGACATGTATTAGTTGTAATCAGATGTGGGTTCACTCTTTAAGCAGCACATTGTCCATTGTATCGATACGCAGCATGCACTCATGCTTGTATGCATTTGCATACTACAAAGGTAGAAGTACAATGAGAAGAAGATGGTCACAGAGAAAATCGTACAAATGGTACAGTTTTCACATTGAGAAAAGAAAAGGCACCACTTCTCATCCCAAGCTGAACGAAATTTCCATCAATGAGTAAATAATAAAATTTAAAGGATAGAGCAAATGACTCCCTGAAGTTAAATGGCTACCAGAAGAAAACCACAAAGCTAGTTTCTTACTTGTCTGTGCTTAGTGTGGGAAGTAGAACATGCATGCCTAAATCCAATGCCATCAGTTACCCTTTAATAACTACTAGATGTGCAATCATGTTCGAGCTTATTATTGGTCATTTCATCTACCGGCAGCCTGCTAGCTAATAGTTATGACCTAGCACTTATGACTATGTGTCTCTACTTTCTTCTTCACCTTAAGATACCAAATCACATAAACTTCATCAGCCCAAGTTTTCCTTTCCTTTTTCATGCACTAATTGTTGTACTAGAAGTCTAGAGTGTCCTTTTGCCTAGATATGAACCACATTATCTTCTTTCCCTAATTCATATGATAATGTGTCTCAGATTAGGGCAGTTGATGTTCACACAAACAATACATAACGGGAATGTTTTATGACAATTATTCAACTCCAACACTCTACACATAGGGGCAAACTTCCTGCGATCAATAATCTTGGACAAGTAACGTATGTTATTAGTTCCTTAGCCAGATAGTACAAAGCTACCTTGACAACTACCATTGAACAACTGGCAAAGTTTCTTCTAGAATAAGAGTCAGTCTTCCTATAAAAGAATTCGATATTAGCTAGCAAAGTCATCTTTAAAGTGAGAGAGAATTTCACTAAGCAGCTATTCAGAAACAACCATGTAAATACTCATGAAAGAGAATCAAGACTCAAGAGGACATCCTGAATTTACAAACCGCGTTGGGTATTGTACTTTGGTAACTTTACATCTCACCACTGATCACAGATAGAGTTTACATCGAGAATCTCTAAGTAGATAACAAGGTGATGTTAGCCATTTTTCATGTGTTTTTCTAAAGACAAATATGGTGGAGCAGCTAGAAACAGCATGCTCCCAGGAAAATTACTTTGGAGGGAAACAATGTCCACAACGGTCTTCAATAATCAGTACTATACAAACAACAAGCGATTCATCCATAGGAAGAGAATTCCAATGTGTCTGAACTCTGAAGTTTTCAGCAATGGCAGGATAAGGGGGACAGACAACAGTCACCAAATCTTTACATCCAGTGTCTAGAAGAACTAGAAGCTGATGAGACACCAACCACTGCACAACACCAAGTTTAGAAACTTACAGTGGAAACCGGAGCTCCTCCAGCATTATCTACACAGAGGTTGAGGCCTGTACAGGAGGAGGACGAGAAGCCATTTGAAACCCGCCCACAACAGACGGGTTCTCCACCACGTCCAAACCAACCCCAGCTCCAAATTGCGCCGGCTCGTTCGCCGGAGTGGCCCCGCCCTTGCCGACACTAGCATTGGTCCGGCATATCGGGCAAATCGAGCTCTTCAGCAACCAGGCATCTACGCACTGGGCATGGAAACTGTGTCGACACGCTGGAAGCAATCTGCACTTGTCCCCAGTCTGGAAGCTGTCCAAGCAGACGGCGCAGTCGCTGGGGCCGCCGCCGCCACCCTTCTCAATGTCTTTGAAGTCATAGCAGGGCAGCATCTCGATGTCCTGCGGCGACAAGCCATGGCCCCCGCCAGGGCACCTCCCGCCCGTGGCGATGGCCCGGAGGCCCCTCCTGAGGGCCCTCCCAACGACGCAGACATGGATCAGCACCAGAGCCCCAATGCCCAGGAACAGCAGCACGACGGAGACGACGATGGCCATCACCATAACCTGTGTGGCGATGCCCAGAAGCCTGCCGCTCATCCTAACCGCAGGTACTGCCTCCCCCCGGGCATGTCCGCCATGGCGCCAGCCCCCCCAAAACCCTAATCAGATCTTGTTCCTCGATCGAACCGCTGCTTCATCACACGACACCCAGATGCCAGTTCAATCCAACCGTGCAGAATTTCTCCGGGGGAAAGGAGAAAAAAAAACTCTGCCTTTAAAGCTAAATTTAGACCTCCAGCTACTTCTGTTCGAACCCAGAGCGGGAATGAAGAGGAAGATCACGAAGGAGGAGGAGAAACCCTCAACTGGGTCACCCCAGATGACAGCGCCAAACTGTTTTCTGCTGCTTCCCCGCCTTTCCCGGCCTGTCCTAGAGGCGGAAGCTGCAACAGAGCGCAACAGCGCCACCCAACACAAGGAGGGGAGGGCGGGGGAGAGAGTGACAAGGGAGGGGGGGCGCCCGCGTTGTGGGGGTTTGGAACTGGTGGGCGAGGGAGGGGATTAGATGGAAGTGGTGGAATTCGGTTGGGGACGGGGCTACAGTGGAGGATACCGCCGCTGGGAAGGAAGGGAACCGAAGGCCCCATCTGAAGCTTCTATACCTTAAAACACTTAACCCAAAACTCCCAACTTTTGTCTGTTCCCCTGCCCGCCGCGCAGCATGAAGGAGAATGGGCGCTGCGGGTGAGGAAGATGAGACAAGAAGAACATCAACGTCAACCATGGCGGGCAGGTGGTCCCTGGGAGCGGCCTTCGGCTCTTCGGAGTCGCAACCGGGGGGGCGGGGGCGGGGTCACGTTCGACCGCGAGGGGGTGGCGGGTGCAGAGAAGTGAGAACAGAGCATGCGGTGGTCTTGCTGACGAGCTCACATCTCATCAACTCTTGATCTTGAAAACTTGATCACACAGGACATGACAGAAGAATGCGATCGGAGTCGGGTGTCTTCGGCCAAGGGGGGAGTCCCACAATTTAGTGTGAAATAGTCCATAATTAAATTATTTTTTTAATACGAAGAATGCTATTTTCTGACGGGAATTTGACCATGATCTATTTTTAGAACCACTTATTAAATTCTAACCTAGTCATTCAAAATTTGTGATTTTCCATCCAAAATTTAAAATAAATTAATTTGGATAGAAATCCTTCACGGCTGCCAATACTGCAATTGTGAAAATCTCTCTCTCTCTCTCTCTCTCTCTCTCTCTCGGGATAGAGGGTAAGGATGTAAATAGATCGAGTTCGACTCGGATAGACCAATATCATATTCTATCCGTGAAAATTTTATAAATACCATATTCGGATAGTACCCTATTATTTTCACGGGTATGGATACGGGTATATCCGTTACGGGTACGGATATATCTGCAGATATCCGTATCCGTCTATAAAACATGAGTCCACATTCACATCCAAGAGATTGTGAGATTTATGAGAATTAAAAAAAAATAAATCCAGTCAATTCTTTTCTTTCTAAAGTAATTTTTATATTTTATAAAAATATTCTCATAATTTTAGCAAGAAGTCTGATGCGGAGCGGATTGCACAAATTATTTTTGAAGATGTAGATTTATCAGGAGTCGTTGAAGAGATCCGAGATGAAGATTATTATTACTATTTTCTTCTATTTTCGCATTTAATTAATGGGTTATTTTTAGTTTAGAATTTATTTGGTCGATTATGTACTATTTGTTTATTTTAATAGTCGAGATAGGGTAGGTGTAAAAGTAGAAGGAAGTTGGGTTTATTTGTAAATTTGTTTCTCTATAAATACTAGTGTGCTAGCCCTAATTAGGGTTAATCAATGGTTAGAGAAAAATTGTGAAACACGTCTGTGTGTTTTCTCCTCCTGGCGGGATGCCAAACCTCCCTTCTCCTTCTGGCGGAGGCCAAACCCTACTCTGATTTCTTCCCGGCGGAAGCCGAACCCCCCCCCTCTGATCTTCTTTTTAGTTTGATTCCCGGTTTATTCTTCTTTCCGATCTCAGCCCCACCCCATCACTGCTCATTTATTCCTTTTCCTTTGCTCTGTGTTACCCACGCAACTTTCCTCTTCTCCCCCTGCGTTCCTTATTCCCCCATCTTAATCACATTCTCCACCACTGTAATCACCCTTGTTTCCCACTTCACTCTTAGTTAATTTTTCCCCAACCTGCCATTAAAGTTTCCACTGCAACGTGTGCTTTTCCCCACCAACCGTACCGTTCATCCTCTTCTCCTTCCCTTTTCTTGCGTTCTCCTCTGTGACTCACGGACACAGCGAAACCTCATCGTCGGAGCCGCTGCTGCAGTCCCACACCGTCGGCCACATCTGCCCGGCCACCGGCCCACCGCAGCCCAGGCTGCCACCGCCGCTACCGACGCCGTCCGCGAGCGGCCCCTCTGCCGCAACCGCCTGCATCGCTCCGCCGTTGCCACCAGCCGGCCAGCCGGCCAGCCGCCGCGTCGTCGTCCGTCCGCTCCGTGGGCCGTCCCCACCTCCGACGGTTTGCAGCAAGGCTGGTAAACTTCTGTTGATACTTGAGTCATATACCTCGGTCGACCAGGGACAAGGGATTTTAAGTTGATAAAACAAATCTAGTATCGGGTAATGATGCATATGAGGGATCAAGTGCTTACAATGCATTATTTAGTTCAGAATGTGTAATCCAAGCATCAAGGGTTACATGAACAAAAAATCATTTCTTGAATACACAGACACCGCAACAGCAGCATCTTCCTTTGAGAAACCATGGTGCCATAGTGGTATACGTACGGTGTAAGACATGATGTATTAAATTGATACCTTCACAAATATGTTGACTTTTGCCAATGAATAATCCTGTCTGATTTCTGAGCCAAAAATAGAGAAATAGTTGGAGAAAAGTAGAAATTTGAAGCACATTCTATGTTTGATAAAATGCCCACAAGAGCTCAAATTATTTTGATAGGGTGAAGCGCATTTGTCCTGCATCAGATTTGGTATCAGAGCTTAGGGAACCAATTTATTTTTATAAATTGGGATCCTTAAATCTCTTTATGAATCCCATCATGTTCAGTACAAGTGTGCGGATTCCTAATGGCCAATGGGCGAATCTCACTTTTGATGAAAGCCGATGGCTTAATGATATTTCTCAAGCTGTCGTTGATTTATTATCCCAGACAGATTATATTGAGATTATACCAACCGGTGATGTTATTGTGCAATTTTCTCGTGATTTTGGGAAAATAAATTATGTTGATGATGCTTTGGCAATTCCTTATCCTTCTGATGAGCTCAATATTATTGTGGGCAAATGTTGGTTGAAAAAACGTGGGGGCATGTTAGATCATTCTCATCCTGAAAGATACATATTGAAAGCTCTTCATTTTGGGAGAAGGTGTAAACTTTACTTTGATAACCCATAAAATGAGAAGATTGGGGCAACAAAGGGTCAATAAATTAGCTAATTCAAAGATAGCTATGGATCTGATTATGTCAGCCGCACCAGAACCTCAAATGACAAAAGAGGTTGATGACTCAGCCACATCTCCAGTTCTTCAGCAAGAATTACCTGCAATTGATGTCACCACTCAGCTTACTGATATGAGTCCCCATCTATTATTAGAGCAGCTTCCACTAGCAGCACTTGATGGCCAATCAGAGACCACCAATGTTCAGGATGCAGTCCCACAGATTGTTGATGCTTGGGATCATGATCTCTTCTTGCAGTCTGGATTGAATATGATGTCTGAGCTTCTCTTTGAGATAGATTCACCCTTAGTCACTATGGTTAAAATGTTTGATCAAAATATTTGGGATCAAATGCTCATGATTGATGCAGGGTTTGATTTGATTGCTGAGTCTATATTTGAAGCTGGTCATTTTCATTCTGATATGAATTCATTTCAGAAGCTAATTCTTGATTCGTGGGATCACGAGTTATTTATTCAGTCTGGATTGGATTTGATTTCAGATATTGCGTTTGAGGTGCCTACTGCACATGAGTCATCTCCAGTGGTAGTTCCTACATTTCATTCTGCATGTGATCTAGTAGAGTGGCACCCATCATTTGATATTCATTCAGAGATCTTGTTTGAATTATATTCATCTTCAGTCACCACAGGTCCACAGAGTTCATGTTCTCTTATTGGTGCTGATATGAAATGTTGTATGGCTCAGAATAATTTTGACATGATATGGTGCAATGTTGAAATGCATATTCGCAGACGTCACCAACTATTTGATCTGAATATTTATGTGGACTATTCGGTGATGAATGCTCCAGATGTTCCCATCTTCACTTCAGTGCTTCTTCATCATTTTAAAATTCGAGGTCGAATTTTTTCGAACAAGGGGAGATTGATACGGAGCGGATTGCACAAATTATTTTTGAAGATGCAGATTTATCAGGAGCCGTTGAAGAGATCCGAGATGAAGATTATTATTATTATTTTCTTCTATTTTCGTATTTAATTAATGGGTTATTTTTAGTTTAGAATTTATTTGGTCGATTATGTACTATTTGTTTATTTTAATAGTCGAGATAGGGTAGGTGTTAAAGTAGAAGAAAGTTGGGTTTATTTGTAAATTTGTTTCTCTATAAATACTAGTGTGCTAGCCCTAATTAGGGTTAATCAATGGTTAGAGAAAAATTGTGAAACACGTCTGTGTGTTTTCTCCTCCTGGCGGGATGCCAAACCTCCCTTCTTCTTCTGGCGGAGGCCAAACCCTACTCTGAGTTCTACCTGGCGGAAGCCGAACCCCCCCGTCTGATCTTCTTTTTAGTTTGATTCCCGGTTTATTCTTCTTTCCGATCTCAGCCCCACCCCATCACTGCTCATTTATTCCTTTTCCTTTGCTCTGTGTTACCCACGCAACTTTCCTCTTCTCCCCCTGCATTCCTTATTCCCCCATCTTAATCACATTCTCCACCACTGTAATCACCCTTGTTTCCCACTTCACTCTTAGTTAATTTTTCCCCAACCTGCCATTAAAGTTTCCACTGCAACGTGTGCTTTTCCCCACCAGCCGTACTGTTCATCCTCTTCTCCTTCCCTTTTCTTGCGTTCTCCTCTGTGACTCACGGACGCAGCGAAACCTCATCATCGGAGCCGCTGCTGCAGTCCCACGCCGTCGGCCACATCTGCCCGGCCACCGGCCCACCGCAGCCCAGGCTGCCACCGCCGCTACCGACGCCGTCCGCGAGCGGCCCCTCTGCCGCAACCGCCTGCATCGCTCCGCCGTTGCCACCAGCCGGCCAGCCGGCCAGCCGCCGCGTCGTCGTCCGTCCGCTCCGTGGGCCGTCCCCACCTCCGACGGTTTGCAGCAAGGCTGGTAAACTTCTGTTGATACTTGAGTCATATACCTCGGTCGACCAGGGACAAGGGATTTTAAGTTGATAAAACAAATCTAGTATCGGGTAATGATGCATATGAGGGATCAAGTGCTTACAATGCATTATTTAGTTCAGAATGTGTAATCCAAGCATCAAGGGTTACATGAACAAAAAATCATTTCTTGAATACACAGACACCGCAACAGCAGCATCTTCCTTTGAGAAACCATGGTGCCATAGTGGTATACGTACGGTGTAAGACATGATGTATTAAATTGATACCTTCACAAATATGTTGACTTTTGCCTATGAATAATCCTGTCTGATTTCTGAGCCAAAAATAGAGAAATAGTTGGAGAAAAGTAGAAATTTGAAGCACATTCTATGTTTGATAAAATGCCCACAAGAGCTCAAACTATTTTGATAGGGTGAAGCGCATTTGTCCTGCATCAGATTTGGTATCAGAGCTTAGGGAACCAATTTATTTTTATAAATTGGGATCCTTAAATCTCTTTATGAATCCCATCATGTTCAGTACAAGTGTGCGGATTCCTAATGGCCAATGGGCGAATCTCACTTTTGATGAAAGCCGATGGCTTAATGGTATTTCTCAAGATGTCGTTGATTTATTATCCCAGACAGATTATATTGAGATTATACCAACCGGTGATGTTATTGTGCAATTTTCTCGTGATTTTGGGAAAATAAATTATGTTGATGATGCTTTGGCAATTCCTTATCCTTCTGATGAGCTCAATATTATTGTGGGCAAATATTGGTTGAAAAAACGTGGGGGCATGTTAGATCATTCTCATCCTGAAAGATACATACTGAAAGCTCTTCATTTTGGGAGAAGATGTAAACTTTACTTTGATAAAGCCCATAAAATGAGAAGATTGGGGCAACAAAGGGTCAATAAATTAGCTAATTCAAAGATAGCTATGGATCTGATTATGTCAGCCGCACCAGAACCTCAAATGACAAAAGAGGTTGATGACTCAGCCACATCTCCAGTTCTTCAGCAAGAATTACCTGCAATTGATGTCACCACTCAGCTTACTGATATGAGTCCCCATCTATTATTAGAGCAGCTTCCACTAGCAGCACTTGATGGCCAATCAGAGGCCACCAATGTTCAGGATGCAGTCCCACAGATTGTTGATGTTTGGGATCATGATCTCTTCTTGCAGTATGGATTGAATATGATGTCTGAGCTTCTCTTTGAGATAGATTCACCCTTAGTCACTATGGTTAAAATGTTTGATCAAAATATTTGGGATCAAATGCTCATGATTGATGCAGGGTTTGATTTGATTGC
The DNA here is from genome assembly GCA_022559845.1 of Amorphophallus konjac. Classification (NCBI taxonomy): domain Eukaryota; kingdom Viridiplantae; phylum Streptophyta; class Magnoliopsida; order Alismatales; family Araceae; genus Amorphophallus; species Amorphophallus konjac. The sequence continues at coordinate 206,383,788 of CM040129.1, forward strand.
TGAGTCTATATTTGAAGCTGGTCATTTTCATTCTGATATGAATTCATTTCAGAAGCTAATTCTTGATTCGTGGGATCACGAGTTATTTATTCAGTCTAGATTGGATTTGATTTCAGATATTGCGTTTGAGGTGCCTACTGCACATGAGTCATCTCCAGTGGTGGTTCCTACATTTCATTCTGCATGTGATCTAGTAGAGTGGCACCCATCATTTGATATTCATTCAGAGATCTTGTTTGAATTATATTCATCTTCAGTCACCACAGGTCCACAGAGTTCATGTTCTCTTATTGGTGCTGATATGAAATGTTGTATGGCTCAGAATAATTTTGACATGATATGGTGCAATGTTGAAATGCATATTCGCAGACGTCACCAACTATTTGATCTGAATATTTATGTGGACTGTTCGGTGATGAATGCTCCAGATGTTCCCATCTTCACTTCAGTGCTTCTTCATCATTTTAAAATTCGAGGTCAAATTTTTTCGAACAAGGGGAGATTGATGCGGAGCGGATTGCACAAATTATTTTTGAAGATGCAGATTTATCAGGAGCCGTTGAAGAGATCCGAGATGAAGATTATTATTATTATTTTCTTCTATTTTTGCATTTAATTAATGGGTTATTTTTAGTTTAGAATTTATTTGGTCGATTATGTACTATTTGTTTATTTTAATAGTCGAGATAGGGTAGGTGTTAAAGTAGAAGGAAGTTGGGTTTATTTGTAAATTTGTTTCTCTATAAATACTAGTATGCTAGCCCTAATTAGGGTTAATCAATGGTTAGAGAAAAATTGTGAAACACGTCTGTGTGTTTTCTCCTCCTGGCGGGATGCCAAACCTCCCTTCTTCTTCTGGCGGAGGCCAAACCCTACTCTGATTTCTTCCTGGCGGAAGCCGAACCCCCCCGTCTGATCTTCTTTTTAGTTTGATTCCCGGTTTATTCTTCTTTCCGATCTCAGCCCCACCCGATCACTGCTCATTTATTCCTTTTCCTTTGCTCTGTGTTACCCACGCAACTTTCCTCTTCTCCCCCTGCATTCCTTATTCCCCCATCTTAATCACATTCTCCACCACTGTAATCACCCTTGTTTCCCACTTCACTCTTAGTTAATTTTTCCCCAACCTGCCATTAAAGTTTCCACTGCAACGTGTGCTTTTCCCCACCAGCCGTACCGTTCATCCTCTTCTCCTTCCCTTTTCTTGCGTTCTCCTCTGTGACTCACGGACGCAGCGAAACCTCATCGTCGGAGCCGCTGCTGCAGTCCCATGCCGTCGGCCACATCTGCCCGGCCACCGGCCCACCGCAGCCCAGGCTGCCACCGCCGCTACCGACGCCGTCCGCGAGCGGCCCCTCTGCCGCAACCGCCTGCATCGCTCCGCCGTTGCCACCAGCCGGCCAGCCAGCCAGCCGCCGCGTCGTCGTCCGTCCGCTCCGTGGGCCGTCCCCACCTCCGACGGTTTGCAGCAAGGCTGGTAAACTTCTGTTGATACTTGAGTCATATACCTCGGTCGACCAGGGACAAGGGATTTTAAGTTGATAAAACAAATCTAGTATCGGGTAATGATGCATATGAGGGATCAAGTGCTTACAATGCATTATTTAGTTCAGAATGTGTAATCCAAGCATCAAGGGTTACATGAACAAAAAATCATTTCTTGAATACACAGACACCGCAACAGCAGCATCTTCCTTTGAGAAACCATGGTGCCATAGTGGTATACGTACGGTGTAAGACATGATGTATTAAATTGATACCTTCACAAATATGTTGACTTTTGCCTATGAATAATCCTGTCTGATTTCTGAGCCAAAAATAGAGAAATAGTTGGAGAAAAGTAGAAATTTGAAGCACATTCTATGTTTGATAAAATGCCCACAAGAGCTCAAACTATTTTGATAGGGTGAAGCGCATTTGTCCTGCATCAGATTTGGTATCAGAGCTTAGGGAACCAATTTATTTTTATAAATTGGGATCCTTAAATCTCTTTATGAATCCCATCATGTTCAGTACAAGTGTGCGGATTCCTAATAGCCAATGGGCGAATCTCACTTTTGATGAAAGCCGATGGCTTAATGGTATTTCTCAAGCTGTCGTTGATTTATTATCCCAGACAGATTATATTGAGATTATACCAACCGGTGATGTTATTGTGCAATTTTCTCGTGATTTTGGGAAAATAAATTATGTTGATGATGCTTTGGCAATTCCTTATCCTTCTGACGAGCTCAATATTATTGTGGGCAAATGTTGGTTGAAAAAACGTGGGGGCATGTTAGATCATTCTCATCCTGAAAGATACATACTGAAAGCTCTTCATTTTGGGAGAAGATGTAAACGTTACTTTGATAAAGCCCATAAAATGAGAAGATTGGGGCAACGAAGGGTCAATAAATTAGCTAATTCAAAGATAGCTATGGATCTGATTATGTCAGCCGCACCAGAACCTCAAATGACAAAAGAGGTTGATGACTCAGCCACATCTCCAGCTCTTCAGCAAGAATTACCTGCAATTGATGTCACCACTCAGCTTACTGATATGAGTCCCCATCTATTATTAGAGCAGCTTCCACTAGCAGCACTTGATGGCCAATCAGAGGCCACCAATGTTCAGGATGCAGTCCCACAGATTGTTGATGCTTGGGATCATGATCTCTTCTTGCAGTCTGGATTGAATATAATGTCTGAGCTTCTCTTTGAGATAGATTCACCCTTAGTCACTATGGTTAAAATGTTTGATCAAAATATTTGGGATCAAATGCTCATGATTGATGCAGGGTTTGATTTGATTGCTGAGTCTATATTTGAAGCTGGTCATTTTCATTCTGATATGAATTCATTTCAGAAGCTAATTCTTGATTCGTGGGATCACGAGTTATTTATTCAGTCTGGATTGGATTTGATTTCAGATATTACGTTTGAGGTGCCTACTGCACATGAGTCATCTCCAGTGGTGGTTCCTACATTTCATTCTGCATGTGATCTAGTAGAGTGGCACCCATCATTTGATATTCATTCAGAGATCTTGTTTGAATTATATTCATCTTCAATCATCACAGGTCCACAGAGTTCATGTTCTCTTATTGGTGCTGATATGAAATGTTGTATGGCTCAGAATAATTTTGACATGATATGGTGCAATGTTGAAATGCATATTCGCAGACGTCACCAACTATTTGATCTGAATATTTATGTGGACTGTTCGGTGATGAATGCTCCAGATGTTCCCATCTTCACTTCAGTGCTTCTTCATCATTTTAAAATTCGAGGTCGAATTTTTTCGAACAAGGGGAGATTGATGCGGAGCGGATTGCACAAATTATTTTTGAAGATGCAGATTTATCAGGAGCCGTTGAAGAGATCCGAGATGAAGATTATTATTATTATGTTCTTCTATTTTCGCATTTAATTAATGGGTTATTTTTAGTTTAGAATTTATTTGGTCGATTATGTAATATTTGTTTATTTTAATAGTCGAGATAGGGTAGGTGTTAAAGTAGAAGGAAGTTGGGTTTATTTGTAAATTTGTTTCTCTATAAATACTAGTGTGCTAGCCCTAATTAGGGTTAATCAATGGTTAGAGAAAAATTGTGAAACACGTCTGTGTGTTTTCTCCTCCTGGCGGGATGCCAAACCTCCCTTCTTCTTCTGGCGGAGGCCAAACCCTACTCTGATTTCTTCCTGGCGGAAGCCGAACCCCCCCGTCTGATCTTCTTTTTAGTTTGATTCCCGGTTTATTCTTCTTTCCGATCTCAGCCCCACCCCATCACTGCTCATTTATTCCTTTTCCTTTGCTCTGTGTTACCCACGCAACTTTCCTCTTCTCCCCCTGCGTTCCTTATTCCCCCATCTTAATCACATTCTCCACCACTGTAATCACCCTTGTTTCCCACTTCACTCTTAGTTAATTTTTCCCCAACCTGCCATTAAAGTTTCCACTGCAACGTGTGCTTTTCCCCACCAGCCGTACCGTTCATCCTCTTCTCCTTCCCTTTTCTTGCGTTCTCCTCTGTGACTCACGGACGCAGCGAAACCTCATCGTCGGAGCCGCTGCTGCAGTCCCACGCCGTCGGCCACATCTGCCCGGCCACCGGCCCACCGCAGCCCAGGCTGCCACTGCCGCTACCGACGCCGTCCGCGAGCGGCCCCTCTGCCGCAACCGCCTGCATCGCTCCGCCGTTGCCACCAGCCGGCCAGCCGCCGCATCGTCGTCCGTCCGCTCCGTGGGCCGTCCCCACCTCCGACGGTTTGCAGCAAGGCTGGTAAACTTCTGTTGATACTTGAGTCATATACCTCGGTCGACCAGGGACAAGGGATTTTAAGTTGATAAAACAAATCTAGTATCGGGTAATGATGCATATGAGGGATCAAGTGCTTACAATGCATTATTTAGTTCAGAATGTGTAATCCAAGCATCAAGGGTTACATGAACAAAAAATCATTTCTTGAATACACAGACACCGCAACAGCAGCATCTTCCTTTGAGAAACCATGGTGCCATAGTGGTATACGTACGGTGTAAGACATGATGTATTAAATTGATACCTTCACAAATATGTTGACTTTTGCCTATGTTCTGTCTGATTTCTGGGCCAAAAATAGAGAAATAGTTAGAGAAAAGTAGAAATTTGAAGCACATTCTATGTTTGATAAAATGCCCACAAGAGCTCAAACTATTTTGATAGGGTGAAGCGCATTTGTCATGCATCAAAGTCCAAACTCACAAACTCAACAAGACGGACAACGGATTGAGTTCATGTCAAAATCATAGGCCTAACGTGCACAATAAGTAATTAAGAGCGAGTTCGGATCGGGTACGGGTTTGGGTGCACTAAATCCATACCCTATCCGAATATGAAACGGATATTTTAAACATATCCGAACCCGAATCCATATCCATTTATTCGAGTATTACCCGACCCATCACGGGTCGAGTGATACGGGTAATAGGATTTACGGGTATTTTTGACATCCCTAATAGAGGGGGGCCTCTAGTGCACTCTCTCTCTCTCTCTCTCGCTCTCTACACTTCACCCAGGGTGGGGTGCTCCACATATTGACAGGGGATGTGCAAGTATTTTCGGGTTTACATAGTTCTTAGAATTTTTTAGATAAAAATTATTATTAAATAAAAATTTATAAAAAAATATTTTCATAAATATATTAACAGACACGTCACTGTTTAACTTTGAATTGTGAAAAAAATGTCACATTTTTTTAGAGACAACATTTTTTATTAAAAATTTGAAAAAAAAAATTACGCTTAAATATCATTTATATCATATTTAAAATAACTTAATGATATATTTACTAATATATTTCTGTGAATAATTTTTTTACAAATTCACCTCTCATAATAATTTTAATATAAAAATCCTTAATTCTTAACTCTAGAAGTTTTCGTAATGAACTTAGAATTAAACAAATACTAGCCAATAGACCTCTTCTTAGGAAATCTAATCTTTAGACTAAAAATTCATTTGATACCATCTTTTTGGACCAAAAATTATATCCCCTTTTCTTTCTGATCATATTTGTCAATCATTTTTTGAGATGCATGGCCTGCAATATCCAACTTGGGTTCGCTAAATTTGATCTTGAAGTATTGAAACTTAAATCTTGCACCACCGAACTTGCCTAATCTTAAGATATTAAATGGCCGAATCAGGCTTGCAAACAGGGTGATAGAAACCTAACATCCCTCTCTTGATGTTGCGTATGATGAAATATTTTTTTAAAAAATATTACCATATGCAAAAAAATTAAATCTTATCTACCCCATTTGGATGATGTGGTCTTCTTTTTTCTGCAATTTGAAAGCGAGTAATACCAATTCTGTGTGGATAAATTTTTTTTTAAAGCGAGTAATAACAATTATGTGTGGATTCTTGAGTTGATAACCACAGATATGATGTCAACGGATGTGGATGGTGGTTGTTCCATCTTCATCTGCATTTTTGGAAAGGATAATAATATATTTTTTCCAATTCGTATTTATGTTTATTACTTTCTTTATTGTTTTTAATACTAAAAATTACTAAAAATCAACGTATAAAAGTTAAACTATTGGATATTATTAGGTGTAAGGTGGGGATGAAGACATCTACCGTAATGCCCTTCAAATCTGTGGGCATTTCCACTGTTCTTGTAGAGAGTAGAAATTGTTAGAGTATGTTAGTGTTCTCCGGTACTACAGGACATGTTACCATGTATACTCTCTATATAAGGAGCACTGCTCCTAGTAATAAAATATTTTTTTCCTTCTCTATATTATTTTCTGATGCATACTATGTTAGGTCTATTTCGGACAGATGATCTACCACGGAATATTGCTCTTATGTTGGTGGCAATCTTGTATCTTGACAGAGTAAAAAATAGAGTGTGGTAGCCTACTTTAAGTGCCGAAGCTGAATATCGAGTTATGGTACACTGCTTGTGAGATGTTATGGCTCCGGTCTCCTCTTCGAGATCTTAGTTTCCCTTCTGCCGAAACTACGATGATGCACTATGACAATCAAGCTACAATTTTTATTGCAAACAATCTTGTCTTCCACGAACGAACCAAACATATCAAGGTGAACTGTCATTTTGTTCGTGAAGCGGTGGTGTCCAAGAAGATAACAACCCCTTTTACTTTCTCGGAGGATCGGCTAGCTGATCTGTTTATCTCTTGCCTCACTGAGATTTACTATTTTATGTAACAAGTTGTGTCTTCTGGATATATATGCTCCAGCTTGAGGTGGAGTGTTGGACTATGCTAGTGTTCTCCGGTCCTACAAGATATGTTACCATGTATACTCTCTATAAAAAGGAGCACCGGTCCCAGTAATAAAATGTTTTTTCCCTTTTCCTTCTTCAACAGAAATTATGTTGTAGTCTGGAGGATCTTCTTGATTTCTTGCGGTGCTTCGTCAAGTTCAGGTCTACCAAACAATTTGCTGTCCCCTTTCAAGCCAGAAGAGTTTGTAGAGATAAGTACGAAAGCTAAGCAACAGACTTCCTGAGTACTACAAACAATTGCCCCAGAGTGGTCTGGGAATGTGATCAGGGCCCAAGAAACTAAAAGAAGTAGTATGAAATGTGTGGAAAATAGTGTGGTACAGCCAATCTGATGTTTTATAATAAGTAAAAAAAGATATTCTCTTCTTTCAGTTCAATACATGTAAACAAGGGGAAATATTGAGAGAGAAAGTATTTCCCAAAGAATCACTTTGCTCAGTTAGATGCTGGCATTAATGTTCCAACCTGGATCATGCTCATCACAGTCTCTATTGAAAGTATTTTGTACCTTTGCTAGTTTAATTCAGTTATCTTGAAGTCATTTGAGTCCTTTTTACATCTAGCCAAAAACTACATATTAGAGCTTTCTGGATATTGGTGAAGAAACTATGAGTTGTTAATGGAAGATTTGACTTGTATGTAGAACCTACAAGCTAAAAATAACTTTTGAATAAAAGTTTCAGCTTGTATTCAAAAGTTTCTTAAAACCCTTAAATGTTTCTTGAAATTCTTCTGATAACTTTGAGTTGGGCTTTCCACTGTTCTTGTAGAGGAGCTAAGGACATCAAAGGCTACATCAATAAGTTTTTTTGGTGACGAAGAATATGACGAATCAGAAAATCACAAGTCATGCATATCTCGAGAATTGAGCACGTCAATCGATAAAAAATTTTGGTGACGAGTACATCAAACGCTCGATCGATAAGTTGCCCACACAATTATGTGCCTTTGCAGAAGGCCATCTTCTCATATGCAAGTTTTAATTTCAAAGACTTGGGATAAAATTGTCATCTTCAGGAGCATATCAAAGCATCTAAACTTCTCCCTATCATTGTGGACGTATGTGAGAGAGTGCGTCTCCCTGACATTCTGTAATCCGTGATCTCAAGCATCACCTTCGCTGCACTCCCTCGACATGCATTCCATTAATTACTTAAATGTGTTCTTGCGGTGATTACAAATACCATCTTAATTGTATGATATGAGAGAATTTGGTTGGAATATTAGTTTTAAATGCTAATATTTAAAAAAATCTGTTGTGTTGATATTGGCCAATGCTAGAGGAATGAGAAGGTGGTAGATAAAGAGAAATGGGAGATTTAAGAGTAGAGAAAAGAGTCCTGAGACTCTCAAAGACTGAACTGTAGTATTTTAATATAAGTCTAAGGGCACATTTGATAAGATGAGTGAGAATAGAAGGATTTTGATGTGGAGATTATGAAAACATGTGAGCCCCGCTTAATTATCGAGAATCCATTTATTTTTTTCAAAAGCAGCCTAAAAAGAGCTTTTGGTGGGGAGAGAAAAAGTACATTTTTGTGTCTCTCTAGATTACAATGAGGAGATTTTGAGCATTAGATTTTAAAACGATACATAAAATGCACTTGTCTCTCTCATGTTCTCCACTTTCAACTCTAAAATGATTAGAATCTATTTTTAAAAAAGTGATACCAAACGGACCCTAAACCTATATTAAGTTTATACATCGATGTATTTAATTGATTTTTGCATATGAAAACTATTTGATAGGTGGGCTATGTCAATCATCTAATATGATGATAAACTAAGCACCCCATGATCTAGAAGACGAAGAAAAAGCTAGATGGTGGAAGACCGGAAGTGATGCACAGGGGTTAGAATCTAGAAAAGTTTGAGGATGGGATTTTTAAAATGAAAGGAGGGCCACCCATCCTTGTCATGTAAAGCTTTTTCTAAAAGAAGTGGTTCACCCAGCGTAAGTAAAGAACAAGTAACTGAGCTCACGAACTGTGAGCTACAATGCCCACGCGGAAGTTCCTGGGAGGTCCGATGTAACTCCCCAACCCACATTGGAAAAGAGAGCACCCCAAAATGACCATATTTTATTTCAGGGACTAGACATTTTCACAAAATAAAAATAAAAATCTCTCTCTCTACTTTTCTTAGTAGATGTATTAGGGTCACTTTGATAAAATGATAAGCCAGGTTAGGATGAGTTATCCGAGATGAGATGAATTGATCTTGATTTGACTCTTTTATCTTAATCGGGATCAGTTAGAGATAAATTTGAATTTTTTACTCTAATCAAAAGGGTGGAATAAAACACCCGAGGTGAGTTAGAGATGGGCCACCCGGGGTGACTTATCTGCCCCTAACACAATCCTTTATCAAAGTGACCCTTAAAGTGATTTGAGAGTGGTTGTAGTGGTAGATAACCTTGTTAATAGACAGTGGGTAGATCGGAGAACTTTTAAATTTGTGTTGGTTTAGATGAGTTCTTGACGGGGATGAATGAGAGCCGTTGGGAAGGGGAAGCCTTTTTTTTTCCTGGAAGCCACCATTTTTATTGCATTTGATGAACAAAGTAAAAAATAAATGTAAACCGAACTCGACCAGACCCGCTTCATATGATTGATTTCTATCCCATCACCTAATCCAAATTCCAACCTAAGTGGGGTTCTTATCAGGGCCGTCAGCCACATCCGTCAGGTTTGGGACCCCTTTCTTCTCAAGGCATGTAACTTATGCCTAAAAGTTAAAATTTTATTCACGAGTTAAGTGTATGGTAAGAACCTTCGAGTTCTAATGATCAAGACTTGGGTCAACACTGGTTTGATTTGGGGATATCTGTGACTTTTCCCGAGTTCTTTTACTAACATCGATTAAGACTCAAGCACATCTTTTAACCGAAACTGAATTAAGACGACGAAACACGTGTCTAAATCACACGAGTATGATTTCTCTTATTTTACTATCAATTAAGACTCTCTAAATCTTTAGAGATATACTCATTCCTAATATTATCTTTCTTAATCAATTAATTCTCATGAAAATATTGTACTATATTATAATATATTAGTCTTATAATTTGTTAATTTACTGTGGACAGCTTAACTGATGCTGGTTCTCCAGTTCTGTCCTACTATATTTTAAAGATTAGCTACATTGTTGTTAAGCACCCTGTGACAGTACTGACGTTGTACATGAAATATGTGCTTGTTCCTCCAAAAATGTTTGACTTGTGAGCTTTTGCTTGATGCTCATTCTGTTGGCTGAAGGAAACCAATTACCCAGCTTTGATTCTTGCAATTGCAGAGAAAGATGACATATCCCTTTTAGCTTTGCTGGTTTCTTCTTTATCTAGACTCCTTCCAAAGTTTGGTGAGAACTAGAGGAAGATGTCATAGCCAACTTGACCATGGCCACGTTTTAGGTGCAGGAGAACAATCAAATTGTGGACATTAGAAATTGACTTACGAGCCATATTTGTCCAGATGGTTCTATAGTTGCAAGTTTGCCAATCCCAGTTGCTCGGTTTGCTTCATGGATGGTAGAAAGCTGCCATACCCATTTTGACCGCCCTGCATCATAGGCATTGCCAGAATGCCAGGTCTGTTTCCATGCGCCGGTGCCACACAAGAACATTACTAGTCATTGATGTGCAAATTTAAAATTAATTTGTTTAGGGCATAGAACGAAATGCTCGAGGCAGATGGATCTCTTGACAAGAACAATGAAAGAGACAAAGGATGGCATTCCCACAGGTGCAGCAGCAGCAAAACATTGAACTAAAGAAATATTTGATGGCATGACAACCATTTTCCGAGTTCAAGAGTGATGATGATGTAACATATTTCCGGCCACTATGGCATCTCTATGAACAACAAATGCCTGAAAATAGTTAAAGAGTAACCAACCTCAACAAATGCTTGAAAATGCACCCATACGTATCCATGAAACTTGGAAACCAAGGCATGCCCCGGGTCTTATACCCCCTTCCCAAACTCAATAGATGCTCCAAGTGTAACCAACCCCCTTCAATGTACCGGTATTTACACATTCCCGATCAAAGCAAACGAGGGATATGAATCATACAAGCCTGTGTTCTAGCATCCCACAGCCAGGCCCTAATTTCCGACAGAAGTAACACGGAGGATCGCCTGAGCATCCAGAGGTGAAAGTTTCGACCCGCAGAAGTTCTCCCATGGATCGCTGGGCACAGACTGCTCACCTTCTTCAGCTGGTGGGGTCTGTGACTTCTCGTATGCTACACGCAGTTCCAATGCTAGTGTCCGAGCAGCCTCCCTTGACTCGGGAAGCTGGTCGCTGAGTTGGGAGGCAGCCATCTGGATCAGTTTATCAATTCCATATGCTTTCATACCTTCCATGCCCTGCAAGCAATTAGAAAAGTGCAGGCAGAGTTGAGTTCACACGGATAATAATAAACTGTTCAAGATTGTGTATAACAAGTATACAGAAACATGGACGGTTATAACAAAATTTTCAGAAACATCAACTAAGGATTTAACAAAGGTCAAGGTCAAATCATCATCCAATACAGGAGGTCGAGACCAGTTCGAAGCATCCATCACATGGTGGTAAAAACTGTTCAAAATTGTGTATAACAACTACACAGAAACATGGACAGTTATAACAAAAGCTTCAGAAACATGTACTAAGGATTTAACAAAGGTGAAAGCATCATCCAATACAGGAGGTCGAGACCAGTTCGAAGCATCCATCACATGGTGGTAAAATCTGAAAAGCTGGTTCCTCAGTAGCAGATCTTTGATGAACCACCAGCTTTCACAAACAAAGCAATTGAAACTAAGCAAACTTCTTGCCAACTTGTTTTCTGCAATTAACTCGAGTAATTCGCAAAATTCAGAGTAGAGCAGTATTTTGGAAGATTACGAAGACGGAAACAAGAATCAATATCCATTTATCCACAATGGCAGTGTGTACATGATGTCTTCATTCTCTTCGGAGGCCATGCTTACTGACTATACTACACCTATGATGAAACCAAGATCCAAGTGGATTTCCATATGCAGTAAGTTGGCATCAAAGTCCAGCTATCCTCACAAAACAGAAAAAAATATTTTGGAATACTAGTAGAAGTCCAAAAGTGCAGTATTGATTCAACTTAAGCTATGATCCATCCTCCAAGAGTTAATGACTATCTTCTAGTATGAAAATCAGGAAGGTGAAAGACAACACAGTAGGAATCTCACTTTGTGGTCCTCAACAACAATCATGAGTTTATTCCAACCTCTCTCAAAGCACAAGCTAATTCTACTATATGTGCAAGTTATCAAGGATGTTCATAGACCATCTTCCGGAACAAAATAATAAAAATAATAACAATTATTAGTTTGAAGGAATGTGAGCCAATTTCTTCACATTGCAAGATGCTTGGACAATAAAAGAGCTAAAGGAGTTGAATTGTTGATGGTAAATAAGACACAAGGACAGATGTGCACAAGCTAGTTGAATTGGAGATGCAGAATTTGAAAACCCTGCAAGGTTAGCAAATTTTCTCAGGTTGTCTGTTAACATGTTGTCTTGTGCCAAGATGCAAGTCGGTACATCCCCAAGGAAGACCAGCGAATACAATAAAAGGATTCTCAAGGCCTTCTGACGGGAATCAGCATGTTCTAGAGAGTAAATAATGTGGAAACAAAAGTCGAATTCAATGAAATATTTACAATGGGAAGTACAGAAAAGCTATGTTTCAACTCGCTCTTGATTCTTGTCCTAAAGAAGATTCACATACATCTATACCAAAGTAGCCTTTCCTTTTCTCGGTAGTCTCTTACTCTTGGGGAACATGAGAGTAAGGCTTTCTGGTTGCATGATCTTACATAATGCAATAAATAATGTAGTTTGAGTGTATGACCCTCTACTATCTAAGTTACTTGAGACAAGTACTTTGCCCCCACTGTATAGAGAGTAGATGAGAAGTGTGGACCCATTAAAACATTGCCAAATCCTCAGGTCCTTCCTTAGATCCAGTCACCTATGGGACAGAATTTGTGATGATGCTGATGCTAAGGAAAATTAAGAGGGCTCCCCCATGCCCACCAGAATGTGGAAACTATAGGCGCCTGGACCGAGACTGAAACGCTTGTCAATGGAAGACAAAGAAAGTTCAGCTTGACCGCGAGATGGCAACCATGTAAATGGAAGACAAGAAAGGCCTTTGAAATGAAGACAAGAAAATGGACACCCTCTCTGCTTTCATCTCTAGGTGAAGGTGGTGGTTAAAACAAAATTGGCTTAGATGGTCACGGTCCTTGATACTCATGTGGTTTGAGGACTGCTTAACACGCGAAAAATGCGGACACGTTGATGATGAATTTAAAATTTTGGGGGGGTTTGGGTATCATCAGCATGTTTATTTGAATTTATTTATTTCGCGTTTTGAGTTTATCAAACGATTTAAGGTTCGTGTATAGGATTTTTCCCCACTGACCGGAGTCGGTGTTAAATTACATGGAACAAGTCCGACCACTTTTTGATTAACTGTCAAAGATTCTCTTTACCCTTACGATATCGGTTATGATATCGAGGGTTTACCCTGAGAGAGACTCACATGCCCTAAGGTAGGGATATATTTATAATTTTCTCTTTAATTAGGGGTTTATTTATAATTTTCCCTTTGATAGGGGTTTATATGCAATTTTCCCTTGAACTAGGATTTGTTTGAGAAGAACAAGCCCTTTTATTAAATTTCTGAAACTTTGCATGACTCTCTCAGACGTTTACACAATTTTGTGAACTTCGGGGGTATGATTGCAACATCTTGAATTTTTGGGGACCCGAACATGATGTATCATCAACTTCAAGCACATTTGAAGAAACCCATATCATTTCCGAGGGACGCTTGAATTTCATAATTTTCTAATGATTTCTTAAGGACATTTTCGCAATTTCACAAACTATAGGGGTAAATGCAATTTTGCGCATATTGGAGACTTGCATATGACCTTGAGAATAACAATTTTACATCTTTGACATTTGCATGACCAGCATAATCCTTTTTTGTAACTTGGATCCATTTGGATTCATAGTATACATCATGTGCTCACATGAGAGTATTTTGGTAAAATACCCTTTTAAGTGAGTGTTTTATACAAAATAGGGTTTAAAACTCAAAGAAAGATCCACAAGAGGAGCCGCCACCTGCTGCCTGCGCGCCGGACTCCCGTCCTCTTCAAGCTCCAAGTCTTCGAAGTCTCTTTTTAGTGTCTTCTCCCTCTTGGCCTTGGCCTCCTTTTATAGGAGGTGGAGGAGCAAAGTCGAGGGCAGCAACTCCAAGTATTCCCTTGCCTCTTGGTCTCCCTTTTTCGTTTTTTTTTTCTTCTGTTTGCTTGTGAGGGAGAAACAAGAGGGGCGGAGGAACTCCACTGGGTCTGCAGACCTGGGGGGCCCTCCTGCTCTTCTTTTTGTTTTTTTCTTTGTCTGGTCCTCCCCCTAGGGAGAAAGGGGGAGAGGCCGGTGAGCCCGCATGGATCCACGCAACCGGAGGGAGCACCTCCGGGTTTGCAGAACCGGGAGGGACCACCCCCGGGTCTGCAAGACCCAGGGGTGGACCCCTAGGGGTCTGCAACACCTCCGGTGGCACCTCCGAGTTTGCAAAACCCGGAGGAAGCCCCCCGATCTGCTCTCCGCCTACCAAGGGAATAAAAAAGGGAGAGGGGGGCGGTCCCCCCGGTCTCCCAATTAAAAAACTATAAAACCCCACCTTGGGTTGTCCTTTTCCACCAACTTTTGAAGACTTCTGCGCCTCTCAGTAGAACATGATATTTTGGTGGCTTTCTTTCTTGATTTCGTTGACTCCCTCGGACACCATACTACTGTCCTTGGTGTTGGAGTGGAGTGGTAACTTCGTGGCACTTTGAGGATGCTCCTTGGATGCCGAGAATCTCAAATATTTGACTTCTTTTGTGTCGGTCAAGGATTTTAACACCACCCACTAGGTGTTTGATGAAATAACCGTGTTAAAAACACACTATTTCTTGTGTAAAACTTCGCCCGACTGCCGAGGGCGTTTAGATTTGATCCACGTGTGACGGCAACGATTCATACTACTTCAAACTATCATGTGGATTCAATTTACTTAATGTGTCTTGGGTCTGAAATTAATCAGACAATGTGTGATGGACATTGTGGGGTTCAACAAGGACCAAGCAAATTTGGGAACTTCAACGATGAAATACCTACCACATCCCATCCAAGAAAGAATACATGGAATGCATTATGATTTGCATAATTAACCTTCTCAATGGCGCATGAATACAGTCTCGAACAAAGTACTTCACCATGGATGATTTTTAGGGTTACATGTTGTTCATTGTTTTCAAGGCGTCGCCTAGGCGACAAGGCGCTCCAAGGCGCCCAAGGCGACCAGCCCACTAAGGCACTCACTTGGCTACCTTGGTACACATAGGCCACCTTGGGCCTGTCTAGCCTGTCTTGGCAAAACATCCACTCCTTTTTTTGAGGTAAGGTTTAGTATTTTGGTAAATTTTCAGAGATAATTTTAAAAAAATTGACAAATGCTATGTCAAGATTGGAAAGAGAAGATAAGACTTCCATTTCCCTTTCCCCTTTCTCTCGGATTTTTCTCTGTCGATTCCTCTTCCCTCCTTTTAAGGACATTGATTCATATTTGTTTGGTGCACTTTTTGAAGCTAGTTCTATTTTTGTCTCTTTTTGATAATTCACAAGTAAAAAATTATGAAAATATTATGTTGATGTGCTTATAATTTACCAAAAATGTGTCATTTATACTTCCTTTTAATATAGAGAATAACTATTTGAATATCATATTTTAGATTAAAATTTGTGTATTGATTGACATGTATTCGCAAATTCTTATTAGTTTTTTCCTTATTATTTTATTATTATTTGCCATTTATTATATTTTTAATTTTTAAAATATAGGTATATGTTGAAGATTTGTGAATATCAAATTTTCTATTAACTAAGATAGAACTTATATGTAGAAAATGTATAGTAGTAGTTCTCTTGCAATGTACTTAGTTATATAAACTAAGCTTCTCCTAGGCGCCTCGCCTTGTCGCCTAAGCAGTAAGGCGGTGGGCCATCGACTTGGTCACCTTGGACGCCTTGACAACCATGATGTTGTTAGAACATAAAAAGCAGAGGAAGATGAAGAGAGGGAGAGAGAAGAGAGATTTGGATCAGAATGGCGACGGCGGGTGTGTGTGTTCTAGCCACCTCCTCCTAGCAGTCTTTATAAACACAAACCCTAATTACAATTAGGATTAAAATACCCTTGTTACAAAGGGATAAGGCAGGGTTATTAAAAGTAAAGTAAAAATTTGAAGTTTAAGTTAAACGGGTCCCACCTAAGTGGATCCGGTAATGAACCTGCGACCCAGAGAGCCAAATAGACCCGGTTAAGGCCCAGATCAGCTTGAACCCAGTCTATCTCCTACACTCCCCATCAAGCTGAGCATAGATGTCCTTCATGCACAGCTTGCCCAAGACAGACTAGAGAGCCTCCCTAATGACTTCTTCAGTAATCATATCAACAAGTTGATCAACAGAGCGAATGTAGGGTAGGCAGAGCACGCCAGAATTAAGTTGTTCACGAATGAAATGTCTGCCAATTTCGAAGAGCTTGGTTCTGTCATGTTGCACAGGATTGTTAACAATGTTGATGGCCACCTTGTTATCACAGTAAAATCGCATAGGAAATGCAATAGAGAAGCCGAGATCCTGTAACATGAGTTTCAACCACAACAATTCTGATAAACCATGCACCATAGCACGGTACTCGATCTCAGCTCTGGAGCGGGCACACACCGGATGTTTCTTACTTCGCCAAGCGACCAAGTTGAATCCAAGGAAGACAAAATATCCTGTAGTGGAACGGCAATCATCGCGAGAACTGGCCCAATCAGCATCTGCATAGCTTGCAACTTGAAGGCTAGCGGAGTTAGTAAACAAAAGCCCTTGTCCTGGACATGTCTTCACGTAGCGAAGAATGTGATCCACAGTGTGAGATGTTCTTGGTACATGCATAAACTGACTAACAACACTTACAACATAAGTGATATCAGGACGCGTAAGTGTCAAGTATAGAAGGTGGCCAGCCGGCTATTGATATCTCTCCCTCTCAACCTCAGAGAGAAGATCACCTGTTAGGGCAGATAAACAACGATTCGTCTCAATGGGGGTTGATGCAGGCTTACAACCAAACTTCTCGGTCTCTATTAGCAGATCAAGCGCATAATTTCTCTGACACACATAGATGCAATCCTCAGAATAAACCACTTCAAATCCGAGGAATTATCGAAGTAGTCCCAAGTCTTTGATTTCAAATTTGGTGGCTAGGGCAACCTTTATCAGCTTTATTTCTTCCCCATGATCTCCTGTAATGACCATATCATCAACATAGACTAGAAGAATAGCGACTATGCTAACATCCCATTTGACAAACAATGTGTGGGGTCTGCATTGCTTTAGGTGTAACCAAAGTGAAGTATAGCCAGTTGAAATCTGTCAAACTAAGCTCGAGAGATTGTTTAAGGCCATACAATGCCTTATGTAATCTGCACACTTTGCCACTTGTGTGATAGCCGGGGGGAGGATGCATGTACACTTCTTGAAGATCACCATTCAGAAAAGCATTCTTCACATCAAGTTGGAATAATTTCTAGGAATACTGAGTAGCAAAAGAAATGACAACTCAAAGCGATTTCAATTTTGCCACAGGAGCAAAAGTTTCCCTACTCTACACCATAGGTCTGAGTAAAGCCGTTGGCACCAAGCCGAGCTTTATACTGATCTATAGAATCATCGGCCTTATACTTAATAGTTAATACCCACTTTATGCCAACCAACTTCTTCCCCTTTAGGAGATCAACAAGTTCTCATGTGTGATTTTGTTTGAGTGCTCTCATCTCCTCATCCATTGCACATAACCATTTTGGATCCTTTGTAGCTTCTGTAAAAGACTTAAGCACAGAAACATTAAATAGTGTAGTCACAAAAGCATGATAGGAAGGCAGCGAATGAGCGGAAATAACAAATTGGGAATAGGATGCTTGATACACTCTCTACTTCCTTTGCTAACAACAATAGGTTAAGTCAAGGTCAGAAGAATCAATGGGTTGTCGACTTGGAGATTTAGCAATATCATGAGAAGAACATTCCATAGGTTGGTCCTCCACTTGTTTTGGCTATGGAGTAGGTAAGCAGCTCCCGCGGTGGCACACTAGTAGTAGGGCGATCCCTAACATTACAAGATGTTGTAGCATCATGTTGAATTGATGACTCGGGACATAATGAAAGGGGGGAGTACGAAAGAACAACTCAGAAGTATATGGAACTAAACAATGCTCTCCCTGAGAAGGAGCATGGGGGGAGAAATATGACTCTGACTCACTAAAGGTGACATCCTTTATGACATACTTCTGGCTAGTCTGGGGTCAAAGCACTTGTACCCCTTTTGAGTTTGGAGAGTAGCCCAAAAAAACACCATTTATAGCATAAAGGTCAAACTTGTTAGATCTTGGTCGAAAACAATGAATGAAACATAAGCAACCAAAGACTCTAGGAGGTAGAGGAAACAAGGGACGACCAAGATATAGAAGTGGAATAGCAGCCCAGAGCCAGATTACTCTGGAGTCTGGATAGCATTTGATTGATGCCATACGTAGCAATAAGACTTGCTTCACCCCAAAATCTTTTGGGAATATTGTGCTGCAAGAGAAGTGCCCCCGGCGTCTCCAGTAAGTGTCTATTTTTCCTTTCAGCCACCCCATTTTATTGAGGGGTGTAGGCACATGAAGACTCATGGATAATTCCTTCCTGCTCAAGGAAGAACTTTTTTTTTTTGCAAAAAACTCTTTTGCATTGTCAGATCAGAACACTTTTTTTTCTCAAACTGATTTCCAATCATCTTGCATAAAACTTCTATAACCCGTGAGACATCTTCCCTTGATTTTAACAAATAAATCCATATACAATGGGTATAGTCATCAATAAAGCTCACAAAGTAGTGAAATCCATCCAGAGAAGGAACATGGGACGGCCATCAAATATCTGAGTGAACAAGCTCAAATGGAGCTGAACTTTTATTCATTGAAACTGGAAAAAGGGTACGACATTATTTTGCAAATTGACCAGTATGACAATTGAGTGACTCTAAAGTCACTTGACAAAACAATGAGGAAAGCAGGACTCTCAAAGACTTAAAAGAAAGATGACCAAGACGGGAGTGCCGCAGTTGAATCTCCCTTATTTTATGGTTCACATCACTGCCAACAGTAGAGCTAAGAATTGCGCTCTTTCCTGGCTCAAAATAGTAGAGACCGCCTACTTCACATCTTTTGCCTTGCCTTGAAGTCCTAGAAAACACAATGGTCAGGAAAAAATGTCACTGAACAATTTAGGCATGATGTTGCTGACAAATAAAAGATTCATGGAAAAGTAGGGACATGTAAGGCAGAAGTCAAGATGAGGTGACTATCCAATTTAATATTGTCACGTCCTGCGACCGTGGCTCTTGAACAATCTGCAACAGTCACACTATCTTGACCGGAAGCAAGTGAATAGGAAGAGAATGGTGTAGATATACCAGTCGTCTAATGTGTTGCTCCAGAGCCAATGACCCAAGGAGAATGAACTGGAGGAGCGAAAGTTGTACTCAGTGCAACTCCCGCAATACCTGATGGAGCGCATGTAGGTGAGGGTGCAGAAGGGTTGGCTCCAAGCTGCGAAAGGAGCCTCTGGAGTTGTGCAATATCCTGCAAGGACATACCGAGAAGAGCAGAACCCGAATAACTTGCTGATCCATGATTAGGGGCATGAGCTGACTGACCCTCAACAGGGTGAGATGTGATTGCATTCCCTTCACTTGTTGTCCCTTCTTATCCTCGAACTTCAAGGGTTTCTTTTCAGGATGCAAATCCCAGCAATCATCAATAGAATGGTTTGCAAGGCCACAGTGACTACAAGTCCTGCTTGTCTTGGTTTTGTCCTTATGCTGACCAAATGCTCCTTTTCCACTTTGTTATCCAACACCTACCAAGCCTGAGAATTCTTAGGCACCAAGGCCATTGAGTGTTTTGGCAGTATCAATCATCGCTCTTCTATGGCTTTTCTCATCTAAGACCTTGAAATAAACCTGCTCTAAGGAAAGGGTTCCATGCTCAAAATCTGCCCCCTTCGTGTCTGAAACTCTGAATTAAGTACAGCCAAGAATTTGAATACCCTAGTTCGTTGAACATAAGTCAGGTGCTTCTTCTGATCCTCTACACATGACCAGTCATCAATAGCATAACAGTCCAACCTTTCCCATTTGCTTCACAATGTGCCAAAGTAGGTGGTCACAGACAAAGCTCCCTGTTTCAGATCATGTATCTCATTTGTCAACTGATAAACACGAACAACATCCTGTTTTTGGCCAAACATTTCAGCGAGGAGCGTCCACATCTCCCTCGCAGTCTTGCGCCAGAGGATGATTGGTTGAATTTCTGGTCCAACCGAATTTAAAATCCAGGACATGATGATACTATTCTCTAAGTGCCATGTGTCATATCCAAAACCATCAAATGCTGGCTTCTTTATTTTTCCATTGCTTTAACCACTTTTGCCACGACCGGCAATCTAGATGTCTGCTGCTATTGACCATACTATATAGTTATTTTCAGTTAACTTCATAGGTGTGATCTGAAGAGATGTTTTCGCTGGCCACTGGGACAAGCGAAGGAGGTGCACCTCTAGGAGTCTTGGAAATAACTTCGGACTGAGTAGATTCTGACATAGGTGCTCACAAAACAAGCTGTGAACAGCAGGGTCACTGCCCCATTACACCCGCCCTAGACAGGAGCAGCAGCTAGACAGAGAGAGAGGGTGACTCCCCTCTACCAACACCACACACAGAAGCAACTTTCAGCAGACAAATGGAGGGTGACTCCCCTCTATGCATGCCCCACACGGGATCAGCTCTCCATAAATGATTTTCAGCAGACAGAGAGTTGGACTGGACAACTTGGAGGATGAGAACAGACAGACCACCATAGCAGGAAGAAGGTCTTGAACTCCAAGGTGGATGGCTTTTGAAGGTGCACAACAGCTTCCCTTGGAAAGGCCAACCAACTGCTTCAGCATTGCATCGCAGTGAGGGGAGAGAACCAGGACACCACCCGCAAGCATGGAGGGGACATGGGACTGCCCAAGGTGATTCCGGACAGGCCCTAGACCGGCGGATGCTTGATACCATGATGGTTTGTAGGGTTACATGCTGTTAGAGCAGAGAGAGCAGAGGAAGAAGAAGAGAGGAAGAGAGAAGATAGAGGCGGCACAGAATGGGGGTGGCGGCTGTGTGTGTTCTGGCCACCCCCTCCTAGCAGTCTTTATTAACACAAACCCTAATTACAGTTAGGACTAAAATACGACTGTTACAAAGGGATAAGGTATTAAGAGTAAAGTAAAAAAGTGAAGTTTAAGTTAAATGGATCCACCTAACCGGATATGGTAATGAACCTGCGACCCAAAGCTGAAGTTTAAGTTAAAGGGATCCAGCTAATCGGATCCGATAATGAACCTGCAACCCAGAGAGCCAAATAGACCCGGTTCAGTCCCAGATCGGCCTGAACGCAGTCTATCTCCTACAACCCCCAAAAGTGAACTCAATTCTAATTAATGAGTGCCAAGTCTCTAAATGACATGAATACAACTCAAGCAAAGTACTTCACCCAAAAAGCAAATTCAATTCGAATTAATGAGCACCAACCCAACCATTAGGTGATAATAATAACATTGTACAATTCCCTCACGACCAAAGTCTCTGTATTGCACCCACAGTAGGCTAAGCTCTATACTCATGAAACTTGATCTAAGGGGGCCATGTTCTCCGTCAAATTGCAACAGTGACCAATCTTTTTATGTTAACACTTAATAGTTTCATCTTGCTTCTGTTCCTCGTCCCTAAAATGTTCATGAATTATATAAGGTTGACTGGCTCTTGTGATGGTGGCCAGTCTAGGGCAAACCTTTCAGCTAAGGGAGCTGGGTGCCAGCCCCCTAATTGGGAATCCACCCTTGTCATCCCGTAGGAGCTATATGGAACTAATTCCCAACTGTGACCACACAAGGGGCACAATCGGGGACCATCTTGGTGATCCATCCATGTGCCACTTCAAGCTCCAATCCCAATTTATGCAAGGCCCATCTGTTCATTTCCACATGGACCCAGTCACCCATCTATTCGTACTCTCAACTTTAGGGTCAAAGTATCAATAATTGAGAACATATTGGGAAAAAGCTACAGAAACCTGCGTTTCCCTTCTGTTTCAGAATCCTCATTAAAAACTTCTTTTTCCCACGTTGACAAGAATGGGACATGGTAAGAAATTAACAAGTATCTCTGACTAATTCTGAATGAGTCAGAATCAGATCAGTAATAAAAAAAATTGGAGAACTACTTAAAACCCTACTTCTAAATTTTAATCCCAACCCTTGCCAAACAAACCCTAGAAAAGGGATGTACGCACTACCTGTCCTGCCAATCAGTACCCAATTCCTCATTTTTCTGTAGGGGATGTATGTTCACACGATTCTAAGGTATGAGGAAATCTTTTTTTTTTAGATTTTAGTTTGAGGTCAGTGTATGTCAGCCTCAGCTAACCGTTACATGCATGCCTACCTATTTGTTATTATTCCCATCTAACCCAAAATCAATTACTGTTCTCTGTTTCGGATTGTTACATGTGACTTTAATCAACTTTTTGCTTCGTAGAATGTCGTTTCATAGTATTTTCAAAGAATTAGACATTAAACCTTTTTCCTTATCAATTCTAACTCTGCAAATTTGGAGTACATAATTTGAAGTACACAATCTGACTCCAAAACCAACGACCTTAGGCCATAATTTTGAGAGGAGTTGAAGAAACTTTGATTTTTTCTTAGATTCTTCATCCTCTTGGAGTCAAGTTCCTTAAAAGACATCTAAAATATGTTCCCACAGTGCTTGATATACAATCTTCAATCTTCTGTGCTTTAAGGCTATGACACTAGCAGCAGAGAAAGTTACTGTAATACTCCAAAAAGAAAAAGTGAATTAATTATGATTAGCATGAGTACAAGAAAAACAACTTAATTGAAGCACATGAGAATATGAATGGTTTATGTGGCAATAAAAGATGTGGAACCTAAGGCTGTATTGATGATATGATTGTCAATCCAAACACACCGACAATATTACTACCTATTCATATAAGGTACAAATATATTTCCTACAGCCATGTAGCCAAATTCTAGCTTCAAATGGCAAAAGTGGTGCTCTTTGTAGAGTATCATCATCTAAATATGCAGTCCTCCTATGGTTTCTCTAAGTATGCCAACTCTCTCTTACTAATTTCATTAAAGCTTCATGACATGTTCTATAGACAGTGCAAGTGGTTGTATTGCTAATGGCTCTACATTATAATTGATAACAAAGAAAAAAGAGAACAATAGAAGGCTTCATTGTTACCATTTTTTTGTGAAGATTAGCAAATAAATAGAACCTAGTCACCAGAGAGAGAAGAGAACTATCAGGCATTCTTACAAGTCGCGGCACACTGCGGCAGAAGCTCACTGATGCTTTTGCTCGTATTCGAGAATTCTTGTGCTTAAGATACGGCTGCAACTTTGGTAACAACAGACCAGGAGAAACCCAAGTGGTCATTGCAACTAATGCTCTCTCTGCCGCATCACATACAAATTTTTTATCTTGTGAAGACTTCAGAAGAAGCTGTACAAGCTGAATCCAGGACAAAAAGACATTTTACAACACATTGAGAGAAGAAAATGTGTTATCAGAGAAAATGGCACCCAAAATTTTACCATACAACTGTACAAGAGAAGAGCCAGATTTAGAAATAAAGTAACTGGATATAAAATAGCAGCAGTTAATGAAAGATAAACTCACCAGTGGGTCAAAGGAGTCAATTATTTTGTCACCATAAACCCTGAAGATGTCTGCTGACGTCATAATTGCAGTTTTGCATACAGCACTTCTCGGATTTTTCAGGGATCTTACTATCAATGATATCACGGTATCCCTGTTTGAGCAAGTACATATAGAAGTAAAATGTCGAATATCTCAGTTACTTCACATATCAATCAAGTACACATAAAATATAATCTGGAGAAAAGCTCAGGCAGTGCACTTCGGGGTTGTTAGAGTTAATGGGCATAAGAAGACTTACAACATGTCAACCAGTTTTTCCTTATGATACATTGATATCTGCCGAACATTGTTGAGAGCCTCACATACTAAAACCCAATCCTTTGAGTCAAGTCTTGTTAAAAGTGTCTGCATATAGCAATGAGATATTCAACAAACCATTGATACGTGCACATCAAATGCACAGTGGTACTTGCAAGGAAAATATTCTACTTACATCAAAAGGCTAAAATAAGTAAGTAAATTTGATAAAGGATTAATTCGTACACTAAGGCTACCATCCACGGAAGTGAGATCTGTCAAATTCTCCGATTCTATGTATTCCACCTCAGAATTTGCAACATCTACACCATTACTCCTCAAATCCTCAGTTCGTGCACTACAGGGCAAAGAAGCAGGAAGCTTATTTTGGCCATAGTCCAAATTTTCAGTATGCTCATTCAAAGGCTTTGTCAAGTTTCCCTTGCTGGAACTTTCAATCTTCCTATCCAACCCTGGAACTGCCAGTGCGTTAAGATCTCTGAGTGCTGTTCCTGACATTTTTTTGTACAAGCCTGGAAATAGGACAGGGTCAAATGAGGCATGCACCCAATAAAGACAAATATGATATTGAATAAATATAAAAAACTTTAGTGGATACAGAAGCTTTGCAGGTCTAGTATTTAAAGAAAACAATAGATACAGTTACTAAAGGTACATAAAGATCAAAACTAAGTTTTTTTGAAAGTGGTTAGTACCACATATTGTATAAAAGTAAAAGACGTGGGATATAGAAGTATAATCAAAGTTTTCAAAAAAGATCCCTATACAAGAAATTCTCCACACCAAGATGATGTGGCACCCACTAGTCCCCCAACAAAACAAAAAAGGATTAATTATGTGAGTCTACTTTACATACAATCGAGGCTCACTCTCTCACTTTCTACAAAGATGCAATCCTGTCTGAAGCTCTAGCCTCCTTTTAAAGACTCTATTGTTTCTTTCTCCCCACAAGCCCACAAGGTAGCATGGAGAATGAGCCACTAGATGAGCCTGTCACCCTTAAGAGTCCATCTCTTCTGCCATCTTCCAATCAATTGCAGCACATTGTCCTGAAGGGAGAAGGCGCTTGGGAACCTACTCATAACCTATGTCCAGAGATCCTAAGAGATGGAGCATCTTGAGAAGAGATGTTCCATTGTCTCCTCCTCTTCTCCGCATAGAGCACACAATGTTGGGATACCTGCCAAGAAAGGTGCCAATCTGTCACAAGTCGACAGACACCTGTGTGAGATCCTCCATATAAGAAGCTTCAGTTTAAGGGGATTCCTAGGGTTCTAGATCTGCGATGTAAGTCCATGTCTCACTCCTCCATCTGAAATAAGATTGTATGCTGATTTGACTGAGAACCTTCCTTCTTTGTCCCATCTCCATCACCACCTATCAAGACTGCTAGCTTCTAGAGTAAAATCCAAGAGAAAGATAGAGAAGTTTCCCCAGCTGTTCAATCTCCTCCACTGTCTTCTAAAAGTTGGAGCCCAAGTATCCCCTGATAGTTGTGCCTCAAAAACTTGGGACACCGATGCCACCTATGTGGAAGGGATCACAGAAAACTAAGGAAAGGTGTCCTCAAGTGTATAGTCACCACACCACCTATCTTTCCAAAATAGACGCTTTTGTCCATTCCCTAGACAGACCAATGCAAATGGGGGACTTTTGTCTTGGGAAGTTGGAATCAAGTCCCAGACCCATACTCCCCATAACATCTCTGCGGATGACTTGCAGCCATAGTCCATTTTTCTTAGACGCAAGCTTCCACAACCATTTGCACAATAAAACTTGATTGAGGTATCTGATGTTTCTAATGCCCAGACCTCCCATCTCCTTGCTCCTACAAACTCTGCCTCAAGCTATATCATGCCATCCATTGTTTCTACCTCCACTGCTATGCTAGAAAAATCTTGATTGTATTGGCTCAAGCTTATAGGAAAATAAATAGGTATTGAGTAAAAGAAATATTTTACAAAAGTCTCATCCAAAAAGTTGGAAATTTTCAGAAATAATACACATAACAAGTACTCTTTGGTAGTCAAAGTACCTAAGGAGACGACAGTAGCAAAAAGACAACCAGGCCAGCCATGGCTCGATGAGGAGTGAACATGGTTTTAACTGTGCTAGATCAGCCAATGTGTGGCCAAAAATGTTGTGTCCACGCCACTGTAGCACTGATTCATCCAGACTCAGTCTAACCCACCTTCAGCTCCTTGAATCAGTCAAACTCATAACCCCCGAAAAAGCCTAAACCTGATTGGGCTCAGCATCAGGATCAGGATCATCAGGATCAGGATATTAATGGTTCAAAAACTAGAAGTTGTGATGCTTCATAATGTTTGTAATCAATGATAATGTCTGTAACCAACGAGAATGTTTGTGACCAATGCAAAAAACAACTGTTTATAGTGATGCTTCGTAACATTTGTAACCAGTGAAAATGTTAGATGATGCCTGGACTGATGCCTAGATTTACTCGACAAAAACTCATTGGATTTTGGGTATACAATTATCAATCTTTCAGATTCACTGCTATCCTTTATTTCATTATTTTGTATGTTTTTCTTTGTCAGATGTGGCCTACAGTTGGTTGGCATAGACCATGTTAGATAGGCTTGGTGGAAAAACTGCCAGCTGATACTGATCGCATACTTAAAGTCGTGATCTAAACAATTGGTGCGGGGATAATCAAATTGAGCAAAATGTGAAACAACCTACACTATGACGAGTTAATGTAACAATTGAGTCTAGCAAGAGGTCGACGTATGTTACGTTCATATCCACCCTCCCCCCTCACTCATTTTTTACTCAATGATCTCTATTCTCTTCCAGAAACAATAGCTTATGTTGACTATTACCTATTATACATATAAAGTTTCTAGTTGATAGGGGCACTTGATATATAACCATCAAGCCTTTTTTCAATTTATGCAAAAGTCATAAATGGTTCTTCCCACATGTTGCTCGTCAAGGTCACTGAACATCCCATATAAATCTCAGCTATTGACTGGTAAGATCGACTGGTAAGATCTACTAATTTTTACTGCAAAATAATGTTTTCAATCATCAGAGAAATAATCTTGTACAAACAGTATTCAAAAGCCCCTTAAGTTATCCTTGGTCCAACTACATCTTTGGAGCAGACAAAATCCTCACCCTGTCCCCATCTGACTTTTGCATTGACTCTAACCTGGAGAATACTATCAATCTCACACCTGGTTGCCTCCGGTCTAAGCATTAGAGTTCAAACAACCACACGATCTAACAGTCCAGCTACAGTTCAGTCTCTGGAATTCGACGTACTCACCAGCCAACTCGAAAGTGGAGTGACACTTCTCAGTTCTCACTACGGTCTCACTCCCCGGGCATTTCCCCCAACAATCACGCACACAAATTGCTAGTCCGAGATTCGAACACAAACTCGAAAAGAGTAGCCAAATTTGCTAAGGTCAGGACGCCCTAAACCCAAAAACAGCAGCAATCGCCTCGATCTCCAGTTGTGCAGCACACGACACCGAACGGAGAGATCCAGACGACGAACAGCAGCCCCAGACAACCTCTTCACCAAGGAAGCACTTCACGGGAGTTCCAGACGAGCGGAAGACACGGAGAACTCCGAAGATCCCGCCCACCACCGGCACAGGAAATCCAAAACTCCAACCACAGGCCAATTCCCGCATTGTGAAATCAGGAGAATATTAAACGATCAACCGGAATTTACTACAAAGATGCGAGGAGTAGAGCAGTCAACTGCTTACCAGAGAAGGGGGACAGCGGAAGCAACAGCAGCAGCAGCGGGTGGAGAGAAGAGAGAGAGAGGCTGTTCTGTCTTCTCACGTCTTCCTGGCGGGGGCGGTGGAAACGCCGTCGGTTATAAATGGAAGCAGGGGTGGCAGTACACGCAGTATTACTAAATTTTGGCTCTTTTGCATCTGCACCCTCCTCGGTTATAATTGTGTGGAAAATACTCTCTTCCAAGCTTACCTTGTCTATACACTGCAAGGTTTGCCGACTCCATAGGTTGGCAAGTGGCAACCTGATATTGTTCGTGTGAGCATGACTCAGGGCCGACTCGCTCATTTGAATTTTGAAGTTTTTTATGACTCGAGTTGACTCGAGCTAATTCGGTTGATTCAACTCAATTTGATTTGTCTGTGATACAATTAGACCTGTCAAAAGGCGAATACAAAGTGAATATATGATTATCGGTATTCACTCTATTTTAAAATTTAAATTATTCGATTTTGACCCGTTATCTTAGGATAGTTATATTATTTATCTATATTTGATTCGAATCAAAATTTTAAATTATTCAAATTATTCACGTCAATTTTAAAATATTCCACGAATTTAACTTATTCTACGTAAAATTATTCTCAATTTTATTAAGATGATGAATAAAAAGAGAAAAAATAATACTAAGTAAAAATTATATATTTTCTACTATATTTTATATTTTAGAGTATATTATTAAAAATATACATACATATCTGATATTATAAATAAATATTTTATGAAACGAACAGTATGATATTCGTATCTATTCTGACTCAAATTTAAATATTATTCGTATCCTAAAAAATAGATATGAATTCAAATATTATTTATCGATATGAACTCAGATTTGAAACGAATCTAGATAATATTCGAATCAGTCGACAGACCTAGATACAATATGAGTAGCTCGATTTACACCCACTCAATATCAATACGATACTAATCAGCCAACCATGATATGCATTTTACACTTTGATGTATGAGTTCATTTTGAATTGGGGAGAGACTATTGTTTGGAGGGTGGAGGTGGGGGAATTTTGTTTGAAAAGAGAAAAAATGATTTTGGTACACATTATGATTGTGTGATGACAGGATGCAAATGGTGATTGATAATTTTATCGTTGGCTCAATTATTAGTTTTGCAATGATAGAGGATATTTTAAAATTGTTAGTAATGTCAATTTAGATGATGGACAAATTTAAAAATATATTAGCAAGTATATAGTTAATTTACATAGTATAAATATCATTTAAATATAATATTTTTGTAAATTTTGATAAAAAATAATGTGTTTACAAATACATATGAAAAATTTACACAATGATATCCATGTTAATATATTTACAAGAATAATTTATTTATAAACTTTTATGTAACAACAAATTTTATGTAAAAGAATTTATTTTTTATCAAGATATTTACAAATCCGAGTAACTACTTAAGTATTTTCCGTAAATGGGTATTTCTACACAGTTGTCATATTTTTGTCAATATAAATAATAATTATACCTAATTAGACGACTAATTTAGATCAGAGAGGGGAGGGAATAAATTTCCTAAGGGCTTCACCATCTGCCGGAAACACGTGAACGTAGGCCGTCACGAGTGAGTAGGTTAAATCCTCTCTCTCACACAGCTGCCGAAAATAGACTTTGAACCCAACATTGAAACGTACGGGCTTCGGTGATGTACTTGTTAGTTAAAGTGAAATAATTACATTATAGACAAATGTTTCACAGTCGCTGCAAGCAACTCCAGAGAGGCTGCGCAAACACAAGTAGTGCATTGGTTAAGGTTTGTCGGCTCGATCATTTTGATTGTCTCGATTTGTTATTGAGACAGGATGAGATGGTTCCGTCTCAATCTGTCTCGATCTGTCTCATATAAATATATATATATATATAATATATGTAAAATAATATAAAAATCACTTAACCAACTAATTTATAAAGTATTTTATATTTAAAAAATATTAAATAAATAAAATATCTCGATTACATCCTATGTCCCGGCCGTCCCAATCGTAGAGTGGGACAGATCGAGTCGTACACGTCAGGTCATCTCGACTTGATTTATAAAACCCCCCGGACATACAAGATAAATGTACCCAAATGACCACACATGAGTTAGCGGGTTCTCCCGAAAATGTTAGGCTCCTTTGATTGGGGGATTAAATTTTAAAATTATTAATTAAAATTATATTATTTTATTTAATTAAAATTTTAAAATTCACTTTTTACCTAAATTCAACCCGAGCCAACCCATCGATAGCCTTAAGCGAGTGACGTGCACCAGTGACTCGAACAAAGGGTAATTATGTAATTCTCATATTTTCAAGAGACTCGTTCGCATGATTCCACCCCGGCGGTGGGCGGCGGCAACATGTGACGGGCGGAGGGACCAACGGCATCATCTCCAGATCTTGGGAATCCAATATTTGGGCATTGGGGCCGGGGTTGGTCTCCACGGAGGTGGGTTGGGGGGGGGGGCATAGTGAGATAAATACATGGTGGGGGCAACCATATGATACGAACGTGGCTTGGAAGTTGGATGAGATGGTTAAAATTTTGGTCGGATAAAGAGAGGATGTATGGGTTTTATCCGAGACAAGAAACGTAATTTATAACGGATGGATATTTTAGATTAAGTCATTTAACGGATGGTTTTATGTTTATATATATATATATATATATATATATATATATATATATCTTTTTACATTTTTCCCATTCTTTATGGGGATAGGAATTATAGAATCATCATTTCTGGTTGACTTAATACCAACTCAACCGTAACTAGAGTCTAGAGAGACTGTTGTTGATGATAAGGATGCAGAGAAAATGTATGGTCTATTTAAAGATATAATGATAAACATGATTCGAGAGTATAGCATCAATAGTTTATAATTCAGGGGTATATGGGCTATTAAAGTAATCATATGATATGAGTAGGCTGTGGCTGGCATCTGCATCTGCCCCTCTCCTTGATTTGAAAAATCTTCTAATTGTTAGGAAAGGAGACAAATCGGGATGATTGACGAGATCTTCTGGAATGGAAAGGTGGTATTGAGGAGGGCCATCTGGTGCCTCGAGGATTTGTACAACATTTAACATTCCATGAAAAGGGGTACGCAAGATTTGGGAACTCCCATCATTGGTAATGGCTTTTGATGTAACATCAAGTGACACGAGCTATACATTATAATAATTATATATTGAGATTTTTTTTACATATGTATCTTTCTAAAATTTATTATTATTAAATATATATCTTGTTTAGACGTACTATCATGAATAACTTTCAAATAAATATAGATATTATAGTTATATCCCTACAATTTACTATCTTCGATGAAAGATGAATATTACGTGAAATATAGCATCTAACGCCGGTAAGATACGTGAAATACTTAAAATACTCTTAATTTTTTTACACATATATTTTTTAAAAATATCTTACTGTCAAATATAACTTTACGTAGACATATTATCATGAATATTCTCCAAATATTTCGAATGGTTATGATTATGTCCTAACCGTATCTCATGTGTGTTTAATCAGAGTTAAATATGAATTAAAGAGTAAAAAATTTAATTTATCTCTGGTTAACAAAATAAAAAAGTCATGATTACTCTCTCTCTCTCTCTCTCGACTGGAACCCAAGTTGGCGAGGTGGGAGTAGCATAGAGAGGGGGGCCTCCGTGGGAGAGAGAGGGCAGAGTAGGAGATGGAGGGGGGTCTTGTCAGTGGTGGGGGGCTAGAGGAGGGGGAGTAACATGGAGGGGGGGCAGAGGAATGGTCAGAGGTGGGAGGGTAAGGAGAGTTCTCTCTCTCTCTCTCTCTCTAAGACTATTTTAGATATTTCACATATTTTAACACTGTTAGATGATATATTCTACGGAATATTCATCTCCCGTCGACAACAGTAAACAACAGCAACATAACTGTAATATTTACACCTATTTAAAGGGTATTCGTGATAATACACCTAAATGAGAGGTAAATTTGATAAATGAAATTCCATAGAGTAAGTAAAAAATCTTATTTTATTTTGTTAACTAAGAGTAAGTTAGATATTTTACTCTTTAACTCATATTTAATTCAGATTAAATACACGAGAGTTACGACGAGAGTATGATCGCACCCGTCCGAGACATTTAGAGGATATTCATGGTAATATATTTAAATAAGAGATAGATTTAACAACAAAAAGATTTCATAAAAATATATACGTAAAAAAACCCTTATATATTTATTAGCTCACTTTTTGGAATGCAAACGTCACAAGTTGTACCATTCGTTTCTACCGCCAAAGGATGGAAGGCCTGAACGGTCGTGTCACTGTTTGGCAATCATTCGCATCAATCACTCTTCAAAATGTTTGACATTATCAACGGAAGGGGTTTCC
This sequence comes from Amorphophallus konjac, assembly GCA_022559845.1. Lineage (NCBI taxonomy): Eukaryota > Viridiplantae > Streptophyta > Magnoliopsida > Alismatales > Araceae > Amorphophallus > Amorphophallus konjac. Next base: position 206,415,978 of record CM040129.1, read on the forward strand.
AAATTTCAAAATGAAGTGGCTTACAAAAAAGGGACCAAATATCTAATATCGGAGATGACGGGTGTTTATAAGCAAAGATCTCCGGAATTTTTCAATGAGGATTTTTTTATTATCTAAAAATATAAAATTTGAGAGTTGTCCGAAGAGGTAACGGGAGATAACATCTCAAAAGAGACACTTACGTCGCCGTAGGTGTGAAATTCTGATCCAATAAGTATAAGTACTCCTTTATTAGGGGGGATCAGTGCAATGACTTAAAAAAAGACTCAAAAATCTAATATCGAAGATTACAAAGAAATATCGGTATTTATAAACAAAGAAATACGTATTTATGTCATAAACTCTCTAAAAATTCAGACAATCTTCATGATTTTTAATATCCCACCATTACGTATTTATGTCATAAACTCTCTTTTTCAGTTTTTTTCAAAAAATTTAGAGACACCAGAGGCCGACATTAGGGGCTGAAACTTCCCAGACAACCTGAATGGGCCGATCGACTCGCGAGAGGAATCGCTCGGCGCCCTCTCGCCGTCGTGGGCCGGAGGTTTCCCAAAGCGATTGCAGACTTGCAGTAATTCTTGCTTGCTGCAATTCAAAGATTACTATGTTACCATGACATCTTACAAACTCCGTTTTATTGGTCCGCATCTTCTGTTATGACAAGCGAATAGACTTAGCATGATGTTAGTAATAAGAGAAATATGTGATTATTTTTACCATGCCATCGTCTTTTTAACGTTCCAAAAACAATGTTAAAAGAAAAACTGCGAGCCCTTCATTTCTAGAAGTGAGGCACGTGTTAAAAGACGTGGACACCACATCTTTCGTATGTTTTTGGGCGTCATGTTATGGAGGATGTAGATCAACGGGAAGAATATTTACAGAATGACATGATACAATTACAATCTTAAATTTCAGCAAATATTACTCAATCCATAAATGGCAAAATTAATATACTTTATCAAGGTTTGACGTATCGATCGGGCCAATACGTTGTGTACCATACGTATCAGATCGTACCAGTCGAACACCGATACGACCGGCGTCGACGCGTAATACGTAATAGGTACAGGTGACAGGGGGCGTGTTTTGTAACAGCGAACCACGAATTTAAAACACGGGTGGAGCAAAAAACGTAAATAGCAGAGGTCCATCATGAGATTCGAAACCGTAAATCTATATGCATCGCTCTTTAACTAATTAATTTACATAAGATTTTAATATATATTATTATAATATATATTTATTATATATTTAATATTTTATGATTTAATATGATATGATATCATATTAAATCGTACTAATAAAATATCGATACGATCGATTCGGTCGAACAGTCAAATGTTATACTTTACACGATAATGATAGCTTCCACAGGAAGTAGAGTTAAAGTTAGTGTGTCATCCCACCGTAGAGATGCACGTTGGCGACTTAGTACTGATATTCTAATACATTGCTAAAAGTAGTAATTTACTTGGAAAAGAATCAACAAATCCTCCTCAAAGGTAGAGGGGTTAGTGAGAGAGAATAAAAATAGGGGTTGTTACGAGTGAAAAGTTCGTATGGACCGCCGATAATATTATACAACGATGTTAAGAAATAACATATAGATTGAATATAATCAATTTCTAATAATTTAATTACCAAAAGGGAAGCTTTGATTGCACAATGCGCTCGGGTTACACGGGTTATCCACTCTGGCAACTCAGACGGGATGAGATATTCGGGGTCGGGCTGATTATCTGGGCTTATCCGACGAATAACCCGTTCGAGTGAATTGTTGAATAAGGCACTCGGGATTAGGTCTGTCAACGGATACGGATATTATTCAGATTCGCTTCAAATTCGAATCCGTATTAACAGATAATATTCGAATTCGTACTAATTTTTTCGGATACGGATAATATCCGAATTCGAATCGGAACGGATACGGATATTATAATATTCGCTTCGAAAAATATCCATTCCAAATATTATATATCATATAATACATATTTTTAAATAATAAATTATAAAATAAATAATATTGCAGAGAAATTTAGATATTTTATAGTTATATTTTAATTTAGAATTTATTTTATATATTTTTGATATTTTATAGTTATAGTTTATATACTTTTAATCTTTTATAATAATATTTATATACTTTTAAATTTGAATCGGATAATTCAAATTTTAAAACGGAGAGGATACGGATAGTCATATATTCGCTTCGTATCCGAATTTAAATCGAAGCGGATCAAAATCGGATAATTCAAATTTTAAAATGGAGCGAATACGGATAATCATATATTCACTTCGTATCCGCTCCGTTGATAGGTCTACTCGGGATAGTCCGGTAAATCTCGCTCATGACTTCCGAGAGAGGGCATCGCGAGTCTTCCCTTATCCCTATCGGCCTCTTCGTCTGACCAATTAATTGCTCCCTCCCATAGATAGTTTATCGTCGGATCTCGTTTGTCACTGTTGGATCCTCGTCGGAGCACGATTTCATCGTTGTTAGAATCTCGTAGAGAAAAAGAGAGAGATAAAGAGGAGTGACTCGATCCGAGTCAATCATATCATGTCTCTAATTCTTATGAATCTGAATAGATTCGTTCACGTCAGCCGCGAACCATGATTACAGTAACTGGGCTACCCTATCCACGTATCAAACCGGCACCGATAATATCACGTCATACATTTTTGGATGATCAAGACAGACGCGATACATTTTTTTCCTGCGCTCGGATATGTGTTGTGCATACGTGGAGCATCGATGACTCGCTTATTCAACCGTTTGCTAATTTTCAGATAATATTTTCACAACTAATAGATTTACATATATGGAAGCAAACTATAGTTTCTCTCTTTTTTTCAATAATTACATACATGGATGGTTGTATTAATGATATTCAAGAAGATAATTTATATTTATACATGCTATCTTCACTCATTAGATAATTTTCTAAAGTCTAATGTCGAGTAAAATTACGTTAATCTTAGCTCAATTTATGGAGGAGGGTTACGTTGTCACCAATAGTAAAATCAGAAAGTCGCCACCTATTAATATCTATTTTTTATTCACATCATTAAATATTTTCTAACATTTACAAATCACATAGTTTCAATATTTGTTTCATATATTTTCTTTTATATTTACTGGGTCATCCACTAGGGGGACCTCGTGATTTTTTGCGAGACGAAGAACCAACTAAGTTATCCATCTGGTTCTATTTATTATGCAATAGATAAGTATTGAAAAAGATTTGAATAATTATAATATTATAAAAACATGATTTGAATAGTTTTATAACATTATATATATAAATACTTAGTAAATTTGATTACGTTTTTGTTTATAACTAAATTTATAATATTAGAGAAAATTTAATGACGTGAAAAATCAAAGATTAAATCATACGATCTTAAAATGGATAGCACCATACTTATCTAGTGCATCTTTGAAGGAGTTTGTCGACAATTGTGCATCGTTGTGGGCCAGGGAAATGAGGATTCGATAATATTCGGATGGATAGCGGTTGAAGACCTAATCGAACTATTATCCGAACCACCATAACCCGGATGTACGGTCCCGGTTGCGGCGGACCTAAAACAGCGCAGTCAGGAAGCTTCTGGTACCTCATCCCAATCGCCAATCTCCACCGTCCATCTCCTCCCTGCGGCTCCTATATAAAGCCTGCTCTACCTCTTTCCAAAAAACCCTACCCGTGGCTCGCAGTTCTGGTTGCCGTGCAACTCTCCTCCATGGCCGACGTCTCCTGGGCCGCCGGGGTTTGTCTTCCGTGCGGCTTCCTCTGTTGATCGTGTGGGGTTGCAATCTTCGTGGTTGTTGATCGGGTTCTTCGTTTCTCTCTCTTGTTCTTCCACCGTCTCCCTGCTTGGTTTTGATCGGTCGATGACGACGAACCGCAAGGCTAGTTTCTCATGAACATTCGCAGTGGCCGCCTGAGGCTTTCGCCTTCGCCGGGCTCGAGAGCCCATGCTGCTCTTAATCCTTCCTTGGATGTCTGAGACGAAACACAACATTCCTAACCTCTCTTTTTCGATATGCATGTCGGATTTGTTCTTGCGTTTTTATGAGATCTTCTCTTATTTGATCTTTTTTCGTCTGCTATCAAAACTTATGTATACGCCCGTGATGACAAATTTCTAAGGCTTGTTTCTCAGAAACATTCGCAGTGGCCGCCTGAGAGCTTTCGCCTTCGCCGGGCTCGAGAGCTCGTGCTGTTCTTAATCCTTCCTTGGATGTCTGAGGCGATCCTTCCCTAATTTTTTCTTTTCATTCGATGATTTGCTTTCGCGGATCGTTAGCCCGTTCCAATGAGGTTCTATTATGTTTTCTGTAGTGGCTGGTGATGATAAATTCGTAAGGCTTGTTTCTCAAAACAACATTCGCAATGGCCCCGAGAGCTTTCGCCTTTCGCCGGTCTTAAAGAGCTTGTTATGTTGTTCTTAGTATCCTTCCTTGGATGTCTCAGCCCCCTTCGATCATTTGTTTTCTTAGTTCCTTCACCCGGTTGTGAATTTTTTATCCCTCTGCATTCATTTAGATGATTCAGAAAAAAATGTATCACCTTCTAAGATCTATCAATCTTCATAATCTATTGGGACTACACGTCTGCCCCTCTGGCTCATAAGTGCATTCCATGCCTCAGGGATGAACTAGTCCCCAATATTACGCCCTTCACCAACTTCATTTTATTGGTTAGCGCTCAATCATACTGTTGCTGGCCAGTTGCGGTGAAATACATCTTTTTTCGTTTTTAAAAGCCATACTTGCCCGCCTTGGGAAATTAATTTCGGTTTTTCGACGATGATTCAGTTCGATCATAGCATTTGGTCGAAACGTCCGAGGAAGTGAAGCTCGAGTCGTTGGCATACGTTTTTTGCGCTTCCAGAAGTTACTGCTGCAGTTGTCAAGTCAAATACATACCTAACATTAACGAAGATGAAACAATTCAAGAGCGAACTGAGGCAATAATATTAGCGTGCATGAAAGAACATTAAACAATTCAAGAGTAATCACAGTCCACATCATTTGACATCAACCTCTCTACAGGAATGTTAAAATTGTCGCCGAGAGAATCTAACTAGGCTTATTACACCGAGATAGACCCGGTGAACTAGGCATCTGCTGATGGTCAAGAGTTTCTTTTTTGACTGGAATGATCATGAGATACTAACGTGAGCATGTGAGTCTCAGTGAAACCTTTTGAAAGGGTTCGGGCATTTCAAACTTCATATCGCGCATTGTCGTTCCACAGTTTGTCAAAATCTGATCATAATCACAGATTATTCTACAATAAGAGAGACTTTGGGTTAATTAAATAAACCTTGATGGGAGGGGATAAGAGGGAAACAGACAAAAAGCTTAATGAACTGTTTTGAACGTCAATACTACAAGTAATGAGATTACACAACCGAGAACGCTTTTTATTAACTGTCTCTACCCTTTTTGTGTACAGAGAGCGCCAACCTTCGAATAGACCATCAAAATCCCGAACAATTGTTGAACTTGGACCAAGTACATGCTACCTCTCCACTGAAGAGAGATGGAAAACCGCAGCCATCCAGATGTCACAAAGGCAGCTGGCCCGGTGCATCAAGGTACTCTTTTGAATTCATTGATAGAATGCAGAAGGTGTGGGGGAGGAAGAAATAGACGGCAAGGAAAACAATAACGCCGAGATCCGCTTCTTCACCAACAGCAGGGTGAGGGGGGTCCCGCCAGTATATCTGACTAGAGCACCACAGACAGTACAGGCACATTATGAACAGAATAAGCCCCATGCATTCTGCTGCTTTTGTGGCACCAGACTTCCCAGGCTTCACCCTGCAAGGAGCAGACGAAGCAGAGATGTTCTATGGTAAGTTATCCAACAGCAAGGGAGATTTATAGCGTCCTTAGATCAAATGAGGAGTCACAACGGTGAACTAGAGGGTCAGGAGACTCAATGACTATAAAAAGTAAAACGAACAAATAAGCCAACGAAGGAATTGCGAGCGCCATTCTCAGGTGAACCTATGAAAGGCATGCCCTCTGGATGATTTCAAATCTACAACAACCATTCACTCGTACCATCTAAAGCACACGACTGACTGACGGATCTGGAGCATAATCCAACCTGGACTTCTTTTAAACCACTCTGCTGTCGAATAAGGGAACAGCCAAGCTTCATAGGTCAGAGGGAGAAGTTATTTCAAGATTACATCAAAAATACCTGCTGACTTGATGCAGGTACCCAATCTCTCTTGCAACCCTCTAATGATAACACCAACAAGCAGCGCAGAAAACATCTCAAATACATGACACCGGAAAGCTAGCAGAGTCACAAGATGCACATAGAGATGCACATGCATACGCACACAGGAGCTCGTGCACCCAAAGATCCCGTCTATTCAAATGCTCCATTGGCAGGTCAACAATTACCATGATCCCCTCCTTGGCCATCATCATGAAGTGCAACATGGGGCACATCTGAGTCCATTGAGCCTAATGTCATGGTGACCACAACCTAGAGCCAAAAGAAATCTAAAGCTCCCGAAGCCTCAACTCTCACCATCTGAAATCTTTTTACCGTGAAAATCATGGAGACACATTGTCAAAGTTTTGCACTCCAGGAGAATCAATGTGACCTCAAGGCATTGGATACCTATAGAACTGGATGGTGGGCTGACTGTCCTCAGACTTTTGTTTGCCCAATTAAGTCTCATGTTTCACCGCATGAACTGTGCATCATAGTGGCGGATATCATGACTTGGGTTTTGTTCCTCTGAATTGGGTAGATCATTTAAAAAAAGTGCAATAGTAACCACTTTTCAAAGGGGAAAAAATGGAGCCAGGCCAGGAATGGGTCTCTAAAGATTCAAGTCAGCTTGGATCAGATCACCAGAGTGCCCTATTAAAACACTGATCATTCCTCCTATACATTCTTCATCATACAATCCTACATAATGCAGATAATTTCATTCTCAAAATTCAGCATGCTTCAAATGTTACAAACTATCAAATCAAGCCAAATTTTTATCTTCAAATAAGCAGTGTTGTACAAACTTTTAAGGAAAAAATGACATAAAACATGCTCGATAGAAGTGCAAGAAAGGCAGTCAGACTACATGGTCCAGGATAGTTGAATCTAGACAAAAGAATCATGTGACATGGATCAAAAAGTCGTAGGCACAGTTTTGCCCGCCAAGCAGGGTTGAAGCAATGATGGCAGTATCGGTTTTGGTACCGGTTTCGGCCGGTCCCGAAACCGATACGTATCGGTTTCGGTTTCGGCCGAAACCATTCAAAAACCTCAAAAATTTAGTAAAACATGTCCGGTTTCGGCCGAAACTAATACGGTTTCGTCCGAAACTATTAAAAAAATATTATTTAATAGGTTTCGGACCTGCTACAGTGTTAAGGGCCGGTTTCGGATCGGTACCGGCCAAAACCGATACGTTTCGGCCGAAACGTATCGGTTTCGGCCAATACTGCCAACAGTGGGTTGAAGTAGATTGGATGTAACCACTCTTATTCATGTGCCTACCTCCTATACATTCTTCATCATACAATCCTACATAATGCAGATAATTTCATTCTCAAAATTTAGCATGCTTCAAATGTTACAAACTATCAAATCAAGCCAAATTTTTATCTTCAAATAAGCAGTGTTGTATAAACTTATAAGGAAAAAATGACATAAAACATGCTCGATTAAGAAAGCATACGTAGAAGTGCAAGAAAGGCAGTCAGACTACATGGTCCAGGATAGTTGAATCTAGACAAAAGAATCATGTGACATGGATCAAAAAGTCGTAGGCACAGTTTTGCCCGCCAAGCAGGGTTGAAGTAGATTGGATGTAACCACTCTTATTCATGTGCCTATACATTCTTCATCGTACAATCCTACATAATGCAGATAATTTCATTCTCAAAATTTAGCATGCTTCAAATGTTACAAATTATCAAATCAAGCCAAATTTTTATCTTCAAATAAGCAGTGTTGTATAAACTTTTAAGGAAAAAATGACATAAAACATGCTCGATTAAGAAAGCATACGTAGAAGTGCAACAAGGCAGTCAGACTACATGGTCCAGGATAGTTGAATCTAGACAAAAGAATCATGTGACATGGATCAAAAAGTCGTAGGCACAGTTTTGCCCGCCAAGCAGGGTTGAAGTAGATTGGATGTAACCACTCTTATTCATCAAACAAGGACTATGAAAGTGGAACACCATTTTATGTTTACTGAAAATGCTATCACCTGTTGATGTAAATGAAGCCCCCTATTAAAGAAGTGCACAACAGTCCAATTACAACAACGGCATCAAAGTTGATGGGAGCTCTGCCTTCCCACCAGCCTGTGCTCAATATCCAGGTATATGTTATAGAATGGCCATTTTCCTGTCCAGATAAAGAAGTGATCATCAATCAAGAAGATTATAGCTGATATCCAATTCAATACAAATCGAAGTAAAAGATAACAGCCACAGGCAACAAATTCTTAGAAGAAATGTGGCTAGTTTAGCTTGATGACCCATAAAATTTCAGAATGAGCCACCTTTCCTTTTCTTTCAAATCTTATATGATTTTACTTGGTGTGAGCAACATTTTTTGAAAAATGTACTATCTGTCTATTTTAATAAAATTGGTGGTGCAATCCCTTGCTTCTTTTGAAAAATACTTTCTTTGAAAATGAATAGGGCATATGTGGCCATACAAGTCTTGGACCTCTGACTTTCACCTGTCGTTGCTTCAGTATACCTAATTTACATGAGTGGCACAGATTTATTGAAAATATTAGCAGATTCAGTAATTTAGTAACACAACTTTACAAGATATATGTCCCAAGAGTGAAATGAAATTGTACATAAGACATGTGCATATATCCCAAGGTTTGCTGTGCCGGATCGTGCCAGGCCAGAACCGGCACGGCGGCACGTACACGGTACACTACACCTGGTCGCCGGCGGCCTAGCGGAGGGGGCAGAGGCGGTGGCAGGGACGGCAGCGGCTGGGGCCGTGGACAACAGTGGCTTGAGCAGGGGAAAAAGAAGAAGATAGAAGACTGTCGGGGGACTGGGGAGCCAGGGATGGCAGCGGCTGAAATAGGGGAAGAAGAAGACTGCTGGGGAGGGGGCTGTCTGGGTGGGTCCGCCAGGGTGGCAGGAGAGGGAGAGGGGGGTGCCAGGGAGAGGGAGGGGGAGGGCCGCAAAGGGAGATGGGGGACGCCAGGGAGAGGGGAAGGGGGGCTGCCGGGGAGAGGGAGGCAGCTAGGGTTCCTGAAGAGAGGGATCAGGGGAGGGGGGAGGAGGGATGGCTGTGGGCTAGTTTATAAATAAACACCTAAAAATGAGTTTCTTTCATTTGAGACTTCAAAAAAAAATAAAATTCTTATTGATTCGATATGGTACCATGCCATACCAGATCGTACCTCAAAAAAATCGGCACAGAGTGCCGGATCGATCTGTCAAACCTTGATATGTCGCCGAGGGTGAGAGAATTACCAGCAATAAAAGGTCAATAGAGCTACTAGACAAAGATAAACAATTAATGAAATATATAATACTACACTCATTCCCCTCAAATTCATTATCTGTTGATTGGTTAATGTCATCCATTATTTCTTTTTTTTCAAATAGACATGATACTTGAACTTCAAGCCATACATTTGCTGGGTGACTGCAAGGAGGTGACACAAACAAAGACATGTCACCCCAATTGTTGTGGCTCTAGGTCTCCTAGACTTGATATGCCCCTCGAGTAGAGTCTCTGGACAGGCTGAATAAAATGCTTGACAAAGGATTCAAAAGGTGATATGGATAACCTTCGATACTTGAGGATTGTGCAACAGACTTAGAAAAAAGGATAAGAATTTTTGTTTTAATGACAAGGGGAAACTCATCCCTGCCACCAACCTCGGCGTGCTGCCGCTTTAGACCTATGGAACCCAACGCTTAAGATAAGAAGACTGGAGAGAGAGACGAGGGCCACACAATGGGCTCTCTTCTGTGTAACATTTAAGGTTTTGAGCAGGATGGCCCAATCCAATAAAACTATAAAACTCTAATATGGTATCATAGCCTATGATTATGATCTGGGCCACGCACTCGTGGAATTAGTGGGGGTAGAGAAGGCATTGTTGCTGGTTTCTAAAGTGGACGACATGGTGAGAAGAGTGGGAGAAAGGTAGGCCAAGATCAGATGCTCTGCTGCCAAGGGAGAGACTGGAGGGAGAGACGAAGGCCACACAATGGACTCTCTTGTGTGTAATATTTATACAGTAAGTATGTACAAGAAGGGAATTCTTCCAATGGTCAAAGCTAGTTACAACAGTGAACCAGAAGCAGTTCCACAGGAGATGTTTTAGCCATCAGTGATGTGTTTGCCATCAGATAAGGATGTGTTGTTGGAGGGTTTGCAACAGAACGAGAGACATGGGTGGACTCTACGTCTGCCGGCTGGGGCATGGGGCAGGCTAAGTAAAACCCCCAAGCAAAGAAAAATTTTGAAGGGGTAAATTGAAAAACACCAGGAAGGAAATATAACCAAGCAAGAAAAGGGATAAGTGACACATCCAACATCTCAAAATTCTCGGTTCCTTAATTGTCTGAGGACTGGCAAAATAATAAAAAGTAATAATTACAAAACGAAGTGAAGGATTAAGTGAGGCATGTGCCATCTCAGAGAATGACACCATCTTTCTGATTGCTTCATTGTTTGTTGACAGACAACTCATATATCTTTTAATCAATAAATCATGACTCATGATCCTATGCTGTCAATCTTGAGGTAGCTAACTATAACATATGGTCGGGGGCCAGGGCGCCAAACTCACGCCCAGATGGCAGGCCTACGTTTCTAAACAATTACATATGCAGGAAGCCTGTAAAATCTCTGACCCTCATTGTTCAAATGAGGCCACTCTTTGACAACTAACTTACAAGAACAGCATAGAGTATCAACTCCATATGGAGGAATTTAAGTAAGCAGCATACACCAACTAAAATTACCTTTATATTGTCATTTCAATCTCAGATTTTCTACATTTTAAGGACATAGAATGTAGTTGCTCGGAACAAAACTCCCGACTCACAGATTAACATGTCATTTGGAAACACTACGCCAACCAGACTCCCAGTTAGATTTGCGAGACAAGCTTTGACGCAAGAACAAGAGAATCTTTTTGAAGAATTGTGATGATGTGATCAACACGCTGATAAACTTGAGAGCTCCAACTATTTTTTTTTAATTGCAGGAGCTAAATTTTTGTCAGAGTATCAAGCGATTGACTCTGCCAGCTGTATCGCAGCAAGTATCTGGAATCTAAACAGAAAAAGATAATGGCAAAATCCCAGCCATGGCTGCTGCTGATCCGATAGTTCACAAGGCCACAAAAATATTTTAACATACGAGCATGCTCACCTCGAACAAGTGGTCCAAGAAGAAATGTGTTAGGGAGCCCGCAGCGACCAACAGAAAACACTGCCTCCTGTTCAGAGGGACCTGCATCAAATACATCTTCTATGTTTCACGACTTCGGTAGAACAAGAGCGGAAACAAAAGAAAGAACACAGAAACAGACACCGACTCGGCATCGGATCGTTCCGTTTCCGAGTGCAGATCCCGATCACCACACTGACCCCGGAGACGGTGTCGAGGAGGCCCCTGCGGAGGAGGACCTCGGAGAGCCAGGCGTAGAAGACGGCGAGGGGGAAGCCGAGGAGGAGGACGTAGTAGAAGGGGTGGTGGACGAGCTCCATGGCGAGGGAGCCGAGGGCGGCGCCGGCGGCGAGGTTGGAGGCGAGCCACTCGGCGAAGGAGCCGAGGTCGGGGCCGAGGAAGGCATTGGCGGCGTAGAAGAGGCAGTGCTGGGGGCTGAAGCGGCCGCGGGAGAGGCGCATCATCCCCACCCCCGTCCCCAGCGCGTACGCCGTGTGCGGCCCCGGCCCCGGCATCCTCGGATTCCCGAGGAGACCTCCCAATCCCGAGTCCCCCGCCGCCGTCGCAGCGGTCAGTTCTGCCCGCTTCTCGCCCCTCCGCTGTTGGCACCGGCAGGTGTTTTGACCATACCCGGCTGGGCCCCCCGGACGGACCCTTCCGGGTCACGTACGTCCGAAGCCCTGTGAAAATATGCGGAGGATGTGAAAAAAGGGCTCTCAATTCCTCCGGCTTTCGTGCGTTTAGAACGGGGACAGTGAGTGTGAATTTTTTTTTCAAAAAATTATTTATAAAAAATGATGCAATTAATTTTTATATCACAACTTTTTTCGTCGTCTGATTTAAAAATCAGATGACAAAAAAAGATGGGTTAACTTCGATAATTTCAAATTCAAAAAATAATAAACTTTAAGTCATTCAACTTAGATGGTCCTATATCATTATAAGACGACCAAATTGAGAGCAACAAAAAAAGTTAAAAAATTAAGAATTTTTTCATACATACCTTTGAAAAGTTTAATTTTGTCAAATATATCTTTTATCGGAACATATTATTTATGAATATCTTATAATATCGTGATTATGTCTTCGTCGTAACTTCCGTGAGTGTGAATTAAAGAGTAAGATTTATATATATATATCCCTATAAAGTTTGATTTTGTCGAATAAATCTTACATCTAACGATCATAAATGACATATTTTACAGAATATTCTCGTACGTCGACGACAGTAAATTAAAGGGATATAACTATAATATTTTTATCTAAACGAAATATATTCATACTAATGTGTTCAGATGAGAGGTATATTTGACAAAATCAAATTTTATAGAGAGAGAGAGAGAGAGAGAGATATATATATATATATATATGTAAAAATTCAAAAAAATTAGCACCATTACGTTACTGCAAATTAAACATATCGTCCTTCACAACATGGATATACTATGTTTCGGGTGGGTTTTGGAGGTATAATATTATTTAGAATCCTTTGTATCACAACATATTCCCTTGGGAAGATGAAATGACATCAAAATAATGTAAATCGCAGCTTTGCAGATTATAGCCCGCTCCGCTTGATCACCAGCTGTAAGAGTGGTTCATATTTTTTTTAAAAAAAAAAGGACCTCTCAATTAAAGAGATGAAAACTCTCTTGTAAACGGACGTATGCTTTATCATTAAAGGCCTTGAAACGCTTTAACAGAAGGCCACTAAATTTTTATTATCGTATTCAACAGCTCGGTTAAATATCAGTTTTGATATTCTACCACTAAAAAATATTTGATTTTTAATACTCGTATAAATAAAGGGTATTGCCATGACAAATCTAAACTAGGTTTAAACCTATATGGAAAATCTAAAAATTTAAGGGCCATTTGATATAGGGGTGGACTGGTTTATTCACGTCCCACCGCAAGAATAAATCACTCAACCCAGATTAAGAGAGGATGGGTGCGAAGAGAGTAAGTGAGACTCACTACTCTCTCTCTCTCTCATCGAGTTAGATAACCCAACCCCATGTCAAACTGATCCTAAGGCCCTATTTGCTAACCGATTGGGGTTAACTTACTCAATCCTGAAGGGTCGAGTAAGTCAACCGACCCCGATTAACATGCATAAGTGTGAGGAGGAGGTGAGTCCCACCGTGACATTCTCTCTCATCTATTTACGTAACCGCCCGACAACTCTGTTGTCAAAGCGACCCTAAAGATTTGACAAACTCCTCCCTCTTCCTCCCCCTTTTGAATACTTCTAACATTATTTTTAATATTAATATCATTTATTTTAGAAGTATTAACATCAAAACTAATATTCTAACAAATCAAACAGGGCAACGTATTTCCATGGAGATAATTTTTTGAGGCACCTCCGCTCAGGTTTATCACGAAGGAAGCTAAAGCTTAATCTGAAGATAATTATGAGATGTTTGGATGCAGTTTTTTTAATATTTTTTCTTTCAAAATAAAAATTAGGAGGAAAGAAAAGTATTGTACGTGTATGGAAAAGCCTTTCCTATTTCTTAGGAAGAAAGTACATCCTTTGCTACTTTCCATCGAAATAAAAAAACTTCTACTCATTTTTTTTTTTTCAAGAGAATCAATCGGATCTTCTTCCTCAACCGCATCTCTCTGTCACTCAGCACCATCTACGATTCTACAGCAGCCACTCCTTCCGCGTCTCTCTCTCTCTCTCTCTCTCTCTCTCTCTCTGCCTCTTCCTTTACCCAAGGCTTGCACTGGGTAAGGGGATCTCACGCATGGGAGGGATCAAGAGTCACCAAACATGTTTAAATCATTTTTTAAAAATTATGTCAATTGTGCCAAACATGTTAGTAATGATTTTTGTCAATTTTAAAAATTGGGTCAAAAAATACAATGAAATAAAATGTGAAAGAGAAGAAACTTTAGGAATAAAAGTGTTCCCAGACACCCTATTATAAATTTGAAGTAATCTAGAATATTTCTCTCTAAATAGGGGAACAGCTAGCCACTCAGAGAATGTCACAAAACACCCATCTCAACGCGCATGTGGAATTTGATCAAAGCTGGATACAAGTTCGATGACACTGGGAAAAATAGCTGGAAACCAAGGACCAAAAAAAAAAGGTTTCTAAAAATCACCATTCTAAAGGGTCGTCGGAGTGAAATAATTACCTCGATCTAAACAGTCACCTATCAAAGTTTTTCCAAGAGGGATGGATGACAAGCTCGCGAGCATTGCACGTCGCAATCTTTGACTTCCCACAGAAATAACGAAGCAGCTCATATGCTCATATGCTGGCCAACGACGCCAAAAAGCCTCCCCAATCTCTACCAGATCCCACATTTTTCCCGGGGCGATGCAATCACTCCGGCGATGCTATCTATTCAGTCTCTCAACTCCAGAAAGAAGAAAAATGCAAGGCCGAGCACCTGAATACCAACCACCACGGGTGAACCAGCATGTGGCAGAAACACTGTGAAGATGGTTAAACCAGTGCCGGCAGAAAACCCAAATCAGTTGGGAGCAGCAGATGCTCGGATGCAGAAAATCCTGGTTTTGGGGGAAATGCGGATGTAGAAGCAGAAGATGCTGTTTAGCGGAAGGGACGTGGATCCAGAGTATCCATGTCTTTAGGAGCAGAGATTCCATGGGTGCCATTACAGCAGAGCCACACCTCAAAAACAAACACAAATGAACAGATTCAAAATATTTTAGAAACTCCACTTTGAACCATAATACAGCAACACATAAACATGTTATAGCTTAAGATAAAAGAAAGGAAAGTAACCTCTCCAAGTGTCAGCAAGCTGAGGAGAGTACTGCCAGACTACCCGTTTGGGTGCTAACCACCTCTTTGAAGGCAAATCTCATTAAAAACGTTTGTCCAACGGCCAAGACTTGTGGACAACTACAACAATGATACTCTCACTGATTCTTGCATCACATCGAGCACTTAGCTGCGGCTTCGGCTCCGGCTCTGTCGTTGCTCCTTGTCAATAGACCTTCTGTAATCAGCAAGGATCCATGACATCATGTCAGGAACAAAAAAAAAACTAAAAATTGAAGAAAAATTGACTT
The DNA here is from genome assembly GCA_022559845.1 of Amorphophallus konjac. Classification (NCBI taxonomy): domain Eukaryota; kingdom Viridiplantae; phylum Streptophyta; class Magnoliopsida; order Alismatales; family Araceae; genus Amorphophallus; species Amorphophallus konjac. The sequence continues at coordinate 206,431,476 of CM040129.1, forward strand.
GTCAAAATGTATAAACTTACTCATTAGCATGAGGAGAGTCATGTGAGCGTTGTGGCGACCGGCTGTAGCTCCGACCACGGTGAGGTGAGGCACTCCTACGTCGTGGGGATCTTTTCCCATGCGGACTGTGACTCCTGTAAAGGCAAATGATTGCTTCATAAATCCCAATATAAAGGCCTTGTGGATGGGGAGGTGGTTCCTGTGGATTATTCTCTCTTGTTATGTTAGTAATTTAGTATGAAAGGGTACGTACAGCCCCATCCTTTCCCAAAAATTGTATAACATGGACCAGACACTGCTCCAATGAGGGATTGTAGTAACAGTTCATGGTACTAGGAAAAGAGGGAAATCTGATGCAATGATACTAAATTTATCACCTGATCTAGCAGAAACATAAATTTGCAGGTAAATATCTAGAGTAGTTTTTTTCAAGGTGAGTGGTACCGCTATTGTAGTGATTATACAGAGTAGTTGATCCTAGAATTTTATATTGGTGACCTTTTGTAACCTGATTTGATTTTACCAGTTTCTTCTTTTATATCAGTATCTCTGAGACGCTCTATATTTTAAAATACCTGAGTGTTGCACTAGTTCACATAGTTTCTATTTGTATATATATTTTAAAACTTCTTTCTTTCCTAAATGATCTATATCTTTGATGGATAGATTACTCATTTACTAGTCAACTAACTTTTACTGGGAGCCATGATACAAACTTAAGGTGGTTCCAAATACCTGACAACTATTTATAAAGAGACTTAACAAACACCTTTAAGGAAAAGTTGGCTGTAGCAAAACATATGTTGCACATCAGAACATACCCATTAGCATAAGGAGAATTACGCGAGCGATTAGGTGATCGAGATCGACTGTAACTACGGCCACGGCGAGGTGAGAGACTGCGCCGTCGAGGAGACCTCCGCCCAACTGGACTATAACTCCTGCAAGAAAAAATACGAGGGGACGCTTGAAAGTTAACATGGGTTTGGGTCTTTTTTCCGAGACTATTCTGTATTTAAAAATCATTCCATTTAAGATTTTATTCTAATTTTTAAAAATGGTATCAAACAAATTTTTATGTGCTTGAGAACAATATAACAATGCTCAAAATTGGGTAGATGAAAGAGGAGAGAGGTTGAGTTGGGGACATGTGGCATCGTGAAGCACACCAACTGTGTCAATGACACTGTGAACAACTGCACCATGGCCTCTCAGTGTTGTTACCTTCATTGTTGTCCAATTCCATCAGCTCTCTGTTGGACACTGTTTTTGGAGAGAGAGAGAGGTGAGCTCCGATCGTCCAGGATGAAGATGAAGGGGAAGAAACGAGAAAAGGAGAACAACAACAAAGGAAGGGAGGCAGCACTGCACCGCACTGCCCTGCCCTGCCCTGGTGATCCAAAAAAAAAATTGGGCTCTTTTTGGGGTGAGGTGGGGGAGATGAAATGGACAAGGAAATAAGCAGGTCCAGAGGATGGTGATTCCATGAAGACCATGAGTAACATGCTTCCAGGGGACGGACGAGGGGTGCTCCGGAAGTGTTTTGCTTTTGGAGAAGTTTTAGGAAGATTTGATCTACATATTTAAGATTAAAAGCAGCTATGCCAAACAGGTCTAAGGGTTTGTTTTCTTCATAATCTTTTTTAAGAGAGAACATTCAAAAAAACATATCCAAATACCCTATACAGCATGACATGTTAGTGGCCTGAAATATCATGAAATCAACAACTAGTTACAAGTACTATAGCGAGACCGGCTTTCCCCATTCATTCATTTTTAAAGAAAACAACAATTAAATCACTCAACATGCACTAAGACAAAACTTCTGAAAATAACCCATGGAAGAAGCAAGATTCTGAGTATGAATTTAGCAAGCTCAACGTCAGTAATATAGCTGTCCAAAAAAAATATCAAAACAAACAACTCGACAGTCCCTGCCAGTCAGGTAAAAAAAGGCCAGGAAATAAACAATCCTCACGTATCAGATAAATATGTTTGATCTCTGAACATGGGAAAAAAAGGGTGTACCTCCGCCCATAGCTTGGGCTTCTGCGGTATCTAGGTGGACTGGGGCTTCGACGCCTTCCACTTCCCATTCCGCTAGGTCCAATGCGCAAGCGACATTCTCGGGCAAAATGGCCAGGTTCACCACACTCATAGCACTCATCACCACCTCCACGTCGTCCACCACCTCGACCACCGCCCTTTGAGTTGTGAGAGAGCTCCACACGCCAACCATTTTTCCCTGTTTTTTTGACATAAGAATCAACTTCATAGTAGTGACACAAATTGAACTCAAGTATCATCTCCAGAGAGCCTCCAAATGCCATGATAACGATTGTGGTGGTGGTCACCTCAGAAGAACAAGTGGGAAAACGAAGTGAAAGATGGAGATATGCAAACGGAAGGAAGACATAATCTCATCTGGCGCTTGGTGGACAAAATGATAACAATTCTAGTCTCGAAATAGAAATGGTGGATAGACATATATCAACTAAAACATTAGAGAGAGTTATATGTTATAAATTCAAGAGAAAAGCTGAAATAATTTCAAGTGAAAACTATTTTTCTACAAGAAAAAACACTTTCAAAAAAAATCTACAATAAAAAGGCTGGCAAATGTACTAATCTAGTCTGAAGTCCTTGAAGGAAATCTCAATGCGCTGAATCTTTCGTCTCTTACTTTAAAATAAGACATAAATATCACTGGAATAACTGGCAGCAAAACAATTGATAACAGATGGTGACTTCCATTAAAACGATCAGTTCACTCAAATAAAACAAAGTTCATTTGTAGTATTGGATGATGTATTATATGATAGGTTAGTCAGAGATGACTGACATAATAATCAGGAGAAACAGAACTGTGTACCATCCATTGCACGGATCGCATCTAAGGCATCTCTGTGATCATCAAATTCAACAAATGCATAACCTGGGGGCCTTCGAGCAACCCAAACACTGCACCAAAGGACTCAAATATGTTAAGGCAAAACCACTGCCAACTCCCAAGCCCAAGAAGGAAAAGGGTGATGCAACAAAAGCATATCATTCCAAGAAAGAATACCTTATACAGGATAAAAAATTTTGCCAAGAGACCATGCAGCCAAAAGTCAGTTTTATCTGAAATCACCTTATATATTTCTAAAGCAAATTTGGTGCAGATCATATGTCCGTTCTTGGTTATTGAGACATACAGAAGTACAGAATCAGTTATCCAATCCTAACTCCTAAGGTTTGTTTTTATGTGTTGAGAGAGGGGGGTGCTGGATAAGTCAACTATCAATCAAGATTATATACTTCCTCCAAAAGAGAACAAGAGACAGGTCATCGCAAGAAGAGGAGAAAGTTTAACAAGGCGTCTCAAAATGAGATAAGGTTCATTTGCCTTTATAGTTTCATTTACATGCGCTTCAATTGAAAGCATTATTGAAAAGGATCCATGGAAGAAAGTTGAGGGTGGAGAAAGGTTCCCAAGCGGAGTGCAGCTCATGCAGGTGAGAAGGGGAGCAGAGCAGATCACAGAGGTATGTCTCCGAGCACGGCCCATCTCTGTTTTAGGTGCAGGGAGAAAGGCCACTGGGCCAGGAACTGTAGGAATGCCGTTAAACATCTTGCATGTGGTGGCTTTGGGCATAGAAGATGGGTTTGCAGACAGGGGAAGATCAGATTGGGTGGGGGGGAGCTTCCGAACCCCGGAAGCCCTCTTGAGGGGGCAAGTCAGAATCTGATCCGCTCTGAAGAGGGGATGAATCGGCTGGTGGTAGATATTCTCTGGTCCCCCTTGGTGGCAGAGGATAGAAAAAGGCTGGAGAAGTGTGTGGTGGTGCAGGTGAATGGGGGACGGAGATCTGCAAAGGAGGGTAGTTGAAGATTTACTCAGAGTGTCTTGGCCTGATAAAACCTAGTGGATTCAGGAGCTGATGGATGGGTCATTCTTGGTGTGGTTTTCTGATGATCTACAAAGAAGGCATCTCGTATCCCTTGGCTCCTTCCAACAAGCGGAAAACACTCTCAACTTGGTCCCCATGGAAGATGGGCACTGCGACTGGGAAGCTGCAAGAAGGGAAGGCTGTTTGGTGGAGGGTGTCTGGTATCCCACTCCACGTGTGGAACCTGGACACTTTCCACAGTATTGCTGCTTCCTTTGGGAGTCTGAAGAAGATAGACAAAGAGACCATGGACAGGGAGCACCTCTCCTTTGCCAGACTCCTGATCGAAGCTGATGAGGAGCAGACTATACCTCAGAAGGTCATCGCTAAATGGGAGGGATGAGGTTTGAAATCTCTATCTCAAGGTTTGAAATCTCTATCCCAAGTCGGAGCGGTTGTCGGAAGGTGGAGGGGAAGAGTGGACTTGGGCGGAGGTGGTAGCAGCCTATCGAAATCACCACCAGGGTAAACAGAGGGATCGGGGTTGACTCACCCGAGTGAGGAGGGTGTCTCAAGCCCCTCTGGGGCTGGTGTTCCAACTTGGCGACCTTGGGAGCAAGTGATCGGAGAAGATCCATGTATCTCTGATCCCACGATCTTCTCCGGGTCTCCTTTCGATCCCCTCTACACCCCATGGGGAACTGAGCCTTCGCTTCCTTGACAAGCTACCACCGGCTTCGCAGGAGGATGTCGCTGCTGGCCTTAGTCCCAAGGTGCGGCCTCCTTCGAAGGGTTGTTTTTTTTAAAGGGAGATGGATCAGGCATTTCGGTTCAAGAAGACAAAAAGTTCCGGGTCTCGTGGGACCAGAAACAATCCAGCAAGGGCGTTTCACCAGTTCGACTTTCGGGTAAAGTTTGTGGGTAGGCCCGGCACCCTTTGTTCGCCCTGTGTGGGTCTTCTTCCTCGCCCGGCGGGTCGACCATCGCAAGGCCTTCTCCTGGTTCTTGTTCACCGCACGGACGACTTCGACATTGGTGATGGGAGTTTGATGGACGGCGTCGACGGTGTTGGGAGCCCTTTTCCGGCCCGGCCATGGCAGTCCTTCCACTCAGGAAGGGCTTCTGCAGCTCCGTTTCACGTTCTTGCCAGACTGACACCGGATGGTGCCCGATCTGGCAATGACTGCTCTGTACACGACAGCGAAGTCGGAGGCATTCTCAACAGCGGTTCTCTTGTTGGCGGCGGAGATCAGCTTGATCCTCTGTCTCTACGGCTACTGGCCGCATCACGATTTGTTTTTGCCGGGTCTCCATGGGAGCCGGTTTCTGCCGACCTCTCTACTTCGTCGACGGAACATGATTGTGATAGGGCCATGGTTCAGCTAGGTTTGAGGCATGCCAGAGGGGCGGGAGGGAGTTCTGTTCAGAACTGTTTTAGGGGATGATCAGAGTATGCCGGGAGATGAAGAGGAAGATATTTGTACAACTGATTAACAAGGCACAGTGGCAGAATGGCAACCAACTGAGGAAGAACTGGTCAGTGATGATCCCCCGGCTGTTATGGGGGCAGCAGCTGTGGAGCGATGGTCAGACGATTTGATTAAACAGATAGGGTTTATGGTGGGAATATCTTTTGAAGGCAAGGAAGAATATGTAAGGAAATCTTTGAAGAAGTTGAGAAGGGACCTTAACCTGCAACTCAGCTTGAAGAAAAAAAGGTGTGGAGAAGGTGAAAATAGGGTGCAGAGAGCTCAGGTTTTTGCAATCGAATGAGATGATTTAAGGGCTCAGACCAAAGAAAGAAATAACCAAGGGGAAGATGAAATTGAATCAATGAAGATTGTAACTTGGAATTGCAGGGGTTTGAATGCTGAGGTCAAAACGAGGGAAATTAGAGCAATGGTGCAGAGAGTAAGAATGGATATATTTTGCATACGGGAAACAAAGATGGAGGATATCGATATGTTACAAATCAACCCGCTGCTGCAGGAACTCCGAGCTGTGATGCCGCCATCTGGAACATCTACAAGTAGACAAAGGTGCGTTCTGCAATTCTTGACGAATTCAGAAGGAAAGATAAGGAGAACGGGTTAGAAGACGAAGGGAGACGGTTGAACTAGAAGAACAGAGCATCGGAGGGGGGAGAAAGAAGGTTTTAGAACAGAGAAAGAGGAACAGAAGGGAGAAGAAGAGCTACGGAGGAGGAGGATAAGCAGGAGTAATAGAAGAGCAGGGAAGAGTTGCAGAAGACTCAAGAGAAGAGGGACAGGGAACAGGGGAACCAGAGAGCAGTGTTTGGGGTTAATTCCGATCTGATGGCTTCTCTTCCCATCTTGCATTCTATTTATACTACTGTAAAACTACAATCCAAGAACGGTTGGAGCTACACGGCATGTAGTTTGGCGAGTCTCCACCAACTGCAACTAACACCTACAAGATTACAACTGAAATTCTAACAAATTGCCTAATTGAAATGTCACTAACAATACCTAACAATACTCCCCCCTTAAAATCAACCTTGTCCTCGAGGCCGAACCAAATGAAGGAAAACAAACATAACACGCCAAAGTTTCAACCACTTAGCCGCAGGCGGTGGCTCAGGTGGTGGACGACATCCGAAAACAAGGATAACAGTGAACTGAAGGGGTGAAGGTGCAAACCATGCCTGGCTACCCTCTTCAACTGTATTAACAAAACATGGTCTCTGTTCAGCGCAATGTGACAGATTTGACCAAGGATGGCAGTGTCAATTTCAGTGTCGGTTTCGGCCGGTGCCAAAACAGAAACCGTTTCGATTTCGGTTTCGATTTCGGTCCGAAACTAAATCAATTATTATTTTTTTGTCAAACTGCAAGGTTTTGGTTTCGGCCCGGTAGTTTCGGATCGTTTCGATCTGAAACCAAAATGTTTCGGCCGAAACTGCCATCCATGTATTTGACGAACCCCATCTGGTATTGTGGCAAACAATAGAAGCATTTGTCGGTGTTGTAGAACTTCAGAACAATGGTCTCAATATCTTTCCCAAATCCCATGTCCAATAAATGATTGTTTAACTCACGGAATTTCAAATATTAAAATTAGGTGAAATAAAACTGGTGTTCAAAAAAACGTTCATTTATTGAACATATGTGTGTAGCAGTCAGCCGTGGCATGTGCGTCATTTATTCTGTTGATTGAGTTTATCATACGATTAGGGTTCGGATACTGGACAATTCCCCACCAACTGCAGTCGGTGTTTATTTACATCGGTGCAAGCCCGAATACCCTTGATTAACTGCCAAAGAAAATCATCAACCTACATAGTCTTAGTCATGATGCTAAAGGCGTAACCACAGGCGTTGTGCCATGCAAAGCTATGCCAACTGTCGGAAGCGTTTGGGAATTTAGAAAGGATTGTAGACTCAACCGATGTGGTTATAGAGATTGAGGTACTTAGTAACCTCTATACCCGTTGAAGATACGCATGTAACCTCAAGGTTAAAGGCTGTTGTGTGTTTGCCATTTAACCTCCTGAGGTCAACTTGATCTCGAACACCCATTGTCATTTGCCTATGATATGAGTCATAGTGTCTTATGACGGCTCCATTCATGCAATTTCGGAGAACCGCGGGCTCACATGATCACAAAGACACTTTTATGAATCATTAAGGAAAATACATGACATTGCAGTGATATTTCATAACCATAGGGTTTTTTCAACAAGTTTTAGATTGTACATGACCCCTTGTTCATAGACAATCATGGCTTACACACCCCGGGTATTTACACAATTATAAGACTCAGAAAGGCCTTTCTATGAGTTTAGAATTCCGAGAAGACATAATCTCATTTCCCCAAAGAGTTACATAGATTACATAATTCACATAGGGACTTGTGATGCACACGGGCTAAGAGAGGGATTTTCTCTTTATATCATACCTTCACAGCACAACACAACCATAGCACAAACACAAAGCACGAAACCAATGGGATGGGCCTTCAGAAGCACAAGCACCAAACACAAGCACTCCTCTTCTACGCTCTCTACGTCTCTGTGTGTCCGCGTCCTCCGAAATGGGGCCCCCACCAGGGTATTTATAGAGCTCCAAGGTAGTTACACCCTTCACCCATACCAAAAGGGTCCCAAGGCTTGATCCGAACCAAATCCCAAGACTGAGAGGTTTATCCTGGGCCAAAGGGTTTGGATCCGGTCCAAACCCCATAGGGAAGGGTTTAAAGGGGCGGCCTCTATAAATAGCCCTTTACTGTTCATTTCTCCACGTGGAAGAAGGGGAAGCGACGTTTCCCGCCTGTGTTTGGTGCTTTTGTGCCAAGTTTGTGGCTCTATGTGCCATTTGTTAGGTGGAAGGGCTTTATTTCCTCAAATTTTGTCCTCACCTATTTCACTCGCCATGTGAGTTGTGAAAATTTAAATCCCTAGCGGAATTCATTGGTTCTGTGGGTACTTTGATCATCCCGCATACCCGACGGAATTTTCTGGTGCGTGTGTCACCCAATATCGAGACAGCACAGACCTTTGTGTCTTCTTGTGTCTGTCACTAGATTTAAATTTTATTTTCCCCTAATTGCTTTGAGGGGACAATAATTGGTTCAACAATGATCAGCTTCATCAAGTACAAGGACTTTACACCCATCAGTCTAGTAGTAAATCCTGGTGTATTTTCAACGTGATCTATTAGCCTTCCAGATGTGGCCACAAGAATCTGGCAAGGATTCGCTCCCATCCATTTCTGTTCCAGAACTAGTGTTGTTCCTCCAATTACAAGTTGTACATACATTGATGAAACCTTGAAAGTTTCCTGGCTTTCCTTGCTACTGGACTTGCAAACTCACAAGTTGGATATCTAACAAGCACATTGATGCAAGGCAGTTTAGCAATAGCTTCAATGGCTGGAAGCCGAAATGCTACAGTTTTTCCTGTCCGTGTTTTAGCTTTACCTTGGTCAATAGGCTTTCCTTGATCAGCATTTACAGAACCTGCTCTCTAAGCTTGACCCTGATCAAAGGGGATTTGCTCAATAGCTTGACATGGATCACCATCATCAGAATATTCAATGGACTGTTCTCCATATGGCAACCGTGACCGTTCCCTTGAAACTAATTTAACAGCCACTGTTTGCAGCCTACCTGGAACTGACATCACAGGTGAAGACAAGTGCGGAGGCCTGCTCAACTTCTCAAATTGATCCACAGGTTCCTTATCATCTGAGAAAGATGAATAACTAGAAGGTACCACTCTTCTATGTTGATCAGTCGCAGAAGCCGCAAACTGATCTTGTGCAGAAAGTGATGAATGTTGGCTATCTGTAAAAGGGGGCCCAGGACTGTGTTGATCAAATCAGCAGAAGTGGTGTTCAGAAATGGAAATATTTAATGAATGGATTCAATCTACAGATCTCACGGAGGTTCAGGTTAGTTCAATTTTCTTCACATGGATCGGGCCTGGAGAGAGGCCATGCAAAACAACAGTTGGACAAAATTTTTATCTCTGTTAAATGGCAACGCAAATTCAACAATTTTTCAGCTAGAGGCCTGCCCAGGGTATTATCTGACCATATACCTATTTTCTTGAGCACTACTAATCAAAGAAAACACAGCAGACTGTTCAGATTTGAGAGAAGCTGGGCCAGAGATGAGAACTTCATTGAATTGGTACATAAATGGTGGAGGGAAGCACCAAGTGGCAAATATGCATGCACTGCTCTAGTAAAGAAACTTCAATGGGTGAGGGAGAAAATGAAAAAGTGGAGTCAAGAAAGCCAAAGCTTTGGACTGGCAGCTAATATTAGACGAGCTCTTACAGAATATTGAAGATTTGGATATTAAGAACGACCAAGGGGTCATATCAGAGGAGGATAAAAGGCATTGGGCAGATCTTAAACAGCAGTATGAGGAATGGTCAATTAGAGAAGAAATCAGTTGGAAGCAAAAAGTCAAAGAATTGTGGCTTGAAAAAGGTGACAAGAGCACAAGATATTTTCATGCAATGGCTAATGTTGGGAAGGGGAAGACTTACATTGACACAATTAATGTTGGGAATCTGATAGTGAATAAGGAAGCAGAAATTAAGAAGACCATAGTGGAACATTATCAAACCCTGTTTAAAGAAGATGAACAATGGAGGCCCCATATAAGCAGTGACATGTTTCAGCATGTATCTGAGACAGAGGCAGAGTCCCTTTGCATACCATTTTCGGAGGAAGAAATTAAGCAGTCAATCTTCTCTATGGATCCTAATAAGTCACCAGGTCCAGATGGATTCTCAATGGGATTTTATCAACAATTCTGGGATCTATTTAAGGAGGACATCATGGAAGCAGTGATAGAGTTCCAGCAGAGACCCTGGGGTGTGAAATGCTTCAATGCAACTTTTGTGATCCTCATTCCGAAAAAAGACAAGGCAGAGTCCCTTCATGATTACACAGGCCTATTAGTCTGCTCAATTGCATATATAAAATCATAACAAAGACTCTGGCTAATAGACTAAAAAGGGATATTGATAGATTGATTGATAGTAATCAATCTGCCTTTGTCAAGGGGAGATGGATTTTGGAGAATTACATGGCTGCTTATGAGTGCATTCATGAGCAGAAGGTTAAAAAGACAATTGCTTGGTGTTTAAGATTGACTTGGAAAAGACCCATGATAGAGTGAAATGGAATTGTATGTTCAAAGCTATTCAGTTGATGGGCTTCAGCAAGAAATGGATTCAGTGGATCAGGTTCTGTGTTCAGACTGTAAGATTTCCGGTGTCAGTAAATGGCACACCATGTGGTTACTTTGGCTGCTCAAGAGAACTAAGACAAGGGGACCCATTGTCACCCTTGTTGTTTGTTCTAGTTGGCCAGGTATTGAGTGGTATGTGGAAGAGGGCAGCATCTACACGACTCAGAAGGTATCAAGGTAGGTAGGGCAGCAGAAGAGGTAACACATTTGCAACATGCAGATGCCTCTTTACACCAATGGTGGAGAACATGTTAATCAATTTAAAAATTTTGCTCAGCCTGTTAGAGGTTGTCGCCAGTCTGAAAATTAATTTCTCTAAGAGTGAGGTGATGGGTGTTAATGTAAATGAGGACAAAAAGGGCCTAATTGAACAGATTTGGGTGCTAAGTGGGTGTCTTTCCCCATCAAGTACCTTGGGCTGCCTTTATCAGACAGAACTATCAGAGCTAAGGAATGGAATGGTATCATCAAGCGAGTGGAGGACAGAATTGCTTCCTGGAAAAGTAAACTTTTATCAGTGGGGGCCAGATGGATTCTATCAAAGGTGTTTCTTACTAGTTTACCAATCTATTACATGTCTATATTCAAGATTCCAAGGTCAGTTTGCAAAAAAATTGAATCACTAAGGACTGCTTTCTTGTGGAAAGGGAAAGGGCTAGAGGAGGAAGGCTTTCATCTTATCGCTTGGACAAGCGTGTAGATTAAAGGAGAAAGGGGGAGCTGGGCTCATGCCTATCACAGCAATTAACGATGCATTGCAAATGAAATGGTTATGGATATCAGATAAAGAGGAGGGTCCTTATGGAACAAAATTGTCAGGGGTAAGTATCTGTATAGGGAAGAGGGCTGGTTTACAAAGCAGCCTCATAAAAACCCATTATCTCCTATATGGAAGAACATTCTGTCTTATAGGGATTTCTACAGATGTTCCACTGTGATTCACGTTGGTGATGGCATGAAAACAAGGTTTTGGGAAGACAAATGGATGAACAAGAGGCCTCTTCAGCAGTTGTTCCCAAATCTGTATGATATAGCAGTCACAACAGATACTAGTATAAACACAGTGTGGTCTTAATTCAAACAACCATCCTCAGTGGATTGTGCAGTTCCGGAGAAACCTCAATGATGTGGAAGTTAATGAGTTTATGCAACTATCAGCCTTGTTAGAAAATATTACCATAAATCAGGGAAAATAGACAGTAGATCCTAGAGATGGGAAAAGTCTGGCAGATTCTCAGTCAAGTCAACAACTAGAGTCCTCATGCAAGGTGGTCAAAGAGTGGTCTGGTATAAGCAGGTCTGGAATAGAAGACTGCCAATCAAGATAAGGATTTTCTTATAGAAGATAGCTTGGAACAGGATCTCGACCTCAGATAGGATATCCAGATTCAAGCCAGATATCAGACAGTGATGTATTTTTTGTGGTTTCTACAGGGAAACAACAGTCCATCTGTTCCTCCAGTGTGGTATCATTCAAATAGTGTGGCTCCAACTCTGCGAGGTTACAGATTTTAAGTGGCCATACAGCAATAATGTTCATGACCTCTTGAAGAAATGGGATAAGTACTAATAAGTACTACTTGAAGCAGCGCGAGAAGGTATTATAGAGGGCATGCCTGCCGGCTATGATGTGGTCAATCTGGAGAGAAAAAAATAGTTGAATCTTTAGAGAGGAATTTAATCACCCCTCTACTATCATCAACAATTGTATGAAATGAATTTTGGACTGGAATGTCAGTGCTTATGGGTCTGTAATTGGGCAATCCAGTCTTTTGTATAAGATGAGGGATTGGAAAAAGTTAAGTCTGTAACTGAGCCCTAATTATGTTGGGTCTAGTGTAGCATTTGAGGGAGGGTTTATTGGTCTCTACCATCTTGGTAGAACCTCGTTCTTTCCTTTTTCCTCACTCACTCTTTTCTCTATTTGTCTTTGTATTTTATTCCTGCTCTTTTATCAATGAATTGTGGCCTTTCTGGTCACCTTCCCAAAAAAAAAATGCCCTTCAAACAAATTTTCACCTAAGCAAACTTAGTGTAGATCAACAAAACATGAATATGCAATAAGAAAAATTACCTGTATACCCCTGAAAAATACTCAAACTATCACTATACCCCTATCTTTATGGAATTTACCCGTAACCCGTAAACCCCTAATTTCTTCAAGATGGGCACATTGCGCCCCCTACCATCACGGATGTCTCATGGTGCTTTATCTCAGGAGAGTTAACAGGGGTCAAATTACTAACCTACCGCCAGTTAACTCTCCCTCTTTCTCTCTCTCAACCTACTCTTGGTTAAATCTCTCTCCCTCTCTCTCTCTCTCTTCCTCCTTCCAGGCGGCGTTGTGGTGGGCGGTTGGGGGGGAGGGGGAGTGGCCGGAGGGCAGGGGGCAAGGCCGTGTGGGGGTTGGCCGGAGGGCAAGATGGCACCGTGGCTTCGACGGTATTCGGGCGGTGCGGGGTGCTGATGGCACTGGCGAGAGGCTCTTCCTCCTCTTCGGGACCCGGCTTCTGTGCTGCTGCTGTAGACGAAGCTCTGCCCGACCTGGACCTCGAGCCGCATCCCAACAACAGGGAAGACATCGTCCCGCCCGCAGCTCCTCCACCACTCTCCGCAGCGTGTCATTTTCGGCTTGCAGTGCCACCAGCTACTTCTGCAGGGTGAAGCACGCCTCCGCGACGTCGCCAGCAAGGCAGGAGGAGGTCTGCCCTTACACAGCAACAGCGGAAGAGGAAGTGCTTGGGGGGGGGGGGGGTGGATTGCTCGGTGGTGAGGAAGGTGGCGGCACCAGAGATGAGGCCCATTACCAGGTAAAGCACCATGCTCGCCAGGGGCCCCAGGCCACCGCGCCGGGAGCTCCGTAGTGCCGCCAGCAGCAGCGGGGCCAGGGTGACGGAGGAGACCGTGTAGAACTTGGACCACCGCTCCTCGCTCACGTCCGGGATGGTGAGCCGGAGGGGGAAGCAGAGGGGGAGCTCCAAGATGGAGAGGATGCGGAGGGTAGAGCAGGTGGTGTCGGAGTTCTTAGGCTTGATCGGGGCGGCCTCGGTGCCGGCGTTGCTGCCGATGGAGGCCTCCAGCTTCGGCGAGGAGGTGGGGTCATCCATCTTGACGGAGGACGCCAGGAGGGGTACCCCTAGCTGGCGGCACTTTGCCAAGGTGGCTACGGCCGACTCGTTGGAGGAGGAGAAGTAGCAGCTGCTGTTGAGGGGGATGGGCGGGGAGGGGTCGAAGAGCCCAGCGGCCGTGGCACCGTACTTCTTGCAGTATAAGTGGGTGGTGGAAACAAAGAAGACGTAGACGAAGTAGAGGGAGGTGAAGGCCATGGCTCCCCAGGCATTGATCCTGCCGACGAGAATGATGACGGGGAGGGAGGAGAGGGTGAGGAGGAAGAGCAGGTGTCCTGGATATGCAGAGGCATCCCCTATGATACGACTGTGGTAGACGGGGCCCTGGATCGGGCAGCGCTTCAGTTGCATCCCAGATATGCAGAGACGGAGAAGGGATGAGGTGAAACCCGCTGACCCACCTCTTGAAAACCTGCTGGCCGTCCTCCCTATTTCTCGTTGAGAAGAAGCTGACCTGTTGCGATTTCCGACCGAGCACAAATCGGCGGCGGGATTGGCAGGGTTTTCCCCCCCGAATCACCCCACCCCCTCCCTGGTCTCCACAGTCCACACGCCTGATCTTAACAGTTGAGCGAACCCCGCCGCTCGCCGGAATCCTCTCTCTCTCTCTCTCTCTCCCCAACAAAAATGAAGGCAAAATGGTAATCTCACATGAGTGAGTTACGACCATTATCACGGATCGTAACCCCAAGGGCATGGCAACGCGAGTTAAGAGATTTCAGGGGCTTCTGGGTAAATTCCATAAAGGTAAGGATATAGTGGTAATTCGAATATATTTCAGGGGTATACATGTAATTTTCCCTTGATAATATTACAGAGGTTGATAAGCACACTCGAAAATAAAGAAAAAATATGCAAAGGCAATGCCTAATCAAAAATTTTGAGTGATGGATAAAAAAAAGTAGGTCAAGCTGAATGGAAGCATAAGCTAAAGTGAATGTAAACAGAGAATAAAGATGAAAGGTTCAATAAAACTGATCTGCAAAGTTCACTGACGTAAACTAGCCATCTGCTTCAAAAGAAAGAAACTGAGAGAGTAGGACCGAGCAAGGGAAGGACGAGGCCGACATTTCATACAAGCCCACAAATGTTCAAAGAAAACATCCTCCCTCCCTCTCGTGCGAGGATCTAATGAAAGTCTTGGAGGGAAGGTTTAGACTTGAAAACAAATGTCAGAGAAATTTTGCAACGAAGGGGGCATTGCATTCATTATTGCCGGGTCCGGTTTCCCCCCACCCCCCAAAAACCGGTTTCCCCCCCCCCCTTTTTGGGGGGTGGGGGGGTGGGGTGCGGGGATTACCTTGATCAATCAAGAGAGTATATCTAATGAAAGTGACTATAGTATGCTCTTTGCTGATCAATGGGAAACCAACAGAATTCAGCAACTTCTGACAACATAACAGATAAGCTTTATGGCTAATGATATTTTTGTAAATTAGATGACGAGATGCATATCCATAAACAACCTCATGCAACAAAATATTGTGTATTCGCAATATTGAATTCCCTTATTATTTGCAAATGTTGGAAGTATCAAACTTCACTTGAAAAGAAAGGAACAAGATAATTAAATATTTAGCTTCCATATCTCCTCCAAATAACCACAAGATCATATCAGATTTAAGTAATAATACCAGAAAAATCACCACGACTCCCTGCAACATATCAAAATATTTCAACTTTTTTTTTGAGAAGTTAGTAAATGGCTTTTACTAAAATCATGTTTTTGGAATCATTAAAAACAACAAAATGCAAGCATTTGTTAACACAAGTACATAGTGGGTCTTTTTTCCCAAAAAGAAAGTGGACTGTACTACCAATTTTATTAATAGATAGAGGTACAATCAAACCGGTAAAGCAGGAGAGAATCCCCCCCTTGCCTGCAAAAGGCACAGCTCTAGTGATCAGTGCCTAGCAAATTAATTTCCCTAACCCAATCTGCAGGCGAAATACAAAAGAAAGTGGATATTGTTTTTTTGGGGGAGGGGGGAAGAAATACATAGCTTCACATATGGGGGAAAAGATGTTTCACACCATGAACTCCATTTGATTAACATTCATTACCTTCACATTTTTAGCATCTACTCAACGCTAAGCATCACATGTGCAAAATGAAAAGAGCATAAAGGTTGATAACCACTTGCCTCCGGAGCACACCATAAAGTCGGAATTCATCTTCAAGTTCTCTTTCTGATACTCGTGAGTCCAAGTTTCCTACGTAAACTCGAGTCATTCTGGTGTGCAGATAGCAACAGAAACAACAGAAATCAGTTAAATGCAACTGATCCTATTGGACATATTAGTTTTAAAAGCCGAGTGTCAAAGACTATGCTTAATAGGAGCATTGAATACAAAGCAGATGCAACTCATAGAGCCCCCAAAAGATGGTTCTAGTATGAACTTTTAGCGAGACTGTTCATAAAAGAATAATCAGTATATCCAAGCTAGGATAAAGGAACTAATATGTCGTCAAAAATGTGAAGCTTGTTCCCTCCATATGAACAAATTTGGCACAAAAAATCAGTTGACTCAATTTCTGTGATACAGGACTACGGTAGGCATTACCCTTAAAGAAGAAGAAAAAAGGACACTGAATTCATAAGTTCAAAAACTCTCAAATGGTTTTTCCCTTTTTGGAAAGTAGAAAAGCCACCCAAAAAAAATGCTCTCTATTGTACCACTAACTTGACTGAATGCCAGTCAGAGCATGTAGCCATTTGTTCCCTTTCCACTTCTTTCCTTTTTTTTCCCTTTGGGTGGGGGGGGGGGGGGGGGGGGGCAATGAGTGGTACCACTGTTGTATTAAATGAAAAAGGGATGTACAAGTATAGTCAATAGATTCCCAAAAAAATCCCTATACAAAAGAAGGTCACACTAAGGCAGTGTATAGTCCCCTAACCCCCCCAGCAGGACAAAAAGAAAAGAGTTTTGGGAATTCACATTACAAAGAAGCTCAGCCCATTCTCTCAATATATCACAAACAAAAGAGACACCTGTATCTTCTGCTCTAGCCTCCCTCCTTTTCACTTCTTTCTACACGCTCCAAATCTAAAGATAATAACCATGCCATAATACCATAAGCCACCACAATTCCCAGAAAATATGGAGCGGCAGAGGAATCTTGGGCATGATGCAGACTTGCATCTATCCAACAAGTGGATTTTCACGCATGTGCCACAAGGGGGGTGGGGGGCACTCTCAAAGTTCCTAGGATATAACAGCATTGAATATAACAAAATGTAGACCAGGAACGCAAGCTTCAATTAAATGATTCTTGCACATTCATTTTCATTTTTGTGGGCAAAGATTTGCATATAATGCGAAGACAGTGATTTATACAATAATCATGTAAAAACATCTGTACACAAAACTCTTAATCTCAGCAAGGCAGAAGGGAAAAAATACTATTCAAGAGAAGTACAGCATCATAAAAACAACATTTACATGTGGTAAATACTCATAATTTGCACATGACTTAGGGTAACAGCAATGGATGATATAACCTTTTTCGTAAAAAATTAACAAGGGTATCAGGAGATAACCAGGCAACTCTTGACGAGGCCACTCAAATGGAGCTTGGCAAGACAAGAGCATAGTCCATCCTTAGCATGTAAACAGGTCAGGAATGGAAACAGAAAGTGATGTTTCCATCTGTCTCTGTTAATTTTTTTTTAAATTGTCAAAATTTGAAACAGAAACAGGTGTTCTGTTTCCCTTCTCTTATTCAGAAGTAGAATCAGAAAACAGATGGTGGGACCTTGTCATTCGCACTAAGCACCCAAAGCCTATGGGCCTCTCTTACCAATTCCCAGCTAATGGGTTGGCCCCGTGGCCAATTCACAATGAAGGGCAGGAGAGGAGCAGGTCTCCCGAAAAAGAGCATTCCCCCTCCCGGTGTTTTTCAGACACAGGGAAAAAAAAAGAAAGGTGGGTTTCTGTTCGGGTCTCAAGCCATGGGCTTTGGAGAAATATTTTTTGTAATTTACATGTTATTTATTTTTATGAAATAAATAAATAAGTAAATTATCAAGAAGTATCAAAAAGGGGAAACAGAAATAACACTTTTCAGTTCTGTTTCTGATTCCCGTTGGAAATGTCAATGAAGGAAGAATCGGATTGGACTTGGAATCAGCTGGTCCTGGAAGAAGCTCAGGAATTGCTGATTCTGAACTCGAGGAAGGGAGGAGTTGGGAACCAAAGAGTGGCGGGATCGGTGGCCAATCACTGCCCAGATCAGCCAATCCCCTCTATCTGGGCCCAATCTGCCCCAAGGATTGCCTCTAGACCATTGATGCTTGGGGCGTCATCCAAGCAATGCAAATCTCTTTAGTTGCTATCTCTGAGTGGACTAGAACATGCAACCTCTAAAGTAAACAGGAGTCCACATGCCACCCACCCACTCTAGTTGATATAACTGTTTAGCGAAAAAGAAGGTGTACAAGTGTAATCAAAAAGCTCCCAAAAAGAGACTAGGTACAAAAACCACACCAAGGTGGTCTTGGGCGGTCTACCACCCCCCCAAACAAAACATAAAGGGGTGAATTGAGAGCATTCATATTACAAAACATCTCAATCTATTCTCTCACTCTAGTACAAATCAAAGAAAATAAGAGAGTCCACCACTCTAGCCTCCCTTCTGAAGATCATGTTGTTCCTTTCACACCTAAGGGACCATAGAGTGGCATGCAGAATGAGCCACCAAACAAGACGGTCACGTCTGAGGGGCCAACTCCTACCCCAGGACCTAATGAAGGGCTGCACATCAGACTGTTGGCTGAGTACACACCGGGCTCTCATAGTCACACCAACCCACACTGTCTGCGAGTATGGACAGCCTACAAATAAGTGGTCCACGGACTCGTCCTCCAAGCTGCACAAGCAACAGGTTAGCTAGATACCCAGTAGAAAGCGTAGGAGCGTGTCTCTGGTGGGAAGCCTCCCGTGAAAAATCCTCCAAATCAGATGCTTCACCTTCAACGGACTCCTCGATCTCCAAATGTAGGAAGTAAAACTGTGTCGCACCCCGCCGTCAGAGATAATGGAGTAGACTGACCTGACAGAGAAAGTCCCCTCTTCCCCACCTCCAAGTCCACGCATCCTCCCTAACGGGACGCGGAGAGAATTCGAGGAAAAGGAAGAGGTCCTAGAACTGCTCCAGCTAGACACTCATCAGGTTCCTCTTGAAAGTCGGCGCCCAGGTGCCCCCAAAAGGTGGGGGTCAAATGCCAGGTCAACCGGCCCTAGAGGGTCAACCGACATCGCAAACAAATAAGGAAAAGAGGCCTCCAACGTGAAGTCATCACACCATCTATCATTCCAGAAAAGACAAAGATTGCATTTCCCTAGATGGACCCAAATCCCAAAAGAAATGAAGTCCCTGCAAGAGAAGATGCCACGCCAAATAAGAGACGTCTGGGCTGGAACTGGAAAATCCAAGTCCTAAACTCTCCTCATGCCGAAGTACCTATGAATGATGAGTTGTGCCCAAAGACCTTCATCCCCTACTCCCAGCCTCCATATCCACTTACTCAAGAGTGCGAAATTGAAGTCACCCACATTCTTGATCACAATGCCCCCTTATTCCTTAGGAGCAGCAACACTCCCTCACCTAATGCCGTGCCAACCCCTATACCTCCCCCCACTCCCATGCCCAAAAAACCTTCCCTGAATAGCTTCAACTTTCTTCATCACATTCTTCGGAATGCGGAACACAGAGAGGTAGTAGATAGGTAAATTGTCAAGCACCGAAGTGCAAAAGACTAATCTACCCTGATAAGATAGCAACCTCGCCTTCTAGCCAGCCAGTCTAACCTCGTACCTCTGAACAATAGAAAGGCAATCCGCACACCGAAGAGCCCCTGGGGTGAGGGGGATACCCAAGTAAGAAATAAGAAAAGTCCATGTCTGACAACCCATAATCCGAGTAGACCTGTGAAGTGGCCCGGCTTCCATGTTAACCCCAACAACCAAACTCTTGTTGAAGTTAACATCAAGCTAACAGTCTCCTCCAACAACTCCAGCAAAATTCTCGCCACATACATCCGCCTCTCATCCTCTGCCAGGAGTAGGATGGAATCATCAGCATACTGCAAGTGGGTGACCGAAAACTCACCTCTCCCAACCTGGAATCCCCTAATAAAATATGCAGATTCCTCTCTCTACCATACCCTGCTAAGAACATTAGCCACGAGTACAAAGAGAAGAGACGACATAGGATCTCCCTGCCTGAGCCCCCTGCCATTATGAAAGAACGAAGACGGCTTCCCATTAACGAGAACCGAAAATGAAGCAAAAGAGATGCAAGACCTTATCAAGCCGATCCATGGATCCCCAAAACCCATTTTCTCCGACACATCAAACAGACAAGACTAGTTGACCCTATCGTAGCACTTTTTGAAATCCAGCTTCAAGACCACCCCTCTTTGAGTCTTCAAAGTATACAAGCACTCATGAGCCACCAAAAAATTGTCCTGTATATGGTGTCTCCTGACAAAAGCTCCCTAAAAGCTGCTGACCACCCTATCCATAACTCTTTCCAATCTCCCTATCAATAACTTGGTGATGATCTTATAAGTTCCATTCGACAAGTTGATAGGCCTGAAATCACAAAAGTCTTGCGCCCCTTGTTTATTGGGGATGAGAACAATGAGCCCCTCTTTGATAGAGGGTTAGCCCAAAAGGTGAATAAGTCAACTCGATTAACTTAATCCAAGATTAATCTACTTTTGCTTTGATAAGAGGAGAGTTGACCCAGAAGTAAAGAGGTAGGTTAACCTACTTTTAATCCAGTGTGATTTGGTTGGTAGTGAGTTAACCCAGTAATAATGACAGCTCAAATACCACATTTGTCCCTACTTTTTGAATTTTATACCCATGATTGTGTTCTCTCTCTCTTTCTCTCTCTTAGACACACACACACACAGCACAGAAATAAAATTTCATGATTTTCACAGTTCTTTTCAAAGTGAAAATAATATTTCTTATATTTCAAATATGTAATATATGTTTTTTATAAATAATGAATATAACTTTGTAGCAACCTCAATTTAAGAAACAACAACTAAATAGATGTAGCAGCCTAAAATGTGTATAAAAGAAATTCAAATAGTTACAATGACTAAAATCTATAATTAGTACAAAAATAATTTTTTAAAAAATCATTATGGCCCTTATTTTTTTCAAGGAATCATTGGGTCTAATAGACTCAAATAATAATCATAAAATGTCAAATACCCATCACTATTCACTTTAAACATATTTATTTTTTATTTTTTAAATATTTTTAAATATTTTTGATAGATTCTATAAAATAAATATACCATCAAAATAATACAATTTTATAAAAAACAGAATTAATATTACTAATTAAAATTTAAAAGGGAAATGAATTTACTTTACTTACGTCACTGTTTACAATTTACTCGTCACTATTCACTTTAAACATATTTTTATTTTTATTTTTAAATATTTTAATAGATTATATTAAATAAATATACCATCAAAATAATAATATTTTTATAAAAAATATCATTAATACTACTAATTAAAATCTAAAAGTGACAAAAAGATTTACTACGTCACTATTTACAATTTATCAGCAGTATTCACTTTAAACTTATTCATTTTTAAAATATTTTTAATAGATTCTATAAAAATAAAAATATCGTCAAAATAATAAATTTTTTGATAAAAAACATCATTGATATTACTAATTAAAATTTAAAAGTGACAAAAAGATTTAAGTTACCCATCACTATTCACTTTAAACATATTTTTATTTTTATTTTCTAAAATATTTTAATATATTATATAAAATAAATATACCATCAAAATATTAAAATTTTTGAAAAAAGTATCATTCATCATCATCATCAGAGCCTTATCCCAATTAATTGGGGTCGGCTACATGAATCCTGTTCCGCCAAAGATTTCTATCAAGTGCAATATTCATATTTAAACTCAAGGAACTAATGTCCTTCCTAATAACATCGCACCATCTCATTTTAGGCCTTCCTCGAGCTCTTTTGCTAGCATCCACTAAGATTTGATCACATCTTTTAACCGGCGCCGAGTTAGGGCGACGAAACACATGTCCAAACCACCTGAGTCTATTTTCTCTCATTTTACTATCAATTAGAGCTATCCCTAAGTCCTTACGGATGCGCTCATTCCTAATCTTGTCTTTCTTAGTCTTGCCACACATCCATCTCAACATCCTCATCTCTGCTACACACATTTTGTGGATGTGTTCCTTTCGTACTGCCCAACACTCGGTACCATATAACAGAGCAGGTCTCACAGCCGTTCTATAAAACCTCCCTTTGAGTTTCACAGGCATACGACGATCACAAAGGACACCTGATGCACTTCTCCATCTTAACCAGCCTGCCTTAATCCTATGTGTAACGTCATCATAAATCTCCCCATTCTCTTGTATGATAGACCCTAAGTATCGAAAGCTACTACTCTTCGGAATGTTATGTCCGTCAATTAGAACCATGTCTTCCTGAACCACTCTCCCATTACTAAAATTACAGTGCATAAATTCTGACTTGCTCCTACTAATTTTAAAAAAGTATCATTAATACTACTAATTAATGATAAACAGTCCTGAAATTAAGAAACACCAAATACACCGACTGACAGTCTCGAGGTGGGTGTGAGCTCCCGGACGCTGACGAGGGGCATTGATGGGAGGAACAAAGCAAGTTAGCTAAGCCCACCTCGTGGGCTGAGTTTCGAAACCCAGTGTTATCTCGAGATTAACCCCTTTTTAACTCGAGACAAGTGAATCTGCCTATCAAAGCAAAAAAGAGTTAACCCAAGGGAAAATTCAGGCTAACCTTGGGCTAACCCTCTATTAAAGAGGGGCTGAGGGTTTTGTTAATTCCTCTCAAGTGAGCTCTCCCCTCATGAAGTTCTTTAACTGCTGCCAAAAGATCAGATTTGATAACATCCCAACACTGAAAAAAAATCAAAAGGAAACCATCCGGGCCTAGAGCTTTATCACCTGTAAGAGAAAAAATTGCCTGTCGGACCTCCTCCACAAGGAAGGTCTATGAGACGTCATCCCTCTCCTCCTAGGAAAGCCGTGGAAGAAGCTCATCTACAATCCTCGATTTGAAGTGATCCTCCTCATAAAACAATTTAGAATAATAGTCCCTCACCAAACCCCTGACGTGCTCATCCGAAGAGATGGAGAGTTCACCCACCCGAATGCAGGTAATGGTGTTCACTCTCCTCCTCCCAGATGCTATGCACTAAAAGTAGGTTGTATTTCCATCTCCCTCTTTGATCCATCTATCCCTCGATCTCTACCTCTAATAGATCTCCTCCATTGAGAAGATCTCATCGAACTGGCATCTCAGAGTGTCTCTCACCCTCCTATCCTTTGCATCCATAAGTCTTGCCTACTCCAAACTATCAATCCCCTCAATCTGCTAAAGAATTATGTTCTTAACTACCCTCCCCGGGAGGGTTTTACCCCCCCCCCCCCGGGGTCTTGAGGACATAAGCATCGTGCCTCAATCTGGAAACAAGAGTAGCCATAACAGATCTAACTCCGACAATTTGAACAATGTAAGATTATTGAGGGCTCAAAACCATCAATTTGTGATACTTTTCGTGGATTAGTGACACTGTAATAAGCTAACTCTGACATCAAAACGAAGATCTAACTGGCAATTCTGTTATAATGATCATCACTTGAACAAATTTTCAAGAAATAATCATAAATATCTTCTACTAAACTTGCCCTAAAGGAGGATAAAAAACAGTCCTCGGCAAGATGAGATATGCTAGAGAAAGGAACACATACACCTAGAAATAACAAACTGGTAACAGCTTTAAAGGGGATAACCTTGCCACCCCTGTGCAGGAAGATGGGGATGGTGGGTTCTTTTATTTTTCCTTTTGTGTGCGTGCGTGTGTGCGTTGGGGGGGGGGGGGATGTTGGGTAGGGGGTGGGTTTTGGATCAAATCAAATCTCATGTTGTGCGCTGCTCCCTCTTGTCACAATACGAATCAAAAACTGGTAGGAAATTCCTTGAACCTAATGATTTGATTCGGGGGAAACGGAAATTGGGAAATATCTCACATGATCTTGGGACCGACCAGACAAATTATGAGTGCTAGATTTACTAGAAAATAAGGCGAAGCATAATCATATCTAAGAGCTTGGACTTTTGGGTCAGTTACAAGGACAAAAAATTATTTTCATCAAAGCATTTTAACTGTCTTATAAGAGTTAAAACTACGAGGCAATTAACTTGAGAGACGGAAACCGCGCTTACCAATCTGTCGACCGAAACTCGTACTCCACCCACGCGAGGGTATATGAACGGCCCTCCAATAAACTGTTTAAAGACAGAGAAATGGAATGCAGACACAAGCAGAAGGTGCGAACCAAACGTCAGAAACCGAAGGGAAAAGAACAAGTACAGTTCGGGAAAGCTCTCCGGCCTCCTCGTCGGCGTGGCCACCCAACCTTTCAGATCGCAACCCAGAGGGGAGAGAGAGAGATGGAAGATTATCTTTCGGATTACCTGGGAAGGAAAGGATCTGGGGGGACGAAAAGACAGCCCGGGAGTCCCTAGAACGCTGGGAATGCACGGATTCTAGGGTTTGTTTCTGGTGGAACCAATAATAGCTCTAATACCCTAGATAGGGTTTTGGTTTGGGCGGAGGAGGAAGGGGCTGGGGGCATGCGGGCACCGTTTTAAAAGGGTTTCGTACGCGGTGCCCAGCCCGTGCCTCCCGAAGACGATGACCAAATCGTGCGACCTAAACCACCTGGCAGTACTAACGTCAATCTGACAACTTTAATCAAATAGCCGATTTGCTGCACCGCTCTAGCAATTACGCCATGGAGTGGTGTGATAATTTTTATTTTTTAAAAAAATTATAATGCGAATCTAATTTATGGTATAAGTTACGGTCTCCACCTAAATATTTAGAAAATTAAAAAATATAAATAATAAATTTTATTATTCATAGAGTCTTATTTTTTAAAAGTTTAATTTACTGTGTAATTTAAGATTATTTGTACTATAAATTAGAGTGACGTCAAATTCACATCGTAAAGAATAAAAAATAAAAATATTATATGGTCTCGTAATATAATTATCAAGACGGTACAATAATCATTACTCCATCCAATTTATATTTCGTCGACGAAATTTCTCACATATATTTCTTTCTTTATCTGTCGCATGAATTACAAGGGGTGATCTTCGCGTCATGTGCCAATATTTTACTTAGGAAGACTCTTAAAGTAAAAAAACACTATAAACGACCAAATCATACTTACTCACACGAAATCGCTATTAAAAAAGAGGAGAAAGCATATAAGTAGGTGAACAAGTAATAGTGAGAAGAGTAATGCTAAGTGCAATATCCTTACTAATTACATTCGGAGATGTTATATTATTGTTTAAAATTTTTTTTATCATGGAATCCACACAAGTTATCTTGATTACACGCCGGCTATCCCCCTCTCCAAGAAAAATAAAAAAGATTCCCCCCTCTTATTTGCCATGTTCAGAGGGAATTTTGTTTTTAGTCAAACTATCTGATCACATCAAATGATGATCGACGTGATCGTTAGGTTAATATAATTTGGTATGACAGTCACGTCAAAAAAAATCGATGCAACATCTCTGCGTGCAATTGGTAGAGGTGGTGCACACATTACTATAATGATCAATTTTCTTCTCAATTAATGTCATGCGTGAAGAGAGTAGTGCGAACTAAGAGCATTAGCCCTGTCAATGGATCGCAAAGATCCGAAACCTGATCTGAATCCGAAAATTTCTTCGGATTCGGATCGGATTAGAATTCAAAATGAGGTATATTTTCAAGGTAACGGGGCGGCTCATTTCTGATCCGAAATCTTTAAATTCGGATCAGAAATCGGGGCGCCATATATCTTTCATTTCGGGGCGGTTGTCTCTCACGCTGGCATCGCGATCCCTCCATACTCCCAACCCTTTCCTTCGGAGTCACCTCTAGGGTTTCTTCCTTGCGATCTTGGCGGCGATCTCGCCTTCCCCGACGCCACCTCCTGCCACGAGAACCCCGCGTCCGCCAGCCTCTTGAGCGCCCCGTCCCCCCCACGACCACCGTCCTCAGGCACCTCATCCTCGCCTCCCTCAGGATCCCCGCGAAGCCCGAGTCGTCGGATACCAGCATCAAGCAACCCGCCAAGCCCCGGTCCATCGCCTTGATCATGTGCTCCCTCAGCGCGCGGTCGGTGGCCTCCGGCCGGCCGGGAGTCTCGCGGACCAGCACCCCGGTGCGTCGCATCTCCTCGGTGAGGCCGTACCCGACCCTCAGGACAAGCACCTCCCGCACGGCCGGAAGTGGTTGACGAGCCGGGAGCGCTGGAAGAAGCGGCGACCGTAGACGCGACAGAGGTGCGGCTCGGCGGGGGCGAGGGCGACGGCGTCCTTGAGGCGGTCCAGGGCGCGGCGCTCCCGGCGCCGGGCGCGGACGTGGAGGATCGTGGGCAACAGTGAGGAGAGGGGGGCGACGCCGGATGGGTCTCAGCTTTACAAGGTTTCCGCTTTTTGCTCTCTTCTTCTTCTCACCCCCCAACCTTCAGATCCTTCACTTATTTCGATTTCTCCTAATGGATTTCAAGTGGATGTAGTGGTGGTGGAATCCGACGGGGTGCTGGGTTCAAGGGATTCACTCTTGATGATCTATTGGGTTTCCAACAGTGATTTCTTTTTCCTCTTTATTATTAGTATTTTTTTTTCATTTTTCTGTTGTGTAATCCGATGGCAAAATCCTAGTTTTCTAGATGTATTCAATATAAAGACGAGGTTTTTCTTCGATCTTCCATGGTTTCCGCTTAGCAGCACCTCTTCGACATTTCTTTTGGTTTTCATATAATTTCGCTTTTCCGTTCACCGATTTGTCATTTTCTGGGTAAAAGCTGAGCTAGTTTTCTACAAAAAAAAAAGATTCTGGGTTTCGATTTGGGGAGGAGTTCTCTGGGAGATCTTGATGCATAATGTTATCAATTTGTGATGTCGATTATGTCTTAATGCGTCTGGTTTGATCCATATGTTTCCTGGGTTAATGTGGTTGCAACTTTATGGCCTAAAGGTGAAGGATAACAGTGAAGGTAGATAGTTGCTCTGAAGGGTAGGGTTTAAATTTGGGATCCAAAGGCTGAAATGTCAACACCAAATGATGATGGTTCCTCACCTCGATCTCAAGTTGGTAAATGCATATGCTGTTTTTTCGTAAAGCAATATCAATGATTGTTCCTGCAATCATAGTTGTGATATGCTTCTTATTGTTTAGATGATCTCCAGCTATTTTCTTTGCTCAAGTTTGTTTGTAATCGCCATATTAACATGCTGACTTCTTTCCTGGCTAAATCCCCCAATTTGAAGGACAAAGTAGGCTCGGGTTACAGATCCTAGCAGCAGCGGTGAAACAAGTACCAAGTATGTGGTTGATATATTTGGACAAACACATCGTGCTGTTGCAAATGAGCTTTTTGAGTGCAAGAAGCAAAAGAATTGTAAGAAGAAAAATGGTTTGGAATCATTTTTTTGGAAAGCCACGTCAAGGTTCCTGGATAAATGGTTTGTAAGCTTCATGCAAAATGGACTTACATCCTTTCATCTCTTTTTCTAGTAGGTTGTATTAACATCTAACTTGTCTAGTAATGCATAGATTGCATTTAGATTGTCTTTAGCTGATCATGCATGTAGCTCTTCTACTCAATGGATTTTCTTGCATTTGGCATGCATACATTGTAGAGTTATTTCTTTAAGTATTTGTAGGAAAAAGGAGATTAGCTGGATGTCGATGTCTTTTTTCTACTAATAAATGGTTTTTCTGTGATTTGTTGTGATATTATGGAATGCATGCTTTCATTGTCTTTATTTTCTCTGACACATGATGGTTTTATAAATGCATCCAACTTTGTTACCTTTTCAAAGGATGAGGAAGCTATATGGTGTATTCAAGTTTTAGATGGCTTTATTTTTTATGATAGGTTATTGAGGTAAGTGTCATTCTTGAATCTTGGCTCCTAGGATCTCAAGCATGGTATGTCATTACATCTTTTTATGCAGAGCATCTTTTGGGACCACAAAAAATTACCATCAATAATTCTGTTGGGGGAAAAAAGAGATCTTGCCAAACGTCAATTTTAGCTTACAGTTTATCTGACATTATTTTAGCTATTTGTCAAAATTGTAATCACAGAAATATGGGATAAACAGATATGCGAGTATAGATTAGGTGCTTTGATGACTATTTTTCTTCCTTTCTGTTAACATTTTTTTTTACTATATTGCTCCATCTACATGTTATAGATTAGGTGCTCTGTTAACTTTCTATTGGGAACTTAAATGTTATATGTTTTACAAATGTGCCTACGTAACTTTCTTTTAGTTGACGGTGGAGGCAAACCCATGTGATTTTTTTATTCTAATTTATATCCTTAATTTCTTACTTTCCTGAATCTCAAGTAACATGTCAATTATTATTTTCAATCCATCTCATCAATACTTAGTAATCCTAATGGCTCTGGTTTCTACTCTGAGCCTTTGTTTTTCTTGTGCAATACAGGCTGGATAAGGTGCACTGCTCTTGAGCATTCTTGCAAAATACTGTGAAGGTAATTTATGCTTGCCAAAATTCTTTTTATTTGTTTTATTAGTCAAAATACCCCAATTACTTTTTTCCCCTTGAGTCTGCAAACCATTCCTCTTATGCAAACTAAACCATTCCTTATTTCCAGCGCCAATCCAGTTTCTAATAATTGATCATTGATTTCTGGGACACAACATACCTGTGGGTTCCTACACATTTATCTTATTGCCCTTCTTTGCAGCAGTGAAAGAACCGATATCTTGTTTATATATGGTTATATGATATTATGATTATATCCCAAATGTGCAGCTTGTATATGTATATGGGATCAGGTTCATCAGTCCTTGTGTTTTGGGGAATATGAATGAGATGGAGCTTCAGGGATGGAGGTTCATTAATACATAATTTTTCCTGCTAGGACTTACCCTCCTGCACGAGTAATAAACATTTCTCTTGCTAATCTTGTTTGAGAAAAACTTGATTCTCTACCGTGAACATCTTTTAGGATTTTTTTTTTTTGTGGGTGGGGGATTGTATAATATTCTGTTTCATGAATTATGTTTATCCTTGGTGGGTTTGTCATTTGGATTTTAATCTAAATTCATCGGTATTCGATCTGAGACCCCCTAGCATTGTTAAGATGCCTTATGTTATTTTTTTATGGATGGTAATGGGACTGGACTAAATGGTTTCTATTTTATGTAGGGTCTAAAAAAGTTGGCTTAAAAAGTTGCCTAGCTTTCTCATTGATGGCAGCTGGAACGACGATATGAGGGAAATTCCAGCTGGTCAAGGCTGAATATCTTTTTTTTTACGGATCTATGTAACTGAAACACTTGACTTGGTGAGAACCAATCTCCCAACATTTGAATATCCCACATTTGTTTCATTATAAGTGGGATTTATATTTGATTAGTTGATTTGCTAAGGATTATAGCCCCTTAGTTGTAAGAACTTCCTAGAATTACAGGATGACAGGTAGTATCTACTGTTTGCACTTTTATTCATGAATGCCTTCTTACTTTTTGGATCAAATCTTATCCATTGCTTTATTGGTTGTCTTATCAGGATAAGCTTTTAACTATTGCTTTTGAGGAGACATTCATTGAGGTTTGCAATTTTTGTATCACTAGTATGATTATTCTGTTTAGCTCTTTGACAATAAATCAATATCATGTTTAGCCAGAATAATCTGAGAGGTATCTTGGAGTCTCCTTGTGTAATAGGTGACAGTATTAGCATGCAGCACTGTGTCTGCTGTTCTGTCTAAAGCTTGGTCTGGGTAGTTATGGACCCCAAGGCAGCCTAATTTTTTGGTCAAGCTATTAAGTTATGTTACTGAAAGTTTAACATTCCATTTGGGTTCTTGGTCTTAAGAGTGCCTCTGTAGGTTTTAGCATTTTTCTGTGTTAGCATTTTGCTGTGTTCAAAGCCCAGGCCGACCTCACAAAGCCATTTTTCATGGTTTTTCTAATCATAATTTTGGTCTCACCTTTCTTGTTCAAAGCCCTATTGAGAAAGAACAGATCTAGAAACAAAAATTTTAAAAAAAGTAGAAATAGGAAGAATACCTTAATTAGCAAAATTAAATAATGAGATCTTCCTGAAAGGCTGACTTATCTGAAACCCAGACCATAATAGCTTATCCTGCATGATGTTGCATTATGATCATATATACTATCTACTTGTCTCTTTCTTCTTTCGCTCTGGTATTAATTAATTTCGCCACAGTCCTGTTCCTCTCTCACTCACCATGGAAGTGCTATATATTCTCCTGCTGCTGCTCATGTTCTTTTTTTTATCTTTTCTCTTTTTTATTGCAGATCCAAGTGCAGAGAATGCTTGATGCAGGAACAGTGTATGCGCATATTCCTACCCACCCCAATGCTATATATGATGTTGCATTATGATCATATATGTATCAATTATATGTATGCTCCTGCTCATTTTCTCTTTTTTTATTGCAGATCCAACCTAAGACTAAATCTTTGGCCTTCTCATGGTGGTCCTTTTTTATGATCTACAGGGAGCATTACAGCTATTTTGCCCATGAAAGCGATCTATTATAATGCCAGATGCCCATCTGTAGAAGCACTTTCAGGGTGGGGGGTGATGGAGTAATATTGTATATATGGCTAATCTGTATGTGTAATGAGCTCAAGTGTAATGTTGTGTTTACTATTTTTACATGAATTAAAGTCCAATGTTGTGTTTACTATTTAGATCCGAAAATTTAGATCCGAAAATTTGTGCTTGTTATTTAGATCCGAAAATTCGGATCCAAATTCAACCCAACATGTAAATTCGGATTCCCTTACTCATTATCTATTGAAGATGTACATAACAGGATTTCGGTTTAGATCCGAATCCGAAAATTTAAATTCGGATTCGGATCAGATCCGAATTCGAAACAATATTTTACTTTGGATTTGGGTCGGATTCGGATTTGATATTATCGGATCCGGATTCGGATCACAAAGGATCCGACCCGGATCCGATCCGTTTACACCCCTAAAGAGCATGCAAAATATATCTTTATCTTGTTACTATTAGAGTTTATTGGATCGAGTCTTTCAACTCAAAATTTTAAAGTGTTTAGTGGAGAAGATATCATTATTATAAACACGTTATTATTCTAACACGTTATTCAACTCAAAATTTTAAGATGTTAAATAAAAATGACTTTAATATTATAATCACATCAGATTTTAGTCGTGCTTCATTATTATAGACACACTATATTTTAGTCAGATTTTATTATTATAATTATATTATGTTTAGTATATTTTTAATGCGAGACTATTTTAACACGTTCCCTAGTATATAAATAAATTTGTAAATTTTGTCACATATACTATCACACAGATAGTGAGCACAACCCAGATCATATCTATGAGTTTTAATACTATGTTAGAGTTTATTAGATTAAGTGATATAACTTAAAATTTTAAAATATTGAGCGAAGACGATGATTTCAATATTATAAACATATTTTGTTTTAACTTATTTCCAATAGGAGACTATTCTGACAATTAAAAATATATTCCCGAGAAGTTTTATCAATAACACGTTGACACGAGGAGACTCGATGGGATGCCAGGATGGCTTTGAACATTCATGCGTTCCTTCGCACTCTTATTCTTATGGCTTTGTTTGATAGCAGAATACCACCGAATAGGATACTTTGTTCGCCGGTCACACTCCCTTGTTCGCTGGTCAAATCTTATTCTTACTTTGGTATAACATGGCATTACAGATGAAATAACATGTAAAAGGTATTGTTTATGATAAAAATGGTGACTTATTCGGGTCAAATAATTCACCGAAATAATGGAATACGGTGGGATAGCAATCGACGACCTAAACCCAATTGCTATCAAATAGACCCATAAGAGTCCTTTCACCGTCGCTCTCAAGCAACTATAGAGTCCTTTCACCATCGCCATGACATTTACGACACTTTGGAGTCAAACCTATAACCTCTCTCATGCTCCTTCGATGAGGAGAACAAGAGCGAGGCACAAGCACGAGCGTGGGGCTACAAACGACTTGGCATCCTATACTCAAGATATGTAAAATCAAATATTACATGGCAGGACGGAGCAATTATTTTTTCAGAAAAAAAAATTAGACGTGGAACGGCTCATGTCTCCTTATAATTTTTATGCATCATCATCCTTCATTTCACGACTCGATAAACGTAAAAAAAGAAATCATATTTTTACATGAAAATTATTGTTAAAGATAAATTAATAAAAAATATATATGAAATATATTAGTAATCATATCACTGGATTAATTTAATAGTGTATAAATCTCATTTAAGTGTGATTGTTTATAAATTTTTGACAAAAAGAAATGATACGTCTTCAAATAAATATGATATTTTTACACAATTCATAGTTACACAATGATATCTCTGTTAATATATTTTTAAAAATAATTTTTTTACAAATTCATTTTTAATAATAATTTTTATATAAAATTTAAAAAAAATTTAAGGAACGAAGATATATGAATGGTGAAAATTTTAAACTGTAATTTCACCATATATAGATCCCTCTTTTTTTTGTCATCTAAGATAAAGATATTTTATGACGTGGATATCACGTCAAGAGTGAGATGAGTTTCACGTCTAGAAAAATTTGGTTACACCAACGTTCTGATGGGGTGCAGCGGCCGTGGCTCAAAATCAAATTACGTTTTCCTTGTTTGTTGAGTATTTTTCTTTCGTTGTCGTGTCTTCTTCTTCTCCCTGAAGTTCTATTTTTTGTTGTGTCTTTATTTTGTTTTTCTTAGTTTGTTATGTTTTCTTTCTAAGTTCTGTGTGTTTGAATAGAACGTATTTTTCCTTTCTGTGCTTCATTCTCTCCCCAATACATGACCTTCAGAGTACGTTCTAAATCGTTACCACTAATTCGTTACTTGCCTTGATAATTAATAATCTGGGTGTTACGTCACGTCACCTAAAGTCCGTAAAAAATAAATCAACAACAGACCAAACTATGGATTCATTAAAGATTTGGGGTCTGTAAACTGTAATCATTCACACAGAAAATCTCATGGCAACAGTACTTGTGTTAAGGGCATGGTCAATTCATTTTAGTAATAATCAGTTGTCGATAAGAAGTTACTGATATCGATAATGAGTTACTATGAAACAAAAATGAGACTTGGGCATTAAGGGTCACTTTGATAAAAGGGTGAGTTAGGGGCGAGTACGTCACCTCGGGTGACTCACTCCTAACTCACCTCAGGTGACTTACTTTATCCTTTTGTTTGGATTCAAAAAACTCAAGTTTATCCCTAATCGACCCCGGTTAAGAAAAAAAGAATCAAATTAAGAATAAGTCATCGCACCTCAGATAATTCACTCTAATCGGACTTACCCCTTTATCAAAGTGGCCCTAAATCACCATGGGACCACTTTGACAACAGGTTAAACTGGGTTAGGGTGAGTTAACTAGGGTCGGGTGGATTAATCCTTGTTTGATATTTCTTTTCTTAACCCAGTTCGGATAGGGTTAAAGTAGATTAAATAATTCCTAACAAATAGGTAAAATGAGTTAATCCACCCAAGTTAAGATTAGGGGTCGGGTGGACCACCTCGGGTAAACCACCCGCCCATAACCTAACCCGTTACCAAAGTGGTCCCCTAAGTTTATAAAATGTAAACATTCATAAAAAAAATACATGTCGCGCTACTGTACCTCATCATGTTGAATTGGGTTTTGCAAGTCCTCCTGTTAATGGCCTTCCTCTTTGTACCTGGAGCAAATGTAGAAAGGTTCCACTTCTCTGTTGAGAGTATTCTCTTGTCTCGAGGTCTTATGGGCAATTTCTCGGTGTACTGGTTGTCAAATTTGAACATATCTAAAATCAATTCTTAGCCTCTCATGGTTGAGTGGTGATTGCTGCACCCCACCGGTGTAATTACATGCCCGTGAGGATGCATCAATTTTTTATTTTTATTTTTTTGAGAAATTATGAGACTAGAGTACATCTCCGGAATGAAGCGGCCCAGGATCCACAATGTAACACCTGATATGTAACTGATTAAAGAGAACTAGTTATATACAATGCGTACTTTGTAAATGACCATTAAATGATACCCGCTACTTTGATAACGGAATAAATCCGATGAAGACGAGTTATCCAAAATCGAGTGAGTTATTACAATTTATCTCGATCAAGGTCGGATAAGAAATAGAGTGAATTTATTCATTCCCATGAAATATAACTTAACTAGAGTCGGATAAGAATAAGAGACGGAAACAACACCCCGGATAAACCATCCACCCCTATTCCAATCTACTATCAAAATGGGTCTGACCGAACGCTTACCTGTGTCTCGAAACGAATCCAAGAACCCAATGTTTTAATTTGAGTTCCTACAAATAGGTCTGGCTGAATCCCCAGCCAATAGCACTTACAAACGTTATCCAAAAGGTGCTACCTAGTGTTTTCTAGTACCTGGACTTTCACGGATCATGGAACAGGGGAGGCACCACGGGAATCAAAATTGAACTCTAGAGTAATATATGTATTCAAGATGTATCACATTTTTTCGTGCGTGGGTGAAGGCCGTACAAAAAGTTCCTTGGTATATTACCATATCATTGCAGCAGCTGGACAGATCACCTACTTCCACGAGAAATTTCCATGATTACAATAAGCACACAGATGAACGGTTAATCAAATCTGTGGAACCATATCCCTTGGGATGCCTTACTTTGTAAAAGAAAGAGTTCAGATTAACACAGAACGGAAAGATAGGTAGAGAACTGCTGGACTCACCTTCCATGAACACCCCCCCCCCCAAACCCCCAAAAAAGAAAAAGGAGGGAAACCAAGAATAAGTGCACAAGGGCACCGAGGTCAAAATCATTGGTTGTGCAATGTTTCACAAAGAAAAGGAGAAAACTTGCGCAAGCACTCTCCAGGAACATCTCCGAGTTACAAGAAAAAACGCCTGCGGCTGGTATCCATCTCCGCCTGTCCAAAGAAGAGGGGCATAAATAAGATTTATCATCATCATAAATAAGATTTATATGGAATAATAACTAAAAGTATGACTTTGAACGGATGATACATTACCTTATGGACCCACTCAAACTCCCCACCTTTTGCATCAAATGTTCCGTGCTGCAAACTGATCAACTTGAGAGTGAATCGCGGGCCACACTCCTACAGACAAGAAGACAAATGATTTTGTCCCATACCAGTACCATCCAATATGCAAAGAAGAAATGGTTCGCGTTGAGGTCATTTGTCAAGATAATTCAGGAAAATGGTTGCAGAACTGGATGAAAAATTTCAGTTTGGAAGGCTAAGATCTCAAATAAAATCAATAGTTCGAGCTGGAAGATGGCATTCGGCAGGCTACTGACAACCGATGGATTCACATATTGCTGAGGATGTCGCGGAACCATGTCCCTTCTGTGCAACATCCAAAAAGATAACCACTTGTTTGTCAGACGTGGAATTACACTAGTAACTTGGATCATCATCTCTAAAGGCTTGGACGCAACATGGTGGGAAGCCATAGATGCATTAAAACTATCGAAAGGCTGGACGCAGGGATCTCTGGGTCAAAGAAATGAATACTGGCTTATGATCGAACCTGCAGCATTGGGGCCTTCATGGGGAGAGACGAACAACAGGATTTTTAGGGAAGATTGGCCTAGAATTTTTGATATTGTGAAGAGAGCTGTTAAACTTGAAGATTGGCTAGTGATGCTTGGGAAAGGAAAATGCAGAGGAGACTGACGCATTGCACAAAATCAAGAAGTAGAGGAGCTTTGCCATAGAGAGATGAGAATTTTTGTTTTTCTTCCCTTACGTCGCATGACTTCTATCTTATACGGAAATAACTAGTGTGCGGCTGTGCCGCCGAATTTGGCCTGACTAAGTGTCTAACTTTACCTTTAGTAAGGAAACAGAACTTAAAACGCCATCCAAGTTCCAAGAAACACAATGTTAAGAAGGATTGGTTGTAATAAATTGAAAATGGTATTCTCCAAATGTTCGAAGCTTCAATTGATATCTCATTATGCAGAACACAAACGAAAATATAGAGGCACAGAACAAGTGGATAATCCTCAGGGCAACGAATGCATGGCAGAAATATATAAAATGTCTCCGCTGCCAATTTATTTACCTGTAGGCGTGCTATCACTTTAGACTGAGTACCCTTGGCATCCTTAGCTCCCTTGTCTGAGCCATCTTTTTTCTCCTTATTTTCAAAAATGTACCTAGACATGAGTCATACAATAATTGAGAAGAATTAATAATCTTCAGAGGTACATACACATCCAAGGTGCCCCCCCACACCCCACCCAAAAACAAAAGTGCTGCCTATGTTGGATCATACACCAACTCCGAGACCAGTGAAGAGATGTTTGATGTCAACTTCTTTGTAACGTTTAAAGAAAAAGGGGAGGGAGTTGGCAAAAATAATTAAGAAAACAGATGTTTATATATAAAACATCTCTTAGCAACTCTCTAAGGTGATCCACATGAATCCCGATTCAACATATCACACATCCACGGTATAAAATACATGTGATCAGGAATGCATAACAGCCATTTGTCCATCCTACCTTAGAGATCTTCAAGCCAAAGTACTCCAGAACATCACTGATCGAGAAGCCAAGCAATATAATTCTCACCACCTTATTTTTATATTTTAAGTTAAAGAGCATGTTAGCCGGAGGCAACAGCTATATGGCAACATTAGACGGCACATATATCAGCAACTCCAGGTATTTGATCTCCAGTTACACCTGTAAACATGTTGGCCAGTAGGTGGATGCTGAGCAAGGATTCCAGCCCCTCGTATTCCCAATTCATCCAATCCCCACACATTGCTAAAGCCAAGCACCTGTAACGACTTTTGCACTTACGCTACATAACAAGAGTCGTCATCTTAGAGCAAACAACCATGCCGGACCATTGATAACTACTGTCTCAAAGGTTATCATGCAGTAACCTACAATAGATTCTTAAAACCGACAGCAGACAAGTTCCCAGAAATAGCAAAAAATGCACAAACTCTATCACATTCAAAAGTTTACAAAAACAATATAATAGTCTAATATTTTTCTCAGTAATCAGCCGCATGCCTGCCACAGGACATTCATGCAAATATGTAAAATAAATATGCAACTTGGATATTCCATGTGATCCACTTTATTAAATGTTTCACTTTGTTAAATCAGTGGATGGTCCTTGCCTTTCCCTAAGAAATTTCATAAATCTTAACACGTGACATGCAAGTCATGAATTCAATACAAACATTTTATGTTGAAACATGTACCTATGGTGACGAAAGAAGATAAAATCTCGTTGGTTATGGAAGGTCACTACTCGACGACCACGAAACTCTGGACTTTGTGGGAAAAGGGATTGTATCAACCTAGAAGAGAAACATCCAATTGGAAAATGATTGTAATTCAATAAACAAAACCAAACAACACAAAAGGAATAACAAATATGCTAAATAGATATGTTTATCCATATAATGGTCAGCATGAAGTCACCTCCCAATGCGGTGGCCTAACCGAGTTGTGAAATTATTCAACACCAACTCAGGCTGATGTCCTGTAGGATTTCCATGGTCCTGGAAAACAAGCGAACACTAATTAGTATGTGTGGACACCAAAATCCACTTCCAAGAGAAAAAAGAATGTCAAGAATGACATAAGTACATTGGATTAAGAAAAAACAAATAGAATATCTGTCAGCATCATCATGACATTAGCTTAAGCTTTGTAAAGCAATTGTTAAGCTATGCAAATCCAGCAGGCAAGTGCCCCCACCACCACGTTTTTTTGTTTTTTTGGTTGGGGGGTGCGGAAATCCACCCCCAACCTCAATGTGCGGCCACTATGAACCTATGGACCCTACCACTTGCACATCATGGGGTCCACCAGCTGGGGCAAAGGGCGGGCTTGGTAAAACCCCCGAGCGGTGCTGCCCAGACTTGAGCCAGGGAACAACCTGCGGGTGCGGACACTAGTGAAAGCACAACCACGCTTTGCCACTAAGGGAAATCAAACCTGTGACCTCGTTGTTAGCCTCAGCCCATTTGTATATTATCCACTGATGCACGGCGTTCCTAGTACTATTTTCCCGAGATATTCAGATAACCATAAGTCTCGACTCAAAATTGGGTAAGACAATAGAAAATTGTAGAAAAGAAATGCCAAGGGAATATTTGGTTGCCAATCATCAAAAATGAGCAAGTCAGAGTTTATGCATTATAATTTTAGTAATAGGAGAATGATACAAGAAGATATGGTTCTAATTGATGGACAAAACATTCCGAATAATAGTAACTTTCGGTACTTAGGGTCTATCATATAAGGAAATGGGGAGATTTATGACGATGTTGCACATAAGATTAAGGCAGGCTTGTTAAAATGGAGAAGTGCATTATGAGTCATTTGTGATCGCCGTATGCCTGTGAAACTAAAATGGAAGTTTTATAGAACAGCTGTGAGACCTGCTTTATTATATGGTACCAAATGTTGAGCAGTACGAAAGGAATACAATCACAAAATATATGTAACTGAGATGAGGATGTTGAGATGGATGTGTGGCAAGACTAAGAAAGACAAGATTAGGAATGAATGTAACCGTAAGGATTTGGGGATAGCCCCAATTGATAGTAAAATGAGAGAAAATAAACTCAGGTGGTTTGGACATGTGCTTCATCGCCTAACTCAACGCCGGTTAAAACATGTGACCAAATATTAGTGGATGCTAGTAAAAGAGTTCGGGGAAGACCTAAAATGAGATGGTGAGATATTATTAAGAAGGATATTAGTTTCTTGGGTTTCAATATGAATATAGCACCCGATAGAAATCTTTGGTGGAACAAGATTTATGTAACCGACCCCAAATAATTGAGATAAGGCTCTGATAATGATGACGACGATGAATCATGAAAAATGAGGTTGGTGATTTTTTTTTGAAACGTGGATAGTACCACGAATATATTAATATAAGAAATGCATGTACATATATAACTATCATCACTCACAACCCCTTTATAAAAAGTCACCACACCTAGACATTGTGCCCAATTAACTTCCCAAGACCATAAAGAGTGGGACGTTATGATTCTCCACTTTACAAGTGTTTAGCCCAAAGATGCATTATCTCACAAACAAAAGCAAAAACCGTCTCTTCCGGCCTCGCTTCTCTTTTGAAAATTCGATTGTTTCTTTCACTCTATACGGCACAAAGAGTGGCATGAAGGATAAGCCACCAAATGATCTTGTTGCTCATAAGCGTCCACCTCCTATGTCACTTGGTGAAGAGCTACTACACCGCATCAAAATGCCCAAGGAGCTGCTGGAATCTCTACCCAATCCTCGTTCAAATGCCCTTCACGAAAGGGCATCTTTTGAGTAAATAGTTCGAGTCCTCGTCCCCGCACATGTAGCATATGGTAGAAATTTGCCGGAGAAAAAGTCACCCTATCACATGTCGAGAGCTGGCCATGAAAAATTCTCCAAACCAAAACGCTCACCTTGAGTGGGCTCTTGGAAGCCCAGATCTACAGTGCCAAGGAGTGGCACAATCCCCCATCAAAAAGTAAAAAATAGGCAGACCGAACTGAGAACTACCCCCTCTCCCATCTCCAAAGCAATGAGCCTACCCAGCTAACATCTGGTCTGAAGTCCAAGAGGAAAGTCAAGAGACATTCTAATTGGTCCACCTCTTCAAGGGTGAGATTCCTCCTGAACGTGGGGGTCTAAATACCCCCAATCAGATGTGCATCGAAGGACTGAGCCACGAAAGCCCCAGGAAACCCCGCTATAGCTTACAACGACAGAAAGGCCTCTGCAACTGTGAGATCACCACGCCATCAGTCCTGCCAGTACAAACATCTCTCTGTCACCCAGGCTGACCCTGACACTAGCTCTGATGAAGTTTGCACATTGTAGGATGCCTCTCCAAATTGGGGAGACATTATACATATGAGGTGGGAGTAAGTCCCACACTCTAGACGATGGATAATATCTCTGTGTGATCAGCTGAGCCCATAACCCACCATCCTCTGCCCCCAATCTCCATAACCACTTACACAATAAGGCCAAATTGAAGTCTCTGATATTCTTGATACCCACGCCACCTGCTTTCTTGCTCTGACATACTCTGCCCGAAGAGATATCATGCCATCCTATGTCTCTACTCCCACTGCCATATCAAAAGATCGGCATCTTTGCCACAGTCTTCAGGACTCTAAAAATGGAGAGAAAATAGATCGGCAAGTTGTCCAGCACAGATCTACATAGAACCAAACGTCCTCCATAAGATAAAAGCCTAGCCTTCCATCCTGCAAGTATAAACTCATATCTCTGCACCACCCCCTGCCAATCCCTGTAGTGAAGAGTCTCAGGAGACAAAGGGCGGCCTGGATAAGAGAAGGAGAATTCCCCAATCTGGCACGCAAAAATGAGAGCTATCCTCTTGATAGCTGACTCCTCTAGGTTGATCCCCACCAAATGGCTTTTGCTATAGTTCACCTTCAGCCCACTGATATCCTGCATTATCTCTAACATCAATCTGACATCAACCAATTGCTAGCCTACCTAGAAGCCTCTAATAACCCTCGCCGCCACAGCTCTCATCCACAGTCTACTCAAGATCTGGGCCATCAGAACAAACAAGAGTGAGAAAAGTGGATCTCCATGCCCGAGCCCTCTCCCACTAAGGAAATAGGAAGAGCGAGGGCTGCCCATTAATGAGCACAGCGAAGGAAGCAAACGAGATATACTCCCGAATCCATGCAATCTATCTCTGATCAAATCCCATCTTCACTAGCACCTAAAGGAGGCAGGTCCAGTTGACCCTATAGTTATCAAGGCGTCCAAGGCAACCAAGGCAATAGCCCACCGCCTTACTGCTTAGGTGACAAAGCGAGACGCCTAGACGAAACCTAGTTTATATAACTAAGTACATTGCAAGAGAACTACTTCTATACATTTTTTACATATAAGTTCTATCTTTAGTTAATAGAAAATTTGATATTCGCAAATTTTCATCATATATCTATATTTTAAAAAATAAAAATAGAATAAATGGCAAACAATAACAAATTAATATGGAGAACACTAATAAAAATTTGTGAATACCTATCAACCAATATAAAAATGTTAATCTAAAATTTGATATTCAAATAATTATTCTCTATATTAAAAGGAAACATAAATATGACACATTTTTGAGTAAATTACAAATACATCAACATCATAATTTCATAATTTTTCATTTGTGAATTATCCAAAAGAGACACAAATTGGTACTACCTTCAAAAAGCGCACCATGCAAATATGAATCAATGTCCTTGAGAGGAGGGAAGAGGAACCGACCGGGAGAAGAATCCGATAGAAAGGGGAAAGGAAAATGAAAGTCTTATCTTCTCTTTCCAATGTTGACATATCATTTGTCGATTTTTCAAAATTATCCCTAAACATTTGCCCAAATATTAAAATAGGCCTCAAAACAAGGAGTGGATGTCCTACCAAGACAAGCTAGACAGGCCAAAGGTGACCTATGTGCACCAAGGCAGCCAAGTGAGCGCCTTAAAGGGCCTGGTCGCCTTCGGCGCCTTGAAGTGCCTTGTCGCCTATGCGACGCCTTGAAAACAATGGTTGACCATATCATATGCTTTCTCGAAGTCCAGTTTGAGGATGCTTCATCTTTTCCTCTGCAACTTCATGACATGTAGACACTCATGCGCAACAAGAAAATTCTCGTGGATGTGTCTTCCCTGATAAAGGCCCGATAACCACTGACGATGTCATCCGTCACCATATCAAGCCTCCTTGCCAAGACCTTTGTAATGGTTTTATAA
The DNA here is from genome assembly GCA_022559845.1 of Amorphophallus konjac. Lineage (NCBI taxonomy): Eukaryota > Viridiplantae > Streptophyta > Magnoliopsida > Alismatales > Araceae > Amorphophallus > Amorphophallus konjac. The sequence goes on from CM040129.1 coordinate 206,473,187, forward strand.
GTGTTGTTCAGCAAGCTAATGGGTCTAAAATTTGTCAGATCATATACACCCTTCTTCTTAAGGATCAAGACCAAGAGGGTTTTGTTAATCCTTCCTAGAATTTTGTGATAGCACGAATGAGGTCCTCCTCGATGATGTCCCAATAATGCAGAAAAAAGACCATGGGAAAGCCATCTGGCCTAGGGGCCTTGTCACCAGTTAGAGAGAAAATTGCCTATCTAATCTCCTCCTCCTGAAAGGGACTCGCAAGAGACACACTCTCTGCTGAGGATAGATGAGAAAGCAAGTCATCCGCAAAGTCTAGTCTGCTCATCTGCTCCTCATTGAAAAGCCTGACATAAAACTCTTTGGCATGTCTTCTAATGTCTTCCTCCATGTGTACCATCTAATCACCTATCTCGATGGAAGCAATATGATTCAACCTTCTCCTACCAGAAACAATCCTGTGGAAGTAAGCTATGTTTATGTCCCCTTCCTTCAGCCATTCTCCCTAGATCTCTGCTTCTAGTAAATTTCTTCCCTGGTGATTTCACCATACTCTACTCGAAGAGAATCTATGCTCAACCTATCATCATCATCCAACAAACCTGCCTCCTCCAGAATGTCTAAAGTCTCTAACTGATGAAGGATCCTCTCCTTTGCCTGACTGCTTGGTAGACGTATGCTTGTCCCCCATCTTCTAAGAACCTGAGCCAAATGCTTCAATTTCCAAATCAAAACAGCCATGCAAGACCCCCGTGGCCTTTGACAAGAACACGCCATTTGGACTGTGTCCAAAGAGTCTACCTCCTTGAGCCAGTACCTCTCAAATCTGAAAGCATGTCTCCTCTCATGGCCACGGCTGATCCTCAAGAGAATAGGCTTGTGATTAGAGGTCGACCTAGCTAAACGTGAAGAGTGCACACAAGGAAAGTTATCCTCCCAGTCCACGAACATCAAGAATCCGTTGAGCCTTGAGCATGATGGAGTCTCCCTCAAATTGGACCAGGTGAACTGAACATTCATCAATCCAATATCAATCAAAGCAGTCTACTGATGAAGTCACAAAAGTCCTTTGTCTCCCCCGAGAGAGGATAAGTACCCATCCTCTCTGCAGCCACAGTCACCGCATTAAAATCTCCACCTACACATCGGGACCGGCCCGAAGTGGGATGGAAACCAAGCAATTCCTGCCACAAAACTCTCTTACCTTCCCTAGAATGAGAGCCATAGACCCCGGAAAAGTCCCAAGAGAAATCGTCCCTCAAGCATCGGAAGTGAGGAGAAATGACCTCTTCTCCTCCACCTCCTCCACCTCAAACGGATTCCATAACACCATGATCCCTCCCGCCCTTCCCACTACCAGGGAGGCCACCCCTTCACCAGTCTACCACCCTCTATCTCCCTCACTAGCCACTATCCATCCTCATCACAGTTAGTCTCCTACATACACAAGATATTTACCCTACATCTCCTTATTAGTTCCCTAACCATCCTTCTCTTCTCCCCTCCCCTAAACCCCTCACATTCCATGATATGATCCTCATAGGGATTGTATTGTGTCCCCCTCCCCTCCCTCATACTCCCCACCCACCTCCTCCCCCTCCTCACTACCACCTGCAACCCTCATTTGAGATTTTTCCTTCTTCGCCACCCTCGCCAAAGCCGCTACCCATCTCTTCTAGATCAGAGTTAAGAGACCCCTTGATGCCCTTTTATACCCCCTCATAAGAGACTTCCAACTTCTTCGCCAAATCCCTGAAGTGGTCCACTATCAACCTCTCCAACATCAACTCCTTTCCTTCCTCCTTGCCCGAGATTCCTCCCCCTCCTCAACAAAGAAACCTACCCAGAGGTAGGGGTGTCTAGGATGTCGGCCTCAGAAGACCACTGGAGTAACCCCGCCTCCTCCGTTGGGGGGTCTCCGCAGGCCGATTCATCAGCGGCTGTAATATCCACCAGTAGAACCTAAGACCTCAAAAGCCCATCCTCCTCAATGACGCCCAAGTCAAGGGCGACGGGCACCAGGGTAGCCACACGGGGGAGCAGGCAGAGGGTCGGACCCTACTAACAGGAACCAGTAGCCTCCGCCTCCTGCTCACTGTTGTAGCACTCTCGCCTGTTGATTGGCATAGCTCTGCTCTGCCTCTGCCATAGTTGTCAAGGCGGGCGCCTAGGCGCCGCCTAGGTGTCCAGGCACCTTTGAAATGGCTAGGCGGTCTAGCACCTTGTTGACAGTGGAAAAGGCGAGCTAGGCGGTCGCCAAGGCGGGCTAGGCGCCAAGGCGGGCCAACTGTGACCCGTCCGAACCGGATCCGACCTGGTTATGTACGTTTAACTCTTTCTTTTTTATAATTTTCTTGATGTTATTATATTCTTTTGAATTTTTTCTAAATTTTTTACATTTACTTTTGAATCTTTTGCATTTACTTCTGAAATTTTTGTAATTTTTTGATACAATTTAATTTTCTATAATTGTCACATAATTTAAATACAGTAATTTCTTCATGTAATTTTTTTTTTTGTATTTCTCATATTTTTTATTCTTGATTTATATATTGGAAGATATAAATTTTAGATTTTTTTTAATTAGTGGCCGAAGTGTCGCCTAGGCGACGACGCCTAAGTAGACGCCTTGTCGCCTAAGCGCTTAGGGATCCTGTGAACGCCTTGGGTCGCCTTGACAACTATGGCCTCTGCGCCTGGAACAGGGACCGTGTGCCCAACTGGCCCTCCAAGCTTGTGGGTCCTACTTCCAGAACGAGGCTCCTCACCCTCCACGGAAGAGCAAGAGGAGAGGATTGCTCCTACAGACCGGAGGACCCTCCATCTACCGGCGGAGAGGATGCCGACACATGAAGACGGAAGGGCCCCTGCGCCAAGGTCTTCACAACTGCTGCTCCTGAGGAAGTTGGAACCCCAGCCCGTGTCCCGCCACAGGCCGTTTGAGAGGGGACAGAAGCCGACAACGGCCCCAGCACAGACGTGAGCTGGTCCTGCAACAGAACCCGCCCCTACAGCCTCAGCAAAACAAGGATTGGGTAGGGAAGATGAGCCTTCACGGGTCCTGAAGACCCGCTAAGAGGCTCCAGAATGATAACGGGTAAGTTTTGGGTCCCCAAATCGGACGCAACCTCTTGACCCGTGACCCTTGCACCCGACTCGCCTGCTTGAAGACCCGCATGGTGACCCGACAGTTGGACTACCTTCCAGCCTGACATGATGGGGCAAACTGGCCCCGAGTTCAAATTGAAAACACCCACTATCATCCGATCGTCTTCAACCTCGCGACGGGCAGAAGGTTGCCCTAGTTGCGGTAGCGGCCCTTCCTGCTGCTCCATCTGCACCCAGAGATGAACGACAAAGGAGGTACCAACAAGATCCACTGTGATGACGGCAAGGATAGCCACCGGACAGGCCCCCAGAATGTCAACCACAACAATCGTACATGATCCCATCAGCGTGAAGTTGAGAGATCCTGTTACCGCCCTACTAAAATTGCGGACCAGGAAATCCACACCTTCTTCATCACAGAGAAGAACGGGGACACCCTCCACGATGATGCGGACCCTTCTCACCTATAGATTGGGGAAGGTTCCCCTATTCTCCGATCATCTCTATAAATGGAGCAGGACTCCGCCCACCATCAAGAAGCCGGTGTCAGCCAGCAACAACACCACACCCTCATCCTGCCCCACCGCTAGAAAAGACGTCCAAGAGACACGGGATACCTCCCAGTGACACCCAAAACTCTCCACTAGCCGCCGCTTAACCTCCTCCGCCTCCGCAGCCCCTTCCACCAGAGAGACACATAAACACCTCCAAAGCCAACTTGTCTTCCCTTGAAGAAACTCTACCGGAAACAACACCACATCAAGCCATCTCTTGCTGCCCGGCGCCCTCGGAGGTGGGGTGTCCCTCAACACCTCCGCAAAGGACGAACGTCTCTCTTGGCTCCCACGAACCTCTACCTCGGCCGGAGCCTACCCGTTGCAGAAACACCATATGTGGCCTCTCCTGCCACATTCATAGCAGGTCGGCCCTAGTGCGGAGGCCGGACCCCCCGCCCTGCAAGACCCTCTGCCGGGGACAAGCTCCGGCAGTCAGCCACCCCGATCGACCATTGCGCATCCAAAAGCCCCAAAACCCCCAGAGCTTCTCTAGAAAAGCTAGAGAGAGAAGGATGCTAGTTAAAAATGAGGTTGGTCATAGTAACCAAGATATCTGTAAAATATTTTGTTTCTTTAACTGCAATTGCAGATAGCATAAACTTCGGTTGAGAAAAATGACACTTTTGGGAGAAGATGATGCCAAGAACCCTGATCGAAATTACAAGGACCTCTATTGGCAATCCAACTCCAAGTCGGGATTTGGTAACCTTGGTTGTTAGTTCTCTCTTTTTCTTATTAGGACTTTTTTGAGATTAACATTTTTTGAAAAGTGGGTGATATCACGAATATATTACTTGAAAAAGGATTGGGATGTACAAGCATAGTTTGAGATTATCATGACAACGACTAGAGTTACAGAAATCCCATCTTTTAATAAACAAAAAAAGATTCATCCCTTCTCTTTTTTATTTAATACAACTGTGGTACTACCCACTTTCAAAAAAAAAAACAAAGATTACCAAAATCAGATAATCATAATCTCGACTGTAAGTATTGAGGGTGACCAACAAGGCCTAGGATAAGATATCCACTGAAAATGATAGTAACGCTGCTACAATTGAAGACTAGACCATTTTAAGATAATTTTTGCATCTTGTTTTTGTGACTCGCTGATGTCCATGCAAAACTAAAAGAAACAGCTGCTAATATAAAGATAACATTCTCACCAAGATGGCAGTTTCAGTTTCGGTTTCGGTTTCGACCCGAAACCAAATAAAATACTATTTTTTTGCAGGGGAGTTGGCGTCCGATTTCGCCCGGTTTAGTCCGGTTGGTTTTGAATTGTCCATGGCCGAAACCGATATCGGCCTCAGCTGAAACTGCCATCCATGATTCTCACATGAATCCATTGCAAGGACAAACCACAGCAGACCTCTCATGAGTCCAGGAAACACAAGAGGAAGAGACACTTTGATTAGACACAAATGGGTTGAATAACTTCCTCCCTCCCTCCCTCCAGAGGATTTACTTTTAAACTGGGTTAGAAATATTTCTTTATCTGTCTAAAATCAATCTGGGACCTCTTCTCTCCTCCCCACTAACATGTGATCCTAGATCCCATCTTTTCTACTTAATTCATTGAAATCAGGCAAACAAGAACTAATATGTTGTCTTTTGTTTTAATGACAATTTTAAATGAGTTAGTACTGATGCAAGATAAGAGTAAAATAACTAAGAGTAACAACTAAAAAATAGGCAATAAATGGAATTGCATTTATAATCTTTTGAACTCAGATGCCAAAAGCTATAGACTCTTGGATCACTAGCCATGCGTTCTCAGATTAAAGACAAGAGAAATACACTCGAAGTATTTAATAACTTCCATCAATTTCCTATGAAGATGATGGTGTGCAAAAAAAGAGGGCAATCAACACACCTTAATATCCTCCCGCAAGACCAGCTTGGAGAGCTTAAAATGTGCAGTGGGCCCATCAGGTAAACCAATAATTAACAAAGCATCTACATAAACAAGCAACAAAATTATGGCATTTCTGAAATCAATCGAAACAGAACAACTAACTGCTTAAATAGATCCTCCACCCTTCTCCGCAGCCAATAATTAACACTCTCTTTTGAAAAGTAAACAGTCTCATAGAAACACAACATGATTGAAGCTATACTAACCGGGCTCTCTACGGTTTGTATGAACAACTACAATAGAAGTGAAGTCTTTGTTTTTTGCATATTCTACTATCTGCAATTGAACAGGGCAATATGTAAGTAAAATGCAAAAAGCTGTCAAACTAACGAAAAGATATTTTAGAAAAAGTAGCACCTTTTTCAGATCATAAGTTCCTCTTTTATAATAGTGTGCATTTGGAATCACTGATAATAGTTCTGCAATGAAGGCAGGTCCCCTCTGTAAACCAAGGAAAATTGGAAAAAGAAATGGTAGTAAGGGACTAGGTAATGATTGCAAACGTGGGTCGTATATTATACTCAAAGTGAGAATACAAGGCTTCTTTTCAACATCATATACATACTGCATGGTAAATTAATTGAACAAATAAAGAGAAAAAAAACATACAGTTGAATTGAAGCGGCATGTAGTGATTAATATCTTTGGAGTACTCTCCTGTTTCAAAACAGCACTAAATTCATCTGTATCGTTTCCTGCAAACAACTGCATTCAACATCCATGAACGCCTCATTTAGGGCAATGGTAGTTTCATAATGGTGAATTTCAAGATCAGTGGCTGGATTCAAGTTAAATGTTACAGGTTAGTTATACAAATGACCATAAAATGAATTAAGGGCACATGCATATTATCATAAGTCACAAAATGAATTCAATACAGATCAAATATCCACGGAAGCAACATACCCCATGGAAGAAATAACTATGTACTAATAAAGAGACTGGATAACAAAGGAAAACAAGATGGCATGAAGAAGTAAAAAGTGGATTAGGTGGCTAAATGATGGTTCTAATTTGGTTTCTGAACCCTAAATGGAGATCATAGTGCTCAGCACGGAAGACGGTTAAGGTTGATGAGGAACAGCTGAAGTTCAAAGCTTCGATGACTGAAGTTGTTATTGAACAGGCCCATAAGGAGAGATCTATTCAGTGTTGGTGGCTGAAATGTTCCTCTAAAACCTCTCAGTGCATCATTCCTGTTTTGGGAGGATTGATGGAAGTGGGCAGGAAAAGGACCGCTGATGGTGAATCACTTATGCATGCTATAGTTAGAGTTAAAATGACAACCATCTCCACATTCCAAAAAGATTGAGAATCAGACCCAAGTGTAGCAAGCTTTGGATTTTGACAACGTTGGAACTCCTGATAACTTCGATGTGATGGATCAAAGCTGCTTCAGGTGGTTGCTCCGAGCTCCATGGCCGCCGTCGAGTGTATTGCAAGCAAAAACAGGGGATCGCAGGCAGACGCCTCAAATGCTGACCAAACTAATAACAGGAGGAACGGGATAAACTAATAACACTACCACTAAGAACACTGAGAACATAGAAGAACCAGAGGGAACAGGAAAAGAGAACAGAGTTTTGGGTTAATCTGATAGCCTCCTTGGCCATCCTTTTCCATTCTTTTTATACTACTCCTCACTGGGGCTCATTACAAATACAACTGCAATACAAGAATGGTTTGAGCTGCGCCACACTAACCCGGCAAGTCTCCAACAAATTCTAACAAATTCTTAACAAAACACAACAGTTTTACTAACATGAACACCTAACTGAACTAACTGTCAACTGTAACAAATTCTAACAAAACTACAATTTAAATTCTAACCAAAACGCCTAACTGAACTAACTGCCACTAACAATACCTAACAATCAATGTGGGTTAAAGCTATCGAGGAGTGACCAGTGTCGGGCAAGACATAGATATGAGAAGGTAAAGGAGTTAAGCAACTCGTGGAATTTAGTATTTGGCCAGCAAAAGGACAGGTGAGGCAAAAGGGTTATGATGAACAAGCTAGGCAATGCATGGAATTGTGTGGCCAGCAAAAGAAAAATCCGGTGAGGGAGAAGGTGACCGAAAAGAGACATCTACACACCAGCACGGTAGAACATGAAGTAAACACAAACACACACACACCTCTTCATCGTCGGGTCTGCACACGGTCTCGTCCAACTCCCTCGTGTTCTCGATCGTGCGGGGCACATTCTTCTCCGGGGGCTGCACCTCGCAGGACGAACACACCGACATCAGAACAGGACGAAACTCGGGTAGATGACAACAAGACCTGTGTAGGGTGGGTGAGGCGGCAGCATCACCTCTTCGCCAAGCTCGCGGGCCCGCTTGGTAGCGGCGTCCCGGGTCTTGGCCTTGCGGCGCTTCTCTAGCTTCTTCTCGCGCTTGAGCTTGGCGTGGACCTCCATCCTCTTCGCCTTGTTCTTTATCGCGGACGGCGGCACCGCCTTCCTCTTCTTCCCCTCGCCTGGGGCACCCCCTGCCCCCGCCAGAGTAGCATCGGCAGCAACGTCGTCGTCGTCGCTTCCCTCCCGGCGCTTCCTCCTGCCGCCCGCCATCCTTCTCCCCGTCTGTACAGGGAAGAACACGGCACGGCGCGTCTGGAGAGGAGGGTTTAGGGATTGGCGGAGCTGTCGAAACAGGGTATCCGGCTAGCAAAAAGGAAAGATCTAGACACTGGGGGAGGGGGACGGGCCGCCGACAGAGGCGAATGTCGGGAGAGGGGCCGCCCACAGTGGGGGAGGGGAGCCGGCGATGGAGGGAGGGTGAGTCGGCGGCAACAGAGCGGGAGGGGGAGCCTCCGTACGAGGGCACAACAGCCATAAGTGAGTCACGAGAGGATGGCCCATCAGAAGGGCCCAACAACGACGTGCTAAAAGACTTAATTGCCGATGACTTGGTGCTTCGTAAGACTTTTGTTAGGCAAATTTCACAGGGCCATGCGGACCGTGAAGGTGTTCAAACACGAGGCTTGCCGAAACATTCTACCGTCTTTGGGTTCTTTCGAAATAACCTCATCATAGGAAGAGGAAGAGGATCCAGACTGCGACTTACGATTTGGGTCTCCTGGTCATCATTTTTTTCATAAGTTTAAAGAAGATGAAGATGAATGGTCAGAGGATGCCACAACGGTGCTTAACCAAGTCAGTGTTGAGGTTGACCGTCAAGGAAGGAAAAGAATGAAATAGAAGACAAATTAACGTACTCACCTTTAAGATACGGAAACGAAGACTCGAGATTTCAATGTTAGGAGGTCTCAAAAATGACGGTGAATAATGTAAAACATTGATTCATGTTTGATGATCTCCGGGGTGGGTGATTCTTATTGTTTTTCTCTTTATTTTGCTTATTCCTCCGGAGATAAGGTGGGATGTCTCCGTGCGCGATGAATATTTGCTCGTTCTTTTTTTAAATAAATTTTTTACTGTCTAAATAAAAAATTGGCACTTGTTGCCTTCCAACCCTACTAATCATGGTGCTTTCCTACTTAATCTCAAAAGTATTATTTTATTTTTTATTTTATATAAAATATGCTTTTAAAAGTATTATCAATAGGTTTATCATATTCTTTATCACGATGGTCATCTTAAAATGCAAGAACAACCATTAAAAATTTCTTATTACAATCCCTCGTCATGAAGCTGTTTAATAAAAATCAAACACTCGTTAAATATGTCAACATCATTCTTTCCATAAAACTCCTTTGGCATTTAGAAAATCAAAAGTCTAGGGGTTGCTTTGGTAACCATGATTAGGGAAACCCTATTCAAGCCCAGACCCGTGTACATGACCATTGGTAGCGCCGTTTCTGTGTAAAATATACACGCATGAGCTGTAGATTTTTCCAATGGAGAGAATCGTGAGTTCGATTCTACTTCCCAGTGTGCTGCCGAGCAAGCAAGATCATCCGCCCACAAGTTAATCACGGACGTCAAGTTGTTTGTTAGTAGTGAAATCATCCACCCCCAATTTATACAAAATTACAAAACACTAGTTTCAAATCCCAATCTCCTCACTTCCCTCCTCGATCTCCCCCAGGCCCAGACCACTGGGCCATATAACACCCCTCCCCCCAAGATATCAATTAGAGTTGCATCAGTCTAATGCGAGGAAATCAATCCATTAAAAGAACATGGAACCCTTAGCCATATTTGGCAAAAATTGTATTAGATGTTGAAATTTGATGATCAAAATAAGTTTAAAAAAATGTTGATTGCCGTCGTCCTCAAAATCTTATCCCAATTATTTAGAATTGACTACATAAACCCTGTTCCACCAAAAAAATTCTATCAATTGCCATATCCATATTTAAACCCCAAAAAATTAACATCCTTCCTAAAAACATCGCGTCATCTCATTTTAGACCAAAATAATGAGAAATCGTCATCATCAGAGTACACTTTACAAAGCAGAAATACAACCATACACCCTCGGATATCTGATCCCCCAATCATTCCCGTTCATTTCTTGAGTCTTTTTTCGGAAGGACCATAGACACAAAGGTTGAGAGAATATTGGTTGCATCAAAACATAATAAATTAGGAGAAAAGGTAAGAGAAAATCGATAATGACTCCTCTCAATATTGTGGCTTTTACGGTTAGCCGTAGGTTTTCTGTATGATGTGACCGGCCCATGGATTCCATGCATGTAAGCTCTCAGTGTAGAACTCTTTCTGTACAAAAACCGATCCGCCGCAAAGAAGAATGGGTCCACTAGCGTTTAAGCTGCCCTGAAGTTTTGTGACATAGCCTCGTAATACTTTCGCCTCTGTTCACGCAAAACAAAATAACACAGTTAGATGGCATGCAAACTCCAGTCAAATGTTCCATTTGCTCGTGGTCCGGATGACCGTATATCTAGGGGTTGTACATGATGATGGAAGGAGGCAAGTGTTAACACAAAGGTCACAGGAATAAGGATTATAGTCCCCCATCCCTTGTGTGTGAAAGATCACAGGAATAAGGATTATAGTCCCGAGAGAGAGAGAGGCGAACATTGAGTGATAACCCATTGATGCACTGAGAGTTACCTTTTCTGAGACCGATGGAGAGACTTTCATCAGAGCTTGTTCAAAGTGTGACGTCTTAATGACTGATGGTCCTATATCTTGGTCGATTGATCTTTGTTTTTCTTCTAGTGCAGCCATAGCTGCTTCATTTACCTGACAGAAGAAAACAAGGAAGCTAATAGTGCATCAAGATATTGAATTCTTACATCCCTGCCTCCACTCTCTACGTCATCAAAAAAAAAACTCATCGGCCTACCAATGCAGCCAGATCAGCCCCACTAAAATTATCACACTCCTCCTTTCGGCCAATAAGATCCAAATCCACATCGGCAGCAAGAGGTTTCCTTCGAGCAACAGCCTTCAGGATTAAGACACGTTCATCTGCACTTGGTAAAGGAACGTACATAACTTTTCCAAGCCTCCCTGGCCTTAGTACAGCAGGGTCCACAGCTTCAGGCCTGCCAAAGAGAAGAATTTTGATAGGAATCTAAAGTGCCAAATATTGCCTAAATAAGAAGCGACAGACTTGGAAAAATGATAGGTGATTCTCACCTGTTTGTGGCTCCAATGACAAAAACACCACGCCGTTGATCAGCACCATCAAGCTCGATGAGCAACTGTTCAAGGATGACGTGATCAGAGCACGTACTCGAAGAGTAATGCCAACCTTTTAATGTTCTTTCTCTCAAATATGACAAAAAAACAAAAAATATATATAATTGTTGTTGTGTATACTGTATCTCCATAGAAATTTGACCTGGAGCAAAAGCCGCTCGACAACTGATTCTCCATCTTTTCCTCGCCTTGATGTCAATGCATCAATCTGCCAGATGGAAACAACCCACCAAACTCATGAAAGTTTATTAAAAAAATTTACTCATCTGGTTTCTGTGCATGTGTAGATCATCCGGCTGCTGATTATTTTATCGAACAAAATTGCAATTGTCGAAACTGACTAGCTAGATGTATCCACACTCAAGACAAAAGTGGCAGCATGTGGTATTTTATTATTTTGGGGATGAATTTATACTAGAGGTGGCTAGGGTAAGATTGGTTATTTCTTAGTATATACCTGCTCTTTTCAATTTATACAATAACGGTACTACCCACTTTCAAAAAAAAAAAATTTGGACACCATGATCTCTCGTAGGCTTCTCATGTCTGTTCAGGGGAAAAATCATTTTCCAGAACAACCTCGTAAAAGGTTCATGCAGTAGTGCATATGGAGGGAAAGGACTCAAGACCGAGATATCCTCTGTCCTCTCTAAAGGTGTTGGGATATTGTCTAAAGAATGTAATTGAGGTGGTATAGAAGTTTCAGACAACCACTCTTACCTGTGGATACTAGTGGAGTAATCCCATCCTACTGTCCTCTTTAAAAAAGCAGGTACCAAGAAATTAAAAATTATAAGCTGACCAATCCACCCGAGTGTATTTAAGATCATAGCATGTGCATTGGCGGGGAAGTTGGCCTCTATAATTCACGTGCATGCATGTCTAGCATAATAAAGTATTAAACATGACATGGGATGTGGGGTGTACATATAGACGTGGAGTTTTTGGGGAGGAAGATGATATAGACGTGAATAGATTTGTTGGTACTTGTACATGCATGTAGTCAGGTACAATCAACTGAAATGTGTCTAAAAAATAAAAATATAAATAAAAAGTTTGTTTAAAATTGAGCACTAAATTGTTAAAAAAATGTCGAATTGCTCATTTAATGTCATCCTGCAATGGAAGGGTCGATGCCCGTCCAAGTGCCATGCAATGTCCAAGAATTGACATGTTTTTTTCTCTCGAAAGATGGCAAGATATACCACCAATTTTATCAGAAATAACAGAGGTGATACACCAAAATGCTGAGGTGACATGCCTCTGCTGAATGGAAAAACACAACACAAAGCCCAAAAGAATGCAAGACAAGTAGTATGGCTCCCATCACGAGCTAAAACTTAAATCTCATATCCACACCCTCCCTCCCAAATTTTAACACGAGATGATGGAAAAACAAGCATGTCTATGCCCTCTCACCAATCCAACTACCTACTAGAAGACTTCTGTTTAAATCTTCTATTCCTTTAACCACCATAATAGACGATTTCTGTCTCTCGATTCCATTAGGTGGTTGAGCTCACGATGGCTTGTCTTCTTGTATTGTCTTCAGCTTCTCCTTCACAAGCACCTTGTCCTCAGAATTTGATTGTTTCCACAGCCTTTAAAACTGAACCACCTTGCTTTCAATCTCTAATCCAAAAATTTTGCACCTGTGAGCCAATCCTCATTAGAGAATTGGTCAATATAATTGGTGAAAACCATCGATTCTGAAAAAGTCCCCTTCATCATAAAAAAAAAAGGATTTTTTTGGAAGGTGGTAAAAATCACATTTTATTAAGATAGGAGATAAAATATATCATAAAAAAGGGATTGATCTCATCATTGGGAGGCTCCTGAATTGCCACCTCTTCAACAGACTGGGACTCCAGTCAAAGAAGCTTCAATGAGGGTATAGATGGGGCTGAGATTGGCTCAATGAATAAAGATTGCCTTCGAAGAGACAGACCACTGGATGAATGAAAACAGATAACTGATGACCCAGTCGGCCTCAAGAGGGACATAAAGTAAAAGCCTTCAATACAGATCCACATAAATCTCTATTTTGTCATTCCCTGACAGCTGAAACAGCAAAACCCCATGGTGCTATCCGGCAGAAGATGGACCACCTCACAAAGAAGGCAGCAGAGAATGGCTGTCCTTTGGCCCCAACAAAAGCTGGATCCTCCAATGGCTGCAACTACTCCAAAGCTGAAGAATCGGAGATCTCTGAAGATGGAAAGCTTCATTGACCATATTGTCAACAACATTCTTGATGTGGGTCCTCCAAATAAAGTGCCACTCTTCAATGAGGACAATATGGTGCCACAACAACTTGGCAATTGGCAGATGGAAAGCTTCAATGACCACATCATTAACAAAATTTCCGGATGTAGGTCTTCCGGATTTCCTCGACATCTTCAAATACTTTTTTTACCACCCCCACAGAGATTGATTTGGAACCCTCTCCTTGATGTGGGCCCAAGGAAGCAAAGCCATCTACCTCAGGAGCCAGCATAGAAGAAAGCACCACCACTGTCATCTGGATATGTCAAGCGAACCACCATCATCGGGAGCTAGTCAGGGAGCACAGTCAACCTCATGGAGCTTGCTGCACTCCAGCCATCCTTTTTGTGATGCTTCAAGTAACCCCTGCACCATCTCCCTTTTTGGGATGCTTGAATAGAGCCTGAGCCCCTTCCTGGATCTCCAGATGAAGACACCTCACCATCTACAGTTAGGATCGAGAAAAACCTTCATAGCCAAATCTGTTGAAATATCCAAATTAACCCTCTGAGAGTAAATATCATCTTCCTTTTCAACCTACTCTTCACCAGGGGTAGCAACGTCCTTTCCTCCAACAACAGACAACTCTACCTTCACTGGCCTCATTTAAGATGATGCTCAGCGGGCACGGAAACCTTAAAGGAGATTGTTAACTGGCCTTCCCTGGGCACATCAATGATACCCTGACCACGCTTACAAATAATAGGTCACGTATGCCGTGAGCCATCAGCATTTGACAATTCATGACTTGGCTGAGTCAACCTGCCCCTCTTGTTTTCTTCTTCCTCCTGACAAGCCACCTAATCATCCCAGGTGGCCCCACACTTGTATGCTTTTACCACTACTTTACATGGCTAGTCATCCCTCGAAATTTGATCCTGGACTCAAATTTGATGTCAATATTCACCTAGAATCTTTTGGCACCCCAACAGAGTTTGACTTTTTCAGGAACATCTAATTCTTCAAGTAGACGTGAGAACTGCAAATTCTTCCATTCTTTCGTATCTCCATCAAGTCCTCTGAGAATACCAAAGGGAGCTAAGATTTTATTAAAAGCTTCAATGTCCTAAAGATGCGAAAGAATATCCAACACCCTGCACCAGAAAGGCAATCCCTGCCTGCATCTTGAGTACCAACCATTTTGCTCAATTCCATGTTCATAAAGCACTCATCGTTGTGGAGATGACTCCATAAAAGACTTGGGAAAAGGCAAGATTTTGAGTCTAGCAATTTTTTATCAACAATCCTGCAGCACTTCGAAGAGTTTTTTACTTTAAGGTGGATAGTACCACGTATTATAAAAGAAAAAGATAAGAATTTACCGAGGAACGTAAAATCGGATCGGATCGGATTGGCCGATGCAATTGGTTTTCAGTCGGTCCAATCCGATCCTGATCCCACCTTTCCCGATCCAAGAGCCGAATCGACTGTATTATCCGAGATCAGGCCGAATCTGCCAGAGCCATCCGTAGATCGGCCAGGATCAGTCGATCTGGTGCGATCCCCACCCATTAAAAAAAAAGAGTATTGTTCATCCAATCTCGGATGAACAGTACCGGAAGAATATAAGAAGAAGAAGAACCGAAGAAGAGGAGGAAGAAGAGAAAAGACTGAAAAAAAAATACTATCCTGATGAGACCGCCGTCGCTTCCACTAGCCGCCGATGCCACCATCGCGACACCCTACCACTGTCAACCTCCTCCTCCTTTGCCTCCACCTCTGTTCTCCACACCCTCAAGTAGCTGCAAAGGTGTCAGACTCTCGAGCACGGGCATTTAAAAGGTAAAGTACCAACTACCCACCAGCAACTGTGAAGGTCTCGAGGAGAGAAAAAGGTAAAGTGAATAGTGCTTTATATAAAAGCCCCTGCAAAACCACATGCATACAATATAACCTCAATCGTTGGGTCGGCCAGGATCGCTTCGGGATCGGGCTCAGATCGGCCAATCTGGCTTGGATTTTGGGCCTCCGATCCGAGCCCAATCCGTGATTCTGCTTACCCTGGAATTTACAAGGAGGGAGTGTTCCCAGAAAACTCCCTAGTACAAAAAGGCGGCAGGATACACGCTGCCCATGGAGCAAAGGGAAAAGAGAAGAATAACAAAAACCCTGGCCATCAAAACCAACCCCCACCCAAAAGCAAAATAAAGAGCACCAAGGCCAAACATACAACCGAACAATCTACTCTGCCTTGTCTTGAGACCCACACACACCATAAACCTCCCCATAACAATTGTCCCACAACTGCAGAATGTGCTGGAGCTATCAAATGATTCCTCTCCTCCACATCAAAGGACTTTGAACTGCTCTCCACCCTCCCGAGATCCCAAACCCTCACCCCATCATTATGCTACGCCACATAATCACCCTCCCCCACACATTAAGCTCAGCCCCTCTCCTGCTCCTAGCTCTCTGCCAGTTCCTTCCTTGCCTCTTCCCTCCCCACATCCCCTCTTCTGTTGGTTCTTCCTGCCTTAGCCTTCTTAGCTATATCTGCTTGCCATCTTTTCTGGATTCTGCAAAATACCAACCTCACATCCTTATCAACCACTACAGTAGGCGCTACGATCAGACTAGCCACCTCTCTGGCATGCTCCCCCATGAAACTCTCTATCCTAGCAAAGATTTCCTTCATTCCTCTTTGCCAAGAGTCCCTTCTCCTTCTTCTCCATTCAAACAGCCCTCCTCCTGAGATGATTTCATAACAGTTTCCATTTTGAACAATAGGTCACGCACTTTGATGAGTTAACCAAGGGTCATCTACTCCTCAACACCCTCAGCAGTGACACCCTCTGCAAAGGTCGTTTATACACAGTGCCAATTAAATTACTCTTCAGTGGTTCCACATCAAAAAATGAACCATGGATCATCCACAGATATCACCCTATGATCCTCTATAATTGGAGTATTATTTTTCGTTACACGACTAGTATTGCACTTTTGGTATCTATCTGGGCATGAGAAACTTCTGTGGCCAATCTGCCATAACACCAGAAGATGCTAGAGTTCTGGAATTCAGCTGTGAGATGGCCGCTAGAAAGACACTGAATACATGGATCCCTACAACAAGGAGCTTCCAATTTAAAAGAATAATTGTTGAATAGGTGAAGGCATCCTACTGCTATCGATGTGGCACTCTATTTTCCTCCTTTTTTCAGCTAAGTACCCTGGTCCATCTATTCTCTACTTCCAGGGCCTCTGCTTTTTTTCTTTCCCTTGTCCCGGTTAGCAGGTGTCACAATGTCTCCAGAATCAAAGCGGATGATGACTTTTCGTTCCTAGTTGAAATAGCTTCTCCACATCCCTCAACCTGCTTACCTCTCACCCCCTTGGCCATTTTCTTCCTTTCTTCAACATCTTGATTGAGCAGCTCTTGTAAAACTAGATACCAATATTTTTATTTTACAAATATCTTCCTCCAGATATCCCTTCAAATGCATGCCAATGTCATGATACATCTTCCTTCTTTCCCTTTTCCTCCTTCCTTTCACAATAAGCATGCCACTCCTTGGTTTCTTCTGCTCGTGTAAGTGATTGACATGGTCATCTAATGCAAACAGAGATGCCCACTCAATCACAGGTTGCCCTTCGAGGTAGATCATCTAGTTAGATGTACTGGAGCATCCATTCACCAAAGAAAGATTTGCATTGGAGAACTTCAAGACAGAGAAACATGGATGACAATAAGTACAGAATTAGCATGCTCTCTCTGTCATTTACGATCCATTGTTCTGGACTTTGCAAGCGTGTTACATCAGCTCCATTCTCGTATATGAAAAATTGACAACAGTGGATTTTCCCAGCAGGTAGAGGCTTCTTAATGAGATCCTGTATCACCATTGTGTTTTGTACTCTTTTTTTTTTTTGAAAGTGGGTGATACCACTATTGTATAAGATGAAAAATCGGGATATACAAGTATAATCAAAAAGCTCCCAAAAATCCCATACAAAGGGCCACACAAAGCCCATGTGGAGCAGCCTAACCCCCCAGCAAACCAAAAAAAGAAGAGTTGAGGGAATTCACATTATCAAGGAGCTCAGCCCACTCCCTCACTCTAACACAAACAAAGAAGACAACTGACTCCGCAGCACTCGACTCCCTCCTAGAGATCTTGTTGTCGCGTTCCCCCCATAACGACCACAGGGTGGCATGGTTGTGTTTTGTACTTATTACCAGGGAAGAAAGACTCAGGGATCGGGCTCGGATCAGCCGGCCCAGAAGCGATCCGGATCGGTGGGATTGGCTGATCCCAGCCTGATCCCAATCCGAGTCAGCCAAGTCAGGCCAGCCACCTATTGGAGTGAAGACAAAACTCAAAAAATGGCAAAAAACCCAAAAAACAGAAATCTGTTCCAATAATGGACAAATATGATTTTAGATGAGAAACCCATAATGTTCATACATTTGAATGGCTGTTGGGTTTTTTATTTTGACCTTGGGACTTCCCAGTGGCTCTTCAATGTGAAGAGCCACTGAAAGTTCCATTTGAAAAGCCGATGTGATCCCCCCCCCAACTCAAAAAAAAAGGTTTGGAATTCAAAAATGTCCATCATTCAAGGGTCGGCCAATCCCAACCAATCCGACCAATCCTGTTCACTGGATCAGGTTCACTGGATCGGGGTCAGGCGATTGGAACCAAAACAATCAGATCGGACTGATCCAACCTGATCAACAAAGCATATTTGTGCACGTGTATGCCTGAGTATGTGGCACAATGCATGTGCCCTGGTCACTCCGGCACACCTTTCCACTCCTAATAGTGCCATATTCAGAGGGAGGGAGAAAAGCTCTATAAATAGAGCAACCCACCAAGACCACGACCTGGATTTGAGTCTAGCTAGTAGGGCCAGCTGGTTAGACCAGCTAGCTGCTCCAACTCTATAGTTTAAAACCAACAAGCGAATAAAAAAATCCTTACATCAAATGGTTTGACATGACCTCATAAACCGAACCAAACTGAACTTTTTTTGAGCCTAATTTTCCATAGCCATCTGGTTTTAATTTGGTTTGGGAAAACTGGACCAAGAATGTACAGCCCTAACTAAGATTGCATTAGTCGTGCGGATAAAAATGAATAAGAGATCTGACTTCATTTGGCTTCACTTGGATGAGGCCAAGTTGAAACAGAAACATAGACATAAGTTATATTACAAATTCTCGAAATTATGAGCAAACAACGCCTAGCAACCGTGGCAAATCCAGCCACAAACTGGAAAAAGGACACATGCAATTCCAGATATACCAGCAACAATCTTCTTGGAAGAATGACAAAGTGGCACTACCGACAATGCAAATATATGGTAGTTTTCCAAATATGACTTTACATTATTTTGAAGATTTAGAATAAAGCTTACAGCTCAATGGATAGCTGAAAGCTGACACATTGATGAAGAGAGATTAGGTAGACAGTCAGAAAGGCTAATGGATGTTGAGCAAATTGGAGTAGATCTCATTCAAGCATCAGAGCAGATTCAAGCCTTAGAGCAAAATGTTCACTAGCATTTCTATAAAGCAATCGTTAAGAATCAAGCAGTCATTATGCCCCTAAATTTACTACATTTGCAGTATACTCCAACATCATCATACTAACTACTATACCGCCATCCTCATACCCTTGTGGTTGATTACCATCCTTTAGGAAAGAATAATTTGAAAACAACAATAGTAAATCACCATTTCACTAAATCCCACATTTCTAAGAAAGAACAAAGGTGATCAGGCCATCTGCCACAAGCTGGAACTCTGCCGGTAGCAACAAATCTGGTGCCACAATGGCAGTCAAAGATGGAACAAACAGCTGCTCGAGTGATTGAATCTGATTCCCTCTCCTCAGAATACTCTTCCTCTCACACTCTTTCTTTCATTCTTACCTTAATGCACACACCCTTAGTCTCTGTCTCTTCATCATCTTTTCTCTCTCATTGTTGCTCAGCCTGAAGTAGGGATTTGATGCCTTCATTCTTCCTCTCTCTCAGCCTAACCCTCTCTACCCTATCCCTCTATCTCTCCTGTTTGCTGCTCAGTCTGGATTAGGGGTTTGATGCCTTTGTTCTTCCTCTCTCTCTCAGCCTCATCCCCTCTAATAGTATCCCTTCCTTAGCCTAGAGGAGGGTGGTATCTCCCCTTTATGGATGGCAGTCAGGGAATCACCATGCTAGAACTTGCAGATGATGCATCGGCCACGGCATTGTGGTAGCATGCCCACCACATAAAAAAGGATATGTTGGAAGCCTGGAATTTTCCTCAATGTGAAATTGCCAAAATAATGACAGATGAACCGCTTGAACATGTTGATTACCTCATCCTGGTGTATTGTAAGTACTTGACTAATTGTGTAACACCCTCAAATATAGCTAAGTTGTACTCTATATCACCGAGGCGCCTTTTGAAATATCGGCTCAGTTCTTGAAAAGAACTCCGAAGTTAAGCGTACTTTTAATGGGGAGTAGTATTGGGATGGGTGACCTCCCGGGAAGTCCTCCATTCTAGAGCCGATCACTGTTAGAAAGGGATAAAACCGTGAGGCCGACAGGCCAAAGCGGACAATACCTCAACGGTATAGAGTACGGGACGTGAAAGAATGGTATCAGAGCCATACCCCAGCAGGAAGTGTGGGAACTAAGTGCCATGCAGAGAAAAGTGCTACGCTATGGGAGCCACCTCTTGAACCCGCAATGGGATAAAGTGCTACATAGTGGGAGCCACCTCTTGAGCCTGTAGGGGCCACCTCTAGAATCCTACATGCCTGGAGGTTTGATTGTGTGCTATATGTGCCCAGCGACGAGGACGTCGCCTATATAAGAGGGGTAGGTTGTAACACCCTTAAATATAGCTAAGTTGTACTCTATATCACCGAGGCGTCTTTTGAAGTATCGGCTCAGTTCTTGAAAAGAACTCCGAAGTTAAGCGTGCTTAATGGGGAGTAGTACTGGGATGGGTGACCTCCCGGGAAGTCCTCCATTCTGGAGCCGATCACTGTTAGAAAGGGACAAAATCGTGAGGTCGGCAGACCAAAGCGGACAATACCTCGACGGTATAGAGTACGGGGCGTGACAAATTGTCCTTCACAAGTCTGCAAGATCTGCCTTGATATATTTTCTTCACTTTATGCAAGCAATACACTTTCTATTCACTGATAATGAATGTTCAACTAACTCTTCATTGAAAAGAAGAAAAAGAAGTGGTGGAAACAAGTGGTTCCAACATATTTTTAACCTATAATTGAGTCCCTTGTAACTAAGATCTGATGAGAAGAATTCTAGAGTGATAAAGAAGATCTCACCTCATCAAAGAAAAGTATGCATGGAGAGCAAGTTCTAGCACGGCTAAACATTGTCCTCACTGCTAATTCACTTTCGCCGACATACTTGTTCAAAAGTTCAGGACCCTAGCATGAGAAATACCAAGCTGTATAAGATTGAGGTGCATGACAGGTTATAATTAATATGATGCCACCTTAAGGTGACAAGATTTTAATTTTATCACAAAGGTTAGGACCTTGATGTGTATAAAATTGGCACCCGCCTCATTTGCCACAGCCTTGGCAATCAATGTTTTACCACAGCCTGGGGGTCCATAAAGTAAAAACCCAGCTTCCAGTGTCACTCCAAACTCCTGCAAGGGCAACAAAAACATGAAAAAGATAGATTAAGGTAAAATGTATTCTAAATGATTAGGAAGCTTGTAAATTGTAGCATGGCCTTAAAGAGAAGCTACTGACAACAGAATGTCACAATAAAAGGTTAAAGGAACAGCCAGCGATGCTTATAATAATAAGCAGACATAAACATCAGTGGCTACATTTTACTCTGCAAGCAATTATTAAAATAACTTTAACAATAAACTGTTTTCCTTGCATTATGATGCATTCAACATGTTAGGCGACCACTAAAACTTTCTTCTGAATAAAAAGTCTCGTCAAATGTCTATCATTTTTTCGAATGGAGCTCATGAATGCTGGTGTTGAATCCTAAAAGTTTTGGGTCGCAGCAGGATAAGGAGAGCACGACAACGATATCGTGAGGATAGCCCGTATATTAGCTATTATACCCTAAGATCCACTAAGGCATTATGTCGAACAGTTAGCCTCTCTCATGGTTAAGAGACTAATTATCATGCATGGCCGATTAGAATTGCGTTAGACCATGAAGTTTAGGGAGTTTAAACATTGGGATCCTAAATCTGAAACCATGGATGGAACGATCGGTCTGATCTGATCAGTTTTGGAAAACCCCCAAAAAAAAATGAAAAAGAAGCCATAGGCACTAGCCGCCTATGCCGCCTCCTCCTCACCCTCTGTCGGTCGTGCATTTCCTTGTCCTCTGTCATCACCAGCCCTGCAGTGGAGTGGGGGGTCGGGGGCAGGAGGGAGAAAGACCCCCGAAACTCTCGATGAGAGGAAGTAGGTTAGAATTTTGCAGAAAAAGCCTTGTAAAAGCATGTAAACCCATATTAACCTCTAAACTTAAAAAAATGGTTGGCTTGGATCGGACCCGGACCGGAACAGGATCGGCCGATCCAGCCAACGCGGATTGGTTTTGAACCGGCTGATGCAAGTCCGATCCCTGATCCTTCCTTCCTTGTCCAAAACTACAATATAGTTTTGTGGCTGGTTTTGAGCAGCAGTACATTGATGCACGAATAGGTAAATATGCTTAGCCTAAAGAGGGAATGCTGTCTAGGCATACATGGATGCCCATGTTCATATGCATACATTGTGTGTCTATGCCTAGCCAACATAAAGTATGAGGCAGGAGTTGTAGAGACATAGAGTATGTGTCAAATTTTGCACTAGACTCTAAGGAGACATTACATCAAACAGTCTGCCTCCATGATATAGTAAAAAGAGAGTTTATATCAATGCGGGGGCATAGCCAAAACCAACAAAGGCTTGCCTTGATAATGTGGACAGCAATAACACCAGTACCAGCACAGTCACTAGCAGCAGGAGCAGCTGCAGCCACAAACGCAGCCAACAGCAGCAACCGGGGCAGCAGCAGCAGGCCGAGGCCAGCTGCAGCCACAAGTGCAGCCAATAACGGCACCAATCTGCAAATAAAAAAGAAGAAAGAGCACAGCTGCGAAGTGAGCATGCTTGTCCCTTTCATATTGCATCAAAAACTAGGGGAGGGAAGAAGAAACAAAGAGCAGTAGCAGCATGTCTCACCTGTACCAGAAAAAAAGAGAGACAAGGGAGACAACGGGCACTGCACCAACAAAAAGAGGAAGAAGGAAAAACTGCAGCAGTCCAGCTCCCCCTTGCTCCTGCACTACAAAAAAGGTAGGGAAAAGAGAGGAAGAGGAGCCCAATGGCCCTCTCTCTGTCTTGCTGCTGCTCCCGCTTGGTCCTCTCTCAGCTACCCAGGGAGAAAGAAGGAAGGGGGCCAATGGATAAAAAAATACACACATAGGGGGGGAAAGAAGATAAAAAGAAAATAAATATAGCAAAGGAAGGTCCAAATCAGACTTTAATTACCCCTTGGCTTATTTTTCTCTCTGTTGGTTAGGAGAACAAAAAGAGCCTGATGGCTCTCTCCCGTCCGCCTGGCCCTCTCTTCACACCCAATGGATCCCTCTCTCTCTCCCCTCATTTATTTATGGGAGATAATTATGGGGGTTTAAGGGGATAAAGAGGAGAAGAAGCACCCGCAGCTTTCTTCTTCTTCTTCTTCTTTTCCTTTCTCTCTCTCCCCCTCTTATTTATGGGAGGTAAATGCCTTTTAAGAGGGAAAAACAGAGTAATGTGGAGAAGCTCTCACCCGCAACCTTCTCTCTCTTCTTCTCCTTATCACCCAATTTATCTCTCCCCTCTCCCTCTCATTTATGGGAAATTTAATGGGGTTTTAAGAGAAAAAATGGAGAAGGAAAAGAGCCCGATGGCTCCTTCCTCCCTCGTCTACGGCCTCTCTCTCTCCCCCCACTTTCTATCTCCTCTCCCCAAAGAAAAGGTTCTAATTGCCCTTTGGATACGAGAAAAGGAAGGAGAAGAGGGAAGGGAGCCTGATGGCTACTTCCCATCCCAACCACGGCCTCTCTCTCTCTCTCTCCCCCCTCCCCCCAAAGCAAAAAGGGCCAATTGCCCTCTACATAAGAGAAAAAAAGAGGAGAAAAAGAAAAGGGCCGAATTGGCCTTGGTGCAGGGAAAAAACAGAGGAAAATAAAATTTATGAGGGTTTATATGACAATTTTCAGAAATATTCCCTCACTTAAAGAATGGCGTGATTGGCCTTGGAGTGGGAAAGAGGAGAGAAAAATACAATTTTCTATGGGTTTTCTTGATATTGTGAAAAATCTCTCACTTAAAAATGGCCTGATGGGCATAGGAGAGAGAAAATGTAAAAAATGTCTAGGTTTTGTGTAAAATATCAGATCCTCAATTACAACAAAAGCAGCCCGACAGGGAGCTGTGCATGAAATTTTCCAACCCCCCTGAACTCTATAAATACCCCCACAGGGCCACAAGTCCTAGGAAGGTTGGACTCCTAAGGCTCTGCCGCTCCCTCTACTCAAGTGAGAGCCATGGCCGACCAGGACCGAATCCAACCTATGGCCCATGGGGCTCAAAACTATTATGGTCATGTGAATGCTGAATTAAGTCTAATTGGCTCCGACCATTGAGTCCAAATACCCAATTAAGTCCAATTGACTCAGACCATTGAGTCTAAATGCCTAATTATGTCCATGTGACTCGGATCATCGGGTCCAAATGTCCAATTAAGTCTAATTAGCTCGGACCATTTAAGTCCAAATGCCCAATTAAGTCCAACTAGCTCGGACCTTTGAGTCCAGATGTCCAATTAGTCCAATTGACTCAGACCATTGAGTCCAAATGCCCCAATTAAGTCCAATTGGCCCGGATCTTTGAGTCTAAATGCCCAATTAAGCACAACTAGCATAAACCATTGGCGCTTAATACCCAATTAAGCACAATTGGCTCAGACAATTGAGTCCAAATGCCCAATTAAGCCCAATAAGTTGAATCAGAGTCCATCATGTCTAATTGGCCTATCATAGACCCAACTGACTAGACCACCAAGTCCATCATGCCCAATTGGCCCATCATATACCCAATTAGCCGAATAGCCGGACCACACCGCCATGCCCGATTAGCCATCATAGACCCCAATTGGCTGGACTACCGAGTCTATGAAACCCAATTAGTCTGGACCTTCAAGTCCATTCAGCCTATTTAGGCCCAATTAGTCAATATGACTAAGTTTTCCATGTATTTGCCCAATCTGACCTAACACTAATGTAATTATCCATAAATGATAAATAAAAAGTTGATTTTTCACGCATACTTTCTTCATGCGACTGAAAATTTATGCTGGTCCTATGGGCGAAATAACCAAAATACCCCTCTGCTATGTCTAAACCCTAGCCCAACCTCTCTTGTTACCCAAAATTACCATAATACCCCAAAACTATAAAAATTCACAAAAAATTCACAAAATGTGAAAATTACCCCCAATGCCTAAAATACCCCAAACCCTAGAAAGATGCTCAAAATAACCAAAATACCTCTAAAACCAATAAAAATTCACAAATTTCATCAAAATTTCTTTACAATGTAAAAAAAACATCCATAACACCAAAAATACCCTTTGAACCCTAAAAAGATGGTCAAAATTATCAAAACACCCTTAACACCCCAAAAAATCTTAAAATTCATGGGAAAATCCCTTAAAATGTTAAATCCTAGAAACACAGATCCAAACCTTAAATACCCCTAAAATGACCAGGATGCCCCTAAGATGCAAAATACTCAAAATTGCCTAAAAACATAACCCAGGGTTTTAAAACATGTCAGAGCTGTTAACATACACCGTAAAGGCGTAAACCCTAAAACTAACCTTTGAACCCTTAAATATCCTGAAATGGCCAAAATGCCATTAAAACGCAAAATGCCCAAAATTGCCCGAAAAGCATACCCTAGTCCTTTAAACATGCCGGAGCCACTAAAATATACCTCAAAACCTTAAAATGACCCTTCAACCCTTAAATTGTGGAAAATTACCAAAATGCCCTTATGGCCTGAAATGACTCAGAACCTCCCCAAATTAATTCAAAACCCTCTGAAACCCTCCTAAGCCCATTATGAACCAGTGAATGTGCTTGCGAAGCTTGTATGGGTGTTGTACCTGCATTGTTATGATTTGTTTGATTCAGCATCCTAGAAGCAGTCAATCAAAGATATTCGGCTGTCCAGGTGATGTAATTAACACTAATCGAGGTCGGTGGGAAAAGGTCCAACACATGAACCCATAAAACCTAATGAATGTGCTATGTTCTAGAGATTCATTCCAAGTCTCAGAACATATGATCAACGGCATGCATACTCCCCTATATTCCTACCCATAAAAAGGATATTAGTATTTTTATGCATGGAAAAAGAATGTTCCCACAGCTGGACTACGTAGTAAAGTACAGCTTGCTGAAGTCATTTAGCATTTCACATAGACCACATGTTCATTATATAGTTCAGACCAAGGAAGGCCGAATCGGGAGTCAAACTCGGATCGGAGGCCCAGAATCCAATCCGGACTGGTCCGATCCAGAGTTTTTTTTTAAGTTGAAGTTTTTATTTTTTTTATGTTTATAAAAGTTTTTATGCAAATGACCTATTTCCTTTAATAATTTCGGGGTGTTTTCTTTCTTCCCCACAACCCCGAGTCCCCGATCCCCCACTTCGCTGCAGGTGCACGCCAGGGCTGATCACGAAGAGGAGACGATGACGGGACGAGGAGGACGGCGGTGGCACTGGTGGCTACAACGACTGCAGACGGCAGCGGCAGCGGTGACGGGGATCTTTTTCTTCTCTGCCGGGGTGGGGAGGTCACTGAGCAGCATCAGGAGGGGTGGGGAAGGAGGGCAGCCGGGGGGGGGGGGTCTGTGACCCCTGCCAGGAGGGGTTGGGGGGTCTGCAGGAATTTTCCATTTTTTTAATAAATGTTTTGGGTGGGGATTGTGCTGGATCAGTCGATCCTGGCTGATTCAGCCCGATCCGGACGATTACACCCATGGATCGGGATAAGTCAGATCGGGATCGGATCAGACCGACCAAAAACCGATCGGATCGGCTGATCCAATCCGATTCTGCCTTCCTTGGTCCAGACTGACACTGTATGGAGTTCAAGATCATCCGAAAAGAAATGACATCCCAAGAGACAAAATGTATTAACCAGTAAAGGACAAACCCAATTTAACATCCTACAATAATCTTAGCAGGAAGCATAGAGCCTGATATTCATCAAAACTGACAGTCCTTTGAACTGGAATGGGTGTGATCAACCTTGGTGATTTTTCTGATGTATTTGTGCCAAAGCACATGCTGATTTTTCCTGCTGGTTGTCTTGTGTCCCATGGTTGGTGAGATGCTGATAATGGCTTCAGTCTTCAGAAATTCTTTGTCGGAATTTTGAGGTACATAATATTGATTCTAGAGGGAGCTATCATGTGTAGTAATGCAGAGGCCTCTTTTTTTTTAAGTAGAAATGCAGAGGCCTCTTAAATTGTTGTTTCATGGGTTTTCGCAACCAACTATTTTAGGGACCAAAACCAAAAAAATGAAAAGAAGAAATCAATGCATTCTCCCAGAATCCTAAAAGATGAATGGGTGTGGGCCTATGAAAAGGCCCACATCAGCTGCACGATAACCAAGGAGCTTTCAATGTCTCAAAAGGGGTAATGATGGCACACACAACCTGACTTGGTAACACCAGCTCTACTCCAATTTTCCATAATCTATTCCAAGGTTGCCTCTAAATACCAAGGAAAGTAATGTTACCAAATGCTACCTTAGACTGTATTTGCCCTTGTATTAGAGTTAAAGCCACCCAGACATCACGTACTTATCTTCTAATAATGAAGTTGAATCCTACATTTTCCTAAAAGCAAACTGGAGTGTCGAAGAATCATGAGACATGGAACTTAAATGCCACACCTCAAACCCAAAAATATTTGCTCGGCCTCATTCCCCATGCCATATGTTGGAGCATTTGGAGAGAAAGAAATGATAAAATCTTCTGGGGAAGTACCACTTATGTTAAGAATACCTCTCTCAGATCTTTATCTTCTATTTACAGTGGTATAGATACATTCTATATATGTATTTAGATGATTTGAGGAGGGTTTTCAAGACCAGATAGTGTAGTCTTTTCCGGATTAGTTTGACTTCATTTGTCTGAGGTCAAGGAGCCTCTCTTCACCTCTCCCATTGTACTACCTCTATTTATTTAATAGAAGTGGTGGTACAATCCACATATTCTAAAAAGGAATGCCACACCTCAAACATCAATAGGTGAAAAGAAAATGCTCCATGATGATTTGCAAGTCACAGAATGAAAGGGTGTTAAAATTAAGAAAGCCTAAGAACTTGAATGTATATTGTCTTTTACAACTTATGAGAATTGTCAAAGTTGACAAGACTCCATACTACATGAAGGATGATCTAGAAATGCAGCAAGAAAATATATTATCTCTTTTCAGAAAGTGCATAACCATGTATTCATTAATGTTAGAAAGTTCAAGGTCTCCCGAAAGATTGTTACAAATTAAACCAAAAGAAGTGAGATAACATCTTTTTGTTGAAATGTAATAGACAAGTAGCCAAACAGAAACTCATTGTACCCATTTCCCTTACCTTGTCCATTTTATACATTCCTATTCATTTCCTATCAATCATTTCTACTCATTCTTACCCCTTTTTTCATTTAATACAATGGTGGTACTACCCACTTTCAAAAAAAAGAAATCTACTCATTCTTTGGCAATCTTCATAATCCTAATAAACACAACCTTATATGGTGTTAATGTTTCACCTGATGTGTATGCAAGTTCTTTCTATAAATAGACACAGAGATGAAGTATCATGCCAAAAAATTGACAACTCAACTAATGCAAAATTAGAAAAGGAACATCAAGTAAAACAATTCCAAGCTGCTGATATATCGCAGTAAAATGTATAAAAAACAAAAGTTCTTACCTCATATTTCTCAGGACTTTTAACACGTTCGACAACATAGCGCTCAAACTCCTTCCTCAATGAGTCCAGACCACCAACATCTTCCCATTTGACATTCGGTATTGAGGAAAAACCTTCTCTTCTTGAAGAAGGTTGAACAATCTTAACTGCGTCCTAAAGTAGCATAGAGAACAAAAGAAATGCAAATCAGATAAATTTTTGGAGGGGTGAAATGGAACTATAATTGCCTTTCAGAAAAATGAATCAAATGCAGCTTTTCAATTGCTACTCTCTAAAACATCACATGTAAGATCAGCAAGTAACAAAGGAAACAGCAGGAGTAAAACCTTGCATGATGCTAAATATCCTAAAGTAGAAGAGTCTTGAAAAAAAATTGATCAAAAGAATTCTCTAAATATTGAAAAAATATTTAATGATTTAAGAGTTTCAGCAAGTAGCAGAAGGGGAAGAAGGGAAGGCAATTAGTTCATATTTGATGCCGGGCATCTTAACGGCGTGGGTTTTGTACTTTCAGCAAGCAGCCAAAAGAGGAAAAGAGAAAAAAAAGGAAAATAGATTCATTTCTTTACTGAGAACATATGAGCTATGCAGCTAAAGAAAAGAGGCAGGCAAAGTGACAACAGGATCACGCTAGCCTCAAGCATGAAGCCCTAAGCATTTGAGGCATCAATCATTTCTAAAATCATCAGTGAACGAAGAAATGGTGGTAGAAAGATAAAGGTAAAAGAAAAAGGCCTTGATGATCCTAAAAACATGAATTGTGGTTAACACACAAAACTAAGTGTTATAAAGCATTTAACTGAGCAGCTGTTGATCATAGGAATCAAGAGACACAACAAAAGCACAAAGGCAATACAGAAAAAGGTAAGATATAAATATGACTAAATGTAAGACCCCAGTACAACTAAGGAAAAAGTATCTGCCAACACTTTGCCTTATTAAAGCAGCATTTGAGAAGAAAGAACATCATCAAAAAGTGAACGAACTCATAGAAACATATATTACATTTTAGGGGAAAAAAACAAGAAATAGAGTTGGCAATGAACCAAATCAGTCAAGCTCGATTCAAGTTGGGCTCAGCTTAACTTACTTAACCAAATGAGTGAAGCTCGAGCTCAAAGTCAGGCTCACTTGGTTAAACAAGCTGAACTCAAGCATAATAAAGCTTGATTTGTTAAACTTGCAAGCTGACTCTATAGATATTGTAATGTTTACTTTCCTATCATATATAAATATTTAAATATTTGGTAAACTTCTCTAAACCTTATCTTGCAAATTGAAACTGATATGGACCCTCAAAGCCCATAATAACGTGCCAAGCTCCTTTGTAGTTCCATGAAGCATCCAATCTCCCCCACCCCCAGTCTTTCTTAAGCATCCAATGTAGATGTGGGACTTAGCTCACATCAACCTGGGTCCCACATTGCCAGTATTCATGACATTTGGTGGACAAGCCTATATAAGTGGACTCAATCTCTTTCTTCTTGCTTTTAGGTAGGTTTTTTCCTTGAGATGTCATGTGCAAAAACACAAATGCGAGCACATGTATTATGGACCCTATAAAATATTTAATTATATTATAAAATAGCTATAAATTTTTAATTTTGACTTTTACTTGCTAACAAGCTTCCTCGTGCTCAAGTTCATGCCCAACTTTCCTTTCGATCCAAGGCTCCAAGCTCAACCTCTTCAATTAGGCTTAAACTCATCTCTAGCTCAAGCTTGAGCTTGAGCTTTCAGGTTCAGCTGGCTCAAGGTTGTTCAAGGTCTGCTCAGCTTGACAAGTTGCCAGTTACTGCCCCAACAAGAAACCGGGAAAAAAAAGACAATATTACGATAGAAATTAGAAAGCAACCAAAAGATACTCATCCAATAAAGACAAAAGCATGTTAATATATGTTGGAGGTAAAATTTTTGCCCAAAAGGAAAATGAAAATGGGGGAACTTACCCAGGGTCAAAACCCCCCTTCTCTCCTCAAATTTTCTATCTTAATTGGGTTAAAAATGGGGACCGAGAAGGGCTTTAACCAGGGTCAATGGAGGACCCAAGGAAGGTCTTAACTGGGGTCAAAATAGAGGTCCCAAGGCAGGGCTCAACCGGGGTGAAAATGGAGGGCGGCGAGGATGGGTGTTAACCAGGGATGAATGGAGGGCCTTCCCTAACTGGGGTGAAAACGAGGGCCATAACCGGGGTCGACCATCCAAAAAAATGGCCCTCCATCACCCCTCACCCAGTCCAGTTGCAAGGGGGATCCCGTCACCCCCCACAAAGCCCCCCCCCCCACCCGCCGGTGGGTTCCGGTCACCTTCCTTTGCAGTGGTGAGCCTGAGAAATGCTTCACCAGGGTCAAAATGAAGGTACCAAGGAAGGGCTCCACCGTGGTGAAAATGGAGGGCGGCCAGGATGGTTGTTAACCGGGGACGAATGGAGGGCCCAAGGAACGGCTCAACCGGGGTAAAAATGGAGGGCGGCCAGGATGGGTGTTACTCGGGGACGAATGGAGGGCCTTCCCTAACCGGGGTGAAAACGAGGGCCATAATCGGGGTCGACCATCCAAAAAAATGGCCCTCCGTCACCCCTCGCCCAGTCTAGTTGCTAGGGGAGTCTGGTCACCCCCCCCCCCCCCCGCGATGGGTTCCGGTCACCTACCATTGCAGTGGTGAGCCTAAAGAATGCTTCATCAGGGTTGATAGGGGGGTTCATTCGGTTAACTTCAAGGGAGTTAACTGGAGTCAATCCCCTATCTACCGGAGTCGATTGACCCCGGTTAAGTCCATTGGGGTTAACCAAGGTCAATCCCCATGTACTTAGGGTCAAATGACCCCGGTTATACTCAAAAAGGGCGTAAAAAATCTTACCCGAGATCATTTGCCCACCTAATAGGTCAATTGATCCCGATTAAATTCAAAAACTTCTTAACACACAAAGGACACTCAGAGGCGGACACCCGAAGAGCAAGAAGTTCTTGTGTTTGTTATGTAAAGACCCACTTAAGGTTATGAGTTATAAATATCTCGGGTCTTACTTTTATGCCCTTGGAGGCCTTGTTATGTAATTTTCTCTATATTTTGGGCAGAAAAAGTATATAATTTTCTGAAGTAATCAGAAATTGCGAAAATACTCTCTCCAAAATTGCAAGAAAACCCCCATGTCCTGTAATTGCATATATAACCTGCAAAGTTCTCAAATTGTGACTTTGTCCCACATTTTTGCGGGAAGATCCTGTGAAGTCCAAAAGTTGTCGACGAACAGGACGAGATAGATACGGGGATCGAAGACCAAGATGGATGGAAGCTTAAGAAGAGGCAATCTCCCGAGTGTCTTGTGCTTTGTGTGCCTCCCCCAAGGATGGTGGGTATTATGCTTTATGCGCCTCCACCAAAGAGGGACTTGTGTCTCATGTCAAGATTACACAAAAATCCCTAGTCAGCCCAGATGTTACAAAAATACCCCTAGTATGTCTGAAACTACACAAATTCCACTCAAGGAAAAAATATGAATAAACTCAAAAAGGATTCAAATTCTGAAATAAACCCAAAAAAGGATTAGTGATTGCAAATAAACCCGAAAAGGTCCAAAACTGTATAAATACCCCGAAATTGTCAGAAACTATAGAAATACTCAGAAAGGGTCCAAAACTACAAAATATCCTAAAAGGCATGGTTTGACAAACCGAGACGGGACGGGGCGAACCGGCCGTCCCGTCCCGGCCCCAGACCGGGACGACCGGTCTGTGGGACGCAACCGGTACGATCCCATATATTTTAAATATTATTTATGTTATTTTTAACTGAAGAAATTTTGTAGACGGGTTGGTTAACTATCTCATTTTCAAACGGGAGCTCATCGGTTCGAAATGCATGGGTTGCATGTGTTATATTTTTTCTTTTAACATTCCCAGTCGAAAAAAAACATAAAAGCCCCAAGCGAACCCCCGGATTCGAACCCAGGACGTGTGACAGACGAAGTAAGGCGCCTAACCAACTGAGCTGACAACAGTTTTCAATTACTTTAGGTATACTATATATATAAATGCTCTTTTTTCGTCTCGGTACGCAGCGGTACCAATCTGTACCGTCCCGTCCCGAGCCGTGACGACCGGGACGGCAAACCCTGCTAAAATGATTTGAAACTGCAGAAATATCTAAGAATGGTCTAAAATTACAGAAATACCTGGTAAGGGACCAAAACTGTAGAAATACCCAGGAAGGGTCCAAAATTGTAGACATACCTAGGAAGGGTCAGAAATACAAAAATATCCCGAAAGGGTCAGAAACTGCAGAAATACCCAAGAAGGGTCAAAAACTACAGAAATACCCCAAAAGGGTCAAAAATTACAAAAATACCCAGGAATGGTCCAAAATTGTAGAAATATCTAAGATGGGTCAAAATTGTAGAAATACCCAAAAAGAGTCTGATCCCTATGAAACTCGAATCCAACGGTCTGTTCTGGTGGTGGAATGAAGGCCAGATGTAAATCAAATGACCCGACTATATAATCAAGGTTTCATGTATTTTGTAAAAATGAATATGAAGAATAAAAGGTTTAGTTTTCTTCTGCAAATGTGTATCTCTAATGGGTGATCTTTTAATCAAATCCATTAGATAAAACCCCCAATATCACAGCGAATATTACAGAGGTCAAAAAGGGTATCCTTGACAGTCAATCATGGGTATTTGGACTCTACGCCGATGTAAATAAATATTGATTGCGGCCGATGACGAAATGTCCCGTACACGAACCCAAATCGTCTGATAAACTTAAATTCGCGAAAATAATAATGCACACGCTACTTGAATAGTCATAAATGTGTGTTTTCTTCAAAAAATAAGATTTTTTCCGTGTAAATAGGTTGGCACGCTCGGTGGGACATTTCCTACCTTTCATCTATCGGTTAAAGGATAATCTGACCTTTGCAAAAATTGTGGCATGTTTCATACTCTTCAAGGAGAGTAACCAGAACTTTTTGGCGATAATGGCTATTGTGACATACGGCCCGCTCGTCGTCGCCAACCACGCCAGGCATAGCTACCTGGCAATGCTGATTATCTTCGGCAACTTCCCAGCAGTGGCTGGATCCCCATTCTTCTCAGGGGTGGTCCCCGTCAATGCCACGGCTCCAACCACATCTGCTACTACTAGGGGCATCAAACCTCAAGTCTCATCCCCGAGCCTCTCGGTTAACAAAGTTCACTTTGAAGCTGCTCCTTCCAACTAGGGGCAACGCCGTCAGCGAACAAGCAAAAAGCCCATGGCGGCCACATCCAAATCTGGCAAGTCGGTTCTTGGCAGTAATCATTACATCCGACTCGATGGGGGCGAGCCAATCGTGTCACGAGACAATTGTGTCCTGAGTCCTGACCATCACAACCTCCAACCATGGTTTGCCGACTCGGTCCGAGTCGGGCCGACTTGGCCGTGTCGTACCGTATCTGGAAAAACCCGATACGCTGCGGATCACCCCCAGGATCGGCCGAGTCGGGCCGAGTCACAGTGTGTGTGAGAGAGAGAGAGAGGAGGGGGAGAGGGAGAGAGGGAGAGAGAGGGCCGAGTCGGATGCGACTCGGCCGTATCGTACCGGATCAGGAGGATCCCGATCCGGTACGACTCAGTGAGTCGGCAAACCTTGCCTCCAACCGCGTTAGTCTGCTCCACCAAATATGGGAAGGCAAGGCGACATTGAAGAAGTCTGGTGCTCAGGCCACACCCATCAGTCAGGGACAAGCACATCAACTAAAGTCCAAGACCCCTAAACCCAGGGAGGGGGCCATCTTGTAGACAAACGTTGGTTCAAAATCAAGTAAATTTGAGTCACCAAAGAGGAGGCCCTAGTCATTAGGAGCGTCAAGGCATATCACCTTGTCCTAATATCGAACCATGGGCAAACCAAAGTCCCGACTGCTCCAGAAATCCAAGTCTCTTGCCCTCAAGGGCTGAAGAGGAAAGGGGTTTATAAAAAGCCCAACAAAACTAGACATTCCCTAGGGACAACCCAGCAAGATAGGATTTATAAGGTGGACGCTTCGCCACTCGAGATGTTAGTTTTTGACCAACCGAGAGCAAATGATCACCCGGGTTCTCAGCTCCAAAAAAGGAGGGTGTTGCAGGTTCCTTCCGACTCCGTAAAAGTGTTTACTTGCTACACTTCCTCTGTCAACGAGCAGCCGATCGAACTACCCGAAGAGAAGATCAAAGCAGCCCAAATTTAAAGCCCAAATCCTTCACTAAATTTGTCAGAAGAAGCACCAGATAACAATCTAAGTTCGACGGAAGACAACTCACCACCGGAAAGTGCACTTCACAACATAACTAAAGAGTCAATTGAACAACACACTCAGTCCCTGGGGATGAACCCCCAATTGAATTTGAGACCAAAATAAACTCAGACAAAGAGTGCAATCCCAGTCAAATATCAATCTTTGACCAACTGGGGGCACCTGCCCACAAGAAAAGAATGATGCAGATTTCTAAAGACATTGCAGAGGTTCACAGTGGCAACTCTTCTACAACTGATAAATCCACAAAGCCGGAGTGTCTAGCTCAATGGATTCACTTGGTCAACAAGGATAGTCCCATGATACACCTCAAGACTTATGGTCCATCGACCCAAGAGAACCACCCTGCTGGGACATCATCTCAACAAGAGTTGCCTCAACAGGATAACATGGTGGACAATCCTCATGATATTCATGGGGAAAGCAACATAAGCGTCAGGAATGTTCCCCGAGATAATACCAAATGCATCACTCTGGAGGGTCTGCAACGAGAGAATCAAGCATTGAAGTCCCTTCCACAAGAGTGGTTGCGAGAGCGAAATACCCTGTTCATGCATCTCATATCGTCATCAATTAACCAAACCAATTACGAGATGCCAGCACATGTCGATTCTTCGGCGATAATGGACAAGGCACCGACTGTTGAGGCCAGGCCCTTTAAACACTATGTCAATAATAACGATCCTAAGAAGAAGGTAAATGATGTCGACTTCTATTCTTCAAATAGCCAACCACGAGAAAAAGTTGGCTCGAGTAAGGCATACAAAAATACTAGGGGTAAATCACCTGCAGTACCTCTAGCACAATGGATGAAAACACCATACTCTTTCATTAAAGAGCATACAAGAGAACTGTCTGAGCTGTGCATGGCACGACAGCTCATAACTCTACCAGAGCCCCGAAAGTCGGCTAAGAAAGGTAAAATCATAGGGCCTCACTGCTGCCTATATCATCACTTGGCAGTTAGCTCCTACACTCCCAAATAGTAGTTTATGGCTAAAGTACAGATCTAGCAAAATTTTCATTCCAAGAGCATATAGTATGAAGTACAAATGAAATTTATAAGAGAAGTTCAATGATGATTTAAGGCATAATGTTCAACGACATTAAGATAATAAAGAGAATGTATTGCCAGTCAAGGCACGATCAGCTCTAGCGGATAATCTTGTAAAACAGGTTTAGATCACATTTTTCACAGTCGAGTGCTTAGCAGAAAACCAAAGAGATCACGGCCATGTAAGAGGTGAGACAGTGGGAGATTCTCCTCGCATTCGCAAGGTCCTAATTAAATAATCACTTATCCACTTAAGGCGTTTGCCTGTGGACCTCTAGTCTTAGACACCGGTCTTTCTTGGCAAACTTGCTAGCTACACGGTTTGTCAGGTACACGTAATCACGTAAATCGAACGAAAACCATTCTTGCATATTTTAACATGTTCATTTGTGAAAGAATTTGACGAAGGAAATATATTGAAAGAAGATGTCAAACTTAGATCAAATAGACAGGGTCAATCATGTACAATAAGTTTACGGAAATAAGTCTTTCGAACAATTAAAGATAACTTTCCGGATTCATTTACCAAGTCATTTCCTTCTCGATGGTAATTTAAGACAAGTACATGATTTTGAAATCAAAATTAAGATTTCCAAAATACAATGCGTGAAACGAGGTCATTCAGACAATCAATAAGTGAAACAAGATGGAACAAAGTTTGACACACAAAACGAGGCATTTACAAGGGGTCGAGCATGGCCAAGACAAGTCGCGGTCATCAAGAGGACCGCCTTCTGATCGCGGTCAGTAAGGGGACCGCGTTCAGCGGCCTCCTGCCAGTCAGGGTTTCACATGAAAAATGAGGCAGTGTGAACGTTGGGCTGGTCGCAGTCATGGGGCAAACCGCCTTATGGTCGCGGTCATGAAGGGGACCGCGTTCAAGCCCAATGAGCTAAGATGCTCTGGGTGTGTCCAAGTCAGATCGCGGTCGGTCGGGATGCCATGTTTTGAACGCAGTCACTGTTAGGGACACGTTCTTAAATAGAACCCGAAATGGCGAAAACTTGATACCTCGACCTTAAAATCCAAACTGGGGTTCAAATACAAGGTTATAATGCACAAAACTTGTACAGAATCAAAGTAGACATGCAAATGAACATATGTGAACATCAAAATTAAGTTTTGCCTGAAAGAAAACTTACCTAGTTGAAGATCAAAGAGGAAGAAGTCTAAGAACGAAGAACACATCAAACACTCCTCCAAACTTCGAGCTTTCCTCCTCTCTACGACCAGCGATTTCCCCAGAGTTTGTGTGTTCCGAGTAGGGCAGATCCCAGCCCTATTTATAGGCTCAACCCTCCCATTAAACTATCAACGATCTAATTTACAAGTCAATTTCTACCAAAGTTTGCCAACCCATGTCACTATTCCAACAACCCATGAGCAAGAATTCAAACTTCGGCGCAATGATTAGTATAGTAAATTTCTAATTTCACACCTAATCACATATGCAGTGACGTTTATGGCTTAATCAGAATTAGATTAACTATTCATCTTTAATCTAATTGCTACAGTGTCGTTACATTATCGCTATAGTACCGACAACTTCGCCTTCTCAGAATCACGCCGCGAAGCTCGTCTTTCGCGTTAACACGTGAGATAAAATATGTATTTATGTATTCTACACTTTAAAGACATAAGGAAAAGATTCATAATATGTTTTATTTTCATCTTTCATTATTTCTTTTCGCACATATCTTTGAAATTCCAAGTTGTTACAAAAAAGGCCTAAAAACACGGCTGAGGTGAAAACCCGAAAGGACGCCTCAAGTAAAAGTGGATAACCTGTCAGTGCAAAAACCCGCAAGGGCACACCGGAAAAAGTTAAAGGGAGCCAACTTCGACAAAAACTCGAAAGGGCAGTGAAGCTTGTAATGTAAAAAAAATATAACAAAACAAAAATATAACAAAAAGAAAAAAAGAGAAGAAAGAACATGATTAAGTTCCATGGCTCCATGCCGTTCCAGGGGTCCACAATCACTCGTATTGAAAGCCACTCTTCTCTACCTCCATACCTCAAAAACTTACACTTCTGCTAACTCTGTACCTCCCTATGGTCAACAGCTACCCAATTTCGCACTTTGGTTCCAAACCCCTTCCGAGTTAGCGACCATAAAAGATTCAATCCCTTGGTTACATGCTCTCCAAGGCTCGCAACCACCACAAATTTTAAAGCTTGGCTCCAAACCCCTTTCGAGCTAGCAACCACAAAAATTCGATCTTTTCGTTCCACGCCTTCCAAGGCTCTCAACCATAAAATCAAACCTTTGTTCAAAACCTCTTAATGAGTTAGCAACCGCCAAAGATTCAATCCTTTGGTTCCATGCCCTCAAAGGCTCGCAACCACAAAAACCAAACCTTAGTTCCGAATCCCTTCCGAGTTCACAACCCTGAAAATTCACTCATTTGGTTCCATGCCCTCAAAGGCTCGCAAGCACAAAAAATCAAAGTTTGGTTCCAAACCCCTTCCAGGTCCGCAACCATTAAAATTCAATTTCAATGATTTGGTTCCATGCCCCCCAAGGTTCGCAGCCACAAAAAATCCTTGGTTCTAACCCCTTTCAATTTCGTAACCGCAAAACATTCAACCCTTTGGTTCTATACTCTCCAAGACTCGCAACTGCAAAAAAAGCCTTGGTCTCACCGCTTCTGGATTAGCGATCACAAAATATTCAATCCCTGGGTCTCATACCTCTCAGGGTCATGGCTAAACAAAAAAGTGGGACTTAAAAAAGAAGTGCCCCGGTGGACTTAGCCATTCCCATCGCCTAAAGCCTGACTAAGGTGAAAACCTGAAAGGACACCTTAGGCAAAAAATGGATAACCCTTCGATGTGAAAATCTGCAATGGCGCACCGGAAAAAGTTAAAGAAGATCAGCTTCGTCGAAAAACCGACAGGGCGGCAGGGTTGGTAAGGTGAAGAAAAAAAATAAAAAAGGAAGGTTGTCATCGACTAGCGGCATGGTCACTCTCCATTCAAAGGTCCAACCGCGGCGTAAAAGGGGAAGCGGCAACTCATTAAAGAAAATAAGAAGAGGAAGAAAACACAAATCCTCGATTCAAAACCCCTTTCGAGTCAGTAACCATCAAACTAAAACCCAAATCATCAGCTGAAAACCCCTTTCGGGTCAATAACCACCCAAACAAAACCAAAATCTTTGGTTCAAAACCCCCTCCGGGTCAACAACCATTAAGACCAAAGTCTTTGTTGCCCAAACTCTTTTTGAGTCAGCAACCACAAAAACCCAAATTCATGGTGCCTAAACCCCTTTCGAGTCAGTTACCATTCCAAAACATAAACCTCATCTTCAAGCCCTTTTCAAGCTAGAAGGCCACATGCTTACGAGTCATTGGCCCCACAACTTTCTTGTGATGGAGGTCAATGGAAATCCAGACACTATCACAACAGCAATAAGCAGCTACACCAACAAGCAGGAAGCAACCCGCAACAAGCAACAAGTAGCGACGGGTAACAAGCAGCACGTAGCAAGCAACAAGCAACAACAACAACAACAGCGACAACAACGGCAGCAAAAAAGAAAAAAAGAAAAAGAAATAAGAGCTTAAAATAGAGATGTCCCGGCGGACTTAGCCACTCCTGTAAAAGGGGGTGTCTAAGAGTAAAAATGTCATAAACTCAACTGAGGTGAAAATCTGAGAGGACGCTTTAAGCAAAAATGGGAAATCACTTAATGTGAAAACCCGAAAAGGCACACAGGAAAAAGCAAAAGGGGCCAAATTCGGTGAAAATCCGAAAGGGTGGTGGAGTTGGTAAGATGAAAAAAGAAAGAAAAAAATCATCATCATGAGGTATCACTCTGCACATCTCTCGTCTGATGGCTATATCTTCAAATGGCAAACACACCACATAAATTATCAACATCCAAATACCACACCATAGTTCGAAACCCCTTTTAGGGCCAAAAAAAAAATCACCCAAACTTAAATTCTGAAAGCCTTGGTCTCATACCACAAAGGTTCGTCAGTCCAAAATTTCAAATCCCGAAATTCCATGGCCTCAAACCAAAAAGGTCTGCTAGCTTTATCTTCAGCCTATTACTTCCAAGCCTGACTTCATACCATCGAGGCTAACCATCCATTGTCAAATTTCAGGTATCATATCACCAAAGTTAGCCACCTTTTTCCAACCTTTGGCTTTATACCATTAAGATTAGCCATCTATTGTCAAGTCTCCGATGTCATACCACTAGGGTTAGCCGTTTATTTCAAGTTATGATTTTGACTTACATGTCCTTTTTGAACTGTCGATTCCAGACAACTCCACTTGTAGTGTTAGCTTACATATCCTTTTTGAATTGTCAACCCTACTTGTGTTTCAACTTTTGATTTTGACTTACATGTCTTTTTTGGGTTATCAATTCTATCAAATTCTACTCGTACTGTTGACTTACATGTCCTTTTTGAACTGTCAACCCTACTTGTGTTTCAACCTTCAAGTTTAACTTACATATCTTTTGGGGCTGTCAATTCCATCACATTCTACTTGTAGTGTTGACTTACATATCCTTTTTGGACTGTCAACCCTACTTGTGTTTCAAGTTTTGGTTTTGACTTACATATCCTT
Organism: Amorphophallus konjac; assembly: GCA_022559845.1. Classification (NCBI taxonomy): domain Eukaryota; kingdom Viridiplantae; phylum Streptophyta; class Magnoliopsida; order Alismatales; family Araceae; genus Amorphophallus; species Amorphophallus konjac. The sequence continues at coordinate 206,513,559 of CM040129.1, forward strand.
TTTGGATTGTCAATTCTATCAAATTCTACTCGTAGTGTTGACTTACATGTCCTTTTTGAACTGTCAGCCCTACTTGTGTTTCAACCTTCAGTTTTGACTTACATATCCTTTTTGGGTTGTCAATTCTATCAAATTCTACTTGTAATGTTGACTTACATATCCTTTTTGGACTGTCAACCCTACTTGTGTTTCAACTTTTGATTTTAACTTATATGTCCTCTTTGGATTGTCAATTCCATCAAATTTCACTTGTAGTGTTCAGGGATGTCGGTTTCGGTTTCGGCCGAAACCGGCCTAAACCCAATGAAAAGCTTCAAAAAAAATTAGAAATAAGTCTAAAAAATCAGAAATAATTCAAAAAAAATGAATAATCACATAAAATTCATTAGACATGCATTAAGTGCAATAAACATGAAGTAGACATTATAGTTCAAACATTGAACATGTTAAACTAATATTCTTGAGTACATACTAAACATGAACTAGGTTCAAGCACAGGGGAATAAACATGAAATTGCATTAAGTGCATTACACGAGGATTAATGAGTTCAAACTGTACAATAAACGTGATCCTTACCTAAATGATGATGCACTAATATGGATAATAACTAGAAGAACCTTCTCCCTCATCGTCTGACTTTTCATGTTCATATCCATAAGAAGGTTGCATGTATGGTCTATATTCACTATAACCAAACAATGAGGTAGCCAAGTCCTGCATCTCTCTTTGGATCCCTCTTGGAGTGTTTAGTTGACTTGATTGGAATCCAGTATCAGCATAAGAATCTTGAGGAAGAGAAGAGAAACTGGTCGGATATAGATGGAATTGGAGTGTTGGTTCATAACCCCGCGGCCCATAAATAGCTACTTCTTGTTGGCCACCTCCGTAACCTGATGAATCATATCCTCGCTGACCTTGACTGTATCCAGTAGTACAACCTGCATCACCCGTACCACCTGTACCACCTGCAGCACCTCCGGGATGATCACCATCATCATCATCACCACAAGAAATCAGTCGCTTTTTAACCTTTGGGGATGTCTTTTTCTCTTTTGGTGCCAATTTTTCAATGATCTTTGACATGAGTCCTTTATCCCTTGGCGTGTGCCTCACATAAATCTGCTTCAACTGTTCAATTGCCGGGTCCTCTCGAGCAGCAACATTTATCCTCTCAGTTTGCCCATGCACTGATGTACTTCTTCTTAAGAAGACCGGTGGCTTGACCATTCTCGGAGTGACTGGCCTGCTATCTGATTCAGAGTGTCTAGCTGGCTCAAACTCGAACTGCTCCTCAGTGTCATCAACAACCCTAGACTGGTGCGCATGAGTATCTCTGGCCCTCTTTGATTTTCTTCTAAATTCGGGATCTCTTGACTCATCTTCATCTAGTATGTCCTCTGCCAATGTTGTATCATCAATATCGAATACGGGCTTATCAACCTACTCTCGTGTCTCCACCCAAAACTGCAAGAAATTATCATCATCAAACAAGGCATCTACATCAATTTCTGCAGTGGCATCCTCAGCGATGCGTTTGTCCCGCAGCTGTTGTCGCAACCTCATTTTTTTTATTCTCAACCTCATATTGTAGTGGCAGTAAACTAATTTCTCTAACCGTTCAACCTTTAGCCGATTGCGAACCTTTGAGTGTATAAGGCTGAACGTGCTCCAATTTCTTTCAAATTGGCTTGCCGATGTGGTTTGACTCAACACCCTGATTGCAATGAAAGCTAATGCAGAACTGCCCAAATATCTATTATTCACCATTACCCACCAGTCAGCTGTTCCACCAACCATAAACAAATAAATATAAGTTGTAAATAAAAATCATTTCTCCGTGATGTAATTGCAAATAAAGCATAAACATAAAGTATACCTGGGCTCACTCTTCACACTGCGTATTGCAATTGGGAGTCAGAATACATCCCATTTCTCATTCTATAGTGGCCCATCTACAAAAATTAAGTAATAGATTAGCATAACGACTTAAGTAAATTCTATACCTCTTATTTATGAAATCAAAAAGACCAACCTCTACTTCCGCCTGAAGCCTCTTTTCTCGTGTCCTCGATAAACGTCCAATGACTTTTAAAGTCCCTTGGAGCACCTCGCCATCAACATGTGCATTGACATCGTAGATAAATCGAGGGTTGAGAAAATAACCTGCATTTGTGTATAATTAACTAAATGTTAGATATAAAATAACTTAAAGAATAATGTATCAATACAAGTAATCACTCACCAGCTGCATGCAAGTCGTGGTGTAATGTGGTGTCCCATCTATGATCAATAAACTTCCACCACTTTACATATTCTTTGGGAAGGGACTCCTGCAATTCCATTTTGGCACAGTCCATGGCTTCATACAGATATCCCATGTCATTCTTCTCATCCCCATCCACCATTCTTAGGACCTTCACGAGGGGGGTGACTACTTTCATGTATCGTGAGACCCTATCCCAGAATTTGTCGTCCACGATGTTGGAGACCTCCAAATAATCCATCTGAGCATCAACATTAGACTTGTCGATGTATTCCCGCAGGGCATTGTGGTACATGAAAGCTTTCAGCTCATTCTTATACCTGTGCAAGGAAATGAAATTTGAATTAAATACGGATCATAACTATAAGCATAAAGAAGTAAGAATTGAGTTGCACTTATACCTGTGCAAAGACTCCAAAGAAATGAAATTTGAAGCAAATCTAGTTAGCCCTGCACGGATGATATCTCGCCCCCCACTTGCATGCTCCCTGAACATGTTCAATATCCTAGGATGGCCATAAATATACTGGGTAATCCTTTGTGCCCTTTCAACTGTCTTCTTCACATGATTGTCCTTCCCAATGTCTTCTAGAATCAAATCTAGACAATGTGCAGCACATGGGAGCCAGTATAAGTGTCTGCGTTGCTCCATCAATTTCTTCCCTGCAGCCTTATAACTAGCTTCATTATCAGTCACTACTTGGACAACATTGTCCTCTCCAATTTGGTCTACCATCTCATCCATCAAATGAAACAAATAATTTACATTTTCTTCATAGTTTGATGCATCTACAGATTTTACAAATATTGTACCTTCGATGCAATAGACCAAAAAATTAATCATGGACTTCTTCGTGGTATCAGTCTAGCCATCACACATAATAGTGCATCCTCTCTCCTTCGATATATGCTTGAAGCTTTCAACCCAGTCATGGAACTCCTCAACCTCTCCCTCAAGGCCACGCCCGTATATGTCTCGACGTGATGGGGCCTTCAAGCCAGGGCCAGCATCTGCTATGGCATCAAGCATAGGCTGAAAATATTCGCTTTCAGCCACATGTGCAGGGACACCTGCATGAAAAAACCATTTGCAGATACTTTTAAATACATGCCCTGCAACTTCTGCTGATTTTTTGACCCCTCTTAATGCAGACTTGATTTTAGGTTGTGTAGCCTGGGGCCTTCTGTGAGATAGTTGTCCATGGGGCCTGTTCTGTGCGTCTGCGAGACAGCCCCAATGTCAGGACGTCGTGCAGCTGTACTGAAGTAGGTCCCTCCTGAACCCATGGGTGCCTTTCATTTCCTTCGAGCGGCTTCTTCACGCTACCTTGCTTCAGTCAGCTCTGGATCAGAATCCTCAGTGCCTTCCTCATCATCATCCCTCCTAACCCATCTGCCAGAAATCTCCTCAGCAATTTCCTCCTCATCCTCAGCCCTTTGTTGCTTCCTCTCCTTTTTGCCCAGAAGGCACTGGCGCATCTCTTCTCGCACCTCTCGGGGACAGTGGTCACATTGTCTCACCTCTCCTCTTACCCCTGCCAAATGTTGCTTTCCTCTAGTAATTCCGCCATGTAGCTCCCTACCACAGTAATTGCATTTCACCTTTCTTCTCTTAGCATCAACTAAGGACAGGTGGGTCCACCCGGGATCCTCCTGCCCTTGCTGCTCCTGTGTTGGTTGACGTCTAGACATGATGCTGCATTAAGAAGTTAAACAGTCAAAGACAAACAATTGTAAGTACAAAATAAAAGCCCCAATTTTATGAATGAATTAGGGCTAATTACCAAATAACCCTTAATCACCCTTCATAAAAATATAATCCCAATATGATCCCACCCCACATTCGTCAATGAAACTTAATTAACCTTCAATTGTGGCTAATAAACTCGAATTAGACAAAAACCCTAATTTTTATGAAGTAATTAAGCCTTAATTATTAATTAAACCCTAATTACCCTTCATAAAAATATAATCCCAGCATGATCCCACCCCAAATTCATCAATGAAACTTAATTAACCTTCAGTTGTGGCTAAGAAACTCGAATTAGACAAAAGTCCCAATTTTTTATGAACTAATTAAGTCTTAATTACTAATTAAGCCCTAATTACCCTTCATAAAAATATAATCCCAGCATGATCCCACCCCACATTCGTCAATGAAACTTAGTTAACCTTCAATTGTGGCTAATAAACTCGAATTAGACAAAAGTCCCAATTTTTATGAACTAATAAAGCCTTAATTACCAATTAAGCCCTAATTACCCATCATAAAAATATAATCCGAGCATGATCCCACCCTAATTTCGTCAATGAAACTTAATTAATCTTCAATTGTGGCTAAGAAACTCGAATTAGACAAAAGCCCCAATTTTTATGATTGAATTAGGGCTTAATTATTCATAAATCTAATTTTAACTAATTAGGGTTTATTTTGAAATCAGAACTAATTAGGGTTACAAAAATCAAGCTTCAAATTAAAAAATTACAACCCAATCAAGTGCACAGCTTGCAGCAGGCGGTCCGGCGGTGGGCAGTCCTCCTCTCTCAGCCCGTCCTCTCTCAGCCCAGCCGGCGGCGACAGTAGGCTAGGCAGCAGCAGCTGGCAGCTGCTGCAGCAACAGCAGTAGGCTAGTAGCCCTGCTGCGGTAGGAGGCTCGGGGCTGGCAGGTCCGCACCAGCAACAACAGCAGCAGCAGCACCTAGCGGCGACAGCAGCAGTAGGCCAGCAGCTCCTAGCGGCGGCCAGTAACAGCAGCAGCAGCCGGCGCAGCAACACAGCACCAGCAGCAGCAGCACGGTCTCGCAGCAGCAGCACGGTCTCCCAGCAGCCAAGGAGCAGTTTCGGCCGAAACTCCAAGGAAAGAACACCACGTGAACTCTCTAAACAGGAGAGTTCACGTGAGTTTCGCCCGAAACCGATAACCCTCTTTAGTTTCGGGTATTAAACAGTGAAGGTTTGGGTTTTCGTATCGGATATGGTCGAAACCAATACGTTTCGGCCAAAACGTATCGGTTTCTGCCGAAACTGACAACCTTGGTAGTGTTGGCTTACATGTTCTTTTTGAACTGTCAACCGTACTTGTGTTTCAACTTTTAGTTTTGACTTACATATCCATTTTGTGCTATTAATTCCAATCAATTCCACTTGTGGTGTTGGCTTATATGTCCTTTTTGGACTGTCAACCCTACTTGTATTTCAACTTCTAGTTTTGACTTATATGCCCTTTTTGGAGGGTCAATTCCATCAACTTCTACTTGTAGTGTTGGCTTACACGTTTTTTTTGAACTGTCAACCCTACTTGTGTTTTAACTTTTGATTTTGACTTACATGTCCTTTTTGGGCTGTCAATTCCATCGAATTCCACTTGTAATTTTTAGCTAACATATCCTTTTTGGACTGTCAACCCTACCTATGTTTCAACTTTTCGTTTGGACTTACATGTCCTTTTTAGGTTGTCAATTCTATCAAATTCTACTCGTAGTGTTGACTTACATGTCCTTTTTGAACTGTCAACCCTACTTGTGTTTCAACCTTCGATTTTGACTTACATATCCTTTTTGGGCTGTCAATTCTATCAAATTATACTCGTAGTGTTAACTTACATATCTTTTTTGGATTGCCAACCCTACTTCAACTTTTAGTTTTGACTTATATCGTAGTGTTAACTTACATATCTTTTTTGGATTGCCAACCCTACTTCAACTTTTAGTTTTGACTTATATATCCTCTTTAGATTTTCAATTCCATCAAATTCCACTTGTAGTGTTGGCTTACATGTTCTTTTTGAACTGTCAACCCTATTTGTGTTTCAACTTTTGGTTTTGACTTACAAATCCTTTTTGGACTATCAATTCCAGTCAATTCCACTTGTGGTGTTGGCAAATATGTCCTTCTTGGACTGCCAACCCTACTTGTATTTCAACTTCTAGTTTTGACTTACACATCCTTTTTGGACTCTCAACCCTACTTGTGTTTTAACTTTTGGTTTTGACTTACATATTCTTTTGGGGCTGTCAATTCCATCGAATTCCACTTGTAATGTTAGCTTACATATCTTTTGTTGACTGTCAACTCTACTTATGTTTCAACTTTTCGTTTTTGACTTACATGTCCTTTTTGGGTTGTCAACTCCATCAAATTCCACTTGTGATGTTGACTTACATATCCTTTCGGATTGTCACCCTACTTGTGTTTCAACTTTTGATTTTGACTTACATGTTCTTTTTGGGCTGTCAATTACATTCAATTCCACTTGTAACGTTAACTTAAATGTCCTTTTTGGACTGTCGACTCTACTTGTGTTTCAACTTTTGGTTTTGACTTACATGCCTTTTTTGGACTGTCAATTCTATCAAATTCCACCCGTAGTGTTGAATTACATGTCCTTTTTGGGCTGTCAACCTTAATTGTGTTTCAACTTTTGGTTTTGACTTACATGTCCCTTTTGGACTATCAATTCCATCAAATTCCACATATAGTGTTGGCTTACACACCATTTTTGGACTGTCAACCCTATTTGTGTTTCAACTTTTGGTTTTGACTTACGTCTCTTTTTTGGGCCGCTATTTCTATCAAATTCCACTTGTAGTGTTTGCTTACATGTCTTTTTTGGACTGTCAACCCTATTTGTGTTTCAACTTTTGGTTTTGAGTTACATGTCCTTTTTCGACGGTCAATTTCAAGCAATTCTACTTGTAGTGTTGGCTTACATGCCCTTTTTCGACTGTCGATCCTGCTTATGTTTCAACTTTTTTTCGTCTTGACTTGCATTCCCTTTTTAAGCTGTCAAGTCAAAAGAGCACCCCAAATTCGTAAAATCTCAAACCTTCGATTTCAAATGACGAAGGTTGGACATCTCAAATTTTAAACCCCAAATTCAAATTCGAACATTGACCACAAACTATCAAGGTCGGTCAGGCCTAAAATTGAAGTTCTTGACCATAAACCACAAAGGTCAGTCAGCTCAAACCTTGGCCACAAATCACAAAGGTTGATCAACCCAAATTCAAATTCAAAATCTTGACCAACCACAAAGGTTAGTCAACTCAAATTCAAATTCAAATCTTGACCATAAACTACGAAGGTTGGTCAACTCATTCAAATTCAAACATTGACCACAAACCACAAAGGTCAATCAACCCAAATTCAAATTCAAATTTTGACCATAAACCACAAAAGTCGAGCAACCCAAATTCAAATTCAAATCTTGACCATAAACCACAGAGGTCGATTAATCCAAATTCAAATTCTTGGCTACAAATCATAAAAGTCAGCCAACCTAAATTCTTGACTACAAACCACAAAAGTTAGCCGACCCAAAATTCTTGGCTACAAAACACAAAGGTCAGCCAACATAAATTCTCAGCTACAAACCACAAAGGTCAATTGACCCAAAATACTTGACTATAAAACCACAAAGGTCAGTCAAAATCCACATTCAACCCCAATTCTTGGCTACAAACCACAAAGGTCAGCCAGCAAAACTCCAATCTTTGACTATTAAACCACAAAGGTCAGCCGCCATAAATCCAAAATTCCTAATTCTTTGGCTATAAACAACAAAGGTCAGCCAAGAATCCAAATTTCAAATTTTTGGCTATCAAACAATTAAGGTCAATCAATTCAAAGTTCCAAACGTTTGACTTCCAAACCATTAAGGTCAGCCAATTCAAAAACTCAAATCCTCGGCTAACAAACCATAAAGGTCAGCCAAACTCCAACACTTTGGACATTAAACCACAAAGGTCGATCAATCCAAACTCTTGACTTCATACCACATAGGTTGAGCCACCTCGAAATTTTGGGCCCATACCACAAAGGTCAAGCCACCTCAAATTTTTGGCCCATGCCACCACAAAGGCCAGTTATTTCAGAGGTTCAAATCCAAGTCTTCATTTCTTGCCATACTCAATGCTTACTACAAACCTCCTTATCCCACTGTGGCAAATACATCACTCAAACTTACAAAACTCTAAACCCAAATTTCTTAAGCTCTTAAAAAGCCTCGACTACGAAGGCCAATCACTTCAAAACCAAATTCCAAATTTTTGGCTTCCCAACCACAAAGGTTAGCCCAAATTTCCTAAACCCTTAAAAAGCCTCGGCTACAAAGACCAATCACTTCAAAACCAAATTCCAAATTCTTGGCTCCCCGACCACAAAGGTTAGCCAACTTAAATTTCAAACTTTTGGCCTCCAAACCACGAAGTCGACCGAACCCTTGGTTATCAAACCACAATGGTCAACCATTACAAATTCAAAATCTTTTGCTACAAAGTATCCAGGTATGCCAAACCCCACAAATTCAAAAAAAAAATTGGCTACAAATCGTCCAGGTCAACCAACCCTAAACTCCAAACTCCAAATTTTCAACTTTTCGAACCATAAAAGTCAGCCAACCTTAAACTCCAAATCTCAAATCTTGTCTGTCCCACTTGGCACAAGTGCTCAAAAATCCAATGAAAGTAGTGAACTTTGCCTCATTCATCAACTCACGTCAGGAGCCCGAGACAAGCTCTTGGGGTGGATGCATGCAAGTGAAAGAAGTGTAAGTCAAGTGCAGAATTCAACACCTCCAAGGTCCACCCTTTTTAAGTTATGCTTCGCAAGGCTACCCTACATAGCCGCAATCGAAAAAAGAGGCTCCTGGTCAAGCAAAGTCTGCAAACCGATAATGAACAGGGCAGTTGTCCCAGATTCCACAAAGGGCCACATCCGTGGGACATTAAGCCACTCAACTCCGAAGTTTGGAAAGTGTAAAACTCTTTTGAAACATGCACTTGATCTGACATCTCGGGGAAAAGTCTCATCTGTTGAACCTGTTAAGGACGTCCATTCAGCATACAAGAAAGATCAAACCATCCAAGCGAAATTGGCAAGAAAAATGTTCTGAGATGTCAATTCTCACACCTTGTCAGGCAACTGAAGACTCAGCATGTTCAAGTTACTGCCCCTCCAGGGCCTTCTTCCCCGGTAATAGTAGTGAACTAATCGCCTCTGTTAAACCAGACATCATCGAAAAAAGAAAACCATAGGCGACATGTGTACCTAATCAAGTAAATCTTTAAATGCACTGAGGGCACTCCAACTTTAAGGTTAGCTTGGTGGAGCGGGTTTATGCCACTCCCTTGAAGTGATGTGCGCTCTCCTGAATTCTTCGCTAGGGGAAATATTCAAAAAAATAACTAAGGGTATGATAGCGCCAGAGATCAACCCAAATCCTGATGACAAATTGGCGATGACATCGTACGATAGTTAAAGTGTTGGAGCAACATGCGATGTCCCTCAATTCCTTCTCAGGATATTGTCATATCCCAGAAGATGTCCATACAAGGCCGAGATATCTGCAATCACCATCGGCAGCACTACCCGGCATGTCACTAAGACTCGGGAGTAAAAATGTGATAGAGCTAAGGTGCATGGGCTGGTTGTCATTATCTTCGGCATATTCCCCTACTATGTCATCAAGACACAAGGGAGAAAAGGCTGCCCTATTAAAGCACATGGACTGTTTGCCATCGACTGTGGCAGCACTCCCTGTCATGTCATCAAGACTCAAGGGTGAAAATATAACATTATCAAAGTGTGCAGGCTGCTTGCCACCGCTTTCGGCAACACTCTTCGCCATGTCATCAAGACTCGGGGGCAAAACCCAGCAAAAATTTCCCATAATGTCACTGAGACGCAAGGGCAAAAGAGTAAATCTAATGATATTCCCCGTCATGTCATCAAGACTCAAGGGAACGAAGAAAGTTGCAAAGGGTATAGGCTGTCTACTAGCGCCTTTGGCAATATTTCCTCTCGTGCGGCTCTAAATACGGCCACGAAGGCCTACAAATTACAACAAGACGGTGTCAAGATAAGGAAAAGAAAAGATGAGGCTATATGAGCCCCAATGTCCCTGCCATGTCATGAAGACTAAAGGGAGGAAATGTCGCACTATCAATGTTCATGGGTGGTACGCCATCACCTCGTACAACATTGTTGGTCACGAAATATATTCTCTTTTTTTTGAAAAAAAAAAAGAGAACTTGGTTCCATAAATTTCTCAGTGGGCCTTTGAAGAAAACGGAGAAATTTATGAAGATGCACGTAGAGGGACTGTATAAATAGCCTGTGCAGGGTTTATTCCATGGGTGTGTATCGTATCAGACGATTTGGGTTCAAGTGCAGGATCTTTCCCTATTGACTGCGGTCAGTGTTGATTTACATCGACATAATGTCTAAACACCCTTGTTTAACTGTTAGAGAAATCCTAAGGTCCTCTATAAGGGTCCTGATACCGAGGGCAGGCTTGCTTGTGTGGCTCATATTTACCTCTCATTCACCACCGAAAGATTGACAGAACTAGGGTTACATCAAAGGCCTTATTAGGTTCAGGCAAAACCCTACAATTTGGGAGTATGAAAGTAATTTCGTAGAAGCCGTAGGTGCTTTTGAAGTGTCGGGAGAGTTTTTGGACTCCAGGGATAATTTGATAATTTTACCAAGCCAGGGGCTTTTCTGTAATTTCAGGTTAGAGGGAGACTGTTGTGTGATCTCTGACTTCTAAAGACACTGAGGTAGTTTCCGGAAGATTCTAGGGGTTGTTAGGCCATTTCTAGGTCATAGGGACATTTTGATAATTTTACCAAATCCAGTGCAGACATAGATTTGAGATGACACTTAAATGCAAGAGTGATTTGACAAAGTCTCTGAGTGGAGGAACGACGTTGAGCTTCATGGAAGGCACACAAACGTTCATTTCCAAGAGAGAGGAGTATAAGCACAATTTGCTGGAAGTTGGGGTCCATTTAAGAATTTCTTGATGAACACCAAAGAGAGCAACTGAGTCCATTCATAACTCATGTGAGTACAAGGTTGGCGGTGAAATGTCGACTGTACAAAAGAAAGAGGGTCTCCGTACTGACGCGGGACCTAGGGGCATTATCCCCAATTACAAAGAGTTGCAGAGTAAAACTGCAAACAAGACTTGAATTTTTCTTGCAGTCCCGGGAGGAGCATTTCTGTAATTCCTGGTTATCATGTGGGATTACATAACTTGGCTGTCCAGGGCGCATAGAAAATTATAAATACAACCTCCAGGGGTATAAACACGACCCCTCCAGGGGCATAAATACAAGACCTCAGGTATAACATACCCTTAGTGGGTCATACAACGAACGAGACTCCTTGCACTATGTTGCTCTATCTCCGTGTGCCTTCACGTAGGTCCGTATATGTCGATCCCCTTGGACCCTGGAGGGTATTAATAGAAGGTGAGAAGCCACCGGGATTAATTTACCCCATATGGGATGAACGGGATTTAAAATGACTCCAAGATGGTCTCTTCTTTTCTTCTTTTCTTCTTTTCTTCTTTCCCTCCCTTTCCTTTTTTCTTCTCTCCTCTTTTTTTTGGGTTCCGAGAGAGAGAGGGTAGCGGGGTCATGTGAGCCCGGGTGAGGTCCAACCGCACCGGGGTCAAGTAATCCTGGGTGGGTACAACAGCCCTGGGGTCAATTAACCCCGAACAGGTCTGTCTGGGGTCAATCGACCCCAGGCACCCTCCCACCATGGTCATCTAACCCCGAAAAGCCTGACGCGGGCCCCCCAAACCCCCTTGGCCTACTTTAATGGGTTGTTCTCTGCTCCGAGGCCTGCATATTAAATGAGAGGGAAGGTGACAATTGCCCTATGATCACCATTGACAAAGGAGATGAGCTTAAGTAATATTTCACCCCCCACATGTTGTGACTTCCTGTTTGAGGAAAGAATGGAGAGATTATCCCTGGGCAATTTGTTTTTGTAGGTAAAAAATTTACTTCCAACAAACATCCCCTGTCATGTCATCAAGACTCAGGGGAGCAAAGAAAGTTGTAAATTGCACGGGCCGTCCGTCCTCATCTTCAGCTCTGACGGACACTCCGTGGGGGGGCATCTGTTAGAGCTAAAGTTTTTTACCAAAAAGAAAATGAAATTGGGGGAACTTACCCTGGGTCAAAACCCCCTTCTCTCCTCAAATTTCTATCTTAACTGGGGTGAAAATGGGGGCCAAGAAGGGCCTTAACTGGGCTCACATGGAGGACCCAAGGAAGGCCTTAACTGGGATCAAAATGGAGGGCCCAAGGAAGGGCTCAACCGGGGTGATAATGGAGGGCGGCCAGGATGGGTGTTAACCGGGGACGAATGGAGGGCCTTCCCTAACCGAGGTGAAAACAAGGGCCCTAACCGAGGTCGACCATCCAAGAAAATGTCCCTTGATACCAAGGTGACTTGACCACCAAAAACAAAAAAAAACAAACAATCAATTGACTGTGGTTAACTCCGTCACCCCTCGTCCAATCCAGTTGCCAAGGGGAGTCCGGTCAACCCCCCCCCAAGCCCCCCCGGTGGGTTACGATCACCTTCCTTTGCAGTGGTGAGCCAAAAGAATGCTTCACCCTCTCCATATTGTGAGGTCTAAGGTGCAACTGGGGTCAATCCCCCTCCCTCTTATCGAGGTTGACTGGGGGTTTCATTCGGTTAACTTCAAGGGAGTTAACCGGGGATTCTAACGAGGTCGATTGACCCCAGTTAAGTCCATTGGGCTTAAGCGGGGTCAATCCCCCAGCCAAATTGGGTCGATTGACCCCGGTTAGGCTTTATAAGCTTAACCGGAGTCAAATCCATGTATTTAGGGTCAAATGATCCCGGTTACACCCAAAAGGGCGAAAAAAATCCTAGTCGGGGTCATTTGCCCAGCTAATAGGTCAATTAACCCCGGATAAATTCAAAAACTCCTTAATTGGGTCCAAATGACCCTCCACCTTCTATAAATATCTCCAGGGGTCCCATCAGAAAAGACACACAGAGAACACTCAGAGGCGGACAACCGAAGGCGAGGAGTTCGTGTTTGACCCACTTAAGGGCATGAATTATAAATATAAATATCATAGGTCTTACTTTTATGCCCTTGAAAGTCTTGTTATGTAATTTTCTCTGTATTTTGGGTGGCAGAAGTATATAATTTTCTAAAGCAATCAGAAATTACGAAAATACCCTCTCCAAAATTGCAAGAAAACCCTCATGTCCTATAATTACAGATATACCCTGCAAAGTTCTCAAATTGTGACTTTGTCCCACATTTTTGCGGGAAGGTCTTGTAAAGTCCACAATTTGTCGACGAACAAGACGGGACATATACGGAAACCGAAGCCCAAGAAAGATAGAAACTTAAGGAGAGGTAATCTTCCCAGTGTATGCTTTGTGTGCCTCCCCCAAGAAGGGTGAGTATTATATCTTGTGCGCCTCCACCAAAGAGAGACTTATGTATCATGCCAAGATTACACAAAAACCCCTGGTCAACCCAGATGTTACAAAAATTACCCCTAGTCTGTCTGAAACCAAGGTTTGACGGCCCAGTCGTACCAGCCGTACCGGTATTGTACTAGTACAGTACGGTATGGCACCGTACCGTATTATACTGCAATGTGCCAACAATATAATAAATATTTAGTGTAGTAAATCATGTGTTAAAATTATTTGTGATTTAATTGGTTAAAGTGTTACGCTCTCAACTGTGAGATTCACGGTTCGAATCTCACAAATAACATCTCTTTTTGGGGCCCTTTCCTTAAAAAGAAATGAAAAATCGAAGAAAAAAAATGCTCCATGTCAGTTTCGAACCTGGAACACACCGTTACAAAGAAACGCTTCAACCAATTTACCTATTAAAGATAAATCAATATGAAATAAAACACATAATATTTATACAAATATAGATACCGTACCGATTGCGTACCACGTGCCAATCGTATCGGTCTTCGGTTGGTATGGTCTGGTACGTGCGGTACACAACGTACCGGACCAGTTTGGCAAACCCTATCCAAAACTACACAAATTCTCCTTGACTTTTCTAAAAGTTGCAAGTAAACCACCACTCAAGGAAAAATTGCGAATAAACCCAAAAAAGATTCAAAATCTCAAATAAACCTGAAAAAGAGTTCGTTATTGCAAATAAACTCATAAAGGGTCCACAAAAACAGAAATATCTCGAAAGGTCATAAATTGTAAATATTCCCAAGAAGGGTCCAAAACTGTAGAAATATTTCGAAAGGGTCAGAAACTACAGAAATACCCGAGAAGGGTCCAAAATTGCAGAAATATCCCATAAGGGTCAAAAACTGCAGAAATACCCAAGAAGGGTCCAAAACTATATAAATACTCCGGAAGGGTCAGAAACTACAGAAATATCCCGAGAGGGTCAGAAACTACATAAATATCCAAGAATGGTCAGAAACTACAAAAATACCTAAAAAGGGTCAAAATTTGCATAAATATCCTGGACAAGTCAAAAATTGCAGAAATACCCAAGAAGGGTCAAAAATTACAGAAAGATCCTAGAAAGATTAGAAACTACATAAATACCCGAAAACGGTCCAAAATTACAAAAATACTCCGGAAGGGTCAAAAACGATAGAAATACCATGAAGGTTCAAAAATTGCAGAAATACCCAAGAAAAGTCCAACATTGCAGAGATACCAATGATGGGTCAAAATTGCAGATATACCCAAAAAGGGTCTAATCTCTATGAAACTCGAATCTAACGGTATGTTCTAGTGGTGGAATGAAGGCCAAATGTAAATCAAATGACCCGACCGTATAATCAAAGTTTCACGTATCTTGTAAAAATGAATCCGAAGAATAAAATGTTTAGTTTTCTCCTGCAAATGTGTATCTCTAATGGGTGATCTCTTTGATCAAATCTGTTAGATAAAACCCCCAATATCACAGCGGATATTTCAAAAATCGAAAATGATATCTTTGACAGTCAATCAAGAGTCTTCGAACTTTACGCCAATGTAAATAAACATCGACTGCGGTCGATGGGGACCCAAATCATCTGATAAACTTAAATTCGCGAAAATAATAATGCTCAAGTTACTTAAATAACCACAAATGTGCATTTTCTTCAAAAACAAGATTTTTTCCGTGTAAATATAAAAGAAATGGACAAGCTGTCACTAAGGAAGATGAGGATCTGAGAAGAGTAACGTTGGGTGAGGAAGCCATTGGTTGACCTCACCTCACGTAATTGCCTATATGAGTGAGACAAAGACTAATAGCAACACAGCCCTTGAATAGAGAACAAATTATTAATCTTTCACAAAGCAAAAAAATGTATAAGAGAACTATTACTTCCTCATAGTGCATGCTACTCGAGAATAGATTTTTATTCCATTGTACCCAATGAAAATCATTAATCTGGAGTGTGCCCTTAAAAATGTTAATGTATCATGTAAGAAAATCAACTCAAGAAAAGTAAGATACTACTCTGTGCATATTACCTGAAAGTCAAACATTGAAATACTAAGTTTCTCCATTTCTTCAGGTGCCCATGGTCGCCTCCACCATTCCACATCCTGATCTTCACATCCTTCTCTTGAAAGTTCAGATTTTCTTTTATCAATAATCCTCTTCATTGCTAGGTTTCCTGCCTTGTTCACTAGTGCTGCCAAATCAGCTCCAACAAAACCTGGTGTAGTCCGGGCTATCTTTGAGAGGTCTA
Source organism: Amorphophallus konjac (assembly GCA_022559845.1). NCBI lineage: Eukaryota > Viridiplantae > Streptophyta > Magnoliopsida > Alismatales > Araceae > Amorphophallus > Amorphophallus konjac. The sequence continues at coordinate 206,529,350 of CM040129.1, forward strand.
ATGCACCATCAAGTTTAAGTTTCTCTGTAAGCACTGACAGGATTTCTCGCCGTGCATTTTCATCTGGGACACCCAAAAATAATTCACGATCAAAACGCCCAGGCCTTCTCAGTGCTGGGTCTACAGCATCGGGTCTGTTTGTAGCTCCAATTACAAGAACATAACCAGGTTTTCGGTCAGAAGATTCTGTATCTAAATCAGCATCTGATGTTCCACATGCTTGGTGTGACTCATCCATGCAAGTCATCAGCTGTGTGACTATCCTCCTTTCCATTTCCCTCTGTAGATTTTCTCTCTTGGAACCAATAGCATCAATCTCATCAATGAAAACAATTGAAGGGGCACTACGATATGCCTTTTTAAAAAGCTCTCGAATATTTTCTTCAGATGCACCTGCCATAAGTGCATCTAGAATTTTAGCATACTCTATAAGCAAGATTATTTGTATGCAGTTACAAAAAAAAAACCTCATGTAGTGTCATGGGATGTCAGCACTACTACAATACACAAACACATTGAATGGTAATGATAAACTTAAAGCTCTTTGGACATGAAAAATGAACATACAAAGTTATCAGCAAGAAACTGGTATGAACTCCACTTTTGATACCATCGCCCATATTGGAGGGTATCATACACCAACCATTCGACAAACAACTACAGAGGGATAAGCCGGAATTCAAGTGAATAAAACTTACCGGAGAGTCCAGAAATAACTTCAGTAGCAGAGATCTTGTAGAAGGGCACCCCCGTCTCATTTGCTATAGCGTGGGCCAGCTTCGTCTTCCCACACCCCGGTGGGCCGTGCAGCAGGATTCCCGCCATGGGCTTGACGCCAAGCATCCTCGGCAAGTGTGGGTGGTAGAGCGGAACCACCACCTCCATCATAAGCTCCTCCAGCACGGCTTTAATCCCTCCAAAATCCTTAAACCTTGGGCCCTTCCTGCCCTCGCCCACCACAGACGTAGTCCCCTCTCCTCTCCCTACCCTTAGGGGCGTTTCTGCCACAGGCGAAACCACTGCCGTCCCCCCCACCAAAACGGCCGTCCTCCGAAGCTTGACGTCCATGCCATTCTCTTCCTGCACATCCGTCTCCGCCTTGCCGCGGCCACCACCTGCCGGCTGCGGCCTCGCTTTGCTGTAGCTCTCCCTGAGCGCTGCCTTCACAAGGTCGAATTCCGGCTCTACCTTGGCCGTGTAGACAGCATCTTCATCATCCGATTCGGCAGACGAGGAAGCGGAGGAGAAAGTCAAGGAGGCGGGAGTCGACGACCGAGCCGGAAACACGGGGGCAGGCGCCACCTCCCGCGGGCGTTTCGAGCCCCGCGAAGACGGCGTGCTAGCCGCCTCCTCGACGACCTCGTCCTCTTCGGCGGCGCCGGCCCAGTCCCTACCGCCGTGCTTGGCCTGATGCAGCCTCCTGCGCTGGTGCTGGCAGCGCTCCAGGGCCTGCTGGACGCAGTGGGTGAAGGGCTGGAGCTTCTTGTTGGCGTAGTCCCAGTAGAGCTCGCGAAGACGATCCACCATGGCGCCCGAGTCGTAGATGTCGACGAGGGGTTCCAGCTCCCGGATGCGCTTGAAGAGGAGGCCGCGGTCCACCACCGACGGCGAGGGGCGGCCCCGCACCCGCCTGCCGCAGCCCATCTCCCCGCCTTCCCCTCGGCGGAGCGCTCAGCCCTCGCCACGAGTTTTTACTTTTCTAGTCTAGGGTTTTAACTTATAATAGCTACTAACGCCGGGCAATGGAGGCAGTGGCGCTTCTACCGGTCCTAGGTGTTCTGCAAGCCCCTCCGACCGTGGCTCTGCTCCAGAGGACTGCGCGCCTCGCCCTCGCGTCCGCCCAGAGGACGGCCTCGATACAGTCCGCCGCCGCCGCCCTCCCCTACTCCACCGCCGCCTCGTCAACGACGCCGGCCCCGTATGCCCGCCCCCCTCCGCCGTCGACGTCGACCCCGACCGGCCTGCCCAAGGCGGTGGAGTACGTGGTCTCGAAGGTGGACGATCCGCTGAACTTGGCGCGCCGCGGGTCGATCTGGCCGATGACCTTCGGGCTCGCGTGCTGCGCCGTGGAGATGATGCAGTCCAGGGCCGCGCGCTACGATCTGGACCGCTTCGGCGTCATCTTCAGGCCGAGCCCCCGGCAGTCGGATTGCATGATCGTCGCGGGAACCCTCACCAACAAGATGGCCCCCGCGCTTCGCAAGGTTTATGATCAAATGCCCGAGCCTCGTTGGGCAGCTGCGCAAATGGTGGCGGTTACTATCACTATTCATACTCGGTGTGCGCAGGTGATCCGCGCTCGGGGTTAAAAGGAGGTTCCTTGGGATTTCTTTTTATTTCAAACCCTATATAATCCATTATTTTTAAGAGAGAACGCTTTTAAGCCAACTATCTATCCTTAAACCCCCATAACTATTTATACATTTATTTGATAAACATATGACACATTTAAAGAAATAAAAATCGTTTGAATCCAAATATTTAGTGACAAGCTCGTACAATTACAAATTTATTTCATATGCACTCTTTTTTAGATCTTTGCAAAAAATACGTAGAAAAGCTTGTTTTTAATTTTCTACCGTACCCACTGCATGACTTACTCGAGGTGACAAAGAGTGAGTTACAACCAAATAATAGAATTTATCGAGAAAATATTTTTCTTACAAATTAATTATTTTAAATTTATAATAAAATAAATATAGTCTAAATATCTCAATTTTCAACTTAGATTAACTTACATGATGAAAATATAACAAAGTATATTTACGAGTTTAACTTATCTCAAGTCTCTCGTACACTTGTCTAAAAATTAAGATTTAATTTAATATCTATAACAACATAACATAGTCAAGAAAGACATCGTCAAAATAACTAGCAAACTATGTAATAGATAATACATTGTCTACTCCGGTGAGATAGACAATACAACATCTAAAGATTAAAGAACTTCGTCTAAGATGCAACCATCCAAAATGAATTTAAACGATATTTTGTCTAGTCCTATAAATAAATAGAAGGTTAGACAATACATCATCTAACGTAAATAGGATAGACTATAGATGAGCAGATAGACAATATTCTGTCTAAAAAATAAAATAACAAACAAACGATAAATGATATTTCGACTAACTAACAAAGGTAGAAGCGATAGATAAAACTTCGTCTAAAGTCTCACAAATAGACGGAACGATAGATGATACTTCATCTACCAAAAAAATGATAAAACGAAAGATAGATGATATTTCATCTAACGTAAAAAATAAGCACAGAGTGCTTAGACGAATGGGTAGACGATATTTTGTCTACTCCACTAAAAGTCAAATCCTATCGTCTTACTTTAATCTTCCATTTAACAGATAATACATCTTACACTCTAACTTGGTCAAATTCACATTTCTGTTGACTGTGCTTTATCCAAACAACTTATACAGTAAATCACCTGCTCCAACACTTATATATATATATATATATAAGAGAATTGTAGGGTTTTTTTTCTACCGTTTCAAATGTATATAGGGTGTTTGGTTGCTATTTTTTCTCCATTTTTCTCTCAAATTTAAAAAAAAAGAGAGTAAGTGTAACGACCTGAGAATCCGATTACCGGAGAGGCCTGATAACCCGAGACTCGCACCGTCACCCACGAGTCCGAAGACTCGGAAGGGTTAAAGGACGGTGTGGAGACTACACAAGTATCACAAATAATTACAGAAATTAAATGGATAACACATTAAGCAGGAAGTAAATTTAACAGTTTACATGATACATGGTCCACGAGATAAAATAAAATAACAACAGCAGTAGTCCACAACTAGTACAGAGACAAGAAAAAAAGTACAACTACACGGGGTATATCCCGGCTCTGACCTCTGGCACTAACGTTGGGCACCCGAACCACGCTGAGCCTCAGACGCGCTCCCCTGAGGCCGCGACTCACCTGAAATACAGTGAAAACACGTAGGGAATGAGTCTCGGAACAAGACTCAGTAGGGATCACTCGAATCCTACCTCGCAAACGGAGAAACCGCTACGCTAGCAGTAAGCGAGTACCTCGAAAAGAGAAGTCCTGCAATCTACAAAACACCGCTCTTACGGCATGAAAGCCGACACACGTGCCACGGTGAAACGACCGGAACACCACGGTCAACGCGACAAAACCCGAAGGTCGAAGTCGCAAAGACTGACAGTCAGACACTCCGACTCGACAGGAGTACCACCCACTAGAAGCACAGCCGGTAGCGTCCCCTGACGTCTTACACCGCACCGCAGGTGAACTGCCTGACATGGTAGCTCCTACCAAAGGCACGGACACCACACAAAGAACTACAAACGAGTGACTAGCTGGGGTCACGCTCGTCAGCGTGGGTCCAACCGCCCCCAACCACGTGTGCACACACAGACCGCGCGTCCCTGGTCTGGCCCTCTGACCGGTTTTCCCCTCAGCCGGACTCTGGCTGCAAGACGTAGGGCCCGACGGAAACCGATCCACAAACCGTCTCTAAGGGTAGCCTCTCCACCACTCCCTGGTGGGACCACACGCGTGTAAGTAGGCTACGACTAGTGGAGGGTCACTATGGAGTAGACTCTCAAGTCAGCGGAAAGCAGCGTCACAATCGGACGGTACAAGGGACACCCCTCGCACCAATACCATCGCATGGTAACAGAAGCCGACAACGACATCTCCCGGTACCTCTCGGTACGGCGGGAGACCCGCCGACACGATCTGTCCCCTTGAACGGTCCACACTGGGCCGCTCAGGGATGTGCGGTCGCACAAGGACTGCACCAAGGATTAAACGGCCAGGACAGGACCGTTCTACCGAGGCCCAAACAGACTGAAGAACGGCCAACAAGGGCCCGTTCAACAGATGTGCGGCCAGCTCCTGGCCGCACGAGGGTGAAGAACGGTCAGCCCCTGGCCGTTCGTCTCCCAACGGTAATAAATCTGAACGGTTAGGCCGTATCCGCACTAAGGATGAGAGGCTATGGTTTAACCGTTCAAGGGTTGTGCGGTTTAGATCTGGCCACACACCCAGGCAACGGCACCAGACGACGTACGGCCGGAACCTGGGAGCACGAAGGGTTATGCGGCTAGCTCCTGGCCGCACACCCCGGTGCACTGTACAACGGTAAAACTCAACGGTCGAAAACCCCAGGGTTGTGCGGTCGTTGTGGGGCCGCACCTTAGGATATGCGGTCCCACGTAAGGCCGCATAAGCCCACTGCGCGCCGAGCCGATGAACGGCTAGAACAGCGCCGCACAAGAGTTGTGCGGCCACTGGTTCGACCGTACATCGCTCACCGGCGCAAAAACGGTGAACCTCGCCGGAATCGCCCATTCCAACCCCAAACAAGCCCCACGAAGGGGGAAACGGTGAGAGAAGGACCCCCAAGCCCCCTAGGATGCCCCTACGCCCATGAACCACGGAATCGGGGCTCAAAACGGCGGATCGGACGAACTCTCCTCGCGGCATGAACGGCCCTTCCCGGTACGACATTGACCCCTCTAGACCTCATCTCGAGTTAAAACTCGCGGGGAAGGAAGACAAGAGGCCAAGGAACGTCACCCTACCTTCGGTTCGCGACGAGACGCGCCGATCCAAGCCCAAATCCACGAAGAATGCCGTTAGAACCTCGCCTTCCCACGCTTGCCGCGCGCCCGCACGATCGCCTCGTCGTAACCCACGTCCTCGTGCCGTCGCACCGCCGCCGTCTACAGTCGGAACGGAGGTCGCCGCGAAAATCCGAAATTTTTGGAAAATACCAAAAAATATAAAATTACATTTCCACGATCCTCGGAACGCACCTATCACAACGGTACCACTCTCGCCTAGGTGAACGACCCGGTTCACCCGAAACGAGATTCCGAATGAATTACCGAAACACAGACTGTGAATCGGAAAACACACGCGGAAAAGCCGCGAAACACTCTCGGGCCTCCGAAACAACTCCGGATCGCGCCGATCCGAACACGGAAGATGTCTGAAACGAAATTTCAGACACAACGGAGTCGGGCACTCCGAGAAACCAGATCCGGGACCCACAGAGAAGGATCCGAAAGGTCCGAGATATTACAGCCCTCCCTCCTTAAAGAATTTCATCCTCGAAATTGAGAACAACCCAAGGGAGAGCAGAGGAATACTCACTCAAACAGGTGAGGGGACTGCTGACGCATCTCGTCCTCACGGTCCCAAGAAGCCTCACCACCAGAGTGCCGCTGCCATACCACCTTAACCAAGGGGATGACCTTGTTCCGTAGGCGTTGCTCTCGCCTATCCTCCACGCGGATCGAAAACTCTGGAAGGGAAAGGTCTGGAGTCACCTCGGGCCAAACAGAATCCTCGAACACATGCGAGTCATCGGGCATATACTTCCGCAGCATCGAGACGTGAAACACGTCATGCACCGACGCCAACTCAGGGGGTAACTGCAACCGATAAGCAACATCACCGATGCGCTTCACAATCATAAAAGGACCAATATAGCGGGGACTCAGCTTCCCACGCCGTCCAAAGCGCATCACCCCCTTCATCGAGAAACTCTCAAGAACACACGATCGCCCACGACGAACTCGAGGGGCCGCCGCCTACGGTCAGCATAGCTCTTCTGCCGACTCTGGGCTGCCAACATGTTCCGACGGACCAGGTGCACCACCTCCACACACTCCCGTCAAAACACGCTCACCGACCTCAAACCAATCAAGGGGAGTACAACACGGACGCCCATACAAGACCTCATAAGGAGCCATGCCGATGCTCGAATGATAGCTGTTGTTGTAGGCGAACTCCACCAACGGTAGGTGGTGAACCCAACTCCCCTGCCACTCCAGGCAGCAGGACCTCAGCATGTCCTCCAAAGTCTGAATGGTCCTCTCTGACTGACCATCTGACTGAGGATGATACGCCGAGCTAAAAGCCAAATCCGTGCCAAGAGCTCGCTGGAAACTCTCCCAGAATCCAGAAGTGAAATGCAGATCTCGATCCGACACGATGGAGATGGGAATCCCATGCAACGGAACGATCCGCTCCACATAAAGACGAGCCAACCTGGACACGCTCCAGCTGACTTTGACCGGCAACAACCGAGTCACCTTCGTCAGCCTATCCACCAGCAACCAAATATTATCCTTACCGCTCGAAGTCCTCGGTAATCCCACCATGAAATCCGTGGTCACGTGGTCCCACTTCCACGCAGGAACATCCAAGGGCTGGAGAGTACCTCCCGGTCGCTGATGTTCCGCCTTCACCTGCTAACAGGTCAGGCACCTGGCCACAAATTCGGTGACATCTCTCTTCATGTTAGGCCACCAGAACTGCCTCCGCAAGTTCCGATAGATCTTCGTCGCACCCGGGTGTACGGTGTACCTACTCCCATGAGCCTCTCGTAATACCGCACGGTGAACCCGCTCCTCGACTGGGACGTACAACCTGCCACGGAACCTCACGGCACCGTCTCACCGAGCTCCACATAGGCCAAAGCCAAAATCCGCGGCAACTCAGGGTCCACATGCTAAGCCTCTGTCACCTGACGACGGATAGCAGGTGTGACAGTCAGACTAGCAAGCACTGCCAACCTTGGCTCCTGGGGAATCTTGAGCCTGAATGAAACTTCGGGCACTTGTTACCATAGCCTCCACTTCCTCAACATCAAAGCACTGATCTTGACCTTCCGACTCAAGGCATCGGCGATGACATTCATCCTGCCCGGCTGATAAGATAAGGTGAAGTCATAATCCTTCATAAACTCCATCCAACGCCTCTGCCTGAGGTTAAGGTCCCTCTGCGTGAACACATATCGCAGACTCTGATGGTCAGTGAACACCTCGAACCTCTCACCGTACAGATAATGCCTCCAGATGTTCAGCGCGAAGATCACAACAGCCAACTCCAGGTCATGGGTAGGGTAGTTCTCCTCGTGGCGCTTCAGCTGCCGAGATGCATAAGCCACCACTCTACCATGCTGCATCAACACAACACCCAATCCGACCCCGGAAGCTTCTGCACACACCACAAAACCTCCTGATCCAGAAGGTAAAACCAACACCGGAGCCGAGGTGATCAATCTCTTCAGTTCTCTGAAACTCTGCTCACACTCCTCAGACCAGACGAAAGGCACATCTTTCCGCGTAAGTCTAGTCATCGGGGCCGCAATGCGAGAAAAATCCTGGATAAACCAACGATAATAGCCCGCAAGCCCCAAGAAACTCCGAATCTCCGTCACAGACCTCGGCCTCGGCCACTACATTACTGCCTCGACCTTGGCGGGGTCCACGGAAACACCATCACCAGAAATCACGTGCCCCAGAAAGTGCACCTCACAAAGCCAGAACTCGCACTTACTGAGCTTTGCATACAACTGGTGATCTCGCAACGTCTGCAGCACCACACCTAAATGGTACGCGTGCTCCTCGGCAGACCGCGAATAAACAATGATGTCGTCCACAAATATGATCACGAACTGGTCCAAATACGGACGAAACACCCTCTGCATCAAGTCCATGAAGGCTGTGGGGGCATTGGTGAGCCCGAACGGCATCACCAGAAACTCATAATGCCCGTACCTCGTACTGAACGCAGTCCTCTCTACATCGGACTCACGAATCCTTAGCTGATAGTAACCGGACCGCAAATCAATCCGCGAGAACACTCGCGTAGACTGAAGCTGGTCGAACAAATAATCAATCTGCGGTAACAGATACTTGTTCTTAATGGTCACTTCATTCAGCTGCCGGTAGTCAATGCACAACCGCAAGCTACCGTCCTTTTTCTTCACGAACAACACGGGCGCACCCCAAGGGGAAAAGCTAGGACGAATGTACCCCTTGACCAGCAGCTCCTGCAACTGCGCCCTCAACTCACTCAACTCAGCGGGGCCGATACGGTAGGGAGCCTTCGCCAAAGGTCCCGTGCCCGGCACAACCTCGATAACGAAATCAATCTCCCGCTGGGGAGGCAATCCAGGTAAGTCCTCCGGAAACACATCGGGAAACTCGCACACCATCGGAATGTCCTCGACATCCGGCTCCATGCGGTCAGTCACAACCACGGAGGCGAGAAAACCCTGACAACCCGCATCAAGCAAACGACGAGCTCGAATCGCAGAAATAAGAAAGCGGGAAGAGGAAGACCTGATACCTTGGAAATAGAAGGTGGGTTCGTGAAGTCGCCGGAAATAAACCCTCTTCGAGCCGCAATCCACCAACGCATGATGTGCCTCGAGCCAATCCATGTCCAAAATCACATCAAAGTCATGAAGCGGCAACGCATAGAGCCTAGCCGGTAAACTCCGCCCTTCCATCCACACAGGAACCTCATCGAAGCAATACAGAGTGATCATAAAATCACCCGAAGGTAACTCCACTGCCAAATCACAAGACAACTGGGTCACCGGCTCCTCAATACTCAGCGCAAAATCCTCCGAAATAAACGAATGAGACGCGCCAGAATCGAACAAAACCTGAGCCGCACAACCCAAAACCCGAACGGTACCTTCCACGAGATGCGACGCCACTGCCTCTGCCCTGGTCATGTGCGTAATCTGGCCTTGATCTCTCTGCCTGCCTCCCACGCTAGCTGACCTGGGTAGTGGCGGGTACTGTCCCTACTGCTGTTGCTGATGCCTCTGCTGCGGGGGAACCTGTTGCTACTGAGAAAATGGCTGCTACTGCTACCTCTGAGGACAGTCACGCGCCATATGCCCTGGCTGGTCACACCGGAAACAAACTATCGGCACTGTGCACTGCCTGCCTGGGTGGTACTCGCTACATCGTGGACACGGTCCTCGCGATCCACCCACTGATCCCTGACGCTGAAACGGGACCGGCTGATGTACACTGCCCGATGATGCCTGCCCCTGACCCTTGGACTTCTTCTTACCGAACCCCTTCTTGAAGAACTTCTTGACCTTTGAGCCAAAAGAAGCTGATCCTGTCGCCGACGCTGCCGGCGCTCCTGAACCACCCGACACACGCTGAAAGGGACCCTGCTGCTAGGTAGCCGACTGCTGGCTGCGACCCGACAAAGACTGCCCGTGGCTGATCGGTCCTTGAGTCCTCTACATATCCATCTCCAAAGAAGCCGCGACAGGAAACGTTGTCTCCAGATCAGTGGCCGCATTCAGGATCAAATGGTGCCTCAGCTCCTGCCTTAAGCCCTGCACGAACTGTGCTGTCTTCACCCTCTCATGCTCCATGATATGGGGTGCATACCGACCCAGCTCAATAAATCGGGCCCTGTACTGCAACACGGACATATCGCCCTGATCCAGCTCCAGAAACTCATGCATCCGCTACGTAGCAATAAACTCTGGACAGTAGGTACGCTCGAAAGCACTGACAAAGTCGCCCCACGCAATCTGCTCAAGTGGATGAAGCTGGAAAGACGTCTTCCACTCGGAAGACCACCACTCACGAGCCGTACCCTACAACTGGTTGGAGGCCAACATCACTCTGTCCTCCGCAGTACTCTGCGCGGAACTGAACACCCACTCCATCTCGTCGAGCTGACTCCGAGCCATATCAGGGTCTGGCTGACCGCCGAAGTAAGGTGGATGAAACTGCATGAAATCCCTCACTGCTCGGCCTGGCCCACCCCTGGTCGATGAGCCCTCACCAGCCTCTCCGCCGAACTGCTGCGACATAAGCTGGTACATGCCACGAAAGAAATCCTCGGCCCCCGGAAGCCTTGTAGTACCCACAGCCTCGGTGGCCCCCGGTGGCGCTCTACTATGCTCCTGCTGATCTCGTTGAACCCCTTGCTGGATCTCCTGACCTCCAGTCGACTGCCCCTGCTGAGAGCGAGTGCTCCGCCTCGGCGCCATACTCGCTCATGAAGCAAAAGACAGAAAGCACGGAAACAGTAAGGTCAAGAAAAATACATGATGCTCGATGCCAGTGTTAACCGTACATCATCGATGTGGACTAGTGGACCACTACAATTACTTATGATTCATGTATAATCCCACAACCACGCTCCGATACCACTCTGTAACGACCCGAGAATCCAGTTACCGGGGAGGCCCGATAACCCGAGACTCGCACCGCCACCCATGAGTCCGAAGACTCGGAAGGGTTAAAGGAGGGTGTAGAGACTACACAAGTATCACAAATAATTACAGAAATTAAATAGATAACACATTAAGCATGAAGTAAATTTAACAGTTTACATGATACATGGTCCACAAGATAAAATAAAATAACAACAACAGTAGTCCACAACTAGTACAGAGACAATAAATAAAAGTACAGCTACACGGGGCATACCCCGGCTTTGACTTCTGGCACTAACGCTAGGCACCTGAACCACAATGAGCCTCAGACGCGCTCCCCTGAGGCCGCGACTCACCTGAAACACGGTGAAAACACGTAGGGAATGAGTCTCGAAACAAGACTCAGTAGAGATCACTCGAACCCTACCTCGCAAACGGAGAAACCGCTATGCTAACAGTAAGCGAGTACCTCGAAAAGGGAAGCCCTACAATCTACAAAACATCGCTCCCACGGCACGAAAGCCGACACACGTGCCATGGTGAAATGACCGGAACACCACGGTCAACGCGACAAAACCTGAAGGTCGAAGTCGCAAAGACTGGCAGTCAGACACTCCCGACTCAACAGGAGTACCACCCACTAGAAGCACAGCCGGTAGCGCCCCCTGACGTCTTACACCGCACCGCAGGTGAACTGCCTGACATGGTAGCTCCTACCAAAGGCACGGACACCACACAAAGAACTACAAACAAGTGACTAGCTGGGGTCACTCTCGTCAGCATGGGTCCAACCGCCCCCAACCACGTGTGCACACACAGACCGCGCGTCCCTGGTCTGGCCCTCTGACCGGTTTTCCCCGCAGCCGGACTCTGGCTGCAAGACGTGGGGCCCGACGAAAACCGGTCTACAAACCGTCTCTAAGGGTAGCCTCTCCACCACCCCCTGGTGGGACCACACGCGTGTAAGCAGGCTACGACTAGTGGAGGGTCACTACGGAGTAGACTCTCAAGTCAGCGGAAAACAGCGTCACAATCGGACGGTACAAGGGACACCCCTTGCACCAATACCATCGCATGGTAACAGAAGCCGACAACGACATCTCCTGGTACCTCTCGATACAGCAGGAGACCCGCCGACACGATCTGTCCCTTGAACGGTCCACACTGGGCCGCTCAGGGATGTGCGGTCGCACAAGGACCGCACCAAGGGTTAAACGGCCATGACATGACCGTTCTACCTAGGACCAAACAGACTGAAGAACGGCCAACAAGGGCCCGTTCAACAGATGTGCAGCCAGCTCCTGGCGGCACGAGGGTGAAGAACGGTCAGCCCCTGGCCGTTCGTCTCCCAACGGTAATAAATCTGAACGATTAGGCCGTATCCGCACTAAGGATGAGAGGCTATGGTTTAACCGTTCAAGGGTTGTGCGGTTTAGATCTGGCCACACACCCAGGCAACGGCACCAGACGACGTACGGCCGGAACCTGGGAGCATGAAGGGTTATGCGGCTAGCTCCTGGCCGCACACCCCGGTGCACTGTACAACGATAAAACTCAACGGTCGAAAACCCCAGGGTTGTGCGGTCGTTGTGGGGCCGCACCTTAGGATATGCGGTCCCACGATAGGCCGCACAAGCCCACTGCGCGCCGAGCCCAGCCACAGCATGCCGAGCCGATGAACGGCTAGAACAGCGCCGCACAAGAGTTGTGCGGCCACTGGTTCGACCGTACATCGCTCACCGGCGCGAAAACGGTGAACCTCGCCGGAATCGCCCATTCCAACCCCAAACAAGCCCCACGAAGGGGGAAACGGTGAGAGAAGGACCCCCAAGCCCCCTAGCATGCTCCTACGCCCGTGAACCACGGAATCGGGGCTCAAAACGGCGGATCGGACGAACTCTCCCTGCGGCATGAACGGCCCTTCCCGGCACGACATTGACCCCTCTCGACCTCGTCTCGAGCTAAAACTCGCGGGGAAGGAAGACAAGAGGCCAAGGAACGTCACCCTACCTCCGGTCCGCGACGAGACGTGCCGATCTAAGCCCAAATACACGAAGAATGCCGTTAGAACCTCACCTTCCCACGCTTCCCACGCTTTCCGCACGCGCGCATGATCGCCTCGTCGTAACCCACGTCCTCGCGCCATCGCACCGCCGCCGTCTGCAGTTGGAACGGAGGTCGCCGCGCTCGAACGGGAGAGAGAGAGAGAGAGAGAGGGCGGCCACGGTCGTGAGGGAGGAAGGAGAAGAAAGGAAGAAGAAGAAGAAAAAAAAAGAAAAATGGGGGTATTAATAGAAAATCTGGAATTTTTGGAAAATATCAAAAAATAAAAAATTATATTTCCACGATCCTTGGAACGCACCGATCGCAACGGTACCACTCTCGCCTAGGTGAACGACCCGGTTCACCTGCAACGAGGTTCCAAAAGAATTATCGAAACACACACCGGGAATCAGAAAACACACGCGGAAAAACCGTGGAACACTCCCGGGCCTCCGAAACAACTCGGGATCGCGCTGATCCGAACATGGAAGATGTCCGAAACAAAATTTCGGACACAACAAGGTTGGGCACTCTGAGAAACTAGATCTGGGACCCACAAAAAAGGATCCGAAATGTCCGGGATATTACAGTAAGAGACTCTCTAATCCCGTTTGGTGTTCCTTTCCTAAATTTTAGGGAGAGAATCTCACCATGTTATAATCTATCTCTAAATAAAAATAACTCCCTACTCTTTTTTTTAGATCGCTCTCTCGTCGCTCTCGTTCTCCCCCTCCCTCCCATGTGCGCCCCCCCTCCCCCCTTGCGTTGCGTGGCCCCCCTCCCCCTCCAACTCCGGGAACCCCCTGCCGGAGGCCACCATCTCTATCTCCATCTGCTCCTGCGTGCCTCCATGATGTGGCCACAACCTCCGCCGACGAGCCAACGCCATGACCAGGGTCTTGAAGACGAAGCCGCTGCCATCCCAGATGCCGAACCAGGAGGAAGACGGGGAGGAGGCGTTGGAACTGGCAGCGCCGCCCTTGACCTTGGGCTGGAGGTGCAGGAAGGAGGTGAAGTTGAGGGCGTGGAGGCTCCTGGGGTGCAGAATTGTGGCACCGGCCTCGAAGGTGTCTCCGTCGAGGGTGATACTGGCCATCCGGCCGTCGACCAGGCCGTGCCTCTCCAGGATGACGATGTCATCGACGGCCCCGCAGCTGTATTCCTTGAGGAAGTGGGAGACTGAGGAGCCGGCGATGCCGTTGCCGATGACGCATACGCTGGTGCAACTGGCGCCGCCGCCCGGGAGAACAGCGGAGATGGAGTAGAGGAGGCTGAGCAGCAGCGGGAGGAGCTTCACGCCTGCCATGTTCTGGAATCTGGAGGCAGCAGGACAGGGCACACCTCACTCGCTCTTCCCTCTTTTGACCACTCTCTGGTTGTGGTCGTGGATGAACTCTCCGAACACGATCACATGTCATCATCCCACCTTCTTTTTAGGCAATTATACCCCATAAATTAACGGCAGCGATGGCAGTGGAGAGGTTGGCAAAGAGGAGCTCCAGGGGCTCCTCGTCTTCGCCCGGGTGATCTCTCTCCTGCGGGTCCGGGCCGGGGTAGTGCTGGTGGTGGGCATTTGGGCGCCTCCCCGCCCAGACGATACTTTTGCCAAACATGTCTAAATATATTTTAAAATTATGACACTTTTGTCAAACAAAAAGTGTCAACTTTTATCAATTTTAAAATTTAAGTTAAAAATTGACACAATATAACTTTTTAGGTAGAAAGAGTTTTTTTTAAAGTGGTTCCCAAACACCCTATTAGAGTTAATTCGGTTTGGTTGTTCGGTTCGTATGTGTTCCGTACACAGCTTGGTTTCTTTCGCCAAAGCCGGAAGGCGACGAACGAAGCAGTGAAACCCATACATGGCGTCCGTCATTGCAAACTCCCCCATCCCCAGCCTCCAAAACCACCTGCAACGTCCCCGACGTATCCGCCTCAACGGCTAGACCCCTCTCCGAAGGCCGGCACTCCTCCCCCTACCGTCATTGCATACTTTGCCCGCTGCCCCTCCCCGAATCTTAGGGTTTCAGCTTCTGCCTCCACTTCCCCGGCCTGCCGCCAGCGCCGCCGTTCCCGCAGCTCCCTTCTCCTCCCAGGCCACCACGTTCCTCTCGGATTCCATGCGGACTCTTACATCCCCGGCGAAGCTGGGCTTGGTGCTCTTGAAGCTCTTTGCGAACTATGCGCTGTCGCTAGCAGCAAAAGTTGTCTTCGCCGCCACAGTGCAGAGACTCGCCAGGTTTCGGGAGCTGGGGACGGGGGGGGGGAAGCCTAGCATCTTCGGCGGGGCCCCTCTTGTTCGCTGTTGTTGGTGCCCTTTGGGAGGAAGAGGGATGATGGGCAGTCCCCAAGTTGACGGCTTTGGGTGGGTGTGGTGATGGGTGGAGTTTATGCTGTTGGGATGGGCAATAACGCAGGTGGTGAGGGCGGTGAAATTGGTGTGGTGGACGCCCAGGAGGCTCGAGAGGGTCCTCGAGGAACAGGGCATCGCTGGGAACCTTACCGACTGCTCTTCGGCAACATCAGGGAGAACACAAGGCTGGTGGAGGAGGCCAAGTTGAAGCCCTTGCCCTCCTTCTCCCACGACATCGCCACTCACGCCATCCCCTTGCAACACCGGGCCATGCAAATCCATGGTCTGTATACTCTCCCTCCTCCGCTCTCCACTTGCATACGCACGAATAGAGGATGGATTCACCTCTCTCCACATCAGTTGATCTATTTCTTCTATTTTCCGTTGTTTAGTTGTGTACTGATCCTGATAGACTGTGAGAGCCTGTCATTGTTTAAAAAGGCGGCGCCTCAAGGCACTACGGCTTAAGCCTCAAGGTGAGGCACTAGAAAAACGCATTGAGGCATGCGTCTCATGTCTTTTACTTAAGACTTATGCCTTTTTTTGATTTAGGTGGTACGTCTCACCGCCTTCACCGCCTCAAGGTATTTAATTGAGACGTGTGCATCACTTGAGAAAATGATGTAATGAGGTGTTGTAGGGTACTCCCAAGATTTACGTTTCTTTTTTTGTCCTTAAAACATAATTCAACACTTTTTTTTCTTGGTAGGTACTCTTTTTTTTAACATTGAGGGAATTGAGCTCGAACTCAAGCCCTCCCCCATATGGGGAAGGGTGACGAACCAACTATACTAGACAGCTGGCTCATAATTTAGTACTTTTAAAATAACATGAATTTATCATTGAGTTGATATAGCATTAACACATAAAAATCATTATTGTTTTTAACATTTTTATTATTTTAAGATTATTTTCTTCTCTATTAAGGCTTACGCCTCGTTGTGCCTTAAGGCTTACGCATTATGAGGTTTATAGAGAACGCCTCACAAGCGTCTCAAGGCTTTTTAAACTATGGAGCCTGTCCAAGGAAAAAAACATTGCTAATATTGAATGTTACCATGTGCTTGTATATGTATATGTGCTTTATGGGTGCATGTGTTTCAGACTGCATGGCATAATTGTGAAAAAATCTCATATAAAAGGAGTATATATATGTAAACTCCGACCCCTCCGGCCCCCGCCACATGATTACAGTATGCACATGTAGCCATCTGCAAGTGGTTATATGAATATATAGTAAGCATACAGAAAGACCCAAGAATGCAGTCGATAATCTTGCTCCAGTGTGGTGGTCTTGGTCGTTCTATAAAAATCAGGGGATTGAGAACCAAGAATTTATCGATTCTTGATTGTGACTAAGATCTGTATGAAATGAATCCAAGATAAAAATCGGTCTATCTTCAATGAGACCATAGTCTAAATCTTTATTATTTAACATAAGAAAATTATTCAAAGTCAACCCACGCGCCAAACGTGTTCCTTCAACTAATACCTACATTGCCATGCACGAAGATAATAGACGATACATTTATTGTCTAAACTATGCAAACACCTAAGACTTTAAATAACCATGGATAATGCACGTCGTCTAGCCTACTTATAAAAGATGTTGAATAGTTAACTTAACAAATATGTCCGCATTAAATACACAATATCTATTGGGATACTTTTCTTATTTTTAATATATATAAGATACATATCGTATTCTTCTGGGTATTGTCTCTTCCAACGAGTGAGATATGATTTATGTGTGAGGCCTGCATTAATTTTCCATATTTTACCCACACTATGGTTTGTATTTTAAATATGTTTACTTTATCTAACGGCCTTACATGGGAGAAACATTTTTAGTATTGTTTTAGAACATACAGACAACGTAGCCAGAGACAGTTGCACAAAAGAAGAAAAAGGAAAGGTAGACATATCTTCGACAGCAAACGATCTGATTCACTTCCTACATTGAGAACGACGTGCACACACTCACAAAGGAGGTGAAAGCTTAGCAGCCAAGTAGATTTGTCGAACGTTGTGACTAAGATCCAACTGTAACGGATACAAGGAAGTATGGAGCTATAAATAATTGGAGTTCAAAGAAGAACTCGATCATCCATTCCGAACGACCAACGAGCTATCATCTTCGGGCATCTTCCCTACATTCAAAGCAATAACTGAGCACAAGTTTCCTACGCATTCAAGCCAAGGGAAGACTTCACTATACTGAAAGCATCATCCATGAAATCTCTTATCTCGAGAAGCATTGAATAGGAGAAATCTGCACTTCTACGACACTCATGTTGTCTTCCTCATCTATCTATCAAATGATTTATTTTTCTTTGTGCATTATAAGTTCCACCATCTGCTCCATCAAGGAGCAAAACTATGGAAACCTAAATCTGTCTAATTGACAGTGTAAAGAGCATTAGTTACTCTGAGAAATTAGTACTAAGTGTGCTAGGTTAGTCTGTTGATACTGTGCAAATCAATTGGGTTACTAGTCCTGGAAACTAGTGGCTAAGGTTTATTGATACCTGTTAAGATCAACTAGGTTGCTGGTCCCGGAATTCTAGTAATCAAGGTTCACTGAGACCTAGTAATATCAATTGGAGAGCTAAGCCCTAGAAAACTAGCTTGTGTAACATTTGTTGAGAAGGTTAATGAAATCCTTCATGGGTTGCAAAAGGACCGGATGTAATTCTATCGAGGAACTAGGATAAAAATCCCTATCTTCGTAGTTACTTGCGTGTCTACGTTCTTATTTCTGTTGCGTTCAACATTTTTAATTTTTATACGCTATAATTTTTATTAATATAGCTATTCACCCTCCTATATAGTGTGACTAACTACTAACAAGTGGTATCAAATAGTTATTCTCCTCATTTACAGGTTTAACCTGCAAGGATCGCCTGGGGATTCAATATAACATGAGAGAAACAAATGCACAATAGAAATTTTTTTTATTTTCCTAACGTTTCTTGATCCGTTTCTGCAAAACAAAGCGATTGAAGATCAGATCTTCACCTTGCGCGAAGTCGGATCCACGACCAATAGTTGATTCCTATTAAGCGATGCCACTAGCCGTGCAGGTCCCCAGCCTCCAACAGTATCCACGCAGTTCTTGGGTTGAAGGATAGTCCTCGGCTCCTCTCTCGTGGGCTAATCCCTCACTCGACTCCTTGTCACAGGCGCTTGGGGCGGCATGTGACCCGGTGCTCTTAAAGGAGGAGCACAAGAGAGAGAGAGAAAGGGGCGACCAAAGAGAAGAGAGGGAGGAGGGTCTTCTTGAGCAGGCTTTTGCTTCTACCAACCAGTAGGACCAATGGATTTTGACCCCAAATCCGGATGGCAGATTCTCATCCAAAACGGTCCATACCATCCTCACATCGGTGGCAACTCCTAGTTGGGCATTATTATGGAATCAACGCATTCCTATCAAATGGTCAGTGCTCACATGGCGTCTCATTCTTGGCTATCTCCCGACGGATGATACCATCATGAGTTGTGGAGCCCCCCTATGCTCCAAGTGCAGCTGCTGACCCTCCCACCACGTTGAGGGCTGCCTTCATTTATTTTTTCATGGTAAAGTTGCCAAGGATGTGTGGGTTGAACTGATTGACTTCTTGCGCTTCAACAACTCATCTACCTCTTCCGTTGCTTCGGCAATTACTGTGACGACCCGGATCCCGGATACTAGATATACCTGATAGGACTACCGGATACACCTGATACCACTTGGAACCCGCGAGGCCTCCCAAGAGCGGTAAATTTTCGAAGGGATAAAAGGATTGTCGTGTAGTACATTGAAGCCACAGAGATATAACAGTAAGCAATTAAATTTCAAGAGATCAGTTTCCTAAAGTAGCTGAAATAAAATTACTTTTTATTAACAATTTCAACTTAACAATTATACCAGAGTCCAGTCTAAGAAATTAAAGACAAGTACATGCCACATGGAAAGAACGTACACTGAGGTCGGGGGATACCTGACGTAGGTACCGCTGGCTGCTACAGACGCGCCACACCAGGAACCACGAACAGAGACGACGCCACCCACCTGAAAAGCAAGGGTGAGTCTCCAAACAGAGACTCAATAGGCGTCACGTGGATCCCCACTGAAAAACGCGCAGTACACGGAACAGAAAGCAACAGTAGTAGCAAAGCAGGAAAAGCTACACTACAAAGCTGTAGAAAGAACGGGAACAACAGGAGTAGGGAACAGGCTAAGAGTAAGGGAAGCTAAAAGAAAAGGGAAAAGCGAGGCCGTAAAACTCGGAACACGGCCACCGAGAGGAACTCGGCTCTCTAAGCTACTCCAAGCAGTGACAGAAGGGCGACTCTGATCTGACAAAGTCAGAAGTTACCGATCTGCCGACACGACGCCAGCCTAAGACGAAGACCAGCAAGGACATACAAATGTCTAGAAAAGATATAGACAAACAGACTCGACAACACACACGACTAGAACGTCGTGCACGCAACGCAACACTGACCTCGAGTAGGGCCACGAGAGGGCTAACTCAGAAAGGTCACGACGCACAAGAAACGCGAAGAGTCACGTGTCACGTGACGGAAGCACCTCCTCATCAGAAGAACAGCTAGCTACGTCCACTGACGTCTTACACTGCGTCACGAGTGTCTCGCCTACGGTACCGCCAAAGCCACGGCAGAGTCGCAGACACGCACTGAACCAAACAGGAACTACAACAACGAGTAACTCGCCAGGGTTACGCCCGTCGACGTAAGTCCTCAGCCCCTAACCACGTGTGCACACACTGGCTCTTGCCTAAGCCAGGCCCTCTAGCTAGTTTTCTCCCTCGATAGGACGCTACCGCTGGCCGGGAGCCCACGGAACTAGCTTACAAACCGTATTACGGGAACTGCCCTTTCCACCACTCCGAGGTGGATCAACACACTGGATCGCGTGCGTCGACAGGCTATGACTAGTGGAGATTCACAAGACACCAGACTCAGAAACACAAGTGCTACAGTACAGATAAGCTAGAACGCACTGTCGCACGTACTACTAGGCACCACTGGCAGTACGACTACTGCCAACAGACTCAGGACTAGGCAACTAGACCTACAACGTAACAATCCTTGAGTCGGATGACTCAACCGCAAGATCGTCACTGACAGCGGAACAAGCCGCCAATCGGTCTAATCCTAAGCCAGGGGAAAACGACGCTCCGCAGAAAATGACTCACGGAGACCTGAGGGAACACTGAGGACCCTCCGATATGCCTGGACACGCAAACTGAGGAAAGGCGATACCTCGAGGCGTCCAGAACCAAAGTCTCGGACTGGACAGAACTGCCGAGACACACACACAAGGTCACCCGTCAACCACTGGGTCACCCCGGGTTGACCGAAACCAGACAAAGACATACAAGTACAAACCCTCTTGGCCACCTCGGAACACGGTTATAGCCCTCATATGACATGAGATGATGTCTGCATGACAATGGGTGAACCATAAGGTCGAGCCAAAATACCAGAAACCAAACCACCGGTAAACCACTCTCTGGGCATAGGCTATCCATCACTCGGCCACTAGGTCAACCAAGCAATCAAGGAGGACTCGCCACGCAACCAGAGGCAAAGACACTGGCGGTCCTAGATTAAGTCACTCAGAGAAACTATAGCAGTCAAGGAATAGACCGCACACAATTCACCCGAACCGACCGCTCCAGAGAACCACCATACAGACAAACCAACACTAGCAGTCCAGAATAGGATCACTAGAAACACCGCTCTAACTCACGTAGACGACCGACGCAAAACAGACAGGAAGTACGGAGACTTGGGGGAACTCCGACACCCTCAAGACAACTGGACACACAAACCGAGGCCAAATCGTACCTCAAGGTGTCCAGAACCACGTCTCGAGCTGGACAAATCCATCGAGACACAGGCAAGGTTGCATGTCGACCATTGGATCACACCGGGTCGACCAGACCAGAGCAATGACTCTAACACGACACCGGGAGAAGTCATCACGGCCAACCGATAAAACATCGGGGATGAGCGGTTCAGAATGGACCACTCAATAGGATGGACGGTCCGAAACTGACCACACAAAGGGGTTGAACGGTCCGGAACTGACCGCACAACTCCAAGGGATGGACGGTCACAAAGGGACCACACAACTAGACAAACGGTCCGAACTGGACCGCACAACGGGATGGATGGTCCGAACCTGACCGCACAACTCCCAGGGGATATGTGGTCTAGCAGACGACCACACAAGGGGATATGTGGTATAGCAGATGATCACACAACCCAAACCGACATAAGATGGACGGTCCAAGACCAACCGCCCAAGGGAGATGTGTGGTCTATCGTAAGACCACACAACCACAACCGACAAAGGATAAACGGTCCAGGGATGGCCGCCCTAATACATGAACGGTCCGGAACTGACCGTTCAAGCGTCACGGCGAGCAAACCGTGGGTTCAGCCGTCCACGCCCCGTTCATCCTGAGACGAAGGGGATACAACCATGGACCTGCTGGCAATCACATAGACTCCGTCCGGAGTCAAAACGACGCACGGATCACAAGAAACAGACGATTCTAATAAAATCACCCAAAAGGGTTTCCGGACTTCCCGGAGCCCTAGCGGTCAAACAGGACAACCAAACGAAACGAAATCAGTGACTATGGAACGCTGACGTCCCAGGGAGTCCATTGACAGTAACTGATCTAAAAATGGTTGCCGTTTTCCGGTGAACCCTACAAAACCTGAAAATCACGGTTTAGGCTAAACAAGCCCAAACTCGACCGTTTCCGCGCCGAACGACGTGTAATGACAGGAAAAAAGGGCAGGGAGAAGTGGTGATCCATCACCCTACCTCCACCGAATAAATCGTGCCCCGAAGGGACTAAACCGCGCCGAAAATCGCGCCGCGAGCTCAAACGCCGGCTTTGAATCCACCGTTAGGGATCGTGCCAAAATCGCTCCATCCTCGCCCCGTCGTGCACCCAACCAGCTCCGCATCATCTCCCCTGCCTGCCCCTAGGTCCTCCGTCTACAACCGGAGCCGAGGAAGCTCGAGAGGAGAGCAAACGAAGAGAGAGGGGGCGGCGGCGTGAATGAGAAGGAGGAGAGAGGAAAGGAAAAGAAATAGAAAAGAAATTATGAATTTTCGTAATTTCTGAAAAATCCGATTTTTGGCCCTATCTCATAAAAATACGCAAAAATAGTCAAAACGACCGGCTCGAAGAGTACATCGTCGATGTAGCATCATTGAGTCGATGAACTGACAACTAACGTCACCATAGGGTTCTGTAACTAGTACGAGAGAAAAACCCACACGGATCGTAAAACTCAACCCGGAAGCCACAAAAGCGAACCGAAACTCACCGAAACAGATCCGAAAGATCCAATAAATATCCAATAAGACCTACTAAGGATCCAGGGCATTACATCCTCCCCTCCTTTAAAAAATTTCGTCCTCAAAATTTAAGGACTAACAATGGAGATGCAAGGGAAGAACAACCCAACATGGCTATGCACACTACGCATCAGCCAACAACAATGCCGAGAACACGGCAACACAAATCTCGAGAAACATGGCTCAGAGGAACATTGTCAGATCATAATTACAGGTACACGCTCTAGTGCTCAAGACAAGCAAGTCTACAGCACGAGCATGGCACCCAAATGAACACACGTCTGACACCTCCGAAACAAGGCAGCGTCGCTTACGTCTCATCAGAAATGGAGACACGACAGCCACAAGGAGAGATACTAGAAAAACAAAAACACAAACGCAGCAAGCGTCAGCTTACATAGGGAAACACAATCCTCTCAGCTGACAGCTCGACCACATCATCGGCTCCAGTGCTAAAGGTGGCAGAGAACACCTGGCACACAGGACGCCAACGACAACAGCACTTGCAGGAATCCGGCTCCATATAGAACACAGAACCATGGAACTCAACTGCAAGCTGGGTCACATCAAGGCACAACAATAGCTGAACACACGACTATAGGGGACTAGTGTAACGACCCGAGAATCCGATTACCGGGAAGGCCCGATAACCCGAGACTCGCACCGCCGCCCACGAGCCGGGAGGGCTCGGAAGGGCTAAAAGGAGTGTGGAGGTACAAAGAAATAGGAAATAAAGCAGGACAACCAACAACAACAAGTTGAAAGAAAGAACAACTACAGCTACAACAGAGTCCAATCCAACAGAAAGTACAGTCCAAAGCAGTAAAACGTACCACATGCCAAGTGAACACTCGGCCCGGCAAGCTGACAACTGAGAACCTCCGCTCCGCACCCTCGAACCTCGAGGAAGAACCGTCACACCTGAAAAGCAGGGAATGAGTCTCCAAAACAGAGACTCAGCAGGGATCCCGCGGAACCCCAACCGGAAACAACGGCGGTAGCGGAAAGGAAGGCTACAAGAGCAACCGCAACAGTAGGAACAGTAAACCCGGTGGCCGGTCGAAGCCCGGCGCTACAACTACTACTGTACCAGAAACACACCCCGATCTCGCAGTCGAGGCTACCGAACTACACTAGTACCGCTTACCGAAGTAAAAATCCACGGCAACCACGCCGTAGAGGCCTGTCTCCCCGGACACGGCCGACCTGGACACACAGTCCAAAGTGCAACCCCGACCATCCGATCGCGGGTACCACACAACAAGACGCAACCTCGGTAAAGCCACTAGCACTAGTCTCACGGCACGAGAGCCGACACACGTGCCACGGTGAAACACCTGGAACTCAACGGTCAACGCGGCCGAAACCCGAAGGTCGAAGTCACACGAAAATTGATAGTCTGTCACTCCCGACTCGACAGGAGTACCTCCCACTAGAAGCACAGCCGGTAGCGTCCCCTGACGTCTTACACCGCACCGCAGGTGAACTGCCTGACGTGGTAGCACCTACCAAAGGCATGAACACCGTAAAAGTACCACAAACAAGTGACTAGCTGGGGTCACACCCGTCGACGTGGGTCCAACCGCCCCCAACCGCGTGTGCACACACATACTGTGCGTCCCTGGTCTGGCCCTCTAACCGGTTTTCCCCTCAGCCGGACTCTGGCTGCAAGACGTGGGGCCCGACGGCAACCGGTCCACAAACCGTCTCTAAGGGTAAGCCCGTACACCACTCCCTGGTGCGACCGGTACCGCGTACTGGTAGACTACGACTAGTGGAGGGTCACTGAAGGAGTAGACTCTCAACTCAACGGAAAACAACGTCCGCATCCGACGACGTACGGGGACCACCCCACGTACCGGCCACGTCGCACGGTGACCACAGTCGGAGAAGAGACAGGACTCGCAGTCCACGGCCACACCCGCACCCTGCGCGAGAGTCGAGAAAACTCAAGTGGCGCTAAGCCGCTGGACTCTGGACAGTCCTCTAGACGCATTACACCCAACAGTCCTTGAGTCACAAGACTCGGGGTCAAGACCGTTGTACGCAACAGCACAAGGCCGTCAATCCAGTCCAATCTCTAGGTCTAAAACTACGGTAGCACGAGTACTGAGACAACTCACGAACAGCCAAGACCACTCCCTCGGGAAGGGAATGCAAGGGACTAAGGCCACCCACACGGGCCACACGGAAAACACAGAAGCACGATTCCCAGGGTATCACACAAGCCACCTTGTCGATTTCCCATCTCAGGGCAAGCGGGAAACCTCCAGCCCCAGGCCGGATAACTGGACTCGCAGTCCAAGGCCAAACACGTGGCCCACATGGGAATCGCCTTCCAAAGAAACCCATGACATGCGGAGGAGACCCCACCGCACACACACCGATGCACGGTGACGCGATCGAGCGTGACACGAAAGCCCAACACGTGAGAAGTCACCCGGACTCTCAACCCCACGGGCACGCTAAACGAGATAACACGGTCCTCCAGACACCCTCAAAACACAGACACGGAGTCCCATGGGTGTCTGGCACTCTCGAGACCGCAAGTCGACCACTGGGTCCCAACCGGGTCGACCGGGGGCCCACACATCGCGGAACAAGGCGGAGAACACAAAAACTCGCCTCGGTGCAACACAACGCCTGACGGTCTAGCCCTAGACCGTCACAGGGCTGTAACGGTCTAGGCGGGACCGTCACATCCACCTGGCGGCCTAACGCAGGCCGTTACACGGCCCATAGGAACGCAGGATGTAACGCGCCTGGCTCAGCGCGTTACACAAATGTAACGCGCCTGCCCTGGTGCGTCACGCGCGCCTCACGCTCCCAGCGTGAAAACGGGATGTAACGCGCCTGGTCCAGCGCGTTACACACACAGACACCCAATCGGTCAAACGACAACGGTTGGAACACCCCTGACGGCCCACCCCAGGCGCGTCACGCGCATGTAACGGTCCATCGGGGGCCGTTACACCCCCAGCCCTCAACTGGGTAACAGGGGATGTGACACACCCACCCAGGCGCGTCACACGGCTGTGGCGGTCTATCGTGGGACCGTCACACCCACGAACGCCAAAGCCCAAAGCAAAGGGAATGTAACGCCCCTGCCCAGGCGCGTTACACATATGTAACGGTCACTGGAATGACCGTCACACCCTCCCGAGAACGTTACGGCGGGAAACCATCCAAAACACCGATCCACGCCCCGATCACCCCCGGGTGATGGGGAAACAAAGGGGAATCCATCCCCAAGCCCCTAGGCATGCATCTAAACCCCTGGATCAGCCAAAAACGCCGTAAAACGAGAGATCGGCCCACAAGCCCTAAAACATGGGTTTTGCCCAAAAAATCCCGATTCCACCCGCTCGGCTCACCACGGCCTACGAAAGTCGCGGGAAAGGAAGTGCACGAGCTGGGGGTCCATCTCCCTACCTCCACCGAAGATTTCGCGCCCCAAGCTCGCCGATCCACGAAAAAAATGCCGTGAAACCCTCGCCGCTTCACGAACCCGCGGCCGAGCTTCCACGCGCCACCGGCCCTCGATCCTCGACCCGTTCCCCGTTCCTCGCCTCCCGCCATCGCCGCCTCGCCCTCCTCCGCCACCGTCGGCCGCCCGGGGAGAGGGGGAGAGAAAGAGATGAGAGAGAGTGAGAAAGAGAGAATGAGAGGGGGAGAGAGAAAAGGGTTAATATATAGAAAAACTCGAAAATTGCATAAATTCAAAAAATTACGAAAAATTACCTCCGCGATCCTCGGAAGGAACACAACGCAGTGGTACTGTCCCGGAGTCGAAGAACGCCACGGTTCGCCCTACACAGAGTTCCAAAGGCACATCAGGGAAAAATACGTGTAAAGCACAAAATACACTCCGAGACCCACTAAAAGATCCGGAAAAAAAAACCTGGGACATTACAACCCTCCCCCCTTAAAGGAATTCCGTCCTCGAAATTCAGGACCTAGCACGAAGTCACAGGGGAAGAACACTGAACCAACTGACAACGCTGTCAGAGCCCTAGCACAGAAAACCTCGATTCTCACGAAAACACCGATATTGGGAGACACAACCAGACTTACAATCACAAACAACACCTCGCTCCGCGCGCCGTGCACACCGGCCATCAGAGCAGGCATATACCAGAGGACACAGTCCGATATCACCTCAGACAATGCGAGAATCCACCATGGCGCCGCATCCACAATCTTGCTCACCGAGGAATCACAACCCTCGCCACGAGAACCAGCTACCGATCCATCCTATGGTCGGCAGACAAATCGCACATCAGCTTCGCAGCCAACTGACAGGTCGCACACCCTCCTCAAGGGAGCAACCAAAATAGATCCTCTATCGGCTCACGCAGCCATCACGACAGACCGCAACCAGGACATCGGCTCAACACCAAGAAACACTCCACGCATGGCAAGCCGAAAGCCGGACATAACACTGTGCCAACTCTGTCAGAGGACAAACTTCGACAAAGTCCAGATCCCGTCCGGAAAGGCACACCACAAAAACCGCCACCCACGGCCTCGCTGGCACACGGCTCTCGCCACGCTTGAGCCCCGACAACCAGCATCTTCTGTCTGTGAAAAGACCATCCACTGGTCGCCAGATACACGTCAACGGGAAACCTCCACCGGCCCAACAGGCACGATCCAACTCACAGCAGGCCATCCGCTGACTCACACATAGACCGATGCCACATCTCGAGCTACACTCCTCTCGGACTCCGCATCCGAGCTCGATCATCGCGCCAACTCGACCCTCTCGGGGAGCACGACGAAACCAGATGACAAGATCCTGGTGTCTTCAGTCATCACCTCACTCGACTCAGACTTACAGGGGAACCATCTCATGCTGGTCACCAAACCAGGGATAACCATTGCGACACCAACGTCCCGTCAAGGACCACCCTCCGACGCCAATCTCGCGAAAAAGGCCTCCGCCCACAGGCGTCACTTTTACGTCTGGTCTCATCAAATCCTTCGACCTCCGTCAGGTGACATCCTCAACAACCCCATCCGGGTCTAACACCGACGCCTGACACGGCTTCCATCACAGGAACAGGGTACTCATGCGGCGCACTAGCCAGCACATTCTCCAACACTCCATCCTGCCAGTGCCAAGAATCATAATACCTCGAGCAACAGAACGGCAACACCACGTTTCACACCGAGGAACCAATCCTCCAATGCTCAACGCAAACTCAGGAAATCCGCCCGTAGTAACCAACGCTACGATCCTGAACCAGTGTGTCACAAGCCCACCACGCTTCCGCTGCGCACTCTGATCCACGCACGCACAGCCGAGAAAGTAAACACCGCCCAACCGGCACTCGTCCTTCCGGAACAGCGCCAGCACACCCTCACACGACAAGGGAATGGGCACAACTTCTCATAGACAACCACCTTGCCAAGACAAGGAGCATGTCTCGCACGGACTTCATGGCACACAAGGCCAACCAATCCGGGCACACAATGCAAGACGACAATCCTAGCCAAATACAATCTCTCCAACCAAAGGAGAATCCAAACGCACTTCCGACCAACGGAAGAACTCCACGCTCGACCTGATCTCGAACCTCGCACATGCTGGAAACAACACCATCCAACACCAAGGAAAACCATCACTTCCATCAGGTCAGCGCCTCCGACACACTCGGCGAGTGTCACGTCGGACCACAATCACAGCATCTCTCGATGCACCACCGCTGCAATCCCTCGAACTGCAACACGCCACGCCAAGAGCCGCAACACGAGCCATAATCGACAATCGTCAACGCTCATCCTCGAGTCCCGGAACTCACCGCGGAACCTTCATAACCCAAACCAAAACCAAGGCGAACACAACTCATTCGCACACAAGAGCACATGAGCAAGACTTACTGGGACACCACAGCCCAATCTTACCTTGAAATCCGCAAGAATAACCGGGACCGACGCGTCATTTCTGACGCGATAGAGCACGACAAGAACGTCAGGCTCGACGAAACAGCAGCTCACCGAGAAGATCCTCCGCTCACCCGAGCACAGTTCTCGACCAGAGCACCCGCTCCAACGCCTCAAACCTCAATGCCTCAGGGGCTGGATAAACCTTAAGTTAGAGTGGCCAGACTCAACAACAGCTCCCTCGGAGCACACTTACGGCCACTTAACCACGAACAATCCGCACCAGCCACCTACCCTCGTGGCAAATACCTCGAACACAGCACCACGGCAACGCACCTGTCGGCAACCTCTGCCCAACGCAGCACAACTGGGGTCACCACCGATGAGGGAGAAAGCCCTCGACCTTAATCCTTAGACCCCATGCTGGCTCGAAAGCCTCGGACAGTAACCACCTTCACAGCGCCACGCAACGCACTCAAGCTCTCAAGCGAGAAACTAGGCGGAAAGCGAACACAAAACCCTAAGCCAGCTGCCGACTGTACTGAACCTTATGGACTCTGATCACTGCAATATTTCGAATTCCTATGTACGTCCACAACCACTGCTCTGATACCAGCTGTAACGACCCGAGAATCCGATTACCGGGAAGGCCCGATAACCCGAGACTCGTACCGCCGCCCACGAGCCGGGAGGGCTCGGAAGGGCTAAAAGGAGTGTGGAGGCACAAAGAAATAGGAAATAAAGCAGGACAACCAACAACAACAAGCTGAAAGAAAGAACAACTACAGCTACAATAGAGTCCAATCCAACAGAAAGTACAGTCCAAAGCAGTAAAACGTACCACATGCTAAGTGAACACTCGGCCCGGCAAGCTGGCAACTGAGAACCTCCGCTCCGCACCCTCGAACCTCGAGGAAGAACCGCCACACCTGAAAAGTAGGGAATGAGTCTCCAAAACAGAGACTCAGCAGGGATCCCGCGGAACCCCAACCGGAAACAACGGCGGTAGCGGAAAGGAAGGCTACAAGAGCAACCGCAACAGTAGGAACAGTAAACCCGGTGGCCGGTCGAAGCCCGGCGCTACAACTACTACTGTACCAGAAACACACCCCGATCTCGCAGTCGAGGCTACCGAACTGCACTAGTACCGCTTACCGAAGTAAAAACCCACGGCAACCACACCGTAGAGGCCTGTCTCCCCGGACATGGCCGACCTGGACACACAGTCCAAAGTGCAACCCCGACCATCCGATCGCGGGTACCACACAACAAGACGCAACCTCGGTAAAGCCACTAGCACTAGTCTCACGGCACGAGCGCCGACATACGTGCCACGGTGAAACACCTGGAACTCAACGGTCAACGCGGCCGAAACCCGAAGGTCGAAGTCACACGAAAACTGATAGTCTGTCACTCCCGACTCGACAGGAGTACCTCCCACTAGAAGCACAGCCGGTAGCATCCCCTGACGTCTTACACCGCACCGCAGGTGAACTGCCTGACGTGGTAGCGCCTACCAAAGGCACGAATACCGTAAAAGTACCACAAACAAGTGACTAGCTGGGGTCACGCCCGTCGACGTCGGTCCAACCGCCCCCAACCACGTGTGCACACACATACCGTGCGTCCCTGGTCTGGCCCTCTGACCGGTTTTCCCCTCAGCCGGACTCTGGCTGCAAGACGTGGGGCCCGACGGCAATCGGTCCACAAACCGTCTCTAAGGGTAAGCCCGTACACCACTCCCTGGTGCGACCGGTACCGCGTACTGGTAGGCTACGACTAGTGGAGGGTCACTGAAGGAGTAGTGTAATATCCCGGACCTTTCGGATCCTTCTTCGTGGGTCCCGGACCTGGTTTTCGGAGCGTCCAACTCCGTTGTGTCCGAAATTTCGTTTCGGACATCTTTCGTGTTCGGATCGGCGTGATCCGGAGTCGTTTCGGAGGCCCGGAGGCGTTTCGCGGCTTTTCCGCGTGTGTTTTCCGATTCCCGGCGTGTGTTTCGGCTTTTCCTTCGGACGCTCGCTGCGGGTTAACTAGGCCGTTCACCCGGGCACGAGTGGTACCGTTGCGATCGGTGCGTTCCGAGGATTCCAGAAATGTATTTTTCTATTTTTCGGTATTTTTCCGAAAATTCGGATTTTCTATAAATCCTAATCCTTTTTCCTTTCTTTTTCCCTTTTCTCTTTCTTCTTCCTCTCCCTCTCTCTCGCGACCGTGAGCCCCCTCTCTCTCCCTCTCTCCCATTCGGACGTGGCGAACCCCTCTCCGGCTACGGACGGCGGCGGGGCGACGGCGCGGACGCGTGGGCGACGGTGAGGCGATCTCGTGGGCGTGCGGCGAGCGTGGGAAGCGTGGGGAGTTCGTGAAGCTTCGAGCATTCTTCGTGATTCGTGATCGATTCGGCGGAGCATTCGCTCCATTGAGGTAGGGTGACGTTCCTTAGCCTCATGCCGTTCTTTTCCGTGATTTATAGGCCGCGGGGAGGCCGAGAGGGGATCATTTGAGCGTTTTTGGGTTTTTCCATGATTTGGGGAGAGCTCGCCCGATCTATGGATTCAATGCATGGATTCGTGTTTTGAGGGCCTAGAATCATGCTAGGGGTCCCCAGGGGTCTTCCCCTTTGTTTTCCCCCTCTCCTATGGAGGTATGGGGGCGTGGTTGGGTTTTTTTGGGCGTTCTTACCGTTTTCGGCCGCGGACTGAGAACGCGCTATACTCCAGTAGCGCGTTCTTGGAGGTCGCGCTGCCCCGACCGAGCGCGTTCATCGGAGAAGATGAACAGGAGGCGGTTCCTGTCGCGCTATGGGGTCATAGCGCGATCATCCTTGTCGCGCTAGGAGGACCTAGCGCGATGGTCCTTGTCGCGCTAGGGTTCCCTAGCGCGATGGTTCCTGTCGCGCTTGGGAGACCTAGCGCGATCTTCGCTGTTGCGCTAGGGTTCCCTAGCGCGATGGTCCCTGTCGCGCTGGGT
Source organism: Amorphophallus konjac (assembly GCA_022559845.1). Taxonomy (NCBI): domain Eukaryota; kingdom Viridiplantae; phylum Streptophyta; class Magnoliopsida; order Alismatales; family Araceae; genus Amorphophallus; species Amorphophallus konjac. The sequence continues at coordinate 206,560,974 of CM040129.1, forward strand.
ATCCCTAGCGCGATCAGGTCGTTGTTGGGTGTTCCCCTTGGGCCGTACGTGCGTCCCGGGCACCCCGTGGAGTTCCGTGACCGTGTCTTTGGTGTCCGGAAGTCCCGTTTGCCTCGGTTAGGCGTTTGACCGTGGGCAATGCGTCTGTTTCTTTTCCGACCGTGGTCACCGTGCGACGGGGCTGGTGCGTGGGGTGATTCCCACACGTTGTCGGGTTCGGACGTCGTTTTCCGTTGACTCGAGAGTCTACTCCTTTAGTGACCCTCCACTAGTCGTAGCCTACTAGTACGCGGGTGCTAGTCGCACCAGGGAGTGGTGTACGGGCCGACCTTTCGAGACGGTTTGTGGACCGGTTACCGTTGGGCCCCACGTCTTGCAGCCAGAGTCCGGCTGAGGGGAAAACCGGTCAGAGGGCCAGACCAGGGACGCGCGGTCTGTGTGTGCACACGTGGTTGGGGGCGGTTGGACCCACGTCGACGGGCGTGACCCCAGCTAGTCACTTGTTTGTGGTTACTTGTACGGTGTTCGCGCCTCGGGTAGGACCTACCACGTCAGGCGGTTCACTTGCGGTGCGGTGTAAGACGTCAGGGGACGCTACCGGCTGTGCTTCTAGTGGGTGGTACTCCTGTCGAGTACGGAGTGTTAGACTGTCAGTCGTGTGTTTCCGACCTTCGGGTTTTGACGGTTCGACCGTTGGTTTCGGTCTTCTCGTACCGTGGCACGTGTGTCGGTTTGCGTGCCGTAGGGTCTAGTTCTGTAGAGTACAGGGCTTTCCTTTCCGAGGTACTTTCCTACCGCTAGAGTAGTGGTTTCTCGTTTTTCGAGGTAGGGTTCGAGTGATCCCTACTGAGTCTTGTTCTGAGACTCATTCCCTGCGTGTTTTCACCGTATTTCAGGTGAGGCGCCACCTTCGGGGAGCGCGTCAGGAGCGCAGCGTGGTGCGGGTGCCCAGAGGTAGTGCCAGAGGTCAGAGCCGGGGGATGCCCCGTGTAACTGTACTTTTCTTTCTTGTCACTGTACTAGTCGTGGACTACTGCTGCTGTTGTTGTTATTTTATTGTGGACCATGTAAATTGTTAATTTAATTCCTGCTTAAGATTATAATTGTTTAATTTCTGCAATTATCTGTGATGCCTATGTAGTTTCCACACCATCCTTTTAACCCTTCCGAGTCTTCGGACTCGTGGGTGGCGGTACGAGTCTCGGGTTATCGGGCCTTCCCGGTAATCGGATTCTCGGGTCGTTACAAGTAGACTCTCAACTCAATGGAAAACAACGTCCGCATCCGACGACGTACGGGGACCACCCCACGTACCGGCCCCGTCACACGGTGACAACAGTCGGAGAAGAGACAGAACTCGCAGTCCACGGCCACGCACGCACCCTGAGCGAGTCGAGAAAACTCAAGTGGCGCTAAGCCATTGGACTCTGGACAGTCCTCTAGACGTATTACACCCAACGGTCCTTGAGTCACAAGACTCGGGGTCAAGACCGTTGTACGCAACAGCACAAGGTCGTCAATCCAGTCCAATCTCTATGTCTAAAACCACGGTAGCACGAGTACCGAGATAACTCACGAACAGCCAAGACCACTCCCTCGGGAAGGGTATGCAAGGGACTAAGGCCACCCACACGGGCCACACGGAAAACACAGAAGCACGATTCCCAGGGCAGCACACAAGCCACCTTGTCGATTTCCCATCTCAGGGCAAGCGGGAAACCTCCAGCCCCAGGCCAGATAACTGGACTCGCAGTCCAAGGCCAAACACGTGGCCCACATGGGAATCGCCTTCCAAAGAAACCCATGACATGCGGGGGAGACCCCACCGCACACACACCGATGCACGGTGACGCGATCGAGCGTGACACGAAAGCCCAACACGTGAGAAGTCACCCGGACTCTCAACCCCACGGGCACGCTAAACGAGATAACACGGTCCTCCAGACACCCTCAAAACACAGACACAGAGTCCCATGGGTGTCTGGCACTCTCGAGACCGCAAGTCGACCACTGGGTCCCAACCGGGTCGACCGGGGGCCCAGTTGGCACTCAAAATATGATCCTCTGGCAACCAAGCCGCAAGGATGAATGATACGGCCCACTGAAGCACAGAAGCCGATAAAAATCAACTTATCAAGAGGACCCCTCAAGCTGACAAAGCCCCGAGCCACCTCAAAGGGAACGTCGGGGACTTTACCTCAGGAGAGCCGAAGTAAACCCGCAACCAACCGGCAGCGCGATCAAGCCTGCCCAATGATCCGGCATCGACCTCGTCATGCCGCTACCCCACATCCGTCGCCCGACCAAGGACGACGGTCTACCCAATGACTCTCCTAAGGAGGAAGAATGTCCTCGGCCGTCCGTGACAAGGGGCCGAAGATCCTGTCAGCAGAAGACCCCGATTATCCGGCACGGATTCGGCTTCTTGCCATAGTGGGCCTGCTAGTGGCCGATTGATCACCGATTCAAGGTGGAACTGTCCGGGATGTAACATCATCCTGCAAGGAAGCTTCGAGCCCGAGTTCGTCTCAGCCAGAAGCCCAAATCACAGTGCCGAGGACTATGTCAGTAGGACACCCGTGTGCTCGGACCGGACACACACGAAGCCTTATTTAAGGCCATTCGTCCTATCAAGAGCTTCGTGAACACCCCGTCAGGGCCCTTTAATGGCCGGGGTGAGATGGACAGTGGACGGAAGCTTCCGGAATCATCTCCGGGTCCGCCGGACTACACACCAAGTGAGCAAGTTAAAACGGCGCCATCAAACCGGCACGTCAAGATCAAATGGGGGCCTTCCCCGGCGCCGTCTATCCGGCGCGCAAAGAGCAAATAGGGCCCTTCCCCGGCGCCGTCAACCCGGCGCGCTTCTTCCTGGGGCGCCGTTTTAACCCAAGGCTATATATAGCCTGTCGAGAAGAAGATGAAGGGAGATCCGATCGGGAGAAGAGGCGGATTTGAAAGAAAAAAAAGAGAGAATTAGAAAGAAAGAGGAGGAGTCCAGAGAGAAGGGTTGGAGGGTTTTCGTCTATCTGCAGAAGCTCCCGTCCGAACCTCTCGGCGGCCGCCACCCTGCTCCATCCGAGCTCCCCGAAGTCGAAGGAGGCCACCTGTTTTCTCATTTGCTTAGGTGGGTTGCCCCGCGATTTCTCCCGGCGACCCTCTTCTTTTCTCTTTTGGATTTTCCCTGATAGAATGTAAGTGAGACGGGGGGAGGGGCGATGATACGAGCCTTTCCTCCCCCTTCTCCCACCGTTATTTCTGCCCCTTTCTCTTCGTTCGGAATGAGCTTCCTCTGTTAATGTAAAACGGCGACCGTGCGACAACGCCGGCGTCGGAATATGCTTGTATGCATTTTGTCTGTTTACCGTGGAATGAATGAATGTTTATGTCAGTGGGTTAAAGAGTCTAATGGCCTTACTCTACCTCTGCATCGCTGCCTCCTCTTCCTCCTTGAATTTGTTTTCTGTGGCCATTGATACGGCGCCGTGGAGGGTGATGTGCGCATGTGCACATCTCTCCGATGATCTGTGCACCAAACGGATGGATGTGAGCATGCCCGGCGTCGGGGTCATCTCTCCCATCTGCTTCCTTTACTCTCTGTTTACATGTTTACCTGTTTCATGGCGCGAACGAACTCCGTACCCGTCTTCTCCGATGCCGGATACGCCCTGGTACATCATGGGCTACAGTAATTTCCCCTCTCCCTGGGGCTTTTCCTTTCATGGAATGTCGAAGGTTTCTCCGTCAGAGATATGCGCATGTATGTCTTACTGGTCGACCCTGGGCCTGTCCGTTTGCCCCTCCCTCCTGTTTTTGATCATAAACAGAAGGAGGTAAGGCTGTCCCTATAAGCTTGATGTTTGGTTTCTCCGCATCGTTGTTCTCCGAGCGTTAGCTCGGTGATCGCTCTGTTAACTTGCTAATCCCTCTATGCACATATAGATATATATATATATATATATATATATATATATATATATAGCTGTACGTATCATGATCAGTTTGCCAACTGAGTGTGAGTTGCTCCGCGTAGTGTTACCGTCCTTTTAAGGAGATTCGGTGACTGGGGAGAGGGGAACATCCCCCTTGATTCTTTTATCTTGACCTCCCGGCTCGAGGGATCTATTTGGCAGTAATGGATCTCCGAGGGCCAGTGAGCACACAGAAATTGGGGGTAATCCCAACACCATAAATCCACAGTCCTTAATGGACTTTGTGGTGGCCGTGAGACGCGTGTGCCCCTCGTAGGCTGGCCCTCGGGGTTCCCTTCTCTACTCGGTCGTCCCGTTTCGAGTGTTGTGGTGGCTCGGGTCGCGTACCCCTCGTAGGCTAGCCCTCGGGGTTTTCGCTCCCACATCGAGTCACTTCATTCACTCACCGTTACCCACGGACTCGGTACCCCTAGCAGGCTAGCCCTCGGGGTCTTCCTATCCGTTCGGGTCTGCCGGCCGCCGTTGTGCCACCCGGCTCTTTAGGGGTTTACTCCGCCACGTGAGTACTCCCTGCGTCTCCCCGACCATCCTTTGGGATGGGGAGATGCTGCCGAAATTTCGGCTCGAACGAGTTAAGCTCGGAACAATCGCCTCACGCGAGCCCATGACTCGGCACCGATTCCGATGAATAATCAACTTAATAAAATTCTCAAAACCATCCAAAATCTTAATAAATCTATGAATAAACCAACGAGGCACCTGCCTCCTTGAAATCGGGTTAATTCGGCGCGTTCGTGCGCGATCACGCTTTAAACGGCGCGCCCTTCCCGGCGCGGCCTTCCCGGCGCGCTCTTCCCGGCGCGCCCTTTCCGGCGCGCCCTTCCCGGCGCGCCCCAGCTCCCCACGCCGTTTTAACGGCCTGCCCCCTTTACCTACGGTTCTGGCGCCGTTTTAAACCTTTTACCTACGTTTCAGGGCGCCGTTTCAAGCGTTTTGATCCCCGTCTTCGCACGCACTGCACCGGTTTCGTTCCGAATCGTGTCGTCGCATCGTTCTAACCCCTTTCCCACTCATGGGATGATTTCTTACGCTAATCACAGAGGGATGCAAGTCCCTCAACTAATAATCATCATGTAGTTCCCTTTTCCGGCTTCGACAGCCCGATATCTCGGCAATTAATCAAAGGTGTTCCCTCCTCGTGGGGGATGTAATTAACGTCATAACCTTTATGGTATGGCGGACTGCTGGTCCCGACCGAACCTCACATTCGCCCTACATGGGTCAGGATGAGCGCACAATTGAATCGTCACGCATGTGACTGGCACGCCCGCGTCGTCAATCAGTCAGTTGACTACAAGTTAGTTAATTGGTCGATCGATGCGCGAACGAAAAGGCAAAACAAAAAGAGAAAGAAAAACAATAAAATGTGCGAAACATAGTCTGGCACGCCCGGTGGGACCAGTGTCACCTTTCATCTCTTTGCCGAGATAATGGGCTTCGAGGCCCTCCCAGAAGCTACTGATTATCGCCGTGTTGTCTTTTTAGGTAAACAATGACAACTCACGGAATCACCGGCGTTGGCTTCGGTCCTTCGATCGTCGCCGGACACGCGCAAGGGTACCTGGCGGTGCCCATGGAATTTGGTAGCTTTCCTTCTGCTGTGGGCTTCCCCAACTTCTTGGGGTTGGCCTTTGTCGACATGCTGGAAGTCGAGGCCATGGAACCCGTCAAGGAAGATGTGAAGGAAATGGAGCCTCTGAAGGCCCCCTGCCGCGGTGATTCGCTCAAGAACCCGGTTCCGGCCGCTAGCTGCCTGGTGCACCACCTTGTACGGGTGATGCATCCCACTGATATCAACAAGCCCCCTGGAGGACGTCAGCGTCGCCAGGCTCGCAAGAACACTGCCGTGATCACCGGAACTGTCTCTCAGTCCGGAAAATCAATGCTGGTGGGAGGTATGCGTGTCTTCCTCAACGGGCGCACGGCACGGGTGACCCCAGATCGCGTCATCCCAAACGTCCCTGTCTACAACAACTATCAAGCTCTCGCTGGAAGGAGGGCAGAAATAGAAGAAGCCGGCCACCATGGCCAAGGAAACCCGGCGTTCAAGCCGAAGAGATTTAGACAAGTGTGGGTTCCCAAGCGGACCCGACCTGCTTACCAATCTACACTCATCTGCCGCCGTCTTGTCGACGAAGTGGCAGAAGTAAGAAGAAACAGGGGTCTGCCCCCGAAGGAAGAAGAGGAGGTGGTTGCGGATCCTCCGCGCCACGGAAATTTCCGGGCTGCGGCCCGTCAAGCCAACGTCCCTGCTGCGGGACGCAAATTCCAATATCCAGCCGACAGAGCTCGACTGGCCTATGTCCCTCCTGCTGGAGGTCGACCACTCTCCCCCGTGCTACATCAAGAACGGGGTCAAGAAGAAATGGCCTGCCTGGTCAGAAGCTATTTCCGAGGATTGGGTAACACCTCACTCGGACAGCAGCGGCTGATGCAGACAGTCGCCACTGAAGAAAATTACTGCCCATCAACGGCAGATGAAGAAGAAATGGAGGATATAATGAGGATGTCGTCGGTCGATGACAACGGACACAATGACGGCTCTGAGATCAAAGCCGATGAAGCCTTCCCCGAGCGGGAAGAAAGAAGAAGAATTTCTGTGTTCGAGAGGCTGACCTTCCCGCAACAAGCAAGGCGGAGGGTCCATCGACAAAGAAGGAGGATGCAGGTTTTCACTTGCAACATGGCTGGCGTGTCCAGCCGATATGGGAAGCTTCCTGAAGACTCCCAAGAACTGGCTCAGTTGGCCGTACGGCCGGGACCAGCTACCCGCAGGACAGAAGCAGCAAGAGGGCTTCTGACGGCGATGAAAGAGAAACAGCCCCAGTCATACCTCCACTGGGATGACAAAGCCCCCGTCTTGACCGCTAATGTGGTAACGACGGAAGAAGAAGACGACGTACTCCTCGATACCCTGCCCGAGGGTACGTCCGGGGAAACGACAGAAGGTGTCCCCACCGCTATAGACCCATCAGTCTTGATGCTGCTGCAAAGATATCAACGGGAAATAGACTCCCTGAAGAAACAACTGATGGAGAAAACTGAACACTCATCAGCCTCCAAACCACCCGAAGTCCAAGGTGAATCATCCCGGGGAGCGGCTCGTCGAGACGACCCTCCACCGCCCTATACACTGCCTCAGCCGTCAGAGCCAACTGTGACGACAGCACAACAGCGGCCGCCACAGCCTCAGCCGCTGCTACCTCCGGTGCTTCCCCAGGTGCACCCAACACCCCCACTGCTACGTCCTCCACAGGCGACCACCCTGGTCACCCCCTACCTGCAGCCAGCACACTTCTATCCGGAGCCAGTCGACCCCATGGTCGTGAACCGGATGATGGTGGAAAGGATGATCGAGCTGAAGCTCGCAGAGAAAAGTGAAGGCGACTATGTCGCATTCGATGCCTATCGGGTGCCCTACCCGCAACATCATGCAGCCAGACGACTTCCCCCGGGAGTCAACAAGCCGCCCAAATTTGACAAATTCAACGGGAAAGGTTCCCCTAAAGAACATATTGCATATTATATGACCGTCATGGGTGATCTTGCCGCCGACGAGTCATATCTGCTGAAATTCTTCGGGTCCTCGCTGACGGGACTCGCATTTGAATGGTACTCCAGCCTCTCGGCCGGGTCAATTAATGACTGGTCAGATATGCAGAGGAAGTTCAGAGAAAGATTTCATGTCACAGAGAGGGAGGTCACAGTGGCCGAACTCTACTCGACAAAACAGAGGGCAGATGAGACAGCCCTTGACTATATTACGAGGTGGAGGAACCTCGGAATGAGATGCAAGCGGCCCCCGCATCAGGAGGACGCTGTACAAATATGCAAACAAAATCTCAGGAGAGAGGTCCTTGAGAAGATGATTGGGATGGAAATACGGTCGTTTGACCGGCTGAATAATGTGGTGGCCGAGGTGGAGGCTTTCCTAGCCAAACCTGCCCCGGCATCAGCTGCCAGCACAGCCCAGAAAGGCAAGACTGCGGAGCGGCGCCCCACACCCAAAGAAGCGAATGCGCTTGATATCAAGGCATTCGAACAACAAAAGGAGAAAGGCAAGAAAGCGGCTCCCCCGCAACCTGCAAAAGCTCCAGATGACAAAGAAGGTCCTTCGCTGAGGGACAAAATGAAGAAGGTTTATTCCTTTCCTAAGGATAAAACTCGCATCCTGTTCGACTGGGTAACGGAATATGACATGGTCACTCTGCCCGAGCCAAGGAGACCAGAAGACCTGAAAAGAAAAGACAGTCCGAGATTCTGCCCCTACCACCAAATGTTGGGACATTCAATCGAAGACTGCTATGTTTTCAAAGACGTCATCGAGGGGATGGTGAAGAAGAATGAAATAGAGCTGGGAGGATACAAAGTAGACCCTCCTCAGCCACATGAAGCTCCTCCCAGAAGGGCGACAGTCAACATGGTCTCCCTCTACCAGGCACTACCTGAGGAGATCTCTGAAGCAAGCACACGGAGCACCTACGAAATCCATTTCCTGGAGTCCGTGAAAGAACAGCAAGGGTGGCAGCCCGTCCCTGTGAAGCACAATAAGAAGAGGGCACCCTGCCCGAAAGAGGGGGCACATATCCGTGGCGTCACGCCCCGGCCTGCTCCGCCAGTGATAGCGCCTACGTGGATTACTCCATCTGCAGCTATCAGAATACATGCACCCAACAGAAGGAGACAGACTCCCCTGCCAGTGGTCAAGGAAACCAACCCCGGGGTCCTTCGACTGCAACACCTGATTGAAGGGCTAGATGAATATGTACAGCCCGAATTGAAACCCCTGCTCGTACGGGACTACGTCCCATGGCAGGAGCTGGAGCAACTCTCACTCAAGCAGACGGAGGAAGCTGAAGCAGCACCCCCTGAAGCGAGCAGTCTATTCTGGGGGCAGGTGCCCGCAGAAGCAAAAAGGAAAAAGAAGCAAAAGAAGAAGAAAAGAAAGGCCGTTGGCGCCAATAAAGCACAGGTTGTCTCCTGTAATACACTATCAGCCCTCTTCAACCTACCCGGGGAAGAGGAAGAAGAAGAAATATGCTTTACACCCCACACTGGGGAAAGCAAGATCGAGGCCGCCACTGCTGCACATGCCACGCGGTCAGGCCGAAAATGGGGGCGCCAACCCCCACCAAACCACAATATTGTGTTCAGAGGGGAACAACCCTACAAGACACCTCCGCCAGAGGTCAAGGGAGTTCAAATCCCTCCTCCGTCCGGTCTATACAACAAGAGCGGGGGCAAGGCTGTCCCCTCATTTCTTGAATTTATGAAGATGTCAAAGGGGAAACAGCCCTGTCAAGAGGCTAACCCTACACCCGGGTCCATCCACTTGCAGCTAGTGCAATCCCCTGGGGATGCAAATGCAGATGGAACTTACCCCGTGGCAACAAATAAAGAAGGCCCAGAGGCCGGTACCAGCCAGAAGGGTGCCGAGTCCGAGGAAGATGAAGCAGGTCCGTCTGGACCCACAAATCAAAACCTACCGAAGCATCGGTGGATTGAGGAGATGAAGCTCTCCAATGTCCGAGCCGGGAGCCGAATAATGAAGCTGCTCAAGAAGCTCCCCGCTCGATTTACAATCTGGGAAATTCTTTCCTTGAGTGAAGAAACCCGACAGGCAATCATTACTGCTCTGCAGACGCCTGCTCATTTTGAAGCCTGCATAGCTGAAGCCGTGCCTGAAGCCAGTATGACCTTCTCTCCCGAAGACATGCTGCTACCCACTGCTAGCCACAACAGGCCACTGTACCTAAAGGGGCACCTGAATGGGAGAGAGCTGAACCGGATCCTGGTCGACCCAGGTGCAGCAGTCAACATTCTGCCCTACAGAATATATGAGAGGCACCACTTCAATGTGCATCTCGAAAAGGTCGGGGATATGCGTATCGCTGGCTTCAACCAAAAATGTGAAGTGTCTATGGGAGTGGCAGAGTTCACGCTAACCTTGGCGGATTTCACTACAACGGTGCAGTTTCACGTCATCGACTCTCGCACCTCCTATAAAGCACTACTCGGCCGTCCATGGCTGCATGAAAATATGGTGGTGCCCTCCACGCTCCATCAATGTATCAAATACAGTCTCCAAGGGAAGGAGGAGAGGATATTTGCCGATCTCCACCCATTTGAGGTATTTGAATGCCACTTGGCAGACGCCAACTTGTACACGGGGTCTCCCCGAAAGGTTTCGGAAGCCAAGATATCCGCAGAAACATCAAGGAACAAATCGCGTGACGGTTGGTATCCACCACCGCCACGCGGATATGTCAAGCCGAAGACGGTCTCCCACATCACAGCTTCTGGAAATGTCGGAAGGGCGACACCCCCAGCATTATATCCCAAAGTTAAAGAAGTGTTGATTAGTCAACAGCACAAGTGTGTCGGAGTCCCAGCTGGCCTCACCAAACCAGTCCTCGGCCTCGACGACACTACTGTCGAACCTTTCAAAATCTGGGAGGTGACACAAGAAGATGGACCTAGCAGCCTGTTCTATACAGCCAAGGAACATCCTACCCGGGAAGACACAGACTGCAGCCTCCCCGAAGACATAAGCAACCCGCCGGTCCCTGTCCAAGGTCTGGCATTTACAACTGATAGGATGGCAAGAATGTTCCAAAAGCAACACATCCCTCCTGATCAGCCTCAGAAGCGCAAAGAAGCTTTCCAGAAAATGTGGTATCCTGCAAATCTGGACAAAGAAATGAGACGTGTCTCTCAACATCCAGGGCTGGGCTTCACCCTGGAGGAATACTATTATAGCGGGCGGTATGAGGTGGATACTATCTCCGCCTTTTGTCCCACCGAAGATAGCCCTCTGGGGGCAACCTTTGATGAATATCCGGTGGAAGCCGAGCATGCTGAATTGGCTTCATCCAGGAATCAACCAATGGAGGCCCTGGTTCCCTGTCGGTGCTGGGAGCAGGTCCATCCTGAAGAAGCAGCCCTTCAAGCCAAATTTGATACGGCTAGCAGCAGCGAAGCCGAAGACATTCAAGAAGCAGGAGTCTCTCCCTCTACAGGGGCTCCACTAATCACAATTTCAACACCCTTTCTGCCAATCGGGGAAGCCTGGGACAACTCCAATCAAGGGGAACCGGTTACCGGGAAAGAAAAAGACACTTCTGAAGAAGATGTAACTACCCCAGAAGACGAGACTTCCTCAACTTCTGCTACAAGACCAATATGCTGTCCGAGCCCAACAGCAAACAACTACCGGCCCGCCATGGCTGCAACCCCATCTACGAACACTGAAGCTATTCTCTCACCTTTGGGAGCTGCAGCGATAATGGATTTGCTAATGGAACGGTCTACACGGCCGCTGGCATATGAAAACAAGATGCCTCATGAAGCTCTGGCAATGTCCGACGAGGAAGTCGAAGTGCTCGACCCTCAAGATGGTATTCCAGACTTCGTCGACCTCCAACCGGCACCTCCGGAAATAGAAGACGGAGGCCAAGCCACAGTCGATGAACTAATAGAAGTCAACTTGGGAGATGAGGAGGACCCTAGGCCCACCTTCCTCAGTGCCCAACTATCTCCAGAAGAACGGGAGCTGTACATCCAACTGCTGCTAGAATATCGGGATTGCTTCGCCTGGACTTATAAAGAGATGCCGGGTCTAAGTCCCGCCGTCTCACAACATGAGCTGGCAATCAACCCTGAAGCCGAGCCGGTGAAGCAACCGCCGCGGCGTATGAGGCCGGAGCTCATCACCCGAATCTGTGCTGAAGTTGACAAGCTTATCGATGTGGGATTTGTTGAAGAAAATCAGTACACCACATGGCTGGCGAATATCGTCCCTGTGAAAAAGAAGAATGGACAGATCCGGATCTGTGTTGACTTCCGGGATCTAAATAAAGCTTGCCCTAAGATGACTTTCCGGTGCCAATAGCCGAGGTCATGATCGATGCTACAACCGGCCATGAGGCCCTGTCATTCATGGATGGGTCGTCCGGCTACAATCAGATTTGGATTGCGGAGCATGACCGGGTCCATACTGCTTTCCGAACTCCTAAAGGCATTTACCATTACAAGAGAATGCCATTCGGACTGAAGAATGCTGGCGCAACCTATCAGCGCGCAATGACCAAAATCTTTGATGAATTGCTCTACCACAAGGTCGAGTGCTACATAGATGACCTGGTGGTCAAAACCAGAAGAAAAGAAGATCACCTGCAAGACCTCCGGATTGTTTTTCAGAGGCTGAGGCAGCATGAGCTAAAAATGAATCCTATGAAATGTGCGTTCGGAGTGTCGAGCGGAAAATTCTTGGGCTTCGTCGTCCGATATCGGGGGATTGAGATAGACCCCGCAAAGATCAAGGCAATCCAGGGGTTACCTCCACCAAGGAACATCTCCGAGCTGAGATCACTACAGGGCCGCTTGGCTTACATCCGGCGGTTCATTTCCAATTTGTCGGGGCGATGCCAGCCGTTTCACAAGTTGATGATGAAAGATGTTCCCTTTTATTGGGATGAAGATTGCCAGACAGCCTTTGACAAGCTAAAAGACTATCTGAAGACTCCTCCAGTATTGGGTGCACCGGTGAAAGGACGGCCATTGATACTGTATATAGCAGCTACACATGATTCTCTGGGGGCAATGCTGGCCCAGAATAATGAAGAAGGAAAAGAGCAAGCCCTCTACTATCTCAGTCGGAGACTGATCAGAACTGAAGAGAAATATACTTACATTGAGAAGATTTGCTTGGCACTAGTCTTCGCAGTTAAGAAACTCCGACACTATATGTTGTCGCATGAAATCAGCTTGGTATCCAAGGAGGATCCCCTGAAATATATCATGTCCCAGCCAGCACTCAGAGGCCGTCTGGGCAAATGGGCGGTGATCCTTATGGAGTTTGATATCTCCTACGTCCCGCGCAAGGCCATTAAAGGTCAAGCTATCGCAGACTTCTTTGCTGCGCATCCGGTACCCGGAAACTGCCCGTGGGAACCAGAACTCCCCGAAGATGAAACTTTGGAAGCCGCTCAAGTACAGCCGTCCCCGTGGCAGCTATATTTTGATGGCGCTTCTAGAATTGACACCTCTGCCACTGGATCGGTCAGAGTCAGAGCAGGGGCAGGCATAGTCCTGAAATCCCCAGAAGGAGAAGTGGTGCATACATCCTGCTCCATAAATAAACCATGCACCAACAATGAAGCAGAATATGAAGCCCTGATAATCGGGTTACAAATTGCTCTGTCCATGGGAATTCAGATGCTGGAAGCATTTGGAGACTCCATGCTAGTTATAAAACAGCTGGAAGGAGAGTTTGAAGTGCGAAAACAAGAACTCATCCCCTATCACCAGTTGGCAACTTGCCTGATGTCAAGATTTTACTTCATCAGCATCAAGCACATCAAGCGAGGCCAAAATGCTCAGGCGGACGCCCTCGCTAAGCTGGCTAGTTCGTTGGCAGTCCCGCCAGACATAAGCCTGAATATAACAGTAATCAACCGCCGACAGGTCCCCAGTGTAACAGAGGATCTGGCCGACGAACGGGAGATAGAGGTAGCAGTCGCTGAAAGGGTCCAGCAACCCGATTGGCGGGGACATCTTCTACGCTGGTTTCAACACCAGCAACTTCCAAAAGAAAAAGAACAGAGAATGAAGCTCCTAAGGATCAAGGATTCTTACGAGATGAGAAGCGGAACTTTGTTCCGGATTATGGCAGACGCCCGAAGGAAAATCCTACTCCGTTGCTTGTCGTCAGCAGAAGCGGAACAAGTAATGCAAGAAGTTCATGCAGGATCGGCTGGAGCACACCAGGCCGGTCCGAAAATGAAGATAGAAATAAAGAAATTGGGCTATTATTGGCCCACTATATTCAATGACTGCTGCAGGTTTGCCAAAGCCTGTCAGAAATGTCAAGAACATGCCAATATGGCGAGGAGACCTCCAGTGCCGCTGCATCCCACTCTACCAAGTTGGCCGTTTGCTCAGTGGGGCACGGACGTGGTGGGGCCACTACCAGCATCTTCATCAGGGTGCAAATACATCTTAGCAGCTACAGACTACTTTTCCAGATGGGCAGAGGCAGTAGCACTAAGAGATGTGACGGGAGAACTAGTTGCAAGGTTCTTCCGACAAAATGTAATATTCCGGTTCGGGATTCCCAGCCGAATCATCTCTGATAATGGCAGCCATTTCAGAAATCAGAAGATTTATCGGCTAGCCGACAAATACAAAATTGACTGGAGGACATCGTCCCCCTACAACCCTCAAGCCAATGGATTAGCAGAAGCCTTTAACAAGACTTTATGCACGTTGCTGGCAAAGACTGTCAAGTCTAATAAGAAAGATTGGGAAGAAAGGATGTACGAGGCACTTTGGGCCTATCGTACCGTCTATAAAACCCCAACCGGCTGTTCACCTTTCTCCCTCGTCTATGGGTCGGAAGCTGTGGTGCCGATCGAACTTGAGGTGCCCTCATTGCGAGTTGCCATCCAGCACGGACTAGTCAGTGGTGAGCAAGACAATGCAGAAAGAAGACTGGAAGAGCTCGCTGAGCTCGAAGGAAAACGCCTCCTGGCGCAACAAAACATCCAACTCTATCAAGCTCGCATGGCCCGCGCTTTTGACAAGTTAGTCAAGGGTCGAGAGTTCAAGAAAGGAGACCTGGTAATGGTCAAAAGAAGAGAAGTAATGGCCTCTAACCCCAAAGGGAAGTTGGTCGAAAACTGGGTCGGACCGTATATCGTCCGCCGAGTATATGAAGGAGGAGCCTACGTCCTGGTGGACCACAAAGGAGTCATCCAGTTCTCTCCCCTCAATGGAAAACATATTAAGCTGTATCACGCAGCGCAACCAACCCTCCCCGAGTGATCGGACGGAGCTACCTTTTTCCTTGATTAGCGGCATTCCGCCCTAATCAAGCTACCCTGTCTCGGTCAGTGGCATTCCGCCCTAATCGAGCTACCCTTTATCTTGGTTAGCGGCACTCCGCCCTAATCGAGCTACCTCATCTTGGTTAGTGGCATTCCGCCCTAACAGAGCTACCCTTTCCTTGATTAGCGGCATTCCGCCCTGATCAAGCTACCTTTCCTTGGTTAACGGCATTCCGCCTTAATCAAGCTACCTTTCCTCGGTTAGCGGCACTCCGCCCTAATCGAGCTACACTTTTCCTTGGTTAGTGGCACTCCGCCCTAATCGAGCTACCCTATCTTGGGTAGTGGCATTCCGCTCTAATCAAGCTACCCTTCTTTATCTTGGTTAGTGGCATTCCGCCCTAATCAAGCTATCCCTGCCCTTGGTCAGCGGCATTCCGTCCTGATCGAGCTACGTTTTCCTTGGTTAGCGACACTCCGTCCTGATCAAGCTATCCTTCTTTGGCTCTCATTCCGAATGAAAAAAAATAAAAAATAATAAAAATAAATAAATAAATAAATAATAAAAAAATAATAATAAATAAAATAAAAATGGGGTTAAAAAAAATAGAGATACCCCGCCAGACTTGCTCCTCTATCGGGACGAGTGCAAAAATGGCTATAACCCAGCTGTGGCGAAAACCCGAAAGGGCGTCGCAGGCAAAATCGGGTACCCCGTCACGTGAAAACCCGAAAGGGCGCGTGGGCAAAAGCAAGAGGGGGCTGACTTCGGCGAAAACCCGAAAGGGCGCTTGAGTCGGTAAAGTGGTAATTTCCAAATCCCTCTCCTATTCTCCACCTAACAAACCCCGAGAGGGACAATCATCAAAGTCTCGCCGGTAATCCGTGAACAAACCATTTTCGACCCTCGTCATCATCGGCGAGATCGGTCGATCTCTACCCTCAACTTGGACCCTACGTCCCTGTTGACAACCCCATCCTTGTTTTGGCAATATCTCATGTCGACGAACAAACCCGTGGTCGACCCTCGTCATCATCGGCGAGATCGGTCGATCTTCATCTTTGACTCGGATCTTACATCCTTGTTAACAAACCATATCCTTTGCTTCGACATCTAGCCAGTGTCGACGAAATGAACCAAAATCCGAGCCTTGTCATCATCAACAAGGCCGATCAACACTCTCGCGGTCCAGCTCTTCTGCACCTCGAACTCAAAAAAAATAATAAAATAAAAAAGGGGTTAAAAATAGAGATACCCCGCCAGACTTGCTCCTCTATCGGGACAAGTGCAAAAATGGCTATAACCCAGCTGGGGCGAAAACCCGAAAGGGCGTCGCAGGCAAAATCGGGTACCCCGCCACGTGAAAACCCGAAAGGGCGCGTGGGCAAAAGCAAGAGGGGGCTGGTCTCGGTGAAAACCCGAAAGGGCACTTAGGCCGGTAATGTGAATAAAAAGAAAAAAGAATGATGAATAGTGATGAACCATCCTCCATCCGAAAGGCCACTTTCAAGGTCGTGACGAGGATCTTCATCCGATATCCCACTTATACACGTCCAGTGTCTACCCTTTCGACCCTTGTCACCATCGGCAAGATCGGTCACTACTCTATCCGGTTCTTGTCACCATCGGCAAGACCGTCTACCCTTTCGACCCTTGTCACCATCGGCAAGATCGGTCACTACTCTATCCGGTTCTTGTCACCATCGGCAAGACCGTCTACCCTTTCGACCCTTGTCACCATCGGCAAGATCGGTCACTACCCTATCCGGTTTTTGTCACCATCGGCAAGACCGTCTACCCTTTCGACCCTTGTCACCATCGGCAAGATCGGTCACTACCCTATCCGGTTCTTGTCACCATCGGCAAGACCGTCTACCCTTTCGACCCTTGTCACCATCGGCAAGATCGGTCACTACCCTATCCGGTTTTTGTCACCATCGGCAAGACCGTCTACCCTTTCGACCCTTGTCACCATCGGCAAGATCGGTCACTACCCTATCCGGTTTTTGTCACCATCGGCAAGACCGTCTACCCTTTCGACCCTTGTCACCATCGGCAAGATCGGTCACTACCCTATCCGGTTCTTGTCACCATCGGCAAGACCGTCTACCCCTTTCGACCCTTGTCACCATCGGCAAGATCGGTCGCTGCCTATAACGGTTTTTGCCATCATCGGCAAGACCGTCTACCCTTTTCGACCCTTGTCATCATCGGCAAGATCGGTCGCTACCTACCCGGTTCTTGTCACCATCGGCAAGACCATCTACCCTTTTCGACCCTTGTCATCATCGGCAAGATCGGTCGCTACCCTCCTGGTTTTTGTCATCATCGGCAAGACCATCTACCCTTTTCGACCCTTGCCACCATCGGCAAGATCGGTCGCTTTCCCCCCAAACCTGGCAAAGGCCCTGTCCCAGGAACGGCTACACCGCGGTGGAGCGAACACCTCATCCCTTCCCTGAAGGCGTGAGCGCTCTCCTGCATTATTGACACTCGTTCCCGGGTTCAGGTGATTAGCCGAAAGAAAGAAAAGACGAAAAGAAGTCGTGGTCAAGACTACAAAAAGAAACGCTTCCATTTAATGAAAGTGGAGAATACATTCTTTTGCCCAGGGCATCCCCCAGGGTACATAAACTCCAAAGACAAAAAAAAGGAACAGAGCTTCCAAAAGGAAAGGAAACAAAAAGCAAAGGGAAACCAAGACTACGGCAGAGGACGCCGGAAGATGTCCCCTAGTTCCAAAAGGCCCAGCGAGGGGTACTGGGTCAATTCCTCCAGACGAGTCTCGGTGGCTGTCAGCTGCAATAACCTCTCGTCGAGTGAAGCAAGTCGTCCTTCAGCCAGGTCGGCCTCCTCTGTCGTCTGGACTTCTAGGCGCTCGCCTTCCCGCAGCTCGGCCTCGGCCTTAGCTAGTTCCGCACGCAATTCATCTATCCGTGCCCTGAGGAGCAGCTGACGTTCCGAGATATTCTCAGCGGCGTCCCTCAGCTGTCCCACCGTCACCTTCAGTGAACTGACGGTAGTGCGGCAATCTGCCCTCTCCAACTTCACAGCAGCGAGCTGATCGGAAACCTCCCGATTCAGGAAATCCCGCCTGTTGGCGTGCTTCAGCAGCATTACAACCCGCGGAGTCCAATCATCCATGGGGCAGCCGAATGCTAAAAGCGGTCGGGAGAGATGGTCCACCAAGCTCCTCAGCTGCACATAGGTCAGGTCCGGAGAAGCTAACATGGCTCGCTGGAGATTATCCAGAGACTGCCATACCATGTCACCAGAAAATTGTAGGCCTAATGGCGAAGTCTCGGGGAGCTGAAAGTCTACCCTGCTATCTATCTCGGCCCAAATGTCATCGGCCACCCCGAGGGACGACGACGGCATAGTCTGCACGACGCCTACACCCGGCCCGATTATTGCAGCAGTAGCAGCTAAAGGGGCCTCCATGGTGACAATTTCCTTGCCCGCCCATCGGGGTGAGGCTACAGCACCTGCATCGGCAACGGAAGGCGCTTGCTCCTCTTGAGTAGTCTTACCGGCCGCCGAAGGAGGAGAGCCCTCTACGACCGACAAGGTCTGAATAACATCGGCCTCGTCTGTAATAATTTCTCCTGCTTCTATATCCGGAGGACCACTTGGCAACGGCAATGATTCTGCACCGGTCGCCAAGGTTTGAACCCTTGCAACCTCGGTCGGAGCGCTAACTTCGACGGTCACGCCAGGCTCCTGTGAGACCGCTGCAGCAGCATAGGTCCGTGGAAGCCGCAGGGCAATGGGCCGTACAATAGGCAGGAAGGCTGACTGACCCACATCCGTGCCAGGAAGGGGTATGCGGATCATTATAGCTGGCGGTATCACCTCAACCTGCATTCCATGTATATACATCAGCCAGCTGGCTTGAAAATTAAAAGAAGTGCTGCAAGTGGGAATCAGAAAGCTCCATACCTCGACTGGCACTATATTTAGGCCTCCCAAGGTGGCCTCTGAAGATTCAGGCCCCTCTCCTGCAATCGGGTATGATGGCCCGTGCTCGGCTCCCAATAGCCTCGGAGGGCTAAACGTCGGCAGGTCGCTCTCATAAGTTGATGAAGCCCCGGCGTCCTCAGTCTCGGTGTCAACCATGGGGAACCCCTCGTCATCGGCCGAGCCGCCGCCATAATCAACCTGTTCAGAAGAGGATGACTCCTCTGCTTGTTCTCGAACCTCAAGTACCTGAGCGGGAACTAGGCTGCCAGGGGAGGGCCCTCTATCCAGAGCCTCCTCAGCGATCTCTGTCTCGGGAGCACCCGTTGGCGGAATATCTAGGGGTTGGTCCCTTGGAAGCCCTTGCTCTCCAATGACGACCTCTACCAAGGCGCCAACCTCAGGGAGCAGTGTGGGCCGAATGTCGACTGGAGTCAAAGGACAATAAACAGTCAAGACTTGACTAAAAATACAACATGTCACTGAGCTCTATAGGCGAGCTGCAAATTACCTTCTGTTTCTCGATGAGGTGTCGGTGAAGGCAAGTCGCCCTCAACAGAGGTCAAGGGGACTTCCCTCTCTCTCTCTCCAGCAGCAGCTCCGGTTGCCGCCTCCAACCCAACAACGGCAGGGACAGTGCCGGCAGCTACTGAAAAGAAAGATGGTCAGCCCAGGCGGCCGAAACAAGCAAATAAGCCATGCAAGAATAAGAAGTCACCTTCGCCTTCAGGCCCTTGTGTCCGGGCAGCTTCAAATTCAGAAAATGACGGAACTCGTGGAAGGGGAGCCGTGGACTCTTCCTCAGCGGCCTTCCTCCGACGTGCCCGAGTAGCACGGGAGTCTGCCCTCTTGGCTTTCTTAGCCCTGCTAATGGCCTCCCTGACCTGAGACCTGGTCCGCTTCCGCGAGTCCCCAGGGGGTAATGGCGTCGTGGTCGGAGCCGGCTCTGGAATGTTGAAGTATGAAGGCTTCTCCGCCTTAGATATCAGCTCCCTACAGTGTCGAGTCGCTCCCGCAGAAAGGCGGGCTGCCAAAAAAAAACACATGAGTAAGAAGATGCACACTGAATATAGGGGAAGCAACTCCAGGGCTGAAGAAGAAAACAAGCATTACCTGGCATCCCCGTATATCGAGGACTGAGTGGCCAGTAAAGCAATACTGGCGCCTTGTCCCGGGAAGCCGCCTCGCGGATCAGCCAGCATACGTCACCAATTGTTTCACTTTTCTCCGTCAGTTGGGCCAAATCTTCATGGCCGCAGGAGGACAAGTGATGATATAAGCTCAAGTGGTCGAATCCCCAGCCGTCGACATACTTGAAGGATATTTGAAGCTGATGGTTCCGAATGGCTTCTAACGGACTGTCAACTGAAAGCCCATGAGAATGAAGTAGGGCGAATATCCAGGGGGTGGTGGTGTACAAGTCAGCCCGCCTGTTTTCCCTCCCGATGAAGGTCCGATAAGGATGAAAATGGTCGACTTCCGGGCGCCAGCTCGCCGTACTGGGAAGAGGTTCTTCCACCGGAAGGGGGATCGTCTGGAGAGCAACCCTCTCACTGCTAACCCGGCACAGCCCCCAGAGAGTCTTAATATAATCATCCCTCTGGATCTCTGGCATCTTCGGGTCGGCTCGGGACGACTTGCCCTTCGCAGCTTTCCTGGCTTCTACATATGCCGCCACCTCAGCATTGGACCAAGATTTCAGCCTCTTCAAGTAGGCTGGATCAACATCCAGAATGGGCTCCTGCTGGGAGTCTAAAAAACGGCGTTCGGCAGCATGCCAACAATCCTTCCGGAAATTCCGATAAAAGCCCGTTCGTGCATTCCACCACTTGATGAAGTCTGGAGTCACTCGGGGCAGGCGAGCCGGGGTTGGCACCCTGAAGGATACATCCTCTCGGCGATGGAAGTAGTCCCACCATCCACGGGCTTCATCAGTAGCCGTCTGACCAGCCCTGTGTCTATTCGGCAGATTGAACTGGGTTGAAGAAGAAGGAATTTGCTGGTCATACCCAAAATTCCGACTGAAGCGGAAAGGATAATACGGTTCCAGCCACAGCAAGCCACTTTTCCTGAAGACTAGTACACTGGGGCGAATAGACAACGCCCATTCCACCAGTTCCGGCTCCAAGATTGGTCTTGTGCTCTTCGACCCGGTCAGCTGATGAATAAATTCCTCTGTCTCAAATAATCGGCATTGCCGCATCCTGTTGACAAGAGGGCTGGAGCTGGCAGCCAAACTCCAGAAATGCAGAACGCCAGGGGAATCTGTTGGAACTGTCGTCAACTTCCCCCGAATGGCGAAAAGCTGGTCCGCCAGTGAAGACGGTTCAGCACTGGCAAATTCGATCATCCGTGGCAAAGGACGATCCGATTGCATTGACCGGGGAGCTGCTTCGGAAATAGGGTGCAGACCCAAGCATTGAAAAAGTGGAGGGGACCAACTGTCCGTGAATTCCTGGGGATGCGCGACTTGTGCAAATCCCCCAACATTTTGTATATAAGGCATAAAGCCACAGGGCACAGGGACAGCTTCGTCCCCCAAGCCATCAAACAGGCAGGGTAAATCGCCTCCGGCCTAATCACCGTCTCATCTCCTTGGGGAAGGGCGAATGAACAAAGCCAATATGTCAAATACGCAGCACAATGTGTAACTGCGTCAACTCCCGTGGGATTCGGGCCGGCCTGTCGCCCTCTCCCTGAGATAGCAGGATATGTTGCTTGGCGCCGAGCCCTCTTCTTCCGCACCACCACTGTCGGAACCACTGTGGGGAAGTCCTCATAGTGCTGTTCCCCACCAAAGAAATATTGAAGCCACGTGCCCATCCGCACGCGCCTCTTTTCGCCGGGCTTTCGCGCTTCCCGCGAGTCAAGTGTCAGGCGCAGCAGGGTGCGATACGCCTTCATCAGATAACGATAGGCGAAGCCCGTGAAGTAGTTGCCTTCACCATCTGTCTGGTCCTTCAGCCAATCTGCGAAGCAAACTTCTTCATACGGCTCTCCATCTATCGGCAGGCCGCTCAGCTGAGAAAGGCTCCATAAATCCAATGAAGTTTCACCTTCTGCGGTGTAGAAAGTATTGTACTCTGGGCAGAAGACTTCAATCATCCCGCAGCATAGGCCTCGGGAGATCGGGTATCTATACCGGGAAGCGTATACACTCTGATAAATTCCGGCGTGCACCAAGATGGGGGCGTATTGCCGCAACACAAAGTCAGTGAATTCAACCGCTCCCGGTCTGAAGGCGTGAGCATCGGTGGCTTTGAGCTCTCCAAACCACCCCACTGAAATTTGATGTTTGAACCGGACCGCCAAGCAGTCCAAAAGAAAAGGCTCGTCTCGATATCCCCAATGGAGCGGTGCGAGGAATAGACCATATATGGGTTTCTCCCTGTCAACACGGCCGGCGGTCTCATTCCAGCGAGCTGGTGTGTATTGCGGCGCCCTCGTCAGCATCCCGGCTTCGGGAGATAATTCCTGCACTCCGAGCACGGCCCCCCATTTCCTGGGTTCCCCGGGGATGTACATGGGCATACCATATGTGACTGACTCAGTCAGGCTGTCCCGCTCCGCCAGCAGCGCTCCTTCAGCTCGGCGGACCAGGATTAAATCACGCTTCCCACCGAGGTTGAAGCGCTCGAGAAACGCCATCAGGTGCTTGTCTTTGGGGTGATCCCGTCTGATGTTGTCCCCTCGGTCATATCTGAATTGGTTGCCGTCGAGGATCAACAAATGGCCGGTGTCGACTGTGTCGGTTTCTGAGTCCGAAGACTCAGCCACCACGGCTACACGTCGGAGCCCCCGATCAAGGGAATGGACGTTCCCCCATGTCACGGCGACCCGAGATACAGAGGAAGAAGAGCCGGAAGCCATGTTATCTGCAGAACAGCACCCGAAAAGAACAAACAAAAGTCAGAAATTAGTGGATCGAAACAATATTTCTGACGAAATTTCGGCAGCATCTCCTCAGCTCGAGGGTTTGCCAAAAAGAGAGCGGAAGCCGTCCACGAAGGGAGCAGCCCCTAAAAGCAGCCATAGGCATTAAGCCAGGGCCGAATGGGACACCCGAGGGATCTAGCTCCGAGGACAAGTCCTACGAGAAGCCTCCCGGGGCCCGAAGAATGGGTTCAAAACCCAAAGAACAGCAACACTCAACTCACCCGCTCACAGGCGAAATCGCCCGAACCCGGGACTCACTCGGCGCCGCGGTGGAAAAGGGGATGAAGAGAGAGAAAAAATCCTTGCAAATGAGAAGTGAAGAAGATAAAAAACGAAGAAGAGGCCTTATATAGGCCCCCCTCCCATGTCGTTAAAACGGCGCGCCCCGGAGCGCGCCGTTTTAAGCAAATGGCGCGTCGGGAACCCCGCGCCGTTTTAACTCCAAAAAAAGGGGGGGCGGAGCGCGCCGTTTTAAGCGGTTTGCGCGCCGGGAACCCCGCGCCGTTTTAACCTGCAAAAGCTCCAGGCGCGCCGGGTTTGGCCGCGCCGTTTTAACGATCACGCCGTTTTTAAACGGCGCCGTGTAGGCCTCCTGCCTCGCCGGATTAACGTCCGAAGCCGGAATCAGCCAAACGAAGCTCATCCGCAGGCCTTGCCGCATTCCTGCCTCACTTGCACCGCCTACGTCTGGGGGGCATTTGTTGGCACTCAAAATATGATCCTCTGGCAACCAAGCCGCAAGGATGAATGATACGGCCCACTGAAGCACAGAAGCCGATAAAAATCAACTTATCAAGAGGACCCCTCAAGCTGACAAAGCCCCGAGCCACCTCAAAGGGAACGTCGGGGACTTTACCTCAGGAGAGCCGAAGTAAACCCGCAACCAACCGGCAGCGCGATCAAGCCTGCCCAATGATCCGGCATCGACCTCGTCATGCCGCTACCCCACATCCGTCGCCCGACCAAGGACGACGGTCTACCCAATGACTCTCCTAAGGAGGAAGAATGTCCTCGGCCGTCCGTGACAAGGGGCCGAAGATCCTGTCAGCAGAAGACCCCGATTATCCGGCACGGATTCGGCTTCTTGCCATAGTGGGCCTGCTAGTGGCCGATTGATCACCGATTCAAGGTGGAACTGTCCGGGATGTAACATCATCCTGCAAGGAAGCTTCGAGCCCGAGTTCGTCTCAGCCAGAAGCCCAAATCACAGTGCCGAGGACTATGTCAGTAGGACACCCGTGTGCTCGGACCGGACACACACGAAGCCTTATTTAAGGCCATTCGTCCTATCAAGAGCTTCGTGAACACCCCGTCAGGGCCCTTTAATGGCCGGGGTGAGATGGACAGTGGACGGAAGCTTCCGGAATCATCTCCGGGTCCGCCGGACTACACACCAAGTGAGCAAGTTAAAACGGCGCCATCAAACCGGCACGCAAAGACCAAATGGGGGCCTTCCCCGGCGCCGTCTATCCGGCGCGCAAAGACCAAATGGGGGTCCCGCACCCGAAGACAATAGGGCCCTTCCCCGGCACCGTCAACCCGGCGCGCTTCTTCCTGGGGCGCCGTTTTAACCCAAGGCTATATATAGCCTGTCGAGAAGAAGATGAAGGGGGATCCGATCGGGAGAAGAGGCGGATTTGAAAAAAAAAAAGAGAGAGAGAATTAGAAAGAAAGAGGAGGAGTCCAGAGAGAAGGGTTGGAGGGTTTTCGTCTATCTGCAGAAGCTCCCGTCCGAACCTCTCGGCGGCCGCCACCCCGCTCCATCCGAGCTCCCCGAAGTCGAAGGAGGCCACCTGTTTTCTCATTTGCTTAGGTGGGTTGCCCCGCGATTTCTCCCGGCGACCCTCTTCTTTTCTCTTTTGGATTTTCCCTGATAGAATGTAAGTGAGACGGGGGGAGGGGCGATGATACGAGCCTTTCCTCCCCCTTCTCCCACCGTTATTTCTGCCCCTTTCTCTTCGTTCGGAATGAGCTTCCTCTGTTAATGTAAAACGGCGACCGTGCGACAACGCCGGCGTCGGAATATGCTTGTATGCATTTTGTCTGTTTACCGTGGAATGAATGAATGTTTATGTCAGTGGGTTAAAGAGTCTAATGGCCTTACTCTACCTCTGCATCGCTGCCTCCTCTTCCTCCTTGAATTTGTTTTCTGTGGCCATTGATACGGCGCCGTGGAGGGTGATGTGCGCATGTGCACATCTCTCCGATGATCTGTGCACCAAACGGATGGATGTGAGCATGCCCGGCGTCGGGGTCATCTCTCCCATCTGCTTCCTTTACTCTCTGTTTACATGTTTACCTGTTTCATGGCGCGAACGAACTCCGTACCTGTCTTCTCCGATGCCGGATACGCCCTGGTACATCATGGGCTACAGTAATTTCCCCTCTCCCTGGGGCTTTTCCTTTCATGGAATGTCGAAGGTTTCTCCGTCAGAGATATGCGCATGTATGTCTTACTGGTCGACCCTGGGCCTGTCCGTTTGCCCCTCCCTCCTGTTTTTGATCATAAACAGAAGGAGGTAAGGCTGTCCCTATAAGCTTGATGTTTGGTTTCTCCGCATCGTTGTTCTCCGAGCGTTAGCTCGGTGATCGCTCTGTTAACTTGCTAATCCCTCTATGCACATATAGATATATATATATATATATATATATATATATATATATAGCTGTACGTATCATGATCAGTTTGCCAACTGAGTGTGAGTTGCTCCGCGTAGTGTTACCGTCCTTTTAAGGAGATTCGGTGACTGGGGAGAGGGGAACATCCCCCTTGATTCTTTTATCTTGACCTCCCGGCTCGAGGGATCTATTTGGCAGTAATGGATCTCCGAGGGCCAGTGAGCACACAGAAATTGGGGGTAATCCCAACACCATAAATCCACAGTCCTTAATGGACTTTGTGGTGGCCGTGAGACGCGTGTGCCCCTCGTAGGCTGGCCCTCGGGGTTCCCTTCTCTACTCGGTCGTCCCGTTTCGAGTGTTGTGGTGGCTCGGGTCGCGTACCCCTCGTAGGCTAGCCCTCGGGGTTTTCGCTCCCACATCGAGTCACTTCATTCACTCACCGTTACCCACGGACTCGGTACCCCTAGCAGGCTAGCCCTCGGGGTCTTCCTATCCGTTCGGGTCTGCCGGCCGCCGTTGTGCCACCCGGCTCTTTAGGGGTTTACTCCGCCACGTGAGTACTCCCTGCGTCTCCCCGACCATCCTTTGGGATGGGGAGATGCTGCCGAAATTTCGGCTCGAACGAGTTAAGCTCGGAACAATCGCCTCACGCGAGCCCATGACTCGGCACCGATTCCGATGAATAATCAACTTAATAAAATTCTCAAAACCATCCAAAATCTTAATAAATCTATGAATAAACCAACGAGGCACCTGCCTCCTTGAAATCGGGTTAATTCGGCGCGTTCGTGCGCGATCACGCTTTAAACGGCGCGCCCTTCCCGGCGCGGCCTTCCCGGCGCGCTCTTCCCGGCGCGCCCTTTCCGGCGCGCCCTTCCCGGCGCGCCCCAGCTCCCCACGCCGTTTTAACGGCCTGCCCCCTTTACCTACGGTTCTGGCGCCGTTTTAAACCTTTTACCTACGTTTCAGGGCGCCGTTTCAAGCGTTTTGATCCCCGTCTTCGCACGCACTGCACCGGTTTCGTTCCGAATCGTGTCGTCGCATCGTTCTAACCCCTTTCCAACTCATGGGATGATTTCTTACGCTAATCACAGAGGGATGCAAGTCCCTCAACTAATAATCATCATGTAGTTCCCTTTTCCGGCTTCGACAGCCCGATATCTCGGCAATTAATCAAAGGTGTTCCCTCCTCGTGGGGGATGTAATTAACATCATAACCTTTATGGTATGGCGGACTGCTGGTCCCGACCGAACCTCACATTCGCCCTACATGGGTCAGGATGAGCGCACAATTGAATCGTCACGCATGTGACTAGCACGCCCGCGTCGTCAATCAGTCAGTTGACTACAAGTTAGTTAATTGGTCGATCGATGCGCGAACGAAAAGGCAAAACAAAAAGAGAAAGAAAAACAATAAAATGTGCGAAACAGGCCCACACATCGCGGAACAAGGCGGAGAACACAAAAACTCACCTCGGTGCAACACAACGCCTGACGGTCTAGCCCTAGACCGTCACAGGGCTGTAACGGTCTAGACGGGACCGTCACATCCACCTGGCGGCCTAACGCAGGCCGTTACACGGCCCATAGGAACGCAGGATGTAACGCGCCTGGCACAGCGCGTTACACAAATGTAACGCGCCTGCCCTAGTGCGTCACGCACGCCTCACGCTCCCAGCGTGAAAACGGGATGTAACGCGCCTGCCCCAGCGCGTTACACGAATGTAACGCGCCTGGTCCAGCGCGTTACACACACAGACACCCAATCGGTCAAACGACAACGGTTGGAACACCCCTGATGGCCCACCCCAGGCACGTCACGCGCATGTAACGGTCCATCGGGGGCCGTTACACCCCCAGCCCTCAGCTGGGTAACAGGAGATGTGACGCACCCACCCAGGTGCATCACACGGCTGTGGCGGTCTATCGTGGGACCGTCACACCCATGAACGCCAAAGCCCAAAGCAAAGGGAATGTAACGCCCCTGCCCAGGCGCGTTACACATATGTAACGGTCACTGGAATGACCGTCACACCCTCCCGAGAACGTTACGGCGGGAAACCATCCAAAACACCGATCCACGCCCCGATCACCCCCGGGTGATGAGGAAACAAAGGGGAATCCATCCCCGAGCCCCTAGGCATGCATCTAAACCCCTGGATCGGCCAAAAATGCCGTAAAACGAGAGATCGACCCACAAGCCCTAAAACATGGGTTTTGTCCAAAAAACCCCGATTCCACCCGCTCGGCTCACCACGGCCTACGAAACTCGCGGGAAAGGAAGTGCACGAGCTGGGAGTCCATCTCCCTACCTCCACCGAAGATTTCGCGTCCCGAGCTCGCCAATCCACGAAGAAAACGCCGTGAAACCCTCGCCGCTTCACGAACCCGCGGCCGAGCTTCCACGCGCCACCGGCCCTCGATCCTCGACCCGTTCCTTGTTCCTCGCCTCCCGCCATCGCCGCCTCGCCCTCCTCCGCCACCGTCGGCCGCCCGGGGAGAGGGGGAGAGAAAGAGATGAGAGAGAGTGAGAAAGAGAGAATGAGAGGGGGAGAGAGAAAAGGGTTAATATATAGAAAAACCTGAAAATTACATAAATTCAAAAAATTACAAAAAATTACCTCCGCGATCCTCGGAAGGAACACAACACAGTGGTACTGTCCCGGAGTCGAAGAACGCCACGGTCCCCCCTGCACAGAGTTCCGAAGGCACATTAGGGAAAAACACGTGTAAAGCACAAAATACACTCCGAGACCCACTAAAAGATCCGGAAAAAAAAACCTGGGACATTACAGCTAGTCATGCATCGAACAGCTCACCAAGGAAAGACCCACGACAACGAGAAACGACAATATCAGGGAACACACCTCAAGGACTACGAACACGCCTCGAGAGCACAACACCCAAGAAAACACATGCGGATCAGAGGGTACTCAATCAGCAAGGAATGGCGACAGATTCCACAACACTCGCAGATGCCAATGCCAACACCAGAATAACTCCAGCAACAGCACGGCAACATGCAACATCAAGGCACAGGAAGCCAATATGAAGTTATATCGAGAAGAACGAAATTCTCGACCGGCTAAAACCTTACAAAAAGATCCTCGACCTGTGGAAACTAGCCCACACGCTTCAGCTGCACACTCATAAAATGCACACATGCATCAGAAAATATCTTGGTATCCGCATCCCCGCACACGTACGGCGACATCGCAATTCATAAAAATCACAATATAACACGCGACATGTACTAATCCAGCGAACAACCGATCACAAGAAGCCTAAGTGCAAGGAAGATGAGTACCAGCTTCAGCACAAGGCCCAAGGAAAAGGCTAATCTCAGCTTACCTTCACGTCCTAAAAGCGGTAAATGAGCCTTCATAATACATCGGCCGCTGGACACGGCACGACAAATATGGTACGCGACAGCTCTTAACACCATGATGGAGTCCAAAGCCAAGCAACCATATAGCAAAGAGCAGATCAGGCTCAGAACAAAGCTGTCCACACTTAAGCAGACACATGACAAAGGCATCACTAAGACAGTAATTCCAAGGCAAACCTCGAAAAGATTCCACCAAAAGGGACGAGAAGCAATAAACTCAACCACGAAAGCTCATCAGGAAGGGAAAATCCTAGCTTGCCTGAGCAACTTCTTAAACACGGAATTTAATCGAGCACTTTAATAGAAGCGAGACACATCAGGAGCTGAACAGACTCAAGCCGGGACGACCAAAACAACGTGAGAACGTGTATGGTCATCAAACCAAGGCCAAAGGTCAACAACAACCTGAACAACACACAGAGAAAACCTCGAACAACGTACTGTAGATTCAAGCCTTCCGGCGTACACTGCCACGTACGACAAGATCGAGACAAACACCACGATAGAAAGAAGCGTCTCATCACATCCTGAAGAGAACAAAAATCACCTTGCGCAGTGCCAGAATAGCACGCACAAGACCACATACGAAGAAAACAATGCGACAAATCATCGCAACACCTAAGCCAGCAAATGCCTGTACTGGACTTTAAGGACTCTGGATACTGCAATATCTCGGATTCCCATGTACTTCACACAACAATGCTCTGATACCAACTGTGACGACCCGGATCCCGGATACCAGATATACCTGATAGGACTACCGGATACACCTGATACCACTTGGAACCCGCGAGGCCTCCCAAGAGCAGTAAAGCTCCGAAGGGATAAAATGATTGTTGTGTAGTACATTGAAGCCACAGAGATATAACAGTAAGCAATTAAATTTCATTAGATCGGTTTCCTAAAGTAGCTGAAATAAAATTACTTTTTTATTAACAATTTCAACTTAACAATTATACCAGAGTCCAGTCCAAGAAATTAAAGACAAGTACATGCCACATGGAAAGAATGTACATTGAGGTCGGGGGATACCCGACGCAGGTACCGCTGGCTGCTACAGACGCGCCACACCAGGAACCACGAACAGAGACGACGCCACCCACCTGAAAAGCAGGGGTGAGTCTCCAAACAGAGACTCAGTAGGGGTCACGTGGATCCCCACTGAAAAGCGCACAGTACACGGAACAGAAAGCAACAGTAGTAGCAAAGTAGGAAAAGCTACACTACAAAGCTGTAGAAAGAACGGGAACAGCAGGAGTAGGGAACACGCTAAGAGTAAGAGAAGCTAAAAGAAAAGGGAAAAGCGAGGCCGTAAAACTCGGAACATGGCCACCGAGAGGAACTCGGATCCCTAAGCTACTCCAAGCAGCGACAGAAGGGCGACTCTGATCTGACAAAGTCAGGAGTTACCGATCTGCCGACACGACGCCAGGCCTAAGACGAAGACCAACAAGGACATACAAATATCTAGAAAAGATCTAGACAGACGACAGATAGGCTCGACGACACACACGACTAGAACGTCGTGCACACAACACAACACTGACCTCGAGTAGGGCCACGATAGGGCTAACTCAGAAAGGTCACGACGCACAAGAAACGCGAAGAGTCACGTGTCACGTGACGGAAGCACCTCCTCGTCAGAAGAACAGCCAGCTGCGTCCACTGACGTCTTACACTGCGTCACGAGTGTCTCGCCTACGGTACCGCCAAAGCCACGGCAGAGTCGCAGACACGCACTGAACCAAACAGGAACTACAACAACGAGTAACTCGCCAGGGTTACGCCCGTCGACGTAAGTCCTCAGCCCCTAACCACGTGTGCACACACTGGCTCTTGCCTAAGCCAGGCCCTCTAGCTAGTTTTCTCCCTCGATAGGACGCTACCGCTGGCCGGGAGCCCACGGAACTAGCTTACAAACCGTATTACGGGAACTGCCCTTTCCACCACTCCGAGGTGGGTCAACACACTAGATCGCATGCGTCGACAAGCTATGACTAGTGGAGGTTCACAAGACACCAGACTCAGAAACACAAGTGCTAGAGTACAGAAAAGCTAGAACGCACTGTCGCACGTACTACTAGGCACCACTGGCAGTACGACTACTGCCAACAGACTCAGGACTAGGCAACTAGACCTACAACATAACGATCCTTGAGTCGGACGACTCAAACGCAAGATCGTCACTGACAGCGGAACAAGCCGCCAATCGGTCTAATCCTAAGCCAGGGGAAAACGACGCTCCGCAAAAATGACTCACGGAGACTTGAGGGAACACCGAGGACCCTCCGATATGCCTGGACATGCAAACTAAGGTAAGGCGATACCTCGAGACGTCCAGAACCAAAGTCTCGGACTGGACAGAACTGCCGAGACACACACACAAGGTCACCCGTCAACCACTGGGTCACCCCGGGTTGATCGGAACCAGAAAAAGACACACCAGCACAAACCCTCTTGGCCACCTCGGAACACGGTTACAGCCCTCATAGGACATGAGATGATGTCCGCATGACAATGGGCGAACCATAAGGTCGAGCCAAAATACCGGAAACCAAACCACCGGTAAACCACTCTCTGGGCATAGGCTATCCATCACTCGGCCGCTAGGTCAACCAAGCAGTCAAGGAGGACTCGCCACGCAACTAGAGGCAAAGACACTGGCGGTCCTAGATTGAGTCGCTCGGAGAAACTATAGCAGTCAAGGAATAGACCGCACACAATTCACCCGAACCGACCGCTCCAGAGAACCACCAGACAGACAAACCAACACTAGCAGTCCAGAATAGGATCACTAGAAACACCGCTCTAACTCACGTAGATGACCGACGCGAAACAGACAAGACGTACGGAGACTTGGGGGAACTCCGACACCCTCAAGGCACCTGGACACACAAACCGAGGCCAAATCGTACCTCTAGGTGTCCAGAACCACGTCTCGAGCTGGACAAATCCATCGAGACACAGGCAAGGTCGCATGTCGACCATTGGATCACACCGGATCGACCAGACCAGAGCAATGACTCTAACACGACACCGGGAGAAGCCATCACGGCCAACCGATAAAACATCGGGGATGAGCGGTTCAGAATGGACCACTCAACAGGATGGACGGTCCGAAACTGACCACACAAAGGGGTTGAACAGTCCGGAACTGACCGCACAACTCCAAGGGATGGACGGTCATAAAGGGACCACACAACTAGACAAACGGTCCGAACTGGACCGCACAACGGGATGAACGGTCCGAACCTGACCGCACAACTCCCAAGGGATATGTGGTATAGCAGACGACCACACAAGGGGATATGTGGTCTAGCAGACGACCACACAACCTAAACCGACATAAGATGGACGGTCCAAGACCAACCGCCCAAGGGGGATGTGTGGTCTATCGTAAGACCACACAACCACAACTGACAAAGGATAAACGGTCCAGGGATGGCCGCCCTAATACATGAACGGTCCGGAACTGACCGTTCAAGCGTCACGGCGAGCAAACCGTGGGTTCGACCGAACGGAGACCTTTCCACGCCCCGTTTGTCCCGAGACGAAGGGGATACAACCATGGACCTGCTGGCAACCACATAGACTCCGCCTGGAGTCAAAACGACGCACGGATCGCAAGAAATGGGCGATTCTAATGAAATCACCCAAAAAGGGTTTCCGGACTTCCCGGAGCCCTAGCGGTCAAACGGGACTAGGGCTGTCAATGGGCCTGGCCGGCCCGACAGGCCGGCGGGCTTGGCCCGATTTCGGGTCGGGCCGCAAGATCTTTTTCGGCCCGCGGGTTTTTAGTCGGGCCTAAAAGCCCAGCCCGACTAGACTCGCGGGCCGGGCTCGGGCTTTGAGTTCGGCCCGCGGGCCTGCCCGGCCCGATCCCTTTTTTTATTCTCACTTCAAATTTTAAAAACTATTTAGTCAAACTTATGTTATTTTACTTAATTAGAAATTTTAAAATTCTCTTTTCACACAAATTATGTAATTAATATCAAAATTTTAATTTATTTAGTGAGATTATAAATTTTATAGTATTAAATCTATTATTTTTTATTATTTTTATTATTTTATTTAAGTAGTCGGGCCGGGCCTTAGTCGGGTTTTGAATTTTTTACATAATGTCGGGCCCGACCCGGCCCCGCCCGACATAGGTCAGGCCCGGGCCGGGCTCGGGCCTTACTCTTGATAAGTCGGGCCCGGGCCCGGGCCGGGCCGACCTAAGCCCGGCCCGGGCCCGGCCCATTGACAGCCCTAAACGGGACCACCAAATGAAACGAAATCAGTGACTATGGAACGCTGACGTCCCAGGGAGTCCATTGACAGTAACTGATCTAAAAATGGTTACCGTTTTCCGGCGAATCCTACAAAATCCGAAAATCACGGTTTAGGCTAAACAAACCCAAACTCGACAGTTTCCGCGCCGAACGACGTGCAATGGCAGGAAAAACGGGCAGGGAGAAGTGGTGATCCGTCACCCTACCTCCACCGAATAAACCGTGCCCCGAAGGGATTAAACCGCGCCGCGAGCTCAAACGCCGGCTTTGAATCCACCGTTCGGGATCGCGCCAAAATCGCTCCATCCTCGTCCCGTCGTGCACCCAGCCAGCTCCGCAGCATCTCCCCTACCTGCCCCTAGGTCCTCCGTCTAGAGCCGGAGCCGAGGAATCCTGAGAGGAGAGAAAACGAGGAGAGAGGGGGCGGCGGCGTGAATGAGAAGGAGGAGAGAGGAAAGGAAAAGAAATAGAAAAGAAATTAGGAATTTTCCTAATTTCTGAAAAATCTAATTTTTGGCCATATCTCAGAAAAATACACAAAAATAGTCAAAACGACAGGCTCGGAGAGTACATCGTCGCTGTAGCATCCTCGAGTCGATGAACTGACAACTAAAGTCACCGTAGGGTTCCGTAACTAGTACGAGAGAAAAACCCACACGGATCGTAAAACTCAACTCAGAAGCCACAAAAGCGAATCGAAACTCACCGAAATAGATCCGAAAGATCCAATAAGACCTACTAAGGATCCATGGCATTACATTTACTGACTTCTTAGATGGTCTGCACCTCCCCACCGTGGTTGGCAGCTTCTCAAGATGTATGTTTATGGCCGTTCTTTGGAAGATTTGGTTCAACATAAATCTTGCCCCATTTGAGGGCCAACCCATGAACTCGCGGCACATATTACGTCGGGTTATGCTAGCAGTCCGCACCATTGCCCACTCATATCAGTTTAAAGGGAGGGATCTGCTCCCGGTTCAGCGCGTGTGGCTCGCCTCTTGGGGCGTCTCTCTCAAGGTGCCTCAGCCAGTCCCTCCTAGGCTCATCCGCTAGTCCCCCCCCCCCCTCGGGCAAGCTGAAGTTAAATGTCGATGGCACCTTCAAACGCGGTTTTGGTGCAACGGGGGTGGTGGTATCCTTCGAAACTCTCTTGGGCACATGGTGTTCGCCTTTGCTGCTGCTTACTCCCCCGCCGTCTCTAGCCTTGACGCTGAAGCTCGTGCCCTCCAGGATGGCCTCTCTCTATGTTGTCATCGTGGCATCCGGTCACTTGCGGTGGAGACCGACTCCCTCTTGGTGGCATAGATCGCTAACGGCCTACTCTCTTGCCCGTGGAGGCTGCGCCTTCTTATGTATGATGTGGGTCTTACACTACGGTCTAGGCATGTTTCTATTACTCATGTGTTTAGGGAAGCCAATCAAGTGGCAGACATGCTTGCCGGTGTCAGCTATTTTGTGTCGTCCCCTTCTTGTTGGGATTCTTGGGCTGAGCTTCCCACCGTTGTTAAAGGACCCTATCGTCTTGATAAGATAGGGTGCCCCTCTCTCATGCCCTAGCCCTCCTTTGTATTCCCTCATTCTATTTTTATTCAATGAAAATTTCCCTATATGGCGGCTGGGGGTGGTGCGGACCTTCCCTTCCTTGAAGGGGTGAACGCCCTCCCTCCTCCTGCCTTGCAGGTATTGTCTTAAAGAAAAATACTAACACATACTTTAAGCAGTAAAACAAATAACATCACATCTTAACTTGAAGTGGCATGTTTCTAATTTTCACACCATCGACAAGTTAAACAACTCAAACAAAAACCATCCAACTCATGCAAAGCTGCTCCCAATGTAGAGGAAGAAATGAATAAATTATAAAATAGGAGATATGAAAAACATCGCAGATGAATAGCAGTAGGAATAGCAATATCGAGAAAAAAAAGTATGCAAAAAATATAAGGAGAGTAGTTCGGATAATACAAATATGGATTAATAGAAGAAGGAACACATATCACACATGTGCACGCAAGGCTTTTGATTCTCGTCTACATGTGAAAGATAAAATCTAATTACATATTTTTTGGGGGGTAAGTCATACAAGAAGATCTTACAGGTAAGAGTGTAGGTTGTCACCAAGGACCCTGGCTAGGCAAATCAAGAAATAGAGACATCCAACTCACGCAAAACTGCTCCCATAGTGAAGGAAGAAATGAAAAAACCATAAAGAGGAGACATATGAAAAACAACGATGATGCATAGCAGTAATTAAGAATAGTAATATTGGGGGGGGGGAGGGGAGTATGTAGAAAATATAAGGAGATTAATTTGGGGGTATTACAAATATAGATGAGTAGAATAAGGAACACATATCACACATGTGCATGCAGGGCTTTTGATTCTCAACCACATATGAAACATAAAATATAATAACATTCCAATTTTTTGGGCAAGACGGAGAAGAAGATTTTACGGGTAAGAGTGAAAGTTGAAGCATACGACAGCACAGATGGATCCGACACACCACACTGATCACCATCGATCGGCACACAACCAATAAGGGACGACGATCGCCATAGACAATGATCGTAGCACCATAGCTAGCACAAATCAACCATAGTAGGAGGGAATGGGTAGAGATGAAGAAGATGGAGTTAAGAGTAGCTGAGTAAGGAGCGAGGGCGATCGTTGGGGTGCTTTAAAAGGGGGAAATAAAACTGTTCACTCACGAGAAAGGGGTCAATTGCAATAACTTACGCGTAGATGGTGAAAGGGATGGCACAATGCAAAACTGCAAGATTCCCTATCATTTCTCATGCCAGAAGGACGACCACCAGAAGGCACCGCTGGCTGGGTTGGAGAGATGCCAGGGACCAATGACGACGAGCGCGAAGCATCCGCGGCACAGAGGGATCCCGTGATTAGCCCGTAGGAAGGATCGAGCGGTACAACCCTGTGCGAGGAGGGATGGAGAAGATCGACACCAGATCTGTGAGGGAGATGAGGGTTTCGAAGGAGAGAAGACGAACGTCGCAGGCATTCGAGGCAGTTCGAGTTTCCAGACGCGAGGGCAGAAAAGAGACTGCATAATCGGGACAAATGAAACCCACCTCGGTCGTTGGGTTTCGAAACCCATGGATATCCCTTGGTTAGCCCACATTTTGGTCCGATTAAAGGAAACCTGCAAACAAAGCGACGAAAGAGTTAATCCCGAGTTAAATTTGGGTTAACCTCGGTTTAAACCGCAACCAAAGAGGGGCCAAATATGAAGGATTAGATGGGTTTAAAAACTAAAAAACTCTACTTTTTTTTGTGATTTCGGATTTTGGACCTAGAAGCAAAAATGTTTGTTGTAATACATGAAAAACTATCACAAATTTTGAATATGTTGATTATTAGTTATTGTGGATGTTCAAATGCATCAAAAGATGCGTCCATGATAAATGGTCTAATTGCGTACATATCATTTAAGATTGTGCACAGCTGCACATAATGGAATCAGTATGCCTACACCTTTGAATATGTGTGTTACACATTTTATCAAACACCTTACGTGCATGATCTCCTTAATTAACCATCCATAATCTGCATCATCACCCCTATGTTAAACTGTGGGAAGTTCCTCACTCAAGAATTTCGATAGAGATGAAAAGTACTTGGATGCTACATCAAAGGCAACAAAGTTTATTCAGAAATGGTATTAAGTTTAATGTTACCATGTACGACGCTGCAATGATACTAAAATAGACAATATTGTATACAACAACATCATAAAAGATAGTTTTATAATGAATACCAGCATATAAGCAAAATAGAAAATATAGACAATCAAAGGTAACAAACATAAACAGTAGAGATTTTTTTTCCTTATGAATGTTGATCGGCAAGTAGACCATATTGAATCATCATTCGGCACCCAATATGTACATATGATTTATTCATACTTTTTATTGGGTTATTCATGATAAACATGAATGCAAATTAAGACATGTATGAAGCAACAACATGGTAATCAATTAACACTATCACAAACTAAGGATCCCACAGTATAAGCGCTGTGTGTGTGTGCTCCTCTTCACATGATTTGCTCATTTGCTAAATCAATTATGCCAAAGAGACCAGAGAAAGAAAGCATTTTGGATTCTTAAATCATTATTTGATGAAATGGCACAACAGCAAACAGCAAAACGGTGCTTCTATCATGTCCTGTATAACGATTTGAGAGAGTTTTATTGTAAAGAGCAAAATGTGCCATTCCTGACCTCACCGTCCCCAGCCAATGGATGTACTCAAGATCACATATGAACCTCCCAGCAACAAAAAAATCTTACTGCCATCAGTTTGATGATCTGATCTTTCTCCATACGCATAACAAAATATGCAGTAAATCCCACTGGGATTAAAAGGAAAGAATCAGGACATGCAAAAACAATAGTTATATAGGTTGAAACCCTGTATTTTTTCATAGAAGCTGGTGGATTGGAACGGCCAGAGTGATGGAACCACCAGCAAGCAAGAATTTCCTGTAGTCTCTGCCTTCAATGACTCGGCATGCAAGGACAAGCCGCCCCCGTCTGTTTGATTATCCTGACATGGAAAACATCATCATTCCTTTTGGATGCAAGCTTGAAGATGCACTTGTCACCTACTTCCACATTGTTGCTGGTACAAAAGGCCTTCCAGCCATAGCCTATTGCAGCTGTATGTTTCATGTTCACTTCTCGGTGGTAAACATTCACAGGCCACCGCCGTGCTTTCGGATCTAAGAGGATAAATTGGCGTACGGAGGAGAGGTCAACTGATGACAAGAATGGCCTAGGTATGTTCTGTCTCCATCCCAAGTTTATATGTTCAAAGAATGAGCATCATGATCTAAAAAAGGAAGGATGGAACAGCTAGAAGATAGCTAGTAATGAGGAGAAGCAAAGGAAAAGTATAGTTTGAATCACTTCAAAAAGATAGCACAGACTAGAACCCTCACCACGGTAGCTTTGCCGAAACGGTTACTTGGTGATATGATGGTGTTAAACTGTGACCCTGGGGTACTTGTATTCACTAATTTGGTTACCTTCTGATGTGGGTTTTCTGAGTTCACCAATTCAGCAGCAGTTTGGCTATGCAACAGTCTGTTTGGTTTCCCATTGGCATCTAAATACGAACCAGACAGATGCAAAGTTTAGGGGAAAAGAAATACTGTTATTAAAAGAAGTTGAGGATAAAAGTTTACACATAGGTTTTTACCCTTGCCCTTCAAAGACTTCATAGACTTCATGCATCTCCTTCTGTGTATCTTGACATGGAGTTGGTTCTTCTTCTTCAGCTCAAACAGACATACATCACCATCTTGCAGATTGTTACCAACACAAAAGTCTCGCCAGCCAGAATAAATTGTTGAACTGCCGCGACCTGTGTGGCTAAGCCTAACAGGCCACAAATGCCCATTTGGATCTCTGAGGAACCACAACTTTGTCTTGGGAAGGCCATTTGATGCCATGAAATCAGTTGGCATCCCCTGCATTCACAGCATACTATACTAGTTTATATCTTCTGACTACAACAACATATAAGGAAATAACAATCATCTTCAAAATTTCCAGTAGCATGCTAGCATTCATAAGCTTTCCACACGGTTTTCTTCAGATTAAGAAGGCAAGGAAGGCTTAGTCGGTAGTAGTACTCACCAGTGCATATTTACGATAATTCTTTGAGAAGTTTATGACAACCTCAAAATGTGGTCTCCTAACAGTCCCATGCCCTACATATGGTGGCTCACTAGTCTGATCCTCTGTTACTACTTTCATTTTAACCGACTGATGTTCGCCAGTGGCAGGCTCCATTTTTTCATCAACCCTTTTGCCAGACAAAAATGTCGGTGGCTTTTCAAGGCCTAATCAATCAAAGAAGCACAATGCACACGGTCATCTATACTATCCATACCTTCGAGTGTGACAAAGATGAGTTAGCTGACAGTCTACCAAAAATCATATATGGCATAAACAAGCTCATATGCATAAATTATAACCTTTGTCAGAGTTCTCTTCTGTTGGTATCCTACCATTTGCTACTCCACTTTCCACATTAACATTGTGTTCTGTTTTGCAGATGCCGTTGTCGAAGATGGTGACATAAAAAATCAGAGCACCTTTATGTTTGAATACTAGGGAGTCACCTCTCCTTAGATTGTGGACAACTGCAAACTTTTGCCAGCCCTCTGCAAAGTGAAAACCTCTGCTATCCTCATCGACTTTGACATGCCAAGGGTTGCCAATGGGGCTAAGGATAGTAGCCATTCTATTGTCACCTTCACTTACATACTTGACAAATTCCTGAGGCAGAGGCTGCAAGAGATGGGGAAACAGTTCATCCTTAAAGTACAATTAGGAAAACTCGCTAAATCAATGTTTAGAGATCACATTCATGTATACATCGCCAAAGGTAGAAGCATGTAAAGTTTAGTAGCTCATCCGTGGCAGACAAAAATATGAGCAAAAAGATGCTTTTGAATGCAAAATAATCTGCTAAAAAGGATTGTCACTCCCAAAGGAACCCATGCCCGGCTTCCTAAGCCTCTTTCCAGTTGAACGTCCAAGTTCCAATTGCTAGCGATAAAACAAGCATGGAGCTAAGCAGAGTTCCTTGAATCTGATGTTATATTTGTGATGATGAATTAGTACACGTATTCTTAGTCATGTTGAATTTGCTTAGATGCTGGCACAGGGTAGGTTGCTGTGGCAATAATCTTCATTTACACTGCAGTTGGTTGATGAAGACGAATGTCAAGAGTCATCAATCAAGAAATGAATTTTACATTGTGCTGACATTTTATATCAATCCAAGTTAAAAGGAATGCGAATATTTTAGCACTTTGCATCAATCCAAACACAGGAATCCAGGGACATTTCAGCCTTTTACATCAATTCAAACGACCCTTAAAACATAATAATTCATAAATTACTCACCAAGTTAGGCTCCTCACAAGGATTACATGAACTAATGTTGATCTCAAACTGTGATCCCTCTGTGCAAGTGTTTGCCAAATTGAGATTATGGTTCTGAAAATCCCTAGATAGCAAAATCATCTGTTGTCTTGGAGATTCAGAAGGGTTCAGCTCAACGTGGCCTCCCTCGGCAGGGCCATAGTCTCTCATACACGTAGTTGGATCAAACACGGTGACCGTGAAAACCATTTCACCTTCATATCTGAACACCAAGAAGCACCCAACACTCAACCCATGGGCTTCAGAAAACTTTTGCCAACCTTCTGCGAAGTAGAAGAAATTGGCAGCCCTGTGGACTCCCACGGACCATGATCTGCCAAGAGGACTCACAACAGTAGCCGCCTCCTGCATCTCTCCAGCAATGTACTTGTTAAATGCCCGTGGAATAGTCTGCAAATTAACGCGTGTTGGCAACACACACGATCAATGCAGGCAAAGCAGAAAAAACTTCTCAGAATCTCAAATCACTCAAGTGACATTGACATGCTCATCCATGTTAGCTCTGCAGATGAGTTCAAATGTGAAGACAGCAACAGCAAGCATTGTTTCAAAAGAAGAAGAACCATGAACACCAATGGCATGTATACAGAGCATACCATCGTATGTGAGAAACCTGGCAACAGGATCTTGAAGAACTGCGGCCTTGGCGGAGGGCCGTCCTCTTCTTGTGTTC
This sequence comes from Amorphophallus konjac, assembly GCA_022559845.1. Taxonomy (NCBI): domain Eukaryota; kingdom Viridiplantae; phylum Streptophyta; class Magnoliopsida; order Alismatales; family Araceae; genus Amorphophallus; species Amorphophallus konjac. The sequence continues at coordinate 206,601,623 of CM040129.1, forward strand.
CCTTCATTGTTGTCGTCGGCTTCTCCATGGAGTTTGGGTGCCCCAGAGGACAGTGAGAACTGAGAAGATGACAGAGAAAAATGCCGTAGTGTGCGAGGAAAACTGCATCACCCGTACATGTAAAGATCGAATTCGTTCTTGCCCGATTGGGTGACTGGACTGGAAAACCCTCTGCACCTTGGTGCAATGAATGTAGCCAATGATGAGGCGCCGTCTGTGTATTTGTTTACCAGGTGCATTGCACCGTGGCCGAGATTTTTTCGTTCGTAATCCTTTTTTAACCTCCATTCACGTCATCATCTGTCCGGTGGCGTCATGAGTCCACGATGTTGGCGTCATGTTTGGCTGACTATTATTTTATGTGTACTTTTATTCTCCTTCTTTTTCCGGGAAATTCGTAATAAAATAATTATAATTAGGTTGCGTTTGGAGCTTATGTTTGGTGTGGAGATTTTTTCAAGGCTATATAAACAGAGGAAACTAGAGACATTTTTTGAGACTTTGAAATTTAATATTCTTGCCTCTTATCTCTTTTTAAATCTTAAATTTTATATAAAATAAAAAATAACGAGACATTGGAACATTTAAAAATAATTTTAAGAGAGTGAAGATTCTAATAATTGAAATCTTCAAATTTTTCCCCCAACATTTATTCAAAATACAGTCTCATAGTCATTTGGAGCAGATGGTGGCGGTGGGATTTTTTAAAAAATCTCTTCACAGTACTTTCACAGATGTGTCAGAGATTTTTACGAAGGAAAATTATATTTGGGACACCTCCTCACATTCACCTCCCATGATCATGTATATCGTGCCATAAATTTTTCTCATCTCATTTTTTTAAATGTTGAGTTAACATAAGTACGGCATTAAACTGATGGTTAAATGTTAGATGAGTATTAAATACGACATTAATGGATGAATGTGCATCTAAACTCACTTAATTTTTTTTTTAATTTTTTAACTCTTCTCCCCACGTGTCATTCTCTCTCTAATTAGAAAATATGTATAGACGCAGGAATCGAATACGGATGATATATTTGGTTCGACTTAAAATTTTGCAGATCCCCAATAAATCCAACCAAATAAGTTCATAGGATATGAATTTCAATTAATGTAGGTTTAAAAGGATTTTTGATTTTTTTATATTTAATTTTCCCACATGATTTTTTCACTTTAGGAAACATTTTGATTTCACGTGACTTTATCTAAGGACGAATATGGTTGCACATTTGCCTTATTTAAGATTATTATATTCTTTAGAAGTGAAAGGAAGGGACTTCTCCGGCCTCCACCCCCTCCCAAACACAAGAATGAAGTTTGGGAGGAAAATTGTAACTAAACTAGGTTCCTTGATTCTTTTCCTCGGGTTATTGAACTCCCCATCTTTCCAATTTCTTCGGGGCAAGTTTGAAAATCGAGTTGGGTTAAAGTATTAGACCCCCTGAGATCGGATAAGGTACATATGTGTGAGATGGAGGGTGTGGGCCCTCCACATTTCTGTTTTATCGGATGTCATATTCGTCTATCCTAATCGATTAACAAAAATGGCTTTATTGTCTTTCAAGACTGATCACATCTTTTTTTCTTTCTTGTTCTCGTCACAATCTAAATATAGTATTGTTCCACGTACCTCTTAAGAATTGAACACGTGATTAAATAAAATTTTTTCGAGATGAATCGAGCCTGTGACCTCATACTTCTTTTAGTAGGGATCTTCCAACCCACCTTAAATCCTCCACTAGTCAATAAAATCTTAAGATGTTGAGTTGAGATAATTCTATTAATACAAGTACATTATATTATAATTCATTTTCAATACGAGATTATTCTAACACGTCGCTTTCCTTTATTCTTTAGTACACTATTTTGTTCCTCTCTTAAGAAAATCCGAAACAACTCCTAATTATAAACTGTTCCAAGCATGACCCTCACCTGATCTATGTCATGTGTCCTTTCATGCCAATGGCCTTCTTGAACATCCTGAGGGAGAGGAGCAGAAGTCTGCTTATTGTTTCACACATCCACACTTCAGCCAGTGCTCCAATAGACTAACCAAAGGAGGCCCCCTGGTGTAGGTGATGGATGATGCCATTGGCTACCTATCTAGTGAACTGATGCCCTCTGCATCCTCAGAGCTCCAGAACCTGACCAGCCACCATGATCTTTGAAGTAGATGCTTCAAACCTGACCAATGCTTCCATCCCACAGGGACTACTCAACATTTGCAGCAGAGAGGCGGGCCATAATGTGTCAAAGCAGGTAGCAGAAAGCTGGAAAAGGAGTTTTACCGACGGGATCGTAAGAAGTTCTATCTACTTTCTTGTTTTCCTTCTTTCTTTTCTTTCAATGACCCAACAAAAAAAACACGAGATCAAATGAAGTTTCTCATCATCTTTTCTACCCACATGATGGTCTTCGATCTTAAGCTCTTGTCCATGGGTAGCTCTTGAGAAAGCTCACATATGAGACATCTATTTCTTTCCTTAATTTCTGATGTATTATTCTTGGGATATCTGTTCTTGATTTCCATGGATTGTGAGAAGTAATGTTGAAGCTTTTCGTCACAATATTTTAAAGGTAAATTATTCATTAAAAGGTCAAAAAATATAAGGGTGTTGTTAACATGCAAACTCTTCAACGTTTACCGATTCTTATTCTAACGAAGATTTTTTTTGCACACAAATTACTATTACGGATAAATTTGTAGATATATCGTTCTTAAAATGTTATTAGTGTATATATCACCGTTATTTTAAAATTTTTGTGAATATGTCATCGCCGTAATCTCTCGTTACCACCCGTCAACCTAACCATGTTTAGAATTAACTAGATGTGGAAAAAGATGACAATGCCCACAATTATCGCTCTTATGGTCTGAATTATTTACAAAAAATCTAAATAGAATCTTAAAATAAAAATAAACATCTAATAAGGTATATAAACAGATAATTGAGAGTTTAGGGTTAAAACTCAAAGGGGGTCATCTTCTTCCTCTCCGGTGTTTCCCAAACCCTAAAGGCGATAGTGGCAACGCCGTTTAGTAGGGTCGGGCTCTGTCGGGGAGAGGCGACGATGGCCTGGAGATGAGAGGTGGTAGCCCGGAGGGAGGGTAGCGAGCTTAAGGGGGGTGTCTGGCAGGGAGGCAGAGGGCACAGGGTGGGGGTTGCATCGCTGGTGGGCCGCTGGTGGGTGGGCAACGACGACGACTACATGGTGGCGGGGAGGGAGAGGAAGAAGGAAAGGGGTGGTAGGCTCGTGGTGACGACAGGAGGAGAGGAAGAAGAAGATGATGGCAACGAGTCGGCCCCCTTCCCCCCTCCCACGCCTATTTGTCTCGTTTCCCCTCCCCCTATCGCCCCCTTCCTCCTCCGTCCACTATCGGCCTATAGCCCCCTCCCGTCGTCACCCCCTTCCGCCTCCCTTAGTCGTCGGCCCGCAACCCCCCTCCCCTTGTCACCCCCTTCTGCCTCCCGCCGTCGTCGACCTATAACCCCCCTCCCCCTGCCGATCTGTTTGGTCTCCATTCCCCTTCCCCCCCCATCAGTCTGTCGGGCCCCCCCGTCATCGGCGGTGCGAAGGAGAGAGATATATTCATCATTTGACTAGGACTTTCAATGGGTCGGGCTTAGGTCGGCCCGTCCCCAGCCCGACTTATCAATATTAAAGTATGAGCTCAGTTTGGACCCGAGCTATGTCGGGCCGGGTCGGGCCCGATAATATTAAAAAATTATAAAGCCTGACTAAGGCCCGGCCCGGCCCAACAACTTAAATAAAAAATAAAAACTAATAAAAACTAATATATTAATAATATAAAACTTATAATCTCACTAAATTAACTAAAATTTTGATATTAATTACATAATTTGTATGAAAATAGAATTTTAAAATTTATAATTAAGTAAAATAATATAATTTTAACTAAGTAGTTTTTAAAATTTGAAGGAAAGAAAAAAAAGAGAACGGCCAAACCCGCGGGTCGAACTTAAAGATCGAGCCCGGCTTGTGGGCCTAATCGGGCCAGACTTTTAGGCCCGGCTAAGAGCCCACGGGCCAGAAAAGGCCTTGTGGCCTGGCCCAAAATCAGGCTAGGCCCGCGGATCTGTCCGGCCGACCCGAGAGAGAGAGAGAGAGAGAGAGAGAGAGAGAGATTATGTTTTAACATATTTTAATTTTTTTATTAAAATTTGTTAATTAAAAATTAAAAATTAATAAAAAATTAAATAATTTTATTAAATTTCTCTCTCTCTCTCTCTCCACCATTGGAACGTTCTCATTGTGTCGGCATCACGTGAATATTACTCTTTAAAATAACGATGATATATATATATATATATTAATGTATTTTTAAAATAACGATGAATATTAATGTTTATTTTGATATATATGTTAATATATGTTTAATAATGATATATATGCCATGTATACTGTAACAATAATTTCTCTGCAAAAACTTATTTAATAAATAAAGTTGACAGAAGTCGGGTCATTGACCTGCCATTGCCCTTTTTCTCTTACAAGTCGGGCTCATTGACCGTGTGGATGCTACTTATGAATACAAGATAGTTTAAGCGAGGAATTCCGAATTCCTCCATCTAGGTCTCCCAGTCTCCCACGCCATGGCCAGATACATTGGAAGGCTTCCACTTCACATAGGTATTGTCATTCTCTCCCTGCTGTATTCTATGCTGCCCCCATAAATTAAACAGAAAGTTCACTCCCCTTTGCTTCCCTTCTGCAAGGATTTCTCTTTTGCTCCCTGCACCAGCAAGCACGACAAATGCAGGAGATCTGGGATCCATCATTCCACCCCGTTGCTGATTTGCTGTTCTTCGCCACTGCTGTGGCTCCTAAATAAAGCTCTGCAGCCTTTGCTTGTTGCACCACCATCAGCTAAGGTTCCAATCCAGCTCCTCCCATTTCTTCACACCCCCCCCCCCCACACTGCCTTCTAGTCCTCTTTCTTATTCCCACAGCTGAAGGTTAAGAAATGGAGCAAAGACACTGAAAGGGGGCATTTCTACTCCCAACTCCCGGAACTGTGCACCCTGCCCACGATCTCTTACGGCGTTGCGCTCCCGCAGAACTTCTCACTTGGTCCCAGTAACCGGCGTGCTGGCTTGTCTTGTTGTTTTGTTCTTGCTTATCTTCTTCTGCAACCTTAAACTTGCTCAATTGGGCACGAAAATGGCGGTAGTTTGATGTGGAAAGCAAGAAAGGAGGCATTTTTAGGCGACCCATCTGCTCGGATATCCTGCGTTTGGCTTCTTCTGAACAAGGGAATCCAAGAAAAATGGCGTCTTCAACCCCAAAATCTGCTAGAATGACCTGGGCTCCGCCCGATATCAACCACAGAGATGGGACAATCCCATCTCACAGGTTCCTCTTCTCTCCCTGGCCTTCTTCCAGCAGTAGAACAAGCCCTACAGTCCTCTTCATCATAGTAATCCTCGCCATCATCTTCTTCATCTCTGGTCTGCTGCACCTCCTGCTCAGGTTCCTCACTAGGCAGGGCCCCCCGTCCTCCCCAGCACGCAGCACCCTCTATGTAAGGGAGATCCCGGGCTCCTATGCCCTCCAGAGGCAGCTCCAGCAGCTCTTCCACCTCCACGACTTCGGCCTCGACCAGGCCTCCATCGACGCCCTCCCCGTCTTCCTCTACAAGGAGGTCGTCGGCCCCAAGGAGCCCTTCGACTGCGCCGTCTGCCTCTGCGAGTTCGCGGAGGAAGACAAGCTCAGGCTGCTCCCCGCTTGTAGCCACGCCTTCCACATCAACTGCATCGACACATGGCTCCTCTCGAACTCCACTTGCCCGCTGTGCAGGGAGACCATCTTCGTTCCCGGGCAAGCCATCGACAACCCGGTGTTCGACTCCGAAGGCTGGGTGGACGAGGAAGGGATGCCGGCGGCGGAACGCGAAGTTGGGCACCCCTTGCCTGCATCGAAGACTCTGGAAATGGAGGAGGGGACGGCAATTGAGAAGAGGGTGTTCTCAGTGAGGCTTGGCAAATTTAGAAGCTTGAACTGTGGAGGTGATGCAGATGGTGCTGGGGGTAATGGTGTTACCCTTGCAAATAGTGTCAGAAGAGAGGAGGGGGAAAGCAGCAGCAGCAGCAGCAGCAGCAGTAGCGGTAGGGATGCCAGAAGGTGCTACTCCATGGGATCCTACCAGTACGTGGTGGGGGACTCCAATCTCCAGGTGGCATGGAGCAGCAGCAAGAATGGCGATGGGGGAGAAGGTGGGGGCAGAAGGAGGAGTGTGGCAGCTGAGGGTAGTGCAGACGGGAAGAGGTTGTGGGCTGGGAGCAAAGGTGAGAGCTTGTCTGTGTCAAAGATATGGCAGTGGTCTGGTAAGAAGGGGAACTTCTCTTCCTCTGCAGACACTGCTTCTGTGGATGGAGGCTTGCCATGGATTCAGAGGACTGGGAGGGATACATGATATTATGTTTCTTTTCCCCCCCACTTTTTGTATGCTAACATGTTATTTGATTGTTCAAATCATTATATAATGAAAATTTTCACTTGTTTCTTCTATCTCCCCCTCCCACAGATTCTCATTCCCCTATACTCTAAGTTCTTGTGAAATTGTGTCTGAAACAAATGAATATGAAATGAGCTGAATTGGGGCAAAGGCAAACTGTTACCTGTGCACATATGTTCTGTTTCTGTGCAATTTCGATGTTATTTCTCGCTGTAGAAGGTATCTTTTTGTTGAGTCCCATGTCGATAGTATGTGGATGAAGTAAGAGTTCATGGGAAAATGGGCCTTGGTTGAGTTGAATGCTCTAATATTGTAATAAAACTCATATCCAATGTGATGTTCTTATCTGCATAGCCCTATCTGTTGTGTTTTCACGTGTCAGGTCCTCTATGATTCGTATTTGAACAATAGAAGGGGGTGTTAAATCTCATAGTAGTTCTGTACAGATGAAATATGAGTTTATAAGTAGATCAGCTGGCTTTGAGTTAGATGTGTTAATGTATTCTCAAATGATCCTTTCTTTTCTCCCAAGTTTCATGTCTGATGGAAGAAGGGATCTTCCAAATCCAGTAGGAGAAGACTCGCAAAGGGATTCCGGATGCATTTGGTGGGAAGGGACGTGATAACATCATTCTACCCCAATTTCTAACTACTCCACCCGGCTCCCCATCTCATGGACTGTAGAGTGGATCGTCCCGTCTGTTAGGAACTGCAGGACAGTCCTTTCTGTGCTTCCCCTTCGACAGGATGGTCTTTTCCATTTGTTTGACATCGTTTTGATCTGTGATGATGAAGATGTTGGTATTGGTGGTACCCAAAAGATCCAAAACGTTGATGTCATATGATGTCTAGATGCTATCATCTATCCCTCTGTCCTGTGAACAATGTGTAGGCTCGTGCCCTCCCTCTCGTTGGAGCATATGTAAGGGTGTAAAGACTGTAAAGCCTCTTTCCTCTCCATTTCTCTGACCAGGTTCTCTGTTTTACTAGCTGGTCACAGTGTTCTCATGTTCGCCATGTGACAAAAAGGGCCATCACAGGCCATTCAACGAGCAGATCGGATTGCTTTTGTCCTGTCTTGAATGAAGAGCAAAACTTTGTTCTTGTGTCTTGATGAAGATTGCACTGTGTGTAAAAGATGAGACAAGCTGACAAAGTGACAAGGTCTGCTGAACAGCTCCCCGGCTGGCACTGCAAAGGTGATGAAGACTGATGGAATCGATGCAGACCCATGTAGCAGCACATCATCTGCCTCCCTTTTGGAAGTACCCTCCATGGCTCTTTTCGGCCCCTCTTTGGTTAACTCAAAGTTAACCCAGGGCTAATCATTTTTGTGCTTTGAGAGGAGATTTACACTAAACGGGTTAAGTGGAGGGCTAATCTAAAGTTAACCCAGGATTTCACAATACACCTCCTGAGGTGGGTTAGAGCTGTGCTTTCATCGGGGATTTACACTAAACGGGTTAAGTGGAGGGTTAATCTAAAGTTAACCCAGGGTTTTACACTAAACGGGTTAAGTGGAGGGTTAATCTAAAGTTAACCCAGGGTTTCATAATACACCTCCTGAGGTGGGTTAGAGCTAACTCAATACACCTCCTGAGGTGGGTTAGAGCTGTGCTTCATCGGGGATTTACACTAAACGGGTTAAGTGGAAGGTTAATCTAAAGTTAACCCAGGGTTTCATAATACACCTCCTGAGGTGGGTTAGAGCTAACTCAATTATTAATGATCTGTGTGTGTGTGTGTGTGTGTGTGTGAGAGAGAGAGAGAGAGAGAGAGAGATTGCTGAGATTCCAAAGTCCTGACTAGGCTATCAAACTTGATTAATCCAAACAATTCCTTTCCTAGAGTTGCAACTCGCAAGGCATATTCCAACTCTGATATGATGATATAAATTAACACAGCTTTTGTACTATATTGGTTGAGGCATCTGCGGGGAACTGACCACATGTATGCTTATTATTTTTTAGACAACTTCACGTTCAGATTCTGAAATGATTCATTGATAGAAGGAAAATCTTAAAAGGCTCTTTTCCATCTTGTTTAAGTCGGTAACTTCGAGTGAATGTGAACACTTTGTCTTAATTAATAAACATTTTAAATCAGCCGAGCTTTCTTGCTGTCTTGAGAGAGTTTACATTCACAATAGTTAAACCACTGGTGACCCTTGGAAAGGACAAAGGCCATGACAATGGTCTAAAGACCAGCCAGATTTTACCCCGAGGCAAAGGTCAGTCATTCTTCCCTCTTGTTTGCTGTGCAATGAGTAAGTGAGGAGAAAGTCGAATAGGAAAATCCGGGTTAATTTAAACCCAAGTAGGATACCCATGTTTTTTTAGGTTGAATAATGTTTGGGGTTATCCTATCCCAGGTGGACTAATATATTCTAGATTTTTGTTAGAATGAATTATTCCATAAAATTCTGGGTTAGTGTCGTGATATCCTATCTGCACTTGTCAAATCGTTCTTTTGCTTATTCTCCTGAGTAAATTCTTTTATTCCATCCTTATCAAAGAGCCCCTAAGCCCCACTATAATGGGAGGTTATCCCCTATTTATCTCGAGGATAACTCTCAATTTATCTCTTTTTTAATTTGATAGGTCAAAAAAATTAATCGGGTCAGATTAAGAGATAACTCTCATTTAATTCAGCCAGATTATTCTACCCCAGAAGGTGAGACATAGATAACCCTCATTTGTTATCTATTAAAGTAAACGAGACTAAACTCCGAGACAAACTAATGTAGTAGGGATAACTCTCATTTTGTCGATCCCTCGGCCAAAGAGGGGCAACGAGATTAATCAGTCTTGGGTTTCAAAGTATTATCCGGCGATCACACCCAACAAACATAATATCCAGTTGAAAGACAAAATCTCCCCAAAATTGATAGATGACAGAATAATTTGTACCAACCTCAAATGTTCTCGTCCACATTTATCTTCTTCTCGAGCCTCTTTGTTTGGAGGATAGGTCAAGGGGAATAACTTAACCAAAGGTTGAGTATTCCAAAAAGTAGACCATTTTGTTTTGATTGAGAAATAAGAATTGCCTTGAGAATTGGGAAAAAGTTAAACCTGTCCTTGTTCTAGCTTTTTGGTGGAACAAGTAATCCTGACATAAACCAGAATACCAGTCTATCCCATGGAATACCCTGTATGAGCAATCAAATAGATTAGGTTAACTTTTAATGATTTATCCTAGTTTATCCAACCTTATCCCCCAAACAAAGAGGGCCCTCGAGAAAGCGCTTCCCCAATTTACAGGTTATGCCGTGACATCGATGGGAATGTCATCAATTCCATCCGTATTGTTCTCCTAGGCCCTCTTTGTTTGGGAGATAAGGTTGGATAAACCAGGATAAATCATTAAAAGTTAACTTAATCTATTTGATTACTCATACATGATATTCCATGGGATAGGCTGTTATTCTGGTTTATCTCAAGATTACTTGTTCCACCAAAAAACTAGAACAAGGACAGGTTTAACTTTTTCCCAATTCTCAAGACAATTCTTATTTTCCAATCAAAGCAAAATGATCTACTTTTTAAAATACTCAACCTTTGGTTAAGTTATTCTCTTTAACCTACCCTCCAAACAAAGAGGGCCCTAGGTCATGATATGATTTCAACTTTAACTTGTTCATGGATCCGAGATGCCCGCAACCAGTTGGGGGGGCGGCGGGGGGCGGCGGCGGCTGCCTTTTGGATTGTGGAGTCAACATGATATTTAAACGGGAAGTTGGAATCTTCTTGTATTATATTATTAGATGGGATTTTTACATATATACTCCCGTAAATTTTAATTTTGTCAAATATATCTTTCGTCGGAGCATATTATCATGAATATCCTCAAAATATGAATAATATCACCGTGATTTGACAAATCGAGACGGGACGTCCGATTCGTGGGATGCAATCGGGATGTTTCATATATTTAATATTTTATTTTAAATATGAAATAGTTTGTAGATAATATGGTTTAGTGTCTTCATCGATTTGGGTTCGAAACTCAGCGGTTGCAGTTGAAATTAAAAAAATTCAAAGTCTCAAAGGTATTCGCAAGATTCAAACATAAGATGTCTTAAACAGAGCGCACAAACCGCTTAATCAACTAAGCTACAAATTTTGATGAATAAGTTTACATATATTATATATATATAGAGTCCTTTTCATATCGGGACGGAGCGGGACAGAGCGGGACGGTACCATCCCGTCCCGTCCCGACATAAAATCGGGACGGCCGAGACGGTCGACCTGACAAATCTTGAATGTCACGATTATGTCCTCGTCGTAACTCTCGTGTGTTTAACCCGAGATAATTATGAGTTAAAGAGTAAGTTATATATATATATATCCCTGCAAAATTTAATTTTGTCAAATATATTTTAGATCTAACGACCGTAAATGATATATTTCACGAAATATTTTCTTATGTTGACGATAATAAACTAAAAATGTATAACCGTAATATTTCTGTCTAAACTAAAGATACTCATAGTAGTAATCTTAGATAAAAGATATATTTGATAAAATCAAATTTTACGAGAGCATATCCATAAAAATCTCTTATTAGATTACAAGGAATCACACCAAAAGCAACCGCGCCGTACAGATTGGGGCATCCCCTCAGTCTCCTCGAGACCAACGAGACATCTTTTATTCGATGTCTGGAGGCTCCTGCAACTTGACCAATTTGTTCGACCCGGTTCTTCCAAGTTCCTCAGATCTTAAATATAATAATGTGATAAAGCGGGGAACTGAACACTGGGCAAGGTGTTACAGCTCACTATTACACCATCTTTCTGGCGGTTGGAACAGTTTTTTTTCGTTTGTAGTGCACTGAGAAGTGAGAAGTCCTTTCGCATCAACGAATTCTCCGAATGGTAAAAGTTTCGGAGATAAACATGGAATTTGGATGAATGTTTACAGGGTGTTTGAAAATAAATTTTTTTAAAAAATTTATTCTATCTAAAAAACTATGTTACGTCAATTTTTAATTTAAATTTTAAAATTGATAAAAATTGATATTTTTTATTTAATAAAAATATTATAATTTTTAAAATATACGTAGACATGTTTGGCACACAAAGATACACATATTCACGTGGAAAAGGGGGAGGGGGCGCTGGCCACGGGAGCCCCGGCACTGGCTGGCAGCAGGAGGAGATCACAGTGGCACGGTGAGGAAGGGCGCCGCGGCAGTGGCGACAGTAGGTTCGCGGCGGCGAGTGGCTGGTGAGATCCGCAAGCGGTGCGGGTGGAGCGACGGCTAGCAACGGCGGTGGGCGAGGGGCGCAGGGAGGACGGCTGCCGGCTGGGTGAGGCGGCGCGGTGGCCGCGCCGGGACGATGCAGGCGGGAGCGGCGGAGGCCCACTCGCGGACGACGACGACAGTGCGAGAGACGGACGCTAGGGCCTGCCGGTGCGTGAGGGAAGGCGGCGGCCCGCCTGCGACGACGCCACGAACACGCGCCACCGAGGTGGTGTCCACGCCATTGGCAGCCGGGTGGTCCACGCTGACAGGGTACCCGAGGGAGGGAACAGTGGGGGGAGGGGAGGGGGAGGGGGTCGCGCATGAGAGGGAGGGGGAGTACCGAGACGTCGTGGATAATTTTTAAAAAAAATTATTCAAATTTTTTTTTTGAGAAAAATTTACACATAATAAGATTCCTCTCTAAAAAATAGGATAAGTCTTACCAAACATGTTTAAGTATCATCATCTTCCTTAATTTTAATTTTGAAAGAAAAAAGAGAGAAAAAATATAACCAAACACCTTATTAGGATTCACCAAGGTTGATACTCTCCGGTCATATCTAAAGCTGTGTTTAGAAATAATGTTAGGTGGGAATTTTTTCAAAATCAACAGAGAGAGAAAACTGTCTATGAGATGACTCTTGAAAATTTTTAATTCTCATCTTGTTTTTCTCCTTATTTTTTTAAAACCTATGCATCCATGTAAAGTAAAAGTTAATGAGACGTCGAGACATTTGAAAGGAATTTAAGGAGGTGAGAATTTCAATCGTTGAAATCTCAAAATCTCTCCGCAATATCCTTTCCAAACGGCCCCTGAAGATAGCAGTCATTGGATTTCAATCCGATGGTTATTTCCCAACCGTTTCTGCCTTGGCGTGCTGCGTTTCCAAGCGGTCCGATCGTCGCAATCGGATGGCTCACGTCAACCACTCTCTTCCATGAATTTTTGCCTGCCGAAAGCAGCTGCAACTATGGGAGAGAATTTTTTCCCCCTTTTCTTTTGACCTTTCAGATTAAAATAGGAGCCATTGACACGTGGCAAAGCTGCCTCCTGCCTGGCCGCCATTCCATTATCTCCGCGAGCTCCCCGTCTCTCAAGGGAATACCTACGCCTTGTACGAAATTGGCTCCGATTGATGGGAAGAATCATATCTTTAAATTCTAGATCGTGAATATTCCAAAGAGACTATTTGATAACGGGGTGAGACGACTTATTCGTGCCCAGATCATCCCACCCCGGTTAGGAGGGATGAGAGCGAGAAAAAACTGTAGATCATAATTTTCTCTCACATTTATTTGTTATTCCACCTCTGCTGTTCGAAAACAAAGAGGCCCCAAGATGAAAGGGAGACGATTAGGAACCCCCACATTGATGACCTAATCCCCTACCCTTCCACCGGTGAATTCACGAGAAAAAGAGAATGGGGAACGGGTGGGTGGTGTCTTTGACACCACACAGTTAACACGATTCCTTATATAGGTTCTATGCCTTCCCTGTTTCTCAAAGTCTGAAGGTCCAGCACAAACAATCATACATACCGCTCATACGTGTAAGGCCTCCATTAACTTACTTACCCTTTTGGAGCCTCATAGAAATTATTCAAGTTCATTGCCATAGATATATATATGCCAAAAAAAAAGAACATTTACATGGGACATCGTGCGAAGCAGGATTATTTGTTGAAACATGCACAGGCATCCAAATCACACTACCAAACAACCGATGAGTCCTCCAAAGGATTGGACTGACTGATGCCTTTGTCAAGAGACTTGTCAAATTGCCACAAGAACAGAAAAAAAAAATATTTCATTGAATGATTAATGGAGCCGATCGCCAAGAGAATTCCTGGGCTCTTACAACAAGTGAGATGGAAAAGGAAAATTCACCTCCAAAGAAACAATTCCAAGTTTTTAGTGGAATGCAGCTACTTCGTCCTTGAAGTGCAGGAGGAGTGCGTCCAAGCTCATTACTTTGTAGTCCACCCCATCTCTGACCCGTACACTTACCTGCAAACATATAAACATAAAACTGGGTCACAAGGTACTGCCAAGGATCATGCTGAGGCTAAACTATTGTTAACCTCATGCACATTAAGATAAGATCACCCATTCCACCAGGCTAGCTTTGTAGCTATCTAGGTATATTGATGTTTTCTGGCTATATGTTTCTGATGTCAATCACATGTGAAAGCGACCCAGTAGAGGTTACAAACTACGGAACAGGCCTGTCAAAAGTCCAGTAACATCCAACTTCTTTTCTCTTGAAAGTGGATTGTACCACAAATTTAATTAAACAGAAACGGGGAATTTACAAGTATTGTAAGAGTAAGCTTTGAAAAAGTCCACTGAGGTCCAACTGGTTGGTGGAGAGAACACCTCACTGGTTTTGTAGTTTAGCTCATGTAATTACAGAGCAATAGTGGAAATTCCCCATTGCTCAGCAAAAATTCAGATGAAGAAAAAGGAAGGCAATGCCATCTGGAGCCACTGGTCTTGACAAATTATATCTTCGCTAACTTATCTAAGTTATCCCTACTGTAAAGAAGAGAGTGCATTAATAAATTTTGTTATGAAGTTTATGCACTGAAAACAAGCATCAGGGAGGAGATGAGGACCATGCTATGGCAATAGTTTTGCGGAGTATACTTCTGTCAATGTGTGTACCAATAAGGAAAGACTATTGTTCACGTGTCAGTTAACAACAAAGTACATAAGATACGAATCAAAAGGTGATATCTTAGAGGCTAAATATTTTTATCAACAACGGGTACCTGTCCAGAGTTTGCTTCCTTCTCCCCAACAACCAAAATGTAATTGTATTGTGCCAATTGAGCCTCGCGGACCTGCAAATATCCCAATGATTCTCAGGACAAAAGGTGCATTGATGTCAAGATAAAAAAGAAACAGATGTTGTGCGTGATTTTTCATATTATTTATCAGCTATTAGCATGATACTAAGTCATGAGCATATTATTGCCACAATAAATTTTGGTATAACCTGGAACAGCCAATGGTTTTACCTTCTTTTCAAGCTTTCTATCTGTTATATCGGCATCCACATAGTATCCAGCTTGATGAATCTGATCACGAACCTATAGAAATAGATTGCAAAAATAAAATCAGGTGCACTTGCCCTAACAAATGTTGTACACATGAGCTGTATCATTATGTTTTGCATTGGTAAAAAAATACATGGAAGTATTATCGCCTGAAACATCATCCTTCTTCCCCTCCAACAAAACAACAAGAGACAGCATGATATATAAAACTCAAAAGAAAATACAAAAACAGACCCTGGCAAAACAATTACACAATGATCAAAGTATCTCACACCACACATTATTATCCCATCCCAGTTTTTGATGTTGCACAGCACCCCTGGTTCTCCTATTCAACTACCCATGGTTTGCACTTTGCACCGGCCTTGTAAAAGCTTTCACCGCTCTTTCAAGTCTGTCATAGTATAATACAACTTCAAATATTCTGCAGTTTCTTTCATCCAAACGGTAAAGCAGGTATATTCAGTTCCACCAGCCTCTCTCGACCTTTCAAAGACACATGCTATCACCCAGACAAAGGTCCAAGAAGACTCTAGGATTTTCACCATTTGATGTGTAGATGTCTGGCAGTCATTTTCCAAATTTCTATAATTCAACATCTTGCCAAATGTCTAATCACCATATAATTTAACAAAATCCATTTAGACAATTACAAAAACATAGCACATTACAAAAAAGTAATGCAGGATGTTCAATCATATTGAAATTCGAAATAAATGCAACAAAAATTGAATTGAATGTGACAAGGAAAACAAGTGTTTATAAGTTTTTTTATGTACCATGAAAGTAATCTTGAACAAAACACAATGATTCAGCAGACAAAATAAAGAATTCACGAGACAGAGATTCCTCCAAGATAAAGAGACATCCAACCAATCATCAGTAAGGAAGTACATTCAAAAACAAAAAAGGAAACAAGAGAAGCAACAAATAAAGATTGAATGAGAAAAATGTACCACAAAACTAGCATATAGGCACCATATCCACAACTTAATAACAAGCTAGGCTAAAATAACATCAATAATATCACATGGGTAGACGTGCATATGCAATAGGCCTTTAAAGCTTCAATAGCCTGGCTCATATTTATCAGTGATCTTCTGAACCAAAATCATACTAACTCAAATGAGCAATGTGGTATAGTTACCTGTAGTGCATATGGTTGTAATTTCTCCGTCACAGGACAAACAATGGCTTGACGAGGACTAAGCCAGAAAGGCCACTTGCCTTTGTAATGTTCTAAAAGTATTGCTAACATGCGTTCAACAGACCCTAAGATGGCTCTGTGAATCATAACAGGTCGCTCTCTTTTAGCTTCATCTTCCCCCGAGTAAGTCAAATCAAAGCAACGAGGAAGTTGAAAATCCAACTGCAATGATTAGTACTAATGTTATCATATGAAGAAATCTAGGCTAACATGTTACTGGAGGTTGATGTACTAGTAACAACCTGGAGAGTAGCACATTGAAACTTTCTCTTTAAAGCATCAAAAACACTAATATCTATCTTTGGGCCATAAAATGCACCATCTCCTTCATTGATCTGTGCTCAACAAATCAGAAAGCAAGATGAGAAATGATTCACCAGTATTGATAATTACAGTGTGACAAAAGCAAACAGATTAGCTTTGAAATAACCAGGATATCCAGCAAGCAAGGAAATACAATCAAGTCATCATGTTGACAAGAACACTATGCTGATACACTATATATATATATATATCCTTAGTTGTATTGACAACACCTTTTTGATTAAATGTAATCATATTTCTCCAATAACCAATCTCAAATTATAATGTGATAATGCATATGATGCAAAATTATGGGGAAAAAGACCACCAGAAAACAACAAACAATTGGACACAAACCAAAAGGTAATTATAGCAAATTCTATACAAAAAATAAAAAGAGGAATGAGATTAGATGAAGAGAACTTATGACTACCTGCCATGGCTTCCCAAATTCATTCAGTGCTTCTGTAAGATCAGCCTCCGCCTTTTGCCAAGTATCTCTCTCTCCCAAATATTTCTCTGGCCGCTGAAAACCATATCCTAACTCATATTATACAACTCAAGCACGTTCAACAGTATCATAGCATCATAACTAAACATGAAGTGAATGTTTGATCACAAGCCATAAAATAATATGCATACAAACAGTTGGAAAACAACCCCAAACAATGTGAAACAAGAGTTCAAACGCCAAAATGACTGACACGCAACTATTCCCAGACTGATACCAATAATGAGATCTTCAAGCTTTTCATTGTGGATCCATACATATCCACAATACGTAAAAATACATCTAATGTTTTAACAGTATCATATGCTAATTCATATTACGACTTTTGAATAATATGTACATAATTTTCTGTATCTCCTGAGCATTCCTATGCCCACTGAAAATCATAAGCTACTTCACAATATACAACCTTGAACTCGCATTGAGGTCACATTGGGTTGTCAACTAGTCCCTATTCTCACAAAATAATTTTGAACAACAAGATAATGCTTGTGATTGATGAAATGTTTTATTCGCATTATATGACGTCTTAAAAATACCCAAAGCACATTAAAGAAGTTTACGTTCCTATATGTTCAAATGGCTAACAGTGACATGGGATAACACATTCACAACGAATCTAAAAGATCACAGGAATATCAAAGGCACAAGATAATAAAAATAAACTGCAAATAGAAATAAGAAATAAAATACTACGTCAGGTACAATAAAATTCGAGCAACGTGCATGAATGCCCATCATCGTAGTAAAGAGAATATCAAATTCAGCATGTATGTTGCTAAAGTAAACCCATAGTCCTATCCACTTCCAAAAAAAAAAGTAAACCCATAGTCTAAATCACAAACGAATAACCAGAAAATGTATGACAGCAGTATCAAACAAGGCATCATTGACATTTGTATGCATGCAAAAAAAGATAATTGTATAAATAATAGAGCTCAACAAGTACCGTTGATAATTCCAGCTCAAACGTGAATCCAAATACACCATAGGCATAACTTATGAACTCCAATACATTCCGAACTTCATCCTTTATCTGCAAGTATATGGCAAAAGGAACAGGTTGAAAAAAAATAGTAAGAATATACATGAAACAATATGTTTATCCTAGCATATTCAGAGAAAATAACTCTAGATATTTTGGCAACATATTCACAAAGGTAAGAAAGGAGGGATAACCACATATCCTAAGGGTGTCTCTCTCTATTGATTTTCTTCTCTCTTTTTTTGGCTTGATGGTCAATCCCCTCCCTCTGCACATAATGAATATCACTTTCACTCTCACTTTTTTTAAAAGTGGCTGGTACCACTAAACTGTATTAAAATAAAAAGAGGGATGGACAAGTATAGTCAAGGATTTTCCAACGTATACCTTTACAAAAAAAATGCACATCAAGTTGATGTGGCACCCACTAACCCCCAATAACTGTAATTATGTAAGAAAACAACACGATTTGCCCTTTCTAGGTTTGCTAGTGCACAAGTACTTGGACTCTCTTTATGTGACTCTTCTCTTGTTTAATTGTCACAAAAAATAGTCAGAATATCATTATTCATTATAGAGTATAGACTTCCAAAATCATAGCTTTATCTATTGGTTTTCACTTTCCCAAGTTCAAATGGTAAATGATAATATTAGAATGAAAAGATCTCATTGAAAAAAAATGCCGATCATGGGCCTTTAAGCAATAATGCTAAGATCTCAAATGACTACACAGAGTGGACAATATCTCGTTAGACCAGTTTATATAGCAGTATCTTTTCTTTTAAGAAAAGAGCAAGCACAAGAGGTTGAGAACGACCTAGAGGCAATAGAAGGATCCTCTTCTTTCCCTACAGCAAGTTCCATGCCATCTTGTGAGCCAATTGCATAAATAATCATGCAAGAAAGTCTCAAAGCTCGTGTCGTTTCTGCACTCTCTTGCAAGTAAAAAAGAAAAGTTCCCAATATCTAAGGCCTGTAGCATCTTTATTAAGCCATATCTTTCTATGCAGTATGCCATTGAAGCTTGTCAGGAAGCCTCCGATCCCAACTATTCTGTCAGGCCAGAGGATCATAGGTGGACAGAATGTTGAAGAAAAACCCAATGATAGTCAAGGATGGATTAAATAATTAGAATAGTCAACATCACTTTATGTTCAAATGGTCACCAAAATTGGCATCATGACCCAAGGTAAATGCATTGAGTTCCAAGTGGCCGGATGGATTGTAGTCAGATGTAGTGCTAGAGTCTATAAGTGAGCGCAGGTAGGACCAAAGTGCCCTGTAACCAATAACAGATTTACCTGAGAGACAAGACAGCACTTATTGTACAGACTGATGTCCCAAAGACAGCCAGTCGACTAGAAACCTCACAGTGAACAGTTCTAGATTATTGTTTTTTTAAGTGGATGATACAGTTCTAGATTATTGTTGTAGCTGATGTATCTTTAATTCATTAATTAATATGCCTCCATCAAAGATAAATAATACTAACAGAAAAGTTAAACAGGTTTTATACGCTTACTAGAATAAACAAAATTCGTTCCATCTTTTCAGTGGAACCCTTTGTCATTCCTCTCTCTCAAATAACAAGCATGGATCCCCATTAATCCCAACATTAAGGAAAAGGCAATAGAATCATTATTCTTTTTCTATGTTGTTATCAACCACTTATTTATCATAATTTCTTCATAATCTTGCATTATCATTGTTTGGCAACTTCATAATCTACAGGAACAGATCTCCATAGTCCATAGTAAAACAATGCACACTTACTTGGGATTCCCTGCAAAAGATATGAGCATCATCCTGCAGAGTCACACCCAAGAAGAGGTTAGTGTCAATAAATATTTATGTATCAGAAACTTGTTCAGTAGAAATTAGAAAAAGAACATTATATATAAAACCATCAATAGATGAACAATGTTAACAGCAAATGCATCCCAACGAACATATGATCAGTTTAGAAAATCCTATTTACTGCTCATGTCTAAGTCAGTCGTTGTCTGCCTAATCACCTCAAACAAAGTCCTCTTAGGGCATTCATCTTTTTATTGTGCGCTGTAATTTGGACTCTAGTCCTGTCTAACTGGACCTGATTGACAGGGATTCATCAGATGAATGTTGCATTCGAAATAATCTCAGTATGTGCCACCTTAATTACCAGTAAATTGAAAACCTATGCATATCAATAAGACAGCCAAATAAACACTTATACCAGACTAGTGAAGTGGACCCTCTAAGAAAATACTGAACCAAAGGAAAGAAGAAGAAATAAATAGCTACCTGCTGAAATCTTCTGACACGTGTTAAACCAGTGAGGGCACCACTGAGCTCATTCCGATGTAGAACTCCAAAATCAGCAACACGAAGAGGCAATTCTGCAGGGCCATTGTCAGACAGAAAATGGGATGTCACAGCAAATCCAAAATAGAGAAAGTAAACTTATGCAGTAAAAAGGGAAATAGAAAGCCCCACCATTTCAAACCATAAAACAACCAGCACATAGATGACTAGTAAAGCTGGTGTTATGGCAGAGGTAGCTCCTGAGCAGAGGCCCAGAAACCTTGTTTCTTTCACCTTTGATACCTACATTTCATGAACCAGAGTGGGTAATCTATCGTTTTTCTGAGAGTTCTAATGGCCAGTGGGTAGAATTGGCTACATCCTTCACATTGGCCCACTGCAATGGTTGGATTTGGTGGCCAAACAAGCATAGAATGCAGGATCAGGTGATCCAGATCAGTATCAACTAATCCAAGTCAGAATCAGAGGGACAATTTGATTTACGTTTCCAAAACTGACTCTCTCTCTCTCTCTCTCTCTCTATATATATATATATATATATATATTCATTAAAAAAGTCTTAAATCAGGGAGGAATCAGCCTAAACTTGTCCAAATCAGATGTGGATCAGGCAAGTCCCTTACACATAGACTGATCCTGGTCAATTTGACGAGGACTGTTTCAGATCCGGCCCAGTTCCTGTTCAACAAAGGGTGCAACTGCTGCAGGCCACTCTTCTTCTTTCCCTTTCCTTTCTGGAAGGTGGGGGTGGGATTGTGTGAATAGGATTAGGACTCGCGAGTTAAGGGTAGAGAGTTTATAGAAACAACCTTATACATATTCATATTTATGCACTTTTTTTACTTCTTTAATCAGATCAGATCACTTCCATTGGATCGGTAGTCCAGATCACGACTGGGGCCAACCAGCTTAGGAATACCTCACAAGCAGGTTATGTCCCAACAATCTAGATGGTAACTTACAACTGATAGAGACATGGGTTACATTCTCTCAGGTCTTCAAATAAGCAATAATGTAGATGTGAGGGGGGAAGGTTCTAAACATCAATCCACAAAAGTCTATAAACTGAAGCATTCCCCCCCACCCCCCAAAAAAGCAGCACCACAAGGTCAATGAAGAGCCAAATAACTAACAAAAAGTATTAAACGTAAAGCGAGGAACAAAATTTAGTTAATGCATTGCCTGAGGATCCCTCTGGGTGCTGTGTTTTTTTCATCTCCTGCCTTTGCAGTTAGTAACAAATTGACTTCAAACCTAGATTGGGACTTCATAGGAGTGTTGAATACCTCAATTTGGAAAAATCCAGTTGAAAAGGAAAGTTCCATAGGATGTTTCTCTTGCTGTAAAGTTGAAGGGTGTGGGTGCTTGAGCAAATCAGTAGTATAATTTGGAGGAATGCAGGACAGTCTTTCATGAAGTTAGCATATTTATTTCAGATCCAAGTATGGCTGTTGTCTGACATGCTTGTGCAAAATAATAAAATATTCAATATACAGTTTAGTTATGTAACACACCATGTGGACCGGGCCAACCAGCAAATTTATAAAAGAGTAACAGATAAACAGCATTCCACATGGTAGAGAAAAGGAGACCATGAAGCAATTCTTATGCTTTGGCCTGTATCGAGCAATATATTCAATCAGAGATTTCTGCATTATCGAGTCCTAACTTAAATCCAAACTTGACTGCAGAGTTCATGGTTTGATTGGATGACATAATGGAACTTGAGAGGGGAGGCAGGATAGCTGACAATGAAAACACGAAACATTGAATCTTCCAAGGTAAATTCAGGTACTTTAGATAACAAATGAGGTGTATTTTCCATTAGTGATTTTGTCAGGTAATAGGCCAAAGGACATCCATCTAGACCATATGGGTTCCTCCCTTTGGAGATAATGAGGAGGTAATACTTCTAATGGGCCCATCTCAGTTTAGTGCTCATTTTGTGTGGGTTTCATTGATTAATCGCTCTTTTCCCCCATGAATACCAACAGTAAACCCACCTGCCTAGGATCAAGCTCCAGTCAGTAGTACCCAAGCCATGGGCAGGCCAAACGTATCTTGGACAGTGCACAACCCCCCCCCCCGACCCAGCAAAGTCAGTGAGATCGCCCAGTTTAAAATAATTATTTCAACAAAATCAAGCATTATTATTTTTCTTTTGATTTACCCAAAAAACTAACAATCAAGCAGTCCATATCCAGATGGAAGCAACAAAAAAACAAACTATTTCATTCAGATACAAATGGATAAGATAAAATGAAAGAAACAGAAAGCAGGGTGAAAAAATGGTTTTCTCATGCACATTTTTGTGAATCTCCTAAAAACTTGTATGTTTACATTTATAACAAGGCTAATATGCACTTTGGGGATTTAATACTCAAGTTTATCTTCTAGATACCCCTTTCTGTATCAAAAACACCAGCCACAGGAAGCCCACTGCTATACCCTCCCTGTGAACCAGGCTTTGAATGTGGGGCCCACACCCCCCCAAACAACAGAGAAAACCATGGATGACCTTTGCTAATAAGGTAGAGGGCAATTATCCTAGGAAATTTAATTATAAATTATGTAACCTTTCAAGGAGTTTAAGAGTAACACATTTCTGACAAGCGTCATTATCATTTTCTGAAATAGTATTATCAAATTCATGTTATTCTCCTTTTCCAGATGCCTAAAAGGTTTGCACAAGGAATATGATCAGATTGGGTTTGAAAATATTTTCTAACACCCATCACTCAGTACTTGACTCTTACAAGTTGAGAAATTTAGTAAACAGATGAACTATGACCATTATCCATGTCTGAGAGAAAGTAGCATGGACCAATATGGCACATCAGTCCGTAGGTGCACAAAAATGATGCAGTTGCTCTTACAGGAAATTTCATCAAGAAGATACAAGCTAAGAGATAAATACCAAATGCTGTCTTCAGCAATAAATAACAGTTTTACACAATTATTGAATAGCATATCAATAGCATATATGTAAAGTGCAACAACACAATTACAAACAAAAAACAATTTACCTCTATATGATCGAACCCTATGCTGAAACATCAAACAGTGGCCAGGGCAATTCATTGGCTTAAGTCCAAATTCTTGTTTCTCAATCTGCATTCATGAGCAACTTGCTTGATCAATGGAGGATGGACATGATCAACACAGAAGGAGAAAGATGATACTTAGTGGTAGAAAATCAAGTAAAAAAAGAAATCCAAATCCCAATTCTGAGATAATATAAAAGAATATTAATAAGACCATGGTTCTAAAGCCATGGTTGTCAAGGCGTCCAAGGCGACCAAGGCGGTGGCCCACCGCCTTACTGCTTAGGCGACAAGACGAGGCGCCTAGGCGAAGCCTAGTTTATATAGCTAAGTACAATGCAAGAGAACTACTACTATACATTTTCTACATATAAGTTCTATCTTAGTTAATAGAAAATTTGATATTCACAAATCTTCAACATATATCTATATTTTAAAAAGTAAAAATAGAAAAAAAATGACAAATAAAAATAAATTAATAAGGAGAAAACTAATAAGAATTTGTGAATACATGTCAATCAATACACAAATTTTAATCTATAATTTGGTATTCAAATAGTTATTCTCCATATTAAAAGGAAGCATAAATAACACATTTTTTGGTAAATTCACATCAACATAATGTTTTCATAATTTTCCACTTCAGAATTATCAAAAAGAGAAAAAAATAGTACTAGCTTCAAAAAGTGCACCAAGCAAATATGAATCAATATCCTTAAGAGGAGGGAAGAGAAACCAACAGGGAGAAGAATACGAGAGAAAGGGGAAAGAGAAATGAAAATCTTATCTTCTCTTTCTAATCTTGACATATCATTTGCCAATTTTTTTTCTCAAAATTATCGATAAAATTTTACCAAAATACTAAAACCTACTTCAAAATAAGGAGTGGATGTCTACCAAGACAGACTAGACAAGCCCAAGGTGGCCTATGTGCATCAAGGCAGCCAGGTGAGTGCCTTAATGGGCTGCTCGCCTAGGCGCTTGGTCGCCTTGGGCGTCTTGGAGCGACACCTAGGCGACGCCTTGAAAACAATGCCTAAAGCAGAGAAGCACTTGACCACCAGTTCTTAATTGATAGCAGCCATTACATATTGATGCCAAAGCCAACTCTTGGCAACAAGCATCTAGAGAGCGCATTTTTCTAGACAGAACCAAGATTCACCTAACAATAGATTCACTTAAAGTTAGACAAACACTCAAGTTTTTTTTTTTGGAAAGTGGGTGGTACCACTATTATATTAAATGAAAAAAAAGGGATGTACAAGTATTGCCAGAAAATTCCCAAAAAAATCTGTGTACATGTAAATACCACACCAAGATAGTGTGGCCCATAGCCCACTCTAACCCCCGATCAAAACAAAAACGGAAGAATTTGAGAATTCACATTATAAAGGAGCTCCGCCCATTCCCTCACTCTATCACAAATAAACAGAACCACAATGTCCGCCGCTCTAACATCCCTTCTGAATGTCCCGTGGTTTCGCTCCTCCCACAAAGACCAAAGAGTAGCATTAGAATCATCCACC
Organism: Amorphophallus konjac; assembly: GCA_022559845.1. Lineage (NCBI taxonomy): Eukaryota > Viridiplantae > Streptophyta > Magnoliopsida > Alismatales > Araceae > Amorphophallus > Amorphophallus konjac. The sequence goes on from CM040129.1 coordinate 206,626,296, forward strand.
AGACAACTCTATCCCCTCCAAGGATACAACTTCTTCCCCATTTCCCAATCAGGTGATATACCTCTATCTGTTGACTAATATCGCATTATGTCCTCCTAGCAAACTCCCACCACACCCCCTATGAATAAGTGCAGCTTACGAACAAATGGTCCAATGTCTCAACCTCCTCTCCACACATGCGACAAGTCAACGAAATACCCGAAAGAAACGTGAACATCTTATCCCAAATGGGTAGCCTCCCGTGGGAGATCCTCCAAGTAAGAAGCTTTACCTTCAGGGAGCTCCTGCGCCGCCAAACCTAAGGGGCGAGACTGTGGTGTACCCCTCTATCGAAGATAAGGGTGCAAACTGACCTGACCGAGAAAATCCCCTCCCCCCCCCACCTCCATGCCCACACGTCCTCCATGTCTGGTTGAGGAGCAAAATCGATGAGGAAGTGAAGGTGGTCTTGTAGCTGCTCCATCTCCTCAAACCTGAGATCCCTCCTGAAAATCAGTGCCCACGTACCTCTTGAGAGCTGAGAGTCAAAAGTCTAAGAGACCGACCCCAGAGAGTCAGTTGAAACTACAAAAAGGCTCGAGTAAGAAGCCTCCAAGGTGAAGTCGCCACACCATCTATCCTTCCAGAAAAGACACTTGTCACTTTTTCCTAGTTGAACTCGGACTCCGGGTGTGATAATGTCCCTGCAAGTCAAGATATCGGGCCAAATGGAGGAAGATTGATGATGTGATGTTGGTGCCAAGTCCCAATCTCTCCTCCTACTATAATATCTCTGCCTAATAACTTGCGCCCACAGCCCATCCTCTCCCACCCCCAGCTTCCACAACCACTTGCACGAGAGTCAAATTGAAGTCTCAAATATTCTTGATACCAACACCTCCCTCTTCTTTGCTTGCAGTCACCCTACCCCAATTGATGTCATACCAGCCCCTGTTGATGTGCCAAAAAAATCACCCCTGAATAGATTCTACCTTCTTTGCCACTGTCTTCGGAATCCGGAACATGGAAAGGAAGTAAATAGATAGGCTGTCCAAAATTTATCTGTATAAAACCAGCCTTTCCCATAAAAATAGTAATCTAGCCTTTCATCATATCAATCTGGACTCATATCTTTATACAATAGACTGTCAATCTGCACAATGTAAGGCACCTAAGGACAGCGGGTTACCCAAATAGGAGATAGGGCAAAAATCCCATTTGACATCCCAAAATGCAAGCCACCCTCCGAACACTCCTATCCTCCATGTTCACCCCTACTAGCATGCTCTTGTCGAAGTTGATCTCGAGACCACTATCCTCCTCCGACAACTCCAATAAAAACTTGGCCACATATAGTTGGTGCTCATCCTCTGCAAGGAACATAATAATATCATCTGCATACTGCAAGTGTGTGACCGAAGAGCCACCTCTCTTAACCTGGAAGCCCCTGATCAATCATGTGGCCTCTGATCTCAGCCACACCCTACTCAAGATATGAGCAACTTGCACAAAAAGGAGAGGGGACATAGGGTCTCCCTGACGGAGCCCCCTGCCGCTGTGGAAGAGAGAAGCCAACTTCCCATTGACAAGAACAACAAAAGTAGTTGAAGAAATGCAAACACGAACTCAACCTGTCCATCTCTCCCCAAAGCCCGTATTGTCCAGCACATCAAGTAGGCAATGCCAATTGACCTTGTCATATGCCTTCTAAAAATCCAGATTTAGGACCACCCATTTTTTCCTCTACATCTTCATAGCAAACATCACTCATGAGCTACCAAGAAATTTTTCTGGATATGTCTCCCCCTGATAAAGGCTCCTTGGAAGCTAGTGACCATCCCGTACAAAACTCTATCCACTCTCCCTGCCAACAATTTGGTGATGATCTTGTAAGTACCATTCAAAAGACTAATGGGCCTAGAGTCGCAAAAAACCTGAGCTCCTTGTTTTTTAGAGATAAATACTAGGAGGGTTTTATTAAAGCCCCCCAAATGAGCCCTCCCCTCCTAAAACTCTCTCACTACTACCAAAAAGTCCCCTTTAATGATGCCCAAATGCTTCTAAAAGAAGTCCAACGAAAAGCCATCTAGACCTAGAGCTCTGTCCCCTCAAAGAAAAAAGACTGCATGGTGGACCTCCTCCTCTGAGAAGCTCTAAGAGATAGCTTCCCTATCCTCAGGAGAGAGATGAGAGAGGAGGCCATTTGCAATTCTCGGTCCTCTATGAATAATCTGGAGTGGAAGTCCCTCGCATATCTCCTCGTATCCTTATCCCTAGAGAAGGAGTGCTCGCCCACCCTGATGCAAGTGATCGTGTTGACTCTCCTTCTCCCTGAGATAATACGATCTAAGTAAGCAGCGTCCATGTCTCCTTCTTTGATCTATTTGTCCCTCGATCTCTACCTCCAATAGATCTTCTCTCTAGTGAGGATCTCATCAAACCTCGTATCCTTATCCCTAGAGAAGGAGTGCTCGCCCACCCTGATGCAAGTGATGGTGTTGACTCTCCTTCTCCCTGAGATAATACGATCTAAGTAAGCAGCGTCCATGTCTCCTTCTTTGATCCATTTGTCCCTCGATCTCTACCTCCAATAGATCTCCTCTCTAGTGAGGATCTCATCAAACCTCGTATCCTTATCCCTAGAGAAGGAGTGCTCGCCCACCCTGATGCAAGTGATGGTGTTGACTCTCCTTCTCCCTGAGATAATACGATCTAAGTAAGCAGCGTCCATGTCTCCTTTGATCCATTTGTCCCTCGATCTCTACCTCCAATAGATCTCCTCTCTAGTGAGGATCTCATCAAACTCTCCTCTCAAAGTGTCCTTAAGCCTCCTGTCAGTATCATCCATAAGGCATGCCTCCTTCCAACAATATAGGACCTCAATCTGTTGGAGAATTCTATCCTTGACTGCCTTACCCATAAGGGTTTGCTCTGCCCCCCATGTCCTAAGAACCTGAGCGGTCTACCTCAGCTTATTAACCAGAGTAGCCATAGCGGACCTACCCATACGCTGTTCATTCCAAGCTCCCTTCATTGTCTCCATAAAGTCTGCCTCCTTGAACCAAACATTTTTAAGTCTGAAGTTGTTCCTCCTTTCATATGAGCAGCTAGTCGTCAAAAGAAAGGGTTTGTGGTCTGATACTGATCTCGCTGCATGTGAGGACAGTGATCCTCCCAATCAACAGATATCAAGAACATGTCCAGCCTAGAGCATGAGGGATTAGCTTGCAGGTTGGACCATGTAAACTACCCATTTGTCATGTCGGTGTCCACTAAAGTTGCCCCCTCAATGAAATCAGTGAAGTCATCCATCTCCCCTATATAGATATAGTCTCTCGTCTTTTCCCAAATGACAATCACCGCATTGAAGTCCCCACCTGCACACCAAGGCTGGCCAGAGGTGTGGTGATGACAAACCAAATCTTCCCACAAGAGTCGCTTCTACTCCCTACTTTGAGGGCTACACACTCCCGTGAAGTCCCAAGAGAAGCCATTCCTTACATTTCTCATTTCTGAAGTGTAAAGAGATAGCCCACCTACTGACCTGTGTGTCAAACTCCACCTCTTCTACTTCATACTAATTCCAGAGGATCATGATTCCCTCGGACCTGCCCTTCGCAGGAGAAGCCACCCTCTCACATACTCCATCGATCTCCCTCAAGATGGATTCCCTATCACCTTCACACTTGGATTCTTGAATGCACATGATGTCAATATTACACCTCCTAATCAACTCCTTCACAACCGTCTTCTTCTCCGCCCCCCATCCCCCTCACATTCAATGACATGATCCTCGTGATGACAAAGAGGTGTTCCTCTCCTCCCTACCACCATCACACTACGTAGCAGCTAGCAGACAAGGGGGAGAGAGAGAGAATAGTGACGGTTCCCGCAGACACAATAAACCCTTGTTGAGTGGTTTTGGGTAAGTCACAGGTCCTTGCGGGACCCGACTACAACCTGGCGGCCCTTTGCAGATCGAACCTTGAGCCTCTTGCTTATGCTCCGACCTAACCGTGGATTTGAATTTCGAATCCCAACCAAGGCGGGGTCTATACTCGTCTTCCTCCCTTGGCCCTACCGCGGCGCTGCATCTTCCAACCAGCCACTGGGTCACCCAGATCGGCAAGCACATGCCTCCTACATCTGCCACGATGACCGCCGGAACCACCATGGGGTCGATGTTCACCTCTCCCACCGATAGGACCCTGACTGAACCCGACACCAGCGCACCGAATCTTCTAGCGAGCAAGGAGATTCCAAGCTAGTCACACAATACCAGTGGTACTCCGGCCAAGCAGACAGTTAGCCTGCAAGCCATGGGGTCTGGATGCATACCCCAAAGCATTCCCACCTCGCCACCCTCAACAGGATGCCGTTGGGGAGGATGAAACTCGCCTTCACAACTACCTCCGCCTCCATTGCGATGGCGACAACCGCCAGGAGACCTCCCCGCTACATCCTCGAGAACACCCAGCCCTCTGCCAAACCCCCTCCCCCCCCTCCAACATATGTTTAATAGTTTCCTCCGACACCCTACCTTCCACTGGCCTCACCCAAACACATATGTTCAACCATTCGAGCCGGGCTTGCAAGAAACCTGCCGATAGGGAAGCCGCGTCGATACAGCCCCTACCCAACTCCGTCGCACCGCCGCCCACCGGGGCACTCCGAATGGCATCTATGTACGATGGCCAGAATCTCTGCACCCCACCAGCACCGTTCGCCCAACTCCCACCTGCTAGACTCTCGTAGTCCCTACGAAGGTGCCCTGAAGCCCCGCACGAGAAATGCCTCCGTAGAGGTGCCCGATTCCCTTCGGCAGCTCACTCCGAGGCCCCTCCCCATCACATCCCCTTACCCCCAACCCACTCGGAAACCCTAGAGCTTCTCTCTCTAGAGAAGTCTAGAGAGAAAAGGTGAGAGAGAGAATGGCCATCGACAAACACTAAAGATTATTTCACCCGCATGAATAGATATGGTAAAATGTATCAAAAACTAATATATGCCAGAATTGGGTACGATATAAAGTAGAATATGAATGCTAGTGATGAGTTCTTGTTAAGGCATTCTTTCTCGGATGAGTATGCTTTGACTCTTGTAAACCGTGCACAACAATTTCCTAACTGCACATGTGACAACAGCATGCAGATACTAATTCTAAGAATTCTTGACAAATAGGTAAGAGTCTTACTTCAAATGTGAACATGTTTTCCTTGTAGTTTGCAGCATGGCCTGAGGTTTCCCAAAGTTGCATGTTGTACATGTTTGGTGTCACAACCTGCTAAAACAATACGTGAGTGCTACACAATTTTTTCCAACCGCCCAAACCAATACTTATTCATCAGATTACTGGTTGTAAATCCACCTCTTGATAGCCTCTCTCTCTGTACTGAGCTCGGATGAACTCCAGTAACTTATTATAAATCCGAGTCCCATGTGGCAGGAAAAAACAACTTCCAGGGCTGAGGTAAAGTTTGCAAACATATCCAGTGAGGACACAATATGCCATGATTGTGACTAATAGAAAAACAAACTTAAAATATGTCATTACCTGAGGGGGTGGAAAAAGAAGAGCTCCTGATTTATCCCCAATATCCTGTGGTCGTACTTCTTTGCTTCCTCGATCTGATGGAGGTACTCCTGCACAAAGGACAAAAGACCTGAGATTTAATAAATTCTAAAGATGATCCAATTGTAGGACAAAAAAGCAACAACATAAGGGTACATGAACTTTACTCATAATGCTACTAAAAGCATCATTATCAAGGGGAGCAGCTGAAGATAGGTAACACAGAACTGCCTGGTTGTCTAGGGCCTACCAGGCAAACATAGGTATTAGGTGTTAGCTCAGTAAATCTAACAACAGTTGTGTGATGCAGAGCTATGAGGTTTATAACTTATAAGGTCCAGGGCCTCTCCGCCCACTGCCAATTGGTTTTCAATTGGATGTTCTAATATGGTGTCAGAGACAACTGCACCCAACATGACGTTTCTCTGCTTCAGTATCAGCCCCAGTTGTCTTCTGACCCATGTGCCAGACCACTCTCTCTATCTTGCTTTGGCCAACTTGTAAATTGGCCTAGATATGAGGGGGTGTTAGTTCAGCTAATCCCACATTAGTCATGTAAGACTGGTACGAGTTATATCAGCCAACAGTGCCCCACCATATCTGAAACTTAAAATTGAGTAAAGGTTCAACAGTTTGAAGGACCTTTTTTCAAAGGAAAGTTCAATGTACTTATCAAGTATTTGTTCACTATATGAAGTACTTACACAACCTCACACTAACATAAAATGATATTATGTTGATTTGTAATATAGTTTGTGTTCAGAAGAATATCGGCACCAGTGCATACTATATCCAAAAGCAGCTATGATGATCTTCTTAGTCCCCAAGTTTGTGATTTTTACATCCATACCCCTATAAAACATTGTATTTGCATTTACCCCCCTAGTTTTTGCATATTCACACATATATCCCTAATATGCAACATACTGTTGCAGTTATACCCCTCCAATTCGAAGCCGTCAACGCGAGATGAAAATTCGGAGAAATATGCTATGGAAACCGTTTGAGCATATGAAAAACCGAAAATGCCCTTGAGAGAGGGAGAGACAGAGAGAGAGCTAACCCTAATCCTGCGCGACTGCGGCGAGCAGAACCGGTTGGAGTTGAGGTGGAGCAGGCCGATCTCAGGCGGTGGGTGGCCCCCCTCCTTCCATCTCCTTTCATCTCTCTCTCTGCTCCCTTCTTCCTGCAGTGCTCGGAGGCCCCCTCTCCCACCCCTCCTGGCCCGTTCACCCTCAACCCTCCAGGCGGCGAGGACTCCAGTGATTTGTGCAGATCGGGGGGGGGGGGGCCGACGGCGTGCCTATGGGGCAGACTCCGGCGATCTCCCCACCCCCTCCTGGCGGCATAGACTCCGGCAATCTATGAAGATCGGGGGGTGGGGGAGGGCGGACTACGGCGATCTGTGCAGATCTGAGGGTGGAGAACCCCGCGGCGGCGTAGGCGAAGATGACGGCAGGGCTAGCATCATTGCGGGCCTCGAGGTCAGTGAAGATGAAGACCCCAGAGCCGACAATGGTGTCGAAGCTGAGCCAGGCGAACCCCCCCCCCCTCCCTCACTTTGGCAGCCCCTTCTCACCCCGATCACCTCCTCCCTCCATCGCATCCCCCCTGCCAACCCACCCCGGCGACCTCTCTCTCTCTCTCTCTCACCACCACAGCCCCCTCCTCCCCCTACAACCCCTTCGACTGCCGGTTGTCCCCACTGATCCCCACATTGTCAGGGAGAGAGAAAAAGCAGGAGGGAGGTGGGCATAGCGGCGACCCTCTGCTGCTATTGCCAGCACGCGCCATGGATGGAGAGAGACTGAGAGGATGGATGCTAACCTGAGGGCAGGTTAGAAATTGTCACTCTTAACTCATGCAGTTAAAGGAACGATAGTTACAGCGAAGGTATATTCACAACAATACTGAGTAAATGAAGGGTATGCGTGTGAATATGCAAAAAATAGGGGGATAAATGCAAATACGGTGTTTTATATGGGTGTGGATGTACAAATCCCAAAAAGGTAAATAACAACTGCTTGATTCGATCATCCATACTGGTTGTCACTTCTCTCAAGGATGTGGCAGCATGTTCTGAACAAGATCCGGTGTCAGTTGCAGCTTAAGCAGACGGTCCAGCAGCTGTTGTGGAAGTGGCATAGGTATTGGCCACTCAAGGTAGATAGGGGGATCTGGTGGCTCATCCTCCATGCCACCCTTTCGGCTATATGGGGGGAGAGGAACAAAAGGATCTTCAGAAAAGAGGCCACAATTCCAGAGAGTGTTGGGGATTATGTTGGGGAGAGGGTGAGAGAGTGGGCTGTTCATCTTCATAAAACAGACCCTCACAATTCTTCTTTTTTGTCAATGTTGGGGGATAGGGAAGAGGCCCATCTTCTTGGTGTGAGCCCCTCTCTTTTGTACAAGGTGCCATAGGGATGTTTTGAGAGCATATTGTTTATACTTGTGAAACCTGCATTTTCTCATTTTCAATTAATATTTGCAGTGGTACCATCCACTTTCAGAAAGAAAAAAAAACAACAGCTTGATTTGAGTGATGACATGCTAATTACATAGTTCATGTGACAGCAAACAGAGAAGATCTCTAGAGTTTGAAGGTGTTAGGAACTCCCTGAAGATCATAATTCGTTTCAGGGGAAAACCAAAGAAAATGGAACGTACACAAGCAGATAAAAGAGTAAACGGCAGGTAGAAGGATAGAATGCTCAACCACATGGGCTAGAACATTATGTATACCTTAAGACGTTTGGGGTCTGGAAAAGAAATTCCATAAACTCTTTGAAGACTTTCACGGTCTGATTTACCCCGCCAGTAAGATGAAGAAGCCTGCTTGCATAAACAAAGCATTAATAGCATAAGAACAATTTAGATGCTCTTTTTCCTTTTCACGATAAAAGATTCACACCTTCAAGCATTTAAAGGCTTTCGCAAAGGACGTATTTGGAATATGTGGACCACGACAAAGGTCAACAAGAGGTCCGCATCTATAAACAGTGATGGTCTTATCCTCTGGGAGTTCATTAATGATTTCGACCTGCAGGAAGAATGGGATTCCAAGAAACAGAAATCAAATGATGTATAGCTATTACAAAAAAGAATGTACTCACTTCACAGGGCAATGAGGAAAGATTGCAATGACTATTCCATGCACAAGTTCAGATACAGGGCACACTTAAATATTATGAATCAATAGAATTTCTCAGAACATGCACGGAAAGACATTAGAAACATCATGCATTATGAAACTCCAAACAAACATAAGCATCACTTACCTTGAACTTATTTTCAGCAAACATTTCAAGCGCTTGCTCCCGTGAGACTTCAATCCGCTCAAAAGGTTGTTTTGCCTGCATATGTGAGCTAGCATGGGATTTTGAATAGTTCAACAGAATGGCTACATAAATAATGTGTTAAAATGAAGTTAAAGTAAGAGCTCGAAAGACAATTAAAAATGACGATATTATATTTGGCATAACACCAATTGAATCTACAATAGAAAACATGATTTGAAATAACATGGACAGTTTGAATGTAGACTAAAAGTACTGAGAGTCAAAGAGAGAGAATAGCATGCATTCATTCAGAAATATCCAAAAGGAGAGAAGATGCAGAAAAACTAGAATGTAACAGGACAAGAGAGCAGATCTGAAGAAGCTATGTATGCATGTATGTATATTAACTTTGTGAGATGCAATTTTCAATATCAGAAGAGGACCTTTTGTGTACCAGGAAAACTACCGACTCCACAACATGGGTATATTCAAGCACCTTGTTATGTGGCAATTTGCTTTGGCATCCCTTTCAACCTTGAGAGTGCAGAGGGGTTTGGATCAATTGTCTCTTCGTTTGGCACCTTAAAAGGTGTACATGAGACATGAGGATTAGAAACACTTCTAGTTCACTATAATGCTAGGCAAAGTTGATGATCACAATTATCTCCCTCGCAAACTGAAGCTTTGGAGGGAGATCTTGCTTATGAGTGTATATTAAACTAGAGATCTGAATTGGACTGATAAGGATGTGGTGAAAGCATGCAAGGCTCATAGATTCGCCAAATGGTCACACAAGAAACAGGTTATTTGATCCAGAGACTTACGCAACAAGAAACAAGGTCAGAGATCTTCAATGAATTCTTTCTGACCAACAAAATGCATGTACAATATATGTAGTTCTTATCTAAAATTAAGAGCCACACTTATACATAAAAGAAACTTAAGTGTATGATACCGTGACAGCTTTCTGTGCTTGAGCTTGAATTTGGTCAAAGTGCTCCTCGTTCAGCGTTAAATCATCATAATATGCATCATAGTAAAAGCCCTATATGGGACATACAATCAACAAATGAGATCGTATGCAAAAAATCTACTATTGCTCAAAATAAAACTACAAAGTAAACAAGGTAAAAACTTGTTCCAGACTCAGACAATTAGTGCTCCTTTACTCAATTGAAGAAAATAAAATACTGTTACGAGGACTTTTCTTTCTGATTGAGAAATGAAATGACACATAAATTATCTCTAGACAATTAGATTCTGGAGAACAAGCTGAGGAGACAAGAAAACACTAAAACTTGTTAAGCAAATGCATAATTCATATATAATTCATAAAAAAAATTTGAAGAGTATGGTATTACCTCCCCTCTAGTGGTACAAGGCCCTATGCATAGTTTACACCCATACTCCATCTCAAGAGACTGCCACAAGAAAAAATAAAAATATGTCATTAATGCAGGGTTAAAGAAAACAACCATGTAGCAACAGATATGGTATAAGGATGCTCAGCAAACCTGCATGAGCACACATTGTAAAGCATTCAACGGGAAGAAACAAAGCTAGACACTATGAACATAATTCCTATTACTAGGGAATTTTCACAAATGGACATACCTGGCCAAGGATATGAGCACTAGAATGCCAAAAAGTATCTCGCCCTTCATTAGAATCGAATTTGAATATCTTCAGCTCACAGTCATCCTCCAGGGGCCTTGACATGTCCCATAGAGTTCCATTTACCTTCACACTCGAAAAAATTCAAGAGGCAATCAGAGACAATGATTTGTACCACAGAATTAACATATTAAAAAAGCAGGGATTTCACGTTACACACTTCAGAGTCTTTATAAGTATGGATGCCATGAAGGGGACCTTGAGCACTTGTTGTGCAGTGTACCTTCACTTGTCAGCGTGAAGTTCTTTATTCCCAACGATGATGATGCAGTTGAATTCCCCCCTAGTGTGTTGGAATTGCTACTTGCATGGCACAGGACGTGGAGTGATAGGGCGGACGAGGATATGGTGGAGTGTGTTGCATGCAACTATTTGGGCACTTGGAGATCGAGGAATTTCGACGTCTTGCACCACAAGACCTGGTCTTGGGAGGAGCTTGTGTCCTCCATTTCTGATCAGGTTAGGGCTTGGGTAGCCAGGGTGGGAAGTCCGACTCCTAACTGTAACCACTCACCCCTTTGAGTCTAGTCTGCCCTCAACAGGCCACATTAGCTTGGTAAGGCCTTCTTCTGTTGCTTTTGTTGGGGACTGGAATTTTGAAAACGGGGCTTATTTTTGCAGTGCGAGTTGGATGTTTATGGTAGTTGCCTTTTGGGGGTATTAGGGTATGCTTCCTCTTTTGCACTTGCACATCTTCTGCCTTTTGGGGGTATTGGGGTATGCTTCCTCTTTTGCACTTGTATATCTTCTTTTTTCTAATGAAATAGTCATACCATACACTTATAGAAAGAAAGAAAAAAAGCTCACATCTAGGCAGTTCATCTAGCATTGGAGCAAGCATTTGTGACATTACTTTCACTAGGAGGTATTTCCACTAGGGAACCAAATAAAAAGACAGATGCCTGTCTCGGGGATGTGGGTAAAGGAAAGGAGGAAATTCATGAAATGCCCAGACGGGTGTGAATCATATTCTGATCTCACCTGCTCCTCCAGATCCTACCAGCTGGTATGGCCGGCAGCGGACTCTATTAGTCTATCTACCATGATGGGTTGGGCATATTTTGTTGCAGCAACTCGAATGTGGAAGGCACATGTAATGGGAGTGCCAGCCTTAATTACTAGCTTGGCTTTCAAGGGCACATGTGAAAAGCATGCCACAGGACTACAGTATTTTGACTTCTGCAATATATACAAGCTTGGGCTCGATAGTTGCATCTGCACGCTATTCTGTGATATGCACTGATGGGAACACATGTTCCAAGGCATCTTTCTTTCATCGTTTGTTTTTAAAATGAAAATCCAATGGAACTACATTTGTGTCAAGTTCCATTTCACAGAGTATCCATTACAATAATATTAGTTTTAAGATCTAATTGGTTTATGGGTGACATTCGAATATTATCATATCAGATCTTCATGCAAGTACACATGGAGTTTCACATGCATATCGTTGAGCTCATTATTACCCCTTCAAATATCCTGCTCCCATTAATCAAGATGCCAATTACTGGCTTCCATCAGATCTTAGGGTCAGCATCACAGCCTTTTATATTTTTACTAACCCAGCTAGTTTCTTGGCAACAGTGGCCTCCAAAAGCTAACCCATGACATAAAGTCTTCTAGTTAATGGATAAAATCAAAATTTTGCAGTTGGAGCAGCATAACCTCATCTTGTATAGAGTAGTAGGACTTCTGTATTGCAGTTGGAGCAAAAACATTTGCACAGCTAACCTAGAGAGCCAGACCCCAAGGAGCACACTTCTACGTTGACTGTTGAGGGGACAAATGTACCATATGGACATGGTGCGGAGAATGTGCATTAACTCTATTAGTGTGAAAACCTGTTTAGTTCTCACTTAATCACTAAGTGTCTATTCAATTCCTAATGAATTCTTACTTAATTCACTAATGTGTGTTACCGAACCAAACTGCCGACCCAAAACTCGAGTTAAGGGGTGGAGAAGCCCAGCACTGATATAGGCACAAAGGGGCTCATGGATACCAGGTGAGTCTAAACAGCTTTTGCAAACACCCCACTCTAACGAATCAGGGTAAAGTTGTATGACAAATGGCAGCGGGACTCCCTAAAACTACAATGGCCAAACAGAAGAGGGAAAACCCAGAGAGAAAACGTGGCTTTACCATACTGCTGCCAACCCAAATCTTGAGTTTCAGGTTAGAAGTTAAGTTCGATAATCAGAACCAATCCATCCCTAACCCACTGTTGTTGTCTTCTATCTTCTTCTAACTCTTTCATTCATTGTATCCCACGTGCCAAGCTCTCTGTGATATCGGGCTGGACATGAGGGAGAGTGTTAAGAGTCGTATTAGCTGCATATGGTTGAGTCTTCGGTTTATAAGAAGATGGGCCTCTCCACTCATTGTCAATTGGTTTTGAGTTGGATGCTCCTACAATGTGACTCATAATTGTCCTAAGCAAATATAATACTCCAGTGAAATACTTTCACAAGTGAAATGTATTTCACGAGAGTGAACTCAGACACACATCTCACCAACCCCCCACCCAGACTCCAGCAAAAAGGATTTGTGAAGTCACATGAAAGAGTCACAAGTCACCTGAGCTATCAACGCGTTCGCAGCCAATCCAGAAGAAATCTCCTTGGCCACGTCCATTGGTGTGGAAATCAACTTCTTCCCCTCCTTCACGGTGCCATCCGGCAACGTAATCCTACGCACAATTAAACAAAAAAGCCCATGAGCTTTCGAAATCTCAACCCTAAAACCAACAACACGTGGTCATTCTTCCCCTCCATAGAACTTGATCACGTCGGACTCCGTATCTACGCGTACCTGATCGCTTCTCCGCCGACGCTCGCGCGGGCGGCAGCCTGCTGGGCCTGGATCTCCTCGAACATCCGGATGCGCTTCTGGAGGATGGCGTCGAGGTAGACCTGGTCCCTCTTAGACACCGGCGCCGTCCCCGACTTCGCCTTGGACGAGCCCTTCTTGGTCCCGGCCGCCGACGCCGCCCCCTTAGGTCTGGAGCCGTTATCGGGGCCCCCGTCGGCGATGGCCGGGACGGAGACCGCGCCGTGGTTCTCCCCCATGGAGAGCGTCCAGAGAGCAGCGGAGAGGCGGCAAGCTTGCGGTGCCCCGGCGGCCGTCCGGAGGCGATGTAGCATAAAGTGGGCGGAGCGGAATGGCGAGGACGCTAGCTCGACGGAGGAGCGAGGGTTTTAGGGGGACACCCTTGCGTGGGGGCGGTGGCGTGGACCCGCGAGGATGGGGCCCGCGAAATGGAGGGACGAATTCGGATCTGGTGCAACTTGCCCCTGGATTGGTAAGGTGTATAGATGCCATGGACGTGAGTCACTGGACTTAGTAAACGGATCATATACCAATTACCAAGTGGACAGTGTGATATATAAATCTATAGTTGATTAATAACTAAGATATTTATCAAATATTTTATTTAAATAATTATCTAATTAATATAAATTTAAATTCAGTTTAAATTTTAAATAAATAATTATTAGACTTATTTAGAGGTGAGTCGTGTGAGACAGAGAGAGCGTCGTAGGTTATTTTCTCAAAAAAAAAAAAAAGTAGATGTTATTTTTATTTTGAGAGATATTATCAAAAGATTAGACTTCATCCTAAAAAATAAGAGACAACTTATCAAATGAATGTAAGTGGAATTCTTATTTTTAAATTATATTTTGAAATAAAAAAATAAAAAAAATAATCAAACAACATATTCAGATTTGAGTTAATTATATATATAATATGTGTATATATAGATATTTATTTAAGAGATCATATTCGATCGTATAATATCAAATACGGATATCTCAATATCTAAATTCGTATTTAATTAATAATTAAATATTTGAAATATCCGTTAGATATTTTATTCAAATAATTAAATACGAATTTGAATTCAGTTCAAATTTTAAACAGATAATTATCCCAGAGAGAGAGACCCCTCTCCAATCTCCAACCTCCCTTAGTTAATTACATAAACTTGATCCCCATAACATGGATGCTACGAATGGCCGTGACATCCACTGAAGTTAATGTTAGGGTTTTACACATATACTCCCACTTAAATTGTTAATTAAGCAAAAACCCATCCCATATTTATATTTTTTATGCACTCTTGTTAAACGAATATATCATTTACGCGGCACCCTGCCATAACTATCTATTCCATTATTGTAGGATTCTCCGTGGCAATATATTCATTTAAGAAAGACATGCACGTAAATATAAATTTAACAACAATAAAATTTTACGTGACAACGTATTTGTCCAACAAAGATCTACAAGTAAATCTAAATACATAACTTGTTTTTGTGTAATTAATAATTTAAGAGAGGTATGCAAAAAAAACCTTAAAAAACGAACGTTTACTGAACGTTAACCACCATGAAGGACTGTTACAGTGACATTATACGTGTAAATGTTTTTGTCTAACAGGGATATACCAGTAAATACAAATGCAATACAAACTTTTGCACAAATATATTTTTAGCAAGGATATATATGAAAAAACCCCTCAATATATTATTATTCAAGATTTTAATTAATGTAAGTTGGAAAGTATCTATGTGAGAGAGAGGATCTCATGTCCACGTTAAACTCATGTAATTAAAACTCATCAAAATGTCGTGAACAGGGGCCGCAAGTTCCACGAACATGTGACCGACACTAACTCACACAAAGAGCTCAAATCATAAAAGGTGGAATATTTTATATAGCGTCTGTATAATTTTAACTGAATTAACCCCACCTTGGATGACTAAATCTAATAAATTTTAATATAATATTAGAACTCATAATTTTATGATTTTGGTGTCATCATAAATCTTTGAATCCCAAATTATAAGTGCTAGTTTGAAAAGGGATTAGGGAGAGAGAGAGAGAGAGGTGGAGATGTTAATCGGATTTGATTAACATAAATGACTCGATTTGAGAATGGATTAGGATGAGAGAGCAGATGAAAGAGAGAGAGAGAGAGGTGGGGACATTAACCGGGCTCGATTAACACAACCCCCTGAGAGTCACTTGCATTAACCGAACTCGATTATCCAACGTGCCCTAATTAGATAGTTCACTCCTCCCTCTGCCCGGGAGAGATTTTGAGTTAAAATCTTACGAGCGCCAATAAGAACTGCGATTTTTTTCACTTCTGCTGTCAAATTATCTATAAAAAATTAACACTGTGCATAATTTACAGTAGGGTAACAGATGCAAGTATGGACTACGGCATTTTAGGGTCATACGTTATGTGAATAATAAAAGATTTAAAAAATAAATAAATGACAAAATAACCGCAAATGCTAGAAACCGAAGAAGCCGTCACCACGTTTACGTGTACACGAGGTGGCTGGTGGTTCGCCACTTCGTAAGTTGTAACATACCATACGGAGGGAGTTCGAGCGACGGTTGTACAGGGTTCAGTGGAGAATTGAAAACCATGATTTGCGACTCTGGTTGATTAAGACGTGCCAAACTGTATCTGAAAAATCTGATACATCGTGGATCACTCTTAGGATCGGTCGAGTCGGACGGAGGCAGAGGCAGAGTGAGAGTGAGAGTGAGAGTGAGAGTGAGAGAGAGAGAGGAAAAATGAGAAAGAGGATAGGAGAGAGGAGATGATACATGATGACTCGGCCGAGTTGATTGTGACTCGAGCGTACCGTATCAGATTAGAGAAGACCTGACCTGATACGGATCACCGAGTAGACGAACCTTGTTGAAAACAAGATAACTAAGGAATGAGACGTGACCGTGCATCAATGATCGTCCAAGAAATAAGTCAGAGGAACAAAGCTGGGCAGAACATGTACCAGATGATGCAGCAAACTATATTGTGTACTGTGCTTCAAACACGATCACCACAATCTAGTCCAAGTATATATACATGCTAAGTGCAACATTAGAACAATCGCAATATTAAATTAGCAACCATATTCTCCGGTTTCAATCTATAAAGCCGTAACTATAAAACCAGAAGGCTGATATTTTACAGCACTCGGAAGAAAACATTAATGCATCTGCCCTGGGTAGCCCGCGATGATAAAGGAACACAAGATAAAAGAGAAGCCGCTAAATTGCAAGACGGTACAGACACTACATGAAAAGCAGTAAAAAAATCCTTTGATGGTAACCATAAAAGATAAGAGAGCAGGCAAGATCAGCAGCCATCTATCTTAGGTAATACACACCGACTGATGACCAAAAGTATAAGAAAAAATGTTATGCAAAATACGATGCGACAATCAACAGTTGGATGGATACCCTTCGTGTCTGAAAGGCCCGGAATGTTCTCGACGACTCTGATACCCTAAACTTCAATCTGAGAATGCTGCACAATTTGATTTGGCAGATTTCTCTGAGAGGTGGTCAAATGACATCTGTTCGTAAGGAACTTCCTGCAATATTAGACTTGCGGGCCATGCTGATTCACTAGTTTTGTAGAATATTTCCACCAACGATGGTCCTGACAATGCCTTCTATTTTGAGGTGATAACATCACCAGTAGCCAAGAAACTTAATCAAGCACATTTTCACAAGAATCACAACAGATCCAAATTTTGAAGCCGAACAATAAATGCCTATTATTGAAACTCAGTGCTAATAATACATACATCCAAAGAACAGCCTTTATTAAAAATCAAAACCTTTGAATAATGACAAATCAACCCTAAAAATCATATTTTCCAATTTGAACATAGCATCCAAGAGGTGCATGGATGATGCAGCTTCTGGAGAAGAAACTCCAATTACATCTGCTCAAACATGACAGCTTAAAGAGAACCAATCTACAAGGACTGAAAAAAGGAAAACAATTTAGTGTTTGTACCATGACAAAAGCACACCGCAACTTACAGAAACAGATTACTAAAGCAGAAGATGGCCAAATAAGATTGTATACCTGAGGTACAACAATCCTCCACATCCGCATTGACAAAAAGAATCCACATTATCTGCCAACAATCTAACAATAGTAAGCATTGATCATTTGAAGGTATTTTTATTCAAATGGTCCTAGGATCTTTGTGACAAAGGATTTGTCATAATCAACTCCAATTCAAGGTTCATGAACTTGGAGTCATAAAAATCATAGTACAGTATAACAACTCCAAGAGTTAACCCACTATAGGACTTCAAACTCTAAAAAGTATGGATCTTGCCACATTGGATTAAGAAACCAATAAACAAAACTATCCTTTGATAAAAGATGCCATGGCCAGAGTAGATTCATCCCTTGTTAATAAGCAAAAGCTTGAAGAAAGGATAGTGAACACTAGAGGGTATGGCATTAGACATGTTCTCCTGTGATTTCTGTGATGCCTTGAAAAGTAAATACCCTTTTAATTTCTCTAGCCAACTGCAGTGCACAAAGCAATCCTGAAGCAGCCAAATAAAGCATCGTAGAAGATATTAAGCCCCTTAGAACAGCAAGTTTACATCTTTAGATCATCTGACATCGCCGACGGTATGCAATGCATAGTGAGAATATCCAGTGTAGCAGATTTTGCAGCTTTAGTCTGTAAGACAACTATCTGAAGACCATAAAAGATCGCAATTATAATTGATGATCAACTAGCATAGACAAACACAATCAATAGACAATAAAAAGGGAAGAACACAGACAAGAAGATCATTAGCTGATATTCTGCACATTCCTGTTTTGAAAGCTGATGTTTTCACATTCAATTATTTCTGCTTTTTCTTCTGACAGAAACTTTAGCATGTCATGATTTGGAGCAGGATATCCATAAAACTATGGAATAACTGGAGAGGATGTGCCTTCATTGAACAGAGGGGTAAGACAATATACATGTGGTTTATGCGAATGGTTCATTCATGAATGGAGAGAGGGACTTCCCGGTTGAAGATTCACAAAGCAGTTGAGACATCTGCAAATATATGGCATTCAAAATTTATTATTTTTATGATCTGTTAGAGTGTTGTACATTTTATTGGGTGTATAGGACTTCGTACGTATATTGAGTGTATAGATTATAAACTAATACTAATATAATATAAATATCAACAATATACTTAATTTTCAGGAAGAAAAGAACACAATAAAGGGGTCCGTTGAATTTCAAGTACAAGAATTTTCCGCAATTAATTCCGGCATGGAACAGCTCAATCATCGACTTTGGCATCTTATTATACAAAAATGATAATTGTTCTTTGTTTGATCAAAACTTCCGGTCTTTGGGAAGTGTCATTCGTATATAGATAATTCCCATATACATGACTTAATAAGTGTACACTAACTATTTTAGTTTACCTGAGCTAATATCAAATTGGGATGGGATTATTTATCCGAGCCAATATCAAGTTGGGCTGAACTGAAAGTGGGTTGAAGAAGTTTCTGAGCCAAGCTTGAGCCTGCCAACAGTAAGCTTGGTGAAGCTCAAGCTCCGAATTTGACACAAGCCAAGCTCGAGCCTACAGATGGCTCTTTTTACCTAAGTTGCACCCTTGTTCAATACCAAAATGTCCAATTTCTACTATTTCCATACACCAAGAAGGTGGTGCACATGTATTCCTCAACAGTCTTCAGAAAGAATCAATTGTATTATATTAAAGTGATCATTTGAATCCAAAAGTTGTTTCACTTGGATCATGAGCTCTAAGTCACCTATGAATAACTGGAAATTGAGCACATGAACGATAAACAATAAATATTCATTATGGACCTTAGTCCCTTTAAAGAAATGAAAAAAATCAATGTTAAACATCACAAACTAAACAATAAAACAAAAGGAAGAGACAGACCTGTTGGTACTCCAAATCAAACTGCAAAAATTCTTCATTGCAGCTTTCTACCATACTTGCCAAGCCTTTTAAATTCTTCACAGGCTCACCATTAAAGGAAAGGACCTACGACAGAAAGATATTACATTTCAAAATGGATGTTCCAAAAAAGATAAGACAGTCCTAATACAACAGAACTTTGCTAGGAAGCATTGCCAAGGATCCCCATGTAATATGTGTTCCAAGCTGGCAGGTCCGAATATAAATTTAGACCTGTTCCAAAAAACATGTTTTGCCAATCAAGTATCTAAGAGTTCAGAGTTCATGTTATCATCAGAACACCATCATTCTGATAATGCCACAATGGTTCAAAAAAGAACTCCTTTCCCTCGTTTTATTTTTTGGAAGGTAATATTAAACCACATTTTATTGAAATAGATAAAGGGTTACAACTCCAAAGTGACACCAGAAACCCAAACAGCACCCAAAAACAAAAACTACACAATCAAGACACAAGATACAAATTCTACCAAGAGGGTAGAACAACCTACAGAATCCCGCCCCACCAAAAAATTAAAGATTACAAAGTGCAATTTTGCCACCCCATTAATCTAAACAGGAGAGTTGATTGGTGACATGAAATCCCTTTCACAGTGAAGTGCCAATCCATCAAGCAATTGATGCAGCTCTGGATGATGGTAGGCAGGTGCTTGAACTCCTCTCTAAAAATCCTATTATTCCTGTCCCTCCATATAGCCAAGAGCATGGCTAGGAAGCGCATACCCCATAATTCCTTTTCTTCTTAAGGGGGTTACGAAACCCCCATTCTGCGCACCATTCTTCCAATTGACTCTTTGTCTGCCACTGCACTTTGGTAGTTCTGAAAAAATCCTCCCAGACCGTCTGAATGATCCCACAGTGAAGAAAAGGTGATCCAAGCTTTCTTTGTAGCTGCCACAGAAAATACAGTAGGTCCTTATATCATGCTTGAATTTACGGACTCTGTCAGCAGTAGATAGTCTCCTCCAGGCCACTTTCCAGAAGAAAATCTTTATTCTAACGGGTAGTTTGTTGTTCCACACTCGCTTGTGCCAAGGAACTCTCCTACCTCCCTGCCTCAAAATAACAGTAGCAAACGTAACAGATAATCTCCCTGTCACCTCCCATCTCCACACCCTAGCATCTCTCAGTTCTGAAAATGGTTTCTGTTGTCCAGTAGGTTAGAGAACTTCAAATACTCTTGCCATTCAGCATCATTAAGGTTCCTTCTGAAGTGGATATTCCATCCCAGGCTGTCATGAAATTCGACCATACTTCAGCCACCTTAACACCTAGCCTAGTAGTAATGGCATACAAATTGGGGAATGAGTCTACGAGAGGATTAATCAACAGCCAGAGGTCTTCCCAAAACCTAGTCTTCCTACCGTCCCCTCGACAAATGAGGGATGAGCATTTGTAGAAGTCCCTACACCTCATAATATTTTTCCAAATACAGGACATGTGGTGGCTGATGGGTAATTCAGAGAACCATCCATCCCAATCGACCAAATATTTGTTCTCAATAATAGTTCTCCAAAGAGATGACTCATCCATGCCAGCTTTCCACAGCCATTTGAGGAGCAATGGTTGGTTGATTGTCTCAATTGGTGTTAAACCAGTACCACCTTCTTCCTTGGTCCTGCAAACACACTTTCAAGCAATAGGATGCACCCCCTTCTCCACCGGACCTTTGCCTTTCCAAAAGAAAGATGATCTCAAGGATTCCAACCTCCTGCAGACATTTTTGGGGGGCTTAAATATAAACATAAAATACATAGCAAGATTGGAAAGCACATTTTTGGACAGGACGCACTTCCTCCGGTTGAGAGCAGATTCCCTTTCCATGTTGCAATACGATCACCCACTTTCTTAACAATAACATTCCAGTCTAAAGACTTCAAGCTGCCACAAGTAAAAGGTAGACCCAAGTATTTAATAGAAAAGTTATCCCATTTGGCCCCAAGGATTTGAGCAATAACATGTTTCTCTTCGTCATTGATGTTGATCCCAACAATTTCACTTTTCTGAAAGTTAATTTTGAGCCCAGTCACAGCCTCTAACAATCTAAGCAAGATCCTCAAATTGATAAGCTTCTCAATATCAGCTGAGGCAAAGAGGATTGTATCATCCGCGAACTGAACGTGAGTGATATCTTCCTGAGCATTGCCTATAGTGGCCCCGGCTATCAACCTTGCCTTGCTTTCTTCCACATGCAGCTCAAGACTTGCCCTATAATGACAGAGCAAAGGGGAGAGGGGGTCCCCTTGCCTAAGGCCTCTAGAGCACCCAAAGAATCCATGAGGAACCCTATCAGTAGGATAGAAAACTTGGCAGTCTGAACACAGTATTTTATCCATTGTATCCACTGGTATTTGAATCCCATGCAATGGAGGACATGAAACAAGCAATCCCAACTGATTCTATCATATGCCTTTTCAAAATCTAGCTTGAGCAACACACATTCTTTCCTTCTAGCCTTTTGTTCACGTGAATATTCATACGCAGCCATGAAATTGTCAAGAATATACCTGCCAGTAATGAAAACTGATTGATTGGCGACGTGGTGACTGCTTTCAAACTGTTGGCAAGGACCTTGGTGATAATTTTGAAGGTTCCATTCAGCAAGCTGATCGGGCGATAGTCATTTATGGATTCAGCATTTTCTTTCTTGGGAATCAAAACCACATAAGTGGAATTGAAGTACCTAATAGCTGTCGGGTTGGTCTGAAACTCCAGGACTGCATTCATAACATTCCCCTTCACCACTTCCCAGAAGTGCTGATAAAAGCCCATTGAAAATCCATCTAGGCCTGGTAATTTATTGGGATCCATGCTGAAAATAGAATATCTGATTTCCTCCTCAGAAAAAGGTTTGATGAGATTTAAAGCTTCAGCTTCTGAGAACTTGGTGAATCCCTCACTAAACATCCGTGGCCTCCAGTGTTCTTCTTCTTTGAAAAGGCCCTCATAAAGGCTCAAAAGAGCTTGTTGGATGTCTACCTCACTATGCATATAATTGTCCCCAATTTTCAGTCTGTGGATGCTCAAAAGCCTCCTCTTGACAGAAGCCATAGCATGGAAATAAGCTGTGTTATTGTCACCTTCCTTAAGCCACTTTTCCTTACCTCTTAGCTTCCATTTCACTTCCTCTCTAAAAGACCATTCTTCATACTGTTTTTTAACCTGAGCCCACTGCACCCTATCCTCTTCGGACAGCAAACCTTGGCCATTTCTGATATCATACCGCTCAATTTCTTGTAACATCCTTTCTCTAGTAGGTGATGCTTCTCCAAAGGTTGCTTTGCTCCACACCATCATCCTCTGCTCGACCCATTTGAGTTTGTAGCTCAATGTAAGGCAAGCACAGGAGTTGGTGGGGGCTTCAGACCACCAAGAAGATACCAAGGTCTTGAAATCTTCATGCCTTTGCCATGCCCTTTCATCCCTGAACAATCTGACTGTCCCTTCATTCTTGAAGTATTGTGATAATCATAAGAACGTGATCAGACATCACTCTTGGCAATCCTCTAACCTCGGCATTGCTGAAATTCTGGTGCCACTCCGCATTAGCAAAGACTCTATCAAGTCTTGACTTGGTTCTCCTCTCTCCTTCCCCTATCCAAGTGTAAAAATGTGAGCCGGCCTGCAATTCCATCAGCATGGCCTGCTGGACCCAATTGTCAAACAGATCCATTTCCTCTGTCCATCTATGCTGGTTGAACCTTTCTCCCGGCTGCCTTACAGCATTGAAGTCTCCAGTCACACACCATGGCCCTGGCTCCATATCACACAAAGCAGCCAGTTCAGAGAAAAAGCTCATCTTGAGGTTGGGTTGCACCAGTCCATAGACACTAGTGAAACACCAATTGAGTCCTCTAGCCCTGCAATTAAATCTGACAGAGATAGAAAATTGTTGTATAAATTCTCCCAGACTCTCCAATAGATTAGTATAATAAGATCAGCAAGCCTCATCCCCTCAGCTGGCTTGTAAGCCCAGCCTTGTAAACTGGTCCCGCCCTGTTTCTTGATGAACCAGCTATCAACCTTTTCCAATTTAGTATGCACACAAGGTCCAGTTTGTATCTCTAAATCATGGACTTGACTTCCGTTATCATCCTTTTCCCATTTAAACTTCTTACATTCCATGTGAGGAGCTTCATTGGCACACTAATTTCTTTCCCTTCTCCTTATTGTTCTTTAATCTAATTCCATCAAGCAGTGGCTTTTTCTGGAGAAAAGACACCTCCCTCTTGCCCATCTTCAGACCACCTCCAGTCCCTTTTCTCTTAGCACTTAGCTGCAGAATTAGATCCCTCCTGATTTTTCTCAGCACCTTCCTAACATAGTCCTCCTTACCTTCAAAGAAGATTCCCGCTATGAGACCGATCTCTTTGATGCACTGGTCACATCAATCCGCATCCAGATCAGGCCCCAAATAGGCTAAATGTTCTTCTGAGCTGCTGCTGCCATGAACCAGTTGCCCCATACCCCTGGTGCACCAAGGTACGATGGCCAATGACAGGTCCACCGGCTCTGGACTGCTAAGAAAATCCTCCCATGGCTCTGCCTCTGCAAGGAACTTCTGGTGAAGAGTCTTCTAAAGAGCACCCAAAGAATTTCAGAGGGAAGACCAGTCCCTCATCGACTGCAACCAAGAGTCTTGCATAGGAAAGGACCTCCCCATCCAAGGTTCTTCTATCGATCCTCTTCAGGTTGCCAAAACTGGCAGCAATGCAATGCAGAGTATCCGGGTTCCAGACATGAAGAGAAATCCCAGCCACTCTACACCACACCGCCTTCCTTTCCGGCACTAAGGTTGTGGCTGTGTCCTCCTGCCATGAGGACCAGGTGAAGGAGCAACCTACTCGTTGGATGGAGCCTAGGGAGATGAGATGTCTTCTCTACAGTTCATAAGGGAGCCATACCAGGAAAAACCAGTCCATCAGTTCCCTAACCCAGCATTTGACAGAGGGTCAGTAGTGTTTCAACAGTCCCTCAATATCCTTCTTAGCCGGACCACATCCCCCTCCCACCTTCACAACATCACAGTTCTCCAATCTTCTCCTATCCTCAGCTATCACTAGAGACCATGGGATCTCCACCACCGGTGCACTCCTTGTCCTCCCAAAGCCTTCCAGCCGCTGACCATCCCCATCCTATGAACAGCTGCTGACCTTCATCTTCCCCCCTTCGACCTTCTCCTTCCCCTGCAGACAGGCTCAACTCCTATGGCCCAACCCCCCGCACGAGAGGCATTTGACTGCATTCCTGCACTGCCTAGCCCAGTGCCCTTTCCCCAAACATCTGAAGCAGCGGTCAGCAGAGATCACATTCTTACCTCTGAGATCCTCTCTGCCACCCGTCTTCTCTGCCTGGGTTGTTCTCCCCCAGGTGACCACTCTCCACTCTTGGCCCTCATGTTCCATGACTCTGTAGTTCTATATTCTTGATTTCCTCACCCTCGTATTACTTTTTTATACATCATTTGTCCATGTGCATTAATCATCTGACAGGACAAACTTTTGCACACAAGAATGACCTGTCGTACCATCCTAGCCTTTTCTTTCAGATGGTATGGGAACCTAAAAGCAGTTGGCCATAATGAGAAGGGACCAGCGCAGCATATGCCTGATGTAAACCCATTTTGCATGTATGAAAGCCATCAATGATGCGTATGATTCACACAAAAATTTCACACGATGTGTTTCCAAATACTGCCTTAGTCAGGTTTGAATTGCTTATGACAGTATGTTATCAAGAATAAACACCGTCATTTTGTAAAACATATCCCCATCCCATTAAGTCAAAAGGCAGTAACTAAAACCAAAGTAGAGAGGACTTCTTCAGTCAGTCTAACCTGAGTGTTGACAATGTCTTCATAGCCAATATTAATATCTGCCACAAGTACCTGTGTATCAAGAGAATGTCAAACTGCAGATCCAGCCCCCAGAACGTCCTCATGCAGCAATACAATGCCATAAAGTCAATGAAAATAAGCAAAATAAGAAAATGAACACTGGGTAAAACTGTGCTAAAAGGATAATCATAAACCTGGGAAACCACCACAAGCTGTTCATCCTCTGATTGTGCCATTGAATGCAGAAGCTTGTCCAACAGTTTGACAGGTGCATCATATTCATAATCCTTTCCATACTGACAAAAAATAAATAAAGGATTAACATTATTTTCACAAATGAACTGAAGCCATTTATCATTCTAATGTAGTTCATCAAGAAATAAGGAAAAACTGAACATAAAGGGAAACTATATCACAAGCAAATAACACCAAAAATGATCAATTTGACACTGCTATTTTCAGATTCAAAGGGCGATCAGAAAACTTTTTATTCTGTACAATTCTTTTCAAAGTCATGGGAGAGCAGAAAAAGAATAACTATCAGCAGATCCAGGATTTTGGCCTTCTCTTTACTAACCTAACATGAGAAATCAAAGATCAAAAGAAATAAACTTAAAAGATCCCTTCAGTTTTTTTCCCCTTCACCATTTGTCCGCCTATATCCACCATGCAGTTCCCTTATCACAGACTTCTTCTATCTGCCAACATTATCTCATGGGGATTGCCGAATGCACATAGGGCAGAAAAACAGCACAAAGAGGAGATGGCATCAGTTCCACGGCAGGTTACATTCATTGTCAAATACTCTGAATTTATAAAAGACTCTCACCTGCCCCACATTTATAACGTAAGGCTGAAAATTTGATGGTTGATCATCGAATCATCCAGTATTGAAACTTGTTTGTATCAGAAACCATTGTGAGATCGGGCAGGGAGGGTGGGGGTTGGAATGCGTGACTTGAAAAAAGCAAAGGACACCAACAGTGGGTGTGAAATGGTGTTCTAACTGTGTGGGTGAGTGGTTGATGATGAAATGCAATTAGAAAGATACCCTCTATCCACCCCAACAGCTCCTTCCCCTCCTCCTCGCCGAGAATACCATCTTCCCCCAACTACATCTCCAAGCAGCCCCTGAAATAGCAGTGGCCGGGTGCTCGGCCTCTTCTTCACACGGCCCTAGTAACAAGCTCACCGCTCCCTCCGGAATAATGAGGTCCTCAGTGCCGGCATGTGCATTTGAAGTAGCCGGACCCAGCGGCCTCTGAGTCCCATATTCTTCAATCGCCCCCAGGTCCAAGGTGGGTGGCACTAGGGAGAGATCCCGGGGAAGCAAACAATCCGCCAGAGGGTCACGGCCCTCTGTCCCCCTGCAGCTTACAGCGCCTCCTCTTGGCGAAGGACTTGGCCAGCACTGTCGGTGGCTAACTGCACCGTGAAGCCACACCATGCCGGCGACGACGGACTGGTGCTGTTCCAGTGCTGCATGACACTGAGGGCAGGCTCTAGGCATGGCATCCGCTCCCCACCAAGGCAAGGCTAGGGAAGACTTCATCTGCGGCCCGGAAGCCGCCCTTCCCACAGGCGAATAAGCTATTGGCGCCGCCACAAAGCGCTCTGGCCAGCTACAACTAAAGATCGGACCCCCTGCGCCACTCGTAGAAACAAGTGCGGGAGAAAGCCGTTGTCAGATGCATATGAACAAGGGGTGCCCAGTCGGGGCCAGGTAAGTCCAGGGTCCCGCTAGGCGACCCGAAATCTTGACCCGGTACGCGAATCGGGCACGAGGCGCCTGAACCTCCTCCTGTCCAACCGTTGGGCCCATCCACCGCAAGGCCTGGTCTCGTGTGTACAGGCTCATCCCAATCCAAGAGAAATGGCCCATAAGCAGCCCCGCCTTTCAAATTTTGAAAGCATGCCCTGCCATCGTCCCTAACCTTTGTCTTCTCCCTGCAAAACCCTAGCCCTAGCGGCACCGGCGGCACATCCAGCATCTCTTCCTTAACCCAAAACCTGAGGGCAAAGAAATCCCCCTCTAGTTGGACGGAGACGATGGTTGGGATCGTCGTCGGGCTGGTCACCACCACCAAACCAATAGACGCTCAGGAGCCCATCGGAGAGAACCCCAAGGTGCCCCTAACCACACTCCCCAAGCTATGGACAATGAAGGAGAACCCTTCTTTGTCGCATAGCAGCAAAGGGACTCCCTCTATAACGACTCAAAATCTCCTTGACTTGGGGCAGAGTAAGGTGCCTCGTCTTCGACCACCACTGGAGGCAGAGGAGACCCCCTCTGTAATGACCCAGAACCCGGATACCGGGCGAACCCGATACCACTTGGATCCTGAGAGACCACCCACGAGCGGGAAAGCTCGGAAGGGTTAGACAGGAGTGTGGAGATACATTGAAATTTCAAATAAATGCAGGAAACAACTATGATCAGGACCGTTAAATTAACAGAAATAAAATTATATTTTTAATTAATAAATTAACTACAGAACAACCAACAAAGCTACAGAGTCCAGTCCAACAAAAGTACAGTGAACAGCAAAAGGAAACGTACTGAAGTACCAGGTACGCTACCTGCTCTGGCAAGTTGGCACTAAGAACTACCGCACTGCACCTCCGAACCACGAGGAGGAACCGTTACACCTGAAAAGGCAGGGGTGAGCCTCATCTCATTGACTCAGTAGGGGTCCTGCGGATCCCCACCATAAAATAATAACGGTAAACAACAGCAATAAACAATTT
The DNA here is from genome assembly GCA_022559845.1 of Amorphophallus konjac. Classification (NCBI taxonomy): domain Eukaryota; kingdom Viridiplantae; phylum Streptophyta; class Magnoliopsida; order Alismatales; family Araceae; genus Amorphophallus; species Amorphophallus konjac. The sequence continues at coordinate 206,654,185 of CM040129.1, forward strand.
AACAACAGTAGCAGGAGTAGTAATGAAAAGAGTAAAGAGAAGAACAGCCATACTGAACGGAAACACGGCATCCGATAGAACCTCGGCTCTATAAACTAATCCTAACGGCAACAGAAATACAACCCGATCTCACAGTCGGGAATTAACGAACCACCGATAAACCACGGAATCTTTATCGTGAAGGTCTATGAAAACAGACAAAGGCCCCACTAAGACCTACACGGCCCAAAGTACGATCACGACTCCGTTGTCGTGCACCCTACACTGTCTCCAGGTAGAACCACGGTAACTCTCTACCGGCACCCTAGACCTCAGTGTCGAAAGGACACAAGAACCACTCGAGGAATCACGTCATGGTAGATGGAAACCAAGCCACGAGTGTCACAAGAACCACACGTCAAGAGCGTCACGTGTCAAGAGAATCACAAGTCAAAGAGGCTCACGTTGTCAAGTGCTAGGAGTACTCGCCCACCAGAAGAAAAGACCGGATACGTCCACTGACGTCTTACTCCGCGCCTCAAGTGTCTCCTTACTCGCCCCAGGCGGAAACTGAGACACCGTACAAGTAACCAAAGAACAACAACAACAAGGACTAGTCAGGGTAGTGCTCGTCAGCACTAGTCCGCTGCCCCTAACTAAATGTGCACACACAGACCTACTACGATAGGTCGGGTCCTCTAACTGGTTTTCCTCCCCAGCCAGACTCTGACTGCTAAGACAAGGAGGGCCTACGGTAACTAGCCTAAAAATCATCTCTGATAGGAAGCCACACTGCCACTCCTCTAGTAGGGTCAACAGTCGCATGTCGTACGAGGCTACGACTAGTGGGGGTCACTCGACGTAGAGACTCTAAAAGAAAGCACCAAAGTACAGATAGGCTACACGCGCACCTGTCACAAGTAGCTCGAAACAGAAAGCAGCACGATACCGCCAGACTCAGGACAGCCAACTAAACCTGCTAAAACAACGATCCTTGAGTCACAAGACTCAAGTCAAGACCGTCGTACAAAGCGGCGACATGCCTTCAAATCAGCCTAGTCCCTAGGTCAAAACCACGATAAAATATTATGGAAGCGACACACATAACAATCGGCTCCATTTATCAATCGAAAGTCTTCAACCCCTTGGCCGCTCATCGGACTCACAATTCCGTATAACGAGAAAGCACAGAACATGGGGGGTCACCCGAGCCCTCAAACCACACTGGCATGCAAACCAAGGTAACACGATACCTCTGAGAGTCCAGAAACACAGTCTCGATTCCCACGGAACAACTGAGACACTCACGGGGTCAAAAGTCAACCACTGGGTCACAACCAGGTTGACCAGAGACAAAAACAGCAAAACAGGGTGAAGAAATCCAAGTAGCGGTTGTCACCAGGCCGCTACCTCCAAAAGAAATCAAGTCGCGGTCATGGCCAGACCGCCATCACCAAACAGAACCAGGTAGCGGTCGAGGCAAGGTCGTCACCTGCAAGAGAGGAAGGTCGCGATTAACAGAGGACCGCTACCTCCAAACAATGGCCAAGTCGCGGTCGGAAGCAGACCGCCTTCTGCCACGAACAGGGTTACATAAACACAAAAGAGTGGCGTCGACGCTTCCGGAAGCGGAGTCGACGCAGACAAAGTCGCGATCGCGAGATGACCGCTACCATCAAGAAGCGGTTCGCAGAAGACCACGATCTAAAGGGGTACAAGGTAGGCGGGTAGCGGTTGATCATCAACCGCTATCATCAGGCCGATTTCCCAAGTCGCGGATCCAACCCAACCGCTACTTTCAGGTAGTGGTTGTCGCAAGACCGCGACCTCAACCGCCTTACCTACATCACACGAAAAAAGACCGCGGTTCCAACAGGACCGCTACTACAACCGAGAGCATAACGCGGTTTCTGGGGAGCCGTGACTTACTTCCGGTCTGAAAACCGTAAGATCACGCAAAACTCGGTCGTTCCACGCCCCAATCGTCCCAAAACAACGAGGAAACAATCACAAACTCAATATAAACCTTCCACAAGCCGGAAGGGATCCAGAAATCTACAAAACGGCAAAGAAAAGGGTGATTTCATCCACATGTCCTAAAACGCCTCACAAGCACATTCGGCCTCATACTGGCCTCAAATCGCGAGCAAATGGAACCAAATTAACAGGAATCGCATCCCGACAAACTAGGGGTTCAAGATCTACTATTAGAATCGAAAAACATCGCCTGGAACGGCAAATTCGTCTCACATAGCCCATAGCATGCTTTTTGCCCTAAAATGGGAAAACTCACTCAAACTCAAGCTAATCAGCACAAAATCGTGAGGGAATGCAGGACAAGGGTAGAGAATCCATCCCCCTACCTCCACCGACAATCTCCCACGCCGAAAACACCGATTCCACACGAAAAACTCTGCACGAACCCACGCCGACGCTTCGAATCCACGAATGGGATCGCACAGCACCACGCCCCGATCCACGTGCCATCCACGCTCCACGTCGCCTCCACGCCGTCTCCACGTCATCCTGCACCACCTCCGTCGGCCGCCGGAGCAGAGTGGAAGAGAAGAGAGAGAACGGAGGGAGAGAGAGTGAGAACGTGAGATGAGAGAGGGGGTGAGGGTTTAGGGTTTAAAAAGAAAAAGGAAATATAATATTCAAAAACATTCTAGAGCTCGAAATTCCAAAAAATAGAAAAAAAAAATGAGGAAAATTTAACTTCGCGATCCTCAAAAAGAGCACAACGCACCTGCAGCGTCTCGGAGTCCGAAATATCAACGGTTCACCCTCTACGGCGATCCGAAGATAAAACAGCCCAAAAATCCAATTAAAAGGCCAAACTCCACTCGGGACACACAAAAAGTGCTCCGAAAACTCTCGGAATCCGATCCGAAAGATCCAGGGTATTACACCCTCCCACCATCATTACACCCAATTTCGCCACCCCGACACCAAATGCTCCTCCTACCCGACCACCAAAAAGCTCGACGTTGTCACCCTTGTGGTCTCCCAACTGCCCCTTGCGAACTCCTCCAACCTACGCGTTACCTCCTCCGGCCCAACCGAGCCCTCCACAACCACCACACAAAGGTTGTGTCACAGCAAACATGTTCGATTGAGCAGAAGATCCGCCGGGAACTCCCCTACGTTAACACACCATTTGCTTCCCAACGCCAGAAACCTCAGTCGCTCGACCCCCTTCACCACCATCGTGAACGTCGTCGACTTTGCGAACCTAACCTGAGAACCAGCCGGCAAGGGAGTCCCCGCCTTGTAGAACCTCTAAATATGCCCCCGTCTCCCACCGGGGAAACAAGTCAGTTGTCGTCCGACTAGTCCCCTCACGTGGGGAATCTCCGGCGAGGCCCCATTCTAGCGGGCCATGCCCGTGTTTCTCAAAGCTTCTCACTCTCGAAGAGGCTAAAGAGAGAAAATTTTAAGTAAACCCGTGATAGTCCCCCAAACAAGCTGCAGTGCAGGGAATGGGAAAGTATGGTGCAGAAATTTGAATCCAGACTGGTAGGGTGGAAAGGCAAGTTGTTATCATATGGTGGGAGTCTGGTGCTATGCAAGTTAGTATTGAATAGCATTCCCATTTATTTTTTGTCTACTTTCAGGATCCCTACATCAATGGCTAAGAAGCTCCACTCCATCCAAGCAAGATTTTTTGGCATGCATGTGAGGACAAGCATACAGGATGGCATAACATAACGTAGGGCAAAGCCTGCATGTCTAAGGAAGTGGGAGGACTGGAACTAAAGAATATAAGGGACTTAAACTTGGCACTCTTGAGCAAATGGGTCGGAAGACTTCGCACTGAGGAGGGGGCGATATGGAACACCATTATCAGGCAGAAGTACTACAGCAGGACAAGAATTTGGGATTTGACTACCCTACCCCAGCATCACATCCCACGTATATGGAAGGGCATCCTGAAGAGCATTGACATCGTCAAGACAAGGGCCAGAGTAGCTTTGAGAAATGGATAGCAGTATCAGCTCTGGAGAGATGAATGGTATACAAACCACCCCTGGGTGAGAGCTACCAGAAGTTGTTCGCCATTCCAGTAAAGCCCATGGTAGTGATTAGCCAGATGTTCGATGGAGGCACATGGAGCCCTATTTTCAGGAGAGATCTGAGGGAGGAGGAGATTAACCAGTTCGGGGAGTTGCTAGGGATGTTGCATCACATTGTACCAAACACAACCAAGCCAGATGAGTGGAGATGGAGATGGGGCAGTGCAAGACACTACTCAGTCGGGACAACTTACTAGGTGATTGCTGATGGTGGGCTACGACATCCACTTAAGAAACAAATTTAGAAACCGGGGAGTCCTCTCAAGGTCAAGGTGCTCATGTGGAGAATCTCTCATGGGAGACTACCAACTTGTGATAGACTAGCTACCTTCATGACGGGGATTCAAACCACATGTTGTCTTTGTGGAGAGGAGGAAGAAAGCATTGACCATTTGTTCACTGGATGCTCATTTTCCTCAAAGGTGTGGTGCAACATTGTAAACAAAATCAGGTGCCAATGGCAGCCAAAAGATAATGTGTAACAACTCATGAAGAAGTGGCATAGACATTGGCCTTGCAAGGGAGAAAGGCGGGTATGGTGGCTCATCGTTCGCGCCACAATATGGGCTGTATGGAGGGAAAGAAATGGTAGAATTTTCAAGAGAGAAGCCAACACTCGGGAGAGAATAGGGGACTTTATTAGGGATAAGGTCAGAGAATGGGCTAAATTTTTCTGTAATGTAGACACAAGATCCTCCTCACTTTTTGTATGTTTGGGGAGATTGGGATACTCACTTATTTGGTGTGATTTTTTTGTATAGGTGATGTAGAGATATTTTGTGATTTCACTTACCGTACTTGTTAATCAGTGGTACCAACCACTTTCAAAAAAATATCTAGCTGGCCTTTTGTTCATACACCTGATGGCAAAATGGTACTAAAAACAAACCAAACCCAGATAGTAACTGGTCAAAACAGGATAGGAACCAGTCTGATTCCAATGGATGTAAATGGCAGGAACCGGCCATTTTGAGCCAAAACTGGCCTTGGAACCAGAAAGGGTCAGTCCGGTTCCAAAATCTAGTTTTAAATTGCTGGGATGGCAAGGGTAGGCAGAAACAGGCTTCACGACCAGGGACATCCTATTGAGACATTTTTAATTAGAATTGACAAATGAGTAAGATGAGTGAATTACAAGGCGGGAAACTTGTCTTTTCTTGTTGCATAGAGCAAGGAAGGAGCGATCAGGGATCTGGCAATGATCAGATGGCCAAGAGCCAATGCAGAACAGCCACTCCAATCTGATCCCCAGCCAGTATGGGCCAATCTAGCCTATCCTTCCTTGGCCCAGATTGGCCCTCTTTTTGCATTCAAAAATTTTTCAAAAAAAAAAATTCAAACATTGTGCATGGCCAAGATCAACCCTCCATGGCAGCGTAACCGCATCCCTTCTGATTCTTATCCTTCAAGAGATTCTTATCCCTCCTGTCTTGAAAATTACGCAACCTCCAAAAGGAGCAATCAGACTTAGAAGGGATCCAGTTACTCTCACACAAACATCCTGCTCTACATCAATTGCAAGATTCATACAGACACTATTAGAGGCAAGAAAAAGCGAGAGCATGTATCAAGATCACACTTGAAGATATTTTCATACCCCATGCGAGAAGAATAGGAGGTTAGAGAATGAGAAAGGGAGAGGAGGTTAGAGAATGAGAGAAGAAAAGGAGGTAAGAAGGTGAAGGGTTGAGGGTGAGGGTGAGAATAGGCAAATCACCAGCTAGGGCGTTCCTCGTAAGCGACGCGCCGCAATGGCGCCCGATTGCGGTGTCAAATAGGCAAGGGTTCCCGTGTGAAGTTGGACGTACACGGGTAAAGAAGCTAGTCCAAAAACATAGGATCCGTCTAGCTACTTGGAATATAGGAACTTTAACGAGTAAGGGTTTAGAATTAGTAACGCTAACGAAGGACAGGAGGGTTAACATAGCTTGCCTACAAGAAACTAGGTGGAAAGGACATAAAGCAAACATTGATGGTTATAAAATTTGGTATACGGGTAATAATAACTCTAGAAATTGTGTTGCTATAATAATAGATAAAAACTTAAAAGATAGAGTTGTAAAAGTTAATAGATTGGGGAATAGACTGATGTTAATTAAACTTATCTTAGGTGAGGATGTTTTGAATATAATTAGTGCATATGCACCTCAAGTAGAATTAGAAGAGAGCATTAAAAAGTAATTTTGGGAGGCTATTGATATTTTGATCCAAAATATCCCTAGTGAAGAGAAAATCTTTATTGGAGGGGATCTTAATGGTTATGTGGGTAAAGATAATAGAGGCTATGAGAGGATTCAAGGAGGGCTTGGTTTTGGCAATAGAAATGATATGAGTTATACTATTCTTGATTTTGCTATGGCGTATGATCTAGCAATTACTAATACCTTCTTTAAGAAGAGGGACGAACACTTAATAACATACAAGAGTGGAACACATATAAGTCAAATTGACTATTTTCTTATTAGGAAGGTCGATAGAGTTTTATGTAAAGATTGTAAAGTTATCCCTGGTGAGAGTCTAACCCCTCAACATAGGTTGTTAGTAATGGATGTCATTATCCCTAAATTCAAAAGCAAGATCATTATAAATAATTGTTCTAAGATTAAATGGTGGAATTTAAAAGATAAAAGTTTAGAAACATTTAAAAATCATCTATTAAAGGAAAATATTTAAAATTTAGAACAAGAAACTAATGTAATGTGTAATAATATTAAAAAATGTATAACGAGGGTAGCAAAACAACTCTTAGGCAAATCTAAAGGTACAAAGAATCTAGAAAAAGAGACTTGGTGGTGGAGTGAGGAAATCCAAAAAATCATTAGAGTAAAAAAGGAGTGCTTTAAAGTTTGGCAAACTAAAAAAAATAATCAAGCCCTAGAAGCTTATAAAATCGTTAAAAAATAGTTAGCGAAGCTAAATCAAAGGCATTTGGAGATTTATATAATAAATTAGGAACCCGAGAGGGTGAAAATGACATATTTAAACTTGCTAAATTAAGAGATAGGAAAATTAGATATTTAGATCATGTTCGTTGCATTAAAGGTGAAGATCAAAGGGTTTTAACTAAGGATCTTGAGATTAAAGAGAGGTGGCATAGTTATTTTCAGAAGTTACTTAATGGAGATTGCGTCAAGGATTTCTCTTTAGAAGGTACCCAAGAGTCCACAATATTTGATAAATATCAATATTTCAGGTGTATTAAGATGTCAGAAGTGGAGGATGTTTTGAGAAAAATAAAAGTGGGAAAGGCCTTAGGACCAGATGGCATACCTATTGAAGTATGGAAAGGTTTAGAAGACATTGGTATTCAATGGCTAACTAAACTTTTTATATAAAATTTTAAAGGAACAAAGAATGCCAGAAGTTTGGAAAAAAAATGTTGTAGTTCCTTTCTATAAAAACAAAGGAGATATTCAAAGTTGCAATAATTATCGTGGAATTAAGCTTATGAGTCATACTATGAAACTTTAGGAAAGAGTAATTGAAAAATGCTTCCGATGTATGACTACTGTATCAGAAAATCAATTTGGTTTTATGCCGAATAGATCTACTACAGAAGCTATTTCTTACTACGGCAACTAATGGAGAAGTGTAGAGAGATGAGAAAAGATTTGTATATGATTTTTCTTGATTTAGAGAAGCGTATGATCGAGTATCGAGATAATTGATTTGGTGGACATTAAGAAATAAAGAAATCTCTCAATGATACGTTGATTTGATTAAGGATATGTACGACGGTGCTATTACTAGTATTCGAACTATTGCTGGAGAGACTGGTGAATTTTCAGTTTCTATAGGTCTGCATCAAGGCTCTGTCTGCACTAAGTCCATATCTCTTTGCCTTAGTTATGGATGAAGTAACAAAATAATTGCATGATGATATCCCTTGGTGTATGCTATTTGTAGATGATATTGTTTTAATTGATGAGAGTATTGATGCTTTAAATGCTAAGTTAGAATGTTGGAGACTTGCCTTGGAGTCTAGAGGTTTTAAAATTAGTAGAAGCAAGTCAGAGTTTATGCATTGTAATTTTAGTAATGGAAGAGTAGTACAAGAAGACATGGTTCTAATTGATGAACATAACATTCCGAAGAGTAGTAGCTTTCGTTACTTAGGGTCTATAATACAAGAGAATGGGGAGATTTATGACGATGTTACACATAGGACTAAGGCAGGCTAGTTAAGATGGAGAAGCGCATCATGAGTCCTTTGTGATCGTCGTATGCCTGTGAAACTCAAAGGGAGGTTTTATAGAACGACTGTGAGACCTGCTTTGTTATATGGTACCGAGTGTTGGGCAGTACGAAAGGAACACATTCACAAAATGTGTGTAGCAGAGATGAGGATGTTGAGATGGATGTGTGGTAAGACTAAGAAAGACAAGATTAGGAATGAATGCATCCGTAAGGACTTAGGGATAGCCCCAATTGATAGTAAAATGAGAGAAAATAGACTCAGGTGGTTTGGACATGTGTTTCGTCGCCCTAACTCAGCGCCGGTTAAAGATGTGACCGAATCTTAGTGGATGCTAGTAAAAGAGCTTGAGGAAGACCTAAAATGAGATGGTGCGATGTTATTAGGAAGAAACATTAGTTTCTTGGGTTTAAATATGAATATAGCACTTGATAGAAATCTTTGGCGGAACAGGATTCATGTAGCCGACCCCAAATAATTGGGATAAGGCTCTAATGATGATGATGATGAAGGCCTTCTCCAGCCCAAACTAGCCTCTCTTTTTTAAACGTGGGTAGTACCACTGTGTATATAAAAGAAAAAACGAGAGTGCACATGAAGGGGGGGAGTGCTCCCAAAAGACTCCCAATAACCCGAACTAGCCATTGGAGGCCAGCTAGCAATGGCGAGGGCTAGTTTCACTAACCATTGGAGCCCCAATGGCTAGTTAGGATCAGCTGATATCTCGGGGCCAATCAAAACCTGGATCAGCTGATCTGGGCCAATCCCACCAACCTAGCCGCGATACGATCGCTCTTAAGAATTGGGGGTCGGCAGATCAATACCAGGTAATCTGATCAGATAGGCTAATCTGGGCCAAGCCAATCCAATTTTGCCTTCTATAGTGCCACATAGTTGTCCATCCTTTTTAACGGACCAAACACATGGCCTTCAAAATATAAACGGACACGGGCCTTTTTTTTTTTTTTTTTTTGTGATAGCTAAGTTAAGAGCAGAAGTGGGAAAATCTGCAGCTCCCACTGGCACTTGCAAGATTTGAACCCACAACCTCCCTCATGCAAAGAGGAGTGAAACCCCATCCAATAAAAATTTCTGAGAGAACTACAAATTCAGCCAAACTGTTTTTTAATCGGATCATTTCATAGTGAAGGTAAAGTTAACACTTTCAAAACAATTTCACAGTGAAGGCTCTTTTGCCTCGGACAATCGTACGGTTACCTCATAGGGAGTTAGATGTGCCCATGAATGATATAAACACTACTGTTGCTTTAGCTTTACCCACGTCAGTGGCATATTTTTATGCAGTATATTACAAAAAGAGGTTCAAGTTATTTTGGGAAATACATTCAACCAACTCAGTTGGTGTTCTTGTTTCTTTAGTACCTTCAATAAGGTGATATTCAATATGCACCTCTAACCTTGGATGCGGAAAAAGATCAAGTTGAGTCACAATACCATCCTTCGTCTATGGTATTTCGAGGATGGCTTGACACAAGGTTGAGAAAAGAGAGCAGACAAGAATGAAAATGGCTGATCCAGGTGGGCTTTGCCAAATTGTCCAATCCTTATTCCAATTTTGGCATTCCTCAACAATGAAGTAGTTCGATGAGGTCAACGGTGCTGCTTCATGCCATGTGCTGGAGTTTCTGGTCCAAGCCTTTCCCATGTGAGTAATGGTCAGATGTCAAATGATTGAATGGCTGTTGGACAGCTGCCATTCAAAGGAACCTTTTGTTCCCCCATTCCCCTACCATGCCCCATTTTTTCAGAAGCTACCATCTAACTGGATCATTTCTTCCCTTTTTCTTCCCACCCAAGTTGGATCCGGATGCTTATTCTTATCTAAACCATATGAATCCCAAAACGAAACAGTCAATTCAACTACAGTCAGGGTCATTCAACCTGGATCTGGACTGGTCTGACTAATCCTGTGCTTTTAAACTTTAGTTGTGATGTTCACAATAATGAAATTATCAACCATATTGCGTTTAGTTCTAAAGATTCTGAACAATCCATACAGTGACTAAAGAAGCAAGAAGTGTGATATCTACTCATTGTACACAATGGTCTTGTTCCAGCTTTCCAGTGCGCAACTATAATGAGGCACTAAATTTATTGATCATTTGGAACTGTCAGATAGCTTCAAATTTTTTAAGGAGGGTGAACAGTGTCACCATTTTGTCAAATGTCAAGAGATAAGGGATACACAAGTATGGTATCAAAAAATTATGATCCTACCATCCTTAATAAAAAAGAACAGTTCTCTTTAAGCAGATTGATAAAATATTTTTTATGTAAAAAAGGAAATATCGCAATGAAGAGAGCAATAAGCAAGCATTACTGTTCATTAAGTACCCACCTCAGAACGAAGATAAGGAACCGATACTGTCGTAAATACAAAACCAGCAATAATGTAATATGAGGGAGGCTTGCCCTTAATGTGAGCAGGAATGAACCTTCTATGACTCGCAAGTTTTACACTAAACTCATGGACTTTTGAGTTGCGAAGAACTTTCACCATGGCAGTCTCTCCAGTATACTTTTGAGAAACAAGGTAACTGAAACCTATGCGCTCCCCATGCCTGAAAGGGACTAGAATACCATGAATGAAGAAAGTGAGAATCCACACTAGAAATGCAGTAAATGCAAAAAAAGTGGATAACAAGTGTCAAAGATAGCTGTTTGGCATAACCATTTGCCTCGAAATAAAACAACAATTTACTACAGTTTTCTAGACAGTTACAAGGACTATCATAGATTTCTTAAAGTAACCTTCTTCTTGGTACAAAAAGGAACAAGTGAGAGATTACAACAACAATGGAGAGAAAACGCTTCAAAGAGAACCAGCAATCATGACTTCCTCTGACCAGAGGATAGAGCATGATTTACTAGAAGACATTCTTAGAGAGCACCTCACCAGTTCCATCATTGGCAATGTCAATTCCATCAAAACTGAGGATTATATCAGATGACTTCAAAAAATGAAATTCAGGAGCAGTAGGTTCTACTCTCTTAATACGGACACCTTTCTGATCAGATGCCATTCCCATAGCTTTGCGCAAATCAGGATTTTCCATCTTCTGCCACTCAATCCCAAGGATTGGGAAGCCTGAGATGAGATCAATGATTCAACATTATTCGAAAGGGAAAGAAAATACAATATTGCACATGATGAACTCATTCGAAATCAATTGAGAATGAAGTGAAGTGGAAGAGAACAAAAATTGACCAAATATCCAAGATACCTGTATATTCTCCTGACTTTTCATAGTCTTGAATGAAGTGCAAAATTACAGGTGTCGGAATAACATAACCTATGTTTTCAACATCTTCATGTTTAAGGGACTGAAATGCTATACCAACACATTTCCCCTTGTCATTAAAAGCCGGTCCACCAGAATTTCCTGAGTTTATTGCTGCATCAATCTGTGGATTGAAACACTGACATTAGACAAAGGAGAAGTAATCAAACCAAAGAAGATGTCTTCAACTTCAGTAAGAGATAATGCCATGAGAACATTATCATTCTGAATTTCTGACCTGCAATCCCAATAACTCTGTGGAACCATGAACATAGGATAAGATCTCTATACGTGAAACAACACCACTAGTCACAGAGATTGTGTCTCCTCCAATTGGATAGCCAACAACAGTAACAGCATCTTGGAGTGCAGGCAAAGGACCAAATTCCACAGGTGAAACTCCATCCCAGAACTCATCATCATTTACAGTCAGCAGAGCTAGGCATCACAGGAATAACATTTTTTAGAAACAGATTCCAGCAGTTAAATAAAAAAGAGCAAGCTAAAATCAATTGACCAAAAGGTTCAATTGTTCAATTTACAAGGACTACCCAGATTGGCTGAATGACTGGATGGATAGTACAGAGAGAAGTAACTTCGAAAAGAAAACAAAAGCCATCATGACTTGCACATACATTCTGCTAGTCAATTTTTTTTGAACTCTTGATAGTGAGCATAGGAAGATCGCATGACAATAATGACCGAAGTTATGACCATCAAACTTGATATGGTGAAGGGTATTAGCATGGATAATATGCTCGCAGTTCAAAATCTTTAGCCTATCAAGCTTTATTCAATATGCTGAGGAATAACGTATTGGTCATGTTAAGATCAATGACTATAGAATTCCCTGGTATGTACTCTCTTAGGGACAAATGGCTTTTAAACTTTTGTTTTGTCCCTTTTAGCCATTTTTTTATTGGAAGAAGATTACAATCACTCTGATGTGTATATTTATTTGATAGCATATGCCTCGTGAATAACAGGAGAAAGATTCCTTGAGCAAGTATGGGAAAAGCATTAGGAGGCCTAGTGGCTTAGTTGGTAGGAATTAAAGGTTATCACGTGAACAATCCTATTATAAGATCCAGGAACTCAGTGAGAGCATAATGCAAGTAGTTTCAGATTAAGACTGAACAACTTGCAACTTTAGGATCATTTAGTCTATAAAATAACATATCTAAGAGAATATTGTAATATTCCCTAGACACTGGGGAACTCATTCGCTCTTTATAGAAAAAAGTATAAGAATGAAAATTTTCTTTGGTCGCGTGACTGGGAAAACAAGTACGATATGGCCACAAATATCTGCTCGCAATGCCTGTGCTCTTTTCCTTAGCCAGAAGCTAAGAAAGTCATCAAACTATGGCATCATCTAAAGATGACTGTAGAGTTCATGCAATCCACCATATACTAAAGCCTGCGGGCAAATAAATGTCTTACAAAAAAGTCTGCAAGAATCACAAGGAATAAATAATGAACTGCGGCGTGATATTCACCTGCAAATAAGGGGAAGAAAAAAGGTTCTAAGGTATATGCGAACAAATACGAAAACTTGGGCTAACAACAAGCAATCGAAACGAAAGTACTCGGTTGGTCGCCAAACGAAAAAAACCTCCGATTCAAAACTTACCTATATCGCACTCGGTCCCGATGGCGAGCACTGTTGCAACGTATTTCGTATCCGATCCGCGCTTCTTCAGCTTCACCTGGGTATAATGCTCCACCGAGTGAGCGTTGGTTAGCACCCTCCGGCCACCGATGATGAACCCGCTACTGCTCGAGCTGTACTGCCGCTTGCGTTGCCACGGGAGGGAGAAGTTGGGCTCCGTGTGCACGCAGAAGACCTTCACCACGGCGTCCATCGACGGCACCACTCGCACCACCTGGTCCCACATCGGCATGGCCACCTGGCCACAGCACTCGCCGCCGTTGCTCACGACCGGGAGCGGGCTCCGCAGCGGGGACGACGGACCCTTCGTGGCGCCCTGATGGGGCTGCGCCCTCTTCCCCCGGCCGCCCCGGCCCCTGCTATCCTTGCGGCCGTCGCCCTCCCCATCGACCAGCGACTTGCGCGGGCGGCCCCCGCGCCTGTGGGGGCTGGGGGCGCCCGCTTCCCCAGCCTCCCCGTCGTCCATGGGAGACGCGCTGGAGGAGGGGGCGCCCGGGCCGGCGGCCGTCTGTGGATCCGCCGCCTCGGAGTTCCTGGGGCGGCCCCTCTTCTTCTTCTGCTCCACCATTTCGACCTTCTCCGTCGGGAATGATCGAGGGCTCCGGGGGGTAACGAGTAATGATAGAGATGCGAGAAGGGGAAGAGACGGCAGCCGAAATGGGCGGTGGTAGGGGGTGGAGGTGAAATTTTAAAAAATAATAATAATAAAGCTTTGTTTTAGAATTTAAAATACATATTTGGGTGACATGAGCATTCGCGCACACTTTCTTTACTTGAATTTCTTTCCAGATGACAAAAATTAGAATTTTATTTCTTGATCATTTGAAAAATGTGTATTAGAAGTTGACTTTAGTTCAATCTATTATAAAAAAACTAGTTGATAATTGGCACACTTAAAAGAGAATGACTTTATAAATTACTTTTCTTTGCAAATAAAATAATCAGAAACATCCATAAACCAAATTTTCTGAGAGATCGAACTTATTAGATTTACATATAAATTGATGTGACTATATTCTGAAAATAAGATATGCAAACAAAAAAATTTGTTGGATCTCTGCTATGTAACGATAATGCTTTGTATGTTTATTAATCCCTACAAATAAATGATACTTTATTTTTAATGCTTCGAATATAATTACTATTTTTAAAATCTCTCAAATCTTCGTGGTTGTCTTTAATAGTAATTGTTGTTCGATCCAATAACCAACTTGAAACTTAACCTGAGTTAAATTAACACAAACTTGTTAAAAGATTATACTGTCCCTAGTTAATCATCCAAAGCCCCTGTATTTTCCCCTTCCCTTCCCTCCTCTCTCTCTCAAGAGAGATGACGGAAATTGGCTAACCCATTGCCATCCTGTTGAAGATCGATGCCCCTTTTGGTGGACCACCTCCACTGTATGTGTCACTCCCATCTATGTTGCCCGGCATATATCCACTGCGCCCTCCTCGGCCTCCTCTTCCTCGTCACCCTCAGTGCCTTCAAGCTCGGCCAACTGGAGCTCGACGTCGGCCCAGAGCTTGCCCACCCTCGGCCAAATCCCGCACAATCCTATCGAGGTCCGCCGACTGTTGGGTATCTAGAGAAACATAGAGAGAGAGAGAGAGAGAGGGGGGGGCGAGATAGCAAGGGGCAGTCGACAATACCCCCAGTAGAGGGGACGAGCAGAGAGAGAGAGAGTAGATAGAGCAAAGAGGACCTAGGGTCCATTTGTCGGAGCGGCCGGCGGGCCATCTCCATTGTCGCCACCAACGTCACCCTCTATGGGACATAGGGACACTACACAAAGACGTGTTGCACATCTTCCTGCTTGGAGCTAGCGGCCTCGCGATGTCGCATACCATTCCATTGGCATTGCCTCCCACTGGCATTGTGTGCTGTCGTCGAGGAGGGGGAAGCAACCATTGTCGAGGACACATAACATATAGCCCTGTTCTCACGACACAGTCGGCTCACCCTTCTTGAAGATCTTGACGCTTCCCCCTCGTTCTCGACAGCAACAACAGCATATGTTGGATACAGTACCAACCCTACCTAAGATAGCGTTACAAGTAGAAGTAACCCATTTTCAACCCCTCATTGTCGTCCTATAGGAATGTCTACTATGACTTCGACACCTGTGTCAACCTCCAACCCAACTGCTACTCCGACCGGACCTGCATCTACACCGACCAGTAGGGCGACAGATCATCCCTTCGGTCGCGATCGTTGTGACGAAGCCTAGGAGGTAGTGTGACTTGGAGCCGCTTGCTGAGCGATCACCCTCGTCTAATTGCACGCCAAGAGGTTAGAGTATAGAGAGAGAGAGAGAGGGAGGGAAGGTGACATCAAATAATTTGCCAAGGTAGTCCTAGTGGTGCCCCAAGCCGTGCTACTGTAGGGTGGGGTCGGGGAGCCTCTAGAGGGAGAGAGATAGCAGAGGGGGAGAGGTAGAGAGAGATAATATAGAAGACCTATCTATTGCCACCGTTGAGGTCGACCTCGTGTTGGGCCCATCCCGACGTCCATGGCGTCGTTCCTGTCACTGATGTGTCTGGAGATGTAGATGAACAACTTGTCGGTGAACCATTTTTTGCATCCTAAAGAGAGAGAGAAGAGAGATGGAGATGGACGAGAGAGAGAGAGAGAGAGAGTGAAGTGAGAACATATGATAGAGAGAAAAGGTTGATGTTGGAGGGTTTCCCCTCTGGCTCCGACAACACTCCCATCAAAGGGTGCGAACATAGATAGAGAGATTAGAGAGAGAGAGAGATAAAGAGAGAGACTAGAGAGATAGAAAAGGAGTGAGAGTAGTAGTGTTTTTTGAGATTTTTATTTCACAATTACCTTTAGGATGGAATGTTATTGAGCATATTCATATTTTCTAAAGTTCACAGATTAGTTGAACTTTTACGTAAGGGTGAGAAGATTTGAAAGATTTTAAAAATAATAGTTATATTTGACGAACTAAAAGAGGAATACACTTGTTTATATGGACTAAAAAAATCCCTTTATCCAAACATTCAAATTTAAATATAGAGAGTTTTAAAATAATATTAGTTTAATAAATAATTATCCAAGTATGCCTAATTTCAAAGTATTTACAAAATTACCTAACAAGTAAATGATTTATATTACACATTCGTGTAGACCTATACTTTAATTGTGTAAATTGTATCACAGTTACGTAAATGTAATCTTACCTATATAACGAGCAAGTTACATTGTAAAAATGCCATATCGCACATTCGTGCAAACTTACATTGTAATTGTGTAAGTATACATTTATTTGTGAAAATGACAATATATATGTGTAAAAAGATGGTATGACATATGAGCAAGTGACGGGATGGGCCGCTTGGCAAGAAAAAAACATAGTTTTGTAAATATGTTTGAGACATACATATTTAGTTTTTTTATAAAAATCAAATTACTTTTTTAATGTTTACTATAATATATTATACAAATCCCTATATATAAAGGAAGGATGCATTCTCAATATGTGTTAGGACAAACGAAGAATTATGGGACATATTTTATTAGAAAGTGAAATAATTTATTTTCAATAAAATAGGAATATATGTTTGCATTTTTTTTGCGAGAAATGCTGTGAAAATGAAATCGAATGATTGCATTTAGTTTTGGGAGAGAAGTAATGGACAAACTTCTTCATGATCTATTTCCCCACCTCCTCCAAAGGGAAAATAAATTCCGTGGAAGAAAATATTCGAAATCGCATCAGAAAAAGTATTCCTAATTATATTTTGATAAATATATATATATTTTTTTAAAAATATAAAAATAAAAATATAATTGAATTTGACAAATACAAACCCCCGAGCATGGACGATGTCCCTGTCCGTATGCGTAGCAAACCAGATCGTGGTAGTATTGAATTGTGATCCACCCTTCTTATATAATCAAACTGACTTCATCAAGAAGTACTTCACTCCCGTCACATGGTGCCTATGATTTGTTGACTCGGTGTGACTCTCACGGAGTCAGATATATTGTATCGTGTATGGGAGAATACGAGACTTGACCTGCCAACCTTGGACCGAGTACTCCTTCGCATCATGAGCTGCAATAGCAGGGCTATCAGATAGCACTTTGATCCGATGGGAGGAGGGCCGCCTGGAGCAACAGTGGGGCCACCGGTAAGGGAAGAGTCGCTGAAGGAAATCGATACAGCGGGGGGAGGTTGATTTGGTGAGGGGGGGGGGGGCGGCCGCATGGCCTTGAGCCGACATAGGAGGGTTGGCGGAGCAACTTGACCGACAAAGAGATGGCCGATTTGGTGGGGGGGGGGGGGCAGGCGCAAGGCTGCAAGGTCTCGATCCGGAGGAGGAGGGCGGCCGGAGCTATTAGATCCGGTAAGGGGAGGGCTGATCTGGTAGGGGGACATTCCCAAGGCCTCGATTTTGCGAAGGAGGGTCATAGGAGTGACTTGAAATGACAAAGGGAGGGCCATTTTGACATGAGAAGGGTCTAACTACCTCGATCTAGTGGGGGCAAGGCCATCAATTGTAACATGGTTAGTCAAAGATTTAGGGCGTGTTTGACACACAATCAGGATAGGGGAGTAGATGAGAGAGAGAGAGGTGGATCTTATATCTCTCTCACACACAATGGTCTTAATCGGACTCGGTTAGCACAAGTGACCCCAAGAGTAACTCGCGTTAATCGGGCTCTCGATTAGCAAACTGACTCTTAGGGCAAATTTACTAATCGGGCAGAGATAGCGCAATCGACCCCTGGAGGTCGATTACGTTAACCGACCCCGATTAACGCAATGTGTGTGAAGAGGAGACGGGATCCACCGAAGATTTCTCTCTGCCCGATTGCGCTATCTTCTCAACAACCTCTTTGTTAAAACGGGCCTTAGAGTTTGAAAGAGAATGACATGACATCTATGATCGAGTCATATGTGACTCAGACTTGTTATATCGGTTCGGGAAGATCCGAAACCAACCAAGTAGTATAACCTTGATGACGTCCACTCACGGCGTAGGGACCAACGGCTGTTCGACGCCCCCACTGTTCTAGGCGGCCATTGACGGCGCCCACCGCAGTTTTGCTTTGCTTTTAAAAACGTATTCTCTCTCTCTTAATCCTTTTCCACGTCTGACACCTCTCTTTATTCTCTCGTCGTAGATTTGCCGCTGCCCCCTCCTCGCCACCGATCCTCTGCCTCCCGCCATTCTGCAAAAGCCCTCGTCACCGCCCCCCAAATCGCGAGTGCCGACCTCTCGACGGCGCGGTAGCACTCCGCCTGCCGATCACACTACTCCCCTCAATCCGTCGACCAAAACAATCGAACCTCTTTTCTGGCTATTGTTGTCGCCCACTTCGTCCCCGATTCCTAGCCATCTGGAGCGCGGCTGCGGGAAGGGTGTTCTTGTTGTTCTTGTTCATCTTTGGGAGGGGAAAAAAAGAATTATTGTTGTGAACTCCGGGTGTCGAGCTCGTCCACTTGTCCGGTGGTAGGTGTTTGGGGGAATTTGGGGGAGTCTCGGTCTGGGCTGGACTTGTGGATTGTGGGATTTGGTGGAGGAAGGCTTCATTGGGTTGATTCTGGTGGGCGCGATTTCTCTTTGATCGCTTTGCGGCGGAGAGGAGGTGGGGGAGGGGGAATAGTGGCGGGGAAGCTGCTGCCGTGTTGAATGGAGTGGATGAAGTAGTAGTTTCATCGCGATCACCCTGGGAAGGCGCTGCATTGTTCTTCCACCGACCGGGAACTATGTGGTGCCGGCATCGTGGCGTGGCTTTTTAGTTGATACTGGCAACCAGGTGGATGTTGCCCTTCTGGGTTTCGCAGAGTAAGAGCAATTTGTCACTGGGTCCTGTTATTTGGCGCAATCGACTGTGTCTGAGAAGGGCAGAGCAGAAGAGGGTCCAAGAGGGAGGGGGAGCAAGGTGTTTTAGACGGCACAGTTCAGTTCCGCAGCAGTAGCCCTGCATGGGCAACCAGGAAGTGTGGGGGCATCCGAATCACATACTGCTGAATGGTCTCCTGTCCAATGAGGTGGCCGGTGTGACCCGGGCCCTGGACGCCGATAGATGGTCCATTGCTGAAGCGAGGATCGCCGAGTTGATAAAACGCATCCAGCCAAATCAGCACTCCGAGGAACGCAGGAATGCTGTTGCTAACTATGTTCAGCGGCTAATCATGAAGTGCTTCGCCTGTCAGGTGAGCCAACATCTCTGCTTGCACGTGATTGTCACATTCCGACAACAGTTGCGCCGAGTGTATTAGTTCCATATGAGAGCTAGAACTTGTAATATGAAACTTGTTCCCACTATTTTGAAGACTGTACTAGTCGATGCTCCCCCCTTTATAGGTTGTCGAAAGTGTGCCCACACATTAGAACTTTTACTGTTTCTTGCGGACATCAAGTGTGCCCATACGTTATAACTTCTTGTTCACCTGTAGAAAATGTGTACACACACACTTTGTCATGACAACAAATTATCCCATCTATGTGAAGTCAATTTTATGGTTGAACTCAGTCCATATGCTGATAAAGCATGTGCAACTGATTCTCTGCAGGTCAGGAGACATGTAAACATTTGTGCACTCACTATCCTCAACTGTGGCAGATTATACTAACCGAGCATGGCTAAGTTCGGGGGTGGGGGGAGGCGGTTGGGGGTGGGGTTATTTGATCTTGGGTGGATGGGTGTTATTTGATCTCTGTAAACAGTGCCCATACAGTGTGGCAGGGACCTCAGAAAGCTGCAGCAGTATATGTCAGTGTAATAGATATCTATTCCTGCATCAGGACTCAGGAGTCAGGAGTGATGTGGGAATGTCTTGAATCTTCTTGTATTTCTTTGCGAAGGAGAGTAATGGGACCTTATCTTCCATGCAATGTCGTGGGAAATTGGATTAGATGTAATATTGGCCTTTTCTGTGTGTTGGTTGGGGAAAGGGGTGTCCATTTTCAGGGCTATCTCTTATTTCGCTCATTATACTCAGGGATGGGATGACATCTTTACATCAATCTGCATTTTCCCTATTCATCTAGGCCTCCTTTGATAATCGGTTAGAATAGGATGGTTAAAATAAGCACAAGTAGGGTCCCCGTGGAATCTGCCTTTTCTAGTTTGATAACTGTGCCCTTTTTCTAGGTAGGTCAAGGGGAATAAGCCGGATTGACACTAATCTGGGTCGAGTGGTTTGGGGGGAACGCTCAATCAGTTATTCACCTGAGCAACTCATTCAACGTAGGGTAACCTAAACGACTATTCAAAATGGAAATGAAGAGCTGAACGACATATTCTAACCCAGCTTATTTGGTGATTAAAGGAGGCCCTAGACTCTTTAACCATGTATCGTTGGCACTAGGTTGTATGAGTTGAAGCTGTACAGCTCCCATCTTCTAACCAGTTCCATGGGAATTTTGACACTCTACTGCCTAAGGCTACCTTTACAACATATGCGCAGTGGCTTTAAATTTTGCCATTTGACAGGACAGCTGGTTGGAAACTTCAACAAGTCCTTGTTGAATGCATGCTTATAGGAGGCAATAATGATTTTATGGATCTAGAGAGTTGATAGCTCTAAAATTTGAGATACTTGTGCTTGTTTGAGTTTAACTTTATTGTTCAGTATCTGTTTCCTCATAGTTGATGGGTCCGCATGCTGCCTTGACACCTGTTCCTGTTTACCTTTATTGTTTGTTTGAGCACCTACTTTTGTTCATTGATCATTTCTTCACGGCCAATTAGGAGGGGGGGGTGTAAGAAGAGCAATCAGTTCTCAACCTGGAGTTCACCCACAGCCATTTTAGGGGTTACTGGTAGTGGGTTTTTGGGAAGAGCATGAGAGATCTGGACATGGCTTACCATAAAACGTGTTATTTGTTTGAGAATGCCCTTTTTTTGATACAGCTATTCAGTAGCTTCCACAGATAGACTCTGGAACAGCACTGCCACGACTCCTGTAGACAATATTTTCTGCAGGATATCTGTTGTATGATTAATTACACTACTATTTATTTTTCTTGTCTTGTGGATTATTAACAGTGTTGATTATCACCAGGTGTTTACATTTGGTTCAGTCCCTCTCAAGACCTATTTGCCCGATGGAGACATTGATACGACAGCTTTCAGTAATAATCTAAATTTGAAGGATACATGGGCCAATGAGGTTCGCGATATGCTAGAGAATGAAGAAAAGATTGAAAATGCAGAATTTCGTGTAAAAGAAGTTCAATATATTCAGGCAGAAGTATGTAAAAAAAGTAACCCATCTGTTTCATTTTTCTTCCTTTCTTTGTTAATATCCAGCATGGAGTAGTGTCCATTTCTACTGTAATGCACAATTTGACGTTGCCACAATTTATTGGTATATTGCGTACATTACTCAAAGAATTTGATGAAGTGTTCAAGATTCAAATCGTGTCTCTTTGCATATTTTCTAAAACTGAATTAGTTTGAGTTAGGTTCTGGAAAGGCTCAGAATCACATATTTAGGCATTTGATTCCTTTTTATAGTAATTACTGTTCGTTTACACAATTCTGAGTTCCTATTTCACAATAGATGCGATCAGGCTTACAGTAATGATCATGGTGTGAGTCCACAAGCCTCTATGTGTGGCGATCAAAACATATTGAATATGCATTCATCACAGGAATACATCATATTTGCTGTCCTGAGATATCATTATATGGTATGCAATGAGCCTGATGTCATCTGGCAGACCTCTATTTCATGTAAATTATGGTCTGACCACAAAGCAAGATTGTTGAAGTCTAGGCTTTCCTCCCCCACACCCACCCTAAAACCAGAATCTAGAACCAGACCCGCTTGCAAGTGAGATTCCAGTTCCACCTATCTATAAGCAGACCAACATAAGAGGTTCCAGTTCAACTTATGATTCAACTTGGAAGCCGGCGAGTTCTAGCAATACACGGCTGGTTTTTGCTGGTTTAAGATCGATGATTGGAGGAGGAGGAGGAATACTCGAAGAAGAGGAGAAAGAGGAGGATGAGGGGGAGGAGGGGGACTGATGAGAATGAGGATTGGAGTTTAACAGCATCACCACCCTTCTCTCTGCAGCCTTCCTACTTCCTACAGAGGTGATCAGTACTGGCCACTGGCAGCAAAGGAGGAGGAGGTGAGGAAGAGGACTAGGAGGAGAAGAAGAAGAGAGGGAAAGCAGTGAATGACACCTGCAGTGACAGTAGAGTTGTAGACAGTGTGAAGCGGCAGTGGCAGTGGATGCCACAACCACAACAGTGGATGGTGTGCTACGGCAAGTAAAGCTATCAATGGTAGATAGGGATTAAAATGGGTTGGCATTTAACAAAATGACTCATCAAATAAAGACATTTGCCCATTGGTCATCTTTTTAATAATAAAATAGAACTATAACATTTTTCACCATGAATCCTAGAACTGGCCAAAAGCAGTCCCGGCTGATTTTGATCTGATTAAGGTGGCTTTGATCCGGTTTTGCATGTTTTAACTTATTGGTCAGTGGTTGCTGCCATGTTGATGCTTGATGATGTGAAATTTATGTTTTAACAAAAATAACATTGTAAAATTATCAATGGCTTGATTAGATTTAGGTAAAAGTCAATACATCTGGAATGGAGGGAACTGTTTTGTGTGGTGTCATTATGTAATGCCATAGAGATTGGCCTCCCTTCACACCACAAACATGAATAATTCTTGAAGTTCAAACCTCCTTTGAGGGCTCGAGCATGGGAAGGTCAAATCTCATTTGAAAGTAGGGGATGTGGATTTTGTTTTGAGTTTCTTGGAAAAAGTTTACCAACTTTTCGCTATACTACCGGCAATCTGCTTGAGCATTGGAGAGAGCAGAATGATTGTTTCCTTCAGGGAGGTAGAATTTATATTAAAAATATTTGTACCAGAGCATTGTTTTTTATTTACAATGGGGGTAGGTTTCTTCAATAAAATTCTTAGAAAAATGTTCTTTCTGACTTATAATTTTCTATTTGCAGCTGGGTGTAGTGTGGGCTTCTGCCCAAGTGGGAGAGGTATCTCACCTCAGCCCCCTAGGATATATTACCTCTCTTTGTTGCAATAAAATTCGTGGTACAATTACAATTTCTTCAAAAAAGTAAAATGTTTTTTGGGATGTTTTGGCCATGAATGATCTTAAAATACACAGGTGGGATTTTGGTACATTTCAAAATCCATTGTTGTTCATGGGGGTCTTGAAAGTGTGATTTTAACATCACCCATTAGTCAAAATGCACCTTGATTTGGATTCCCTCTTGGATTATCACAAAAGATAGCATGTATTTGGCCCTCGGGGGTGGGCAAGTTGGATAAATACTTCGTGGGCAATTATGAGCTCACGATATCAAGCCCCATCATTGGACAAAAATGCAGCAGATACCAGCCAGGGTTCATGTGGGTTCTGACCTTACAGACTTCGCCGGGCCAAGGGGGCCCACTGGCCAAGGGACGTTTGGCTTGCCCACAGCTCAGGCTACTGGTGATTCTGGCTTGATCCTGGCTGGGTGGGTTTCCTCTTGGTAGTCAAAAAAAGGTTAAAGAAGAAGAAGAAGAACATGTTCATGTGATATGTGTCTCCATGAGTGGGTATTTCCAAATTCACTCTTTGGTGCCATCTCCTCTTAAAACCCAAATAGCTCCCCCAAGAGAGAATAGGTGCTCACTTGGGTTGGACATTTTTGTCATGCCCAGCTCTTCACCTTTTTGAAACAGGGGGACGCTGGCCCCACCTACACCTAGTGCCCGGGGGTGATAGATAATTCTTGCCTGCTGAATTGTGCCGCAGCCTGTTCTGTTGGCTACTGCTAATTGTAAACATTAGGGAAGTTGCTATTTCACACTTTGGCTTTTGTTTTCTTCATAGAAAATGTTTTGTCGGGGAGCGGCAAACTAGATTGCTAAACAATTTAGTGGCACTTGTCTATTAAAAAATTAAAAGCTGTGCTAGCTGGTGTTCTGACTGTAGTTGCTGCTGATGCAGCATCAAAAGTCTCCTTTATTGATGGTGAAATTTTCACATATATTGGGAAAAGGTGAAATATGCTATTTTGGGAAGAAAAGCCTAAAGTCCACGTGTGTTTCTCGTAAACCATATGTCATTTAAATGGGAGCAAAATAAATAATGCATTAAAAGTAGTGTTTAAACAAATTATACAATTCTATTTTGTTCCATACTTCTGCATCGAACATGCACATTTCTAATATATATGTTATATGAGAAAAGTGTTCCTGTTATCCTGTTAACACTTTTCTAGAAGCCGTTAGATTAAGATCTAATGGCAAAAAAAAAACCACCATGTCCATCCCACATCGCGCGGGGACAACTCCCCGCTGCGTGCGACTGGGGGCGGGTCATGGTCCCTCTGATCACCTCGATCAAACGCTCTAGATTTTATTTTTTTAGTGTGTTCTCTATTTCTCTCTCCACAATCTTTACCCGACTGTGAATTTAGGCATGCTGGGCGTGCAACATTCAAATGATCTTTAAATCTCTCTTTCTTTAACAGTTAGATCATTATTTGTGAAGTCCGACGGTCAAAAATATAGTAACAGGAAAGTTTCCTTTATCTATCTCTCTATCTATCTATATATAAAGATTTGAAAGTAGATAGTACCACAAATTTATTAAAGTGAAAAAGAGGGATATACATGTATAATGAGTGTATGCCCACAAAAAACCTTGTACAAGAAACCCTTTACACCAAAACCACTAGTCCCCCAAGAAGATATATATATATATATATATAGATATATATATATATATAAAGGGGCATCTTTTATAAGGTTTAGAATCCTGACACATCCAATTTAATCCAGGTTATACAGTCGCAAACAAGATGATATTGAGGTTTTAGTTTGAGAAGCTTTTTGGAAATGGTTGATATGGAACTTTATTGTGTCTCAAAGTTCTTACAAGACCTATTTGGCATGTATGAATTTGACGTTGCTACTTGTGAGCTATGTGGCATAGGAAAGCATTGGGCATACGTATCAATTGCAATCCCTCTTTTTGCCTTTTATTGTGTTCTAGAAGTTTATCGTCCTCGGATGCTCATTATTCTATTATTTCGTTTCTGTTCGTTTAGCAGCCAAAGACAGATGTGAGTCCTTGCAGTTGTGGCTGATTTGAAACTGGAGACATGACTGTTTCAATGGCCATGTAGTGTTTCTTGCTTTGTTCTCCAAGTAGACATTCCCAAGTCTCTATTGTTGTTCCTCTATCAAAGTCTGATTTTGATTTTAACTTTGTTGATTACAAGTAAAGTGAGAAGCTATGCCTTTCGTTGATAAAACTCAAGTGAGAAGTTAGGCCCTTCATTGATTAAAACTCAAGTGAGAAGTTATGCAAATTCTATTTATAACTCAGAGTATAGATGGCCATAGTGGACATGGCAGCAAATCAATTTTGATGTTGATCTTCCTGGAACCCTTTTTCCTACAGCTGGTCTTAGAAAGTGAAAAAAGTGACACTGCCATTGCAGATTTTTGTAATCTTTGTAATCAAAATCCAGTTTTAAGTTGTGGCATAAATCAGTTTTATATGGAATTGAATTGAAAATCAGTACCATATTAAGCTGTTCTGCTTTCCTTAGATGTTGTTTAGTATCAGATATTTATATGTTGTCATTAAGGACTAGGAGATCAAAATGCAGTTTGTCCATTCCGTACTGGAGGGTCTATGCAGCTGTCATTCTTAGGTACCTGCAGAGCTAGGTGAACAGGTTTCAATCATGCTAATCTTTTATGAGAATGAATGCTCTGATTTATCGCAGTGAATTAAAATTAAGCATTATTCTGTTCCTTTATTCTCTGAAAAAAGTAGCCTAACGTGGTTCACTGACTTATCCATATGTTTGTTGACTCTTTGGACTGGTCTGCTTGCCTTTTGGTGTAGGGATAACTTTAGTGAGGATAAAGATAAGCCAGTCCAAGTGCCTATCCTTAATCTGGTGTTGTTTGGCAGTAGGATAAGTCAAGTGAGGAAAAGGCTAGTAAAAACATGGGGATAACTTGTTCCATGAAATAGTTGGAATGATTTATTCCTGGAATTGGGGATAAGTCTGACACTCTTTAATCCAGGCTTATCCCAATGCCAGACAGACACCCTTATCCCTAGGTTTAAGTCCGAAATGAGGATAAGCGGAAGTTGGAATATCCTCGCCTTTTGTGGACAACAAACAAAGGGTAGGAGATAAGTTGGGTTTACTTTATCCCTTCTTATCCTGTTACCAAATAGCTTGCCTGGGACATCTTGATATTTTGTACCTGCAGCATGAAAATCATAGTAATCGACTGAATTGTAGTTTCTCGGTCAAGGTTTTCCGTCTCGGAAAGGCGGAAGAGAAGAGATCTCGGAAAAATTTCGGGAGATCAGGTTCGGTGAATTCGGAAATTTGTTTCATATATATAGCCTACTAGTCAAAGGAACACGCTACGCGCGTAATAAAAAATAAAAAAATAAAATTATACTATGCCATAAAAATGCACGTGACCAAATTTTGTCAATATATTAGTCATATTAGTTTTTAAAGTTCAAAAATAAAATTAATTTTTAGAAGTAAAAGTATTTGAAGACGGTTGAAGGGAATGTGAACTTGATTTTTAAAGTTGACAAACTCAAAAGAATCAAACTCTTAAGTTAGGCATATTCAAAAATTTGGAAAACATAACTATAAAATATTAGACATAGCTCATCTATTTTGAATATTTTTTAACAATCTGACATTTAATGGCACCAAATGATTCATAATTCATGATGATAAAATTTACATTCCCACCATTGCCTTTAGGACTACATAAAAGCATTCCCACCACTACCCTTAGAAATACATAAAATTTAGTTCAGGTTAATATTTAAGGTCAATGACATCCATGAAGATAAAATGAATTAAGAACCATTCGGATAAAGTTCTATGAATCAAACTTATAGAAGCCAATGTGCACAACTCAGAAATATGACTGCCTCCTGTGCGAATACATAATGAGCTGTAAATGGCTAAACAATCTGGAAGAGAAAAATGACTTGAAAAATTATGTAACAGAGTAATAGGTTGTTAGCAGTTCTGGTGATCAACGTGCAGTTTTTCTTCACAAGTCGGACTCTATGCCTCACAAAGGTGATGAAGCGGCTGGAGATAAAGGTTAGGAGATATTTCTGAGTTCGTATTTTCTATTCCAAACATTTATCCATTGTTGTAACCTCCGGATGAGGTATGGGCTGAACTCTTAGATAGATGCATGACTCTTGACATGCGGTTCCACATGTGAGAGTCCTAGACGTAAAGAGTCCAATTCTTTATTGTATTATTGTAAACTCTGTAGGGAAGAGAAACAACGCGAGTCATGTAAATTTGAGTCGGAAGAGACATATAACTGAATCGGAGGAAAAAAATCGGACAATTCTAACTGAACTGGAGCAAAAAATCGGACAATTCTTTTATAGTAGATAGTATAAATTTCTAAGAAAATGTTATTTTTTCTACTAACCACTCATTTTCACTAACATATTTTTTCTAATTAACAACTCAATTTTACAAAATAAAGAATAATGATAACATTAACAAATCCATTCATATGCACCAATGTCAATATACATCAAAAGTACACTAAAAAGAGATACATAAAATGGTACATGAATCACGAACTGAAGAATACATAAAAGGCATCCAAAATGGTACATGTATCTTTGTCTCCCCCCCCTCAAAGAGAGAGAGAGAGAGAGATCTGTCTCCCCCCTCTTAGACATAGAGGGAGTGAGAGAGTCGGGGGGAGAGGGAGAGACAGAGAGAGAGACTGGGGAAAGAGACAGCTCAAGGGGGCTGAGGTAGAGAGAGATAGGGAGAGAGGAAGGAGGAAACCCGGGAGGTGGCAGAAGATCTCTGTCTCGGGGGCTCTGTTTCTCGCGACCTTTGGAGAGACAAAGATCTTGGAGAGATCTCGGACATCTCGTAAGAGATGGCAAACCACGTTTTCGGCCCAGTCTCCGTTTATTCATGTAACTTGTCTGTTTTGACTTTCCAATGCTGATGGATGCAAAGACCTGCATTTTTCATGGTCTCCTTTCTTATTTCTATTTCAGACGTGGCTCTTGTAGAATAACATTATATGTTGTAATCAGCTCCTTTCTCATTTGCACTTGATCCCTTGCAGGTGAAGATAATAAAGTGTCTTGTAGAAAACATTGTGGTGGATATATCTTTTAATCAGCTTGGTGGGTTATGTACCCTTTGTTTTCTTGAAGAGGTATTTTTTGGCACATTTCTCAAGATTTTCTGTTTCAACACATCCAAACTTCATATATTACGTGTTTCTTTACTATCTTCTGCTAAGGATCTTGATCTGCAGATTGACCAGTTAATCAATCAAGATCATTTATTCAAGAGGAGTATCATACTAATCAAGGCTTGGTGTTATTATGAGAGCCGTATTCTGGGTGCTCATCATGGACTTATTTCAACTTATGCCTTGGAGATATTGGTTCTTTATATATTTCATGTGTTTAATAATTCTTTTGCTGGACCTCTTGAGGTAACTTAGGACCAGTGGCCTCTTTTCCTTCCTTGCTGAAACCAGTCTTGTGGTTAAATGTTTCTTTTTATATCCACCACCTAAAAGTTTTTCTTTTTATGTCATTGTTCTTCAGGTCCTTTATCGTTTTTTGGAATTCTTCAGTAATTTTGATTGGGATAACTTTTGTGTTAGCCTTTGGGGTCCAGTCCCTATTAGCTCACTTCCAGATATTGCAGGTACATTTCATGTGCATTTTTTTCTATAGACTGTTTTCTTGTTGAAAATCTAGAATCAACTAATTATGTGTTGGAACTTTTAAATCTCATTATTCATTTTGAATGGCATACAGCGGAACATCCTCGAAAGGATAATGGTGAATTATTGCTCAGCAAACTCTTTCTTGATGCTTGTAGTTCAATGTATTCTGTTTTTCCTGGTGGCCAGGAAAATCAGGGTCAACCCTTTGTCTCTAAATTCTTTAATGTCATTGATCCTTTGCGTACAAACAACAATCTTGGACGTAGTGTCAGTAAAGGTATTGTATTTCCTCCCTGGCATTGAAGCTTCCTTGACAAGCTATTTTGCTTCTATTTTCAAATGTTCCTTTCTTGTCTAATGATGTTTTTTTATTTATTGTGTTGCATGTTTCCTGCCGCATGTTAATTTGGAGGGCTCACATAAAGGCCTAATGGCTGTGGATTAACGAGGATCCACGTCCCAAACCTTGCCTTGCGTAATATATGTATATCCAAGTTATGTTTTGTAGTTAGACTTGGAGAAGCTTTGTATGCTAGTTAGAGAAGCCACAGTGCATGATATTCTAATTACAAAATAACTATCAAGTGATACTCATAATGTTTGCCCAATGCATGTCCACTGCTTTTGTAGGAAATCCCGGTGACACAGATTTTCTGCTGATAGTCGGATTGCTGAGAGTAAACACAAATGGGAAATTTGATTATAAGTTTGTGTCATCTTGGCAGAGCAAGAATCTAATGAAGGAGATGTGTACGCGCTCTAGTGACTGTTTTTTGATTCCAATAAAATGTGGTCTTTACCACCTTCCAAGGAAAAAAACCTAGGATTTTTATGCAGATGGTGGTGGAGGGTGGGGACATGGGAGGGAGGTGGGGCATGGGATATCCAACCTATCACTGTGATTAGCATCTCATTTATCTGGAACATATTAAAAGGTGCCTCATTTTTGGTACATTGATAATAATATTATATTTATAAAACTCCTAAAATAAGATATTGATTAAAAAATCCTTTGGTATGTGGAATTGTCCTCCAAATTTATGCAAGTTCGCAGCAAACATGTTCTCACCACCTTAAAAGGAAAAGTTCACAGCAAACATAAATCTTCAGTACAGTATGTGCACACTACGGGGTAACATTTTAGGAAGTTTGCCTTGCTGCAGTGTGAGGGGCAACATGCGAGCGGGGTGTGAGGGGCGACCGGGGGTACGCCATTGGTCGCTTTAGGGGTCAATCGGATCTCTCTTGCTAGACGACTGGTGGCTGCCGGCGGTCGTTTAAGACACCCTATGAACATTTCTGACTACCTGGGATTCAAAAGACTTTGTCCTTTGTGCTACCGATGCCTAAACAGAGGGCACTATCAGAGACACTATAGAGGAAAACTACGGTGTAGAGATTGTGGAGAAGAAGGCCACCATCAAACTTCCTGTAGAAGAACACCGGTGGTAGGGGCATGAGTGTGTCATCAAGTACCACAACTACCAATTTAAATTCTGAATCGCAACCAGCCTAAGAAAGAGATAGAACAACGGCGAGTTCAGGTCAACTCCACAGGGAGGTTTCAGGTTGAACGCCTTGATTTGCACGCAAAAGAAAGGCAAAGTACAATAAAAAATTGCAGGGAAACTAACTGGAACGAAAGGAACTAAGGGGTGAACTGGAATAGAAGATAGTGCAATAATTAAACTGTCTGTTACAGTAGAAAGAGTAAAGAAATCTAGAACTGAAACTCTAAAGCTGTGGCACGGCCCGTCCAGACATCGATCAGAACTGCACCAGAACTCCTTCGACTTGGAACTTCTTGCTGGCTGACCTCGAACTCCTCAAGGAAACCGCTTCCATCTACCAGTAGAAGGAACTCTCTGCTATCTATCTACGAGAATGCAACCAACAGAAAGCATGCAAGGAAAAATTATTAGAAAGTAAATCCTAAAACTTAACAAACGAAAGGCTCTGGGACCTAAAAGAAAGAAGAACGAGAAAGAAAAGAAAAACTATACCTGGTACCTCCTCTACTTTCTACTCTCCTCTCTTATGCGTTCTTTTTTCAGCAAAGTGCTCAAGGTGGTCTTTGGGCACCTATGTCTTCCTGATTTCTTTGGGGAGAATCTCCTTCGCAATCTTGGACTCCTGGAGCCAGCTTGTAGTTTTCTTCTTTATCGTGGCAGCATGCACTCCTTCTTTCTTATGTTTTCTTTCTTCTATTTGTCAGTTGGAATCTTTTTTTCCTTCTTGCGTACAGCAGCAGTTGGATTCTTCCTTGGGATGTGAAATCAATTTTCTATAATGCTCCAGCAATTTACAGAAAAAGAGAGAGAATTATTCAGCAAAATCTGTGCAAATAAAGGAAATAAATCCATCAATGTTTTCCATCGCCTATGTTTGCTTCGTCCAATTCCACATCGTCCACGTTTTGCACTGTTCATCATCCAAGTTCTCTGCACCGTCTAAGTTGACTGCATCGTTTAAGTTCTGTGCATCGGCCAAATTTCCAATATCATCTAAGTTGACTGCATCGTCAAAGTTTGCATTTAGATGATAGCCTTTTTGTCCGCTTTCATACTTAGATGATATTCCGTTTCTATTTCACTGGTAGATGATGTTCCTTCTAACATCTACGTTTAGACGATATTTCGTCCAACATTTCATTCTTGGACACTGCTCCGTTTAACTTCTGAACTTAGACGATGTTCCGTCTAACTTCTTAGTTAGGTGCTGCTTCCCCTATCTTTCCGCACTTAAATGATACTACGGTTATCCTTTTCAACTTAGGTGATGTTTCACCTATCCTTTCTACACTTAGACGATATTCCACCTATGTAATCTAAAGCTAAAACTCTAAAGCTGTGGCACAGCCCGTCTAGACGTAGATCAGAATTGCACTAGAATTCTTCTGACTTGGAACTTCTCTCTGTCTAACCTCGAACTCCTGAAGGAAATCGCTTCCACCTACCAGCAGAAGGAACTCCTCCTCTGCTATCTATCTACGAGAATGCAACCAACAAACAACATGCAAGGAATTTTTTTTTAGAAAGTTAACCCTAAAACTTAGCAAACGAAAAGTTTTGGGACCTAAAAGAAAGAAGAACGAGAAAGAAAAGAAAAACTATCCCTAGTACCTCCTCTACTTTATACTCTTTTCTCTTATGCTCTCCTTTTTTCAACAAAGTGTTCAAGGTGGTCTTTAAATAGGCATTGATGTCTTCTTGATTTCTTTGGGGAGAATCTCCATCGCAATCTTGGACTCCTGCAACCAGCTTGTAGTTTCCTTTTTTATTGGGGCAACATGCACTCCTTTTGACTTACATTTTCTTTCTTCTATTTGTTAGCTTGAATTTTCTTTCCTTCCTGCGTACGGCGGCAGCTGGATTCTTCCTCAGGATGCAAAATCAGTTTCCTATAACGCTCCGACAATTTACAAAAAAAGAGAGAGAATTATCCAGCAAAATTTGTGCAAATAAAGGAAATAGATCCGTCCATGATTTCCACCGCCTATGTTTGCTTCGCCCAATTCCACATCGTCCACATTTTGCACTGTTCATCATCCAAGTTCTCTGCATCGCCTAAATTGACTACATCGTCTAAGTTATGTGCATCGTCTAAATTTCCAGTATCATCTAAGTTGACTGCATCGTCTAAGTTTGCACTTAGACGATAGCCCTTTTGTCCGCTTTCATACTTAGATGATATTCCGTCTATATTTCACTAGTAGACGATGTTCCTTCTAATATTTGCGCTTAGACTATAATTTTGTCCAACTTTTCATTCTTAGGTGCTGCTCGTCTAACTTCTTAGTTAGGTGCTGCTTCACTTATCTTTCCGCACTTAGACGATACCGTGCCTATCCTTTTCAACTTAGGCGATGTTTCGCCTATCCTTTCTGCACTTAGACGATATTCTGCCTATCTCAGTTAGGTGATACATCGTCGACCCTTCATTTAGGCGATACTTCATCTACCTCAATTAGGCAATGGCTCAATTAGACGATGCTTTGTCTGCTCCACACTTATACAATGGCTTTTCCGTCTGCTTTGACACTTAGACGATAGCCTTTTTGTCTAATCTTGTTTATGGGTGCTGGCTATCGTCCAACTATGGCTTTTAGACGCTCTAACGTTTTTTATGTAAATACCTGCATTCATCGGTACAAAACACTGATTCTAATGGGATTTCTTTCAGAAACTGTTCATAAATAATATGAAAAATCTATAAACTATCAGCTGGCTAGGAGAGAGTGTCGTTCCTACACTGTGGTGGTCGCCCAGCCCTTGAACACTCCAGCGAGAGGTCTGAATGGCGGGGGACTTTGTTAGCCTTCCCTACAAATTGGGTGGAGGTTTAATTCTCTTGGTTGGATAGTTGTCTCTGGATCTCGCCTCTGGAAGGCAGCCCAGAATTGGAGGAGGTGAAGGAGGTTTTGGTCAAATGGGGAGGCGAAGGTGGATCACGGATGGCAAGTACATAGAATGGGGGCTCTGGGCTTCCTGGCCATTGGGGAATCAATGGAAATCACAAGAAATTTGGTGGAGGGAGGGATCTTCCGGGGGAGAAGCTGTTTATTGAGAGTGTCGAAATAGGAGAGATGGAGGGGTACCTACTCCGATCGCCGAGTTGTTCGAGCCAATCTAGTCCTCTCGGGAGTCCTTCACCCTATGTGATCAAGAAGGGATTAACTAGCTCAGTGAAAGCTTCAGAGTACTCAAAGATGACGATCTCCTGTTTAGGAAACCCTTGTCGGTGGTCACCGTGGAACTAGAAGCAACTGTTTGGGTCTCATTCCTTGCGGCCGTTCCGACAGTCATTGGGGAAATATTTCTGGTCAGGGTCTTGCATAGTGAAAACTGGGAGGAAGGAGGTGGCGGTGGGCTTAGGGTTCCTGGGCGACTGACGGGAGGTAGAAGATGAAGTGAGGAGGGGAGTACGTGGCAGCCAGCCAGCATGGGAGCGTTCGACGGGGGTTCAAAATTTGAACCTGCCTTTGGTCCTTGACCGGTTCAGGTTGGGTGCCTTGGATGAGCCGGGTAAAGTCGATCTTGAGCTGTATCTGATAGGCAACCGAGTGATTGCTCGTAACTTACCCCGTTACGCAAGCAACCCGTCTAAGCCCGAGTAGGCCTACACAAGATCATCTTCTTCTCACAAAAGGAGGTCCCTCTTCGACGGACCTTCGTCTTCCCGGCGAGGGCATCGTCATAGCCAGTGGTAGGTGGGATTTGGAGGTGACCCTGGGAAGGGAGTTTTCAGCCCCACCCAAAAGTCCCCAACCGATGGGAGCCATAGATGGCAGTTTCGGTTTCGGTGTCAGTTTCGGCTGGGTCCGAAACTAAATAAATTATTATGTTTTTACTCAACTGCAGGGTTTCGGTTTCGTTCTGGTTTCAGTCGGGTAATTTCGGATCGTTTCAGTCCGAAATCGAAACGTTTCGGCCGAAATGACCGAAACATTTTGGCCGAAACTGCCATCCATGATGGGAGCGGGTCCTCTCTCCGTGGTGGACCCTGCACCTTCGCTGGTTGAGGGCTTTCGTAGTGGACATGTGGAGATTGAGAGAGGCCATTGGGTGCTGTCCCCCATCTCTCCTGCTCAGGGATGCTGTTGGCTGCGCTACTCCAACGCAGGAGGCGGGGTCCGAGACTAAACTTTTGGGATTGAACACCGTGATTGCAAGTGGCAACAACATATGTCAAGGGGCAGGAATGTCTCCTGGCCTCCATCCCTTGCTCTAGGAGGTGGCTGGTTGTGCTTCTGCAGCTGCGCCTAGCTTCCCCGGTCGGCCTATGTAGAGGGAAGAAGAAAGATGTCCTGGTGTGGAAGGAGAATCCATGATTGAAGCTGTCCTAGTGGAGGACTCTCTACTGGAGGGGGCGAATTTTGATAGGAGGGAGGAAGGAAGTGATGCGGGACAGATCGGGGGAACATGGAACAAGGATAGAGGTGGGAGTGTAGGTTTCGCACTCTGCCCTTCGCAGGGACCACCTAGAGTTTGCCTCCTCTCAAGGCACTGTCATCTCCATCTCAGAGACAAAGAAATTATTGCAAAATTTTCAGTTGTAATTCATCATTAATTGGAAAAGTGGGTTTACATGACTATTTATAGGAGTGAGGCTAACCCTAACCCTATTTTAACTCTCTATGACCCAAATATCCCATAGACTCAAGAAATAGTGTGAAATCCGCACCAAAAATTACAGATAAATTAGAAATACACGAATTTCGCTCCAAATGAGCCTAATAAAAGTTACAAAAATAGGGACTTAATCCTACAACTTTAAATTATTAGACCCGACTCAAATAAAGACAAAATACATAATATAATGCCATCGAGTGTGACGTCAATCGAGTCCGCCGTCTGATGTCACGAGTCTCCCTCCGCGTCCATCCCGAGTCCCATTTCTTATTAGGAAGTTTGGCAGAAGAAGAGGTGAAGGAGATTATATCCAGTGTTGAGAGGTTCACGGGGGACTAGGTTAGGGAATTGGCAAACCTGGTTGGGGTTCCCTGTGAAGGTATTGACAAAGATATTAGAATGGTGTTTGGTAAAATCTAGAAATGGTAAGGGAAACATGCCAGAAGAGGAGAGTTGTAGAGGGAAGAAGAGGGGAGGGAGGAAGTAAGAGGGTTAGATGAGGGAGAGTGGAAGCTCAAGAAGAAATACAATGCGTATTATCACATGGAATGTCAGAGGGGTGTGCGGATTGGAAAAAAGAAGGGTAATGATGGAGTTTGTTTGGAGGTGCAAAGTTGATATGCTGTGTACATAAGAAATCAAGATGGAGGGTGATGGGGGGGGAGTAGTGAGAGAGATGGGAGGGAGAAGGCTGTCTAAGGGGGTGGTGTCTCCAGCTGTGGGGATATTCGGGGGGTATCATGGTTCTTGGGAATGACTTTGTGGTGGAGGAGGTGGTAGAAGGAAGGAAGGAGGATCGCCTTGCTATCTCTCTTCTACAACCTTTGTGACAATTTCACATGGGTTTCTTCAGAGTTTATGGCCTATAAGGCAGGGATGAGAAGGAAGCACTATAGGAGGACCTCCTTTATCACCATCGTCTTTCAGGGATTGTGGTGCATTGGAAGGGACTTTAATGCTATTGTCATGATTGGAGAAAGGACGAGCTCCAACATACTAACAGGTGACATGGAGGTCTTTAGAGAGTTCATTGAGGAGGCCGGCCTCATTGATATTCCCACAACGAACGTCTTTTTCACTCGGTCCAATCTTAGAACAAATCTGACACGCTCAAGGTTGGACAAATTCTTAGTGTCAACGGACTGAGAAGATCACTTCCCACATCTCCAAGCTCAATGTTTGGCTCGCCCAATATCTAATCACAAGCCCATTCTATTGATGCCCAACTTTCTATGTTATCAAAGGCGATGGAGGCAATCGCCTAGGTGAGGAGGCGAGGCGGCCACAAGTTGCCTCGCCTCCGCCTCAATCTCCTCAATCCAGCCTTGTGGGCCCAACCCACTTCTGCACCGTTGAGAATGCGGCCCTCTCTCACGACCCTCGCCTCGTCAATTACAATAATACCCTTTGGGCACCACTAATCATCAATTATAGTAATATCTTGAAATAAAATTTTTCTTCCCCACAAGGGGCATTGCCCCCTTGACCCCCACGATGTGAGCACACAAGTTGATCCGCAACGTTGCGACGATAGTCCCACTCGGAGTGGGATCCGACTTTCCAACTGATACCTTCCAATTGGGTCTTCCAATTGAGTTCAAACTCCACTCTTCAACACGCACGTCCCGACCTATTTGATTTTTTGCTTAATTTTTTTGTTAATTTTATTTAAATTTGTTTGAGTTTAGGAATGAATTAATTTATGAAGTTTATTAATTTTATGTATGTATTTTTTGTGATATTTAGGCATATATTTATATATTTGAATTATATATATTATTTTAATAAAATATTGCCTTAAATGCCTAGGCCATCGCCTAGGCGTTTGAGGCATGAGGCGACCGCTTGGTCACCTCGGTTGCCTCTCGCCTCTGATTACATAGTCAGCTATAGGTTCATCAAGCACCCAGATCAAGATGGAAAAGTACTTGCTGAAGGAGGATGATTTTCTTCATGTTGTGGAGAGATGCTAGTCAGAACTGCGGTCGGAGACTTTCACTATGGTGAGGTTGTTCATGAAGCTGAAATATCTGGCTTGGGGGCTTACCTTTTGGGGATCTAAAACTCTCCCAGGCTAGGATGGCAGTATCGGCCGAAACGAGTTCGGACCTGCTCACTGTAGCAGGTCCGAAACTAAAAAAAAACTTTTTTAATGGTTTCGGGCGAAATCGATACTGGTTTCGCCCGACACTTACCCATTTTGGCCCGAAACCGGGCGTGCTCACTGTATTTTTTGCCTTTTTTGAATGTTTTGAACCGATTTCGGCTGAAACCGAAACCGAAACCGAAACCGGTATGTTTCGGTTTCGGTCCTGGCCGAAACCGGTACCGAAATCAGTACTGCCATCCTTGCTCCCTGGGAAAGTTTTCAAGGATAGACGAATGGAGCAACGTCAAGTATTAGATGCATTGGTGGAAGCCAACTTTCTCCATGAGCGGGACAAAGACTTGAGAGTGACAACTAGGAAGGAGTTTGATGAAATCCTCCTCAAGGAAGAGATATATTGGAAGCAACGTTCCAAAGAGAGATGGTTGAAAGAGGGGGACAAAAATGCTACATATTTCCAAAAAATTGCTTCTAGAAGACAAAGACTGAATTGCATCAAGAGTCTTCGGCCTGGGGACTGAATCCTTTCCAACATGGTTGACATTAGGCGGTGTATGGTGGATTCTTACTCCTCTCTTCTATCTGAGGAAGATTGTTGGTGTCCATCTATCGTAGACCACCAGTGACTAGTCATTTCGGATGAGGACAAGGTCATACTGTCTTCCCCTTTCTCAACCGAAGAAATCAGATTGACAGTCTTCTCTTTGGATGGGGACAAAGCCACAGATTTTGATGGTTTCCCTATGTTCTTCTTCAAGAAATGTTGGCAAATTGTCCAGCCTGATTTAGCCCAAGCAGTGTTGGAGTTCGAAGAAGGAAAACTAACCTCAACGGCATCAACAAGACTTCGATGGTCCTTATCTCCAAGAAGGAAGGTGTTGACTCCGTCAAGGGCTATGGCCCATAAGCTTGCTCAATAGCATCTATAGAATTATTTCAAAATTGTAGGCTTCTAGGTTGGCAAGAGTGGTTAGTGGTAACCAAAGTGCATTTATTATAAGTAGACAGATCCAAGATAATTTCTTTCTAGTCTAGTAAATTATTCACTCCTTTAAAGTTATTAAGAGGAAAGGTTTGGTGCTAAAATTGGATTTTGAGAAGGTTTAGGTCAGAGTTAATTGGCAATGTCTCTTTGCCGTGCTTCATGGGATGGGCTTTGACAAAAAGTGGATTGCGTGGATTAGGGTTTGGATCACATCGGCGTTCTTTGAGGTGCTTATTAATGGGGAACCCACCTCTTCCTTCCATAGTGGAAGGGGCTTGAGACAAGGAGACCTTCTCTCCCCTCTCTTTGTTCTTGTCTCCCATATATTGAGTAGAGTCTGGTTGAGAGCAAAAGATGCAAGATTTATGACAAGCTTTCGGGTTAGCAATTGGGGAAGCCACATCTCACACCTTCAATATGTAGACGACACTATTCTCTTCTTTGCAGAGGGCGAGAATCAATTTTTTGCAGTTAGACTTATGCCCGAGCTGCTAGAGGAGGTTAGTGGACTAAAGATCAATTTTTATAAGAGTAAACTTTTAGGGATTCACATTGAGGATCACACCTTGCAAAGGACAACCCTTATCCATGGATGCCAGATTGGGAGGATCTCGATCACTTACTTGGGTCTTCCTCTAGCTGATGGAGCTATTAGGTGTAAAGATTGACAATCAGTTTTTTAGAAATTCGAGACAAGGCTGGCTGGATGGAAGGGGAGGTTGCTCTCTTATGGGGGAAGGGTAGTCCTACGTAATTTGGCACTAGAAAGCCTCCCGGTTTATTTTTTGTCCATGT
Organism: Amorphophallus konjac; assembly: GCA_022559845.1. NCBI lineage: Eukaryota > Viridiplantae > Streptophyta > Magnoliopsida > Alismatales > Araceae > Amorphophallus > Amorphophallus konjac. The sequence goes on from CM040129.1 coordinate 206,693,173, forward strand.
TCAGGGTTCCTTTGTTGGTAGCTGCTAAATTGTAGAGTATTCAATGTAAATTCTTTTGGCAGGGGGCAGACATGGTGAGAGGATGGTATGATGTCAATTGGGGTTTGTCAACCTAAAGAAATGGTGGAATGGGTTTCAAAGAGATTATGTTGTTTAACCTCGTTCTTCTGCTAAATGGATATGGAAGATTGGAACTGCAGAGATTGGCTTCTGGCTTCAACTTCTCAAAGATAAATATTATCTAAGAGGCCAGACTTGTGATCTGATCCCCCCACAGGCTTACTTGCAATCCCTAGTCTGAAAAGGAATCTTGCAAGTTGCAGATCTTATCCAGGTCTCGGTACATGCTAAAATGGGGAATAGACAAGATTGCTTCTTCTAGATGGACAGATGGTGTGAGGGTAGACTGCTGGCGTGTAGGTACCATAAGCTATTTCAGATTGCTATTGACAAGAGGATGCTAGTGTGGCAGGCATTTGATTCCACTAACGGGTGGTGCCCGCAAGGTCTAACAAATGGTACAGGCCAGTATAGTATCTGTTCCGCCCCTCTTGTATACCCCCACCTCTCTCTCAGTCTCTCTAGGGTTTATTTTGTGTTTGAGGGTTATATGATATGCACAATGGTTTTATAGGGACTTTTATATAAATTTCAATTTTCACTTTAGTTTTTATCTTCTGTTCTCGATCCGAGACTCTCCGGTCTCGAGACCGTCGCAGCCCTACCTTGCAGGTGGAGCTGAATAGAGGAGGACGATTGGGACTCCCGCACCCACAGAGGAGGAGTCAATGGCAGTCAGTGGTGACGGCGTTGGCGGCCAGTAAGTTCTTCTTCTTCTTCTTTTGTTTTGTTAAGTCCCTACTCCAAGGTTTCAGTCTGAACCCCCTCTCCAAAGATCAGTGGGTTTGGAGATGGAATCTTAAGGGAGGCTTCATTGTTTGGTCGGCATACACTTTTATGACTGATGGGGGAACCTGCCATCCTCTGTTTTATCAAGTTTGGTGGCCTGTTAGTCCCCTTAAGGTTAAGATTCTCATATGGAGGATCTCTTTACCCCGATTACCTACATGGGATAGACTGGCCAGGTTTATAGATGGGATTGATACCTTGTGCAGCTTGTGTGAGGAGGAGGAGGAATCAATGGGCCACTTATTTCGGGAGTGTGAGTTTGCTAATGAAGTATGGCAACAGATCCTTATCAAGCTCAGATGTGGCACAGTTGTTGAAGGTCCTGTGGAAAGGTTCATCTAACAATGGCAAGTTCAATGGGGAACTAAGATTGACAATCAATTGTATGGTTGATCCTACCTGCAACTTTTTGGATCATATGGAGGGAGAGGAATGCTAGAATCTTCAGAAGAGTAGCTCATAGCCCAGCATAATGTCTGGATTCCATTTTCTTTTTTGTGAAAGGGTGGGGAGACACCTTTTGTAAATCGGACAAATGTAATTCTTTTCTTTTGCCTTTGTTCTAAGGGTTGGGATACCCCTATCGGGATCTTTTGGGTAGGGGAGTTTTTGGGACTACGCCCTTCTTAAGTATATAATCTTTTCCTTTTCCTTTTATAAATTATGTGGTACCATTTGCTTTCAAAAAAAATATACACACTATGGCCATGCTCCAATTGTAAAGTTTGAAAAATTGACGGACCAATTTGCTCGATCCTTCTTACACTCGATCCCAATAATCCTACAAAGTAACAGGAAATCTGACTTTTTCAAAAGACGAGCTAGATGTTTAGCGGTTTTTGATGGATAACTAGTCAATGTTTATAACAAGAGTATGCTTGTGGGAATTAACTTGGAAGACACGACCCTTCAGAGGACTGCTTGTATTTTGGGTTGTCAGGTGAGGGCTTTCCCCATTCCCTACTTGGGTCTTCCCCTGTCTCCAGGTGCTTTGAGATATGCAGACTGATGTCCTATCATTCAGAGATATGAATCCAAACTGACAAGTTGGAAGGCTAGACTTTTGTCTTATGGCGGCGGACTTGTTTTGTGCAGATAAGTGTTGGACAACCTACCTATTTATTTTCTTTCTGTGTTTCAGGTCCCCAAGTCTGTGGCAATGAAGATTTAATCCATTTAGATGAGGCTTTTTTGGCATGGGAGTGGGGGGCAGAGCAGGGGTTGTCACGATATCAATTGGGGTAGGGTGGCTGCCAGCAAAGATCAAGGAGGCCTGGGGATCAAGAATGTCATAGATTTTAATTTAGCTCTCCTGTGCAAGTGGTTATGGAGGCTGGGGTCAAGAGATGAGGGGTGGTGGGCTCAGGGTATTAGGTAGAGATACTATGGTAGGAGGAGGGTTTGGGACATAGTTACTCCTTCTCTTCCTCGAACTTCACTGATCTGGTGTAGAATCTTGACTTGCAGGGATATTATCTCTTCTGGTGTTCATGCCCAATTGGGAAAACACAACCAATGCCTTTCTGGAAGGATAGGTGGTGCGGTGATTTCACGTTGGAGGCCTCCTTCCTTGACCTCTTCGCTGTCTCTGTTGACACCTTGGGATCGATTGCCCAGTCTTTGACTCCCAACTTTCAAGGGGTATTTGGGCACCAACGTTCAGGAAGGACCTGAGGTTGGTTGAGATGGAGCAGCTCGAGGCCCTACTACTCTTCCTCCACGACTACACATTGCAACCTGACCGGGAGGATGGGTGGTTGTACTGTTGTAGAGCCGCGTGTGGAGGGGTCATTCTCAGTGAGGTTCGAGGATGGTAGTACCGATTTTGGTATCGATTTTTGTTTCGGTTTCGGCCGAAACCGGTTCAAAACATTCAAAGAGGCAAAAATTACAGTGAGCAGGTCCGGTTTCGGACTGAAACCGGACGGTTTCGGGTCCGGTTTCGGTCCGAAACCATTAAAAAATATATTTTTTAGTTTCGGACCTGCTACATTGAGCAGTTCCAAAACCGTTTCGGTATGGGCTGAAATCGATACGTTTCGGCCGAAACGTATCGGTTTCAGCCGATACTGCCATCTATGGTGAGGTCTGCCTATTCCATTATCTCTGATGGAGGGGTGCGCCACGCTCTCGCCCCTCACGTGTGGAGACTGCGGAGCCCGCTGAAGGTGAAGCTTCTCACTTGGAGGATCTCCCACAGGAGGTTGCCGACTTGTGACAGGTTGATACACTTCCTCCCGGGGATCCAGACGATTTGCTACCTTTATGGCCAGGGTATTGAGTCTGTGGACCACCTGGCATGCAGTGTACCTATTCACATGAGCTGTGGGAGTGTCTCGCGATGAGAACCTGTTGTGCTATTGGTCGTCACGGAGAGGTGCAATGCTTTATTGTGGCGTGGGGTAGGAGGTGGCCCATCAAAGGTGATCGGGTGGTTTGGTGGCTTATCCTACACGCCACACTTTGGTCTCTGTGGGGTGAGCGGAACAATAGAATTTTTAGGAGGGAGGTGAAAGCGGAAGCTTCCCTTGTATCTTTCATTTGTGATAGAGTGAGGGAATGGATGAAGTTGATTTGTAATGTGAATTCTCTTAACTCCTTTCTTTTTATTTTGTTGGGGGGTTAGCTTGTGATACACCATCTTGGTGTACCTTTTGTACATGGTTTTTGGGAGCTCTTTGGCTATACTTGTATCTTTTAATACATTGGTAGTACTACCCACTTGAAAAAAAAAACTAGTCACTGTTGTCATGATCATTGTCGTCACTGGTCAGTGATAATGGAAAGTGATGAAGAAGAGTGGGAAAACCTCATTGGTTGTGTAGAGGGTGAGGAAGGGAACCACCCAGTTTCGAACCTGGGTGGGCTGGGTTTTCTTGTATTTCTTGTGAACTGTCTCTGCTGCCACAGCAGGGGCCCTCCAAAAAAGGGCTTTGTTGGTTCATGCCATTGGTTGGTGCGCCAGTGAGGTTGGCATCACCTGATGCCCTGATAGAGGGAATTGGCAGGAAAGAATAGGTACACATCATTCCATTGAAAGGGAGGGAGGAGGGCATGGTGTTCAGAGCTTCTTGAGACTTTCCCAAAGATCTTTTTAATCCATGGATGGAATGCAACTGCAGCGCGTGTCTCAAGAATTATACTTACGCTTTTTTTTCTTGGCTTTCTTTTTCTGCATATGGGTTCTTTGTATTGAGGCATCTCGGCTCAATTCTTTAGATGTATTCACCTCTGCTTTAATATTAGTAAGTGAAATTTGTGCTCTATTCCATGCACTTTCAGAAAAAAGGTTTGTCTCATTCTGACTCCAGTACATGTGACTCTTATTAAAGTTATCTATGGGAGATGACTTTTTACATTAGCAATCATTAAACTCAACATTCTTTATCATCATGATTTAGATTAATGTACCCAATTAATTATCAAATCACCTGTAGTTTGCCAAATTGTGTAGATGGCCAAATGGATTTGTATAACTTGTGAGCCACAAAATATGGGCTTGCAGGAAAGTCACAATATTGTAGTCACCGTATAGCGTCATACTCTTCTTAAAGGTGCAAATTGCCAATTTCCAGCAAATGGAGACAGCTACTTGGCATAGGGAGCACTAAATTTGCAGAATCCTACCCATCTCTTGAAGTGTGATTTTTTTTTTTTGTTCCAAGTATCAGGGTGTTAGGATAGGCATGCTTCCAGGCTGGAGGAGGAACATTCTCTAAACCTAGTTTTGTTTATTTGAATTTAAGAGTGCATCTATCTCCATCTCTAGCGTGAGAAAATAAACTAGTTTACAGTCTGATCTATAGAAATCGTAGCCAAACTCAAACTGATGCATTGAGGATTATGATGAATTGGTTGACATAATTTTTAGCTTGTTCTGGGGCCATGGAAACAGTTAGTATTTTCTGTGCAGAGAGTTTATGGTGCAAGACTGCATTTTTTGTGTCTATAATATCTAGCTTGTTGTTGAACCCCATAAAATTCATAATTTCTGATAAATTCAGAAAATTACAGAAATTATAAAGTATTATGACATGACAAGGAGGGATGCATAGCCATCGCCGTCATATACACCCTTATGGGCATTTCATCAGACACAAGAAGGACGGCACAAAGTCTTGCACACTCGCTCTACAAAATCAAAATTTCAACTCTACAGTCTACACTTAGATATTTTATCAAACGCTTGGCGGGCGGCATAAGGCCACGCAATTGTTTAAAGTTCACGTTAAGTCGAATATGATGAGTGGACATTTTGTCAAACACTAGACATGCGGTGGGAAATTATGCACCAAGGGGTTTAAACCTGAACAAGATTAAGTTTTAATGTCATTGGAATATTTCCATGGCTGTGAACAAATTTGTCATTACCACGGAGTGACAACAATACAACGTCAAGGATGGTCAACAAAACAAACAGGTCCTCCGGTGCGTCCTTTGCTGTGAAGAAGGCTGAGAAGATGGAAGAAGAAAAATCTCAGAACCTCCTGGGCTTTTATAGCGTTGACTGGACAAAAAGGGGGGGGGAACCACTACCTCTCCCTCTCCTCTCTCTCCCGCCGGTTAGACGGGGTCACTGGGGGTGCACCCCTGCATGCTCCCCTCGGGATGTTCTCCAGCAGGGGTAGCCCCTGCTGCGTCACCTGCAAGTTGCTCCCCCGGTTGGTGTTGACGTAAAGAGGAGGACCGTCGGTTGCTGTGGCCCACGGTTGGTGTTGACGCACAGGGAAGGACCCTCGGTTGCTGTGGCTCTTGGAAGGAGAAGTTTGGTCTGCTGTTGGCTCCCGTAAGTAGGTAAGTTGGTTGAAGGAAGGGGTGGGTGTGGTCACCACCTTAGAGTCCCCTCTCGGGGGTTCTGGTCACTTTCTTTGGCAATGGTGAGGTTAAGGAAACTCTCACCTTTCTCTTCTTTTTTCTCCCCTCTTATGGTTTATGCATCTTACGTAAGGCACAACAAGGGCTTAATTTCTGTCCACAGTAGGGGGTCAATTTCTGTGCCTCACAGTACCAGTCTCAGCCCCATTCCTGTTACAGCTATAGTTATAGTCCGGGGGAGGGCCCACCGGGGGTGGTCTCCCCCCTCTCTCTCTTTCTTGTGTATACCTTCGGGGGTGGTTCCCCCTCGACACCATACACATTAAAAAAAGGGGGGGGGAGAAGAGAAGGAAAATATAAAGGGACAAGAAAATCTTACCTCCACTAAGAGCTACCGGGGGTGGTTACCTCCTTCACCTCCTATAAAAGGGAGAAGAAGACAAGCTGAAGAAGTAACGAAATAATTGCATGAGGATATCCTTTGGTGTATGTTATTTGCAGATGATATTGTCTTAATTGATGAGAGTATTGATGTTTTAAATGCTAAGTTAGAGCGTTGGAGAGATGCCTTGGAGTCTAAAGGTTTTAAAATTAGTAGGAGTAAGTCAGAGTTTATGCATTGTAATTTTAATAATGGGAGAGTGGTACAGGAAGACAAGGTTCTAATTGATGGGCATAACATTCCGAAGAGTAGTAGCTTTTGATACTTAGGGTCTATCATACAAGAGAATGGGGAGATTTATGACGACGTTACACATAGGATTAATGTAGGCTGGTTAAGATGGAGAAGCGCGTCAGGAGTCCTCTGTGATTGTCGTATGCCTGTGAAATTCAAAGGGAGATTTTATAGAACGGCTGTGAGACCTGCTTTGTTATATGGTATCGAGTGTTGGGCAATACGAAAGGAACACATTCACAAAATGTGTATAGCAGAGATGAGAAAGTTGAGATGGATGTGTGGCAAGACTAGGAAAGACAAAATTAGGAATGAACGCATCCGTAAAGACTTAGGGATAGCCCTAATTGATAGTAAAATGAGAGAAAATAGACTCAAGTGGTTTGGTCATGTGCTTCGTCGCCCTAACTCAGCGTCGGTTAAAAGATGTAACCGCATCTTAGTGGATGCTAGTAAAAGAGCTCGGGGAAGGCCTAAAATGAGATGGTGTGATGTTATTAGGAAGGACATTAGTTTCTTGGGTTTAAATATGAATATAGTACTTGATAGAAATCTTTGACGGAACAGGATTCATGTAGTCGACCCCAAATAATTGGGATAAGGCTCTAATGATGATGATGATGATGGTGAAGACAAGCTGAAGAAGAGGACACGGAGAAGAGAAGAAGGAAGAAGCCAAGATGAAGAGAGCAGTAGCAGTGCAGATTGCGACCCCCTTGGGCTTTGTTTTTTTTAGGTTTGAAACCTTGTGAGCAAAAATGACTCACTTAAAGGGGGAGTTTACTATAAAATGCCCCTCATGTGAGCCAATGATTTATTATGTAAAATTAAATGAATCCAAGATATGCGATGGCTCGGTTCTGATTATGCAAGTAGTAAAGTCATTTTTGTTCATGTACAAGACCATGGGGATATGTGTAAAATTATATTTTTACCCCATATTTTTGAGAAATTACGTAAATATCCCTAAGGAATTACAAAAATTATGGAACATCTCATGGGTATGATGTTAAATTCTCCAAATATCGCCAAAGTTGATAAAATATTATGTTCAAGTCCACAAAAACACAAGGGTTTGCAATTATACCCTCAAAGTTTGCAAAGTTATGTAAATGCCTGAGAAGTCTATGTAAAATCTGAAATTTTTGGAAAAAGAACATAACCATCAAATATAAACCCTTCCATGGGGAGAAATTGCATATAAACCCTTCCAAAGGGAAAAATTGCATATAAACTCCTCCGAAGGGAAAATTAGAAATAAACCCCTCTAAGGGAGGAAATTGTAAATAACTCTCTCCCAAAGGAAAAATTACAAAGAACTCCCTCTAAGGGAGAAAATTACAAATAAGCCCTCATGTAAAGGGATAATTATAGTGATACCCTCTCTTAGGGCAGGGAGTCCTCCCCTGGGGCTAAATTTTTGGCGAAGTTGATACGGTAAAGATAAGAAGGTCTTGGGCAGTTAATCAAAGGTGTTCGGATTCGTTCCAATGTAAATTAACATCGACTATGGTCAGTGGGGAAAGGTCTTAGTACTCGAATCTTAAATCGTCTGACAAACTACGCGCGCGGAAATCCAAATACGCATGTTAATTAGCTGAAAATATTCGCTTATCTATCCAACAAGTTGGATATGTATGCATCCGAAAATTTTCCGCGTGTAAACACTTGTGTACCTCATCAATGTCATATGCAAGTTTGTCTGTTTTGGTGGGCTTTTTTCCCGAAAGTGGTTCTCCTAGTGGATTTGACCTAATTTGAGAACCATGGACTTCCTTGTTCCATCCTTGACTTCGGCTTGTAAATGATTTTCGACATGTATATCGCTGTTCCCATGCTTCGGCATCTACATTCTGGCTTGCCTTGGGTTATAAGTGAATGGATGTTTTGCTTAGTCAGTTAACAGGCTCGAACCATTAAGCCTGGATGCTTGTGCGAATGAATCATTCTGGTCACATGTGATTTATATATAATGCACTAACACATTCTTGAACAATGCACTGCACACAACCAAATTATATATCTTATCTTTGTTGATTTTGTCTAGTACTGCATCTGTGCAAATGTTATCACGCACTGTTTGTCACACTAGGAACATGCATCATTGTGCATTCATTATATTGCACTTCCCACTATTTGGCTTCCTCATGGTCATATCCCATTGTTTAATGACATCAGATGGAAATTAACACATTTGCTTGATATGTTCTTCAGGCAACTTTCATAGGATACGCAGTGCCTTCACCTTTGGGGCAAAAAGATTAGCTGTGTTACTTGAATGCCCAAAAGATAATCTAGTTGCTGAAGTCAATAAGTTCTTCATGAACACATGGAAAAGGCACGGGGTTGGACACCGACCTGATGCTCCTAGCCCTGAGTTGTGGAATATGCATCTGTCAAATAGTGCAGGGTCTATGGAAGAGTCTGAGAACCCCAGGATCCATACAGGCACGAAAGGAATGAGTGAAAATGCTGGACCGCTGGCTGAGCCCGAGCATCAGATGGATGGAGCTATTTCATCTCAGGGAGTGGGCATCTCCTCGTCCGTTGCTACTGTAAACCAACCCATTCAAAACATGTATAAATCTGGCAGTTCGACCACAATTTCTCATTCTCAGAATCGAAAAATCTATGGCAGTCAAACCAGCTCTAAAGTTTCTGATCAAATAGAAAAAAGTATCTGTTCTAGTGAATCTGTACAAAATGACAAGAATCACAAGTCCTTGAGGTCTGATCCTGTTGCAAGAGAGTATGCAATGGGCAGATTTCAGTTTGCAAGGACAAGGTCTAGTCCAGAGCTTAGTGAAACATCTGCAGTTATTTCCAGTCAAAGGCAACCCAAAATGCCAGAAAGAGTTAAAAATCAGATTGCTTATTCTAAACCAGAGCAAACCAGCAGAAGGAAGAGTTTAGTCTCAGAAACATCTGGTGGCCACAGTGTCAGATCCTCTGCTAGTGACCCTTCATCCTTGAGGCAGAGTTCATCCAATCAAAGTCTTGATGCTGCAGCTGATTCAAACTGCAGTTCAAATAGTTATCATGAAGATGTTGGCTTTCTGGCAGCAGGTGAAGATTTTGCCCCAATTTCTGAAGCACTGGATATGCATCAAGAAGAGCAGGATCTTGTGAATATGATGTCATCATCCAGAGTGAGTAGTTTTAATGGACAGGTTCATCCGCCTATGAATATTCCTTCTGCTCATCTTCCACTCCCTTTATCACCTTCTGTGCTTGCATCAATGGGGTTCTCTCAGAGAAATCTGGCTGGAATTCTTCCCGGAAGCATACCCCTGATTAAACATTCCTGGGGATCTGTTGTACAGTTGTCTCATGGCCTTGCTTCTCCCCACTTCCCCAATTACTTCCATACTGCTGGGTTGGCATCAAATCAAGAAGAGACCTTTGAGTCCACTAACGAGGGCTCAAGCATGACCGAAATGAACCTGGAGGATGATCGTGGCTTTTGGCAAGATCTAGATACTGGATCTGTGAGGGTATTGGGTTTGGAGAGCGGAAATTTTCAGATGGTCCATTCTGATGACAAACAGATGTCTTCCGTGAGACTCAACTCCTCTTCTTCGGGGGTTTATAGCTCAGCTGGTTCTTTTATTAGGGGTCAGCATAAGCTTGTTAGAGAAGATAGACTAGCAAGGGAAGATTTTAGTGATGCTCACCAGGAACAGAACAATGCAGGTCAGGATACTTACTCAACTGACAGAATTGCAAATTCGAGATTTATGGCAAATGCGCAGGCAAGTTCTTCAAGAAGCAGGTCTTCCTCCGAGAGCTCATGGGACGGGCCATCCACAAAGGCATTCAAGGGGGTAAGGGACAAGCGAGGAAGAAAGCCAACCACATCTGTTGTATCATCTTCACCTTATGGGGAATCAAAGAGAGGGTGGCAGTATGACGATTCATCTCCTGATCATCATTCAGTTCCTGGAGAAGATGAAAATAGAGACTGGGTTCCGCTCTCTATGATGGGCACTGATGTGGCAGAGAGGAGCACAGGATCCACATCTTTGGCTCCTGCACATGCTTCTGGTTATCATTTGTCAGGCTATGAACGAGCACAAATGAGTGGTTCAGATACAGTTGTTCCTGTAGCCCCAATGCTTGTCACTGCTGGCTCACGACCAAGGACAGGGGATAGTACCGGGGTTGTCCCCTTTGCATTCTATCCAACGGGTCCTCCAGTTCCATTTTTAGCAATGCTCCCATTGTGCAATTTTCCTGCTGAATCTGGGAATTCTGATAGATCAACAACCCAACTTGATAATGGACTAGATAATGGTCACATGAATCCATCTGACAAGAATTCTGATTCCGGAGAGAATGAACAGCTAGGCGCTTACTTAAGCCCTAGTTCTGTTAAAGGTTCATCTTTTGAACATCTGGAGGAGCACAAGCCTGATATTCTTAATAGCGATTTTCTCAGTCATTGGCATAATCTTCAATATGGAAGGCTTTGCCAAAATACGCGCTCCCCTGGACCCATGGTGGCTTCTTCGCCAGTTGTTATTCCACCATTGTATTTACAAGGTCATTTCCCATGGGATGGCCCTGGCCGACCATTATCAGCCAATATGAATCTGTTTACTCAGATTGCTAGTTATGGTCCTCGTCTTGTCCCTGTGGCGCCGCTCCAACAGAGTCAAAGTCGGCCCTCTAGTGCTTACCAACGGTATGGAGACGAAGTTCCAAGGTATCGTGGTGGCACTGGAACATATCTGCCAAACCCTGTAAGTCAATGCATCCGATGTACTGATGAACTGTTACCCTTTCACTGATGCTTGCTTTAAAGTAAATAAAGAAAGAGTCTTCGTTAATTTATCCTAGTCCTTGTCTTGAAGAAAAATATAACTGGTTTAGTTTCTCATGACATCAAGCTTATCATATTCTGGTTCCATATGATTACGTTAAATATCTTAAATCTTATCTCCAAAATCTTGTCTCTAAAATGCCAGCATACCTATCTTGCTGTGAACAAATTTTTGTACTTGCTTTCAGGTTCCTTGTACCGAAGTCTGCATTTTGGTGTCCAAACAATTGAAAAAACATTTCTTCATGGTGCATCTTGTCTTTTAAAACTTCGTGCATCGTTTTAGAAATACTCATAACATACTTTATGACCTTTATTAACATGGTCTATGACTTTTGTCATTAATGAAGCTTTCTGTAGACAAGCCTCTGATTCAGGGATGGCAAACTCGGTTTCGGACTCGGTTTCGGCCGGGTCCAAAACCGATACGACTCGGTATCGGTTTCGGTTTCGGCCGAAACCCAATTAAAAGGTTTAAAAAAACATATTAATTCTAAAAAATCTGAAAAAAATCATAAAAAATTTAAATAATCACTCAAAATCATGAAAAACAATACACATGTATTTGAGTGTATAAGTTAGTGCAATAACCTTGAAGTAGACAATTACGCATTGAACTTCAAATATTGAACATGTGAAAGTTAAACTAATATTCCATTGTACATTTTTTGATGATAGTGTGTTGATGTTTTGATAATAGCAACTCAATGAGTCACCACATAAGAATGATGATGATAGTGTGAATTGTTGTTGTTGTGTGTGCCCCTTGTGCATTCTTGTGCATTGATGATGAAATAATGTCTTCTGTAAGTCGGTGCATGATAGCAAGTCTATACATCCATTAGCTGATAACTGAGCAAGTCTATACATCCACCAGCAAGTCTATACATACATCCAGCAAGTGTATACATCCAGCAAGTCTATACATCCATCAAGTCTATACATTCATCAAAGTCTATACATTCTTCAAAGTCTATACATTCTCCATGCATCTTCATAGCAAGTCTATACATCCAGCAAGTCTATACATCCATCAAGTCTATACATTCATCAAAGTCTATACATTCTTCAAAGTCTATACATTCTCCATGCATCTTCATAGCAAGTCTATACATCCATCAAGTCTATACATTCATCAAAGTCTATACATTCTTCAAAGTCTATACATTCTCCATGCATTTTCATAGCAAGTCTATACACTCTTGGACCAATACATTCTTCAAAGTCTATATATTCTCCATGCATCTTCATAGCAAGTCTATACATCAGCAAGTCTATACATCAGCAAGTCTATACATCCATCAAGTCTATACATCCATCAAGTCTATACATTCTTCAAAGTCTATACATTCTCCATGCATCTTCATAGCAAGTCTATACATCCATCAAGTCTATACATTCATCAAAGTCTATACATTCTTCAAAGGCTAGCTTGATTAATACATTTTTCAGGATCGACAGTTGTCTTGTCATTTTTCTCCTATATGATTTTCTGTTGAGCATGAATAAGTTACCTAGTTCCTGAAAAAGCATTACTAGAAGTGAGTCCCAACCTTGTAGTATAGGATTGACTGTTGTCTTGTCATTTTTCTCCTATACGATTGACTGTATAAGTTAGTGCAATAACCTTGAAATAGACAACTACGCATCGAACTTGAAACATTGAACATGTGAAAGTTAAACTAATATTCCATTGTACATTAATACAAGCAGTACAATAAACCAAATTAGACAAAATGAATGTTACAAAAATTCATTGATTCTTACCTAATATGGATAATAATTACTAGAAGAACCTTCTCCCTCATCGTCTGGCCCTTGATGTCGATACCCATAACCAGGTTGCATGTATGGTCTATATTCACTATAACCAAACAATGAGGTAGCCAAGTCCTGCATCCCTCTTTGGATCCCTCTTGGAGTGTTTGGTTGGCTTGATTCGAATCCAGTATCAACATAGGAATCTTGAGGAAGAGAAGAGGAACTGGTCGGATATGGATGGAACTGAAATGATGGTTCATAATTCCACGACCCATAAATAGCTGCTTGCTGTTGGCCACCTTCGTAACCTGGTGAACCATATCCTTGTTGACCTTGATTGTATCCAGTAGTACCACCTGCAGCACCTGTACCACCTGCAGCACCTGCAGCACTAGTACCACCTGCAGCACCTCCGGGATGATCATCATCATCATCATCAGAACCATAAGAAACCAGTTGCCTTTTAGCCTTCGGGGATGCTTTTTTCTCTTGTGGTGTCAATTTTTCAGTGATCTTTGACATGAGTCCTTTATCCCTTGGCGTGTGCCTCACATATATCTGCTTCAACTGCTCAATTGCCGGGTCCTCTCGAGCAGCAGCATTTGTCCTCTCAGTTTGCCCATGCACTGATGTACTTCTTCTTAAGGACATTCTAGGAGTGACTGGCCTGCTATCTGTATCTGAGTGTCTAGCTGGCTCAAACTCGAACTGCTCCTCAGTGTCATCAACCACCCTAGACTGGTGCGCATGAGTATCTCTGGCCCTCTTTGATTTGCTTCTTAATTCGGGATCTCTGGCCCTCTTTGATTTGCTTCTTAATTCGGGATCTCTTGCCTCATCTTCATCAAGTATGCCCTCTGCCCATCTTCTATCATCAACATCAAAAACGGGCTCATCAACCTGCTCTCGTGTCTCCACCCAAGACTGCAAGGGATTATCATCATCAAATAAGGCATCCACATCAATCTCTGCGGCGGCATCCTCGGCGACGCGTTTGTCTCGCAGCTGTTGTCTCAACCTCATATTCTTTATTCTCAACCTCGTATTGTAGTGGCAGTACACTAATTTCTCTAACCGATCAGCCTTTAGCCGATTGCGAACCTTTGAGTGTATAAGGCTGAACGTGCTCCAATTTCTTTCACATTGGCTTGCTGATGTGGTTTGACTCAACACCCTGATTGCAATCCAAGCCAATGCAGAACTGCCCAATTCTCTATTGTTCACCATGATCCACCAGTCTGCTGTTACACCAACCAACCATAAACAAATAAATATAAGATGTAAATAAAAATTAATTAAGGAAGATGTAATTACAAAGAAAGCACAAAGATGAAGTATACCTGGGCTCACTCTTCCCACTGCGTATTGCAATTGGGAGTCAGAATACGTCCCACTTCTCATTCTATAGGAGTTCATCTACAAAAATTACATAATAGATTAGCATTACTACGTAAGTAAATTCTATACCTCTTATTCATGAAATCAAACAAGCCAACCTCTACTTCCGCCTGAAGCCTCTTATCTTGTGTCCTCGATAAACGACCAATGACTTTTAAAGTGCCTTGAAGCACCTCGGCATCAACATGTGCATTGTCATTGTATATTAATCGAGGGTTCAGATAATAACCTGCATTTGTATATAGTTAATGTATGGTCAATAATATATGAATACAAATAATCACTCACCAGTTGCATGCAAGTCGTGGTGTAATGTGGTGTTCCATCTATGGTCAATAATCTTCCACCACTTTGCATGTTCTTTGGGAAGGGACTCCTGCAACTCCAATTTCACACGGTCCATGGCCTCATACAGATATCTCATATCATTCTTGTCATCGCCATCCGCCAATCTTAGGACCTTCACGAGGGGGGTGACTACTTTCATGTATCGTGTTACTCTGCCCCAGAATTTGTTGTCGTCCACGATTTGACAGACATCCAAATAATCCATCTGAGCATCAACATTGCACTTGTCGATATATTCCCGCAGAGCATGGTGGTACATGAAAGCTTTCAACTCATTCTTATACCTGTGCAAAGAAATAAAATTTGAATCAAATACGGATCATAACTATAAGGATAAAGAAGTAATAATTGAGTTCAACAGTATACCTATGCAGAGACTCCAAAGAAATGAAATTTGAAGCAAATCTAGTTGGCCCTGCACGGATGATATCCCGTCCCCCACTTGCATGCTCCCTGAACATGTTCAATATCCTAGGATGGCCATAAATATACTGGGTAATCTTTTGTGCCCTTTCAACCGTCTTCTTCACATGTTTGTCCTTCCCTATGTCTTCAAGTATGAGATCAAGACAATATGCTGCGCATGGGAGCCAATATAAATGCCTGCGCTTATGCATCAATTTCCTCCCTGCAACCTTATAACTGGCTTCATGATCAGTCACAACTTGTACAACATTTTCTTCACCAATTTCGTCTATCATGTTGTCCATCAAATGAAACAAATAATTGGCAGTTTTTTCAAAATTTGATGCATCTACAGATTTTACAAATACTGTACCTTCGATGCAATACACCAAAAAGTTAATCATGGACTTTTTCGTGGTACCAGTCCAACCATCACACATAATAGTGCATCCTCTCTCCATCTATATTTGCTTGAAGCTTTGAACCCAGTCATGGAGCTCCTGAACCTCTACCTCAAGCCCACGCCCTTATATGTCCTGACGTGACGGCGCCTTCAAGCCAGAGCCAGCATCTGCTATGGCATCCAACATAGGTTGAAAATATTCACTTTCAGCAGCATGTGCAGGGACACCTGCATGAAAAAACCATTTACATATGCTTTTAAATGCATCCCCTACAACTTCTGCAGATTTTTTGACCCCTCTTAATGCACTTTTGATTTTAGGTTGTGTAGCCTGGGGCCTTCTGGGGAGATAACTGTCCATGGGGCCTGCTCTCTGCGTCTGCGGGGGCGGGGTAACAACATCAGGACGTCGTGCAGCTGTATAGCCTGTACTGGAGTAGGTCCCTCCTGAACCCATGGGTGTCTTTCCTTTCTTTCGAGCGGCTTCTTCACGCTCCCTTGCTTCAGTCAGCTCCGGATCAGAATCTTCAGTGCCTTCCTCATCATCATCCCTCCTAACCCTTCTGCCAGAAATCTCCTCAGCAATTTCCTCCTCATCCTCAGTCCTTTGTTGCACCCTCTCCTTTTTCCCCAAAAGGCACTGGCGCATCTCCTCTCGCACCTCTCGTGGACAGTTGTCACATTGTCTCACCACTCCTCGTACCCCTGCCAAATGTTGCTTGCCTCTGGTAATTCCGCCATACATCTCCCTAGCACAATAATTACATTTAACCTTCCTTCTCTTAGCATCAACTAAGGACATGTGGGCCCACCCCGGATCCTCCTGCCCTTGCTGCTCCTGTGTTTGCTGACGTCTAGGCATGATGCTGCATTAAGACAGTGACACACAAAAAGGTATAAGTACAATTAAAAATTTAACCCTTAATTAGCAAGTAACCCTTAATCACCCTTCAAAAATATTAATTACGAGCATGATCCCACCCTAAATTATTCAATGAAGCTTAATTAAGTTTCAATTTAGCCTTAAGCAAACCGACTTAGACAAAAGTCCCAAATTTTATAAACTAATTAACCCTTAATTATCATTTACCCCTTAATCACCTTTGGAAAAAAATCAATTACCAGCATGATCCCACCCCCAAAATCTTCAATGAAGCTTAATTGAGCTTCAATTGAGCCTAAGCAAACCGATTTAGACAAAAGCCCCAATTTTATGAACTAATTAACCCTTAATTAGCAATTAACCCTTAATCACCCTTCGAATTAATTAATTACCAGCATGCTCCCGTTTCAAATTAGTCAATGAAACTTAATTGAGCCCTAATTGACCCTTACTAAACCTAATTAAAGAAAAGCCCCAAATATAAACTTCTAATTAGGGTTTAATTAGAAGTGTTAAAAACTTAATCATGGTTTTAAATTAACCTACAACACAACATTTAACCTACAACAAAAAAATTTTCAACAACTCAACCAAAAAAACACAAAACATAAAAAACCCTAAATTTACCTCCACAAAATTTACCTCCGCAGTGGCAGTCGGACGGTCGCTGTGGAGTGTGGAGTGTGGACAGCCCCCTGCCCCCTAAAGGCCTAAACAGGCACAGCAGCAGCCCCCCAACCCCAAGCGGCCTTGGCCTTGGGCCCAGCCGGCCCCACTAGCACAGCAGCAGCAGCCGGCAACGGCTGCCTCCAGGCCCTCCACAGTCCACAGGCCGCACAGGCGCACAGCAGCTGGCAGGCGGCAGCAGCAGCAGCAGGGGAGGCAGGCAGCAGCAGCAGCAGCCTGCGGCCTCCTCCAGCAGCTTCCGCCAGCAGCAGCAGCAGCTCCACGGACAGGCACAGCAAGGAGGGGAGGGGTTTCGGCCGAAACTTCCCGAAAAGGTGACCAAGTTCACTCCCTAAAGGGCAGTTCACGTGAGTTTCGGCCGAAACCGTCCGGTTTCGCCCGAAACCCACATCGGTTTAGCCCGAAACCGATAAACTAACTTAGTTTCGGTTGCTACAGTGATCCGAGTGGTTTTCGTATCGGGTCTGGCCGAAACCGATACGTTTCGGCCGAAACCGCCAACCATGCTCTGATTACTGTGCCATGCACATAGTTTGTCATGTTTGAATGCTCTTGTTTAGTAAGAAAGATCAAGGACAAAAAGGACTTTGTATTGCAATATTTAACCCACATTTTTCAGTCCAATGACTCAAATGATTGGAGGAAGCTATGCACCTTGAATGTGCCTAGAGGTATGTGAATAGGTGGAGATCTTAATCTGAATTGCTGAAAGGTTTACCTGGAGACATTTTCCAGACTCAAATACTTTTGCTTTTCATGTATTATTTCATGTAGGATGTTTCTTCAATTGGGATGCAAATAGTAATGGATGGTTGGGTTGCCGACAGGTTTTAAAGATGATTCCTTAATGGATTTCGTAATTGACTATAATTTCAAAATGGTTACAATATTGGATGAGATGTTGTTTATACCTTATTTAAACTCAATGGCTGACAGTTTATCTGGCATTGTTACAGTAATATAGTATTGCATATAGGCATGATATGTTATTTATTTGTTTGTATATTATTCAACCATTATATTAGGATTAAATGGTTGATATTCATGATAAATTGATAAAGTAAATATTATTGGATTATCCACCATTCTATCTGATGCCAATAATGTTATTGGGTAACGTAACAATTTCAAATAAACTTCTAGGTTGTAAATAAGTTGAAAGTTGGAAACGGCTGTTCAGTTTTGCTTCCTATTGGGTTCCTCTGTTTCTGTTTCCATTGCTGAATGAAATGGATAATAACAGATTCTGATTCCATTCCCACTTCTTTGATAACTTCTAGAAATTTTGATGTTACGTATTTATCTCATAACCAATTTTATCTTTCATCTATTGGTTGAATGAGAGATATTTTCTAACCAATCATGTTAGAATTTTCATATTCATTGTATTCAACTTTATAATATTTTCTTTCATGGATTAGTTATGGAAAACTCTGATATGGAACGATTTTTTGTTTCCCATTCTGATGCCTTGGCTGAATATCCATTTCTGATTCCATTAACCTATAGTGATTAATATTGAATTTCCAAATCCAACTTTTAAGTCAGAAATGGATCAGAAAGCAAAAAATAACAATCTATTTGTAGCCATAAAAAGTTCTCGTTGGAATCAACTCAGTCAAGTATGAGGCAGAAAAGAATGTTTCTCTTATCGCAATTGGCATCAGATATACACTGTATCCATACTGAATCTGACCTGTTGACGTCGATGTTTAATAGCATTCATATTGTCATTGCAGCTTCTCTGTCTTCCGACAGAATTGTCAATAGTTTCTTGCTTTCATCAAAATTTAGAGCTGATGTTTTCAAAACCTTCAGAAGGTATCATACAGGGATCGACAATCTCCACGTGCACGTGGTCACAGAGGAAATTACAATTATGAACGGAATGACCATGTTGACAGAGAAGGAAGTTGGATCAACTCAAAATCTCGAGCTACTGGGCGCAGTCATGGACGCAACCAGACTGAAAAGCCAAGCTCAAGGTCTGACCGGTTGTCCACAGCTGACAATCGATCTGACAGACCTTGGGATACATTCAGGAACGAACCTATGGCCTCGTATCAGAGCCAACTTGGTTCATTTAGTTCAACAAACAAGCATGGCTCCATAACTATGGCACATGGCATGTATCCATTGCCTGCTGTAAATTCAAATGGTGTGAATTCAGCTGGACCTGGTGTCCCTTCTGTGGTCATGCTGTATTCTTATGATCCTGGTGCTGCTTATGCTCCGTCATCTGAGCAACTTGAATTTGGGTCACTCGGGCCTGTTCATCTGTTTGGTTTGAGTGAAGCACCACAGCCTACGGATGGAGGTCCAGTAAGGGTTGTTTATGACCGGAGACAAGGAGCGTACCAACAAGTCTCCCCACACTCTTCACCAGATCAGCCATCTTCACCCCACGTCCACAGAAGGTACCGTTTATTCTCATAGTATGGTTCCTGCTCTTCATTTCCTGGGTTTTGTTGTGCTATCCTGAGCACATTCATTTTCACTGGAGAAATGTAAACAATTTTTCCTTTTTGTGATCTTTCATTTTGGCCTATCAAGTATTTTTCAGATTCTGGTGCTTCCAGTTTCCATGTTTCAGCTTAGGCATGCTTGCTTTTGCTTTTCTTAATTTAAGTTGATGTTGGAAAAGGGATGCTCCTGGAATGTAATAGCAACTAGACGATTAATGTCAACTACTTAAGATGCTCTGCAAAAATTACTCTTAACAGATGTCTGAATTGACCCTTCTCCTTTCCCAACTTGATGAATTGTTCCTTATGGCAACCATTCTTAGGCCGATGTCAAGAACTCACCACACCTTTGGGCAAACTGGCAGTGATCTCGACTGCTCGGGCTGATCACCATCATGTCATCAATTTGTCTGAGTTCTACCCTCCCTGGCCAAGCAACTGCCATCCTTTTCCCTAGCCTTTCAGCTTAAACAGTGTGTATGAAGATGTGGGAGTTTCATTGTAGTGGGGGACAAACTTTCAGTGGTCAAACCCCATCATCCTAAGATGTGAGGATAAAAGCACCAATCATCATCATCAGAACCTTATCTCATTTATTTGTGGTCAGCTAGATGAATTTTGTTCTACCATATTAACCTATCCAATGCCATACTTGTAGTTAAACTTAGGAAGGTCATGTCTTTTCTTACTGTGTCCAAAACTTCATCTCATTTTAGGCCTTCCCTGAGTTTTTTTTATTACCCTTCTTCACATGAAGTTGATTACACCTTGAAATGGGTGTCGACCTTGGACACTGGTGGCAATGGCCAAAGCCCCAAACTATTTAAGGCCATTTTCCATAAGCTTATCTATGTACATGTTTATTCTTGTACATGTTTATTCTGAATCTTATCAAAATTTTGTCTTTCTTCACATCCATCTCAACGTCCTCATCCCCACTATATGTAAGTTCTATGTGTTCTTTCCTCATAACCCGACACTTAGTCCCATACAACATAGCTGTTCTCACCATAGTTCTATAGAACATACTCTTCAGTTTTAAGGAAACGTGTTGATCACAAAGAACTCCAGATGAACTTCCCCACTTTAATGATTCTGTCGTAATCCTATGTTTGAGATCCTCGGGTCTCTTCGTTCTCTTGAATAATAGGTCATAGACATTGGAAGTTGGTACTTTTAGGAATAACTTGGCCATTGATCATCACCGAACCCTTTTGGTCTACCCTCATATTATTGAAATTAAATTCCATATATTTTGACTTAATTTGACTAAGCCTAAAACTTTTAGATTCCAAAGCATCCCTCTGCGGTTCTAATCTATCATTTAAACTCTACATTTTCATTAATTAAAATGACATCATCCAGAAATAACATACACTAAGGGATACGACAATGTAAATATTTTGTCACTTCGTCTATAACCAAAGCAAAGAAGTGAGGCTTAGTGCTGACTTTGATGTAATCTTATAGTGACAGGAAACTCAAATGTCTCTCTGGTAATAAATCTCACATTATCCAAAGCCCTATCCAGCAATAAAAGTACAATATCTTTTTGTAATTGCTAGAACATACTTAGATGAAAGGGTGGCAATGGCTTGCTTTATTTTAACATGTCTAGATGGTGCGGCATTTGTTTTTCTAATTCTATTAACTAAAAGGGTTTTGAATAATTGGTGAGGTTATGATGGTCAAAATCAAAATATTTTGATTGAGGGTCAAATGCAGAATAAGGGAGCATTTGAAAGACCAAGATTATGAAAATCTATTATTCTTCTTATCTCTAAATACAGTTTTTGGCAACATTAATATGGTGTTGCATGTTCTGTTGTTTCATTACGGGTTTAGTTGCTTCTAAATTGTGTGACAACCAAGGAACTTGATCTTTATAGGCAGGTCTACACAAGCCACAGGTATTGATTGTGGTGGGGACACCGGGTCCACTACTGGGCCCAATGCTCGGAGCCGACGCCGCACCGCCACTGTACCGAGCTTATGGCTCGGCGACTCAGCGTCCTGAGCATAATATTTATTTGTGTGTATCGTATGTGTGTGTATTTGTATCGTACGTATTTGTGTAACATACATGTATTAGTACATGTATTTTCCTTTCGTCTTATTAGGCTAGTCTAAGTCAAATAAGCATGTGTGTATTTTATATTTAATTTGATTAAAACCCACAAAGTCTTTAGTGGGTTGGTGGCCTTTGTTTTATTAGGCTAGGATAGATATGCAAATAAGAAAAGTAAGGAAGGTATGGATGTAATAGGCATTTCCTATAACTAGGAGGCCAAGGCTTGTTACGAGATATGTTGTTATGAATGAAAAGAATTGAGTTTAAGGAGCTTTTGCCCCTTTGTTCATCTCCCTTCACTTCTTTCTCATTTTTGTGAGATTCGAGTGTCGCCCGGTGTGAGACCGTCCGGCGTGAGGCCGAGCTGTGTGAGATAGCGGTTATCCGTCCCGTCCCGTTCGCGTCCCGGAGTGCCGACGATCCGCCTTCCACGTCGCCGCCGCGTCAAATTGGTATCAGAGCCTAACACGGCGCCTCCGTCAACTTCGACGACCCCGGCATCGTCTCTCTTCTCTCTCTCGATTGCTAGAGTGGAAAAAAAAAGAGAGCAAAAAAAAAAAAAAAAGCAGGAAGAGTTAAGAGAAAAACAAATAGAAAAAAAAATTTTTTTTTTGTTAGAACTCATCTCTGTCTCTCTCTCTTTCCCTCTCTTTCTCTCTCCCTTAATCTCTCTCGCTAATCTCTCTCCCCCATAATCTCTCTCTCCCTCTCGTTAATCTCCCCCTCTCTCTCCCATTTTTTTTGTTTTTTTTTTCTCCCAGTTCGCAGGGGCCGGGCATCGTCGCCCGTGCCCCATTCAAACTCCCCTCTGGCCGCAACGGCCAGAGCCTCCGCCACCGTGCGACACCGCCGAGCGCGGCCGCTCCCGCGCCCGCACCAGCGCCCGCCGCGGCGGCCGCTGCGTCCGCCAGCCCCGCGCCCGGCCCGGTGCCCCGCGCCCTGCGCGTCCGGCCACGCCCGGCCCGGCGCCCGGCCCCGTGCCCCACGCCCGGCGCGCCCCGCGCCCGGCCCCGGTCCCGGCCGCACCGAGCCCGCCTGGCGCGCGCCCCTGCGCGCCCGTGGCCAACGGCCCGCGCCCGCCCGGCCGTCGCCCGTGCCCGCCCCTGCGCGCCCTTTGCGCCCGTGGCCAGCGCCCTCGGCCGCGCCCGCGGCCAGCGCCCTCGGCCGCGCCCGCCTGCACCCGGGCCCGCGCCCGCCCGCGCACAGGCGCCGGTCTCCCGCGCCCTCCCCGCGTTTTGGCCGCCGCGTTGACTGGGGAACTCCGCCTGCCTGAGCCGACCACGCTCGCGGGAGGAGAGGCTTCCCAAGAAGAAAGTTTAGAGTTTGAAAAAGAAAAAAAAAAACGTGTGAAAAAAAAAGTCAAAAAAAGAGTAGTTAAAGTTAAAAAAAAAAGTGTTAGATATATATATATATCTTTATATGTTATTTGATTTAGAAAAAAAAAGAGTTTGATAATTAAGTTATATATAGTATATATATATATATTCGAGATATATATAATCTTATATATATTAACTTATCGCTTTCTTGTGACGCCCAAGTCCACTACTACGGCTCGACTGAGTCTGAGCCGTCCGGATGCCGACAGAAGATCCGTAAATTACGGAACGTGAGTGCCCCTAAGTCTCCCTGTGCGGAGAAATTCTGGAGTAATTTGTTCCCCTGCGTGGGAAATTTTAAGTCACGTGGTTTTGTAATAATTCAACCCTCCCTGCGTGGAGTGAATGCTTTGTAACCGCTCAAGCTTCGTCGACGCCGTGCGGGCCTGCACGTCCCCGCTCGCCTTCGTCTCCGGTCGGAGCTAGACTTTTCAGTCAGCTAGGTACGTGCTCCAAACTTGCTCATTTAGTATCTTTTCAATAGCCGCGCGACGAAGTAAGAGAGGGCCCGATCCATGCAGTCAGTCTTCTGAGTGCATCGCTGTGGACGGTGAGTGCTTGCTTGCACCTATCCTTTAGGCCCTAGACTGTCACATTAGGGCACCCTAACTGTCAGGAGGTAGTTCCACAACTACTTCGCCTACGGGCGAGCAACTTCCCCTGACCGGTCCCTTCAAAATTGGCCCTTTGCCAATTAGCCAACAAAATTTGGGTCATAGCTTGCTAATTATCGGTCCCAGAACTACATCATCTAGGTCCGAGGTCGTGCATGCCACGTTGGTCTAGGAATTCATCTGGCCGTCTAGAGCGCCCTTCAACACTACAACCAACGATGGATCAGAAGAGCGTGAGTGCTATGTTGGCTCAGCTCGAGCATAACCTTCTGACCCATTTTGAAGAATCCATAGGCCAACTACGAGCAGAGCTAGATGAGAGGATCCGAGCCTTAGAGGATCGACTAAAGGGAGAGGAAGGACGAGTGAATGGCCACGGCAATCCCGTAGCCAATTCTAGGGAGGATAGAGAGCAAGCCCGCCCGAATCAGGCTCCCCAAGGTAGAGAACAAGAGGATCGTACACCTCGAAGGAGGGACTACGATGATGAGGAGATCATCCTACGGAACGTCAAAATTGACGCTCCTAGTTTCGATGGGTCCCTCACTCCAGCCAAATACCTTGAGTGGGAGGCCGGGATGGATCAATATTTTGATTGGCATCACCGCATGGCCCCTGCCACTAGGGTGAGGTTTGCCAAAATGAAACTCTTGGGTCAAGCCAAAACCTACTGGTGTAATGTGGAGAATCTCCTAGCCAGGAGACGAGAGGAGCCCATAAATACATGGGAAGAAATGAAGGAGAAACTGAGGGAGAAATATCTGCCACCCTCCTACCATCAGCGTCTTCTAGACCAGTGGCAGAAACTCACCCAAGATGGAAAGTCCGTGGACGAGTACATTGCCAAATTCGATGACTTCTTCCTTCGGAGTCAAGTCATGGAAGACGCCTCTGTAACCCTCTCTCGATTTAGGGCTGGCCTACACGAGAGCATCCAACGGGAGCTTTTCTTGCGAGAGGTCAACACCCTCGAGCACGCCTACCAGGTTGTCCGAGATGTTGAGCGATTTCAAAGAGTGGTCCCACCTCGGGTTCCCACCTACCGCCAACCTGAGTCTCGGAACCCCATGGTCCGTTACACCGAGAGAGTTGGCCCCTCCACTTCTTATGCCCCTGCGGCTACCCCGCTACGGGTCGTTGCCCCTACCGTTCCTTTCACAAGGAACCCCTTACCTGCACCCGCTGCATTGCCCAGGCTGGAGTATACTCCACCAATTGATAAAAGGGATGACAAAGGAAAGGGACCCGCCCCTGGCACTTCCCAACCAGCCCCTATCTCAGGAGTCCGTTGCTTTAGGTGCCACAACCTAGGGCACATTGCCACCAACTGCCCCACCCGAGCCTTGGTCATCACCGACCCTCAGCCTATGGAGCCTCCACCTCAGGAAGGAGAAGACACTGAGAGATATATGGCCGATCCTGACCTCATAGCCCAGTTTGAGGAAATGGATGCAGGGTTTGATGAAACGCATGTCGAATACATGCAAGTGGGAGATATTGCCGAGAGCTCTAGCCAGGGTAGACTAGGTGTAGTTCGCTGCATCCTAACACACCCCCAGGAGGACGACTGGCGTCGAAGCTCCATCTTCCAAACCTACATCATGGTGAAAACCCAACCCTGCAAGGTGATCTTTGACAATGGGAGTTGTATCAATGCGGTCTCTTCAGACTTTGTCTCCCGTCTAGGTCTACCTACACACCCTCATCCTAGGCCCTACAACGTGGCTTGGGTTGACGACACTTCGATCCCAGTCACCACTACATGTGTCATTCCCATCCAATTCCAGTCCTACCAAGGACAGATTTTGTGCGATGTAGTGCCTATGAAGGTCGGAAGCATCATCCTAGGACGACCGTGGATCTATGATGTAGACCTCACAACTTTCGGTCGATCCAACCAATGTTCCTTCTCCCACAATGGGAAGAAGATCCAGTTGTACCCGACACCCCCAAAGGTGACCTCGGGTAAGAGTCCCACTTCTACTCCGGGTAAGAGCTCCACCTCCTCCACCCCCACAGGGACCCCCAAGGTTCCGGAGAGTCCCCAAACTCCCAATGAAGGGAAACTACTCATTCCCTATTCCCCTACACCTATCACGCCCGTTCCTAAGGCCCCCAAGGTTAGTCATGACCCTGTTAGGCGCCTTAGCTTCATAGGTGTCCGTGAGCTGAATAGAGAGGTTGCCGAGGGTGCCCCTGTTTGGGCTGTTGTCATCACCATCACACCTGAGGAGTCCCGAGTCTCAGTTCCACCCGAAGTCCAGACAGTCTTGCAGGACTTCGAAGATATTTTCCCCGAGGACTTGCCCTCTAAACTCCCTCCCATGCGTGATGTGCAACACGCTATCGACCTTGTCCCCGGGTCCACCCTCCCCAACCTCCCCCATTACCGGTTGAACCCCAGGGAGCATGCTGAGCTCCAAAGGATTGTCGAGGACCTTATCCAAAAAGGTTTCCTCAGGGTGAGCAAGAGCCCGTGTGCTGTCCCTGCTTTGCTCACACCCAAGAAAGATGGCACCTGGCGGATGTGTGTTGACAGCCGCGCCATCAACAAGATCACTGTCAAGTATAGGTTTCCCATTCCTCGCCTAGATGACATGCTTGACATGATGAGTGGGGCCACCATCTTTTCCAAGATTGACTTGAAAAGTGGCTACCACCAGGTCCGAATCCGACCAGGGGATGAGTGGAAGACGGCCTTCAAAACAAAAGAAGGTCTGTATGAATGGCTCGTCATGCCGTTCGGGCTATCCAATGCCCCCAGCACTTTCATGAGACTTATGACAGAAGCCCTTCGTCCCCTTATTGGTCGCTTTGTTGTCGTCTACTTTGACGACATTCTCATCTATAGCCACAACCCTCAGGACCACATCCATCATTTGAGGGAAGTCTGCCAAACTTTGAGGAGAGAAACCCTGTATGTCAACCTTAGGAAATGTGAATTCATGACTGACCGGGTTAGTTTCCTCGGATTTGTGGTTTCGAGTCACGGAGTATCTGTGGACCAATCCAAGGTCCAAGCTATGGTCGACTGGCCTGAGCCCCAAAACGTCCACGACGTTCGAAGTTTTCATGGGCTAGCCACCTTTTACAGACGCTTCATAAAGAGTTTTAGCACCATTATGGCACCCATTACAGACTGCATCTGTAAAGGGAATTTTGAGTGGACCCAAGCCGCCTCACATGCTTTTCTTGCCATAAAGGAGCTTATGACCAAAGCCCCTGTCCTCCGCCTGCCAGACTTTTCCAAAGTCTTCGAGATATCCTGTGATGCATCGGGCGTAGGAATAGGAGGAGTACTTAGCCAGGAAAGCCACCCTGTGGCTTATTTCAGTGAGAAGCTTTCTGATGCAAAGCTTCGATACTCCACATATGATAAGGAGTTCTATGCCGTGGTCCAAGCCCTCAAACACTGGAGACACTATCTCTTACCTCAAGAGTTTGTCTTATATTCGGACCACGAGGCTCTGAAATTCCTTAGCTCTCAGAAGAGCTTAAACCCAAGGCATGGTCGGTGGGTAGAATTTCTCCAGTCTTTCACATTTGTCCTAAAACATAAGGCTGGAAAAGAAAATAGGGTGGCCGACGCCTTGAGTCGAAGGGTCTCCCTTCTTTCCACTGTTCGGGTAGAGGTCACTGGATTCGACCGCATGAAGGAGCTCTATGGAGAGTGTCCTGATTTTGGCCCTGCCCACTCTGCCTTATCTGCTGGACCCTCGGCAGCCTTTTCTGACTATCTACTCCAGGATGGTTTTCTATTTCGAGGGCAGCAACTCTGTGTCCCGAGGACTTCTGTTCGGGACTTTTTGATTTGGGAAATACATGCTGGAGGTCTTGCTGGTCACTTTGGCCGCAACAAAACCATCCATTCTGTGGAGGAGCATTTTTATTGGCCTGGCCTGAAGAAGGATGTGGCCAAGATTGTAGCCCAGTGTCGGACATGCACTATGGCCAAACAGGTCAAACAAAACACTGGTCTCTACACTCCTCTCCCCATTCCTGATAGACCTTGGGTTGACATCAGCATGGACTTCATCCTTGGTCTACCTCGTACCGCTCATAAACATGACTCCATCTTTGTGGTAGTTGATCGGTTCTCTAAGATGGCCCACTTCATTGCATGTTCCAAAACATCTGATGCATCTAGAGTAGCCCACTTATTCTTCGATGAAGTCGTCCGTCTGCATGGTCTTCCCCAAACCATAGTGTCTGACCGGGATGTCCGGTTCACTAGTTATTTCTGGAAGACACTTTGGCACCTCGTTGGCACTAAGCTGAAATTTTCCACTGCCTATCACCCTCAAACTGATGGGCAAACCGAGGTCGTCAATAGAAGTTTAGGGAATCTCTTGAGGTGTCTCGTAGGGGATCATTCTGGCACTTGGGACCTTCTTTTGCCCAGGGCCGAGTTTGCATATAATAGCTCGGTCAATAGGTCCATCGGTATGAGTCCATTTGAGGTTGTGCATGGATACAAACCTAGGAAACCTGTGGATCTCATTCCCCTTCCCCTCGAGTCTAGATCGTCCAAGTCAGCTGAGGAGTTTGCACAGCATGTCCAAAGTCTGCATGAGTCAATTAGCAAGCAAATAAACCTCAGTAATGAGACTTATAAAAAATTGGCTGATTCGCATAAGCGTCACCATGAATTTCAAGAAGGTGACTTGGTTATGGTACGGGTCCGACCCGAACGACTCCCCTCGGGAGCCGTTAAAAAGTTGCAAGCCCGTAGTGATGGACCCTTCCCAATTCTGCGGAAGATTGGCTCCAATGCTTATGTTGTGGACTTACCTCCCGAATATGGGATTAGCTCGACTTTTAATGTGGCAGATCTAGTGGCCTACAAGGAACCCACAGCGATTCCTAGTGACCCTTTCGAGCCTTCTCCTCCCATTGAGAGTGAGCCCACCCCTGTGCGTCCCACAGCCTCGAGAGTACCGCGCGAGCACATTGAGAGGATACTGGATGAGCAGGTGACCACTACACGGAGCAGGGTGTACCAGCGCTACCTTGTCCGCTGGCGGGACCGTCCACCTTCTGACGATTCTTGGATCAGCCGGGAAGATCTCCAGCGCCTCGATCCAGATCTGCTGGAGCACTACCACAGCCGTGTTCCCCCTGGGAGGGTTGGTGGGGACACCGGGTCCACTACTGGGCCCAATGCTCGGAGCCGACGCCGCACCGCCACTGTACCGAGCTTATGGCTCGGCGACTCAGCGTCCTGAGCATAATATTTATTTGTGTGTATCGTATGTGTGTGTATTTGTATCGTACGTATTTGTGTAACATACATGTATTAGTACATGTATTTTCCTTTCGTCTTATTAGGCTAGTCTAAGTCAAATAAGCATGTGTGTATTTTATATTTAATTTGATTAAAACCCACAAAGTCTTTAGTGGGTTGGTGGCCTTTGTTTTATTAGGCTAGGATAGATATGCAAATAAGAAAAGTAAGGAAGGTATGGATGTAATAGGCATTTCCTATAACTAGGAGGCCAAGGCTTGTTACGAGATATGTTGTTATGAATGAAAAGAATTGAGTTTAAGGAGCTTTTGCCCCTTTGTTCATCTCCCTTCACTTCTTTCTCATTTTTGTGAGATTCGAGTGTCGCCCGGTGTGAGACCGTCCGGCGTGAGGCCGAGCTGTGTGAGATAGCGGTTATCCGTCCCGTCCCGTTTGCGTCCCGGAGTGCCGACGATCCGCCTTCCACGTCGCCGCCGCGTCAGATTGTACTAAAATCTTGTATCAGCCTGTTATGAATGAATTCATTTTTTTCCTTTTGGGATTTTTGCATCAAAATCATTGTTAGAAGTGAATTTATAAAAAAACCACTACTAGAAATACGTTAGTAGGCATATCACTGGGTTAATTCAAATAGTGCATAAATGCCATTTAAGCGTGATTTTTTTTACAAGCTTTTGACAAAAGGAGTGATATGTCTTTAAATAAATATGGCATTTTTGCACCATTCAGATTTACACAGTGATATGTTGGTTAATGCATTTACATGAATAATTTTTTTTACAAATTTCCATTTAACAATAATTTTCATGCAAAAAACCCTTCTTTTTCTAGAAGACCGAATTTTATGCTGATTTGTAGTAGTTGCATCGTTTATTATGAAAAAAAATTCTTTTTCATTTTTTTGATGCAGAAGATAAATATATTCTTCATGGTTTGATTCAACATTTGGTTTAGAATGTGATTTTTTTAAAATATTATATCATTATTTAAATTGGGTCGGTGTTTGATGTTTCTAGTGTATGGTCTTAACAGGGCAATCTGATTATTTTCCAGATCGAACATCCAGAGGAAGTATCAGCAGAACGATGAGGACTTCCCACCTCTGTCACTTCAGCAGCATGCGGATACTAGTAGCCGGAAGTATGACAAAGCTTCACATCACCAGAACTTGTTCTCGCATTCTCACTCATAACAGGTCTAGAGCTGTTTCTGTGGTCATTCCTGTATGCCGCATGTGAATGTTTCCCCACACGAGGATAATGGATGTACGTACACTATCACGTCAGCGTTAACCCACCTTTTTTTTTACCTCTTTCCAGGGCCACAACCATGTCACAAAGTGATAGTGTAGGGTATGATCAGTTGGCCTGCCCTTTCTAGGGTTTAGTCCATAAGGTCATCGTTTAGTTTAGGAATTCTCATACACTCCCTCCCTCCAATCTTTTTTGGTTCTTTATTACGGCTTACTATTCCCCATCTTGTGAATCACATATCTGACTTTTATAAGTAGAGCATGTTGTTGTAAGGACGAATCAGATAAGAAAGCCCTATAATCCTTCATATCTGAATGTGACCTGTGATAGATATGACTGAGAGATTGCATTTAGTTGTCTAATTTTCAGGGCCAATTGCAAACTAGTTCCTGGAATTTAACATTTCTTTGGTGGAAGCATCGTGGAGTGATCGATTTCGCGGCGGCAGTCTTGTTAAGGCCTTGGGTGTATCCATGGCTGTTGAAGTTGGTTTGCAGATATTTGAGCTGATTTGCAAATATGGTCGTAGTGTACATGTTGAATCCTCATTCTGGGAGATCAGGTTGTGAGTGGTTTAAAAACTGTTATCTTAACCTGATGTACTCTGCAACTTAATCTGGTTCAGTACTCAAGGAATGACTCAATTGTTGGTTAGGTTTCTCCATGTACACCCCAGTTGATCAAGCTACTAAATTTCCAACCCCCAAAAAACTTGATTAACTTGCTTCAATTAGATTCCAAAATTTTGTATTTTCTCACAAATCTCTTGTATAATCAGATCATGGGCATAACTTATTACCTCATGGCGGTTACATATGCTGCCTAATTCAGGTTTTAACTCCTAGTTTTTTTTATAGTTGTCCTATATTCATAACGTATCTTGCACAAACGCGGCGGTAATGTTGTCTTGGAGAGGGAATTTGGATGTGGAACGGAACCCAAAGTTCCAGGATCAACGTACGTGGTGGGAAGTTGGCCATCAATGTGTGGCAAACGAACAGGTGGGCACCAGACACCGGTTTCACTCCCTCCTTGGGTGTGCAGTGAATTTAATTTTTATTATTTTATTTTTTAAAAGTGAATCTCAAGCTATCTTAATTTAGAGTATAAGTCACGTCATTATTTAATAATTCAAAAAAATACAAATTAAAATAAATTATTTTTTTTAAAAATGAACCCAACAATATTCATTATAACTAGGGCATTAATTCGCAGCTGTGGTTCTGAGAGATGTCCTCTCGTAAATGAGCTAGCTGCCGAAGTCGGTCTTTTTTTTTTCATCAGATGTGGATGGGCCCTCGTCAAGCAGGAAGAAGGCTCTACAGCAGAGAGAAGCAAAGCTTCTACAGTGTGCTGGAAAGTTTCTTTGTTTTTTTTTCTTCCTTCCTTCCTTGTAGTTAATTAATATTTGTCCTGTGATCACTTCATGCGTCCCTGATTTAATTTTCTGCAAAACCCCCCCCATTATCTTTTTAACGCAGGATCAATTTTTCACATATGCTTCTGCTCCATGCAGCAGTAGCAGTGGACAGCATATTCCTTCAGCAGGTTCTAATCAGGATCACCGGCCCTTTAGATTCATATATCCAAGATCATTAAGAAGCAGCAAGCAAGCAAGCAATGTCGGAAAAGACTTATAACAGGACCCCATTAATGAGGTGACCATAAGTACTGATCAAAGCCAGAGAAATGGGACGATGACAGAAGAAGAAGAAGGACCACTAGCTAGAAACGCCAGGCGCATGATCAGGATGCAACCCTCACACACCCTTATCATCACAAACTATAGATTATTCTCGCTATATATAGCTCTTATATTTGTAATATTTAAGGGGGCCGGGGCTTAATTAATTAATTACTTATTTCACGCACGCACGCACGCACGCATGCAGCTGCTGCAAGCTGGTCGGTCCAGCTAGTTCTTGAGGAGGTACTCGTCGAAGGCGGCGAAGGTCTTGGCGGCGGTGTCTATGAAGAGGTTGGGGTCGGGGACCTCCTCGTTGGCCTTCTCGTAGTCGACCGCCCATTTCACCAGTGCTCCGTCGCCGCCGCCGCCCTTGGGGACGACCTGGAGGCTGGCCTTGAAGCTCGGGTAGAAGTTCAACAGGTCGCCGTCGATGACGCTGTAGCCGACGGACAGGTTTGGCTCGTCCAGGGTGTCGATCTTCTCCTTGACGAAGGTGCCGATGGGGATCCCTGTGGGAAGGAAGACCACCTCCTCGTTAGTAAGGTTTGGAATCATTTAGGGGATCGATAAATTAAGATGGTACTGATACGCCCACTGTATATGAGTGCTGATGCAGAGAGAGAGAGAGAGAGAGAGAGAGAGAGAGAGAGAGAGAGCATGCTAATCTGGCATTCTGGCTCAATCTTAACTTCAGGGGTCAGAGGCTCGTGACTCATGTCGACCCATGTCGTGGTTGGTCAAATCGGGTCAAAGTGGGTTGAAATCAAGAAGCAAGATACATCAATTAAATTAAGACATGTTGATTAGGGTCATTTTTTCAACCCTAGTTTGTCCTCTTGGAAAGTAAACGTCAATATTAATTACCCTAAATCTGGTCTAAGGGATACGACTGCAACTTATTTTTTTAAAGGCGAGAACCGAGGTGGGTCGAATGATAGAATATCCCTATCAAAAGAATTAGATCTTAAGTTAGATTCATCCGGGAGGGTTTTACTTGATTACGTATTCAATTCTGGAAAGATGCGTGTGGAGATTTTCTAATTCAAGTTCTTCGTCATAAAAAATGATCGAATTATATTTGCGAGGTTCAATTAATAACAGAAGTGGCGGGGTGGACACTCCCCTCCCCCGTCCTACGCAGGTGACAGGAGGACGTGGGTTCGAGCATCACCTCTTCCCTGGAGGTGTGGCCCCCGCTTTCTCCTCCCTTAAAAAAATAAAAAAGAAAAAAAACCGAAGTTGGGTTAAAAAGGTCAAAGAAAAATACCGTCGTTAAGAATAATTAATTTTTATTGTCAAAAATAGGGGGCATGCATTCATCCATCCATCGCTAAAAACACCATATATATATATGATATCCGGCCAAACCTTCGGCATATTTGATGAGCCTGACGGAGCCGACGCTCTTGCCGTCGCCTTCCACGGTCTCGATGCTCTTGTACTGCTCCGGGAAGACCTTGGGGAAGTGCTGGGTGGAGTCGGTAATGCCTCGCCAGAACTTCTCGGCCGGGGATTTCACCTCCACCTCCACGTCGAGCTTGCCGGCCACGCCCATGCCTGCTGGCTGAGGTGTTTGAACGATAGTACTGTGAGGGCTGGGGGAGGGGGGGGGGGGGGGTTATGCCGGATATCTATGCAGGTGATGGCCTGTGGTTCTCCGATCGAGACGACGGTCTTTAGTTATATAGCTGGCTTGTTGAGGGCCTTTGGGCCCCCCCCCCCTCCCCCCCGGGGGGGGGGGGTATCTACAATCCACAGGCATTAACACCGCCTTGACCGGCCACCTGCTCGCTCTCCTCTCCTTTATTACAGTCGGTGAAACACCCACCATGACTGATGGTAGAGAGAGAGAGAGAGAGGTGTTCTTTTCGTTTTAATGGTGAACGCTGAACTAACTAAGATAAAAATAGAGTACAAATTAATGGTGTAGAGAAAATAGAATAGAGAATCTCATTCAGGTTGTGCGTGTGTGTGTGTGTGTGTGTGAGAGAGAGAGAGAGAGAGAGAGAGATTAGCTGCTATGTTCCACCCGAAGCAGGTTTCACAACCACCAAGTACTGGCCTGCTCTTACTCATACTCCATAATTACCTACGCATAGAGATAGAGAAGATGCATGTGGGAGAGGCAGGTATAGTACGGTTTTGAACAGTAATTTTCTGTGCACATTCATGTATATGCTACTGTCATAATGAACTACAATTTCATACGTACCGCTACGAAATCTGCATGCGTATGAAAACAATCTTGAAACCCTATTTATGATCGAGCAAACATGCTACTCGATCGGATCAAGCTAGCGCCCGCCGCTGGTTGTCATTCGAATGCATACGTCTCCACATAATTCAACTAGATCGACGACCACTCCAAAAAAATAGTTAATTAGAACGTACTCTCGTTAATTTTGGTAGAAGACATCGATTCGTCTACTGGATCTCTCTCTGATCTCTTTCCCTCTCGTCACAAGAAGAAAGAGATATTATATATGCACTATATATTTTGAGAACGAGAGGTAGGTTATTTCATTTCAACAGCAAACAATTAAGACACATGCATGTACATGGAGATCCGGCACGCAAATTATCATGGCAGAGAGACATACATAGCCTAACCCACAGAATTAGTACGTACAGACCCTCTCAACAGGGGAAAACAAATTTGTACGTAGGAAACAAGCACAGCCCTAATGATATCTATATATATTGGCCCTATAAATATATGGAGGGCATTGAATACTGATCAGGAGATATTTTATACTTTGAAATCTTCTTTAAAGATTAATTAACTGATGTAAGTACGTTGAAATGCCCAATGTACAATTTGACAGTAGTGACATACTGAAAAAAACTAAGTTTCCATGATCACCAACCTAAACCACCTCCCCATATTCAGTGTCACAGAGGAAGATATATATATATATATATATATATATATAGAGAGAGAGAGAGAGAGAGAGAGAGAGAGAGAGAGAGAGAGAGAGAGAGAGAGAGAGAGAGAGAGAGCAGTGATTCATCGTTCGTCTGTAGAAACGGCGGGGTTGGTGAATCGATCTTTTGGTGCCTGCCCTTCCCATTAACAGATTCATGGCCCCCCATGATCATCAACTTGAGTACCGGCGATCGATGGTGGGTTTGTTCTTCCAATATTATAATAATATGCATGCCTGCAGGACACATATAATTTCCCTATACCAAACCTGATGCGGTTGCCTTTAAGGACGGCAGAGATTGGTGAAGGTGCGTTAAAGCTCTCCCTGCTGGTAGATGGACAGTCTCCGTTGTGCTCTTGGAGGAGGTTTTAGTTAATCAGTGATAAATTAAGGACGCTTTGTGTTGTTAACGTTTGAAAGGACTCTTCTCTCTGTTCGTGGTCACCTAGGTGGCTCCTCTATTTTAGATCTATCCAAATCTGAAAATATATTCATGCCCGATAATTGTCTTTCAGATGCATGTGCCAATAGCTCATTTGGGGCCATCATCATCTCAAACACATGAAGTATGGGTTGGTGAATATTCGTCGGAGGAGTACGACGAAGAAGATGCTGAGGAAGATCGCTGCCCTGGTCGTCCGGGACTTCGCCCTCGATCTCTTTTCTTGGGCTAATTCATTGTTGTAATCTTTAGAGATGTCTTTCTTCACGGCTTAAGAAACATCTTTGTGTAGTTGCCGCATAGTCTCCTAACTTAGATTTTCTTTTCTTTTTTTAAGACTAATTACTCAAGTCTTATCGGGCCAATGCCCATCTGTTACCGTACGAGACTTCGGCCCTCCGTCTTTGTTTTCATCTCTTAATAAAACTTTATTTTATAAAAAATCAAATTCTTGGATGTATGAAGGTGCATATATATATATATATATATATATATATATATATATATATATATATATATATATATCAACTAGAGAAGAACTCAGCTGATCATGGTTTGCTTTAATTAATTTGGAAGGAGATCGAAGATGCTCTTGTTTCACGTTACTCGTGGTCTTCTTAATTTAAGGGTCGTCGGGATTGATGTGATTAAACCATTTGAATACTTCATGTTTGAAAAGCTATTATAGTTTCCAAACAAGTGGAAACAATCCCTAGTTTGATCAGTTTCCAGTCATTTTGAATTGAGGCAAATTAAATAAACAATTCCTTTTGCAAAAATAGCGGATCTTAATTTTGTATTGTACGCAGTTTTAATTTATTGTCAATTCGAACCAAAATAACAAATGTCTCAATATTCTACACGAATCCAAACGGCATCTTCCTTTTATGCAGTTTTTTTAATTAAAAGTTTCACATGCAGGACGTAATAAACACTTGGATTAATATTTTACCTTCCGGTTGCACCATTAATTTAACTTAAATTGCATATATATATATATATATATATATATATATATATATATGGAGACGATATATATATATGGAGACGTTCACATGGTGCCGGTATCTGGATCCTTAAATATACGAGGTCAACATATAAGGAGATCATCTCCCATAGATTTAAGGACCCAGATGTCGGCACCATGACAAATAACCATAGACCGACCCCACGTAAATATTTCCCATATATATATATATATATATAGGGAAATGTTCCAATGGGGCCAGCCTCATGAGATGAAGGGCCCAGATGCCAGCACCATGACAAATTGCCATAGGGCCGGTCCCATTGGAACATCTCCCATATATATATATATATATATATATATATATATATATATATATATATATATATATATATGGAGATGTTCATATCTCCCATTGAACATTTCTTGGGGCCGGCCCCATTGGAACATCTCCCATATATATATATATATATAGGGAGATGTTCACATCTCCTATTGAACATTTCCCATATATATATATATATATATATATATATATATATATATATATATATATATATATATATATATGAAAATGCAGTACATATAATTAATTTGAACGAGTGTCTCATCTGAAAAATTATCTTGGCTTTTACGCATTCGACGTGATCACATCGAGAGCTGGTGTTAAGAGTACTGGCAATTTTGCTAGAAATTATCATTGCTCAGTATCCACGTACTCTGATGGGAATGCGGAAGGGAATCACATGTGATGAGATTAGATAGCCACACCGGAAATAATTAAAAAAGGTATTTTCTTTTTAAAGCCCAGATGATTTTCTTAATTTGTTGGTTCACAGAGTGTAGATCTTTAAACGGATACGATACGGAGCGGATAGTGTGATTTTCGAATTTGTATCCGATTAATAATCGAATTATTCGATATCCGACTAAATTATGCGTCGGATATTTTGTTTGAATAATTATCTGATTAATATGAATTTAAATTCAATTTGAATTATAAACGGATAATTGTCAGATTTACTTAGAGGTGAGTTGTACGACCCGTGCATGAGCATTGTAAGTTGTTTTCTCAAAAAAAAAAAAAAAGGCAGAAGTTATTTTTACTTTGGAAGAGGTTATCAAAAGATTACATTTCATTCTAAAAAAAGTTTAGGATTTATGAAATGAGTGTAATTGAAGTTCTTATTTTAAATTATATTTTCAAATTAAAAATAGATAAAAAAGAGTAACTAAATAATATATTAAGATTTGAGTTAATTATATATAGAATATCTTTAGATATTTATCTAAGGGGTTCATATTCTATCGGATAATATCCAACACGGATATCTCAATATCTGAATTCGTATTCGATCAATAATCGAATTATTCAATATTTGATTAATTTATCCGTCGGATATTTTATTCGAATAATTATTCGAACGAATACGAATTCGAATTAGATTTAAATTTTAAATAAATAATTGTCAGGTCTATATTAGAGTACACACCTGATGCGAAAGTCATATTCATACACTCACGAGCAAGACCAACGTGGGGAAGACAAAATGGAGATACACTTAGACTCTTGACATCTATAATTTTCTCTCCATAGAGTTATCATTTTCATGTGTCCACGACGATGAGATATACACGTGCCATTATCTATAGAGAGGAGGAATTAATTTAAGATTTTGACCTAACAAACTTCATATCTAAAATCGAAACTTATAGACCACACCCGCGAGTTAGGCTCAATAATCATATTCTTTGACTAGATTAAATTATGTTATATAATCCAATAATAGTGATAATTGAACAGCTAATTGAGTAAAAATATAACATTTTTCTATTTGATCCATCTTATCATAACCGCATCAAAATTTTATTTCAAAATCATTCATACATATATAATATAATATATTTTATTATGTTAAAATATAATTTAAAAAAAGATAGTTGAATTTCTTTAATTGATTCCATTAGAATGTAAAGTAGAACCCGATATATATGCGCACGATGTAAAATAAAAAATCATACGCTGCTCTAGTTAATAGAATCTAAAAATATAATTTATAAAAATTTAAATGACACGAATCACGGTGATAAATACATTTAGTCTTACATCACCTTTTTTATATATTACAATGCCACCAACTTTCCACGATAAAACATTGAATCTAACATTGCAAACAAATAAAATATTATATTCACTTACTAATCACCACATTCTCCTAAGCATAATCTATTATCATATTCTGTTAACTCTAAGTCCAAGTCTACTTCATACTGTATGCAATTTCAGACTTGGCATCATCCACCGTATCCACCTTTGCTTTGGAGGTTGAATCCTGTATTACATGCTCTTATTTTTCCTATGTGAAACAGAAGGCTTAGATATACACCCAAGTCATTTACACATCTTTAAGTGTGCAATGGATTTTTTAAATTTTTTTTATAAAAAATATCGTGAAGTGGGGTCCACATCACTTACATATCCGCGTAGCCTAACCCTCTAATGGACGGTGGGAATAAATTTAAAAATAAAGAACTCACCATATTTTTCAAAAAAAGAGAAAAAAATTACTACACACACCTACTTATCCGCATAGCCTAACCCTCTATTGGACGGTGGAAAAAAAATTAAAAATAAAGAACTCATCATATTTTTTTTTAAAAAGGAAAAAATTACTACAAACCCAGAGTGTATAAATGACTTGAAATTGGTAATTTTGGGTACCACGTGGCAGCACCTTGGTAGTTCATGTCCTAAGGTGGGCTAACTGGGCTTCGGATCCTCGAAACCGGCCTCAAGGTTGGCCCATTGGATCCAGGCTGGGAAGTCGCCCACTACTCGATCCAATAGCGTCCAAGTTTAACGGAGTGTAGAAAAGATGCAGCGCACCCGGTTAGAACCTACGAAGGTTTCAGAAGAGACGAACAGACGTTGAGCCTACCAGTGGATTCTCTACGGAAAAAAATATCATTAGATCAATTACGCATAAAGTCAATTAGGTGGTAATGGTAACTATTTAATTAATTAATCGTCACCACCGTTCTTGTCTTATAAGTTAGGAAGATGATTATTCACAGCAAACAGACGGAGTTCAGTTTATCCTTGTTCTTGACTTAATTCGTCAATTTTTTAATTTTTTTTACATGAAAATTATTATTAAGTAAAAATTTATAAAAAATATTTACATAAATATATTAGTAAACACATCACTGTGTAAATTTAAACCGTGTAAAAATATTATATTTCTTTATATGCATTTATTGATCGAAAAATTCAATATTTCCATTGTGTGAGCTCGTGTTCTTTAGTTAGCGCGAGACTTTAGTCTTATATTAGAAAAATTAAAGATGTTGGGTGCGTCGGTCTAGAATCTTATCCCCTCGTCTTAAAGAGGGACAGTTTATGGAGATATAAGTGGCGTGAGAACCCAAACTTCCTACTCTCTCACGGTCTCTTCTTTTATAGCGCACACATACATAGGGTTGACGGGTTCCCCGAGGTCGTCTTCGACGTGCATTTTCTTCTACGAGAAGGAGATTGTTGATGCCATTCTATCTTGGGAGAAGATCGTGGACTCCATCACACTGATATAGAAGAGGCGATATCTTCTCTGAGAACAATCTTATTCGACGGTTCAGTTAAATTTTTTAACTCCTTATTTCTCGTTCATCGTTACATAATCATGCATGTAATTTTTTTTGATATTTATATGGATTTTATCTTTATCTACATGGTGCTATATTTTTTTGCGGATATTATATGGGGCATGATGGTCAGATACATTTATTTGCATGCTTCCCATTCTGTTTCTCTAACAAAACGCGACATATACAGGAAACTTATTGGTAAGAGAATGACTTGATGCAAGATGTGCAGTAGGAAATGCAAGCTCATTTTTGACCGGTGCACCTCGGTACAGGGAGTGTCCCCTGCGCCTTCGATGTGCTAACCACACAACCCACGCATTCCTGCGACACTCCACCCCAGGTGAAGTGCAGACTGCAGAGTACCGTGCATCGATGAAAAATAGTTCGTAGGAGTAAAAAAATAATCTACAAGGGGGTCTTTGTTAACCGAGCACGATTAACATGCTCGACCTATCTCGATTAACGATTTCTATGTGAGAGGGAGGCGAGGTTCACGGGTTCTTTCTCTCTCATCGATTACGCGGCTCTGTCCATAACTCCGGAAACAAAGTCACCCTAAGAGTGTAAAATAATTTATAAATATGAATTATTTTTTAGAGATTTGTACATATATATATATCCTTATAATATCATAATTATACTCTCGCCGTAACTTCTGCATGTTTAACCCGAGTTAAGTGTGAGTTAAAGAGTAAGATTTTTATATATATACTCCAATAAAATTCGATTTGGTCAAATATACCTTACATCTAACGACCTTACATGATATATTTTACGGAATATTCTTCTCTCATCAACGGCAATAAATTAAAGGGTATAATCACAATATTTTTATCTAAATGAATGATAATATGTTCGGATGAAAGGTGTATTTGATAAAATCAGACTTTACGAGAGTATATATACGTAAAAAATCTCTATTTTTTACTCTTGTGAGTTACTTTTCGTTTCATCGATGTATAATATTTTTCACTCCACTTAATTTATGTGAAGAGCGCATCGGATTATGTTCTAGTCGACTCTGCTTGTGTGGTCAAACACATCAAAGGCACGCGAGACCCTTCCAACAACGTGGACCAATTAGATTTGCATTCTAATGTCACTTGGTGTGGACCAGGGTTGGGTTGGGATCCTCGTCGAATCCGATCGCCGTACATCCCCACATGAGAACAAGGTTCTCTCAGGTAGGACGACATTGCTACGAGTCCACGATTCCCATCCAATTGACGTATTAGCTTTTGACAAGAAAATTATTGTTAAACAAAAATTTATAAAAAAATTATTATAATAAATATATTAGTAATTATACCACCGTGTAAATTTAAACCGTGTAAAAATATCATATTTATTTATAGATATATCACTATTTTTTACCAAAAAAATTATAAAAAAAATCAAACGTAAATGATGTTTATACACTATTTAAATTAACTTAGGGATATGTCATGTTAATATATTTTTAAGAATATATATTTTATAAAGTTATCTATAATAATAATTTTCATGGAAACTTTTTTTATTTATGAAGTCATTTTTGTTGTGTTTTGTACCCAGGGACAGTTCCATCTAATTATTAACGTGCCATCGGATCTCCATTAGCAAAATAATCTTGCTAATGGGTTTGACAAACATGCCACAGAAGAATGTGCCTATTCTCGTAAGATCACTTTCCCAATGTTAAATGACGTCGTTCGTGAGAATTTTGGCCCAATAAGGATGAAGTCCATCTTTATTGGGTGAATTAGTACAGAGATCTGGTCACTCAAAAGATCTCATATTAGAAGTTACAAAGATAGACATGTATTTATAAGTAAGACTTAAGTCTTCTATTTTAAGAATATTTTTACTAATAAAAAAGATAAAACCCCAGTCACCCCATACGTAGCGAGGATAATATCTTAAAAGAGACATCTCAAATTTATATATCTTCATTAGACTTTTATCTCTCTCTCTCTACGTCATCGTCTGTCCCTCGGGAAAGCATGGCTGTAATCATTTTAGAGTAATTCTTGTTGCATCTCATGTGGTACGATTTTTTTTTAAAAAGATTGAAACGTGAATTTTACGTCATCCTATCTCGACGTGAAAAAAAAATACCATACATGATAAAGAAAGAAAGTGAAATTAATGTTCATATTCATTTTTTTCTTTACGGTAGATCTCAAGTTAAATGGGGATTGAGTCCAATGAAAAAATACGAGACTTGAGGCTCACGTTAAAAAAAAAAATTCAAAAGAAAAGAGACTACACCGTCACGTGCCGCGCACGCTTAGTGGTAAGCATTACTCGTCATTTGAAATACACATTTGGACATGGAACTCGAAGAACTACTTCCTCGGTCACACATCCAGTAGTACATCCAATTGGGTTATAATTAGTGGTAATTAATTATATCGGAAGATTAAGGTTAGCTTATTAAGCTAAGCCTTCCATTAATTGTTTCTTCGAAAGCTCTCTTCTCCCCCGTCATAATTTTACAGGAGATGGACCTACTGATCAGACAGAAACCTACCCATGATGGAAGGGATGAATGGTTGCCACCTGAACGATGAGTTTTCGTCATTCCTTTTCAAACACTCCTGACAGCGATTGTCTACCATCCATCACTACCTTTGCTCTCTTTTTAGTAGAGTCACTTAGAGTAATATTTTGTATACCGAATTCGGTACGTAAAGGTAACTCAAATTATAAATTTTTTTATTGACTCAATTTTTTTTGAAATGATCGTTTTCGCTCGAAAAAGGACGTTCTACGTACTGTCCCGCGTCAAATCCATACGACTTATTTTTTCGCTCGACGGAAAAATATAGGAGTGAAATATTTTATAAGACTGAAATATTTTATTAGAAGAATAAAATATTTTATTACATGAATGAAATATTTTGTTCGATTACAGAAACGAACGAATGAAATATTTTGTACAAACGAAATATTTGTTATATGGACGAAATATTTGTTATAAGGATAAAACACTATAAAAATAAAATATTTTGTCATAAGAATAAAACCTAACAAACTATTTTAATTTTATATTAAATATTTCATTTATATAGTAAAATATTTTAATTCTAGAAGGCTCTCTTTATTGTAGGGGTGGGATGAGTTATTCGACCCCCACTCTCAGAATTATTTATTCTACCTCGATTAAGGGGACATGTGTGTTAGAGAAAACTGTGAGGCCCACAGTTTTCTCTCACATCGGTTTACTATTCCCCATATCCTAACATGAAAACAAAGAGGTCCTAAAATAATTTACTCTTATATTATTTCGTCGAGCAAAAAAGTGAGCCGTACGACTCTAACGCGAGGCCGTACGGGTCTAACGCGGAGAGTCTTTTTTTGAACGAAAATGATCATTTAACTTTTTTTTTAAGCCAATGAGAAGAAATATTATAATTTAATTTGATTTTTATGTATCAAATTCGGAGCACACAATATTACTCAACCAAAATTCGATGCACAGAGTATTACTCAACCACATAATTCTTTCTTCGTTGTCATATGCCCCTCGTATTTGTCCACAG
Source organism: Amorphophallus konjac (assembly GCA_022559845.1). Classification (NCBI taxonomy): domain Eukaryota; kingdom Viridiplantae; phylum Streptophyta; class Magnoliopsida; order Alismatales; family Araceae; genus Amorphophallus; species Amorphophallus konjac. The sequence goes on from CM040129.1 coordinate 206,736,499, forward strand.
ATGTTTTCATTGTCCAATTCTACTTAGAAGTGAGAATGGAAGACCCGCCCTCCTGCACCCGTCGTTTATTTACCCAAGTTAATCTATAGTTCTAATTTAACTTTTATAGGGTGGTTGAGAGTAATTTTTTTCCTAAGGTTATTTCTCCTTTAAAAAATATTTCATTGTAATTTTTATCATAATTTTTAAATTTATAAAATTTAGCTTTTGACATGTTTGGTAAAATCTAAATAATATTTAAGGCCCTCTTTGACAATAGAATTGTCGAGCCTTGGTCCGGGCTTCCGCTAACCGAAGAGAGAGAAGCCCTCACACAAAAGTCTTAACCCAGGTCAGTTACCGTGTTCGAACAACAATGTTATGACACGACCACTCAGACGGACAGAGTGACGCCCCAAGATTTCGATCCGCACAACAAGAAGAAGGGAGGAAGAAGAATAAACAATCACACAAGGTATGAACACAATGATTTACGTGGTTCAGAGGTTACCCTCCTACGTCCACGGGCGACGGCGACAGCGGAACTTCACTAGATGTGGAGAATAATACAAAATGTACACACCCCAATCCGGAGGAACAAATCCTTCGCTCTCTCAAAACTCTCTCAAGCTCTCACCAACAAGACTATTGTTTCTCTCTACAAGAGCTCTCTTGTCTCTCACCGTGGGGATACAAAACAAGGAAGAGGGGGTCTCCTTTTATAGTGGTCAGACCCCCTTGCTTTACTACCTTGGAGAGAATAAAGAACCGTAAGAAATGGGCTTCTCTTTTGAAATCACCCATGGCCATTAATTTTGGAGTTAGTTTCCTATTTTAACTCCTTAACCCATCGTGGAACTCCTCCGTTCAAAACATGCAATGCTTCCCACGGAAGACCACCCACGTGTAACTACTTGCACGCAGTTTTCTCCATGGGTTTATTGTGAAGGATGAGACACCCACGTAACAAACAAAGAGGCGCTAAGGCCGTGTTTGTTAACCGAGCACGCCGTGCTCGACCCCGGAGGGTCGAGCACGGTAACCGTGCTCGGTTAGCCCCTTTTGTGTGAGGGGGAGGGTGAGAGGAGGCGGGGTCCACCGGTTAACCGATGTCGGCTAACCGGCCGACCACCCGCTTGCCAAACACGGCCTAAGAGAATATGGAGTTTCCTCGTTAGGAGGTGGTTGAAGAGAGAGAGAGAGAGAGAGGTGGCAATTGTGTGCGTCTGTGTATGTGAGAGAGAGAGATGTGATTATAGGAGGGAGAGAAAGACATGTGATGTACGTGTGCGAGATAGAAAGAGGTGGTTATGGGAGAGATAATTATTTTAAATTAATAAATAGTTAAATCCCTCCTAAAAAATTAATAGAGATATTTTAAACATGATTTAATCTACGTTTTTTTCTCAAAATAAATTTTGACCAAAAAAAATCTAAAAAAACATGATCAAGCACCCCCATTAGCCTGTAAACCACGTGTTGATTTTTTTTTTATTCGTGCTGCTGCAACATGTTCGGTCAATGGAGAATGGGACACCGTAATCTCTTTCCACCGGCTCAGCACACTGCCCAACATGACGCGCGTCACATTCGTGAGAGGAAAACTTAATTATCACCTCGTACTGTTTGCAGCTTTTTTTAAAAAATAAAAATAATTATTTTTTAATCATGGATGACTTGCTATCGGCTAATAGCGAAGGTGGTATATACGTTATAATCTAATGATTTCAGGGGCTCACTGAAAATCACGTCAGTCAGTAAGAACAGAAACTTGGGGTCGGCAAGAAGTGAGGCCTCACCTAATCAACCATGATGACGCACATGGACTTTGTGGCCCCGTGAGAACTGCAGAGAGATTCGTTACTTGGGTCTACAGACTTACCCTATTTTAGTGATGTGCGAGAGGAGGAGGCTGCCCCAGATGTTGTAACGAGATCACTTCCTCTGCACCACGGCATGGTGCGCCTGCCGTCGGAGAGGTGATGCAGAATCACAGAGATGTTCTTCCCATCAGATTTCACTAATAAGAGGCCGTGGTCTCTCTCTCTCTCTCTCTATTAGCTGGTCGCATTAATGTGTCATTACCCATGTAAACGTTTAGGGGGGGGGGGGTGGGGGAGGCACACACAAGAGAGGCCCCCATCCCCCGTGACCGAGAGAAGGCCAACTTTGGCGGAAGCACAAATCGAGAGTGGCCGCCATCACGGTCACATCCATGGTTAAACATATCACAATGTCGGCTTCGACCTTTTAACCGGAAGCCTATAATGAGTCTGTATCGTCACCTTCTTGTATTGTGTGTGTGTGTGTGTGTTTGAGAGAGAGAGAGAGAGAGAGAGAGAGAGGCTAAACCTGCAAGTTCAAATCTAGACTGCCTAACTTTGGTACATCTGTATTTTGAGAGAGAGAGAGAGAGAGAGAGAGAGAGAGACGTGAACGAGTGGTTATGCACTTTTTCACGTATTATGCGTGTTCGAATTTGAACATGGAATGGGTAAAAAATTAGTTGGTGTGTAGTTTTCATTTGATGACGGTATATTTTTAATTTATCGACAATTAGTTGGTGTGTAGTTATAAAAAGATAATACGTGGAGGACGGTTCATAATTTAGCTTAAATTAAAAAAAAATTAAATCTAATCGTTGGATTCGAAGACGAATTCGATTTAATTTAATTTCACAACACGTGAAATCAAATTAAACAGAATAAATTAAATGTATTATTTATATATCTATGTTAATATTATATATTGTATATATATATTCAAAATTTTAATTATATACACATAAAGTAGACACATTACAATTATTTTTATTTTTATTTATATATATATATGTCATTAAATATATATTATAATAAAATATGAAAATTTGATTTGAAATCAAATCAAATCGAATTTTTTAAGTTGAGTTCGATTTGATTTGACGAGCAAATTCGATTTGATTCGGTTAGAAAAAAAATGATCTCAAATCAAATCAAATCGAATCATAATCACCGTTGAATACATCAATTAGTGATCCTACTAAGTCTTTAACTTAAGATGTAATGTGTTAAAGTTGGGTCCTAAACTAAATGTGTTAGCGTTAGATTTGCTAAACTCTCGAGTTCAAATCTAGATTGCTTAATTTTGATACACGTGTACTGTGTGTGTGAGGGAGAGAGAGGGGTTAAACCCACCAGTTGAAAAGTGGTTATATGTTATCTAAGTATATTATCATGAATATCTTTCATTTAGATAGAAATGTTATGGTTATACCCCTTTAATTTACTGTCGTCGACGGAGGAGAATATTCCGTGAAATATGTCATCTACGATCGTTAGATCTAAAGTATATTTGACAAAATTGAACTTTACAAAGATATATATATATAAATCTTACTCTTTAATTCACACTTAACTCGGGTTAACACACGAAGAGTTACGGCTAGGGCATAATCGTGACATTACCTATATTTCGAGGATATTCATGATAATATGCTCCGATGAAGAGTATATTTGACAAAACTAAACTTTACAAGGATATATACATAAAAATCCCATACTACTTTTTGTTTCTAAATATTTATATTATCTTTTAATTTTGCCAACGTTTTTATTAGATTTATGTTCATGGAGTGAAGAATTCCATCCAAAGTGATTTGCGTATATATGAATGCCTTGAAAATGTTTTGAAGTGTATTTTTTTTTAACCTAGACTCAACCCGTTAACCCCTTGGGTTTGGATGTATTTGATTACCCAATAACCTCATTTTTTAATTTTTAATTTCTTTGTGACTTTTCCCATTATTTCATTTCTAATCCTCCCATTCTCCTTGGAATAATACATCAATGCGAATACTCATATCTTGTACCTTAAAAATATTAACATCAAAATGAATATCATATCAAAGTCTATGCTCTAATTTGCATTGAGAGAATGGGTGAAGAAGAAACATAAAGCACGTCCTATTTCTTCTCCCACTGCGCACCGCCATTTCCTCCCCAATGTTATCCTCGTAGGAATTCCTCTTCAGGCTTAACCCAAGTGTAGCAGCTGTGCACTTGTAATCCACACACATCCACATCATGCCCAGTGACCCACCATCACTAATCCTTTTGCCTCATTGTCAAAAATCTAGTGATTGCAAGTAGCTTTGGGGGTATCAAATGGTTCAGGAATTCTTCATTGATGACTAATGTGGCCCTCTTATATTAAATATATTCCCAACTCCAACCACCCTATTTAAGATGGTTATATCCATTCCTCCATAGCAATATATATGATATTCTATTTCCTTTCAAGTCTTCTCAGGTTGGTAGATAATTGAGGGTTGCATGTATCTGCGCATATACGAAGAGGGGGTACAAGTTAAAGCAGATGAAATCCATTCTTTCATATTTTTTTTTCTACTTGATTAGCATACGTTTTTTCAGTAGGTAATTTTTTTTAAAACGGGAAAGAGAAACCTGATAATGAACTCCCCCTTGCAATGGGGGAGGGTGTCCACTCCTCCACTGGCGGGGGGATTACTTAATTATCAAATTTCCTTGAAAAGAGAAAAACAAGTACTGAGATAAAGCAGCTGCACATCTCCCCATCTCCCTATCTTTGACCTTACATTTGTTTTCTTGTTCTCACAGTGGCAGCTCATTTTAACTTTCTACATCTCTTCTCCGAGTGATCTGTATGTGCTCTATTGGTTCACAAATTACACATCTTATGCCCTTCTTGTGGGGTTCCACTCGAATAGTAGATGGGCAGGGGATCACAGAATTATTGAGTCATAGCCTGGGACTCTCACCAATCATTTGTGCCCACCTCTAGCTAATACAGAGCCAATACCTCTCTCTCTCTCTCTCTCTGCTTGGAAACAAGCATGGGCAAAGATGACTTACACTATTATGAGAAATTAATCAATCTCATGGAATTAGACTTTCCTCCTCCTTTCCATGTGAGCCATCCCCAGCCCCACCCATATTACTGACCATAATTACAGTTGCCCAATCTAAATAATTCAAGTTATATTGATCTTGACACATATTTGGGAGCTACAACAGTGGGTACCAGACTTTTTTGTTCTTGACATGATTGAGGTTTCTAATGTGGTGCGTGCATGGTGTGCGGGGGATCCAAATGCTCGGGTGGGGTTGTTTTTACCTCATGGACTGTTAGGTGGGGTCTGTCATTGCGAAAGGGACACTGCAGTCTCATCCATGGCCACAATAATGCATGAGACTTGTGCCAGCGATTTGGGATTATTTTAGTGTATACCCTTTGAAGCTTTGTCTAACCTATTTCTTGTCTCTTATTATAGTGAGCTTAGCAATGGTTAATCTTTTTCATGCATCCTAGATTCAGTTTTATATGTTCTAAGATTCCATAGGTTAATGTGGGGACGTGTATGGGAGCAGTGAATGGAACACCTAAAAACATTGATGATGGGAGGGTGGGGGAGGGGGGCGACAATGGGAGGAGAATGGGGTGGAGCATGTGTCGGTGGGCGTTTCCTGTTTCCTCCAATAATTGATCACATACATGGTGCAGGTCTGTTTTGCTTCTGCCAAGTCAAGGAAGCAGAAGTAACTGGCACCGCTGCCTGAAAATATGCAGTCTGTCCCTGTGCGAGAGAACTGCACTCATCCTCCTGGTGCAGTGACAGGCCTGCGCCGGGGGAGTGGGGAGTTGGTCTCGTTATGTCCCTGTGACGCCTGGTTTCTTACCGCCTGCGGGGCTTCCCAGTTCCCACTCCGCTCTCTGGTTCCGTGTGCTTCCTTTCTTCATGGGTAAATATATAGAGGAGAGGTGATGACAGTGGAGAATGGTGTTCTGGGTATGTGTTGGCTGCCCGTTTCTCCTGTTGTAAGCTAACCGGAGGGGAAAACCCGGATGAAAAGGAGCAATTTTTCCTGAGCACGGTAAAACAGAAGAAAGGAAGGGGGAGGAGGAGGGCGGGGACTTCTAGTAGTAAGGAGAGTGGAGGGGGGGGGAGACACTGTTGTTGTCATTTAGGGAGGGGTGATTTTTCTTTCTGGTCCTCAAAGTTCTCTTCTTTTTCTCCCATTCTGTTCATTGTGTTTCTCCATTTCTGGTGGGGTGGCGGTGGGAGGGGATTCTGGGAACTGGCGCCGTCGGCTTCCACTCTTCTGCCTTCTTCTACTTCTCTTTTTCCTGCCTTCTTTGATTCCTGATCTGGGTTTCTCATAGTCTGTGAAGGTTGTGGGCTGTGAGCGATTTCCGCCATCGCCGGGGAGCTTTTGAGCCGTGGCGGGGAGGTCCAGGGTTTGGAGTACTCGCACACACACAGATACTCTCTCTCTCAACCATCACAAGAACGCGTCTTTAGGCTTGCCTTTTGTCTACAGCTTTTTCGTTTGTCTTCTGGGTATTCAAAGAGAGGAAGGAGAAGAGGAAGAAGCTCTGACATTTCAAGTGTTTTTTTTCCTTGCATCCCTTCATTCCTTTCCTTTTGGGTACAGAGGGATGAGAAGAGGATAGGAGAGCCGATCGTGGTACAGGAAGGGAGAGAGAGAGAGAGAGAGAGAGAGAGAGAGAGAAGAGCGCTGGAGGGCTATGGGAGGAGGAGGAGCGCCGAAGGCCAAGGAGGACGAGCTGGTGCCGCACCCCGTGAAGGAACAACTGCCCAATATTGCCTACTGCATAACAAGTCCACCCCCATGGCGTGAGTAGCATTTCTCCTGCTTGCTTGCTCATTTTTGCGAGTAGGTACAGTTCTTATCGGCCCCTTTCTCTTTTGGTTATGATGTGGGGTTTGGAAGACCATGCTGCGATTTCCTGAAATGGCATGGTGCTTTCGAATTTCGACTCCGTTTGAAATTTTATGGACGCCCCTCTGTGTTCATATGATCTTTCATCCTTTCATGTTGAGATCTCTTTCACTCTTCAGTGTAATCGGTTTGTTCTTTGTGTGTAATTGTTATGCTTTGGTTTCTGTTTATTTGTGTATCCACGGCTAATTGTTAATTGATTTTGGTTTCGATATTAAAGAGACTTTGCTTTGTAGTTTCTGTGGACGGAAATTTTCTTGGTCTCCATCGTTTCTTGTGTCCTTGGTGGAGTTCCTATGTTTCCTTCAAAGTTGACTCAAAGCTTATTTATTTAGTAAGACTTGTAAACCACCCAATTTACCATTTTTTGTTTGACTTATATGCAGCCTAGTTGCCTTGAAGGTGGTTCCCTTTTTCCTTCTTCCTTTTTCCATCTTTCTTTCCAAACTTGGACCCGTTAGCTCACTAGCTTTTGTCCATCCAAAGTGACGGGAGATTCTCTGGAATTATTTGTAACCTCTTTCCTGATGTTGATTACACAAATCCACTTGATGATTCATTTCTATTTTTTTGCTATGTTTCTTAATGCAGATGAGGCCATTCTTCTTGGTTTTCAACACTACTTGCTTATGCTAGGCACCACAGTTATCATCCCTACTGCCCTTGTCCCTCAGATGGGAGGAGGAAATGTAAGAACAGAAAAAGATTAAGAATTCCTCAGTGGTACATCTTTAGTTTCCTACTTATTGTTATGAACTCCAATTTATCTTCACTTTCTATTGAAACTCCCTCATCTTTCACTAGGAAGAGAAAGCAAGGGTAATTCAGACGCTACTTTTTGTTGCTGGTTTGAACACTTTGCTTCAAACCGTTTTTGGGACTCGCCTTCCGGCTGTAATAGGAGGATCGTATACATTTGTGGTTCCCACAATTTCGATTATTTTAGCGGGTCGGTACAGTGACATTGTAGATCCTCATGAGGTTAAAACTCCTACCTCTGATCCATGTTGTCCATCACTTTCTGGTTACTGTTTCAAATTCACTCCTTGGTTACTGTTTCAAATTGACACTTCAGAAATTTGAGAGAATCATGCGTGGAACCCAAGGTGCTCTGATCGTTGCTTCGACTCTTCAGATTATCATCGGCTTCAGTGGCCTTTGGCGTAATGTCACAAGGTCCACCCCTACTCCCCAGATAAATGTCACTCATTGCCTTAGTTTAGCTGAAAACTTTTTAAATTGCTTATTTTATTACATGGATACTATTAGGTTCTTGAGCCCACTGGCAGCAGTTCCTTTGATCACCCTAGTTGGCATGGGGCTCTATGAGTTTGGATTTCCTGGGGTAAGTGTCAACTGATAGCTGTCTACATTGGCCTTAATTATTGCATTTATTGTTCTATTTTTGTAGAAGTTATCTTTACTTGTTTGCGCATCACATTTTTCTAATTTCTGGGTGATGACGTTTTGGTAACTCTGAACTGGCCATGCTTTCCTTCCCCCCCTTTTTTTCTCGTATTTCTGCTTGTCTGTAACTAAACTGATGCGTTTCTTGATGGTTGCCTAGGTTGCCAAATGCATTGAAATTGGACTTCCGCAGCTTATCTTGTTAATTGTTTTCTCACAGGTACTTGATTGTGATGGCTTCTTTCCTAATCATGTAATGAATTCTTGTATGCTTGAGTTATACAGCTTGGAACACTTGATCTATTTAGTTAGTTACAATATGAAATGTTTATGTACATTAATTGATATGAAACCTCGAATGTCCACTAATAATGTGATGCCCCCTCTTGTAAACTAACATTTGTGGTTTACTTTTCTGTTTGCAGTATCTGCCACATGTGTTGCATGGGCATGTCTTTGAACGTTTTGCTGTTTTGTTTTCGGTCACAATTGTATGGCTTTATGCATTCTTCCTTACCATTGGCGGGGCATACAAGCACGCAGCTCCAAAAACCCAATTGCATTGCCGTACTGATCGCTCTGGACTCGTAGGTGCTGCTCCCTGGTAAGTCCAATTGCTCATTGTTATGCCATGCATTCCAAGATCCATCTTTGTGTGTAACCATCATTAAGGCTGCAAATGAACCAATACGCTCGTGAACAGCTTGCTGGAGAACTCAATGAGAATTCGACTCGACTTGTTTATTAAGTTTACTAAACAAGCTTGAACAAAAACTTAAGCTCGGTTCATAAATGAGCCGAGTTTGAGCATATGTCTACTTGGCTCGTTCACGTTCGTTAACGAGCTCATTTGAGTCATTTAGTTATTTTAAGATATAAATATAGCTATATGAGTTTGAAACTTCACAAGTAATGAATATTTGTTCATGGGTCTTACCTGCCAAAGAACTATTAGTTTGATTTCTGCTGCGGCATAGGGGTTGGTGCAATGCTCCCCTTGATAATCCCATATCAGATTTCCTGGGGAAGAGCTACTCCAAAAGGTCTGTAAATGCGCCTCCCTTGCCCCCTCTGCCCAGCAGAATCACCATGTAACTTGGATGAGCCCAAGTGTTAAATGGCCATTATTTTAGCCTTAAAGGTCAATAAGTATTAAAAATCAAATGTTTTATACCTCGGAATCTGCTTTTGGTGAGCCAGTTTGGTACTGGGCTTGGTTTGAATTCACTTTTGGCAAGCTAGTTGGGCTCTTGGGTCGGCTCGAACTTGAACTTGTTGAGTAGTTAAACAAGCCGAGTTCGACCTGCTGTTCTAACTACTCGGCCAAGTTCGAGTCGAGTTTGAGGTCAACCTTAAGTGCACGAGCCGAGAAATACTCGGCTTGGCTCGTTTGCACCCCTAACCATCAAAGGCTGTCTCCAACCATACATTTTGTATCCGTTAGTGGAACAGTCAGTATACTGCCATATCTATGTTCCAGATTCTACAACTTTACTACAGTCATGGAGCATTGTGATACATGATATTCAGAATGCTGTATGTGCAGGATTAGGTTTCCATATCCATTTCAATGGGGAGCGCCCACATTCAATGCAGGCGAAGCTTTTGCCATGATGGCTGCTTCTTTTGTTGCTCTTGTAGAGGTATGGTTTGATGCTATGGACTGTGGAATGTCTGTGTACCTGCTTTGCCATATTTTCCTGCTGAACGTGGTGTGTGGTTCCCCAGTAACATAAATATATCTGACTGAATTTGCCCTCTTATAATGTAGTCAACTGGTGCCTTTATTGCTGTTTCAAGGTATGCAAGTGCGACACCACTGCCGCCATCCGTCCTAAGCCGTGGCATTGGTTGGCAGGTACCACAGATTTACCTGTGTTTATCTTGTGCATTCTTACACTGCATGTTTTCATCGTAATAAGAGTTTTGTGACTTCAGGGTATTGGTATCTTGCTGGATGGGTTGTTTGGAACAGCAATTGGCTCCTCAGTATCTGTGTAAGGCATCTACAGAAAATGCTACACTTTGGCAACATTTTGTATAACACAATGTCATTCCATATTTTATTGGTCTGTCTTAACATTTACAACAACATTTCACTGTTACACAGTGAGAATGCTGGTTTGTTAGCTTTAACACGTGTTGGAAGTCGAAGAGTTGTGCAAATATCTGCGGGGTTCATGATTTTCTTTTCAATTCTTGGTAAGTTCTACATGCTTATTATTACCTCAAGGTAACATGGTAGGCTTCTGGTTTGTAGTTTCTTTGCCAGTACTTATTCTGTGGCTATGTTTATGGCTGTTCTGTGCTATGAATAAGCACCATTGTGCATAACATAGGAGGCTAGGATGAATACTTTAGGAAGCTTTTGCTATATTTGTTATGTACAAAAACTGTATATTACTTTTTTAAATCTTTGTGTCAAGAGTTTATTCTATATTGAGAGGCACTTTAGTAAGTAATAACTATTCAGCCAGGAAAAGGTCATACGAATTCTGAAGCAGTTTCAAACTGTGCAATTATCTCTTTTAAACATGTTTGCACATCAGGTGGTGAGGTGTTTGAGATTGGGCATTTTTTTTCTCATTGAACAGAACCTACTATGAAATTCTACTGAAAGAACGAAGCTTTGATTCTGTCTGAAACTAGTTATTTCTTAGCATGTGCAATTATCTCTTTTAAACATGCCTGCACATCAGGTGGTGAGGTGTTTGGGATTGAGTATTTTTTTCTCATTGAACAGAACCTTACTATGAAATTCTACTGAAAGAACAAACCTTTAATTCTCTCTGAAACTAATTATTTCTTAGCATGTGTCATCTAACTTGAGCTCTTTCCTGTGTCAACTCAGGGAAATTTGGTGCTGTTTTTGCATCCATCCCTGCCCCAATAGTGGCGGCACTATATTGCCTTTTCTTTGCATATGTTGGTATGTATGAAGAAACTGGGAACATTATATCATGCCACTGATTTATGGTTGCAGTTTGTTGCCGTCAAATAAGCTTCTACCTTGTCTTGACACTGCATTATTCATTGTGAATAACAGGTGTGGCTGGTCTCAGCTTCCTTCAGTTTTGCAACCTTAATAGCTTCAGGACAAAATTTATTCTAGGGTTCTCAGTTTTCATGGGCTTATCAGTTCCTCAATACTTCAATGAGTATACATCTGTTGCTGGTTATGGTCCCGTCCACACACATGCAAGATGGGTATGCAAGAAACCTCTACATCAGACCCTTAGACCTACATTAGTTTCTTTCCAACTGCTGTTTTGCATCCGACTGACTGAAAAGCTTGCTTGGGCTTGCAGTTTAATGACATTGTCAATGTCATATTCTCCTCGAAGGCATTTGTTGCTGGTTTGGTGGCATTTTCCTTGGACAACACCTTGCATCGGCATGATAATGCTGTAAGGAAGGACAGGGGTTGTCACTGGTGGGACAAGTTCCGGTCGTTCAAGACAGATACCAGGAGTGAGGAGTTCTATTCCTTGCCTTTTAACCTCAATAAATTCTTTCCATCTATGTGAGTGTGTGGTGACACTTCCATTCGGTCGCGCAATGAACTTCTCCTAGAGCTCATTCGGCGAGAGTGTTTGGTCATGTATACGAGGGTTCATTTTGCCATGGTGTGATCTCAATTGCCTTCTCTTTTAACAGAAGAAAACTCTACAGTGTATAATGAATCCCAGTGATCATGCCCAGTTTAGTCTGTATATTTGAATGATGAGATAGATTAAAGTAGTGAAAGAGCAATATAATGCTTCTGTTTCTTGTGTGCCCTCTTTCTCTCGTGGTTTCTTGCTGGACAAACTAACATGACAAAAAAAATCAGCCATTTTTCTCATATTGTTTGTCTAAATGCTCTTGTATACATATGAGCCCTCCACTTGTTACCTTCTCCAAGGTCTGCTCATGATCTTGTTACTAACCACAAGAATCTGTAGCAGTGACGTCTGTGCTTATTTTTTGAGTTCTTTCACTTGCATAGATTGCCTTCTCCACATCTGATCCAGAAGGCATAGTGATTTATAGTTGGTGGGGCCACGTGAAATGGGATTTGGGGCCAATTTACTGTTTATTTTCTTAGCTATCTGAATTATCTAAGTAGCCTTGGATTAAATGGATGGTGTATGGGTGATTCTTTTTGTTTTGAGTTGGACCACCAGGTCACACTGGTGACCCTGCAGATCTAGGAAATCTCCTGCTGCTTCTGCAGAATATATTTTGTCTTCTGGCACACACACACACGGGCACCAGAAAACAAACAGATATCCTTCAAAAGCAGCAGGAGCCTAGATCTGCAGGGTCACCAGTGTGACCTCTGTGTGTGTGTGTAGGGCACCAGAAAACAAAGAAAATCTTCTGCAACAGCAGCTGGAGATTTCCTAGGGTGTTTGTGTGCCTACCTATCCAAGGTTTTCAAACAACTACAGAATGGCTTTGGCATAACAACCATATGCCATGATATATGTATATATATCCTTCACCCTCAAATAGTATAACTAGTGGAATCAGGGTGAGAATTATGCCTTCTCCTGAACTTTTCTCTCCCTGGATTCAAATGGGCCCCTAAATGTAGCTTCCATGCGGTCTCAACGTGTTGAAGATTTGGCAAAGTTGGCCAACATCAGCCAACGGAGTACACTGGCTCAACAGGTAGAGCCACCAGTTTTTACGGGTTGGACACGAGTTTTTCCAACAGTCTTCCACCGTGCAGTCCCATCAGGAAAATAGTTTATTAACATCATTCTCTAACGCAGGATTTAACAAACTAACCAGGCTTTGCATTTAATATCCCAATACATTTACATTAAGTTATGTGTCAAGAAAATGTGCCAGTTAATCAATTTCCCTTTTCATCATTTACATTTAAAAGATCTTGAGAGTCACTTCAGTTTTTTTTTTTAAAAAATTAAAAGTGCTACACACCTTCGATCTGTAGCAAGCCTCTCTCTTTGGAGAATATCACATGGCAAACGACATTTCCCCTTCGTACAAACCTTTTTCAAAGTTTGAGAAGACATTTGGAAGTTGTTCTTCGGTTTGTAAGATCTTAAGTTGTGCAACTATTAAGAGGTAAAATTGTTTACCTAGGAGTTGGGATCACCCAACTTTTGGGATGCCCCCTCTCTTAAATCGATTGTGACTTTTGCTTAGTGCCACTGCAGAGAAATGCTTGAATAAAAGCAGGGTGGAGGGTCCGAATGTTTTGCCAAATTATTAGATCTTTTATATCGTGTTGGGTTTAAGTAGTAGGTTGACAACTAATAATGCACATGGTGATGATGATGATGACAATTGAGTCTAGGGTTATCGCTTGCGGACTGGCAGAGTCATGTGTAGCAGGATGATCTCCGGTGGGAGTGAACTAAATGATCTCGATGGAGAACGTCTAAAAATGACCTCCTCCTCCCATTTCCCTACGTTGAATCTGACATTGGGAGAGGCAATTATATGAGAAAGTCTTGTCCTTTTGTTGGGACTTTGGGAGAAGCAATCTTTGGGATTTCGGGAGAAGCAATCTTTCGCCCCTTTGATTGAGATGGATGGTGAGAAGAGATTTTGAGATTTTAATGATTGAAATCACTTACATCTCCACCATCTCAATCAAACGAGTCATTCACTTAGGGAGACTTTATTAACTGAGCACGATTAATATATTTGTGTGTGAGGAGAGAGCGAGGTCCACCGCTCTCTCTCTCTCATTCACTCCCTTATCTTATCCGCGTTTACTCGCGCGTCAAACACGCCCTTATATATACTCTCGTGATAATATGAATCATGAGCAGAGGAGAGAGATGGACTCATTTACTCCCTCCGTCACAATCCCTCCGAAGCGGATGGAAATGAGATTTTCAAATGGTGGGTGCAGATTTTGAAGTGAAAATTATCGGGCGATCCCTACTTTTGATAAAAAAATAAAGACTTTACATGGGGTAACATGGATATTTACACTCGGGCACAGATGACGATTTTTTGGTGAATTAAAGATATATCAAGACGGGTTCACAAGATTAGAGTAGGATTAAAAAGGAGATAATAAGAGAGATTTTTCAAGTGTATATTTTTTATATTTTTATTAAATATAGAGAGGGGACCACACAAAATATGACCACATTGTTAGCCATGCTTTCCAAATCACTCCAAATTATGTCTATCTTTTTTTTTTTTTTTAACCGAATCACTCGTTAGGATCTCAGAAATTCAAGACCTTATACTCTCTTAAATAACGAGAGAGTCAAGATTTGAACTAGGAATCTCTCGTCACCTGCACTTCATGCGAACTTGTTTCTACAAATAATACTTAAAAAGAGAAACACTTAATACTCGTCTCGAGTGATACCTGTCTGAGACGAGATTGACCACGCAAGAGCGGATGCATTGCATCCACCTTATGAGCCAATCCCATCCCTAATGCATCCACCTCTGTGAGTCAATCTCGTCCTGAATAGATAATCGTCTGGAACGGAGACCGAACGTTACTCTACTTCAAAATATCATTAGTCTGCGACACGATTTCATGCCTTATCGTTTAAACCCTCAAATTATGTACGATAACCATTAAACCTGCAATTAACCTTAACAATCATTTATAAAAAAAAAATTAAATTGGAGATGAGGAGGGGCGACATCACGGTCGACGGCGGTGGGGGAGGCGGACAAGGCGGGGAGCGCACGTGGGTTGTTCAAATGAGATTTTTTATTTCAAAAATCATTGACACCTTCGAAGATGTAATTTGTAGAGATTTCTTCATCCTCCCCTTGGCATCCGAAATTTATGGCGCCTTAAGAAGAGATTGATGTAATCGACGTGACGAGAGACGTTTGATTGGATGTTTTTATGGATGATATCATAAATTTTTTTAAGTAAAATTTTACTTTTATAAAATTTATTAATATAGGTTTATTTTTAAATCATACATTTTGTTCTAATAAATGTGATAAAAGATATTAATAGATAAATCATACATGTATCAGGTGTCCTCCTTCCTCCCCGTCCTTATTTTCACGCTCTCCTTGACCTCAAGAGTTGTCAATGGATCAAGCTCGGGTCAGGCTTAGGTCAACTCGACCCGGACATGACTTATCAAGATTAAGACCCGAGTATAACTCGAGCACGGCCTATATCAGGCCGAGCCGGGTCGGGCCCGATATTATTTAAAAAATATATAATCTAACTAAATCTCGACTCGACCCGACAACTTAAATAAAAAAAATAAAAAATAATATATTTAACAATATAAAACTTATAATCTCACTAAATTATTTAAAATTTTGATATTAATTATATAATTTATGTGAAAATAGAATTTTAAAATTTTAATTAAATAAAATAACATAAATTTAACTACATAAGTTTTAAAATTTAAATTGAGAATAAAAAAAGAACGGACCGGACTAACCTACGAGCTGAACTTAAAACTTGAGCCCGACTCACAGGTCTAATCAGGTCGAATTTTTAAATCCGACTAAAAATTTACAGATCAAAAAAGATCTTACGATCTGATCCGATATTAGACCAGACCCACAAATTTATCGAGCATGCCCGACACATTGACAGCCCTGTTCACCCCCTCAGTCTTCGCTCGTCTCCTCTCCACTTCCGCTGTCGACGCTCCATTTTCTTGCCTCTGCCATCTCTGCGACCATATCTCTCCCCCCTCCACCGTCCGCGCCCTTTCTCTTCCCCGCCTCCGCATCTGTATCCCTCCCTCTCCCCTCTGTCGTCTGTGCTCCCCTCCTCCACCCCCACCCCACCGTCCGTGCTTCTTTCTACCCACCGCTGTCGTGCTCCACCCTCCTTCCCCACTCCCATGGCCACGCTATTCTCCCTCTGCGTCCCTTTCCTTTCCCCCCGCCAGATTCCCCTTTGTTTTGTGCGAACTTGCTCCGCTTTTGCAGCTTGGTGCCCCTTGGCCTCTCTAGACTCTAGGAATAGTCCGCCCCTTCTCGGCTGTCGGCTTCTCTCTGTCCTCCCCCCCGTATCTCATTCATCCTTCTTTTGTTTGATTGATCCTTGAGCCGACTCTTCCCAGTACCCGCTTGCTCCTCTTCCCATCGTTGGCCGCTTCACCCTACACCAGCTTTGGCTCTCCTATGATCATCCTGTTGCCGCAGGAGCAGTGATCCTGGATCCAGTTCGAGAGCTATCCTTAAAGCGTGGCACCTAATCAAGCTGGACAAATATCAACAATCCAGGCCCTGCATCTTCGGAATCTTTCTTAATTTAATCCAATCCCTCAGAAAGTAGCAGTTCTTCTTTATGTTATCTCTGTTGTAACTTTTAAATTTTTTAAAAAATAATATACTAAAAGGGAGATGTTCCAATGGGGCCGGCCCCATTGAAACATTTCCCATACTAAAATATGATGTATTTGTGAAAAACATCCTATATAATTACACATACTTTAAAATTTACAAGAAATATTTGCATAGATTCATTCTACAAGGATTTTTTTCACAAATGTATAGGATTTTAATAAGTTACATGCAAAAATCTTTTTGTGTGTGTTAAGTCATCTATAGCGCCGTTATTGAAGACTTAAAAGAGTTGTTTGACTTTTTAGACGTCGAAATATAATATCTCGAGGCACAAGTTATACTTCTAGAATTTATTCGACGGGGAAAGAAGAATGTCATCAAAGAGAAAATATTCAATAAAAAAATAACGTCAAAAAGAGTTATAGGAGAGATCCGAGAGGACAACACTCTGATAGTTAAGTCAGACACATGTTAGGAGAAGGAGAGGAGTGCTCGGGTGTAGAGACAGAGTGCTCGAACACACACACACACACAGAGGGACAGAGAGAGTTCTCGGACGTCTCAATAAAGGGCTATGAGTGTGAGATGCACGTAGCAATGTGAGTAAAAATGTACCTGACTAGGGTCTTTCTTATAGTATTTGTATGGAAGAGGTGTTCAGTATCTTGACTTAATGAGGTCGTGGTAGTAGAGTTATGGTTACTGATCGTGGAGTTGTCATTTATTCGTCCACTCACCTCACAGAGGGCGAGGGGTGAAATCTCACCGAATTCTCACCCTGTGAGTAACTTGGGAGACGTGGGTCATGTCGCCCATTAACTATTGAGATTACTCCCACCATTATTGTGATAATAACTATCTAAATGCACGTCAAATGGGATGTGGGAGAATGACGTGTGCGGAGTACGAGCTTGGATCTTGGGCCAGATTGCGTTGGGACTTGGTGCGATAAATGGTGGGATTATCTTTATTGAGACCTCTAGGGCCCGACGATTTTTCCCCTCCTCATACTTGATATAAAATACGTTAAAATTTTATCAAAAATATTTTGATAATATTTTGATATTTTTATTTTTTATATGGAGAGCCTTGATTTTAGCTTAAAACACTATAAAATATTACAATTTCTGATAAAAAATAACAAATCATCATTTTCTGTAGTATTTTATATCAAACCATACGTCTCTTAGATCAAATTACCCTCTAAATAAATATCTTAAGACAATGCGTATAATATTCTTAGGAAAAAAACGTCTTAATCCTATTATCTTGAATCTATGGACACTCTTTTAATTGCATTTTACATTTTTACCCACTATAAGACTTTTAACATTACTTTTAAGTCCTTGTAATCTAACGCTTTGTGCTCCCTTCTTTTGGGCAGATTTATTTTCTATTTTTTACTTTAAGTATTATCGACAGTCGCGTTACAACACCTTGTTACATTATCATCTTAAGCTATAATGTTTCAACTATAATGTACTACCAGTGAGTGTTAATAACATGAGACATTATAGCGCATTAGCACTAAAGTCTTTACAGAAAATGAAGAGCCCTTTTTATTCGGATTGAGCAGCCAAGGGCTGCGCGCCGAGCGCTCCCCGTCCCGTCGCGAGCTCCCTCGCGGAACCGTTGGGAGGGGGGGAGCTCCCGCCGGAGACTCCCCCCCCCTCCCCCTTCTCCTCTTCCGGAGGCTTCACATCCGGTTCGTCTCTCCGGGGGCGTTCACCGGGCTTTTGTCAGGTAAGTTCCCAAACCCTACCTGGAATCTCAGGGAGATCGGAGTTCCTCCGACCTTCTCTGGCTCTCTCCCTCCTCCCTTTTGCCCTTCTTCCCCCCCCCCCCCCCCCCCCGCGCTTGCCCTCCGGCCTCCCTCCCCCGCCTTCCTTCTCCTTCCCTTCCACCTTCCCTTGCTGTTTCTTCCCCCTCCCCTCCGGCGCCATCCTCGGTGTTCTCCGTCCTCATTCCCCCTTCCTCCCCCCCTCCCGGGTCTTTCCTCTTCGCCGTCGTCCCACCATTCCGTCCCTCCTCCCTTCGCATCCCCCCCCCTCTGTGGTGATCCCCCTCCTCTGGCCACCTTCTGCCTCCCCCTTCCTCTATCTTAACCCCCTCCCCGGCGTTCCCCCTCCCTTCCCCTTCACTCCCACCTGTCCCCTCCTCCGGCCGCCTTCTGCCTTCCCTTCTGCCCTCCCCCCCCCTCCCAGCCGACCCACTGCCTACCCCTGCCCCGGGGCCCGTTCGCCTCCCTCGGGTCACCCCCCCCTCCTTTGCCGCCCTTCCCCCCTCCCTCTCCCGCCGTTTCCAGCTGCCTCCCCCACCTTCGCTGCCCTCCCTTCGCCCTCTCCCTCTCTTCCCCTCCGGCGTCCCCCTTCTAGCTTCCCCTCTCCCTTCCCCCCCCTCCTCCGGCATTCTTCCCTTTCTCCCTCTTCCAAACCCTTTTGTCCCCCCCCGGGCCTTCGGCACGCGTGTGGTTCTCCGGTCGTAGAAGGTGGCCAGCTGGTCGCTCTTGCAGGTGACGGTTACCCCTCGGTTCTTTCAGAGCTCGGAGATGCTGCGCTTCTTCCAAGCACCCCTCGGTTGCTTGTCTCCCAGGTCTCTTTTACTCACCGCCATAGGTGATTGCGGTCTGGACGCCTTGTGCTCCTCGAGGATGTTATCATTCGCCTTCGACTCGTCAACTGCCCCATCTTCGTCAGGAGTGCCCCGCCCTCGGGCTGTTGTTGTTGTCTCTCTGTTCTCTTCTTTTGTGGCTCGTTGGGCAGTTATCTTCATAGGTCAGAGAGGGTTGTGTATGTGGTTTGGTCTTTGTCCCCCTTTATCTTGCTGCTTATGTGATATGAATGAAGTCTCTTGATTCCAAAAAAAAAAAAAAGTCTTTACAGAAAATAAGTTTGCTCAAAATTAGGGGGGCGGAAAGAAATTTATCTCTTGATACAGATTTGAAAATAATGTCAGAGATTTGATTGTGGTGTTAATTAATTGTCATTTTATTCTATTAAAGAATTTTTAACATAACTATTTTTAAAATAAAAAAGTTTAAATCTATCATTTTTATGTTTATATTTACAGACATATAGTTAGGAATGTTAATATTATTCAAAAAATTATTTTATATTTTTATATAATATTAATATTTTAATAATATAAAAATATAACACAGTTAATCTAGAACTCGATCGGAGATTCGGAACAACTGACATGATTTAAAAATTTCGTGAGTACCGAAAGTATATATAAAATTAATCTTAAAAAATAATTCTTCGATAAAGAAACAGAATAGGAAAAATCTGCGTTGCCATATCAGTCTCTCTCTCTCTCTCTCTCTTTCATATCAGTCTCTGTCAATCGGCGTCGTCCCCGTCATGCTCTTCCTGGCTCCCAGGCAACGGACGCCAAGCCCGCGTGCGGTGCGCGGCGGCCGGTCCCGGCATGCTCGCCCAATGGCGATGATGACCGCCCTCCTTCCTTACCCACCCCTCCCCCACCCCCATCCCCACCCCCACCCATTTCCACCCACTCCTGCTCCTACACCTCCGCCGCCTTAGCGGCGCCATCCTCCTCTGCTTTACCAGCGCTTCCCCTCTTCCCCCCTGTTCCTGTTTCAGGAAGCTGCTCTAGAGTGCAGTTGCTAGGGAGAGAGAGAGAGAGAGAGTTGGATGAAGGAGAAGAGTGACAGCTTTTCCATGGTCTTCATCTGGCAATTTGCTTGCTTTCTGTAGTTAATTTATGTGGGTTCGTCGTTGAGGACCCTCCCCTCCCACATTCCGCCCCTTTTCCTTCGCACCACCTCCTCTGACCCACCACCCCGGAGAGAGAGAGAGAGAGGGATTTACGGTGGTTGCGGTTGCTCCTGGAGCGCCGGGGTGGGAGATGGGGAACTGCCAGGCTGCGGAGACGGCGACGGTGGTGATACAGCACCCCGGGGGGAGGGTGGAGAGGCTCTACTGGCCGACGCCCGCCAGCGATGTCATGAGGAGTCACCCGGGCCACTACGTCGCCCTCATCACCCTCCGCCCCGAGCAGCGCCCGCAGCCGGAGCGCCACCAGGGCGGCGGCACGCGGGTCCGCCTCCTCCGGCCCAAGGACACTCTCCTCCTCGGCCATGTCTACCGCCTCGTCACCTCCCAAGGTGAGGTTCCTAACTACCCCTCTCGCAGCCCACGGGCAGGTTTTCCCCTTCCTTCCTTCTTCCTCCCCAACTAGTGACTGTGTTAGATTTTACTGTACTGAAGCATAGGATTCTTCCCCTGGGTGGCTTGTTGTTTGTTCTGCTGCAGAGGTGATAAAGGGGCTGCAGGCGAGGAAGCAGGAGAAGGTGAGGGCGGCCCAGATGGACCTGCTCAGGAAGCAGAGGCCGCAGCAGCGGCAGCAACAGATGGCAACGAATTTAGCCGGTGACGAGCAGGGCTCGGTCGATCCGGAGAACGACCTGCAGGTGAACTAGCTAGCCTCTGCAAACTTGCCCTTCTTAGGTCACAAGCGCACAAATCTTTTGGGTGGGTCATGGTGGATTCCACATTCCAACGGCCCCAGCAGGAGAAGCTTCCATCTGGTGCAGGCCCTGCTCTATTTGCTGCCCCTCCCCTTCCAGCCATCAGGAGGAAGAAGATGGTGGCGAAGTTCATGTCTTTCCCTGATTAAGTTCAACCCCAACCCTCCATTCTCAGCTCCGCGTGATGTTTCAGGTGGTGAAGCAGGAGCGAGGCCGTCAGAAGGCAGCGCAGTGTGCTCCCCGGCAACGGCAGTGGCGCCCGTCGCTGCAGAGCATATCGGAAGCTAGCAACTGATTACGGGCGGTGAAACGCGGAGCCATCCATGTTTGTAAATTGGCAAGTAATCCGCAAAGGATCTGAAATGAGAAGGCTTGGTTTCACTTTGTAATGTGAATTACGTGATGACGATGATGCAATCTTTTTTGTTGTTGAACTAATCTTGCTCTCGTTTAGTCTCACTTTAGTTGAGAGTTAGGTCAACGGGTGTGCTAACTCAACTCGATTAAAATAGTTCAGAGTTAACTTATTTTTGATTTGACAGAAGGGTGATTAATCTAAGAGTAAGAGGTGAGATAATTTATTTTTAATCTAGTGTGATTTTATAGGTAACTCAATAATAATGATAAATAAAATATTATATTTATATATCTTTTTAATTTTTTATATATCTTTTATTCTCTCTGTCTCTCTCCTCTCTCCTCTCTCTCACGGCACCTTCTCTCCCTCTCACACACACATTAATTACTAATTTAAGCTACTATTCATCTTTTAAATTTTATTTTTTTTATTTTAAATTATTTTTAATATATGCTACAAATAAAATATATCATAAAAATAAAAATATTTTTGATGGGAAACATAATTAATCTCACTAATAACATCAATAATCTCATTAATTAAAATATAAAAGTAAAAAATAGCATTAAATAAGACTTTATGTTAATGTTTATCTTTAAAAAAATATTTTATCTTAATTTTTTAATATATTATATAAATCTAATATATTATAAATTTAATTTAATTTTGATAAATAACATCAATAATATCTAAAATTAAAATTTAAAAGTCAAAAATGACATTAATTAAAGGTGTAAGTTACTATTTATCTTAAAAAATATTTTATTTTAATTTTTAAATATTCTTAAAATATGCCATAAATTAGATATATCATGAAAATAATTTTTGATAAAATATCATTAATCTCATTAATTGAAATTTAAAAATCACAAATATTTTTTTAAAAATACTATTTATCTTAATATATATATTTTTATCTCATAATTTTTTAAATAAATTTTATATGATAAATATATCATTATCCTAATTAATTTCAATTAACATTAATATAAGAGAGAGTGAGAGAGAGGAGAGAGAGTGTGAGAGAGACAATGTGAGAGAGAGGAGAGAGAGCATGAGAGAGAGTCTGTGAGAGAGAGAGAGAGAGAGAGAGAGAGAGGAGAGAGGTTGAGAGAGTGAGAAAGCGCATTTAATGCGCATTAATGCATTTAGCTCACTTTGAAATCCACCTAAATCGGAGGATTTCGTAATCTTAGAGTAACACATACTTAGCTCAAAATATAATCTGATTAGCCTAAATTAACAACCAAAACGTAAAAAATAGTTAACCTAAGGTTAACTTTAAATTAACCAATGGCTAACCACGTACCAAATGGGGCTTAGTCTACAGGGCCATGGATCTACTGACTAATGAAAAAAGTATTAAATATTAAGAATAGGAAAATGGTGAATTTGTGTGGGTTTTTTTAGGGATTCTATGATGACCTCCAGATTTCTTTTTTCCTTTTATAACTGAATTGGTCGGTGGTTAGCATGACGTGGATAAGGTGCCAATGGATGGATCTTGTAAGAAATTTATGCGGGACTGCAATTATGAAGATATAAAAGGTCGAAACTATATGACCCCTTTGTAAAAATTTGTACATTATTGATATATGTACGCGTGTGATATTTGGTTACTGCATTAAAATTATTATGACTTACATTTTAGAGTCGGGAAGGCTTCCTCTTTTCTCTGGTCCTCGCGCCTAACCCTCTCTCTATCTCTTTTCACATTTCTTCTTATATTATCTATTAGAGTTCAGATTTGTCAAATATACGGAGTGTATCATCCGTATCGAAATGTATACGTTACAGATATGTACGATTGGTACGTAATTTATATTTTTAAATATTATATATATTATTTTATATTAAATATAATTTTATAAATAATTTGGTTTAGAGTCTTCGTTTGAAAAGTTAGAATTTGTGTTCCAAATATATTAGTGATATTATTTTTTATTTTTATTATTTTTTAAAAAATAAGTCAAATAATACATGACATTTGTGAGATTTGAATTTTTTATCTCACACGATTAACACACTCATTAATCACTAAATAATATATAATATTTTGTTATATTTTATAATAATATATATTTATTAAATAATTTTTTAAGGTTGACATCTTATGATAAGGATTGATACGGTGTCGTATTATACCGTATCGATAGAGAATTGATACGATCGTATGGATCGACAAATTTTGATTACGTCATTGGATATTCAAAACTCTAAAATTATCATAACCGAACACAAAGACTCCATCGAACATCAAAATTAACACTCCAACCTTTTGCGGCATGAGGAGTTCTTCCCTTAAAAAAATACGTAGCACAGCCAAACGCATCCGCACTCTACGACAAGCACAAGGTGTTAAAAGAAGGAACTTTCTGGGTATGGTTGGAAGGCACAGAGACGCCTTGGCAACTGTTTCTAAAAATTAAGATTCTGACTAGGCCTGTCAACGGAGCGGATACGAAGCGAATATATGATTATCCGTATCCGCTCCGTTTTCTGATTCGAATTATCCGATTTTGATCCGCTCCGATTTGACTCGGATACGAAGCGAATATCTGACTATCCGTATCCGCTCCGTTTTAAAATCTGAATTATCTTATTCAAATTTAAAAGTATATAAATATAATTATAAAATATTAAAAGTATATAAAATATAATTATAAAATGTCAAAAATATATAAAATAAATTTTAAATTAAAATACAACTATAAAATATCTAAATTTCTCTATAATATCATTTATTTTATAATATATTATTTAAAAATATGTATTATATGATATATAATATTACGGATGGATATTTTTCGAAGCGAATATTATAATATCCGTATCCGCTCCGATTCAAATTCGGATATTATCCGTATCCGAAAAAACGAATACGAATCGAAGCGGATCCGGATAATATCCGTATCCGTTGACAGGCCTAATTCTGACAATTCAGTCGTATCCATATTTTATTGATACGATATAATATTATAACGTGACGTGGTGTTAAAAATAAAAAATATTTAATAAATATACATTGTAATAAATATAATAAAAATTATATATAATTTATTAGTCAATAACTATGTTAATTATGTGTGAAATAAAGAGTGTGAATTTTATAATTATCGCAATTTATTATTTTTTAAATAAATAATAAAAAACTGCTACCCATTCGATTCCAATCGTTCGGAATCGGTACGTCAAATCTCGTTGAAAACTCTATTTTACCTTGGCCAAAGCAGTATAAAATATTCTTCCAGATGAAAATTTCACTGTTAAACCTGAATCTGCGAACAACCCGTGAATCATCACTTGTCATGTACTCACGTCAACGTCTTGTCGTAAGTTTTTCAGAGGGGGGGCATTGTATTGTCCCCTGTTGCAAAGTCCGATCGTCTTTTGGCGAGGAACTCTGCGAGTCCGTGTATCTTGTGACAGCAGATCTGGTCACACCAGTGCCACTTCAGAAACCGAAGAGGAAAATTTTTTTCAGCATCTTTTAGGTCAAATAATGATCAAAATATCTTGGAGAAAGAAGGTTCTACTTGTGATGGAGGACATAAAGGCAGCGTTGCAATCCCATCCTTCCCACCATTATTTGGAACAGTGCTGTCGGGAAGACAGGTGGAAGAAAGAGAAAGGTAGGGGGGGAGAAGATGAGAAGACGTAGAGGAAGACGTACGGGGCAAACATGGGGGTGGGAAGAAGTGGAGACGCCTAACGGGGTCGGTGTAGGTCAGTCCCCTGTGCCATGTGGTCGTAGCCTCGTAGGGGTGGGTGGGGGCTGTAGTCCGTAGGTAAGCATGGGTCAGCGACACTTCCGGGCTTCTAGAAAGAGTGCATAGGGCAATGCCGTGGAAACCATGTTAAATAAATTGAAAAAATAGATCAAGAATCATTTATTTTTATCATTCAATAATCTGGTAATTATTTATTATTATTTAATTTTAAGATGGTTTTGGTTATCGAGTGAAAATCGTTAGTCCCGTTTTGTTCGAGGTTTATCTCAAGATTGTCTCTATTTTAATCCAAACTTAAGTCATTTTATTTGGACAGAAGTGAATCTGTATAATCTGTTTAAAAATGATTTAATCAGACTTAAGTCATATTAACTTATCTCACCTCCACAGGTGAGATAACTTAATCGGGTGCCGTGCCAAAGTAAAAAGAAATACAAATGGATAAAATAAATCCACTTAATTTTAACATGATTATCTTTAATCCCGAACCAAAGTGGGGCTAGAGATGTGTCTCAAGTGAGGATAGTCCAACGCTCCAAGCTGAGTCTAAGTCTAACCCAACCCACTATACGAAGGTCTTAATCCAAATCTGACTCAATCAGAGCATCAATCATACTCTTTCTAACTTACACGGACTAAAATTAAAAGAATCAAGCAAATGGAAGAAAAAATTACTTACATGGACTTTTCTGCACAGATTGCTTTATAAACTTTCGTGGGCATGTGATCTATTAGGATCAAAAACCTTCTTTAAACTATAATGTTTGTATCCCTTTAGCCCTGTTTGAAAAATGGATGCGGGCTAAGGTATTCGAGCCCAGGGGCTCGAATACCTTACCCGGGGTCGAGTAAGGGGGTTGTGTGTGAGATGTGAGAGTGAGACCCGTAGTTTCTCTTTCATGGGTTAAGAAACCTTATTCTAATATCAAACTCGCCCTAAGTTTTACCATTTGGTTTGTCAACAATGTAGAAAACAAGAAATGAGTTAAATACATTTGCCCTTGCAAAGTTCTTGGAAACTATGCAAATATGTCAATCTGGTTCTCCATGTGACCGAGCCCACGGTTTGTCGTGGTGGTCTCATCACCTCTCCTTTTGGGGGAGGTCACTCCCCGTTAAAAAATAAAAAGTAACTACTGAAACAAATAGTCTATATGGGGCTGTGAGGCTTGGGGATGCCAATTTCAATTAGTTGAGAGGTCAAGTTCACCCACAGACATTGTTAGAACTCTAGGGCTTCGACAATAATAAATGGGCCTCCGATTCATGCATATGCTTATCTGTAATCCACCTTCTCTCTCTCTCTCTCTCTCTCTCTCTCTTGCTCTTTCAACCTTTTTGCATTGTTTCTCTCTTTCTTTCTTAGTGCAAGCACAAGAGGGAGGGGAGTTTTCTGATGTGATGTGTTCCTCCAAGAGAGGAGGCGTTGGGGATGATGATGGAACACAAAGAGGAAGCCGAATAAATATCATACACATTGAGCTTTCTGGGTAGGCACATGGAAAGCCAAGCCTTCGTCATTTACTACGAAACTGACTGGGTATTTTTAATTAAGCAATGGGACTGAGGCTTTTGTAATGACCAAAATCAGATCAAAATCGAAGAATTCATGAAATTCTACCACATCATAGATTTCTGCTGGGACAACACTGAGAAATGCTGCCCAAGGATAGGAGGTGGCACTACCCAGTATTAACTCAAATCAGATCTACCCAAATTAAAATCTGTTAAAAAATATTTAACTCAAGTTCTATGCAGCTCCTGCTCAATCTGACTTGAAGGTCCAAACAACTAAATATGGATTGAGATGACTAGGGTTGTATGTGAGATCTCCTTACGTCTCTTTCATTCTCTTGCATCGGGAGTAGAGATCAGTGACATATGCATGCAATAGTTAGCACCATTCCTCAGCTTCCAAATGATTAGTTGGTAGATGTGGATAGTCTCAGCCCTTCTGCTTCTCCGTTGGGTACGTGGGTATGCTTTCTTGCTGCCACATTTTTTAAAACTTCCTTCTCCGTGATCTCCAGCTTGCAGCCCAAATGATGCTCCCAGGCGTAACACCTTCATCAGATTGTAGAGTTGCAGGAATAACATGCCTTCAAGAATGGTCTAGGCAGAACACATTGTGACACGTTCATATTCCGTCCATGTCGAAATGCCTCCTCAAGAATGATCCAGTTTCACTCAGTTTGGATTTGCATTTTGGAGGATAGGGCAACTATCATATCTATCCCTGACTTCTATGGATCTTTGCTGTTGATCCAATGAAGATGTTTATGGTGGGAGAATCCTCAGGATTGTATTCAGCTCAAGAACTGTAGGCATCAACAGCCATATGCATCCAGCAATTTATGATCTAACAGCAATTTATGATCTAACTGGTCATTGAATCTAGCATCCGACTTGTAAAGAAGAGAATGTGGACGTGAACAAATCCTGTTATGTAGTAGACAGGTGATATTCTTGTGTTGCCATTTCAAAAAGAAAGTCCTTCAGAGTATGCAGACAATTAGCACTTAGGAAGCCATCATTCACATTATAATATCCACACTATAATCTTACACAATAATCTTACAGATTACCAGATGCTTAATTCCATCTTGATAGAAACATCAAAAGAGTATCACAATATGAAATCATTCAAGAATAGAAGATGTGCTAGTCGTAAGATTTCCATCATGTCACTAACTTGGGGGAGTGGTGCATGCACCTGTGGTTGGAATTCCATTGAGGAGATGTGAAAAAATTATTGAGAATGCAAGGTCTTCCATGTGTGGCTTGAAGAAACTTCTCTGTCTTGCATCATAGCCCTGCAAACTACATTGTCTCTGGTCGGCATGATCACAGGCCTTAAGTGTCAGCTCTGACAATGCTTTTGCCACTTGGTTCTTTACTTCAAAATGGCGAAACTAAACGAACTCCTGCCAGAACAATTCATGGCACCTGGTTGTCTTGCATCCACCCTGATATGCCAGAATAAAGCTCTTTCAGTTTCTCTAGCCTCTGTCATCGTCCAAGGACTAGATGCCAGACAATGGCATCTGATCCATTTTTCATGTCAGGATTTCTTAAGATGAATTTTGAATTATGCGATCAGAGGTACGTGAATCATTCACTTCAGGAGTATGAGGAGACTTTGGAATATCTCTTTGTCAGATTTAAGGGTCATGTTAGATTTCCATCAGAGCTAAGCTTAGAAAGCAAAAGGAGGTTATCTTGACGTTTTCTTTTTTGGTTGATTACACTGCTCAAGCATCAGATAAGTAATGCATTAAGTGTTTATGAGATGTACAACACACAGCTGCTATCAAAACTTAGGAATGAAGATGTTTTTGCTCGGTTGTTCATTCCTTACAGCTTATATCTTCTATCAGTGTATGGTACAAAGGAAGCACTCGCGGTAGTAATGGTACGACATCCATGTATTTCATGAGACATAGCATGGTTAAATATAAATGAATACCTTTTCTTGTTATGAAGTCAGACTTTAATGAAGCCACTAGTGAAGATAGCTAGAGTCAAAAATGATAAGTAAACGTAGAGTAATGGTTTTCTGCAGCAGCAAACAACCAAGAAACAGAGCTGACTGTACTTAGTCAGGAAGATACGAATTACTCTCTCTCTCTCTCTCAAGTGTGTTATGTATTTGGAGGTCCCTGCCAGAGTGGCAGGGTTCTGTTCATATAAATTGAAAACCCCAACCCCACCCAGGTTAGAACTTGGTTTCCCCCCCACCCCACCCCACCCAACTCTCCCACCCACACAGTACTAACTGAGCATGTCTTTGGGAAGCCCATATTGCTGGGGCGATTTGGAGAAGTGTTGGGAGGTGATTGTGATCTTTCTGTATGATCCTTGCAAAAAAAAAGAAGATATTTCTGTATGATGTCCTTGGACTTCTTAATTTATTTATTGATAGGTTTTAAACAATGTTGAGGACTTCTTAGGTGCAACTGCAAAGAAACTGTTCAAATGAAGGAGTGCGTTGGCACAAATGTCAAACATGATTGAAGACTACATTCTTGGACTAAATGAACTGAGGGTCGAAAGAAATAAGTTCCCTTCTCATACGAAGAGAGAAGAAGCTCCATGAGTGAGGAGCCATTACAACCTAGATATTAGGTGTGATAACTTCAGAATTCGACATTATACACTGGTAGGTTTTGAGAAATTAGTGCCTATGGAAGACTACAGCAATCTTTTTTTGCCACTGTAGAGGAAGAATAACCTAGTCTTTCAAAGGACATCATGGTTTTGGTGGGGGGGGGGGGGGTTATGTTAGTAGAAATACTGCATGAATCATGTAATGAATGAGTCAAACTTCACCTAGAGAGGATACAATTAATGGTAATATCTTAGAAACACAACGTGCATTTTCCGTGTGAGATGCAACAATCCTTAGGCAACCAACTCCTTTGTTGGGAATGAATGAGAGAAGATATTTTCCTTTCCTATTTCATGATAATCTGGGTCCTATTCTCTTTGGGACATTCTGAGAGCAGATGAAGAGGCCTATTAATGATACTTTTGCCATTTACTACTGCAATAGAGTAAAACCCTAGCAGCAAAGTGTTGCGTTTAAGGTCTTAGATATGATAAAATTGTACTGAAATCAAATGATCATTTTATTATTATGCAGCCACACCTTGGCATAAGTATCAACATTGATAGAATGCAACCAACATATTGATAACTTATAATTAGAATATTCTTTCGTTTGTCACCAGCCAGACACCACCAAGTCTGCAAATTTTCTCACCTCTGCACTTAACTTACCTATCAAAAGAAAAAAGTGCATAACCATGTTATGGTTTTTGAATGATGGGGTCAATTTCTAATTTCTAACCCTTTTTCATTTTACCCTTCAAAGTACCTCTTTTTGGGTCTTAATAAGGCCCATTTATTTCTGCAAAACTCCTCCATGATGATGAAGGATGAAGTCTAGAAGCTCAGAAATAGCTTTTTGCACAACTTGTACATATAACAAATATCCTTGATGAGTGAAAATACACTGTTACAGCTGTCTTCATATTCTTTTCAGAACCTAAATTGTCTGATGTTGGTTTCTTCTTGTTTACTGAAATGCTTCTTTGAGCTTTCATCATAGTGCACTGAACTTGCCACCACCTACTATCCTTCAAGAGAAAAATACGATGACAACTATTCAAAATAAAAGCATGGCATCTTTCAGCAACGTACACGGTTTTTTCACTGACTACAAATGAACAGGAAATGGACATGCCAACGTACTTACTACTGTCATGCAAGGCACAATTCATCATGATACCTTTCTGTTGGGGGGAGTCCAGTACTTCAGGTATGTATGATAAATTGTGTTTTTTAATGAACAGAGAAGCCTTTTTCTGTTGTAAACCATGATGCTATTTATGATATCATCTTCCTTATAAACCTTCTACTATTTGGTAACACTGAATGGGGCCCTTCTAACTTTGACAGATGACCAGCTCAAAAGGCATTCCCTGCATTTGCCCAATTATGACAAAGAGGAACTCTGAGGGGAACAAAAGTTGACAAAAGTGAAAGATCTCATAGGGGGAGGTGCTGGCTCCTGATGATTGGGCAGATGACCTCTTGGCTTCCACTGTCTTTAATCAAAGGTGGGTTCTACAGCTCCAGCAAAGCTCAAGAGGAGCTGTGCCATCCATATGACGTTTGCACACCTCATGGGTGGCTCGAAACCATGGTTACAGGAAAACTTGATCACACTTTAAGCAATATCAAATTCTGTTTGTAGCTTCTCGCGCTTGTTAGTTTCCTATTTTTAACTTCAGGTTTTAATTGAAAATGCCATTAAATAAGATATTAATCGCGTTTGCTTCTCACTTCGCTTCCTGTTTTCATTTTATCCCATTGGGATGATCATAACTAAAACATCTTGTTTTGAAGAGAAGATCAGAAATGCCTATGTTATGGATTCCTTGAAAAAAAATTGAGATTTCTGTGGATGGATTGTGCCAATAGAAACTGTACCTACTTCTAGAATCCAGAGTATTGTCTTCCTTATGGAACATACCTTCCTGTGATCGAACTACACAAAACAACATGACATGAATCCCTATTCTGAGATGTATTGTGTCCGGACAAGATTGGTGGCGAATTCGATCATTTATTCTTAGTCTTTCCATTTTGCCAAACTTGAGTTCAGTAGCCGTTAGCCTGTGCAGTGCTGATTAAGTTGTAGGCATATCTATGTTTACTCACTGAGTCCTTCAACATATTGTGTCTGAAAGATGGATTTTGGTGATCCAAGTGCTAATGAGAGCGCAATGATAGGGTTTTGTTTACATATATATCCCTCCCTGTAATGTTCAAGTGAACATTACAAGTATGACCATCTCCTGCAAAATGCATGGCACGTCTATTTCAAAAAAAAAAAAACATCAGCAAAGATGTTCCATATTTGCTTAAACTCTTCCCTCTTGTTGATGTTGCTAACCAGGATCTTGATGCCGTGCAGATTGGGGGGGACATGCTTGTGCCCCCATTCGTGGAACAAACATTCTTCCCTGTGAACAGTTCTCTCGCAAAAGTAGGCACCAAGTGCCACCAGGGGGTGCCCAAAGTGCTCTCTCTCTCTCTCTCTCTCTCTCTCTCTCTGGCCACACAAAAAGGACAACATGCGTGGCCAAAATATGGGGGCATTATGCGACTTTTGACTACGGTTGTTAGCTGCGTTCTGCCCCCGTGGGCATTGCTCTTCGTCCCGTTCCAAAGCGGGTGGCCCCAAGAAAGGGTACCCACCGTGTGAGCCCGGAGGGGGGTGGGGGGGGGGGGGGGGGGGAGCTTGGGGGCTGTGATTCCTGTCTTTTAATGGTGATCCATGGCTAAAAGGAAAACTGAGAAAGAGTGATGGTAAAGAAGAATACTTTGCTCTCTCTCTCTCTCTCTCTCTCCCCATTGTTAACTGGAGGGATAAAGAGAGGCTTTGGCTTTTGGGGTTCTTCATACGCTTTCATAGGATTCCTCACTTTGATGGGGTAAAGACAATGTGAAATGTTGGGGATAAGGGAGGGGAGCTCTCCCTTTTGAGGCTTTACAAGCACAACGTGAAGAAAAGGGAAGTAGTTAAAAGAGAGAAGCTGATCATAAAGTATAGGAAATTAATATATATCCCTCTACACAATATATAGCTGGGATGATGCGCGTGGTGGCCTCCAACACACGAGAGAGAGCATTGGAAACAGTAGCCAAGATCCTCCACCATCAACACTCACGAGCAGATCGACCATGGATTGGATACCCCCCACGGGGCCGGGGCCATATCAGAACTTTTCATTCAAAGTGAAAGAGAATTAGACAAGACTATATAATAACATAATCAAATGCAATAAGATAGTATTAAGCCTATGTTATTTTCTCTAAATTGGGAGTGCCGTAACATATATGTATTTTATGATAGTTTATTTATGTTTAAAGATATCTGAAGATAGACGTACAAATTTGGAGTGTCTCCTTTGAATTATTCGGAGACGGCTAGGATTTTGTCCATTCTTATTGGTAAAACTTAGCTAAGGTTTTGTCATTTCTTATGGGTAAAATGGCTCTCGACTACTTACGTACAAATTTGGGATGTCTCCTTTGAGGTATTAGATGTATTGTGCCCTGAGACGACTAGGATTTTATCTTTTCTTACCGGTAAAAGGGCCCTCAAAGGAGAAGACTCTTATAATCACATGTCCATCTCTATAGTTTTCAATATGAGATCTTTTGAGCTCCCTTCTTAGATCTCTATAATCCCTAAATTATTAGATTTCCAAAATTCTACGAGCACATGTACACTTTTGCTGG
This sequence comes from Amorphophallus konjac, assembly GCA_022559845.1. NCBI lineage: Eukaryota > Viridiplantae > Streptophyta > Magnoliopsida > Alismatales > Araceae > Amorphophallus > Amorphophallus konjac. The sequence goes on from CM040129.1 coordinate 206,769,304, forward strand.
TGCTAAAACCGGCCGACATTTTGCAATAATTTACGTGAAAACGACCCTGTAAACTAATGTATGCAAGCCCACAATTTGCAAGCAAATGGACAGTTCTGTTCCTCCTGTTCCCACCAATGGCATGAAACCCTCACGTACGGTGCAAAGACATCCAAGTAGGAGTACTACTCATGTGTGATTATCCCTTTCAACGTATAGGAGTTTAATATATGTTGTATCAACTTGAAGAAACCAACCCTCAAGTGGTCTAAGTACCGGAGACAAAAACCCTCCCAAGTCTCAGAGGAGGCGCATGTGGGGAGATCAATACATGTTTCAAAGTCAGACCGAGAGAAAAAGATGCATGCATCACTATCCTTTCACGGTTGAGCCTGCATTAAGTTCGTGAGGAGGGGCGGTTCCTACCCTTCATGATGGGTGGGCCTTCATTCCTCGTGGTACTCATAAAAAGGGCCGTCTAATATATGTGGTGAGATCGAGAGAGAGAGATTTATCGATGAACTCAATACTTGCCTCGTTAGTTCGCCACCTCCTCTTATGACGGGAAATCCTCGAGTTCTATTCCGCTAAGATCACTTACTCTTATATATATTTTTTTTAAGCCAAGAACCGATCAAGCAAGACAGACCGGTCGAATGCACTCTCCCTCAAAAAGGAGAATATTCTCACTCCCCCAGACTGTACCTGTGATCCTAGATTTTATTAATATTGAGAAAAGAGTACACAGACAATGGGGCATTCCCCTGAGAAAATAAGAGGACAATCAAAAGAATAAGCCTTATAGAAAGCAAGGAAATAAAAAGTAAGGGCCTAAAGATTAACTAACAAAAGAGACTAAGAAAAATAGATGGCTGATAACCCAGCCAATTCCATTCTAAATCCCCCTTAACCCAAAGACGGTCTAGAATCAGAAACGGGGCCAGGGATGCCAAGACAAAGAGCCTGTCGGCTAAGCCCTGACATCGTAGAGCTCGAGATGCTTTGGCCTATGACGATTCTTCCTTTTGCTCCTACAGACGGGTTGGAAGGAAATATCAATCTCCGTGCCTTGCTCATCCACCTAACCGTCAATCTCACTGGGTGCACAATCTGAGGGATGACCATCCTGCTGCAGCGCGTGTGCAAGGGGCAGACATTAGACGGGGTAACCCCACCAACAGCCCGAGAAGAGGCAGCGGGGGTTGGGGGAACTTCGTCACATGGGCTAGTACTGTAATGTCCCGGATCTTTCGGATCCTTCCTTGTGGGTCTCGGATCTGGTTTATCGGAGTGTCTGACCCTGTTGTGTCTGAAATTTCGTTTCGGACATCTTTCGTGTTTGGATCGGCGCGATCTGGAGTCGTTTCGGAGGCCCGGAGTGTGTCCGCGGCTTTTCCGTGCGTGTTTTCCGATTTCCGCGTACGGGTTTCGGCGAATCCTTCGGAACCCTGTAGCGGGTGAACTGGGTCGTTCACCAACCCGCGAGTGGTGCCGTTGCGATCAGCGCGTCGAGACGGTCGAGGAGGTGTATTTTTCTATTTTTCGGGATTTTTTCGATTTTCCGGATTTTCTATATATATCAATTCTTTTTCTTTTCTTTTTACCTTTTCTTTTCTTCTTCTTCCTCCTTCCTTCAACCGTGAGAGCTCCCCCTCTCCCCCGCGGCCGATCTTCTTCTCCCCGGGCGACCGAGACGCGGCCCCTCTCACTCCGGCAACGGCGTGGCAGCGGCGGCAGCGGCGAGGCGGTCCCGGTGGCGTGCTTTTCGCGGCGAGAGGCGGGGCGTTCGTGGGAGTAAAAGCTTCATCCTTGATTTCGGCGGTGATTCGACGGAGCTTTCGCTCCATTGAGGTAGGGAGACGAACCCCCATGCTCATCCCATCGTTCCCCGTGCTTTGTAGGCCGAGGGGAGGTCGAGAGGGGCGTTTTCGAGCGGGTTTGGGTGAAACCATGTTTTTGGGGTTTGTGAGCCGATCCGCCGTTTCTTCGCATTTTTGGCCGATCCGAGGCGGTAGATGCATGCTAGGAGGGTTGGGGAGGGTTCCCCCTTTGTTTCCCCATCATCGGGGGGGGGGGGGGGGGGGGGGGGGGGGTGATTGGGGCGTGGAATGGAGTTTTCGGCCATTTCCCATCATTCTCGGTTTTCTGGGGTGATCGCGGTTCACCAGTAACCGCTATCAATGGTAGCGGTCAGGTGAGGACCGCCTTCATCAGATTTTTGACCGTTAGGCCTTAAAGTGTCGATGGCTGGTCGCGGTCTTGCGACAGACCGCGACTGTTGGTCGCGGTCTTGGGATGACCGCTATCACCATGGGGACTGGCACGGGCCTCGAGGCATTTTTTGACCGTTGGTTCCTGGTCGCGGTCCCCTAGGGACCGCTACTGTGTGAAGGCGGTCATCAGGCGACCGCCTTCATTTTTCTGGTGCCAGGGTGGTCGCGGTCCCAAGAGGACCGCTACCATGTGGTTGCGGTACAGGGCAGACCGCTACCACCGGAGGCGGTCCTCTGGTGACCGCGTCTGCCGTTTCGTGCCGATCAAGCCCGGGTGAGTGGGTCCTGACCCCTTTGTGTTGTTTTACGGTCCGACTGATGCTTGGCATCGTGTGGGGACTGTACGAGGGTGCCGCGGGGATCCCGGGATGTGATGCGTCGGCTGGTGCTACCGAGAGTCGGTGTGGTACAGAGGATGACCTCTGCACCTTGCTAGTGTTGGTCGGTGGTTTCCGTGGATTAGTCCTTACTTCCAGTGACCCTACCACTAGTCGTAGCTTTCCCACGGCACGCGTGTGCTGGCTCGCCTAGGAGTGGCTGAGCGGCGTACCCGAGAGAGGCGGTGAGTAGGCTGGTTACCGTAGGGCCCCCGCGTACTTCTGAGTCCAGGTTTAGGGGGAAATACCAGCTAGAGGACAGGCCTAGGGCGTACGGTCTGAGTGTGCACACGAGGCTGAGGGTTCGGACCCACGCTGACGAGCGTGACCTCAGCTAGTCCTTGTTTTGCGGTTACTTCTGGTTACTGAGTGTGTCTGAGTCTCACGCCCGGGGCGTAGTAGCTAGACACTTGTGACGCAGTATAAGACGTCAGGGGACGCATCCGGTCGTTCTTCTGGTGGGTGGTGCTCCTGTTCACTGGTAGGCGTGGACTCGTGTTTTGTTGGACCGAGGTTCTGTAGTACGGTACTGTTAGAGTAGACGGCTTTTCCGTTTATTTATTTCAGCTTGTTGGTTCTACCGTACTCCTGTTAGGTAGGGTTACCTTCTGCCTTCTCGCTTCTCGTGCGAGGTGGGGATTCGCGGGATCCCTACTGGGCCAATGAAATGAGGCTCACCCCTGCTTTTCAGGTGAGGCGGGGTCTTCGAGAGGCGCGGCCGAGTTTCAGTGCGTTTCTTCTAGCCAGGGTTAGTCGCCAGTCTGCCAGAGCCGGGGGATGTCCCGTGTAGTTGTACTCCGGGGGATGTCCCGTGTAGTTGTACTTTCTTTCCTGTTGACTGTACTTTCTTTTGGACATGAGACAATGTGGACCTTGTAGCAGTTTATTTATTTATATTATTATGTGCATTTTATTTTGGATTATTGTGCTATCTCTGTGGTCGTTGCAGCTTCTCTTGTACCCCCACACCACTCCTTTCTACCCTTCTGAGTCTTCGGGCTCGTGGGTTGGCGGGCCGAGATTCGAGACGCGCCGGTTCCTTTTCGGTACTCGGATCCTCGGGTCGTCACAGCTGGTATCAGAGCCTAGGTTGTGGAGGTGCATCAGAACTTGGAACGAATTGCAGTGGTCCAGAAGGTCCATGGATGTCCTGTACAGTCGGCGACTGGCTTAGGGTCGTGTGTTTTATTGATTTCCGGTTGCTTTTCTTTGATGCCAGGTGTGTTATGGCGCCACGGAGGAGGACTCGTGCCCAGCGGGGAGAGTCTAGTGGTGGTCCAGAGGAGCAGAGCAGGGCTTCAGTTTCCGAGGGAGTATCTGGAGATGTGAGAGCTCCAGGGATGGACGATTTCTTCCGAGGCATGTTTGAGTATGTGTTTCAGCGGCAGCAGGGAGGTCAGCAGCAGGGAGATCATCAGCAGCAGGGTGGCGATGCTGGTGAGGACCGGGCTCGTGGGGGTCATGGTCGTGTGCTGAAGGAGTTTTTGCTGTTCCAGCCTCCTTCTTTCGGTGGGCAGCCAGATCCTGAGGTGGCCAGAGAGTGGCTGGATGATATCCGGCGGATTTTCAGTGCGATGGAGTGTCCCGAGGAGGAGCAGGTAGCGTTGGCTACTCATCGTCTTCAGGGACCGGCCCGTACTTGGTGGACGTCAGAGTGGGGTTCAGTGTTCCAGTCTCGTCCTCTTCGACAGATTGCGTGGCAGGAGTTCGTCACGGCTTTTGAGCGTGCCTTCTGTCCGTCCTTTGTCAGGTCGCAGAGGTTGCGTGAGTTCATGGAACTGACTCAAGGTGACATGTCGGTGATGCAGTACCGTGCCAGGTTTATCGAGTTGGGCCGTTATGCTCCTCATATCATGGCAGATGAGGAGGTGAAGACCGATCAGTTTGTTGGTGGTCTGAGGCTGGAGTTGAGCCATCATCTTCTTGCGTCGGGTTTGACCAGTTTGGATGCGGCATGTAAGGCAGCAGCGGCGCTGGAGAGAGATTTGCAGAAGGTTCGAGGGCAGGGCAGTGCTAGTCAGGTGCAGGCAGGTTTTGGCCAGCTGTCAGTAGTGCAGCAGTAGAGTACCGTCCAGCTCTCGGCAGGTGGTTCAGTGGCGACGCAGTCTGTGGCTCCTGTGCCAGAGTCTTCGTCCTTTGGCTCGAGGCTCAAGAAGTTACTCAAGGAGGCGGGCCTCGGCGGGAGACGCCGGGGTAAGAAGGGGCAGTCACAGCAGGAGTCGTCGGCTAGTGATCAGCAGTCCGTGGCTTTGCAACGTCAGGGTTCGGTGTCAGGTGCTCGGGGCGGTTGTCCCAAGTGCGGTGGTTCTCATCCAGGCAGACCGTGTTCGGCGCCCGTGATTTGCTTCAGGTGCGACCAGCCGGGGCACATGGCACGTGACTGTCAGCAGAGACCGCGCCAACCGCACGAGTTTCAGCAGCAGCAGTTTCGGCCCCAGCAGTCGTCAGCACAGCCGCAGCAGTACCAGCAGCAGGGACAGTTTCCTCAGTTGTCGCGGTCAGCTACTATGGGGAGGCAGAGATCTCGAGGCAGAGTGACTCACATGACCAGAGCAGAGGCTGAGGCGTCGCATCTGGTGGAAGGTACTCTTTTGATTTTGGGTTGTGCGGCTCGTGTTTTGTTCGATTCAGGTGCTTCTCATTCGTTCATTTCGGAGGATTTTGCTCAGAGCGTAGACGACCCGGTGACCGAGGTGTCCTGTGACTTGGCGGTAGAGTTGCCTACCGGTGACTTCATGATCACCCCGTACTGCTTTGAGAAGGTACCTGTATGGGTGGAAGGGCGGAACTTGCCGGCTAGACTCTACGCGTTACCGCTTCAGGACTTTGATGTGATTTTGGGCATGGATTGGCTCGAGGCTCATCATGCCTTGGTGGATTGCAGCTCGAAGAAGGTCTACTTCCGACAGCTTCGTGGACCCACCTTCTATTTCCAAGGTATTCGGTCTTCCTCTTCTCGCTTGTTTATTTCGGCTATCCGTGCCCGTCGTTTGCTTGATGCAGGTTGTCAGGGTTTTCTCGCATCCGTGGTTTTGGTCGAGCGACAGGGTCCTGAGGTAGAGGACATTCCTGTCATGTGCGAGTTTCCTGACGTTTTTCCCGAGGAGCTACCAGGGTTGCCACCGCAGCGAGAGATTGATTTCGTGATTGAGGTGGTGCCGGGCACGGCGCCTATGTCAAAGGCCCCTTATCGGATGGCGCCTGCCGAGTTGCGAGAGCTGAAGGCGCAGTTGCAGGACTTGCTGGCCAATGGGGTATATTCGTCCTAATTATTCCCCGTGGGGTGCGCCGGTGTTGTTTGTGAAGAAGAAGGATGGTAGTTTGAGGCTGTGCATCGACTACCGTCAGTTGAACCAGGCGACTGTTAAGAACAAGTATCCGTTGCCTCGGATTGATGACTTGTTCGATCAGCTTCAGTCGGCCCGAGTGTTTTCGAGGATCGATTTGAGATCGGGCTACTATCAGCTGCGGATCCGAGAGTCGGACGTGGAGAGGACAACGTTTCGGTCGAGGTATGGGCATTATGAGTTCTTGGTGATGTCGTTTGGGCTCACCAATGTCCCCGCAGCATTCATGGATTTGATGCATAGGGTGTTTCGTCCGTACTTGGACCAGTTTGTGGTCATGTTTGTGGACGATATCCTTGTGTATTCGCGGTCTGCTGAGGAGCATGTGCAGCATTTGAGAGCGGTATTGCAGACCTTGTGTGGTCACCAGTTGTATGCGAAGCTCAGTAAGTGCGAGTTCTGGCTTCGTGAGGTGCACTTTTTGGGGCACGTGATTTCTGGTGATGGTGTTTCTGTGGACCCGGCCAAGGTCGAGGCGGTGGTGCAGTGGCCGAGGCCGAGTTTTGTAACGGAGATTCGGAGTTTCTTGGGGCTCGCAGGTTATTATCGGAGGTTTATTCAGAATTTCTCTCGTATTATAGCTTCGATGACCAGGCTTACGCGGAAGGACGTGCCGTTCGTCTGGACGGAGGAGTGTGAGCGGAGCTTAGTGGAACTGAAGAGATTGCTTACCACCGCTCCGATTTTGGTGTTGCCATCTGGCTCGGGTGGTTTCATGGTGTGTACGGATGCTTCCGGGGTAGGCCTCGGTGCTGTGTTGATGCAACATGGGAGAGTTGTGGCGTATGCGTCGCGGCAGTTGAAGCCACATGAGGCGAACTACCCTACTCATGATCTTGAGTTGGCAGCGGTAATTTTCGCTCTGAAGATCTGGAGGCATTATTTGTACGGCGAGAGGTTTGAGCTTTTCACTGACCATCAGAGTTTGAGGTATGTGTTCACGCAGAAGGATCTTAACCTCAGGCAGAGGAGGTGGATGGAATACATGAAGGATTATGATGTTACTCTGTCTTATCAGCCTGGCAGGATGAACGTCGTGGCTGATGCCCTGAGTAGGAGGGTATCGGTCAGTCGGTTGTTGTTGAGGAAGTGGAAGCTTTGGGAGCAGGTTCCGGCCATGACTTTTAGATTCAAGGTCCCGCAGGACCAGGGTTCGGCTGTCCTTGCGAGTCTGACTGTCACGCCCGCGGTGCGTCGACAGGTGATTGAGGCTCAGCGAGCGGACCCCGAGCTACCCCGTATTCTGTCGATGGCCGAGGTGGAGCTTGGCGAGGATGGAGCTGTGAGGTTCAGAGGTAGATTGTATGTGCCGTCTGAGGGGCAGGTGCGGCGTACTGTATTGCGTGAGGCTCACGGGAGTCGGTATGCCGTGCACCCCGGATCAGCTAAGATGTACCAGAACCTGAAGAGACAGTTTTGGTGGCCTGGTATGAAGAGAGATGTTGCAGAGTTTGTGGCCAGGTGTTTGACATGTGTTTCAGCGTTTTCTTTCTTTCCCTTTTCATTCGCGTATCGATCAACCATTTAGCTAACTGGTAGTCAACTGACTGATTGACGACGCGGGCGTGCCAGTCACATGAGTGACAATTTTATTGTGCGCTCATTCTGACCCATATAGGGCGAATGTGAGGTTCGGTCGGGACCAACAGTCCGCCATACCATAAAGGTTATGGCGTTAATTACATCCCCCACGAGGAGGGAACACCTTTGATTAATTGCCAAGATAGCGGGCCGTCGAAGCCGGATTAAAAAGAACTACATGATGATTATAGCAATGACAGACATGATGCAAATATTTATCGTATAGCAGATGTATAGTTCATGGAATTATGGACCCTCGGTACGTGGCGGAGGATGTAGGTCCGAAGACCACCATCGCGCATGACGAAGACTTCCGGCCGGGCGTAACCCGGTCTTCTGTCGATGCCATTTGATATACCCGAGGATCTATGCATGCATGCACACAAGACATCCACACCTAGATTACACATGAAGATAGTGTTATGAAACGGTGGCGATCAGCCGCATTTACTGCCCTTCACTGAAAGGAGGAAGAACGGCGCAAGTGTAATAGCGAAAGCAAAACGCTTAACGGATATGACAATGAATACGATGATAATATGACCCGGGCTCGCTTGGCCATCCTTTTTATTCACCAATTACGGCTTATTGACATCGCCCCCGAAAGACGAGACTTACCCGGGGTGAATGAATCACTAGAGTGGCATGACGCTTCAAAACCGGGGTGACTACAAGTGTATAAGAACGCTTACACGGCGCGGTCACGCGTAGGTATAGGGGTTAATACGGCGCGGTGACCATGTGTATTGAAACGGCGCGCAATTTAGGGCGCGCCGGAAAGGCGCAAAGGAAAAAAAGTTGGAAATGAGTGTGGGGTTAATCCGGCGCGGGGGGCTACCGCGCCGGTTTAGGGCGCGCCGGTTAAGACCGCGCCGTATTAAACATGTTTTGTTGAATTATGAACCTTTTTAAGTTTATTAGACTTCATGGGAGCCTTTCTTGAGTTGTTGGGCCAGATGATTGTTTGATTGGAGTCCATGGCCTTCTGGAAATGAGGGGGAGGTCAGTGCGAGGTTCATACTCGAGCACTGAGTTGATTCGATTCGGTGCGATCATTTTATTAACATAATTATCTGGAGTCTGTCAAAAATTTGACAGCATCTCCCCTGAACAAACAGAGTTGCAGGGGAGAATCGGGGTCATACTCACTAATGGAGCAAGCCCCTAAATCACCGGTCTGCCCAAAGGCGGCCAGCATACCCCACTGGATAGGATACCCCGAGGACAAGCCTGCTAGGGGCACCAAAGCTCCATGGGGGAAGAGATAGAAGGGCGAAGTCACTGATGATGAGGACGACACCCCGAGGGCTAGCCTATGAAGGGTGAAGGACTCGTAGTCAGTGATTCGTCCCATGGAGGGACTGACCATTCGGAGAGTGGGACTCCGAGGGCTAGCCTACAAGGAGCACACACACCCTGGTCTCGATCGGGCCCTGGGCTGTCGGGGTTGAGTTCGTTGACCCAGGCTCCCCTTCATTATTAGCCATGGCTTCGAGAAGACGCCCACCATGGAGAGGTAGGGCCCTCGATCGCCCGGCAACTGCAGGAACTAACAGGGGAATGTCCCCCTCCCCGGGTGATCGAAGTGACGGGGAAACCTCGGAACGATGCAGATGGCCACGAAGAACAAGTGATAAAGGCCTAAGTTAGACAGACCCTCGGCAGGGACATATGCTCGAACAGTTAGAAAACAATACTCAAGGGGATAGACCCTGTACGTGGCAGACAAAGGCGCGCGCAGAGGCACGGCTCCATCCGAGAGGAGAAAGGGATGCAAAGTCCTTGAACTAAACATAAAAGAAATGAAACGAAAGAAAGCCCCCGGGGAGGGGTGTTTCTGTAGCCCCCCATGATTCGGGGCATGATATGAATCTCGAGGAAACCGGGATCGGCCCTACGCAGAGAAGAACCTTGACGCACATGTCAGCATAGATAAAGATAGAGAAAGGGAAGATCGTTCATCCGATTCATTGATTTAAGCATTCACACGCACGCACATACGTTGCCATTCCAAAAAAAATGGGAAGGGTTTAACATTTACATAGCGAGAGTACAGCCCCGGCACCATCACTTGATCGCCGTTCGCCGACAACAGAGACAGAAGACATTCACTGTGCGATAACGGAGGAAGAAAATCAGAAGGGATCGCGTAGAGGGGGGAGGAGAATCGACTCATTTCATTGTCGCTCCTCCCCCCCTCGCTTACATTCGACGGATAGGAGTTTCGAGAAAGAAAACTACGGAAAACAGGAGAAGATCAACGCCCGCGCCCACCTGTTCCTGAAACAGAGTATCGCAGCCGAAGAAGATGGCCGGCGGTCACTGCTCCCGAGAAACCTTCACTCTCTGTACCTCAAGCGAAAAAGGAAGCCCTCTCCTCCCTCTCGAAAACGATCAGAAGGCTGACCGACGATCCCCCAAAACCATCAGCTCCCTTTTATTTCGAATAGCCATCTGTATATATACATGATCGAGCCCCAAGCCTTGTACGGCGTGAAGAACTGCGCGCCGGGAAAGGCTTCATGGGCCTTTGCGCGCCGGAATAGCCAAGCCATGGATGGGTTTCAGCGCGCCGGGACAGAGGGCATCAAGCTTGGGGCGCGCCGGTTTAGGGCGCGCCGGGCTAATGCTCCTCGTGGGCTTCGAGCCAGTTGATGAGCCCGGGGATGATTCCGGGGGTCACCGTGAACATTTATCTTGCCAATGCTCCTCGAAACTTCGACGAGATGTCTTGTAGAAGCTCCCCGGTTGACGTACGGCCATTCTCGAGGTTCCGAATAGCTTTATCTTGATCGTACGGGCTTTCTACCGGCACGGCCTTCGGCTCTACGCTCCATGCTGTTGGTCCGGCCTGGCTCGTACTCAGAGCTTTCTAGGAGGTTAGATAGCCGGGAGATAGTTCCGCCTGAGCCGGGCGATCATTCGGCCACTAATGGGCCCATCTTGACGGGAAGCCGTGCCCATGCCGGGCGATCGGGATCTTCCGCCGTCAGATCTTTCGGTTCTCCGTTTCGGGAAGCCGGGGGGACTCCTTTATCCTCGGGAGAGCCTTTCATGAGGTGGGTAGCCACCGGGTAGACCGTCGACCTTGGTCGGACAACGGGTGTAGTGGATGTAGCACGACAAACTCGATGCCGGTTCATTGGGCAGGCTTGGTCGCACTGCCGATTGGTTGACGAGTTTGTCTCGGCTCTCCTGAGGTGAAGTCCCCGTGTCCACACGGAGTGACTCGAGGCTCTGTCAGCTTGAGAAGTCTTTAATATGTTGATCTTTATTGGCTTCCGTACTTCGATGGGCCGGGTCATTCATCCTTATAGCTTGGTCACCGACAATCATATTTTGAGTGCCAACAACATGTCAGCAGGTGAAGGCTGAGCACCAGCGACCAGGAGGCACACTTCAGCCCTTGGACATTCCTGCGTGGAAGTGGGACCACGTGACCACTGATTTCATGGTTGGATTGCCGAGGGCGTCCAGTGGGGAAGATAGTATCTGGTTGCTAGTGGATAGACTGACGAAGACGGCGCGGTTGCTGCCGGTCAAGGTCAGTTGGAGCGTGCAGCGTTTGGCTCGTCTGTACGTGGAGCGGATAGTCCCGTTGCATGGAGTCCCTGTCTCCATTGTATCGGATCGTGATCCCCGTTTCACTTCTGGATTCTGGAGGAGTTTCCAGAGGGCTCTAGGCACTGAGTTGGCATTCAGCTCGGCCTATCATCCTCAGTCGGACGGCCAGTCTGAGCGGACCATCCAGACTTTGGAGGACATGTTGCGAGCGTGTTGCTTGGAATGGCAGGGGAGTTGGACCCACCATTTGCCATTAGTGGAGTTTGCCTATAACAACAGCTATCATTCGAGCATCGGTATGGCTCCCTATGAGGCGTTGTATGGGCGACCTTGTCGGACTCCACTTGATTGGTTCGAGGTAGGCGAGCGTGCCTTGACCGGACCAGATCTGGTGCAGCAGTGTGTTGAGGTGGTGCATCTCGTTCGGCAGAAGATGTTGGCAGCTCAGAGCCGACAGAACGGTTATGCCGATCGTAGGAGGCGACCTCTCAGCTTTGCTGTCGGAGATCGAGTTTTCTTGAGAGTGTCTCCCATGAATGGCGTGATGCGCTTCGGTAGGCGTGGGAAGCTGAGTCCCCGCTACATTGGTCCCTTTCCCATCGTTGAGCGCGTTGGGGAAGTTGCTTATCGGTTGCAGCTACCTCCGGAGCTTTCCGCGGTGCATGATGTGTTCCACGTGTCGATGCTTCGGAAGTACATGCCCGATGACTCTCATGTTCTCGAGGATGCCGTTTGGCCTGATGTGACCCTAGATCTGTCCCTTCCGGAGTTTCCTGTTCGCATTGAGGATCGGCGAGAGCAGCGCCTGCGAAACAAGGTTATCCCTCTGGTTAAGGTAGTATGGCAGCGTCATTCTGGCGGTGAGGCGTCTTGGGAACGCGAGGAGGAGATGCGAGGGTTATATCCGTATTTATTTGTGTGAGTCTGTCCCCCGTCCTTGTGCTTTGTTCTTGAATTTCGAGGACGAAATTCCTTTAAGGGGGGAGGGCTGTAATGTCCCGGATCTTTCGGATCCTTCCTTGTGGGTCCCGGATCTGGTTTATCGGAGTGTCCAACCCTGTTGTGTCCGAAATTTCGTTTCGGACATCTTTCGTGTTCGGATCGGCACGATCCGGAGTCGTTTCGGAGGCCCGAAGTGTGTCCGCGGCTTTTCCGTGCGTGTTTTCCGATTTCCGCGTACGGGTTTCGGCGAATCCTTCGGAACCCTGTAGCGGGTGAACTGGGTCGTTCACCAACCCGCGATTGGTGCCGTTGCGATCAGCGTGTCGAGACGATCGAGGAGGTGTATTTTTCTATTTTTCAGAATTTTTCCGATTTTCCGGATTTTCTATATATATCAATTCTTTTTCTTTTCTTTTTACCTTTTCTTTTCTTCTTCTTCCTCCTTCCTTCAACCGTGAGAGCTCCCCCTCTCCCCCGCGGCCAATCTTCTTCTCCCTGGGCGACCGAGACGCGGCCCCTCTCACTCCGGCAACGGCGTGGCAGCGGCGGCAGCGGCGAGGCGGTCCCGGTGGCGTGCTTTTCGCGGCGAGAGGCGGGGCGTTGTGGGAGTAAAAGCTTCATCCTTGATTTCGGCGGTGATTCGGCGGAGCTTTCGCTCCATTGAGGTAGGGAGACGAACCCCCATGCTCATCCCATCGTTCCCCGTGCTTTGTAGGCCGAGGGGAGGTCGAGAGGGGCGTTTTCGAGCGGGTTTGGGTGAAACCATGTTTTTGGGGTTTGTGAGCCGATCCGCCGTTTCTTCGCGTTTTTGGCCGATCCGAGGCGGTAGATGCATGCTAGGAGGGTTGGGGAGGGTTCCCCCTTTGTTTCCCCATCATCGGGGGGGGGGGGGTGATTGGGGCGTGGAATGGAGTTTTCGGCCATTTCCCGTCATTCTCGGTTTTCCAGGGTGATCGCGGTTCACCAGTAACCGCTATCAATGGTAGCGGTCAGGTGAGGACCGCCTTCATCGGATTTTTGACCGTTAGGCCTTAAAGTGTCGGTGGCTGGTCGCGGTCTTGCGACAGACCGCGACTGTTGGTCGCGGTCTTGGGACGACCGCTATCACCATGGGGACTGGCACGGGCCTCGAGGCATTTTTTGACCGTTGGTTCCTGGTCGCGGTCCCCTAGGGACCGCTACTGTGTGAAGGCGGTCATCAGGCGACCGCCTTCATTTTTCTGGTGCCAGGGTAGTCGCGGTCCCAAGAGGACCGCTACCATGTGGTTGCGGTCCAGGGCAGACCGCTACCACCGGAGGCGGTCCTCCGGTGACCGCGTCTGCCGTTTCGTGCCGATCAAGCCCGGGTGAGTGGGTCCTGACCCCTTTGTGTTGTTTTACGGTCCGACTGATGCTTGGCATCGTGTGGGGACTGTACGAGGGTGCCGCGGGGATCCCGGGATGTGATGCGTCGGCTGGTGCTACCGAGAGTCGGTGTGGTACAGAGGATGACCTCTGCACCTTGCTAGTGTTGGTCGGTGGTTTCCGTGGATTAGTCCTTACTTCCAGTGACCCTACCACTAGTCGTAGCTTTCCCACGACACGCGTGTGCTGGCTCGCCTAGGAGTGGCTGAGTGGCGTACCCGAGAGAGGCGGTGAGTAGGCTGGTTACCGTAGGGCCCCCGCGTACTTCTGAGTCCAGGTTTAGGGGGAAATACCAGCTAGAGGACAGGCCTAGGGCGTACGGTCTGAGTGTGCACACGAGGCTGAGGGTTCGGACCCACGCTGACGAGCGTGACCTCAGCTAGTCCTTATTTTGCGGTTACTTCTGGTTACTGAGTGTGTCTGAGTCTCACGCCCGGGGCGTAGTAGCTAGACACTTGTGACGCGGTATAAGACGTCAGGGGACGCATCCGGTCGTTCTTCTGGTGGGTGGTGCTCCTGTTCACTGGTAGGCGTGGACTCGTGTTTTGTTAGACCGAGGTTCTGTAGTACGGTACTGTTAGAGTAGACGGCTTTTCCGTTTATTTATTTCAGCTTGTTGGTTCTACCGTACTCCTGTTAGGTAGGGTTACCTTCTGCCTTCTCGCTTCTCGTGCGAGGTGGGGATTCGCGGGATCCCTACTGGGCCAATGAAATGAGGCTCACCCCTGCTTTTCAGGTGAGGCGGGGTCTTCGAGAGGCGCGGCCGAGTTTCAGTGCGTTTCTTCTAGCCAGGGTTAGTCGCCAGTCTGCCAGAGCCGGGGGATGCCCCGTGTAGTTGTACTCCGGGGAATGCCCCTTGTAGTTGTACTTTCTTTCCTGTTGACTGTACTTTCTTTTGGACATGAGACACTGTGGACCTTGTAGCAGTTTATTTATTTATATTATTATGTGCATTTTATTTTGGATTATTGTGCTATCTCTGTGGTCGTTGCAGCTTCTCTTGTACCCCCACACCACTCCTTTCTACCATTCTGAGTCTTCGGGCTCGTGGGTTGACGGGCCGAGATTCGAGACGCGCCGGTTCCTTTCCGGTACTCGGATCCTCGGGTCGTCACAGCTGGTATCAGAGCCTAGGTTGTGGAGGTGCATCAGAACTTGGAACGAATTGCAGTGGTCCAGAAGGTCCATGGATGTCCTGTACAGTCGGCGACTGGCTTAGGGTCGTGTGTTTTATTGATTTCCGGTTGCTTTTCTTTGATGCCAGGTGTGTTATGGCGCCACGGAGGAGGACTCGTGCCCAGCGGGGAGAGTCTAGTGGTGGTCCAGAGGAGCAGAGCAGGGCTTCAGTTTCCGAGGGAGTATCTGGAGATGTGAGAGCTCCAGGGATGGACGATTTCTTCCGAGGCATATTTGAGTATGTGTTTCAGCGGCAGCAGGGAGGTCAGTAGCAGGGAGATCATCAGCAGCAGGGTGGCGATGCTGGTGAGGACCGGGCTCGTGGGGGTCATGGTCGTGTGCTGAAGGAGTTTTTGCTGTTCCAGCCTCCTTCTTTCGGTGGGCAGCCAGATCCTGAGGTGGCCAGAGAGTGGCTGGATGATATCCGGCGGATTTTCAGTGCGATGGAGTGTCCCGAGGAGGAGCAGGTAGCGTTGGCTACTCATCGTCTTCAGGGACCGGCCCGTACTTGGTGGACGTCAGAGTGGGGTTCAGTGTTCCAGTCTCGTCCTCTTCGACAGATTGCGTGGCAGGAGTTCGTCACGGCTTTTGAGCGTGCCTTCTGTCCGTCCTTTGTCAGGTCGCAGAGGTTGCGTGAGTTCATGGAACTGACTCAGGGTGACATGTCGGTGATGCAGTACCGTGCCAGGTTTATCGAGTTGGACCGTTATGCTCCTCATATCATGGCAGATGAGGAGGTGAAGACCGATCAGTTTGTTGGTGGTCTGAGGCTGGAGTTGAGCCATCATCTTTTTGCGTCGGGTTTGACCAGTTTGGATGCGGCATGTAAGGCAGCAGCGGCGCTGGAGAGAGATTTGCAGAAGGTTCGAGGGCAAGGCAGTGCTAGTCAGGTGCAGGCAGGTTTTGGGCAGTGCCTTCTGTCCGTCCTCTGCATTAAAATCTCACTTACTCTTATATTATTTGTGGACATTAAGCTATTAGTTAATGGTATCACACGTCTCGATTTATGAAAAAAATCCCTTATATCTATCCAAGTTCATCGACTCGATGAATCGTACTAGATCTGGATCGTTTTGATTTGGTACGGTATACTCGAGTCACATGAGACTCGGGCCGACTCATCGTCTCCCGTCCCACCCAGTAGACCTTTCTTCCTCCATCATGACGCCTTCCCAACCCGACGACGGTTTCTTCTCCCACCCTGGCACCCTCGCCCCATCCCCGGCAATCTCCCGCCGCAGCTGGCAACGTCCCTTTTGACTGGATCATTGTCGCCACTGCCGGATCTCGTCTTCTACGTCGGATATCGTCTACCACCGTCGGATCCTCGCCGCCACCGTTAGATCCTCGTCGGAGCACGCCTAGAAAGTCGCAGAGAAGGGTAGAGAGGGAGGGTGAAGTGACTCGGTCCGAGTCGACCGGATCATATCTTAAATTTTCGTGGATTCGAATAAATCTGCCCGAGTCACCTTGACTCGGACCGAGTCGACAAATCATTATCTATCGGATGATAGAAATTAATAATCTAGGGTTGGAGAGAGTCAGTACTGCCGTGGGCGTGCAAAAGAAGGGAGTGTGGGCTGACCTGCAATTTCGTCCGCTGGCGGGGCAACGCCTCGTGAAGGGCCAGGATCTGCCCCCCTTGGCCAGATACGGCCCCACGGAAAATTACACACTCCATGTCATTTGGCAAACTGTCCACCGCGTAGACCCCGGAGGGGGGGGGAGGGGGATTTCAACGTTCACTGCATTGCAAGGAGGAAATTTGTGACCGGTGTTATCATCACACCCTAAAAAAGGGCCCATCCTATGGAAGTCCATCTAACTTAAGTCATATACATATATATATATATATATAAATATATAAACATAAATAAATATATATATATAGAGAGAGAGAGAGAGAGAGAGAGAGAGAGAGAGTACGTTTGAATGGTCAAAGCAGGGTAGATTAAGGATGAAAAGAAAACGTATGATTAATCATCCTCAAATATCGAAAGAATTAAATAATATGCCACCTAAGAACACAGTCTGTGTGCACGTGACAGCTCCCCGGCCGAGGCGCGTGACCGTATAGACAGAGAGCAGCAGAATGCGTTGGCCATCAGAAGTCCCTGCACCCGGCCCCATTGGACGGACGGCCGAGAGGACGGTGGATCCGCGGAATGGGGACTTGTCTCCATCTCTCTTATATTTATGCGCCATATTATCCACATATATATATATATATATATTCTTTTTCTTATGACATCAAAGAATAATCTGAACATGAACCATAACAGTCGAATCCAACGGATGATTCGTAATCCGACGGCCATCCCTTCTGATCTCTTGGGGCGTATCTGATGATGATCTGATCTTGCAGACCACCTGCTCATTTTCTGATCTTTATTCGTAGTTTATGATATCCAGATTCCAGACACCTTTCTCTGTGGTGCATATGAGATAATATTAACAAGTTAAAGTTAACAAAGCCCATGGTCATAAGAAACCGAATGATGGTAGTATAAACTACCTCTTGATGTAATCTCCGACTTAAACCTCTTATAGAAGATTACACAGACCACGGTACACAGCTTCATCTTGTATAGAGGCCAAAAAAAAAAGAGAAAAAGAAAGAAAAGAAAGTAGCAGATTCCCCACCCCTGAGAACCTGCAAGCTGCTACTATCATCGTGCCAATGACAAGTAGCAAATGCCCCCACAAATAAATAAAATAAAAAATGCAAGAAAAAAAAAGGGTAAGAAAACATCACTCCATGACAACCCAAGCGATCAGCAGTACTGTCTGTCAGCAACAAAAAAGAAAGGGGGAAATAAAAAAATAAAAATAAAACAAAAAACCCCAACCTTGCCAATATCTCCTCTACAAAAATACCGAGGAATCTGCTTACATAATTAATTCTCTCCATCTTTCCTTAATCTATACCGTCGCTTTCTTTGGTGGGTCTCCTTCCCTTGCTGTCGTCCACCACCCAGCTGCGGCCGCTCAGCTTCCTCCTCTTGCTGGAGGAGGAGGAGGAGGAGGGAGACGTCGACGTTGGCGAGGAGATCTCCGAACCCACGCTGTCGGGCGTGCTTATTCTCAGCAGCGGCGGCGGGGGGATCTGCGACCGCCGCTGCTGTTTCTGCCGGCCAGTACCGCCGACGACCAGTTCTTGCATCAGCTGATAGCAATTCGCGATGCCATCCTGCCGCCGCACAAGACGTAGAGAGTACCCCATGAGAGAATATTGGACTGGATGTTGTTAGAGCAGAGACTAGTATACAGAAAGCCACACGTTTATGTGCCTACCCTCGTCAGTCCGGCACACCATGACGCTGCCGATTCTGGGCTGATGGAGGACAGAGCCGGAGCTTCTCTAGCTGCGCAGGCGACGGCGGCAGCCGCCACTGCCGATGGGCAATGTCCCAAGAACTCGATCTCTGAAAAAGTAAGGAATGCAAAACAGGTTCAGCTTCGTATGGATGGAGATGCATATGCTATGAAAATGTTTCCCAAGTCTTCTATTTGTTCATAATATATAATAATATAACAAGCTAGGGGGGGGGATGCCACACCCGGTGTGAATCTGACTGATTACACTATTGTTATTTATTCCCTGTTACTCAGAGTGGCACAGAGCTTGGAAATTTAAACTCAACGTTCTGGTATTCCACAGACTCTGAGAAGCACGGACTAGTGTTATTAACGTTCTTCATCTTGTCACGGTATCGTTATTGAATGCGAAGTATCGAACAAGTACGTCATTAATTACTCTCCTCTCATTCCATATCAATACATATTATATACGCGATGGCTGATGGCACCTACCGAAGAAAGAAAATATACGCGATGGTCTACGTACATGTTAGAGTTAAAACATATAAATATGTTCCTGTGCCAAGTGAGTAAAGTTGGTATTTACATCGTCGAATCATTCGTATACAACAACAACGACAACAACAATACGAATTAATCTGGAGGTGCTGCAAGATGATCAAACTTGCCTTCAGTGGTAGACAGGATGATCCGAGTGGCGCGGGAGGCCAAGTAACCAGTGAGCGACCTGCCGGGGTCGGCCTTGCAGGCGAAGAAGCCGACGAAGGCGAAGGGGGTGATGGAGCGGAGCCTCCAGTTGAGAGCTTCCAGCACGAGCAGCTCCATCCTCTGGATCGTCCGCGGCTCGAACAGGAACCTCGCGTCCTCCACCTACAGAAATCAAGATTAAACTACTCTTCTCATTAAACGCTCTGCTGCGTTATAATCTCGGTTCCGAACACCACCGCCATGGTGACTTGGAAGGGAGTACGTGATGTGGGTTAATGGCATACCTGTAGGTCCAGCAGGGAGGGGACGAGGGTCTCCTCCATCTTGGCCGCCAGGGAGAGGCAGGCCACTGCCAGGAGCTGCACAGGCCACCCGCCAGGCTGCTGCTGCATGCCATCGCCATTAATAACTTCTCAGTGCTAGTCGATAAGTGTGGCAGGAGATCAGAGAGAGAGAGAGCAAACAGCAAGGCATGGGTACTATTCGTAGGTACTAAAAATCATTTTTCCATTAACAGTCATTACAGCGACAAGATTTCTTTCTTTAGCACTGGAATTAGGATTCCTGGGTATGATAAAATTTTATGTCTGTCATTCATATATGATGTTGTCATCAATGGAAGAGGAGTGAAAACGTGTCATTTGTGACAGTGCGACCCCTCTGCTGGTGCTGACGCAGTATCACATGCACGCCTGTGCCTAGAAAGACGCACTCATTCATTCGTTTATCTGCAGTGATGAAGTGAAGAACACAAGTTCCCCACTAGATCCCCCCCCCCCACAGACAGAGAGAGAGAGAGAGAGAGAGAGAGAGAGAGAGAGATGGGTAAGTACGGGGAAAGCGTGGCGGGAGAGGAAGCGATCCATGTAGTTGACGGCGAGGTACGCCGTCACCGGCTGGAACTGGTAGAACTCCATCACCTGCGAGACCAACCCACCGCCGGAAACCATGGTGAACACAAGAGATAGAACTCGGCAAGAACAGACAGGCCTATAGGGGCGGCGATCGATCGAACTCTTTCGTAGACGCTTTTATTAATGCCTACCTTAAGGATCCAGGCGACCGAGCGGAGGCGGGCCGCTGGGTCGAGGTGGCCGGACCGGGCGCAGAACCTGCTCCGGTAACCCAGCTCCGGGGAGTGGTCCGCCTCCGCCCCCACCCACGCCGCGGCCACCTCTTCGTCATCTCCTTCTCCTCCCCCATCGTCGTCTAACCCGGCCGGGCACCTCGTCCCTGGGGCGAGCAGCAGCCCTCGCGGTGCCCGGCTCTCCTCGTCGGAGAGAGAGCCGGCGTCCTCGCCGCAGAGGAGGAGGTCGTCGGAGTGCTCATCGGAGGTAAAGGAGGAGAAGATGCCGCGGCGGGGGTGGCCGGACGAGGAGGAGGAGGCGGAGGAGAGGGGCATGGCAATGGTGGTCTGACTATGAGATGGAGACCTCTCCCATCTCTTGTGTCCTTTTGTGTAGTCCACAGCTTCCCATATATATAAATCTTTCAAGCGGGGAAGATTAGAAAGATGTGTTTGCATTCGACGGTGTGTCGCTCTCCTCTCTCTGGTTGGCCGTCTACGTACAATCCGGGGCTCGTGAGGAGGACTCCATCATGATGATGATTTGGTTCTATCACCACCCTCGAATCTGAATCAGACAGTTGGGAGGTGTTCATCATCATCATCATCATCATCATCATCATCATCCGATCCCCATCCCCATCATTCTTTCGTCATTGATTTCCGGACCAATGAGGATCACTCGAAGAAACACCGATCCAAGGTCTCCCATTAAATCTCACCTTTCACGTTATACGAGGAAGGATATTTATTTTATGTATTATGGCTCTTATGCTCTTGTGTCAATATATTTCTCAAATGTAATAGGACTTAAAAAGAGAAAATTTCATGGACCAAATGTACCGTAACATGACTTAAAAGAGAAAATATTAATTCGTGAAGGGAGACCTAAGTAGCTAGTGCTGTCAGTGCATCGAGTCGGTGTGACACACTCGCGAGTATAATCAGATTTTGGATTAAGTTGTAAGATTTTTTTGACTTGCGATCTTTAATCAGATATAAACGTCTGATATAATTAGGCTCACGTATTAGATTTGGACTTTGAATTCGTCGCCTAAGTCGATCTGACCAGTTATCTTTTTTTCTCTTAAAATTTTAAAAATTAATCAATTAAAATTATATTATTTTATTAAATTTAAAAAAAATCTAAAAAGTATTCTCAAATAAATTAGATAATTATTATCAAAATTTTTAATTAATTTAATGAGATTTTAAATTTTATATTATTAAATATATTATTTTTATTAATTTATATTTTAATTTAAATTTTTAGATCGGATCGAACTTTAGTCGGATTTTACATTTTTGTAAAGTGTCGGACCCGACTCGACTCGGTCCGACATAGTTCAGGCCCGAGTCAAATTCAAACTTTAATATTGATGAGTCAGACTCAGACCAGATCGACTTAAACTCGACCTAGATCTGACCCATTAACCGCCCTAGGCCTAAGCCTACCATATTTCTCCTCCTACCCACTTCACGCTCCACACTACTCTTTGAAAAACTCTCCTCCTCAAGAATGAATTGTGAACAATATCTCAATTTATTCCCATTTTATCAAAAAACATCATAAATATCTTTAAAAAATGATGGGCTAACTCTTCGATTTTAGATGAACTAAGGAGTAGACAATAAATTTTCCAAAGTGCCATTTTCTACCAAGTACACCCCATGTATACGGGTCTCATCCCTATGTACCTGTAATCCATTGTTCTTAATTAACTCCGTGCCAACCCATGAATCGACCGATCCTTTTGGGTTCTTTTGATGGTAGCGACGGCTGCTGGGAAGCGTTGGTAACTCCATCTCGATCGACTCGGAGGATGTACACAGACAATTAACTCGTGAGAGAGCATCCAAGTCACCATCATCACCCTGATATAAAATTGGCACGAAGAGACCTTGCAGTCGTGTCGGGTCCAGTACGTTGCTTTCCTACGTTCGTCGCTGAATCAAATCCCATGTTTCCGGAATTTCAAACGTACCGACAGCTGGCGGTCTCTGAGTTGGCATAGCTTAATTTGCTGAATCCCCCCCCCCTCCCCCGCTTTGGACTCACTCTATCTAATTTATATATATCCGTCCATGCATTGTGAGGTGGCACTACCGCACTGGTTGGCTAGGTTTGATTGACAAGTGTTTATGACGTCCCACATGTGTATTTGGAACACCTTTTCTACGAAGGTCATACATACGTTTTTAGAAGTCTCTTTCAGGCATATGTAATAGTATTCTTTTCACCTATCAAGTGTGGTCTATCTAGTTCTTTCCTCATTAAAAATTACGAACATAATAAACTCATCGCACCGTGTAAATGCAAGAGATCAGTCGCCTCCTATGCACCTAAATTTATTATTGGAAAAAAAAATAGTAACAAAGTTTTGATAAATCGATACGAAATGATCTATATCCATATCACACGTATCGGATCGTATCAACTAATGATCGATACGATCGACGTGTGATACATTATCGATATATTATATATATTATTTTAAATATTAAATATCTTCTTTTATATATTAAGAATATTTTTATAGATTAATTGGCTTAGAGTCTCATGCGTTTAAACTAGGGATTATGCATGTTCTATTTCTTTTTAAGTCAAAAAAAATATTTAAAAACATGACATATCGCGGATTAGAACTGAGGATGGGCCGCTTAAATTGCATATCATTTAACCAACCAAGTTAGAGAGTGATTTGAATGATTTTATCTTATAGTATATATATTATATTATTTTATCTCGATACGTAATAATATCGATCCGTATCAAACCGTACCAGTGAAAGATCAGTACGGCCGGTACAGATAGGTCGGCAAATACTCTTTGATATAACACTCTATTCCTATTCAAGGGTGACCCATCCAATCATAATATTTAGTTCTCATCCTTCCTCACATTCGCAATTATGTATATACTTATTTGATTTATTTTTTTTTCTTCGAGATGTTTACCCTGCAGCATAAATCGTAGAAAGAATATATATATATATATATTAATTATACGAGTTATATAGTGCTCTGAGAAGGGGGGGGGATACGACGAGAGGAACGAGAGAATCAGAATTCAAATTTGACGCTCTTTAATTTTTTATAAATTATGAGTAGATGATTTCGTTAATTAATAATCTGACGTCCACGAATAATCTATCGAAATTCAAAGATAAGTGATCTTACAATCCACAATCTTTTGATACAAGTCTCATTTGATATATATGTTTATATAACTTACGATCAAAATCTCTTCATTTAAGGAGACATATTCCACACAAGAGAAAAAGAAAATCTATTTAGCCGGTGTATTATCTTCTCTACGATGTACTTCCATCACCCACTTTCAAATGAGAACCCAAGAGAGGACCACGGATCCGAACCCATTAATCGTGGGGCAGTGTGCCTTCCCGCAAGGCCACAAGTTTTTACTTCCAAGAAAGAAACCGGTGTCCGTACCCTCCCTCTGCAGCGCCAACCACTCCCCATTTGACAATTCCCCTTGCAGAGTTCCCCATGGAGTCCAAACCTGACCCTCTGAACTGGACGGCACTTGGTGGTCTTACTTTATACACAATGCCACGCACACCCTTCGTACATTTCACGTACAAAAGTATCTCCCTAGTTTCCAATTAAATTTCCATCCCATCACATGTACATGAAAGATGTGCATACTTGTTTTTCACCCTTGTCTAATATTCTTCTAAATTAATTTAAGTATATTTAAATTGAAATTTTAACTTATTTAAATTAAAATTTTAAATTATCCAACTCAAAATCTTAAATTAAAAAATAAAATGACATACTGTGTTTACATTTCACTCTCTGACTCTCCTGTATATACTTCTAAAATGTCGCCCCCTTAATTACACACTTAGACCTGGCCCACGTCGATAGTGAGAGACATAGGATGGGCGTTATAATCATATAATCCTGAAGAATAATATTTTGTGCATCAAATTCGGTACATAAAGTCAACTGAAATTATAATCTCTCCTCTCATTGGCCCCTCAAAAGGTTGAAATGATCGTTTTATGTCAAAAAAAGAGGTACCGCGTCAGACCCGTACGATCCTGTGTCAGACCTGTCCGATCTACTTTTTGTAAGACTGAAATATTTTGTTACATGAATGAAATATTTTATTATATGAATGAAATATTTTGTATGACTACATAAATGAACGAATTGAATATTTGTCACAGGAACGAAATACTTGTTACAAGGATAAAACATTACATAAATGAAATATTCTGTTATAAAAATAAAACCTAACAAAATATTTCAGTTCTATACTATGTTTCATTCATATAGTAAAATATTTCAGTCTTACAAAAATATTTCACTCCTATATTTTTCCGTCGAGTGAAAAAAGTGGACTGGACGGATCTGACACGGGAATATACGTGTCTGACGCGAGGTGTCCTTTTTACAGCGAAAATGGCCATTTCAACTTTTTTTGAACCAACGAGAGAGGAGGTTATAATTTGAGTTGGCTCCGTGCATCGGATTCGGTGCACGGAGCATTACTCAATCATGAATTATGACACCATGTGAAAATTAAGAGATCAATCTAGATTATCTGACTCGGATGTGTTATGCATGGCTAATGAGGTGTCATAACCACTTAATAACGTCAAGCAACTTGACGAGAGTCGTGGATAGCCTTCTTAACAGTAAGCCATAATTTATTCTACCAAACATGATTAAGGGGTTAATCATATATTTCTTTGGGCAAGATATCAGATAAGTTGATAGAAAATGGTGCCAACGGAGGGTCATAACTCTCCGTAGGCAAAGACTGTTAGGTAACTCAAATGACGGGCATCCATGGAAGGTTCTTATTAGCCGGACGTAGTCCTCCGCTGGCCCGACCAAACCGCACTGACCAGTCACCACACAAGAGAGAGGACGCGAAATAACTATTTACGGGGTCTGATAGATGGACAGTGTGTGAGGGCCGGCACGGCGAGGTGCTTGTCCCATGCGAAGAAGAGTCTTATCTTCGATCTCTTCACTTGTGGACTGTTGGGAGGAGAAAGATTCGTTTGAGGGTTTGAGCATATGATGTAACCCTAATGGGAATCCAATTAGGGGTACAAAGATACGTTTGTTTACCCTTGGAGCCCAGATTTTGAGGCACCCGACGTGCTATGGAGAAGATGGGAAGGGGAAAAGCACAACCAAATGAGAGAGGGAAAAGAAAGTAAGATTATATATATTACTTCACGACTATATATCAACTGTATCCAAAGAAAAAAGTTTCAAAACTTCACATGTATATTCATTACTCTATCTATAACATGTACTATTAGGGGTGCTTTGACAACGGAATAGGCGAAGCGGAACGGCGCATTCGTCGATTCCGTGCCCGATTTCGTCGGTAATAATGTAAATTTACTTTGATAAAACATCGGTAAAGGAGTCGAATAGGTTTAAAAAGGGGCTTAACTCGAGTTTTCTGATTCAAGGGGTGAGAGGCGAACATCTTATTCGAGTGGAGGGGGAGAAGAGCATATTCCCCCCCTCCCCTAGCCCACTCGATTACCAAAGAGACCATAATAAGAGAATTTGGGGTTTTTTTTCATCGGTTCAAAGTGTTCAGGGTTAATCCGGTTCGATTCGTATGGGTTCCGCTCCACTCACGGGAAAGCAGAGCAAAACCCTCGTTGGAGAGTAGCAGGCTAGGAAGCGACGACGTGTAGGTGCAGAGCTCCTCTGCTACAGTTTGCCATGGCTGCCATCCCCTTGACGGCGCTTGCAGCGGGTCTCCCATCCCCTCCTCCTCTCCGTCCTCTTAAGCCCTCCTACCTACTTCACGAATGATGTAAGTGAAACGACATTATAATTGGTTAATTAAGGGCACCAAGCTAACATATATATTTCCTTAGTAGATGGAATGATTTGTTCCCGATTGTAACCCCCAAAGGGTTTGCAAATATCTTATACTTAGTTTGATTCTAATTTATCTTGATACCAAATAAAATGACTTAACCTCAAACTTGAATTCAAAATCTTAAAAAATATATACCTAGTTAATTAGTTGAAGACAATTATCTCATCTTCTCGACACACCTAACGTGACGCTTGATACTAATTAAATAAACCATCAAACCCATAGGTCAATCTCTCGTTAGCCTAGGAGGATGAAAAGGTGTGATGGGTAAACGATGCCTAAGATCTTCATGGGCCTGTCGAGTCAAAAACAACGGGTACAGGTAGCAGCTCCTCTTCACGGTGGGGCGACCGCGTTGATTTGTCAACACAAGCCGCGGCCCGTCCCCATTAAAATTTTGGACAGCTTCCCAGTTAACTCTGACTCTCCAATGAAGTGGCATTTCATTTTTATTACGCCATTCAGGTCCTGCCTGCCCTGAATGCGTCCCAAACCCTGACCTCTCCTGACCACATGTTGGTGCCCCTTCCCATGGAAATGACACATACAAGCCTTGCAAGTCCATCTTTTAGTTGTATGTGGGGAGGAAAAGTTGGCTAATTAATCCACCTTTGTTTGATTATTGGATGATCACAAAGTTCATGTTGAAGTTGTTTTTAACAGGAGTACTCCAATTTGCAAGTGATACAATATTTAATAGGAGTTACTCAGATAAATGATCGGATGGCTCCCAATAGTACGGGTGCACAGAGTTGGACGTATCGACCGAAATTGATACGTTTCGGTCGTCGGTCGAAACGTATCGCTTTCGGATGGTACTGATTCGAAATCGGACTAAATCAATGTAGCAGGTCCGAAATTATTAAGAAAATATTTTTTAATCTTTTCGGACGAAACCATTAAGAGTTTCAGCCGAAACTGACATGTTTCGGTCCGAAATTGGACGATTTCGGCCGAAACCAGACCTTGACATTATTTTTTTTTAATTTTTTAAATGATTTCAATCGATTTTGGCCGAAATCGAAACCAATACCGAAACCGGTACATATCGATTTCGGAACCGGCCGAAACCGGTATCAAAATCGATACTGCCTTCCTTACACGTGCACGGTAAAATTAAGAACGTAGTAAAGAAAAAGGTGGTATTTTAATTAACATGCTTCTTTTACTAATGCAAAGACCCATAAACTTAGAAAACATCTGGGAGATTGACAATGGTTGCTCAATTTTGCCACTTAATTCTGTATAAAACGAAACTAACAAAATTAATCCACGGCAGACCACAATTAGAATAATTAAGTCTTGTCAAAAAGTTCCAGAATTATGACACAGTTGACAGATAAAATGCACTCTTGCAACTCAAATTATCACATTGGGTTAATTAGAATCGCTATTAATAAACATTCTCATGACTAATTAATGACAAGAAACTAATTAAGGAGGGAAGGAAGGAGTTTAAACGTTCATTCTACAAATTCTACATCTTTTCCAAGCTGAGCGTTAGACTGGTAGCAAAGAAAACAGAGAGTCTGATCACTACTAAACAATTATCAGATGAACTGCATATGAGAGGAATTAAGAGAAGGGCATTGGTGGCCATGCATGGCTTGTGGTTCTAACCAACTAAATGCACTGTGTGTCACACTACATGGGTTTGGAGGAGTTTTAAGTAGGGGTTAAGTGAAAACTACCCAAGACATGGCTGGCCCTAGCTAGCTAGAAGCGTATAGCTAGCCCTTCCTTCCTCCTTTTCTTTGGCTCAACCTGGTCCTCTGCACACATTAATGGAGGATGAGGACATGTTCTTCTTAAAAGAGAGGGTGTTTGTGATGGCCAGGATGGGGCAGCCAAGTCATGCCTGGGTGGGGACGAAGTGACAATGCCCACCTGCCCTTGAAATTTCTCCCTTCAATGATTCTTCCAACCATGTGCCGGTCAGAAGACAGAAACAAGGAACTGTCATGAACTTAATTATTGAGAATAAAGATGCTTGACGACCAGTTCTCAGATAGGGATATTTTTTAGACATTTATTTCTACCTCTCTACAAAGTAACTTTGGTGAGAACCGTATGTACGGACGTGGATAACTGTCTACGGGTTGTACTCTTACATGATGAATGCCTATAGTTCATATCTATGCATACAAATCTAGCTAGCTAGTTAAATCTATGCACATGTGATTGCCTTTTGAAGACATGTGAAGGTTTCAAATGCATGTACGCAAAAATCCATGGTTTGTTAGGAGAGTTTGCACGAACTAATCCAGGATTTATAATATAGTGAGAGATACATACACAGGAATGTCTACACAAAAATCCGTGTATAAGGCTGTAGGTTGTCCAGTAGATTCGAGATGAGAATGATGGTACAACGACCATGCAAAGACCACCAAATTTAGAGGCTATATATTGGAGACTCTTGGATATGGAAGTCGTAGGTAAACTGTATACCTACGGTGTTTCGTGTCTTTACCTATGACTTTCGTTGTAGGTATAGATTTTTCTTGGTGTAGTGACCGTTGAAGGAGTGTGGAGTCTAATCCGGATGTTGGTAGATTTTCCCCTATCCTTTCGCGGATCTAACTCCCTGGGCAAAAATTTTAGGAGGTATTATTATAACTTCACTCGGGAGAGTTGCCCTAGGCTCCTTGTATATAAAGACAGCATCTCTTATAATTGTTCCTCAATGCGAAATAAGAAATCTCAATGCGACCGTGGATGTAGGAAGATACATCGCCTCTCCGAACCACATAAATCTCTGTGTTCTTGTGATTTGATCTCTTCTTCTCCATTCTTTCTTCCTCCTCTATTATTTGTTCATCTCTATATATAGAGACTCCTATTTCTAACCGTGACCCATTTTTAATTGAGCATGCATGCAAGTGTGGAGCCGGAGTACGTACGTACACAGTAGTTGTGAGCGTTGTGTTAAAGTTTAATGGAAGATTTCTGAAATAATATATTCTTGTACGTTGATGTCTTTTCTTTCTTTCCAGCTAGTCAGATATTATATATCTTAAGATTTCGAAAACCTTCTCATAGGGTTAAACATTGACTACAAAGATAGAATATTGGTTCGAAGTACACTGTTAGAGGGATTTTTCTGATGGAAGAGGAGGTCAAGAGAGTGGCTACTACATGCGAAGGGTCCAACTTTAATTTCCCAGGACCAACTTAAGGGTGTACATCATGTTTTCAAATCATATGTGTTCAGACAAAGATAACTGCATGTCCAGGTTGAATATTCTAACAAAGACCGATGAATTCAACTTGAGGGGCATGCGATTGGTTAAACTAAGAGGGAAAGTGTTACTGTTTCTATTCCAAAAGCAGCACAAGTGAGCAAACTTACATAATAATGGAAACAAGATAGAGGAGCCCGACAGTGTCACAGTAGAAATCCACAAAATCGCTGCAGTGTTTAATCCTCTCACGGTCAAGATGGGATGTGGAGATTAATTGGGTGGACTATTAACTGACATGAGACTATTGTTCAGCAGAGACTATGCCCAAATTTCAATACTCAAGAAAAGAATTATATGAGGTTGGACTTAAGACCATGCTCCGATACCATGTATAAATTCATAAAATTACAATGTTAAGATACATACACAGGCTTAAGGTCAAAAGTACATAGACCACAACTCATTAACCGATATGGAACTATTATTCGGAGACTATGCCCAAATTTCAACGGTCCTCTCTAAATTACTCGTAGACTATGCTATGATACTACGTAGATATCCACAAAATCA
Organism: Amorphophallus konjac; assembly: GCA_022559845.1. Lineage (NCBI taxonomy): Eukaryota > Viridiplantae > Streptophyta > Magnoliopsida > Alismatales > Araceae > Amorphophallus > Amorphophallus konjac. The sequence goes on from CM040129.1 coordinate 206,798,684, forward strand.
TAATGTTGAAATATATAAAAAGGTCCTGGGTCATAAACGCATGGATCACAACCCACTAATCTATATGACACTATTACCCGAGGACTATGCCCAAATTTTAACAATCCTCTCCAGATTATCATTGAAACCACACACACACACACACACACACACACACACACACACACACACACACACACACACACACACACATATATATATATATATATATATATAAATAAGAGGAGAGAGTAATACGGCACAATATGGCAGTACCTAAAAAAACCCATCAAAGGAAAAGATGAACTGTCATCAACTGTCCCTCTGAAACGAGCACACACCAGCTATAGATTAATACCCACACACACAGATACCACAGCTTTCTACGTGCTTCAGACTGGCCAGAGATGAAGCCCGCAGGCGCACTTGTTTACTTCATGCAGATCCGCCACTAATGCACGTACAGATCGCAGCTAAAAAGCAACCCGCCACCTATACCTACAATGGCCTCAGGCAGCAATCATGGCCGCCATAGCCCTTTTTTAGGCGACCAAAGCTTCTTCCCATTAGCCTTCGCCAGTGGCGGTGGTTTCAGTGCCTTCCCCCTAACTCGAGTCCACATCCCTACCCACTTGAAACCTAACAATACAAAACTAAGTTAACGATCGAGTTAGAGTCTTCTGTGAGAGGTTGGAGATTTAGTTGAATGGAGAAGAACATGGATGAAGAGATATTGGAGATGGAGTCGGGGAAGGGGGGGGGGGATCTTTCTTCTTCCTTTCAAACTCCAAAGATTCCTAGCTAGAGGCCCTCTCCCCTCTCTTGGGCAGAGGGAGAGGAAGATGTTGGTCGCCAGGCATACACGTACACCTCTCTTTCTATTTTATGAAATCTTAGGATCTAGCCAATTATTGGCACGTCCTGCCATGTATCCTTTTAGACCATTTGAATATATCGTCATGTCTCGTCATAGATTGCACTTGTTCCGTTTTGTTAGTCCGCCCATCCCTTTCGTTTGCCTAACTTGTCCCTTGCTCTGTTGCCTTTTCGGGTCTGCCTTCTCGTATGGATACCATCATTTCAGTGCAGACATGATATTCTAGTGCAGCACAGACGTAGCCTTTGAAACCGTGACGACTTTCTTCGGCGACTCTTTCAAACGTTGGAATAATGGAGATTATATGCCCACTTCGTCCCCAACGATCGATCGATCACAATCTCTGGAACATATAAAATGTATCGCGCAGGCTTGGGTTTGAGTAAACACCATCCGTGTCTAATTACCTTTGAGAAGTTAGCTAACAACTAATGGAGACATTTGATGGTACAAACGTCAGCTAGTTGACTCTACATGTTAATAACGTAGTGATAGGACAACAGATGCGTCACTCTGCGCAGATTAACCTGGTGAATGGTGATTTTGATCGGGCCCAAATCTGATACTGGGCTCAGGTTGCTTGTTTGGCCCGTTAAGGTCGGCGACGCAAAGCTGGGTCAGTCCCAAATGGCTGTAGTCAAAGCGGCACAGCAAACCATACTCTGCCCCAATCCAGGTTTTTTTTTCTACGATAAAATGGGCATTTTCTAGAAGATTGTTTATTTTTCGTGTAACGGAATAATTCCATAGTTTACTCGTTCAATGAATAGGGTATAGCATTTTATAATGAATAAAACTGTCAACTCTCTCTCTCTCTCTCTCTCTCTCTCTCTCTCTCTCTCACACACACACACACACACACACACACACACACACGCACACACACATTGTCTTGCATACCAATTCTTCAATTGAGAAACTAATTAAGGGCAAGAGCCAAACAACAGTACTAGGCAGTTCATCATCTTATAATTAGTAGTTCGTTAATGCTAGGTATATCGCTTGCTTGGTTTGGCTCAAACACATGTTGGATGAGAGTAATATTTGTTGTACATTGGTGTATTTGCACACTTGGAGTATACAGGGATTATTTAATTTATTTTAAATATGAAGAGATTAGAGCCATCCAATTATATATGAGTTGGATTGTGTGAATGGACATGTGAGGTCGACTCTGACCTTAGGATGTAAATGGATCGGGTTCGATTCGGGTAGATCAATATCATATTTTATCCGTGAAAATTTTATAAATATCAAACCCGGATAGTATCCTATTATTTTAGCGAATATGTAGACGGATATATCCGTCACGGGTATAGATATACCCGCGGATATTCCTATCTGTCTATAAAGTATGAGTCAACATCCACGTCCAAGAGAATGTGAAATTTATGGGAAGTGACAAATGAGAAGTCCGGTCGATATTTTCATTTTAAAGTTATTTTTATGTTTTATAAAAGTATCTTTACAATTTTAACAAGAAATGCCAAACTCACAAATCTAATAAGGAGGGCAACGGATTGAATTCATGCCAAATCATAGACCTAACATACATAATGAGTTATTAATGACGGGTTCGGATCGGGTATGAGTTCGGGTGAATTAAATTCATACCATATCCGAATATGAAATGGGTATTTTAAATATATCTAAACCCGAATTCATGTCTATTTATTCGAATATTATCCGACCCATCACATATCGGGTGATAGATAATCGAATTTATAGATATTTTTGACATCCCTATATCTCTCCCTCTTTAAGAAGAACTAAAATAATCACTGCACAGTCTAAGTGTGTACAGTAAATACACTGAGTGCACGGTCAACATTACTCTCCTCACATAAATTTCGACTATCTAGTCAATATGACAGATCCATGAGGAGGGTTTCCCTTACAATTTCGACCTCCATATGCCATGAACCCGGGCTTTACATCATGGGGACTTGTACACATGGGGCTCAAGATGTGAATCCTCCACGTCATCGAAATGGTTGGTTGAAATTAAAGACACGATGGCATGTCAAATGACATCTAAAAGTGACCTTCAACCAAAAGACCAATACCTACGACCGTTATTCTTGTCTTCTGACGGGAGAAATCTATCTCAATTGTCCATCTAATTAAATGTCGTGTGCCTTCGTCATAGTGTCCACACTCATGGGTAATTCCCTGACTCGGGATCTGTACAACATTGTTCGAGGGATTTACTAAGCATGCCCCCTAGTTAGCTCAACCGGTGGATCTCGTGATACGCAAACAGTAGGGTCCGTGCATCCAAAGCGATACATGCTAATATTCGCGGCAAGGATGACTTTGCCCGGTTAAAAAAGAAAAAAAAAACATCACAGTTATCAGAATCGGATCATATCGGTCGGTCGGATCGATCCGACCGTGAATAGATCTAGGAACTGGTCTGATTAAAGATAGTCCGATTTAATGTTAAAGAACCGAACGAACCGCGATTCAACCGTCCGACCCAATTCATCTTTTAAAATAAAAAAATAAATATAAAAATATTTAGATATTCAAAATGATATTTATCATTTTATTATTGATTATTGATTTATTATAATTTATCATTTTATTTTAGATATATTTGAAGTTTAAAAGAATATAGATGCCAATTGTGAAGAGTGAACACCAATAAAATATTACAAAAATTCAAAGTCAATTTATTTAACAATGTTATTACTGTTTTTTACTTGTATAGTTACATAATCGTGATTAATAATTATACATGTATGTTTTTTGATTCGATCATTATATCTTATTTCTTACTATCTAGGGTTATAGAATCGGGTCGGACCATGTATCAATATTATGATGACGCCAGGGTTCAAATCGATTCGATCGAACGGTCCAATCGATTCGAACCGAACTATCTCATTGACCGATTCAGATGCCGATTCAATTCTGATAACATTGGAAAATATTAAATTGTCGTTCAATAGGGAGGACTTAAATAATTTTGCAACACTTTAGTTTTTCTTTTCATAACCACATTGGGTCGGATTTGGAGCGGCCGCTTTTGTCTTGGGCTGGACCCAAACTTAAACTCGTTGGGTCGGATTTGGACCAGCAGTATTCGTCTTGGGCTGGACCTACACTTAGCCCACGTCGACCAAGTCCGGCTCCCGGGACACTCCTAAGTCGCTACTTCCTCTATGTCCAAGAACATGACACTTGGAATGTCAAGAAAGTTAAAAGCAGGGCTCTGTTATAACATCACATAACATAGTTTTAAACATGCTTAAGACTTTTCCGATGTCTCATGGAGGATTTAAATACGATAACAAAGAAGAAAATGTGAAGGATAAGTCCAGTAGCCGAATAAGTCCGAGAAAGGATGTAGAATAAGATGTAATTCCAGGTTTTACTTTAATATCTTAGATTCAAGATTTGTTGTTTCGTTTGTACCAGTAGTGTTGATTTTTTTTTTTTGAAGTTACATCTGATACGATATCATAACATACTCGATCGAGAAGAATTTTTTTAGAAACCACGGATGACAAGAAAAAAACAAATTTGTATAGGGATTAACTTACGAAATACCCTACCCATCTCTTCTCCTCCCCTATCTCACCCTTCTCTTCTAATTTAACCTAATAACCCTAGTCGCCTCCCTCGCCCCGCCCCCTCCCACCAAAAGAGTCCCGCCAACTCTTGTTGGAAGAATGTCGCCCCCCATCGGCCCTCGTCCTCTCCTTCGTACGACGGTGCCAAATGACTCTCTTGCCCTCGCAACATCTAGGCCCTCGTTGGATCCCACTCGAGAGACCTCACCTTGACAGCGTTGTTACTCTCACGTCTCTCTCTCTCTCTCTCTCTCTCTCTCTCTCTCTCTCTCTCTCTCTCTCTCTCTCTCTCTCTCTCTCTCTCTCTCTCTCTCTCTCTCTCTCTCTCTCTCTCTCTCTCTCTCTCTGGCCATTGGATCGCATGCATGCCGCCATGTAACTTTGTCGGTATCGTCCAGGTATGATCCGACATATGCGGTACAATCCGCGTTGCACTGATACGACAAATCATGTTTAGACTAGAATAGAAATTAGATTCCAGTATAGCAAAAATAAAGGTAAAATCCATACTTACAAAAGCTCCAAGATTATAAACTCAAGTTCTTATATGTGTTAAGAGTAACAGGATGGGTATCGCCTTTTGCCCGTTTATTTCACCTTTTATCCGCTTCACACCTAAATAGATAGTACTAATCAAGAATAACAATCCTCGTTCAGCGTAGGATATAAAGCGCTGGAACTAAACTAAAATAGATGGATTCAAACGCTTGTTCTATGTACGATATGTTCCCCTTAGCCTAACCTTATTATGTTATTTTATCCCATAACAAAACTAAGATAATTGCATTTTATTATATTTGAGGTTTCTCATATATTTTTCATGGGCTTTTTTCCATATAGAATTCCACTATTGCCCTTAAGAATACATAAAATCATTCTCACCGTTATCTTTAGAAATACATAAATTTAATTCTCGCTAATATTTAAGGTCAATGACATCTAAGAAAATAAAAGTATCATGATTCTCCGTTCCCACCAAAAAAATAGGTGTGCTTTTACTTTTAAATATAAAATACAACCATTTTAACTTTTAATAAAGTAAGATTTAAGTTCTAGTTCTTTCAAAAAAATTCTTTCATGAAAAACGAACGATAAGATTTAGACTCAACATTATAGAAAGTGTTACAAAACCGTGTGCAAAAAGACATAATTATAAGTTAAACATGATACAAAACATACATACACACTCGAAGAACCAGAACCATCAACTCCCCCTCCCCCCAAAAAAAACCCACGACCAACTGCAACGTCCATGGCAAATTAATCTCCATTGATTTGGCTCTGCTTTCATCGATGGCATTTACTCTCTCGTGATACAGATGAAGAGAGAGAGAGCAATGGCTAGGGCTGTCAATGGGCTTGGCCGGCCCGACAGGCCCGCGGGCCTGGCCCGATTTCGGGCCAGGTCGCAAGGTCTTTTTCGACCCGCGGGCTTTTAGTCGGGCCTAAAAGTCCGGCCCGACTAGACTCGCGGGCCGGGCTCGGGCTTTGAGTTCGGCCCGTGGGCCGGCCCGGCCCGATCCCTTTTTTTATTATCAATTCAAATTTTAAAAATTATTTAGTCAAACTTATGTTATATTACTTAATTAGAAATTTTAAAATTCTATTTTCACACAAATTATGTAATTAATATCAAAATTTTAATTTATTTAGTGAGATTGTAAGTTTTATAGTATTAAATCTATTAATTTTTATTATTTTATTTAAGTAGTCGGGCCGGGCCGGGCCTTAGTCGGGCTTTGAAATTTTTACATAATGTTAGGCCCGACCCGGCCCGGCCCGACATAGGTCTGGCCCGGGCCGGGCTCGGGCCTTACTCTTGATAAGTCGGGCCCGGGCCGGGCCGACCTAAGTCCGGCCCGGGCCCGGCCCATTGACAGCCCTAGCAATGACCCATTGGCGGAAACGGGACATCTCTTACCACGTTCTCTCTCGCGACCATAAAATAAAAAAAATAAGAATCGGGAAATAAAAGAAAGAAACATCGTAATCTTATTGGCAGAGAAAATAAGAAAGAGAGATAAATCCAGAAAAAATAAAAGTGAATCGAATCGCTAAATATTGAAGCGGCCACCAAAAATCCCACAATGCATGCACACATATTGACAGAATCGAAAGAAAAAAATTGAATAATTTTTTATAGTATATAGTATATATTATTATATGTATCCCTATATTAACGAATATTATTTAATTATACTCGTGCTCGAGCACCATCAAAGTTACTGGAATATACTATTGAATGAGATTGGCCATACTATTGGCACACATCGTACGGATGTGTTGATGGTACGGTGCTGTAAGATGTAGTACATCAGCTTGCAACTGTCACACCAAATTGCGAAGTTCACCTTCGCTGTTCGGCATTTCAAGGATGGGCCCGACTCGGTAATGAATCGATCACCTTTAAAATTAAGAAAAAAATAAGGTTTGTCGTCGGTGTGACTCGGTCGACCTGATCTCGATCTGGGTCAGATTAGGTCGCTCTCGACTCTGTTCGTCTCGATCTATCTCTCCCCATATCTAAATAAAAAAGATTTATATATATATATAATATATATATAATAGAATAAAATAAAAAGTATACTATATATATATATATAATATATTATTAAATTAATAGGCGATCCGGTGACGACTCACGATCCGATCGTCCCGCAAACGGCTTAGGTCGAGTCGAGTCGTGCGAGTCGGGACGACCCGCACCGAATCTGGACGACCCGCACCAGGTCAACAAATCATAGAAAAAAAAGAGATAAAACTCATCTTAAGGAAATAGAATATGAGTCACAAAACCCTAGTCATTTTCATCGCACGATCTAATATCGGATCATGCATATCGGTCACATGCCACACCGGATCACACGATCTGGGCCGACACACCCAATTCGACTAATTTGATACTAGATAGAGGGTGTATTGATGTACCATCTTATCGGGTTTTGACTTGTACGATCTGATATATACGTGATACACACCGATCCAATGTGACACGTCAAATCATGTCGGTGAGCTCGTAAAACATAAGGTCAAGATAATATGGAAGATTGTGGTGATATATATGTTATCATTTTAATGATGTGAAATGATTAAGCAATAGTATATTAGTCTTTTTTTATTTTAATCTATCTAAAATTAAATTAAACAAATGGGGGAGAGACCAGAGAGAGAGAGAGAGGACCAAATACTGTTATTATGGGAATATGCGAGATAATATAAAGAATATAGGAATATATAGTAGAATATAAAAGATTTTAGCGATATACATCTAATTAATCTTTTAAATATGTAATCTAGCAGTTATTTAAAAGTTAGGTGCTGTTTAGTACTTGTGAGAAAGCATGGGGACTCTGTTCAAGTTTGGCCCTTCCCCGAGCCCCAGGCCCCCAACAACGCGCAAACCCTGACGCCTCTTGCTCTCCCTTCTCTTCAGTCTTCCCTCTCACTCGCCCCCGTTCCCTTGCCTGCGGTCCGCCGTCGGCCCGCACGCTCGGTGCACACCACGACCATCAGCTGCTGCTGCTGGTGGCCTCAACAATAACAGCGAGCAGCAGCAGATCGTCCGGCGGCAGTTCCCCGCGACGCGACACGGGCAAGTTTGAAATTTTCTTCGCATTTTGTTTCTTTTCTTCCATAGGTGGGACGGATGCCGCCCGCCGCAAATTTTTCTTTCCTCTATCATTTTGTGGTTTTTTTTTTTTCTGGGGCATCTCGTAAACGAATCGAATTCGTGTCCCCCGTGAGATAGCGCGTAGTCATGCCCGGTTACGGGAAAAGGGCTGATCTTTTTCACTATCTCGCGGTGGGAGAGTGGTTTTCTCTTACTCTGATACTTGAGTTCGATATCAAAATCGCTCTTTTGCGTGAACATTTTACACGATCAGTCATCTCCGACAAGGGACCATAGAATTTTTCCTTAAACATGTCACGCTATCTGTATGTTTTATTTGATTTTTACATGCTTATTTGGTACCTTAGCGCGAAATTATTGTGCAGTCTGTTACCAATATGATTTCTTTGTAAAGAAAAGAGAAGATGATTGTTGAAGTAAATTGACTTAGCAGAAGGAAGCCTCTGACATTGAACAATAAACATGGCAGGACTTTATCTAGCCTTCATTCTGACAAAGACTTCTGCTTGAAGTGAAGAACATTCCTATGCTTTCTCAGTTATATACGTTTGATCAATCCATTGAAGCCCCTGTTGAGAATTCTGGCTACAACTCACTGCAGGTAAGGAGCTTCTTCTTCAACTCAAGGCTACATCTAGGCAAGTTGGTCCCTTATTAAAGAGCAACATTCAGATGGAAGCTAATGGCCACAAAGCCCGTCTTCCAAGAAAACGCTTCTACAGAGCACGAGCGCATAGCAACCCTCTCAGCGACTCACACTTCCCCATCCCAATCTCACCGTCTGATGTGGATTATTCTCAACATTTCCCCCACTTCTTCCCCGTTGAAAAGGATGGTGACGATGGTAACTCAAGCACATCAAAGATACGTTTTGCTGACATCGGTTGTGGCTTTGGAGGGCTGCTCGTTAGCCTTTCCACCGTGTTTCCAGACACTCTAATGATTGGTATGGAGCTTAGGGACAAGGTAAGCCGAAGCTCCTGCTCTATATAAATTGTCCTTTGTGATCACTTTTGTATGTGACAATAAGTTTGCAAGAGTGACACAACAGGTGACAGAGTATGTCAAAGAGAGGATCTTAGCATTGAGGGCATCAAACCCAGGACAATATGAGAACATATCCGTTGTCCGGACCAATTCAATGAAGTACTTGCCCAATTACTTTGAGAAGGGGCAGCTCACCAAGATGTTCTTTCTATTCCCCGATCCCCATTTCAAAGAGAAGAATCACCGGCGAAGAGTGATTAGCCTTCACCTTCTTGATGAGTATGCATATGCACTGCAAGTTGGTGGGGTGATGTACACAATTACGGACGTGGAAGAGCTTGGGGACTGGATGAGGTCATGCTTGGAGAATCACCCTCTCTTTGAGGCTGTTCCAGAGTCGGAGCTAGAAGCAGACCCAGTCGTGAAGCTCTTATCTTCTGCTACAGAAGAAGGCCAGAAGGTTGCTAGGAATGGGGGACAGACTTACCAAGCAATATATAGACGCATAGTGCAGCAGGACTAGTCTAGGAAAAAGAAGTAGCTGGAAACAAATGTGTACACGCGCCCATCTTTACTTTTCTTTTTATGTTATTGCATTCTATTGAAACTATCAACTTCTTTTCTTGGCAGTTTTTGGACATTAAAAGAATGGGGAGGCATCAACTGGATTCTTTGCATTTTCATGTTTTGATCAACTAAGTATCTCTGCACTGCCTCTGTTTCAGTATTCATTGGAATTGTAATTAATGGGTAGTGGCAGAGAGCAATTTGGTTTGAGAGTACTTCAGATCAGAATTACGTACCAATTGCCATACATCTCGTTGGATCAAATTTTGAACATGCATCATCTTTTCTTGTGTCATTGTCATACTGTTTGGATGCTACTGGTAAACATTCTCTGTCGCATATTGAGAGTTCTTGTTGCACTATTGTGGGAGTTTTTGGCATCTTGAACGACTGTGATCCTGTGTCATAGATGCACTTTTAAAAATCACAGGAGGAAATGTCCTCTATTCTGAGTGCTTTTATCCTATTTGTTTCCAGTTTTTTTTCCCTCCAAGCATTATTTCATTGCAGAAGTCCATAGTCTCATCTATGTTGGAGCTCATCTTACATTTCTGTACCGTTAAGTATGTTATTACTGTGCTGTAGTCTCTTTAAGTTAAACTTCAGTAGCCCATGAAAACACGTGAACATGTGCTGAAAGATCATTAGATTAAACCTTTGTTGCCAGAAGTTTTTTGTGAGAGGGCCTTCTGCATATAACCCTTAATAGATGATCTATGTCAGAAAGTACTCTGAAAGTAGGTATAGGTGAAATACCCACGTTTGATTATCACAAAAGCTAGTTGCCAGATCAAGGAGACTTACTGGATTTGTTATCTTGAGGGGGGCATTTTTTGTCTGTGGAGTAGATATAGGTAAAATACCTATGTGACCGTTTTAAGATATTCTTGTTATCAGAAACTCGGGTTTTTTCTTTTTTTTGGGGGGGTCATCTCACTAGCTTGTTGCTCAAAGGTAATCATTAAGGGCCGCTTTGTTTTCGGAGTTGTCAGGTGGATACCGTAACCGATGAGAGAGGAGGGGGGCGGTGGGTCCCGCCTCCCCCTCACACGGAAGCCGCTAATCGGGGGCGGTTAGCATGCTCGACCCCGGAGGGGTCGAGCACGCTAACGTGCTCGGTTAGCAAAGGGGGCCTAAGGGTCAGTTTGAGAAAGGGTTAGGGTGGGAGAGCAGATGAGAGAGAGAGTGGTGGGCCCCACCTCTCTTCTCACACACAAGGGCGTTAACCCGGCTCGGTTAGTGCAAGCGACCCCCGGGAGTCGCTTGCACTAACCGGGCTCGGTTATCAAACGTGCCCGAATGTTTTTGGACTTCTGTCCAATGTTCTAAGAGTGTTGGATGAATATTAAGTCGAGCAGCATGTTTTAACATTTCCTAGCATAGTGATATGCAGTATGTGTTACATTCTTGTGCTTGTGCTCCGAACTGAAATGGCTTTGAACCAAGGACTTGGTGCATGTATCTCATAAACTACCAAGGTCGCTATGAAATGGGCTTCCACTAGTATAAGCAGTCTCCACGACCCTGAATCATGAGTCACTTTGATGGTTATTTAACACCGAATGTCAATTAGAGTGCCCTTCTACATCCTTTGGACTGAACTGGTGTAGCAAGAAATTATGAACAGGAAATGCCTGTGTTTGTGGCATTGTGGTACGTGTATCGATCATAAGAATTATATATTTCTTTCACAGTCGAAGACTCGATGGGCGTGTGACTATCTTTTCTTTTTCTTTTTGATGACGGGTAATCTCACAAGATTAACAAATCTCGGACTCACATCTTGACGACGAATATTGAGATATTGTCGAATATTATCAATAGAACTAACTATTGATGCAGAGAATGCACATCATAATCGGACAATCAGACGGCCGGCCAATGCATACGGGACTATGCAAAGGGCATTTGTGGATATGGGAATGAATGCACGGCCATGAAAAGGGATCATATTATACTTCAATGTTGCATTCGACTATGTTTTGATTTAAACAAAGAATATATGGACTTTACAACTTAATGCCGTATCCAGATTACGGACATGTGCATTATGTGACACACTAGGGAGATCTAATGAATACTGTAGAGGCGGAAAAATGATCTCTTAGATTTCGTATCGTATTTTTAAGATTTGTTTATCGGGGAAGAACGTTTAGTCTCTCGTAAAAGTTTACAAACACCAGGAAAGCGGCGTCAGAAGGAGCCCTAAACGTTATCCCAGGGGATAACCCTCCGATGTTTAAGAATCGTGCTACGTGGAGATCCACATAAGATGGAGGAGAGAGAGGGGAGGTGAGAGCAGAGTGATCAAGATTAAAGTTAGGATGGAGTCTCCAGAAGTGGTCGATGTGCCCAACGGATGTTCGGAGAGTGCTTGTAGGACTGGCGATGTGTTCCAAAGTAGATCTGGGCCCTTCTTTATAGGTGGCTCTCTCTATGTCTCAGTGTGAGCGTCGTGTAACCGTATGCATGTGTGTATGTCTCTGTGCGTATATCCCTCTCTCCCTTTTGATCGGAGATCCATTTATAGCGGTTGTCTTGACGGTGGGAATCCATCCCTTAACAGGGAAGGGCGTGAGTCGTAGGATAGCGTCTCCCCACGATCGTGAGAAATTTTTCGTTGTGCGCCCATTTATCCGGGTTGGGCCGTCTTTAGAGGAGTTTTACGACACCCTTAGAGCGTGCTCGCCTTCACTGGAGTGGAGACTGATGATGACAGGAATAACGTTCGGTCGTCGTAGAGTCATCCGACGTTCGACATGTCTAGATCAATGCCCTTCGCGGGCTGACAAATTCTATGCCCGTCTTTATTGGACTGTCTGGTATGAGCCATCAATTGTCAGGGATCCGCTATACGTTGCACAAACATTGAGCCGACGTGAACCTGACGTTAATGAGCTGCGGATAAGTTATTGATTTTAGCCCCCACAAATACCAACCGTGCTGCTCTTTTAGACTGCCTATGTCAATCTGTATTATCGACAAGTGTTCATACCATTGTTCGTTCCTCCTGTTGTGCGAGACATGGGTTGTATTTGGATCTTTTGTCTTATCCAAGAAAAAAAGAGAAAGACTCAGTGCACATCTAAAGTGTGCTACACACCGTGAGTGTGTTACACACTTTGGATATATAATATTTTTATTTTTAAAATAATGATAAATAACTCTCAAAATATCATAACTTAAAATGTAATTCATGTCACTATTAGATTATTTAAAAAGAAAAAATAAGATTAAATAAATAATATTAGATCTATTCTTTTAAAGATTAACCTATTTATTTTTAATTTTTTTAAATAATCAGATGATAACGTAACTTATACTCTGAATTAAGATACTTTAAAAATCATTTTTAAAATATTAAAAAAATAAAATTTTAAAGATATTATACACCCAAAATGTGCAGCACAACTGGACATGAAATATACCTTTCTCATAACTTCACAAGAAAAAATATATATTTTTCCCATTTGAGCCCAACTTGTTTCACGTTAAGACAATTGCACACCTCAAGTGTACAATGGATTTTTTATTTTAAAGAATTTATCCCGACCTCCAGACTCATCCTAGCAACACAGCCATACAAGGTCAACCCAAGTCAGACAGCCTCAAAAAATTTTAAAAAAATAACAGAGAACAATAATCAAAATTCAAAAAAAAACTTACCGTTATTTATTTATTTAAAAAAATTTTAACTGTCTGACCAGAATCTACCATGTAGTTCGGATGGACCCGGATGTCGGAATATTTTTAAAAAACAAACAAAAGTCACTGCACACACAAGTTGTGAAATTAAAGTGACTGTGCAATAAATATTAGGGTTTTTTACATGAAAATTATTATTAAAAATGAATTTGTAAAAAAATCATTCCTAGAAATACATTAGTAGATATATCACTGAGTTAATTCAAATAGTGCATAAATATCATTTTAACGTGATTTTCTTATAAGTTGATAAAAAGAAATAATATGCATGTAAATAAATGACATTTTTATACAATTCAGATTACACGGTGATATACCTACTAATGTATTTTTAAGAATGATTTACAAATTCACTTTTAACCATGATTTCCATACAAAAAAAAACCCTAAATATTACTCTTCCCATTTAGGCACCTGCAGAATTGCAAATAGATGTACAAAGACTCACTAAAAGGTGGGAGATGAGCCAAGGGGCATAACATCAGCAAAAAATCATATTAAGGGCTATTCGGAGGTGATGAGTTATGACACTACGGAAGGAAATCCACCAAAATTTGCTGTCCTCTTGGCATTTACCTCTCAAATAAGTCCATCCGCGGAACAAATCCTTTAAGCCTGACAAGAATAGTCTGCTACTGGGATCATTATCTCACCTCCAAAATCAGGATGTTCCTGTTCCTCTGTGTATCTGGTATTTTGATCAAGCTTCCTGGTTAATGACATGAAGAGTTCAGGGCCATTGGGCATAGAAGTAGGGTTTGATTTCTGTGGATGTCCAGCGTGGTTTTGTGTTTCCCCGTCAAGCACCCACCTTCAGTGTGCTTCTCGATAATGTAGCAGTTAATGGGAAAAACCACGGAACCCCGGTGCCAAGAACTTCATTTCCTCTGCCCGTCCGCAACGAACAAATGAGCTCAAAGTTCTGTATTCGCAGGGACAAGTTTGAGAAGCTTTGCAAGCTCATATGACTTGAAATTTCTCCCATAGCATAAGCTCAGATCCAGTGGTGTCTTTCCATCCTGAAACAATCATGGAAATTAAGAACACTTTGCTTGAGAACAATTCACATTATATACAGTCAACAACAGTAGTATCAGGGGAAAAAAGAAATAACGAAGAAAAAATTCGTAAAATCACAAAAAGTAACAGGTGATAAATAGAAAGCAAAAGTAGAGGAATATAAAGGGATGCAGATATACAACGTTCACTAGCAAATTACCGCCTTTAACTGTTTGAAAAATAAATAATCTAATCTCAGCCTCACAGTATTCCCACCAAATGCCAAGTCTTTTGATACCAAGAGTGCTTTAAAGCCGGGCTGCACTATCTTCATCCAAATGTCTTGCATCTGCCCTTTTTGGTCCATTCTGAATTAATAATCGTTTCTGTGCCGTTGGTCTATGTTTAACAAGACACTCCTGCCCACAGAATTGTTCCCTTAGTCTGATCTTGACTGAAACAGGATCAAGATCAAGGATTGCAGACCTGGATTGGGTCTTTGGATTGGCAATGGCCGATCCTGATCTGGATCGGATTGGCCAGATTAGCCAATTCACATGAACTCAGGCCGATCCTGGATCGGCCTGATTAAAAAATTAAGAAAATTTCATAAAAATCAGAAAACATCGTAGACAGATTCTAGACATGTATTTAGACAAAAAGATAATTAAAAATACATATGCCCTTACAACATAAAGAGCAGTAAAGATGATTAAAACACTAGTAAATAATTTTCCACGATAATTGAACATGACGAATTAAGGCTTGGGAGCTGCGAGCAGCATTGAAGGAGTGTGTGGAGTCTGATCTAACTTCAACCCATCCATTACATATTACCCAAACTTGGGCTGATCTGGTCTTTTAACAAAAAAGGCAAAAACAAAGCAAACCAGCCCGGATCAGACTGAGTCGGCTGTAGATCAGCCGATCCAGGTGATTCCCACTTGATCCGGAGTGATTGCGGCCGGATTCCATAGAACCCGGCCTGTACCACCCACCACCCACCCCACCAACCAACTTGGATCGCCACCCGGCAATTCTGAGTCAAAGAGGTCGATCCCAATCTGGATCAGCAGATTGTGCAATCCATGGTCAAGATTCTTTCCATATCTCCAATTCTAACTTCTGTTTCTCTGAAAAACCATTTCATCCCTCCATCCAAACTTTCAACATATTGTGGGCAGCATGATGTAGGGGAGCTGATGCAAGACAACGGCGGTAGCAGTGTTGAGAGTCCACTAGGCATGCTGGGCACAGCACGACAGAGTTGAGCATGCTCGGGTGCACCATACGAAGCCACAGGATGAGCGATTCACTCACACAGGTGACCCGCAGGGGTTGCAATCAAGTGCTGGGCAGTGTACGATGGGGTGCGAGGGCGGTGTAGGCAGGCCGTGGTGCAGGGTTGCAGTGCGTCCTACAGCTGCACAGAGAGAGAGGGGGGGAGTGGGGCCGCAGTTGGCCTCCCCTGTTGTTGCCCCACCAGATGAGAGGGGGGGAGATAGAGGGAGGCAGATGAGAAAGAGGGAAAACAGAGAGAAAGAGGAAAGGAGAGAGAAGGAGACGGGAGGGAGGGAGGTGGACTGCGGGTGCGTAGCCTCCTCTCTCTATTGATGTACGTTGGGGAAAGAGGGAGCCAGAACACAGAAAGTGGGAGAAGAAAATGATGGCAGAAAAAGAACAAAAGGAAGAAAAGACAAAGAAGAAGAAGAAGAAGAAGAAGAAGAAGAGAGGTGGTGATGGTGGCAGCAGGGGGATAGGTTGTGCAGGAACAGTGGAAGGAGTCAGAATTTGTCGGAAAGGGAAGAAAGGGGAATGGCGGTGGCGGATGATAGGCCTCATGCCCTCTCCCTCTCAGATATCCCTCTCGCATGGTTTCAAGACACTAAATCCTTTTCCTTCTTTCTTTCCAAGCAACTGCAGAAACTAGCAAAAATGCCCTGTAATGAATCAACATTATAAAGAAACCCTAAAGCATAAACTAATTAAAAAGTATAAAATAACATAACTAAGTCCCAAGATCATCTCGATGCAGCCAAAAAAGATCCGATCATCAGCATTGTCCATCTGTCAGTGCAGTATCCTCACCAACTCCCTTGGGGTGCGGGAAACTCGACCCCGTCGAGTGTGGGTCAACACGGGGTCTATGGTGCTCCCATAGGTCTGATTCAACATGTTGCAACTCCTCCCTACTGATCTACGAGTCTTCTAAAGATGGTCGATCTTGCTCTTGCATCAAGTTCCCTATGTTCGAGAATCCCGTCCTCAAATTTTGAAATGTCAGAGTATCCTCGTGGCTCTCACAAGAACATTGGAAACCATTTTTTTGAGATCCATACACATATCTGAAAGCAGAAATATGAGCCGTTGCTCTGCTTATTCCTGTAGGTCATACCACATCAAATTAAACTGGCATTCGTCCGCAAAGGGGAACATCTCAAACTACACTAGGAGCTAGCTCATACACAGAATTAACTTTGAACACAGACTCAGAAATCCGATTCAACTCTAACTGAATGAACAGCACATGATCCCATGAGTCATTCATCACATCTTCGGACTCCATCACAATTGTTGTTCCCCCTTTCGCATCCTTGGACTCACCACAACTGTTGTCCTCCCTTGAAGTATCCCTATTTGGCCATGATTTTGAACTTTTTGGGTCACACCTTTTGCCACCTTTTGCCTCTGTTTCGTCACTTTTCCCATGCGTGAAAGCAAAGAAGGGTTTTAAGAAGAATTTACCCTTCAAATGAGGTGGTTGAAGAGAGCACAATTATCTTTCACGATCCATGGTGGCACGTCGTTCTACTAACCAATCTCACCCAACACTCATGCGGAGTTCCTCTGAAGGGTAGGTGGAAACCCAAGCTCCATTTATATATAACACGGTCTTAAACCTTTTGTAAAACTCCACAAAATGCCATCATGCTTGATAATAATTTTGCCTCTCTTAGAAAGCAAATCAACGATAGCTTGAGAAATTCAATTACCATTATGGAGCTAACTGAAGAGTAAGGTGGTGATCTATCCATTAGGCAATGAACCCGTCGTCTCGAATATGAGCAGATTCATGAGCCAAGTCTCTGATTTATACAAATAAATTGGTTCCCTAAGCTTTGATGCCAAATTTGATGCATGATGACGGCGTTGACGTGCTGAGAGTCCACTAGGCATGCTGGGCATGGCACGACAGAGCTGAGCATGCTTGGGTGCACCTCACGAAGCCACAGGATGAGCGATTCACTCACACAGGTGGGCAGGGGTCGCAGTCAAGTGCTGGGTGACACATGATGGGGAGTGTGAGGGCAGTGTAGGCAGGTTGTGGCAGGGGTGCATTGCATCCTAAGGCTACGTAGAGAGAGAGAGAGAGAGAGAGAGAGAGAGGAGTGGGGCCGCAGCTGGCCTCCCCTGCTGCTATCATACGGGATGAGAAGGGGGATTGAGGGAGGTGAGTGAAAGAGAGAGAGGGAAAACAGAGAGAAAAGAGGAGAGGAGAGAGAAGGAGATGGGAGGGAGGCGGTGGGCTGCGGGTGCGTGGCCTCCTCTCTCTACTGCTGTATGGTGGGGAAAAAGGGAGAGAACACAGAGTGTGGTGTCCATCTGTCGGTGCGGTATCCCCACCAGCAGCCTTCTTTTGAAATTTTCTAGTTTCTTCATCTTAGCTTGTGATGAACAAAGTGTTCTGAGGAGCAATGGATATGTCATGCTTTTCTTTTCTGAATAAATGCACTGTATAAACTAGAAAGTTGGTAGCCAACTAAAAATTATGGAAAATAAGATCCTTGCGCCAAGATAATGAGGTATACATAACTCAAGGTTACAAAGATGTCCATCAAGGAAAAGGAAAATGAAACAAGATAAAACAACTAGAGTGGAATCTACATACAAGAGCACCCGTCTTCCCCAGTAACTTAAAATGCCTCACGTAATTGATCATCATTAGTTGGTAAGCTTCAATAAAGTTACCTTATTTCTTCTAGTCTTGTCAGCGCCATTGACCAATAATACCTTAGCAATATCCCTTGACCTAATCTGTATGGCCAAATGTAATGGAGTCCAGCCATCCTGTAAGCACCAGAGATCTCATAATTACAAGGGGGTAAAGAAAATACACAAAGCCAAAATCTCAGATATGCAACTACTTGCGAAACACCAACTTAATGCTACTTACCACATCTGCAACGTTTACATCAACTTTATATTTTATCAACAACTTTACAGTTTGCATGGCACCAGCTTGCACTGCATAATGTAATAAACTAGCACCATCCTGACAAATGAAGTAGAACACTTTCACATTTAACTCAATTTCCAATAAAAACAAAAGAAGGTGATAAATTGAGGGAGGATAAGCTTCTTACCCTGTCTCTGACATGTGGATTTGCACCTTTCCTTAAAAGATGACTAGTAACTGCCTCTTTTTTACCTATCACTGATTTGTGAAGTGCTGTCAGACCATCCTGCCACAGAACACGCTCAAAATTTACTGATTTTGGCAAAAAAAAGAGGATGCAAGTTAGTGATTAAGCAATGAAATATATAATACCTTATCGGTGGCATCTATGTCTATACCATGTTGAAGAAGGTCATCCATGAAAGGTATCTGTCCAGATAGTGCACGAGTATGAAATGTTTTCCACTTGCTCTGCATGGAAGTAACATGATATAGGAAAGAAGAATTTTCAGCATGAAAATCCTCTAAAATTTTCCCTAAACAAAGTAAACATCCTATTTTCAGCAAAGATTATAATGCTATGTCTCAGCCGACATCCACAAGCTGCTGAAGAACTATATGCAATGAATAGAACATTAATAACTAACAAGAAAAATTATTTAAGATTTTGCATAGAGTAAATTTCATATTTTCAACAAAGACCATTAATGTTACGTCCCAGTTGACACCTGCATGTTGCCATGTAACTCAACAATTTGATGAAAATATCACTAGCACTGCAGTGTTCATAAACGGAATACAAATGACATAGATCAGTAACTTAGAAACTTAACACTAGATATTTTGCCAAGGTTGGGAGCTTCATTCTGCTGAAGAATTGCCTTCTCCTCTGGATTTAGTAGCAACTCGACTTCTGCAAGGTTCAAAAAACAAATCAATTGGCTTAAAGTTTTGATACCATGCCTAGAGGCTGAAAACCACCAAAAAAAGGCAATAACTGAATTCAACAGTTTCACAGTCTCAAGATGTGTGAAAGCATGATTTATATAATGAATGATGATCCGTCAAAGATTGTTAAACATAAAAAAATGAGTTTGACAGTAACATGTAAGCTCGAAAAAGGAAACTCTTAAGGACAATATCCTCATTTGAAAGTATAACACATATGCTTATCTTTGAATGAGAACCTTAAATTCTTCCCAAAGCATTCTATTCTCTGTTTCAAACATGAAAAAATCCAGTTCCCACATTTATTCTCTGAATAAAGGCTGTTAAAAAATCTCAACTTTTATTTGAATGTACCAGATAGTGTATTACCTATGTTAATCACAATTACATTTTTTTCCATTTAGTTTATTCTAAAAAAATAACAGGAAATATTTAATAAAAAATCACATTGACAAAAGGGCTTCTTTAACGATGAAAGATTGGAGACATAGGTAACTGGAAGCAACGTAAACATAGGTCAATTTAAAAAGAATAATGCCATGAAGCATGAAGGAATTAACATTTACCCAAAGTTCAGCTATATTAATCACATGAAAGAAATAAACTCGAGAAGTAATTTCCACAAGCTACAAAGAACATCAATTGCTACCAAAAAGGAGGTGGTAGAAATGACCTTACTGCATAGCTAGATAGACAGACAACGGGCCAATAGATATAGGATCCATACATTGGAGTGTAGAGTGACTCCTGACTGTAATTTCTGCAGTAGCCATATTCAACTATTAAGTCAGAACCTAATTGCCTAGATTAGTTTCTAAGAACCAATTATCCAATAATTCTCCTCAGCAACCGACATGCTCCAACAGCAGTCATTGTGCACTGCAGTTTAAAGCAAATCCGCACTCTTTCCAATACCCAATTATTTAGCACACTCTAGCATTCTATTGTGGATGGTATCTTGCTGATAGCCTGATAGTGCAATTTGCTGCCTTAGACTTCTCACAAATCCGCACATTAGCAACTGGGTGACCTCCTCCCATCTCATCTCTTCGACGCCTAAATCTCTCTAATGCAGACCTTGGGAGAACAAAACCCCTAATCACGTCTTTCAGAAGGAGGAACGGCGGCATAAAATCACAGAATCTGACCGAAAAGAAGGGAAAAAGAGAAGAAAGAGACTGAGGGAAGAGAGCAACCGTGACGAAGGCGCTCGGATTCAGAAGCAGCGGTTGTAGGAACATCTCCAGTTCTCTCTGCGAGAACTTCCCCTGGTCTTCCTCTCCCCACTTCTAGTTCTTCTTCGTCTTCCCCTCCTTCCACCTCTTCGTGCTCACTGCCGTAGCCATCATCCGGGTCTTCCCAGAAGCCACCTGCACAGGCCAATCCCGAGGGACCCGCCCGGAAGAAGCAACGGCGGCTCCGCCGTGCGGTCCCATCAACGGGGAGCCACGACGGAGGAAATGGGCGAGGCGACCGGAGAGGAGAGAGAGTCCTCCCTGAGACGCAAGCGCCTGCCGCGGGAGCAGCCACCGGTGGTGCTACCCGGCGGAGGAGCGCAGGAGGACGGCAGCACATGGAAACCGGGGCCGGTGCAGCCATCAACCCTCGGACCAGTGACCACCCTCACCAGAGTGACGACGGGAGTCGCCCTGAGGCCAACGTTTTAAGACGCAGGAGTGGATTTGAACCGGCAAACGGACCCGGTTCGGCATAATATTGCATCAACCGGATTACACCGCTTGTTGGATCAAACCATTTATATTAATTAAATTCTAAAACATACTTAAATGAAGAGATATTTAATAGGCTTTATTTTCTCCCCCTCCTCCTGTCAGAGCGTCCCTTAACCCCACAGCCATCACCCCCCTCGCCGTTTCCATTATAGAAATGCCAAATATATTTGAAGGTGATAAAATATTAAAGTAACACCATACCGTACACTGATCACTAAAATAATTTAATGAAATGAATCGTTACAAAATACATATATATATATATATACATATATATATATATATTAATACTTTATCATTCTTTCAAAAATTTCAACCGGATGGTAACGAAGGATAACATCTGAGATTTCTAAATAAAATGGAGAAAATAAACGAGGCAAGTATGTAGGGCTGTCAATGAGTTAGGCTTAAGTTGAGTTTAAGTCGGCACAGCTCAGACATGATTTATCAATACAAAAATTTGAGTTCAGCTCGGATCCAAACTATGTTGAGTCCAATAGAGTCAGGCCTGATAATATTAAAAAAATATAAATCATAACTAAAGTTCAGTATGACTTGATCGATAATTTAAATAATAAATAATAAATAATAAATAATAAAATTAATATATTTAATAATATAAAATTTATAATTTTATTAAAATAATTAAAATTTAAATATTAATTATATATTTTATGTGAAAAGTGAGTTTTAAAATTTTAAATTAAGTAAAATAACATAATTTTAACTGAATAATTTTTAAATTTTGAAGCGAGAAAAAAAAGAGAACGAGTCGGACCGACTTGCGTGTCGAACTCAAAGCTCGAGCCTGACCCTCCAACCTAGTTGAGCCATATTTTTAGACCCAACTAAAAATTCACAGGTCAAAAAAGATCTTGTGACTTTGTCCAAAATCAGTTCAGATCTACGGACCCGTCGGGCCGACCTAACCCATTGAGAGCTCTAGGAGCACGATAAGGAACATATTCATAGGGGAAGAAAATAAAGTATATATCTTGTGGGGACCCTAATTAATTATCTATTAAATATATTATTAAACTTTATTTTATATTAATATCATATGCCGGTAAATATTTAATTCCATAGATCAGGCACATTTTTCAGTCGAGACTACCTATGACACCTCCACGGATCTTAATCTACTTATTTTGAGAGAAGAATGCAACAGTTTAACGTTATGATTTTTTATGAAGTCACCATGTAATCAAACGTTTTTCATCTCGAGATATTATGTTAACTTAAATCAAGATTTGTCGCTATTTTTTATAAATATGAAAGACATAAACCATTAATTATATTTTTAATTTTTTCGACAAAACTTTTTAAGTATTTTTAATCAATTTAAGATCCTCTATGGGGGTCAAAATTTTCTTAAAACCTATCTGATAACGCACTTGAAAGTAATTTACGTATTTTTTTTAATTATTATTGACTTGTATCAAACTTTGATGGACAGGTGTATCTATGGTATTAGTTCTAGCCAAGTACGATCTGACACGTTACAGCACGCCATCGAACCATGACTAGACTAAGAATAATTTTTTTTTTTGTAAGAAATCAATTTTTTTTACTGAAAATAATTTTTAAATATTAAATGTAAACTTCTAATAATAGTGGATTTAACTTATGGAAGACATATTTAATTACACTAAAAAAATTATATAAAGAAATAAAAATAGGTATGCTCAAAAGGAGAGATACATCATTGATATTCAGTTAAATGTTTGAGTCGTCAGACTTAAAATCCTCAAAGTCCTTATGCATTGTCTTAGCCTTCTTTTCTAGGAAGTGTTTAGCCATTGCATTTTTCATATCAGTGGAAACATGTAGACAACCAATGACGTCTTGAGTATCTAGCACCAAAGTCTCCTGCCAAATGCTTCTCTCCCCTATGGTTTTCGCAATAATAATTGCAACACCACTAATGTCGGGTGCCCCGTGTGGATCCAGTGTTGATCTGCCGTCTCCCCTATCAATATG
Organism: Amorphophallus konjac; assembly: GCA_022559845.1. NCBI lineage: Eukaryota > Viridiplantae > Streptophyta > Magnoliopsida > Alismatales > Araceae > Amorphophallus > Amorphophallus konjac. The sequence goes on from CM040129.1 coordinate 206,821,845, forward strand.
TCAGTGTGGGGGGTGGCTCGGCAACTTCTTTGCACAGATCCGACGGCAATCCGGTGCCCATCGGTCGGATCATGTCGGATCTACACAGAGAAACGGCCGATCCGCTATCCACCGACAGGATCCGCCATTGAGGAGGCCGAATCGGCCACTTCCATGCGATGCGAGCCCCCCCCCACCTTGGTCATCAGAGGTCGTTGTCAGACTCGTGCCTCACCCTCACCATTGCCCTCTCTATATGAAGGCGTGTGCCAGTTACCTGATCATGGGTATCGGGTACGTGCCTTACTAGATCATGCGATCTGTTGCGACATGCTTAACATGTGCGATTCGAAAACCAATTGCATGTTTACGGACGTATCGGTGTGTCGGTTTCGTCCACGTATTATCCTAACCCCGCACCATATCGCGATAGTTCACACCTTCTCCCTCTTGGGGGAAGGGCGCGGCTTTGACCCGTGCCTCTGTCGGGAGGCGCAGATTTCTCCACTAATCTCCCCCCTCCCATAAAAAAAAAGCGCACTTATCCAAAAAAAAATGATCCTACACGGCTGGTAAAGTGGCACCGATCCATCAAATCTTGATCTGTACATAAATTAAGATTCGTCGACCCGGTGATCTATATTGAATTGGATCTTCCCTGATCTAATACGGTACACTCGAGTCTCAACCGACTCGATCTACTCGATGTGTATCATCTCCTCTCTCTCTCTCTCTCTCTCTCTCACTGTGACTCGACCTGACTCGAGGTGATCTGCACCGTATCAAATTTTTTCAGATACATTATGACACGCCCAAATCAACTCGAGTTAGACCGAGTCAACAAATTATGACATAAACAAGTCCATAATCCTCTCCCTAGATCAAGGCAAAAGGGAAGATAGTTTTGCAAAATGTCAAAGATACCTTCCCGACCATTTTAACCAGATATCAAGTATCCAACTTCGAAATATGGTGTCCTTTTCATCTTCCATTACCTCTGCCACATTTGATATCTATTTTGACATCAAAAAATCAATGTTCAAATAAATAAAAATGAGATTATTGAGAAACGTTTGACGTCAGTTATAATCACTCTTCCTCAACATTTTTTATTGAAAATGAAAATCCAGAGTGGTTTCTAAGTAATTAAGATTACGGTCAAACATTCTTTCCACCATTTTCACTTTTTACTGTATATAATAACTATATAAATTTGAATAAATTAACAAGCAAAACACGACATCGATGTGAAAGCAAGATTTTCTGAAATAAATTATAATTCAAATTAATTGACTTATTATTGTAGTACTTAATTGTCACAAAAATCATTAAAAATGCTATCGGAAGGCTGTCAAATATGTTTAAAATGACTATTTTATGTTTTCTTCCATAAAGTTTGCCTTCTTAACAATTTGTTTGATAATTTAAATGCAATGATGATAAATAGAATGATATCAAATTAAAATTATTTATCTCAACTGTATGATCTCATAATCAGACATCTGAGATGAGATTGAAAAGAAGTGTGGTGAATAAAATGAGATGGAAGGAAGGAATGAGATTAGATTGGCAAAAATTACTGATGCGGGACGGACACGGGAGACGACACTATATGGTGTCACCCTCGGACTCTAGATGAAGACACGACCAGCAACATACACCAGGGAGACACTAAGCCCGACACTACGAGCTCCTAGTGGCGAAACGTCGCTAACAGAAGTGGAAGCTCACTCGAAACACGACCAAAAACTCGGTACCTGGCGGAGCTAATCGGTCCGAAGATCACTCGCGCAAGTATGCGACCTTCCCGATAGGCGTAGCCTAACGTTCGGACAACACCTTTTGATATACCAATTATTGGGATGCAATGCAAGAAAACCTAAACTTAGGGAACCTAGGAATATGAAACCTGGGGCTCTGATACCAACTAAACTGTCACGCCCCGACGCGGAATATCGGAACGTACAGTCAGGAACAAGTTGGCAAGAGAGAAAATTAAACTAAACATGTACAAGTGCTAAGAAATGGAAATAACTTATTGACCATTAAACAAAACATAACTGGTACAACAATCCTCAAATCAACTCAATACAACTGGGATAACAAACTCTAAACCACAATATCATAGCTGAAGCACAACACACTCTAAACACAACTAACTGCTACACTCAAAACATCACTCCTGCCCTTCTCCATCGGTAAGCGCGTCACCTGAAAAGCCTGGAAAAGGGGGGGAAACAACAACTATGAGCTAACGCTCAGTAGGAAATAACAGATAGGTATAAGTGATTAGCAGTTTAATTACATTTTCAAAATATCATGCTACAAAGGATAATGCAATAAAAGAATAAGGATGATATAATGAAACAAAATTTAAAGATCTTGCAAGGTCAAGAAATATAAAGGAACAGAATGGTAATACTTAAGAGGAATAACAAGGACAAGAATTTACTACAGGAGATGACGATAAAGAGTTGGCCATATCAAGATAATTCAAGTCATGTCAAGCACGTAAGTAGTTTCATTTCCACGTCCAAGTAACAGCAAGTAAGTATCAACAAGTAGGGTATAGAACAGTGAAGAGTGGAAAGTGAAAAGTAGTAGAGAGTAGTAGAGAGTAGTGGCCAGTCCTAGATTTAACTCATGTCATAGTACTGGTGCCAAATGCCACACCTAGTCAATCACCTTCCCGGGGGTACACGTAGTGTTCGGGCGCTCCTCCCAGGACTAGACCGAGCCCTTAATTGTTTGCCAGGCATTGATTTCTTTGGATCAAAGATCCCACGAATCTAGACTTCCACAATTTATGGCCAGAATTCTAAGGTTTGAACCATGTAGCAATAACAATTTCAAGTAGGAAGGAGATTCATTTCAGAATTTCAAGGTAAGCACAATCATCAAGAAGATTGAAAACTAAATCACAATAAGAGTTAATCATGCTGCGCTACTGTAGTACAGCAGCTATCCAACAAGCTAAACAACATATTAATCATAATTATCAAGTTAATATGTCAAAGATTATCCATTATCATTTGCATTAATCATTAAGCCAAAAGAAGATTCAAGATGATTAAAGAACAAGCTCACAGGAATGAAATAGCATGCATTACAGAGATTTAGTTACACCATTAACCACTAATTATGTGGGTTTCTATTTAACCAATGTATGAGTCGAAATGAAGATGGTAAACGGCATGTTTTTACACTATGTTTGCAAGTAGGAACCAATGTAAATTGAAATCATAAGGTTTCCAGAATGGTCACTGGTTCTTCAAAAGTATAGTTTTCAATTGGTCTAAATTGAATGGGTCGATCCCCTAATGATCCGGATCGATCCACGGATCGAAAAACGATGAAAACTAGGTTTCTGGTACATGGGTCGACCCCTGGGGTCGACCCCTGTAAAAATGGGGTCTGGCAGCTGAATGGGTCGACCCCTGGGGTCGACCCCAGCAAATTATGAAGGATGGGTCGACCCCTTCAATCCAGCGCAAGGGTCGACCCCTTCAATCCAGCGCAAGGGTCGACCCCTGGGGTCGACCCCCATGCAAGGGTTGGATGGGTCGACCCCTGGGGTCGACCCCTGGGGTCGACCCTCGGGCCTGCTGGGTTTCCCAGAAAACGGGTCGACCCCCATGCAAGGGTTGGATGGGTCGACCCCTGGGGTCGACCCTCGGGCCTGCTGGGTTTCCCAGAAAACGGGTCAACCCTAGGGGTCGACCCCAGGGGTCGACCCCTGCAAGAACAGCAACGGCAGTAACTTTTGGAAAGCACAAAAACTCACCCAATTGTGGTCCAATTGAGTTGGAAACAAAACCACATGATCTAGGGATCCTAATAGACATTCTAGGGTCATAATACATGAGTTTTAAAGCACGAATTTCATCATAAACCCATTTAATCACAACCTATTCTATGAAGAACACAAGAAGACCTAATTCTTGACATACTTCCACTAAATCTAAAAATTTTCCCAACATACACAACGAAATTTGGGATTTTGGTGTCAAAAGAAAGCTAACTACATGCTGATTACATCATGTAAGGTAATTAGAGTTTGGTTGTTAGATCCTACCTCAAATCGGAGAAAGAATTCGAAACCCTAGAATGAAGAACAAGCTTGACAGCAGCTCACAAAAAGCTTGATATCTCCACAGATACCTAATGAAATTTGGGGCTTTCAGTCCCATTAGATAGATCTCGTCGATCTGATCAAGATACTATATTTACAAGTCTCATTTGGTTAAGGGTACCTACCTTAATCGACGGATTAAAGGGCTGGAGATGAAGAACGACGAACTACCAACACCCTCCACCAAAACGACGAATACTCCCAGATCTGGACTCCTCGTCGACTGACCCAGCTACCAAATGAAACTAGAGTTGAAGAGCTACATTTCTATAGGTCATGGAGCTTCTGGAGCCTTCGGAGTTGGGAGTATTTGGCGCTGCAAGTTACGTGTTAGAAACGGCGCCGGAATCCTTAACTCGACCAAATCTATGTCGGCAGCACGTTATAGGGCTAGGTTTACCTCAAATTGATTGAGGGTAAATGTTCCTTACCTCGTGGCCTTCCATTTGCCCTTGATTTCAGATCATTTGGTTGAGTAATAAGGTCGAATTTCACGTTTTAAGTTACGATTAGGTAAAGGGTAGGTGAAAGTCAAATTCAGAATTAATACTGTAATTAGACAAGGTTACGTAATTAATTTGGGTCAAGTCCAGAAGATAAAATTGCTATAAAAATGATCTTTTACCCAATTACTATTTTTACAGATTTTTCTAAGGTAGTCAAATTTATAGGTTCTATTTTCTGATGAATTAAATATTAATATTTTGAAATTCAAACATTAATTCATTTTAATTAAATTTTTAATTAATAAAAGCTCAATAAAACTTAATAAATAATCGGGGTATTACAGTACCCATCATATGTCATAGTGTCTTCCAAAAGTAGGAAGTGAATCTAACATCACGGTCAGACACTATAGTGCGAGGTAACCCGAACTTGCACACCACATGAGTAAGGAATAGGCGGGCTACCCTAGAAGCATCCGAAGTCTTCGAGCAAGGGATAAAGAGGGCCATCTTCGAGAAACGGTCAACCACCACATAGACCGAATCATGCTTCCTGGAGGTACGTGGCAGTCCCAAAATAAAGTCCATGCTAACATCCTGCCACGGGACATCAGGCACGGGAAGAGGAGTATAAAGGCCCGAGCTTTACTTTTTCATCTTGGCCGTAGCACATGTACGGCACTGAGCCACGATGTTAGCAACATCGCGCTTCAAGCTCGGCCAATAAAATCGATACTCCACTGCCTCAATAGTCTTGTTCCGACCAAAGTGGCCGGCTAGACCTCCCGCATGTAGTTCTCACACTAAGAAATCTCGAACCGAAGTTCGGGGAACACATAGCCTGCTACCTCGAAAGAGGTAACCCTCCTGAAGCACATACTCATCAAGGTCTCTCGAGGGTCCGGCCTAGAGAGTGGTAAAAATCTGACCGAAGTCAGGACAATCAACATAGGCCTCCTTCATCTTCTCTAACCCTATGACCTCGGCACTCATGGTGGTAAGCAAACATGCTCGCCGACTCAAGGCATCAGCCACCTTGTTTTCCACTCCAGCCTTATGTTTAAGCACAAAGGTGAACTGCTGGAGATACTCGACCCAACGACTGTGACGCGAGTTAAGCTTCTTTTGCGAATGGAGGTACCTCAATGCCTCGTGGTCGGAGTATAGGACAAACTCCTGATGTAAAAGATAGTGCCTCCAATGCCTAAGAGCCTGAACAACTGCGTAGAATTCTTTATCATACGTGGAATATCGCAGTTTCGCGTCATTCAGCTTCTCGCTGAAATATGCGATCGGGTGAGACTCCTGACTCAAAACTCCTCCAATCCCAACACCCGACGCATCACAAGAGACCTCAAACACCTTCGAGAAATCAGGCAATCGAAGGATAGGTGTCTGGGTCATGCGCTCCTTGATGTCCTTGAAGGCGGCAGATGCGGCCTTCGTCCATACAAATGTGCCCTTCCGGATGCAATCCGTGATCGGGGCGGTGATGGAGCTAAATCCGCGGATGAAGCGACGGTAGAACGTCGCAAGGCCATGAAAGCTGCGGACATCATGAACCGTACGGGGTTCCGGCCACTCAACAATGGCCCGGATCTTCTCCGGATCGGCGGAGACCCCAGTACTATACACGATAAAACCCAAGAAGGTAAGCTGAGGTGTCATGAAGGCACACTTCTGTGGGTTCGCAAACAGCTGCTCTCGCCGAAGAAGTAGACAGACCTGCCGAAGGTGGTCTAAGTGGTCCCCTGTGGTGCCGCTATAGATAAGGATATCATCAAAATACACCACTACAAAGACTCCAATGAAAGGTCGAAGTACTTGAGTCATGAGCCGCATGAAAGTGCTAGGGGCATTGGTCAACCCAAAAGGCATGACCAACCACTCATATAGACCATCCTTGGTCTTAAATGCGGTCGTCCACTCATCACCTGGTCTAATCCTCACCTGATGGTAGCCACTCTTAAGATCGATCTTCGAAAAGATAGTGGCACCTGCCATCATGTCCAGCATGTCATCAAGGCGGGGAATAGGGAACCTGTACTTCACGGTGATCTTGTTGATGGCACGACTATCAATGCACATTCTCCACGTGCCATCCTTCTTCGGGGCGAGTAATGCGGGTACAGCACATGGACTCATGCTGTCCCGAATAGACCCTCTCTGCACTAACTCATCGACCTGCCGTTTAAGCTCGGCATGCTCCGTGGGACTCATGCGATAATGAGGAAGGTTGGGCAAAGAAGAGCCCGGAACAAGGTCGATGGCATGCTGAATATCCCGCATGGGTGGGAGTCCCTCGCGAAGCTCATCAGGGAATACATCAGCATACTCCTGCAGAATGGAACAACCTCGGGTGGGAGCTCACCCTCGGAGTCCCGCTCCACCTCTCGGACCGTAATGGCAAACACCGGACAGCCCTGACTAAGCTCCTGCTCCATTTCCCGGGAGCTAATCATCATCAATCTTCTCATCGAGGGCTCTCCTGGGCCAGAGGTAACGGTCATAGCCCGAGCTGGGGATGGGGTACTAGGCCCGGGAATGGAAGGCTTCGGAGTACTAGGGCCAGTAGGACCCCTGACTGATGGGCTCCTGGGCCGAACGGGTTGGAGGGTGACCCGCTGGCCAGCGTGGTCGAAGGTACAGGTGTTCGACCGGCCATGGAGCGTGGCATCCCGGTCGAATAACCACGGCCTACCAAGAATGATACTGCCCACTTCCATGGGGAGAACATCACACCAGATCTCGTCATGGTAGGAGTGGAGCTGCAGCGGGACCAAGCACTGCAGCCTGACCGAAATGGAAGTGGTATCCACCCATGATACCTGATAGGGGCAAGGGTGGTCTACGGGTGTGAGACCAAGACGAGTGACAGCGTTCGTGGAGATTGCATTGATACAACTCCCGCTATCGATGACCAACTTGCAAATTTACTTTCCCAGCCTACAGAATACATGAAGGATAGTAGTCCGTCGCCAGTCATCACTGACCTGTGGCTGGGTGAGGATACATCTGACGACCCCCACGTGGGTATCGTCCGAATGCTGGGCATCCTGGGCCTCACCTCCCATCTCATAGTACTCGTCAGCTAGCTCTTCATCGGCCTCATAGCTGACTAACTCGAGGCCCGTAGGGGTGGTATCATCGGCCTGTGTGTCCCCAATGTGAAGAGATGGGCGGGTGGGACACTGGTTGGCGAAATGACCAAACCCATTGCAGCGATAACACTGCTGCCGTGATCCACTAGGCTCCCCAATCATAGGTCATTTACCTTTATCCTCCCGACGGATAGGAGGTGTAGGCAACAAAGGACGTGCAGGAGGTGCGGGTGTCGGTGGACGGGCTGTAGGCTGGGCCGTAAGATGCTGGGGACGAGGAAGGTCCCTCGGGGGTGGAGGACGAGGCCTAGGAGCAAAGGGCTCGGGGCGAGCGAGCTCCTGAGGTCGAGTCATGGGGGCCCTCGGATACGTGCCAGATGAGCCACGGGGCTCGACACTACGAAGGGGAAAAGAGCCCAACCGATGGGGTGACTCGAACTCGGCCTCGAACTGCTCCAATTCGAGAGCGATCTGATATGCCTGCTCCAAAGTGGTTGCATTGCGGCGAAAGAGTTCATATTGATAATTGGGCCGTAAACCTCTTCGAAAGCGGGATATAGTCATGGTGCTCTCTTCCGTGACCCCACACCGTAAGTAATACTCATCGAACTCGGCGGTGTACTCGGTCACGGATCGGTTCCCTTGGGAGATGCTCTGCCATTTGTCTATAAGACGCTGGCGATATGAGGCGGGAAGGTACTTCTCCCTCAATTTGATTTTCATATCATCCCAAGTACCGATTTGGGGTTGACGTCGCTGGTTGAGCAGGCTCTCCACATTGATCCAATAAGTTTGGGCCTGCCCTTGCAGCTTCATCTTTGCGTATCGGACTCTTCGGTGGTCCGTCATCTCAAACCACTCGAAGTACCGGTCCATGTCGGCCTCCCAATCTAAATACACCCTAGGGTCCAAGGACCCGCTAAAAGTGGGAGGGTCCGCACGCACACCCCTAAGAATGCGGTCGTCATCCTCGTCATCACGATTCCGTCGTTGATAACGACGACCGTTACCCCCTTGATCATTATCAGATGCATAATCATCCACCACATGCACCTGTTGAACCCCAACATTCTCCACTTGAGCCCTTGGCACAGCGGGTTGCTGCACCAGCTCTTGTTGGCCATTCGTCGGCGCGGGTTGCGCCGCTACTGGGCCCCTCTCTAGGACTGCGATCCTCCCAACTAGGCCCTGAATGGACTGATCCGAACTCTCGGCCCGATCCTCGAGGGCTTTCATCCGCCCTTCTAGACGCGTTCCTATGCCATCCATACGCGTACTAAGGCCATCCATACGCGTGTCAAGACGTTCCATAATGGCTCGGAACATCTCGGCCGTCGAGGACTCATCGGAGCTACGGGCCCGGGAGTCCGCCATGGGTGGTGGTGGCGAGTATTGGGTACCTCGACGGGTGGGCATGCAAAGACACACGACCTAGAAGACACCGACTAATGCAAACACTCACTAGATGATGCACTTAGACCTAACCAATATCCGGTACGAGGCGGAGATAAGCGATCCGAAGATCACCCGCGCAAGTACGCTACCCTCCCGATAGGCATAACCTAATGTTCGAGCAACGCCTTTTTATATACTGAGCTATTGGGTGAAATGCAATTTGAAAACACTTTTTTTTTGTTGTTTTGAAATGATGATCCTAGACTCGACTTATATTATGCAAGACATATGCAACGACTACCCTAGACTCGACTCGCTCTGATACCAAACAGATGCGGGACGGACACGGGAGACGACACTATATGGTGCCACCCTCAGACTCTAGATGAAGACACGACCAGCAACATACACCAGGGAGACACTAAGCCCGACACTACGAGCTCCTAGTGGCGAAACGTCGCTAACAGAAGTGGAAGCTCACTCGTCGTCCCAAGCGAGGGAAAGCGCGGACCGTGCGCGGTTAAGGAACCGGCGGAGGTCAAGGGTAGTCCGACTCAACTTCCGGACTCGGATCGAGTCGCGGGACGGGTCACTCTCACTCTCACAGCGGTGACATGAACACACGGGCTAGTACCTATCGCTCTCGGCAGCGGTAAAAGACCATATACTAAACTAGCAAGCGAATGCCGAGAAGTTAAGACCGTACCTCCACGCACCCGGCGTGGCGAAGACAACCCCGGCCGAATTACGGATCCCCGGTTAAATAATTTTACAACAGTACAATGATTTGACCCACTCCACGCAGGGAGGTAAAAGGTCACATGTGGGGTCCGGGAATCACGTAATTCGGGTTGACGCGCAGCATCTTGATGTCGCCCGGCGGTGCCGAACTCCGCGTTTTCGTGCTTTCCGAACTGCGGGTTCTGCGGGCCCGTGGGGCCCACGGGTGGCGCTGTCCTCCGGATCTGCGGGGGTGGGACCCACTGTGATGGGGACCCCTGGTGGTGCGCCTCCACGGACGGCGGTCGGCCGGAAACACCGATCGGTGGCCGATCGGCTCCGATTCCCACGTTGTGAAGTTGCTGCCCACGGATTTTTAGTTGCTGTTTTCAGGCGCGCGCTCCGGCGAAAACGGCCGCTGCGATCAGCTCCGTCGTCGGAATTCAACGAAACCAGCGCCGTTGGAAAGAGGATTCAAAATCCTTCAATATGGGGCCAGAGGACTCTTCTGAACCTATGCGGACCTGGGCTTTAACTATTTTTCAATTCTCTGCTCCACTGCTCCCGAAATCTAAGATCAGCATATCAGTTTCCTGTAAATGGCCATTGACCGCCTATGTACAGTTGGATTCAGACTTCGAGCTCTTCTTTGAAATTGTAGGGAATCAAACCACGGAACTGGGACTATTTTTGGAATTTGATTTAGAGGTGGTGACGATTTTTTATGATTTTTTGGGGTGACTGGTGGTCGGATCTGGGAACAGGTGGATAGAACTGTAGATGGGTCTGAGAATAATTTTTAGAAAATATGAGATGGGTGAATCAAAAATTGAGAAAAAATGTGGATGAAGGGGTGGATAGGTGGAATTCCCAGTAAAATTGGGCGAACTAAAAAAAATCAAAAAGTGGATCTAAGACATAAAACTCAGGGCGGAGATGAACCTGGACAGAATTCTGGCAGAACCGAAATGGAAGAGTGGACGAAAATAAAAAATTAGGAAACGTGATCTGAATGCTGGCCTGATTTTTGTGGGTGGATAGGAACATCCCTGGAACAACTCTTCCAAATTTGGTAGCCAAATGAGCTCGGGGAAGACCTGTGAATTTCGAACAAGCTACTGTGGTACTGCGCGGGCAGAACTCCCTTGATGGCGATGGCGGTGCGGTGGCGGCTCGTGGCGTCGGCGGCGGCGACCGGAACTGATAGGGTGGAGTCTCACCACCTGAAAGAAGCCTTCACAGCTTCAAGGGGAAGAGGGAGAGGAGAAGGGGGTGGCCTAGGCCAGGCTCCAACAAATTTCACAATTCTTATGGCATTAATTCATGAAAATGGAAAAATACAAGCATATATAGGTCACCCATCTAATCCATCCTCCACCGTTGGATCTAGGGGTGTGAGATGGAGGGTTGAGATGGCATGTGACCATTCCACAAAAATTAAAATACAAAATAAGGGGAAGGGGGCACCCTATTGACTTTGGTGGCAAGGGGGGGACAAGTTGGTAGCCACCTTGGACTTTGAAGTCCACTTGTCTCCCATGTGCCTTTTACCATTCAAACTTCTAGATGCCTCCATTTGACATGTTGACTGACCCCACATGGGGCCCATGGGCTGAGGTGGATCAATGGGAGGGGCCTGGGGGTCCCGTGGGGCCCAGGGGCCCCATTTTGCAAATAAGCCCCTCGTACACTCATAATTACATACCGAATACAATGAAATAAACACAAATTACACACACATAAAGGCTAACTAAATATGATAAATGGGGAGGCTCAAGGCGGAGTCTCCAGGCTGTCTCCGAGCCAGATGGACGCTGAGGTGGCTCGAGTCGTGCTCCGTGTGCGGTACCGGTGGCTCGGCGTGTCGCGCCGCTCAACTGCTCGGGTGTCCGCACCAAGTATACAACATATTTTTGAAATATAAATTATGACACCATGGGTAGGCTGAGGATATATGTAGCTCTAGACATTGCTCCAACAACATAGCCCAATCACCATTGGAGAGGGATGATGCTCACCCGAGATGAGAAAGACAAGTTACAGTGCTACACCCCTCCACTCTCATGTCTTGAGAGAGGGCCCGTAGGTAGGAAGGAGAAGTAAGGCTGCAAGAGAGCAAGGAGACTTTAAACCATGGTTTATCGTGTCAATGTGATTTGCGTCAATTTTATCGTATCATATTTAGGTGAGATCTAGACGATTGACATCGTTCAAGATAACCCGAGTCTAGTCAAGTCCTATCACAATATCGTATGTATTTTGAACCGAGTCAATACGAATGGAGATTTTTACATATATACCTTTGTAAAATTTGATTTTGTCAAATATATCATTTATCAGAGCATATTATCATGAATATCCTCGAAATATAGGTAATGTCATGATTATGTTCTCGCCGTAACTCTCGTGTGTTTAACCCGAGTTAAGTGTAAGTTAAGGAGTAAGATTTTTGTATAAATATCCCTGTAAAGTTCGATTTGGTCAAATATACTCTAGATCTAACGACCGTACAAGATATATTTCATGGAATATTCTCCTCCGTCGACGGTAATAAACTAACGGGGTATAACTACAATATTTCTGTCTAAATGAATGATATTCAAGATCATATATTCAAGAAAGGGGTACATTTGACAAAATTAAACTTTATGATGGTATATATGTAAAAATCCCATACGAATATCACTGATGATACAACAAATTTAATTTAAACAATTGGGTTAACCAACGAAGGTGCTCTATCTGTTCTTATCTCAAATGGGCAGATCCAAACCCACATCAGATCCGACAAATTCTCTCGTAAACAGATACGTGGGGTCAAATTTTGAGCCCTTTTTTTTGTTTATTTGGCATTGAAATTCCGGCGAGTCTAGAAGATAGTCTATTTGTCTTAAACTTTAAGACTCGGTGTGATATTGGAATTGTCGGGTGAGTTTCTTAAATGACGAGAGAGAATCTAAGGTGGGGTCCACACCCTTCTTATTCGACTCGATTAAGTGTGTTCGATCTCGGAGAGTCAAACACCGTATCTTAATTGAGAAATAAAGAAGGTCCGACATATTTTGAAAATGAGTTTTATTTTTTTAACTCAAACAAATGTATTTTTTATTGGTATATTTATACCCAAAGTTATTAAATCTTAATGGGCATGCAACTGATTCTGCCAGCTCTTCCGTGGCCCCTGGATAATACGACGAGTTGGTCCATACATTGAAAATGTCAATTTCACGTATTAATCAGACATACATAACGTTTCGCTTTATATACGTCGTCCATTATCTTCGGTTCTTTTTCTTGATACGATGTTCGGACGTGAGTTACAAACCAAATTTTCGGCGTGTTGTGGTTTCTTTATATATGGAAGTGGCCGGCTGGCACCCAGCTGCAACCCAGAGCGGTCCATACGGGAGGACGACTGGACGGCAGCTGGGGGTGGGGCGGACGAGTGGCGGATGGGGCCCGCGGACCACGCCCCCAGCCAGCTGTCTGTATCTTCACCGGCGTCCCGGCGGGACGACACGCCTCGTCCGTGTGGTCCCTACACGTGATTCCCCCCGTTTTTTTCTTTCCATCCCTTCTGTTTTGAATCACAGACACCTCGCCAAACGAGCACCCCCTCCACCGCTCGGGATGTCGATGATAATTGATAATCTATAATTATTTATTTTATTAATTTAATGAATAATAAATAAATATTATTTTTTAAAATAAATTAACTGATATGAATATAGATATATCTGATTTTATAATCGATACAGATACGGATACACCTCATTCCAAATCCGTATCCGTCCGCTACCGTTAAACAAATTTGTATTTGACTCAAATAATTTAGTCTCTCGAAGAAAATAATATTGAAGATGAGATATGTGTATAATTTAAGTCATTTCTATTTTCATGATGGTAAAATATTTTTAAATTATAAGATTTTTATAATTTTTTAAATTATCAATTTAATATATTATTATTTTTAAGAAAGATACATAAAAAATGAGAATACGATAGAGTTTAAAATCTAAAAGAATTAGTTTATTTTCTTATTTAAATTTTATATGTTTCCTATTATCTTTGGAGACGTTGTAATATTATATATTTGTATACTTTTAATTGCATTATATATTGACTCATGAATAATGATGATACGAGAACTAAATTGAAATGTGTTTATTTATCGTATGGATCACTATTTTCAATTTAAATTTTTTATAATTGAGTTGACTTACATCTTAAATGTTAATCTATTTTTATGTCTGATAACTATCCGCTAACCGTACGTTAGTTATATTTTTCGGATACTCGATAATAATTTTAGACATATCACTTTTTAAATACTTAACAAATAATAAACAGATACAATTCTTCCTTATCATATACAGTGTAGATTGTGGGGTTGAGATCCCTATCCACCACCTCTCACTAAAATCTCGATTTATAGCGCACACGCACTCCTCGTAACAAGCACCCCTCGCTAAACTCCTGGTTTATAGCGCGCACACGCACACACAGATTTTGAACATAACCCTAATACACGCATTTATCATGAAATCCCCTGTACACTTTGGATACTCACTCATGTACAGGGTAATGCTCCGTGTATTGAATTCGTTACATACGTAATCAGATCATTATTTATATAGAAAAAGATGCATCATGATACATACAATTTATTTTTTCACAGATTAAATACGAAATATGTTCGACAAAAAAATATATGAATAAAATATTTTGTAGACTTAAAATTTTTTATTTTACAAATAAAATATTTATTATAAAAATAAAATATTTTATTTGATTACAAAAATAAATCAATAAAATATTTTATAAAAAAGAAATAATGAAATATTTATTACAAGAATGAAATATTTTATTATATAAATAAAATATGTTATTACATGAATACAATATTTGACTACTTAAATAAATTAATGAAATATTTTATAGAAATAAAATATTATGTCAAGAAAATGAAACATTTATTATAAAAATAATATATTATATTTAACTATAGAGATAAATTAATAAAATATTTTATTACGTGAATGAAATATTTGTTAAAAAGATAAAAAACTGTAAAAATGAAACATTATATTATGAGAATGAAATTTAACAAAATATTTCAATTATATAACAAATGTTTCATTTATATAGTAAAATATTTAATTCTTATGAAATATTTCAATCATATCGGAGATCCCATATCCGATGTTCCCATCTTCTTTTAACTCTAAATTCTAATATTACTTTTATGATTAATGCTTATTGCACACTCCATAATTGCACAATTCCCGTGTAGTAATTTTTTTATTTTTTACTTTTAAAATTTTATTTTGACCTCTAAACTCACCCACCTACATGCCCGTAGAAAGCACACCTTGCTTGCATAACCAAAAAAAAATAAGAAAGATAATTTATTATTTATTTATTTTTAAATTTTATTTATCATGCTTTATTTTTTAAAATTTTTGAGCCATCTTATCTAGATGCACTTTGTATGAACCTGTAGAATGGGTGGGTCTGAAGATCAAGTTATTTTTTTAAAAAATAAAAATTACTTTATATGTAACTATCTTGTATGTGCAACAAATATAACTCTATGTTTATATATTTAGTTTTATGGGTGTTAGGGCTTTATACTAGTCACTTTGACAAATGCATTTGTTTATATATTTCTCGTTATGATAACAATGTCATGTATTGGCAGTATTACAAGCAAATACATATATATTTATAAATAAGTCTTAAATTAAAATCTTGTCTCTTACAATTATGTCAAGAGAGAGATTTAATCAGGGTCGGGACGGGACGGCTTGAATCGTCCATCTTGGACCGTCTCACCTATAGATCGGGACGACCGATCTGTGATACGTAACCGAGACATTTTATATATTTTGTATTTTATTTTAAATATAAAATATTTTATAGATAAATTGATTGAGTGTTTACATTGGTTGAGAGTGATATGAGTTCGAAATCTACCGGTTGTATAATTTTTTTAGTTTCTTTTTAAAATTTTCAATAAAAAAAACTCAAAATCCTAAAAACATTTGTGAGATTTAATCTTAAACCATCTTAAATAGAGCACACAAACCACCTAATCAATCAAGCTATTAATTTTTTTGTATTAATTTACATATATAATATTTATAATGAGTTTTTTCTATTGTGACACCCTGTGATACGGAGCGGTAGGATACCGTACCATCCCGTCTCAAGCGCGATCGGGACGACCGATTCGATCGTGATGATAAACCCTGAATTTAACACATGTATAAGTGGGAACTTATATCGGATTCTTTGCAGGTATCTAAGTTAATACTTAATATGAAAATTATTACTTTCAGCAATGTCAGCTCTGATTGAAATAATCGTCTGAATGAAGTGAAATATAATGGTACATAAAAATCCCTACTTAAACAAAAATTACGAGAGTTGTATTCCATTGAAAAAGACTTTTAAATACCGTGTCTGAAGAAATAAACATAGCCATGACCATCTCTCTCGTCGTAGGTCATCCAACTTTAACTAAAAATAAAATATTAACATTTGATTATTTCTTATCTAAAATTATTTGAATCATAGTTGGGTCACCGGATATGTGTGAGTTGAGTGACTTGTATTATATGATGATAAATTCGAGTCATAATATTAACTTAAATTATTTAAAAAATTTAATTGAACTCGCTTAAATCACTTGACCCTACTTAATCAATCCAGCCAATCTGTATCATATTAATATGAATTTGAGTGGATCATTCTTAATAAGTTGGCTAACCACCCTTGACATGAACATTGCCTTTTAATGAAAAAAGGGTAATGCTTTATGCACGGACGCGGTCCATCCATAAAATTAACTCAAATTGTAATCTATCTTTTCATTGACTCTAAAGAAGATGAAATGATCGTTTTCTTGTAAAAAAAACGTCCTACGTCGGACTCATATGATTCTCTTTTTCTCTCGGTAAAAAAATATATGAGTAAAATATTTTATAAGATTAAAATATTTTATTATATAAATAAAATATTTGATATATAATTAAAATATTTTGTTAAATTTTCTTATTACCATAAAATATTTTATTTTTATAGTATTTTATCTTTATAACAAATATTTAGTTCACGTAATAAATGTTTAATTTCTAGAAAATATTTTATTCGTTTATCTTTATAGTTAAATAAAATATTTTATTCTTATAATAGAATATTTTATTATTATAATAAATTATTTTAATCTTATAAAATATTTCATTTGTATTAATACGTTCGATATTTAATATCTGAAAAAATAGATCGTATAAATCTAACGCGGGATATATATTTTATGTACGAAAATGATCGCTTCACATTTATTTTGAACAATTGAACCAACGGAAAGATATGTTATAATTTGAGCCAACTTTGCTAAAACTAACATGCAAGGACGTACTCTAACGTTTAGCGATAAATTTAATACACTGTGATGTACGAAGGATGTACAAGAAAAATCTTATAGTGACAAGTACACAATTACATAACTAACACGTGCATCCATGTAACAAATTTAGCCCCAGATCGAGCGGTCCAGCGACCCTCCGCCCTCCGGAGTCCGGACAATATTAGGCTCCTTAACTACTCCCCCTCGGGGCTCAGCCCTCACCTCCCATCCCATGTGTGACTCCCGCGATTCACGCCGTCTCTTCACCGAAGACGGATCTACCATAAATAAACATATGTTTAGTTAGTTAAAGTACATATTAATAGATAGGGTTTTTTATACAAAGATATCTGTGCGTCTCTCGTCGACTCGCACGACTCGACCCGACTTAGATCGGGACAAAGTCAATCGAGCTGTAGGTCGCCACCGAGTTGACTTATTATTTTAATATTATATTATATTTTATATATAACGTGTATCCTTGATTATATGCAATATCAAAAAACTATTCTTAAATACATTCAATTAGTTATACTGATACACTTCTGATCCTTATGTTGTTAATTAAAAAATCCTTATATATATATTACATAAATCATTAATAGCTGTAAACTTTTAAAAATATTTTTAATACCGTATGATCTTATCAAACCTCTGTAAAACTTAATTCAAAGATAGATTGGTCATTTGGCGGTCAAACCGTCTGAGACGGTGAAGGTATATCTGTAATTAGTTTGATTATTCAGAGATCTTTTTGACCATTCATACAAATTAAGAGCAGATATGTAAAAGTTAAAAATATAGGGTATATAAACATAAAAAACATAATAGATAATCAAACATTGAAGTAACAGGGGTCTCTGTCGAAATTTACAATAATATGTCTGAAGTCTGAACATATTTTTATATCAAGAATACCCTCAGTGAGAGGAGGCACACGCCCGACGATCTCTGTCTCTCTCCTGCCCCGCAAATCACCTCTCTCTCTCTCTCTCTCTCTCTGGAAAGCGTAGATCTGCTTGTTCTCCCATAGTCCCATTCTCTCTCTCTCTCTCATTTTTGTGAGAGGAGGCAGCAGATCCCTCCTCCCCAGGTCCGGATACCACAAAGCTACCATCTTTCGCCGTTGCATCGCTCAAGGAGGAGGAACCAGAGAAGACCCATCAAGGAGATCAGGGGAGGCAGAAGAAGCCCCAGAAATTAGAATATGGGGATGCCCGCCACCATGTTGCTCGCGGCGGTGGTGGTGCTGCTGGGGACGGCGGCAATAGCGCCAATGCCGGCGGAGGCCAGGCTGGCGGTGGACTACTACGCGCGGACGTGCCCCCGGGTGGCGGAGATCGTGTCGGAGACGGTGGTGAATAAGCAGATCGCTAGCTCCACGACGGCGGCGGGGACCCTCCGCCTCTTCTTCCACGACTGCTTCCTGGACGGCTGCGACGCCTCCACCCTCATCACCTCCAACGCCTTCAATCTCGCCGAGCGCGACGCCGAAATCAACCTTTCCCTCCCTGGGGACGCCTTCGACGTGGTGGTGCGCGCCAAGACGGCGCTGGAGCTCGCCTGCCCGGGCGTCGTCTCCTGCGCCGACATCCTCGCCCTGGCCACCCGCGACCTCGTCACCATGCTCGGCGGGCCGTACTACGCCGTCCGCCTGGGCCGCAGGGACGGCCTGGTCTCCCGCGCCGACCGGGTCGAGGGCCACCTCCCCCGCCCCAACAACACCGTTTCCCACCTCATCGACCTCTTCGCTCAGAGGGGGTTCTCCGCCCAGGAGCTCGTCGCCCTCTCCGGCGCCCACACCGTGGGGTTCGCCCACTGCAAGGAGTTCGCCGCCCGCATGGGCCTCGACGCCGGCAGGGCCGACCCCGCCGTCGACCCCAGGTACTCCGACGGGATCAAGAAGGCCTGCGCCGACTACGCCCACCGCCCCACTATCGCCGTCTTCAACGACCTGATGACCCCCAACAAGTTCGACAACATGTACTTCCAGAACATCCTCCGGGGGCTGGGGCTGCTCGCCTCCGACGCGGCGCTGGCGTCGGACCCCCGCACCCGCCCCTTCGTCGAGCTCTATGCGGCCAACCAGACCGCCTTCTTCCAGGACTTCGTCCGCGCCATGGAGAAGCTCAGTGCCTACGGCGTCAAGACCGGGCGCCTCGGCGAGGTCCGCCGGAGGTGCGACCAGTTCAACTCCATCCGCACCTGATCACAGAAGACCAAACCCACCAGGCTCAAGTAATTTGATATGAGGAGCTGTTGCTGTTGTTCTCCTTCTTCTTCTTGGTCATTACTGTGGTTGTTTGCCGCCCTGTAATTTGTCCCCATTTTTCCTGTGGGTAACTTCGTTTCCTCTATTAGAAAGAAAGAAGGGGGAATCAAAAGGAAAATTTTAAGCAAGAGACACACTCCACAGATCTCCACGGTTGCCGTCATCATCATCATTATGTGTTTCCTATTTGTTGGTTGCATGGGCAGATATATAGATGGAAGAAAAAGGTCCATGGTATGATTTTGGTGAACTGATGGTGCTGCCATCTTCTGTTCTTTAATTTTTTTTTCTTTGGAACTTTTAATATGCTGCTTATGTTCTTATGAATAAGCATATTTTGTTCAAATATCAATATTTTTTTCAGAACTCATCTCCATTTTGTTCTTGGGCTTGTGAAGATTGCAGACATATGAGAATGGATTGAATTTGATTGCAAACTTTGCCAAGCTCAAACCAGAATACCAGAGTTTGTCTCTGTTTAATTTGTTTGGAAGCTGTATAGATTCATTCTATTGAACATGCGAATAATGTAGTCCAACTATGACTCAATGTTTGGATTCGGGACCCTTGCATACACTTTTAAAAGGAACCCTGCCGTTGGAAATGCCATCTTTTCAGGCCTCAGCTTCTGCTCTGTAACTCTAAATTGATCAAAGTCCATTCTCACAAGTATAGATGGAATTAGGTGGAGGAAGGGGTTGGATTGGCATTATATATAATGGCTCCCATTGTTCTCTCCCTTCCATCTTTCTGCGGAGGTATTTCTTGATCCTGTTTTTCTGGTTTGCTGTTTCTATTTCTGACGTCTAGTGGTGACTATTGCCATCAAGCTGTCTGTCACAGAACTTGGCTTCAACCTCCAGGGCACCTGATAAAATTTTGGTCTTGGTTGAAGTATGCAACCATTCTTATGTTCTTTTTCCTTGATGCCCATTTCTTGCTGATGCTACTCTATTTGAGAGAGGGGGCGAAACAGAAACATATATGAATGGAACATTAATGGAAGCATCCAATCTTCCCAGCTGTGCATTTTCATGGTAAGAATGCTCATAGAAGAGGGATAAAATTGACACAATGAATAAGAACCAGTAAGGGTAACACAATGAGTATGAATCAAGTGAGTTTGGGTTTGAAAGCAGTAACTGTGATTCTCTTTTGCTGGATGGAGTTCTAGCACATGGGATGATGGATCAAGGGGTGATATGACATAAAATAATCAACATCAATTGCAGCATTTCCGTCTTTATTTGGCTAGCTGAATGCTTCAAGATTTGCCAAAATTAAATCCCTATGATTCCAAAAAACTGCTGTTTTATTTTTGTTTTCTCTTGCTCATAATGCATGCATGTGGCTAGAGTTAAAAGATCCAGCCTGGGGTGTGTGTTGAAATAGGTTGTCAAGCTGTCTATGCTTATTTTTAGCTTTTCCTCTTTTCAAATCCTGATTTGGGCCATCCTTTCTTTGGGTATGTGAATGTGCATAATCATCACAAATAAAAATTAACTTTTTAACAAACACCATGCATTATGGCTATGTCCTTGTTCCAAACTTCACATGCAAATGCATAAAGATGTGAGCTATGAAATCCTAAAACTCATTTATCTTTTGGTTTATGATGCTTTTTTCCTGAGGAAATGTACTACATATCTCTACCTGCTTGGAGGTACTGTGCAATGGGGTGAAGCCCCAGTTTGATCCACTTTGTTAGATCATTGGTATGTGTGCAAGGCAATTGTTGTTTCTTTCTGATGAGAGGGAAAGTCTGGGTCATGATGTCTGTACTAGTTGTAGTGGTGCCAGGATTCAAATCAAACAAAGTCTTAAGCGTGCACAGAGATCTATCCATGCCGCAGCGTGGCTCTTCTTTTGAAACCTTCTTTTCTGCATGATAATGAGTGACAATTATGCATTCTTTTTCTAAATTCACGTTAAAACTTGAGTAGATAAATGTCTTAACAGAGGGTAAACTTCCGTAGGGGTGGAAGGCCTGCTGCAAGCGAGCAAGGCAAGTCTAGATAGTCTTTAAGCACGCACCTCTTTGTCTGGGAGTTAAACTTGGTGATAATTCCAGGTTAACCCTAAGTTAGCCCAAAAATTACTTTGGTGGACCGGACTGCTTAACTTGGTTAGAATAATGGTTAAATTAGAGTTAATCTCGTGTCCATGGTTTGTCGACTCGGTCCGAGTCGGGGCGACTCGGGCGGATCTATTCAGATCCACGAAAATTCGAGACATGATCCGGTTGACTCGGATCAAGTCACTCCTCTCTCCCTCTCTACCCTTCTCTGCGACCTTCTAGGTGTGCTCCGGCGAGGATCCGACGGTGGTAGACGAGATCTGATAGTGGTGACAATGATCTTGCCAAAAGAGGTCGTGCCGGGGATGGGGCGGGGGTGCCGGAGTGGGAGAAGAAATCGCCGTTAGGTTAGGACGGCGCCAGGATGGGGGAAGAAAGGTCTACTGGGTGGGGCGAGAGACGACTGAGTCAACCCGAATCTCATGTGACTCGAGCATACCGTACCGGATCAAAGCGATCCCGATCCAATACGGATCATCGAGTCGACGAACCTTGCTCGTGTCAACTACCCCACCACAACAAGCGGGTTATCTAATTCAGTGCCATAATCCCTCACTCATCAAAGCCGAATTAAGTTAATTTAGGATATATTAACCCTCCCGAGTTAACATAATTTATGTTGACTCCCAGACAAAGCTGTGCCAACAGTTAAACTCAAAATAATGGCATCGTTTGTGAGAACCCTAACTCAATAAGTGTAAAGTCCACGTTTGCTGAGGGGGTTAATGTAAAGACCTAAGAAGGAGGCTCACAAGATCCTATATTAAAAATTACAAAGATGGACATGCGATTATAAGTAAGACCTAAGTCTTCTCCTTTGAAGATTTTTTTATCAGTAGAAAAAGATAAAATCCTAACCGTCTTTGGATGTAGCATGATCTCTGAAAATCTCGGCCCAATAAATACAAAACTCATCTTTACTCGAGGGGGAGCTAAGAATGAGATCTCACCAGCTGAATATTAGAGATTATAAAGATAGGTATCTCTTTTGAGAGCTCTTTTATCGGTAAAAAAAGATAGAACTCTTGCCGTCTTCGACGCAACGGAGATAATGTCTTAAAGAAGACATTCCAAATTTATACCTATTCAATAGCACTGATGTCTAAAGGGGTTGAGTTTTCGGATCCCCGATTTGTTCGCCCGACATTGAACTGGAAACGCGGCTGAAAACGGATCCTTTATGTTTAATCATTTATTAATATACAACTATGCCGTTACATATAAGTTCACAAAGTTTAAAAGTCAATTACACTAATTGAAGGACTAGCCAAAGGCTAGATTGTCTACCGAGATCTTACTGGACATATTATTTAGGATTATATATATATATATACATATTATTTAGGATTATATATATATATATATATATATTTGCGTAAACAGCCTCCATACTTAAACTTAAATGCCGCATATTCCCTTTTGATTAACTTCCGTCGAGATATCCATAGACTATTCTGTTTTCTTCTTTAGTTTCTCTCGAGAGAGACTATATCGATTTCGTAGTATGGAAAGTAGTACTATTGCAGTGACAATAATAGGGTGGTGGGGTACATTCATGCAAATGCTGGATGAATTTTCATGCAATTTTATTTTTGACAGAGGTATACATGCAAAAGGAACACCCATATGTTCATATATTTCTTCGTCACCGGTACGAGAGCGACATATTTGATATTTCACGTGCTGTAGCGTCCAGCGAAGGCTTTTTATGAACGAGGACCGAGCTGCTCGACGATGAAGCGCATGCAGCAACATCCACAGCAACTGCTGTGTCAAGCTGCTCACACATGTGCTCGGCTAGAGAAATCCCAAGGACTCACCCCATGTGCCTGCCTGGAAACCTTCGACCGAGAAGAAAGTTGCAGACGGCCGTTGCTGGGAAGATTCCAAATGAGGTACAGAAAGTGGTCGTCGGCAAAAGGGTCCCCTGGAATTAATTTTGGCACACCTTACTAGCTTGCAGGCTCCCGGTTTCTTTCTTCTTCGTTTTTTTCTGTTTTTTTTCTTGTGGAGGTGGGTTGGGGGCAGAGTTCGCCGACTCGGTGATCCGTATCAGATCGGTTCTTCCCTGATCCGGTACGGTACACCTAAAATATATTATTTTTTTTTTGTGACTCGACCCGACTCGGCCCGAGTCGGCACGAGTCGGCCTGACTCGTTTCTTTCCTGATCTGGTACGATACGCCCGAGTCGGGCGAGTCAAAACCGAGTCGTCGAACCGTGCTTGGGGGAGGGGGACAGTAATCACCTGTGGCCGGTGGGTAGAGAGAGAGAGAGAGAGAGAGAGGCCTGTCTACTACCCATCTGGGCATGTGAGATTATTGATTGATTGAAGACATGGTGGCAGAGAAGAAGCAGCTCTCTTCCTTTATACGTTTCATGGAGGTGGAGCATATCAAGTGAAGGTCACATTAACTGATTAAAGTGAAGTTTGGCAACTTTTATAGAGGAGAGAAGAAAAGAGATTTTAATTGTTGAGATTATTAGAACATTTAATTGAAAATTGTTGAATACATAGTAGAGGGGGTACTCTGTTTATATTTGCGATTTTATCAAACTACCCTTATATGATACTATATTTATAAATAAATCCTTGATTTTCACATATTATTAAAAATATATCTAATATTACTGCACATATACTCTCACCGTAACTCGCGTTATTTTAACTTGGTTGTCGTACGAATTAAAAGATCAAAAAATTAAATTGCCCGTGGAGTTAGCTCTCTCTCTCTCTCTCTCTCTCTCTCTCTCTCTCTCTCTTTGAGCATCCATGGCGAAAGGAGGGAGGGAGGGGGAGACGGGGCAAGAGGGGGGTGGTGCGTGCGAGTAGAGCCTTAGGGGTGGGGGAGAGAGAGGCTGGGAGGGTAGGGGACCTATGTTAGGTGGGGGGTGAGCTATAGCTTATTGGAGGGGGAGTTGGGGCAAGGGGGTTACATCTTGGCAAAGGGGGAGTGGGGTAGGGAGGGGTGGGGGGACTCACATCGTAGGAGGGGGGTGCTACGAGCCTAGACAAGGGCCTGCTCGTCGAAGTTGGAGGGGAAAAGGGCGCACGGAGGAGGGGGGTATAACCACGGAGGTATAACCACAGTAATACAACGTAGATTAAGGATATTTTTGATAATACAATAAAAATATGAGGATAAATACAAATATGGTGTTTTACAGGGGCATAGTTGTAAGGATCCCTTCATATTTTTCCCGTGTTTCTACCGGGGTTTGTCGACCAGGTGCAGGTCGTCCCGACCCGCACGACCCGACCCGACCCGACCCAGACTGTGGGCGGGATGCTCGGGTCGTGGGTCGTCACCGGGTCGCCCTATTAATTTAATATTATATTATAATATATATATATATTATTTTTATTTATTATTTATATATATTATATATATAGCCTTTTTTTTAAACATGGAACGAGATGGATCGAGACGGATCGAGTCCGGACCGACCCGACCCTTGACCAAGACGGGCGGGTCGGTCAAGACGATAAACCCTGGTTTCTACTCAACGTGTTATTTCTAATGACTTCTTTTAAGGGCAGGTAGATTTATTAGTGTATGATCATGTAGATAATGAAGTGTGTAGAACGTACTGCTTGAGAGTACAACTATGGGTTTTGATATTATAATAAAATGTTAGACCGATTAATTCGAAGTCCCAAAGATAAAAAAAAAGCAGAGACAACATCGTACAACATGCGTATGCCACTTTTATCTCTCCTTAAGTGGTACACAGTCAGACCTTAACACGACCGGTCAATGAAATATATATATATATATATATATATATATATATATATGGGAGATGTTCACATGGGAACGGCTCATGATAAATTGTCATAGATTCGGAATCTAGGCTCTTAAATATATGGGAGATGATCTCTTTATATGTTGACCCCATGCATTTAACGGCCCAAATCCTGGCCCCATGATAAATTGCCATAAGGTCGGTCCCACGTGAACATCTCTCTCTCTCTCTCCCGTCAATTACCCAACTGTAGCTTCTCTAGAAAACAAACTGAACTTTTATTAATATTTAATACGAAAAAATCACAAAATATCAAAGACCAGTGAATATCATAACGTCAGAGAGTAATCTAGTGCTCACATCAAAGGCCGCAATGTCATGTCATCGATCTGGGAGAATAGGGTTATTGCCTTATTGGGCTTTCGTTAAAAGGGGGTGAAGGATTGTGCCCACAAATGTCGTGGACAGGTGGGTTGTGACTATGGGTTCAGATGATGGGCGGCTAAGTTGGAGGGTGTCGTTCAGGAAAGGGGCCCAGACTTAGATTTCGAGCCCAATAAGCTCGTCCCGGGGAGGTAAACCAACAAAGGCCTAATAAAAGTGGCTAACTACCAGCCCAGTAAGGCCTACCAATTGGCAGCGGTCGAATGATGGTTCGTTGGTAGTTGATCAGGGTCCAATAGGCTCCACACGCTACCGGTCCATTAATGTCTTGTTATAAGCAGCCCCCGACGATCCAGTAGTATCCCATTAAGGGAACATCTCGTGATGCAGGCATGCCATCAATCTCATCATACAAAATCATGAATGGACCTCTATGACTTTTAACTCTGAAGTTATCGTATAAAGTCTCTGAAATTCCGCTAACATTCTCCAAACTTATCTAGACAATTTTGAATTTTTTGATCAACATATATATTTGAAATACATTCAAAGTACTTCTGTGGTGTTACATATTTTTGAAATACATTCAAAGTACTTCGGTGGTGTTACATATAAAACAAATATATATATATATATATATATATATATATATATTATATATATATATATATATATATCGTCACTATTAAAGTAAATGTACACTTATGTTACATCTGATATGAGAGTATTTGTTGAATATACTACAGGAATATTCATGGTTAGCATGATAAGATTACTATGGTATTTGGTATCATTTTTTTCGAATGTTTCAATTCTATCCCGAAATATAGTTTGCAGAGAGAGTAAGACTTAAATCCCATTTAAGTGTATCTGGGACTGTTAATGAGTCGGACTCGGGCCGGGCTTAGGTCGGCTCGATCTGGGCTCAACTTATCAATATTAAAACTTGAGCCCGGTCCGGACCCGTCCTATGTCGGGTCGGGTCGGACTCGATCTTATTTAAAAACATACAAAGTCCGACTAAAGTCTTGCCCGACACGGCAACTTAAATAAAAAATTTTAAAAAAATAAATTAATATATTTAATAATATAAACTTTATAATCTCACTAAATTAATTAAAATTTGATATTAATTATATAATTTATGTGAAAAGAGAGTTTTAAATTTTCTAAGTAAGTAAAATAACATAATTTTAACTAAATAATTTTTAAAAGTTAAAGTGAGAATAAAAAAAGAGAACGGATAGGGTCGGCTCGCGAGCCGAACTCAAAGTCCGAGTCCGATCTACAGACCTAATTGGACCGGACTTTTAGACCCGACTAAAAATCCGCTAACCGAAAAAGATTTTACAGCTCGACTTAAAATCAGATCAACCCTACGAACTTGTCGGGCCGACCCGACCTATTGACAACCCTCGGTGTACCTTCGCTAACATTAAGGGTCGGTTTGATAAAAGGGTAGAACAAATCTGTCGATTATAACCCAAATGAGATGGCGTATTCGACCTTGAGAGGTCGAATACGAAATCCTGGATTAGACACCAAAATAAGTAAAAAATAATATCTTCACCTGGTTATCACTGTGATCATCAAATCTGGTTTTAAAATTTCTGTGAATAAACATGTGTGATGGGTGCATAACCGACGAATATCTGCCCCGTTCGTTTATCAAACAAGGCCTAAGAGAAGAGTCCAATTCTTCACAGAACTACTATCTGCAGCCTAGTGTATGGCCTCAACCAGCTGGTAATCGAAGTAATTAAGGAAGCATCAGGGGATGGGGCAGCTAGCAGCAGCGTGGAGGGGTCGATAAAAAGAGCATTACTTATTTTTCATGGATGACATGCCATGACTTTATTATTTGCTTCATAAAAAAGAAGAAACTTATTATCACTTCTCAAACATTATGAGATTGATTTCTACGTCGCATCCACCCTAAAAATTAATGTCATGGTACTTCAAATGAATTTCAATTTGTTCTCCAATATATAACGTCTCAGTAATGAATGTTCTTTCAAGTTTAAGAGGAAACCATGGTCTATTTATATATATATATATTCCGTGTGCTAGCTAGCTAGACACCGAGGAAATGGAAGATGGAATTGATTTAAGAACAATCAAAACCTTGTGTAGATGATTACTGGGAGCTTAATTAGAGGTGAGAACGAAATCTTGGCTTGCAAACTAATTAAGGGACTCTAATTATCTCCACCATGAACTTCAATATCCATCCTAATTAATCCCTCACATACAGGCTCGAGAATGTGCCCCGATTTTCCATTTGCATTCGATAAAATTAAAAGGGATCCAGAGAACTGAAGTGCCCACCTAATTAAAAACCTCCCTTCTAGTCTGCATTACCTCGTAGAAACAAACAGTCGGGCTACATCTTAGGCATTCATGAGAACACTACATATATAGAAACACGACAAGACACCGTGGAACACTATAAGGGCCCATTTGACAATGAGAGAGAAAAGTGGGGTCCACATCTTTCTCACACATTAATATATACTTAAATCAGGGTGGGGTGACTTATCCTCCCGAATAGGGCGATCAATGGGCCGGGCTAGGGTCGGACTTAGGTCAGCCCGGCCCGGGCCCGAGTCATGTCGGGTCGGGTCGGGTCGGACCCGACACTATTAAAAAAATATAAAATTTAACTAAAGTCCAGTCCGGTTCAAAAATTTTAATAAAAATAGTATATTTAATAATACAAAACTTATAATCTCGTTAAATTAATTAGAATTTTAATGTTAATTAGTTACTTTATTTGAAAAGAGAGTTTTTAATTTTTTTTAATTAAGTAAAATAACATGATTTTAACTAAGTATTTTTTTTTTAAAATTTGAAGGGAGAGAAAAAAGAGAACAGGTCGGGTCGGCCTGCGGGTCGAACTCAAAGTCCGAGCCCGGCTCATGTGTCTAGTCGGCCCGAATTTTAGGTCCGACTAAGAGTCGCGGGCCGAAAATGATCTTGCGGTCAGGTTTAAAATCGTGTCAAACCCGCGGGCCTATCAGATCAGCCCGACCCATTGATAGCCCTACTCCCGAATAAACCATCACAACCTGGGTGGGGGGGATATCTTATTCGCTCGAATAAGTCATCCCAGCCTGGTTAAGCATTAACGTGCGTGAGGAGAAAAATGTGGGTCCCACTTTTTTATCTCTCATCTGTTAATTATTTCATATTATTATATTCCTAAATCAGAGGGGATCTAAAGTAATATCTTCAATAAAGTTAATATCTAATCAGACGACACCTATTTTTTTGGAAATGGGACGACCCCTATAAATTCAACTCCAGATTACATTTGACTACAAATCAGGTCAGGTCAGGCTGTCCACCATGTGGGTCCACACCCAGCTTCCTTGAGGTTCACACATTGCGATAGAATAAATGGGTACATGCATATCATTACCCTGTGAATGGGCGGCCTTTACTTTACGATGCGCCTGCCTTGTATTAACTCAATCTCCCTTCTAAATTAAGATGGGATTAATGTTATGCTGTTCACCACTGTGGCTCCGCACTTCAGCTAGCTCTTACAGATGATTTGAAATGAAACCCACTAAATATGCTAGAGAAGAGAAAGAAAGAACTCAAGGAAGTAAAAGGTAAATTAAAAGGAAAAAAAATAAGGAGAAAAAAAATGTTAAGCTCACGTAGTGCTCTTACAGAACTATATATCAGAAGAGAATTTGTGATCGATCACAAGTATCTGCAAAACTCCATGCTTAATTTCCCATGAAGAACATCCATAGAAAAGGATGAGATAACGTGCACAGTCCCACTTCAATTGTGTATGTGGAGGACAGGAACACACTACACTTAGAACGGCCCAATGGTTTCCCACCCTCCTTCATGGCAAACAGTTAATTAGCTCCTAAGTTGATGATTCTGATCATCTCCAGCTGGGAGAAGCAGTACTGTTAATTGGTAGAAGGGTAACATGAGACTCGTTCATATATGGCCTCTCAAACCCAACAGATAGATCACCTGTCTTTAACTGCATCTCAATCTTCCAGAACTGAAGGTAGTGAGGAATTAAAGGGAGAGATCTTGGGATAGCTAATTCGATCTCCTCCACATGCCTGGGGAATACTGATCAAAGAGAGATGACGAGATATCTTTAATTCACAGCGTGCTGTGAGAATCGGAATGGGTGCCGAGGGCCAGCTGGAGATCCAGGCTCTTGCAGCGGTGGTGGGGGGCAGAAGACGAGGGCTTGGCGACGACGGGCATGCTCTCCTTGGAGCTGCCGGCAGGCTGCACCATGCCGAAGGTGCAGGTGCTGCCGCGAGACGGCAAGGTAGACGGCTGCCTCGACGTGACGAAGGAGCCGCCGCCACCGTCGACGGAGCGGGCATTCCGGTCGGAGAACGGCAGGAAGCCGGCGTGGGCCTGGGGTTCCTCCGAGAAGGCGGTGAACTCGGAAGGCTGGTAGAACAGCCACGGGGAGGCGGAGGAGGCGCAGCCGTACTCCGACGCATGGCTCTTGATGAAGGGCTGGAGGTAGCAGCTGATGCCGGCCGCCTTCCTGGCCTGCAGCTCCAGCCTCTTCTTCTTCATCCTCTCCTTCTTGTGGGCGTTCTGGTGGCCCCCCAGCGCCTGCGAGTTGGCGAACTCCTTGAAGCAGTACTGGCAGCCGTACTTCTTCTCCCCCTGCAGCTCCATGGCCGACAGCTTCTCCTCCTTGCTCTCTGGCTTCTCCTTGCGCCGTTGCTCCGCTGCCACGGAGGCTCCACAGCTGCCCTGGGCGGCGGCGCCCTCGGCTTGCCCGTACAGGGCCACCTCGAAGCCGAACAGCCGGAGCTTCTTCTCTTCGAGCACGCTGCCCGGGCAGCAGGAAGCGTCCTTCTCACCCACTCTGCCAGCTTCTGAAGACGTGGATGCCGCAGCAGCAAGCTCATGTAGTTCTGCTGCTGCATGCTCCTCCATTAGTAGAAGCTGGAAGCTGGGGTATAAACTCGGAGAGCTGGCTGGCTACTTAGAACAGCATCGGCAGGGGTCAGGTACACCTCTTATACCGTCCCACAAGCCCACAACAATGTTTAACTATAACGATGAACAAACAGCACACATATAGCCATGGAGTCAGTCAGATGATCAGGGGCCGGCTCACTTCGGGGCTGGAATTAAAGAAACAACAAAAGGTCAGTTGGATTCAAGGCACATTGCTAGGATTGATGGGTATATTTTATGAGTGAAACATTCTGCATAGTATCCAAAAGATATGCCCGCCAGCTCTCTGCTCTCTCCATCAGTGCAAGGTCTCAAAAACCCTGGCCACCCACACAGTCTGCGAGCACTTCGGCGATCAAATCTGCATTGGAAATAGGACCAGCTGGGCCTTCAGAATTATATTCCATGCCCTAAAGCAGTGCATCACGGAAGTCGAGCGTCAATGCCCGAAAGTCATAAGGGGCCGGCCGGGGCGAATGCACTTTGCTCAAACTCATTAAAAACAACAGACGGTGGGCGAGTTGGGTCTTGCAAACCCCCAGATATGCCTTAGAATAATGACACCCACATCGCCGAGAGGTGGGCAAGTGACAAGGCCCATTTCCTCTGGCAGTACATGCTGCCATTATATAATTCATGTTGGAGTCACTTCACTCCCCCCCCCCCCCCCCTCAGCATTTTTTACGTGCAGTCAGGAGGAATACCACAAACCAGGGTTGTAGATTCAGCTGGTAAGGGATTTTGGGGAGAGAACTGAAGAGGTATGGGGTGGTTTAAAAGCAACATATTTACCTAATTAGGCCACCAAGGCGAAGGCACAGCAGTGGAAGATGATGTAACAATTTCTTTAGAATCTGGGCGTATCTTCTTTTAGGGCAGAAAGGTGTATTATGATAGATGAATCCGATCACTACTTTTGCCGGTTAGAAAAGAAAGAAGGAAGAAGGAAGGAAGAGAAGCCTCCAATGATAGACAGTTGTGTGGCCGCTGGCTATACACATCTTTCACTGGGATGGCATATCTAATGACATCTCAAGACAGTGCTGTCAAATGATTTCGTGCCACATATGAGAGAGCTAGCTTTGGGATGGATAGGGACATCATCCAACAATTGTTTTCCCGAGCCCATCAACTCTACCACCACCATTCACCCCCATCTTTAAGGTCATTAATTAAGTATTCGGGCCTTATCACATGTAGTTGATTTTTTTTTCAGGGTCGGCCGACTCGACGGATCGGTCGACCGATCCATTCTCAGACAAGTATATACGGTACGAGTAGGCCCAATTCGGACCGACTCGGGCCGGGTCTCCCAACTTCGATCTCCTTTTCAAGACTTTAGCTGACTCCTACTGATCACTTGCATGATCATGCAACTCGGCCGATCTGAACCGACCCGATCTCCAGATATGGTTCGAGTCGGCTCGTGACTCGGATTGATAGGACAGTATGAGTCAGCCAATCCTGGGTTTTTTTTTCTTTCTGAGGTTTACTTCCTTAGAAAGTCAGTGGGCACCTCTGTGATCACAGAATAACCCAAATAAAGCACAGCAAGGTTCTCACACAGTACAGTTAACACATCATGAAAGAGCATCTAGATGAGATTTTTAATGAGGATGGAATGTCAGGGTGTTGCCCTCCGATTAGCCGGTCGGTCCATCGAACGACCAAATTTTCAATTGAGATGCATTTATGTATGCAGTGTCACAGATGAGGATGATCAAAGGTTGCAGCTTAAAGTGACCCACATGTGACAAACAATTAGAATAAGGTGGTAGTGGGACTTCAGAACACCACCATCCTACCTATCATCAGTATTGTGTGCTACCCCCATGGGGGAAAATATCTTGTACTTGGGATCCTATTGAAGGCTAAAGCAAATAGCTTCTTTCTGTGCTACCACAGTAGTGATTATTATTTTATGTGACAGGGGACATCAGAAAAGCTTACCGTCAGCTCATCGCCTTGTTCCTGGAGGCTGGAGCAAGACAGACAGCTTCACATGCGTTGCAACTCGCAAGAAGACTGGTCATAGATATTTCTTAATTTGGTCACCAGGATTAGGTACCCTTCTGTGTTGTGACGAGGATGCATGAGCTTTTCCGGATTTCGTCTATATCGTAACTGATGATCACTTCAGCTGTTAATTAGAGATACCCGGAATGCATATACATACTCAATTATATGCAAAAACTATATGACATGATCATGATCCACTGAAGAGTATATAGCATTCTGGTGTACCGTGAGGTATGGAGATCAGTCGCATAAATGCCAATGGAAGAACATCGATCTCTGGGAACATATATAGGATTGCATGTCACTTGATGCTGTTGCCGTAGTCTTGGAAACCACCAAATGTTTGATTCATCAGTGCGATTACATGAAATATCAAAGTGGATCGACAATATTGTAACTAATGAAATCAACATGTACAGGTATAGAGTTTATTAGATTGGACTATCCGACTCAAAATTTTAAGGTGTTGAGTGAACAGGACTGCACTATTATACTATTCTAACACGTCTCCTCACGTGTAGGTCAATTTAGACTCTGTCACGTGGATCATAACAAACACAGAATGCGCGGCCTAGATCATAACTATGGGCTCTGCTGATACCACATTATACTTTGTTAGATTAGATCATCCAACTCAAAAATTTAAGGTGTTGAATGGAGAAGACTCCACTATTATATTCTAACCTTATATAGCAAAAAGGACTGCCCTGGCACTCTAATTACCTGGTACTTCCCTCAAGTTGTGTTCTTTGGAACAAATAAAAGGGAAAAGCTAAAGTTTAAGCCAGCAACAGCATGGAGCTCAGTACACAAAGTTTGAAGTTGACAAATGAAAGTCAGAGTTTGTGAAGAGAATTAGGGACCGGGCCCACCAAGGTGCAAAGCAAAGTGGTGGGACACAGGAAATCAAATGCCTATCACCTTGGGGCCGGCCGGTTAGTGTTTATGAACGGTTCAGCACACTGATCTCTACGGTGCCAATTAAATGCCCGATGGCCCGGTGCCAGTCTCCTTCTCTGGCTCCAAAGTGAGTGTTGGAAGCCCGAATCAATTCTCAGAAATTGATTAGTCTATTCTGTACTGTAAACACGAAAGAAGGTGGGCTTGATATGTCAAAAAACCCGGAATCTTTCATTTGAGTAATCTCCATCAAGTGGAATGTAAAGAATTACTTGATTAAAATGGAGAAGGCAGCAAATACGGAAGGGAAACTGTTAATCGTGGAGGTACAACCATGCATGGAGATGAAGGCCAACTAGCTAGCTTTAATTAACTAGCTAGCTAGGTAGCCACAACCATTATTTTACTTATTTAATTAATCAATAAGGCAGCAAGCTCGTCAGCGACGATGGGATGGATGGTTGCAATGGTGCTTGCACGTGTGTTCTCACGTTGAAGAGAGGGGTGCGCGCGGTTCCCATGCATAATATATATATATAATGAAGGTATTATAGGTGATAACAATAAGTTAGAGGTAAAATTAGATATAATCAATTCTGACATTATAATTAATGTGTCTTGTAATAGAGTCTATGTAACCATCAGAGTCTTCTTCGGAGTGTCCGCGTGAAAAGTCGTTGTAGACGTGTGAAGGCGTTAATGTAGACGAATGCGTTTGGTCGAATATCAAGATCTAGAGACTAGTCATGTAATTCTGGCTTCTTTCTAGTTCATAAACTTTAGAATTTAGCATATTTCAATATCACTTTATGTATACGAAATGCTCATTATCGGTGAAGACGTGTAAGTTTATTACCCGGATTGAGTCACATATACATTGTGTGGGTATCACTTCTTATCAATTTTATACGTATTTCTAATGAAATTTTTAATGTTATAAAGATGACAGATAATTATTGAAGGGTGAAAAATAATTATCTAAGAGTGACAAATAGTTATGTAAGGGTGACAAATAGTCAACTCTGTCAATTTTTACGCATTCTCAAGAGGACAAATGAGACTTCTAATACTCTTTAAGAGTGACAAATAGCTATCTAAGGGTGAAAAATAGTCAACTTCTATCAATTTTCGCGTATTCTCGGGACGACAAATGAGACTTCTAATGCTATTTAAGAGTGACAAATAACTATTTAAGAGTGAAAAATAACTATTTAAAGGTGACAAATAGCAAACTAATGTCAGACGAATGAGATTTCTAATACTATTTAAGAGTGATAAATAACTATCTAAGGATGAAAAATAACTATCTAAAGGTGACAAATACATAAATATGGGTGACAAAAAGATGGAAGTGTATATAAGTATTTAAGAAGCATTTAAGAAATTTAATGGGTGAGACTCACATGCTAATGACATGGACCAATAGCACATTAGATGGTTAACTTTTCTACCCGTCTAAGAGAACGACTAGCATTTCTCATATAAATATATATATATATATATTGGTGCATGTGGAGATTAACGGCTAGTAAATTTCCTTGATTTTATTTATAAATCTTTATCTACGCATTAGGATCTTTTTCCCCATTTTAGGACATATATAGGTATCACTTCTTTGCTTGTTAGGAATATTTAATTTGGCCATTTCTTCTTGATTAAGAATATTCCAAGTATAAACCCACTCGAAATTGGCATATTGTTATCCTAATAATGAATCTTAATTTTTCAATAACATTAAGCCCAACCAAGTGCCAATTAATGAAGCGTTTTATATATCAATAATAAGAAGAAGAAGGGTGAAAAAAGGGAGAAATTAAAAAACAGTTTTTTAAGTTATTAATGGATCATCCGACCTAAAATTTTTTAAGAAATCGAAGAGTAGAATAAAGCTTATTTTCTTAACTATCAATATAGGACTGTACTCTAACAGACCATAGTGCAGCTTGGACCTCACTACTGTTCTGGATGCCTTTTAATTTGCTCCACCATTGATCACCTCGGCAGAAGCACCACTTCCTCCACCCGATCCACCGTCGTCATCTCATAGGCGACCGCACACCAGCTCTCCATCGATCGCCGCCCACTTCGCTCTTCATCGCCGTTACTTCTTCTTCAATGATCAGTTCCTTCTATGGTCTCTATTTGCAGGGTGTCTGCCATCGCCAGTCCTCCTTCCCACAGCCGTACGTACGTCCATCCAAGCTCCTGTTCTTTTCTTTCATTTGTCCGATATATACTGGATGCGGCCGCCACACCCAGCCCGACTCCCACCGGAGGCCACACGCCTGTGCTGCCGGTCTGTGTCCACTGCCGTTGCTCCCTTCTTAATTTCTCCATCCACACCTGCTTCACTGCGTACTCCGCGGGTCCTCATCACCGCCGACCATCATCGTTCTTCCCATCCTGCTTCTCTGGATGGCGAGCTAGGCACCTGTTGTTGCTCCTCCCACCGTCAGTCTGATGATTACCACGTTCATCTAAGAGGTCTGTCTACCCAAAAAGACCAACTGCGATCAACCCAATACCTGCAATCCACGGCCCATATAGTGCCACTAATCTTATTTGACCCAAAGCTGGACCAATGCCACCAAGTCCAGCACTGTTTTGCAAGCGTTGAATCCGGCCCATTAATAATATAGCTCGCACTACTTTAGGGTCATGGCCCATGCATGTATCCACACAGCAATTTCACTATTTAAAAAACCAACTCATGATGGCCAAAACTAGACCACCCCACTAACTTCTCACGTCCCACTGGCTTCACAGTAAAACCAGGGCCCATCTATACCAAGCCAAAACTGATGGAACTGGAACCAAATATTTGCAAGATTTTCT
Source organism: Amorphophallus konjac (assembly GCA_022559845.1). NCBI lineage: Eukaryota > Viridiplantae > Streptophyta > Magnoliopsida > Alismatales > Araceae > Amorphophallus > Amorphophallus konjac. The sequence continues at coordinate 206,858,228 of CM040129.1, forward strand.
AGCCCAGTCTTCAATCTTTCCTTTCCTCTCTCACCGGTCTGCAGATCTGCACAGAAACACTTGTTGCACCCGTGTAGTGCATGCAGCAAGTGTGTGTGTGTGTGTGTGTGTATTTATATCAAAGGTCTGGCCATGTTGCACTAATTAAGCTGGCGTCGTGTTAACACCGGTTAATAAGACAGGGAAAAGAAAGAAGAGGGGTTCTGGATACTCTGAAACCTTGATCAGCTGTACTGCCTTTATTGTAGGTTCAGACGTGCATTAAATGTGATCCGGTAATAAATTTTATAAATTTATGAATATTAAAATTTTAGTTTTAATACTAATGTACGTATCAATAATAAGCAGTCAAACTAAACCTGTAAATGGATCGGATACGAAATAGATAGTGTGATATTCGAATTCGTATCTGATTTATCCGATTAATAATTGAATTATCTATCATATATTTTATTTGGATAACTATCGGATTAATATAAATTTAAATTCAATTTAAATTTTAAATTGATAATTACTGGATCGATTTAGAGGTGAGTCAAGTGAGTCGTGTTGCACATAGTAAGTTATTTTCTCAAATAAAAAAAGAGTGAAAGTTATTTTTATTTTAGAAGATGTTATCAAAAGATCAAACTTCATCTTAAAGAAAAGGAGATAAATTATCAAATAGGTGTAAGTGGAGTTTTTATTTTTAAATTATATTTTGAGACAACAAAAGGTAAAAAAGAGCAATCAAATAACATATTGAGATTTGAGTTAACTATATATTGAATACGTGTGTCCTTAGATATTTATCTAAAGGTTCATATTCGATCGGATAATATTCAACACGGATATCTCAATATCCGAATTCGTATCTGATTAATAATCGAATATTAATCTGTTATTTAATTAAATTATTTGATATTTTATTCGAATAATTATCTAATTAAATAAATATAAATTCAAAATCAATTTAAATTTTACACTAATAATTATCATGCCTAAGCCAAACAACCATAGCCAAGAGATTGTGCCGTGTGAACGACAGCTTTCGTGGTGGCCCGATAACCCAAGATTAGATCAAATCTTATTAATTTTCCTCCTCAAATATTTGGAAAGCAGTTCATCAGGTGATAATTAACAATGAGGTGACAGTGCATCCAACAACAATTGATCATCTTCTGTTTTGTAAGGACTTTCTAATTGCTCATCCAAAGGACTTTCTAATTACGTAATGCCCCACTTTGATCGAAGATTATCTCCCATTTGTTCCGGGATAACTGCTGATGTATCTCTTTTTTTAGTTTGATAAGTCTCCCATCTGTCCCGGAGATAATTTCTAATTTATCTCTTTTGTTTGTTTGATACGTCAAAAAAATTAATCGGGTAAGAGTGAAGAATAATTTTCATTTAACTCGGACAGATTATTTCACCCCAAGAGGTGAGATAGAATTAACTCTCATTTGCCCTAAAAAAATAATTCTAAGACCAATTAATGTAGCAAGGATAAACTCTTATTTTGTCTATCTCTCCGTCGAAGAGGAGCTATATATCTCACTAGTTTTGATCGGGAGTTCTCTCTCGTCTATCTAGGGAATAACTTCTAATTTATCTTTTTTGAGTTTGATAAATCTCCCATTTATCTCGAAAATAACTCTTAATTTATCTTTTTTTTAATTTGATAAATAAAAATTTTAATCTAATCAGATTGAGAGATGACCCTCGTATAACTCGGACATCTAACTTATCTCCTTTTTAATTTGATAAGTCAAAAAAATGAATCGAGGAAAATTAATAGATAACTTTTATTTAACTCGTACAGATTATTCTACCTCAAGAGACGAGGCATAGTTAACTCTCATTTATCTTAAAATAATATTTTATTATCTGTCAAAATAAATAAAATTAAATTATAAAATAAATTAATCTCAAATGAAATTTTTGTCATTATAGCCTTGTAAAGTTCAATTTTGTCAAATATAGCCTTCATCGGAACATATTATGTCATCGCCGTAACTCCCGTGTGTTTAACCCGAGTTAAGTGTGAGTTAAAGAGGAAGATTTTTGAATATATATCTCTTTGAAATTCGATTTTATCAAATATATCTTAAATCTAATAATCGTAGACGACATATTTCACGTAATATTTTTCTCTATTGACGACATTAAACTAAAAAGACATAATCATAATATTTTTATCTAAGTAAAATATATTCGTGGTAATATGGTCAGGTGAGAAATATATTTGATAAAATTAAATTTTATAATTATATATATATATATGTAAAAACCTCAAAAATAATCTTACTCATACCTAGCCGTTTGAAAAGATATGTTTGGGCAGTGCAATGCATGGTTGCATCTATCAAACCGTTTGAAAAGATATGTGCAAAAGGCTGCTCTTTTATCACTATTTATCACATGTATCGTATCGCCACTTTCAACTGTTCGTACCGGTGGCTTTTAGCCGTTCCAGGCTCTTCCAGCCTCGCGAAGACATATATACGACTCGAAAAAGCAAGAGCACTCTGGCTAGAAAAGCCCCTCTTTTTTGACAATTAAAGTGAAGTGTGGGTCAGGCGTGACGGAGGAGGATAATGGAGAAAAAGGTTACGATTCCATTGAGTGGTGTGCCAAAGCGTGCATGCAGCTGGGTAGTAGTTTTCGTTCCGCATCGCCGGCACGGCAGGTTTGAGGTGCCGTATCCAAGAGAAGCACCACTAGGGCCCTTCTATTCACACAGGTAAAACATGTTATTTAATTAAATTTAAATTCGATTTAAATTTTAAACGGATAATTGTTAAGTCTATTTAGAAGTGAGCCGTCATGTGAGCCATGTGAGATCGCCGTAAATTATTTTCTCAAAAAAAATAGTGAAAGTTATTTTTTATTTTAAGAGATGTTATCAAAAGATTAGACTTCATCCTAAAAATTAAGAGACAACTTATCAGATGAGTGTGAGTGACGTTCTTATTTTTAAATTATAATTTAAGATAAAAAAGAGTAATTAAGTAACATATTAAGGTTTGAGTTAGTTATATATAGACTATGTGTATCCATAGATATTTATCTAAGGATTTGTATTCGGTCGGATAATATCTAACATGGTATCTCAATATTCAAATTCGTATCCGATTAATAATCAGATATTCAATATATGATTAAATTATTCGTCAAATATTTTAATCAAATAATTATCTGATTAAATGAATACTAGTTTAAATTTAATTCAAATTTTAAATAAATAATTATCAGACCTATCTTGAAAGAGAAGGATCTCCCTCCTTTGGGCCCTCTCATTGACCCATCAAGTCAATAGACATAGCAATTCTTCCTGCCAACCTGGTCAATCCTTCGGAGTTAAGGTGGAGAGAGAGAGAGAGGGTCCACCAATGATTCAAGCTGTCTATATATAAGGCCTCATTTGAGAACATACCAATTTTGGGTTTTTGAGTCATAATCTCTGACAATCTCTAATTTTTAACAAATGTCCCAATGCTCCTGAATTATTGAGCGTATATAAAAAATCTAAGGAGAGAGATTATAGAAATAAAAATCTCCCACGTCCAAACATTAAACAGGTATGGAGAGATTTCGAGGATTTGTAACGAGAAGAAGAGTCTACTGAATCTAGCATTTAACTGCATACATGAAACCAGAAATCTAAACTGACATTAATTATCTGGGAAAAGTGTTTCCCGAAGAAGCTCCACTGAATAACAGGTGCGCAGACATGGTGGTAATAGAATTGAATAAAAAGAGAAGGATTTTTACAGGGGAATCATTGTTATAATAAAAATTACAAAATTATCAGTTTCAAAAATATATTTAAATACGTATCATGCATCAATTTGTCAAAAAAAGTTACAAAATTTTCATCACTGTAACTGGCCTTTACCATCCATCCATTTACTTGTCGTTACCAGTAACCATACGTAGTTATGAAATGACTACAATTTCCCCTTATCTCTCTCTCTCTCTCAAGCCCGACGTGAGGATCTGGGGGGAAAGAAGATGACTACAAAACAAAGGATATGCATGGTTAGAGTATTTTTCCTATTATATATATATATGGAATATTCTTCTTTCTTTAGATAAAAGTTATCTAGAGTGACATTGTTGCACCATTTTGAGAAATATGATGTTATGTGTTTAAATATATTTCTAGAATAATATTTTTGTAATTCTTGTTACGACAATAGTTAGTTTATTTAAAAAAATCTCAAAAACTTTTTTTGAAAAATAGGTAAGATACCGCATTCGAGCTCAGAGGGTCTAATCCGGAGTCGGATAAATGTCGTGTGTGTGAGAGGAGGGTGTGGACCTCACTCGATTCTCTCTCGTCAAATTTGATATCCGTCTCCCCTGTTCCGATAATAGAGTCACCCAAAAAATATAGGAAAGAGAAACAAGAGGGCATGGAGGAGAGTTTTTGCTCGTGACATCGTTGGGATGAAATCCAGGGTCGTTTCGTTTAATTAGAATTCAATTAGATAATCACTTGCGGTGATTTTAAATTTCATTAAAACAATTAAATCTGAACTTTTTTGCTGAGAGTAAAATGTAAATATTTGAATAATTATAGTACCTTAAAAAATAATAATAAAAGGCAATGCCACGTCGCACTTCCCCCAGAAGAGGTGGCAGTCCAATTATGCTGAGATGCATCCACTTGACCCCCAAAACAGTTCGCATTCACGTGACGGCCCTTTTTGTTAGGTCTCTGTGACGAAGAAGATTCAAAAATAATAATAAAAAAACTAATTCATCTAAATTCGATTTTAAATATTTTTTCACCTTGAAAATCGTCTATCCATGAAGCCACAGCCGGTCTACGTCATTGTGATAGCCTTGGCTGCCAGCAATCTCCATCCATCATCGTCATCACGATGGCAGAAGTTTTTTTATTATATTATTGTTGTTGTACGCGCTTCTCCGATCCAATCGCGTGCCTTCTTTTCCTCTTCGTTTTCCCACCGGCATGCACAGCAGGAGAGCCTTGGAAGCAACCCAGGCCCTCAGGTTATTAGGTTTAATTGAATTATTATAATCATAATTTATTAACTCGATCTGACTCGTACGTGTTATATTATATCCAAAAAAAATTAAAATGACAGAAAAGGAGAGACAAATAAAGGGGATGACACACACTGAGTTAAATCAAGTCGAGTCGAGTCGAGTCCATTATGACTCGAGTGCATAGTACCAGATCTTAAAAAAAAAAATTGATCCGATACAGATCTTCGAGTCAATGCATATTATTCACAATAAAATATTAAAGGTAATTATTTCTTCTAACTGAGCCACTTGTAAAGGGCAAAAATAATAATAAAAAAAGACACCTGACATGAACCTTCTCCTTCACAGTCCACACTGGTCTGTCCCTGCAATGAAAAGGCGAATACGATAGAATTCGAATACAATTATCAGAATAGTACGTAGTAATTGAACAACAGGTGTTGGTTACAGCTCCCTCCTCCCTCCCCCAACAAAAAGTAGCAGAAAGAAGAGGGGGAGGCTGGATGGGCGGCGGCGGGAAGGCCCGTTGGAAGCTCCCTTCCCTCTACCAGCGCTTCCCCGCCACCACCCCCGGCGGCACCAGAGCTACGCCGGCGGCGGCGCCACAGCCACCCCGCGAGTTCGTCTGCCCCATCTCCGGCCGCCTCATGGCCGACCCCGTCATCCTCCCCACCGGCCGCACCTTCGAGCGCGGCTGCGTCCAGGCCTGCCAGCACCTCGGCGTGGCTCCTCCCGGGGACGGGGACGGGGATGGTGCCGCCGCCGACCCCCTCCTCCTCATCCCCAACATGGCCCTCAAGGCCGCTATCCACAACTGGTGCGACGCCCTCGGTATCGACTGCCCCCAGCCCGTCGACCCCGCCGCCGCCCTCCACCTCGTCCGCGGCCTCGCTGCTGCGTCCCCTTCCCCTTCTTCTTCTTCTTCCTCCTTCCCCTCCTCCTCCTCCTCCTCCGCCAACCATTCGCTTCCGACCTGCCCTTCTCCAGCTTCTCGCTCTTCCCCTTCGACGGCGTCCTCCTACTTCACTGCCACCAACACCGTAACCTCCTCCTCGTCCTCCTCCTCCGAGATCACCTTCTCCTGCGACTCCCAGTGCCCACCACCCAAGTCGGCGGCTTTCTCCACGGGGTCGTCCCCCCCGGCCCTGGAGGAGGAGATCCTCGCCGGTCTCCGGGAACCCCAGACTTCGGAGCAGGAGGCCGCGCTGCTCCTCCTCCGGTCCGCCACCCGGGACGGCGGCGATGACAGCCGCGCGGCGCTCTGCACCCCGAGGATCCTGGCCGCCCTCCGCCCCGCGCTCTTCTCCCGTCATCCAATCCTCCAGTCCCACGCCGCCGCCTCCCTCCTCAACCTCTCCCTCCACCCGCCCAACCGCGCCCGCGTCGTCCGCGCCGGCGCCGTCCCGGCCCTCGTCGACGTCCTCAAGGGCGGCTCTCCCGACGCCCAGGACCACGCCGCCGGGGCCCTCTTCAGCCTTTCCATCGACGACGACAACAAGGCCGCCATCGGCGCCCTGGGCGCCATCCCCCCGCTCCTCCACCTCCTGTCCCGGCTATCCGGGGGCGACCGGGCGCGCCACGACGCCGCCATGGCCCTCTACCACCTGTCCATGGCCGGGACGAACCGGTCCAAGCTGGTGAAGCTGGGGGCCGTCAGGACGCTGCTGGGCCTCGCGACAAGGCCGCCGCAGGAAGCGCCCACCACCCTGCCGGTCCTCGCGCTGATGGTACTCTGCAATCTGGCAGCCTCCGGAGACGGCCGGGAGGCCATGATGGAGGCCGGGGCGGTGGAGGCGATGGTGGGGATGCTCAGGGCGCCGCCACCGGCGGGGCCGCGGGACCCGGCGTCGGGGGCGAGAAGGGAGCACTGCGTGGCGGCTTTGTACTGGATGAGCAGGGGAAGCATGAGGTTCCGGGCGCTGGCGAGGGCGGCGGGCGCCGAGGAGGTGCTGAGGGTGGTGGCGGAGCAGGAGGCGGCGGCGGGGGAAGATGGGAAGATGTGGCGGACAAGGGAGATGGCGAGGAGGGCGCTGCGCGCGGCGGGAGCGTCGGAGGACGGCAGCAGGGACGGGGCCGCCTTCGGCGAAGTGTCGACGGCGGCGTTCCGGGCACGGAGGTGGCCCGTCGACGCCGGCGGCGGCATCAACTCCACAAAATTCTAGGGGCAGTGGCTGTAATTATCGCAATTTCACAAGGTTTCCTTGGTCCTGGAGTACTTCGCTTTCTACCTTGTAAGACTTTTCTCTCCTTACGTTTATACCCCCCCCCCCCCCGTCTTGTTATCTGGCTCCCTTTTCCCCCTCCATTTTCTGATCAACAATGTGGTGGTGGTGGTGGTGAGTGGAAACTGCCCTTCTTCTTATTTGCCTCAATTTTTGGTGCTTTTGGGGGGCTTTACAAGCTGGAGAGTATCTTATGCCTGAGGATTAGTGGAACATGGATACCTCATTGTGTTTGGAAATGTATAGGATTGTTGGAAATTGCTTGTTGCCAGCCTTCTCTCTGCCATCTCAATTTGAGGGGCAAGCCCGCAAGAGTCTAACCCCTTTTTTTTGGTGTCAAGGTGCATTTCCCCTTTTGATCTAAGGGGGGGCCCTTCACTTGATGAAGCCATAGGCTTCACTTAAAACTTGTAGATTCTTTCCCTTGTTTGTGAACTTTGGGCTGATAATATATTTCTTGCTTGATCTTTGGTGCAATCTAAAAATATTGTCAAAATTTTGGATCCTCTGTCAGATATGTTCTGCTTGAGCCTACATTTGGTGAAAACCAAGGTTTATGACACTCCCAACATTCAAGGGCTCTTAACTTGGGCCAGACTTCATCATAACTTCACAAAACTTGATGGGGACTTTACAATAATGAATGGCTTCCTACAGGCCACAGCCCCTTCTTTTTTTTTAATTTCCTATAATGAGCTGGCCACCCAACTCATGCCAGCTCATCTGAACACACTCAGCCTGGGTTTGCAGAAAGTATTTCAAATCTCTCTCTATTGGTCCACGTGGAACCAATGTGATGTGGAGGATAGGGCACAAAGGAACACAAGTTGGCAATCTAATTTGCAGCAAATATTATTGTTCCAAAAATTGTCAGAGATCAACAACTCAATGCTTGAGGCGCTCAGATTGGGCTATACATTCAATATGTAAAGTCGAGTGAGGCTTACTGCATGCTCGAGGGTATATAGTGTCTTTAATTTTTTTTATAGCTGTCTTTATTTTTAATTTTTAAAAATAAATTTAACATTATTTATTTAATTTAATTTTTAATTTTTTAGAATGTTGACGTGATTTATATTTAAAGTTATGATATTTTGAGATGTGAGTCTGGAGTTTTATGACGGCGGTAAAAAAAAGGGTGACAAGATACGTAGGGTAACTCGGGTGACTCAATAATCGCTCAAACTCTCTGTATCACTCTGTTAGATTCTTCGTTACAAAAAAAAAGATATTTCGAGATTCATTTTAATTTTTTTAAAATATAAAAAATTAAAATCATTACACACTTAATGTGTCCAATAAATTTAATTATAAAATTTTAGAGTTTTTTCGATTGCATTCTATGGAGTAAAGTAATTTGCTGCATTGCATGGGGTGCAACCATTAAAAAAATTAAAAAATTAATTTTTTTAGATTGGTCTCACTCCCACTCTAACTTACATGTTCTTACCATTCGATTATTGATCTAAACAAATTAAAAAAAGATCATACACCTTACGTGGGCTTAAAGTGATCTGCCCATTATTTTAGACGAACAAAGATGTTTTTTTCTTGATTTTTCTTTAGCCATCCGACCAAAGATTTGATGGTATGGTGATATAGGTCTGATTGGGGCCCACCTAAGAACACACCTTTTTGAAAAGAAAATGGTTCTTCACCCAAGTCAGTGTTGCAGGTGGGACTCAAAAGGTCTATGATTTGGACCGATCAAGTAACCTAGGTGGCTCGAGTCATGCCCAACCGGCAGCCCTACACTTAAATGCTTTGTTGCAAGCCAAAAGTTTTAAATTAAAAATCCATAAATTAAATAAATATATATATTAAGAAAAGGATTAACTAGTGTAAATGACCTAAATTAGTTAGTCAATTTTCATGTTGAATTTGGAGCCTATGGCTTTCAGCTAAAAGTTTTGCCAGAGATGCGCTTAGTATTGATTGATTGATATATAAAAAATTTCCAGATTTTTACATATATGCCCTTATAAAATTTGATTTTGTTAATATACCTTTCATCAAAATATATTATCATGAATATCCTCAAAATATGAGTAATAATACGATTATGCCCTGCCTGTAACTCCCGTGTGTTTAATCCGAATTAAATATGAGTTAAAGAGTAATATATATATATATACATATATATATATATATACTCTTGTAAAATTTAATTTTATCAAATATACTTTAAATCTAATGACCGTAGATATATTTTACAAAATATTCTCCTCCGTCGACGACAATAAACTCAAAGGATATAATCACACCATTTTTATCTAAATGAAAGATATTCATGATAATATGTTTGACAAAATCAAACTTCATGAGAGTATATATGTAAAATTTCCAAGATATTTTTTCATCTCAACACACCACAAAATAAATGCACGCTTTGGACACCAGGAAACTACCTACTTGGTCACAATGCTACTAAAATAAAGGTAGCCCTTCCATGAAATTAGGGTTTATGAACCACCAACACACACACACACACACACAGTACTTTGGGCGACATGGTAAACCCTAATTTTCGTCGTGGGAAACTAATAGTTGCTGCATAGGCCTGAGTAGGTGGATTAACCACCACCACCCCGTAACCAAACAAAAAAAGGGGGGGGAGATAGAAAAATGACCAAAGGAAAAGGGGGGCATTCAGAACAGCACGTTGATGGTCGTGGTTTCTAGTCGTCCGAATATGAGATATTTCTTCAAAAGAAGAGCTAAAGCAGAAAGGTCAATGTTTAGATCAGTTTCTTCTTGTGTAAGAACCACTTCTCTGACACACTTCCCAGGCTGAAGGCAACCCTACTCGTCAGCAGTATCTCTGTGTCAGCTTTCTTCTAGAAAGGCATTATGTATGCACAGCACAAACACATCATGCCAAAAGCTGCAACACTGATTTAAGTGTTTCAACACTACACCAGGGTGAGGAATCAGCAACCTTTGCACACTAGAAACAAGGTATCGCCCAGTGAGCTGAGTTCTTATACTGAGATGGCACCTGGCGACCTGCATTTACAATCATATGTCCCTCCCTGGCCAAAACATTGGGTTATTTTTTGCAGAACTTTAAGAAAGGCAAAATTTTTGTAGGGGAACATTCGTGGAAACGCATGAATTGAAGAAAGAGAGAAGATATAAGCTATGAAGAGTTTACAACTTCATTTCCACATAAGCATATGGATAAAAAGGAATGACACTAAAGCAGAAACAAATGACAGTCTTGGAGACATCCGATACGAGTGGAAATGCAAGCCAGTGGCACCAGCAGTTAAAGACCGGATGTTGTTTCTTTAATCTCTTCCAAGGAGATTGCCTGCAACACAGAACACCAAAATGTGATGAAGCAATCAGAACATAGGTAAAATTCAGATTCCAAAAAAAATGAGAATTACATAACCAGAATGAACGTAGAAACCTTTCCAGAAAATCTACAACTTTTCCTGTCATTCTATTTTGCTTTGGTTATTTACTGATTCATTCATGACAAAGGCCAGTCATTCGGCAAGTGAACCTGGCCGGTGTTTTCCAGTAGTCCCACAAAGCAGGTTATTGCTCATAGGCGTTAAAGTTGAGATCCTGGAAAGACAGACCTAGCCACCTAGGTTTGAGCCGAGCTGCTCACGTGGGGAAAACATTTTTAGTAAACATGTAATAGCCATCGATGTGAGGTTCAAACAATTCCCACCTACTAATAAGGTAACAATGAACTAAATCAAAAGGTCCAAAAGACTGTCTAAAGCACTATTTATCAGAGGTCCATCAAAAGATAACCTCCAAACAACCATGCACCATGTAAAGGATGGTGAAAATATATTTCTAATCACTATGCTGCCTTGGAATACGAAAGTTCATCTTACTCTTCTAACTTGAAATAAGAAAGTTCATCTCAAACCGCATACTTTTGTTCAGGGTGTTTCTCAATGCTGAATAGCAAGGCATAACAGGCTGGGGTTGCTGGCATAAGCGATACTCCGGTTTTGTGTAAATGATGCAGAGATAACTGTTCATTTCTGAATATCCATTTATATTATGATTTCACCATAGGACCGACTAGGAAAGGTGACAACAGGAAATGTGACGTCTCAGCTACATATACGATCCAAAATTGTGCCCAAAAAAAGGTCTTATCCAAAAATCTATCCACTTTACAGACAATTATCAGCAACGGCTCTGGCAATGAAGTTCTTGGGGATCAGAACCAATTTATTGAATTAACTGCTACATCAAATTTTCAATTCCTTGGTCATCCAAATACATCCAGGCGAAAAATAGATGCAATCCTCAAGGAACCATTGCAACCAATTAGGAACATGGATGTTGGATGGAAGCTTGTTTCTCAGACAATCATATAATTTTCTCAAATGAAGTTGATTGTTATCATATGTTCTGAACGCCCTACCGCATCATTTCTGCAGTTGCCCTATTTTGGGTAAATAAAAATCCTTAGGTTGTCAAAAAGAAGGAAATGTAATTATCAGTAACATAAGTTTGTTGACAAACTAGATCGTATGAACCAGGAGGAATGATATTTAAATTTCTTTGCATATGAGCCAAGATACATGATATTTAGCAAAGTAGATAATGCTAACAATATCGACTGTTAATAGATTATGAAATGAATACCTGTTCTGTGCCAGCAAAGTCATTGTCCGAGGTGAGAAAAAGCATGCAGTGGCACTCTTTCCTGCCATGAAAATTTTACTTATCAGCAAGGATGCTTAAAATAGCTCAGTTGAACAATAGACATCAGCAGATAAACTAGACCTCCTAATTCAAATGTCTGATTATGTAGACATTTCAAGGATTATTCCCATTCCCTTTGGCTGTAGAGAAGATCATGCATCCCTATCTCAAGTTTTCCTTTAGTCTAGTCTAGAAGAACACTCGGTTTTCCTCACTGGTTGCATCAGTTTAGCTGCACAACCAATAAGGTAGTTTTCATACCTACCAAGGAGTCTCATGGGACCTGGGGCACCACCTTCTAGTGAGTTAATATCAAGCAGGGTAGGTGATCAGAGAACCTCCCAAATTTTGACCATTCACTATATCTAGCTGACTATAGTGACAAGGCTTTGATGATGACTGTGTAGTACTAAACAAACATGATTGCAAACTACTATATCACTAAAAAGTATCACCTCAGAGCATCTAGGTTAGACATACTAGCAAGAAAGTGCTATTCATATCACACAAAATAGACGAGGTAATCATCTAACCACTTGTGAAATTAAGATAGAAAAGAAAACTGTCATGACAATACCAACCTCTCACGCATGGGAACGCATGGGCAGTTCCAAAATCCTTGCCCTACCTCGGCAGCCTTGTCATCATAATGCCTGAAATTTAAGGCATTTGAGTGCAACTATTATGTACACAGAAAATTTGAAAAATTACTAGATACAACATGGGAAAGAAAAGGCAGGTTCATACATGATTAATAGAATAGTAAGTTTAAGAAATCTATTTACCGACAAGGACATAGTGGTGCTCCCAGTGAATCTCGATGTTCAGCCAAACCCTATTGAAATTTCAACTCCTTTTAGGACGCAATAAATCAGAATAGAAATATGCATTGCTCTGAAAGTAATTAGAGTCAAAACTAAAGTGGAGTGAAAAAGTACATATCAAGTTCATATGCAAAACCATAAGTATGAGATTGTAATATTATGTAAAGTACGCAACTCTAACAGCATGATGTAATTGGAAAAGGCCACCTGCCTGAATTGATGTGAGTTTCTGCTAGGAGTGGACAATTATTTACTACCATCTTGGTAGGGATCAACAGGCTGGGCGAGAGAGGAGGCCCATGAGGCTCAGCCCATGTTTTGCGAGCCTGGGCCATGACAAATGGCAATCAATTTATTTTGGACTGGCACAGCCTGGCCCACCAACATCATGAACCAAGCTCAGGCTATACCAGGCCCGGCCTAGGCTGGCCAAGAGACCATCATATATATAGGTGTTTGAAAATCCTAAGCTTTAACCCCAAATCTCATTAATCCTCTGATCATGCCCAATGTCCCCTGTGCATAGAGGAGTCACATGCACAGACACCCAGGAAGAAACCTCTTCACTATCAATTCTCTCATTCACCTCTTCTTATAAAGAAACCTCTGCCTCTTGGCCGTGGCCATTAAAAGTCGGGCTCAATCCCATTACTGGCCCTCGTCACTAGATTCTTAGTCATGGTCCCATGGATATCTGCATACAGATTGCAGCCCCTGTTTGTTTGGAAGGACAACCAGATTGGAAAAAGACAAAGCAATGGATCAATTGCAGATTCTGCTTGACAAGGTTGCTGCACAGCAGAGCACATTCCAGTGCTACCATGTCTCCCCTGAGAACTCCATGATTGGATCAGCAAGAGTCAACAATGGCATCGACCAAGTTTGATGGCCTACATCAAACCCAGTACCATCAGGCAAACATTCCCCTTCAGTGGAGTTCATATGTCATCAGAAGACTACATTCATTTAAGGCCACTTTGTTAAACGAATAGAACAATGGCGAATAGCCCACCCCTCCTTGAGGGAGCAAATAAGCCATTCAACCCCTCCTGGTCGAATGGCTTATTGATTTATTCGACCAAAGCCACCATTTTCTTCTGTGAAACCCGGTTAGGATCCTGGTTTATCAAAGGCGGGTAGGGTGTGTACCAGCAACTAGGTGGGAAACCGGTTGGGAACCAACGCATAAGCCAACCCAGGGTGGCCTATTCGGTTAACAAAGTCGCCCTTAAAGTTTTCATTCATGTTTTGACCACAAAACTTTAATAATTTATTATAATTAAAGAATTAATAAACCAATCTTACTTTTTCAGAGATCTAGTCAAAGAGGACAGGGCAAGGATTGTTCAGGAAATGAAAATCAAAGCAACTAATTTTAATTGTTAACAACATGACATTACTTTAAAACAAAATAGTACTTACTAATATCATAGGTCACACTTTAAATCAAAATAGTACTTACTAATATCATAGGTGACAGTGGGGATGCATTCCATCAGCACCTCCAATTGATTTTATTGTCAACTGTATAATATAGTCACTTTTGAAAAGGGAAAGGGATGCTTCATTGGAACCCCTGCAAGAATAATAGGGGGTTGCAATCCTAGTGGGTTCACTATTCCACTCGATAATATAGTCACTTTTGAAAAAGGGAATGGGACCCTTCATTGAAACCCTTGAAAGAATAATAGGGGGATTGCAATGCAATCCTTGTGGATCCACTATTCAACATCGTAGAGGCACTAAGACACACTAAAAGACATCAGCGAGAGTTTTTCCGCCAGAGACAAAAAAGGTCCCCATCAGCAACCAGGATTGCGGCAAAACCCAGCAGCTCTCCTTAAATGGCAAATGCACCACATTGTCCACGCCCTTTCAACACAGTAAAGGTAGCATACAGTGTTAGAGCATCAATTGATTATCAGGATCTCAAATTGTTGTTCTTCACCTCCAGTAGCCTACACCTCAGTGAAATTACCTGATGAAGCACTGCCAAAAGTTTTGTTTGGAACAGCACCCAGAAGACACCAATATCATCCCTAGACAGGAATAAGAAGAGGCACTCCTAGGGAAGGGCCGTCACGTCAACCATGGTGCCCAGAGGTCGACATGATTGAACTTGATAAGTAGATGCTGTCTTCAATCACTAGCCGAAGATGCATTTCACTTACCAGACTCTGCTAAGTTTTATAAGTAGATGAGATAACCTCAGAGAATAATGTTAGGGAAAAGAAAAAGGAGAACCAAGTGAGCAGTGTTAGGAACTACAACCATCTTAGTAGATACACAGCAATCTTATGTGCAGGAAACAAAGGTACACATAATTACCATCAGAAGCAAAGCTTTCTGATAGCATCACTTTAAGCTATAAACGATCAATTAAGAATAAAACACCCATACGAACAACATGGTTAACTAATCAGCATACACCTGGAGGAATTGCATCATTTTCTTGCCATATAATATTTAGCAAACTGAGACTGGACTGGCCAATGTCACATGTACAGAATAATATAAGTTCACAACCTATTAGCCAAATGCAAACTCCATACTTTCATACAAAAGGGATTAGTACCTTAATAACAACAGCAGTAACTCCTTTATCGACACAGAAGTACGTCCCTGAGCGACGAGCATATTGCTCTGAGAACTTCCTCATTACCTCAACAGACTTCTCTGAAGGCTCTCCTGAATAAGAAACACAGACTTTAGTCATTGTATAAGCACTATTTAAAAGGGGGGGAGGGATTCTGGAAGCATCATAATCACATCAAATAACAAAGGAAGCAACCAAAAAAAAAGAAATGAAATTCAGATAGCATCAATCAGAACAATAATGATTTAAACCTGATCAAATATATCCAGAAAATATTCGGCACTTGTACTGTTTTATTTATGCTGTACATTGTTTACTTGAAATGTTTTGTGTATGCAGTACATTGTTTCCTAAAATCACAAAGCACACCGCCACTTCAGCTCTGTAGCATCGGCAAAATAATGTGAAATGACTCCAGAGATTAAACCTAGACTTCAAGACAAACTTTCTGCATCCAAAGGATATCAAATTCTGCCAAGCCTTATCTCCCTGGGATCAGCATTATTGATTAGAGTGTGAACCAAGGTTTGAGGAATATAACTGATTGTTTTGCTATCTGAATGTCATCTCTTGTGAACTGGACAGATGAAACTATATTACTAGCCAGTGACATAACCCTCAATACCTTAAGCTAATAAGATCATCAATTTCATGTCAGTGGATCGAGTTTTTATACAAAGGTTTGAACATAACTTTCAGTCAGATATAACCACCACCTGTGAAGTGGGCACCAAATGCTTGGTCAGCGAAACCCAGAAAGTTCTTGGAAAACCATTAGTGAGAGGGAGCTTTTCAGATAATCCTGGTTTAACAGAAAGTTGGTAGAGTCAAAATCAAGATCTTTGCGACAATATGAAAATCACCTTTGGTCCTTTATTGGTAATGGTGTTCAAGTTACTAAGTTGCCATGAACCACACCTGCCCGTGTGTTTGAAGATGAATGAAAACTGGATACATAAATCCAGATTTAAGTTGGATAAGGGGTCAAACATTTCATCGAATGATTCATACCACACTGGTAATATCAAGTCGCTGATACAGAGAGCCAGAGAGGATTTGTCATTCATCCAACTTATTAAGGATAACTCCGGAATCACACGGCAGAATTCTGTATCTACAAAGTATGACCTCCCACCCCCTCCGCAGGAAATTCTGTCAGGAAACCTTTTTCAAATGATTGAGGCCACTTTAAGCTCCTATTACTGAAAATTGATTGCTAATTCATTCCTACTGTCGCTTTTAGGGAATAGACTATGTTAACCATAGGTCCACTAACACCATCTGCTCATTGGTTCTGCAGTTACTCCTACAACCTGAAAGCAATCCACTGTGGCCCTAATCTTAAATAAACACTAGATGAAGTTTAGAGAATATCAAAATATGCCAGTCTCTGCAGTAAAACAGAAATCAAGAAATAAAAACAAGCAGGTTCAAACTGGATTGTAGCTGGTAAAGAACCGTCCAGTTTTGGCAGTTCAATTCCTGGAAATATACAAAGAATAAAATTTGAAGAAACTGATGAGGAACCCGCGAGTTGTGGCCGAATGACTCCAATAGGACTAAAATGTAACTTTTCCTGGTTCTAGCCTTTTAGGAGCCGGGTTACAGAAGTCACTTCTTTATGCCAAGATATCAAGCCCCATCTTATGAAAGAATAATCAGCTTTTGCAAATACCAGACTATAGAATATTATACATGTAACACACCATGGAATGTGAACACATAAAAGACCCCTTATATGACACTTACGTGAACTTTGTATGTGCGATTATCCCCTTACCATCAGCCAATTGACTATTCGCTTACATGACATATTTAGTTGTTTACCATTGTTCCAAAAACCTGATTGGGAACTAGAACCAGATCAGATTATGGTTCAGGCCAGTTCAACCAGCCACTTATCGTCAATATGGTTATTATATAATTCATATTAAATACAAAAAATATGATATCAATAACTATCTAAATCAAAAAGAGTAAAGAAAATATTTAAAAATCAGAATTAGAGCCTGTTTTAGGCCGGTCTATTCTTTCTAGGGTTGATGGAGTGATGGGTGGGATGGGTACACAGGGTTGCATACATTCTGCACTTACTCTTTAACAATTTTATGGCAATGAGGTATCATCTGCTTTCAAAAAAGCTCCATTCCAAAGGAAAATGCTACAGGAGCCCCAAAAACTTCCCCACTTTTCTTACCCAAGTCATGTTTGTGAACTTGATTGGCCACTTTCTGACTTCTATAGCAACTACCTACCATGAATTTCTAAAAAATCCATTGATCAAGCATACCTCTTTAGAGGGGTAAGAAAAGTGGGAAGGATCTTTGGGTCATGCTAGCATTGATCTTCCAAAAGGAGGGATGACACCATGTGTGTCATGATCTTCGAAACCCTCAATGCCCATAATTTACTTCTGGTGTTGCACTTAAAGAAGAGTACATTTATGGCTTTGGATGGTTCTTGATTCCCATACACATTTTGATCTGCATGACAGTTTGGCAATGAATTTTCAATTTTTTCCACCGGCCGTCAGCTTTCAGTTCTGGAGTAGAATTCAAACTAACCTTTTTCCTCTAATCATGGTATACACTCATACATCTTCCCTTGCAGAGATAACATAGTCAATGTTCCTAAGAGAACGATGTCCCGTCTACTTTCATCAGTTAGAAGATAAAATGTCCCGTCAACAGCCTACCCACATGAACCGATGACCCTCATAGGGTTGCAAATGAACTCTCGTTCTGCTTGCCCAATTCAATCCTGTAGACCCTCACCTTTCACCCGGAACAACCATGTTCTTCAGGGCCTTCTCCCACCTGCCTCTTAACCCCGCCCGTTCAATAAATGCACGCCGCCCCACAAAAGCCCGATCTGATCACATCTTTCGGTCCCTCCAAATTTTTCCACCACAGGAAACCAAGAAGCAGCCACATCAACGAATACGACCCCATAAACAAAGAAACCTCGATTTACAGAGCAACAGACAGCAGCACGAGCGAGTAGTGAACTCAAACAACGAAAAGGGAGAACATGGGTCTGTCAAAAATTCTCGCCTTTCGCCCGGACGACAAGGCGGGACCGGCGCCCGTTGCTCACAGGTCGAGCGGCGACAGAAGCGGCAGCAGAGGAGGAGGAGGAGGAGGCCGGGAGGGAGGACGGTGGCACGAAGAAGCCATGGACACGGAGAGAGGTGATGCCAGCGCTGCCCACGACGCTTGCCATCTCCATACGCGCGGGAGGTTTTTCTTCTCACTGTTGGGAAGCTGCTGGTGGTCTCGCCATTCCTCCTCCTGCTGCCGGCTGGGTTTTGTGGTGGTCACACATCAACCGTGTGGTCGGAAGCGACAGCAGAGAAGGAGGCGGGCGGGATAAAAACGGAGGCGCTCGCGATTTTTTGGGAGCCAAACGGGGAGAGAAAACGATCGCCACACAGCCTCTCACACGTTGCCAGGAGCAGTGTAACGAGATCATGGCACTTGGCAGTAACCCAGATAGTTCTATTTTGGGGTAATTACACTTATATCTTTAAATGTTTATATATTTTATTTTAAATATATAAACCCCCGAGATAATCATATTTCAATCTTTAATACTGTTTATCTAATTTAATTAATTTTTTATGCGTTAATCTCTACTGAATTATCAATTAGTCTCTCAAATCTGCCTATTATCTAAAGTCCTTACAATCTTCACTATTTGACAAATAAATTCTTATAATTTATTATCATCTAAAAAAATAGAATATTTAATGAAATATTTCATCAAATAATTAACCAAACAGGAGAAAAGATCAAAAACCTCTCTCTCTCTCTCTCTAGCAGTGGGGGTGGGCACCAGGAATGTGAGGGGGAGGAGGGTCACCACCTCTAGGGGTTGGTGACACCGGAGGTTTGCTGGCAGGAAGGGGGAGGGGGACTGCAGAAGGGGGAGGCAGAGGGGGGCGGGAGGAGGAGAGAAGAGGGGGACTATCGGAGGGGGAGGGGGAGGGGGTCCATCGGAGGGGGAGTGGGTGCATAGAGTTCAGATTTTTTTATTTTTAAAATGAAAATCGTTATTTATGAGAACGACTTTCATCTGAAGTCTCTCCTACACTAAGTGAATTTCATTTGTCTCTCTCTCTCTCTCCTCCTCTCTCTCTCTCTCCGTCGATTTTCATCCTCTCTCGTCCACCCTCCCTCCCTCTCTCCCTCCCTCTCCCTTTCTCTGCCACAGTCAGAGGGGGGACACCGGAGGGGGAGACGCCTCTAGCGACCCCCCCTCTCTCTCTCCCATCCCATGCTCTCTCTCTCTCACACCGTCGGAGGGGAGACGCCTCCGACGTCCCCCTCCCTCCCTCTCCCTCTCTCTGTGACTATTGGAGGGGGGACGCCAGAGGCCCTCCCTACATTATATCTCTCTTATCCCGTCCCCTCCTGCCCTCTTTCACTCTCCCTCCAACGTTCTCCCCCCGGTGAAACCCCCTCCCCATCGTCGGAGTCCCCCCTCCACCTATGTGAAACCTCCCTACGTCACCCCAAAATCCCCTCTATGTGTGTGGTGGCCTAACCATAGGTAGAATGGCCACCGACTACCGGAGTGTAGGGGGATGGGGTGGTTGGTCGACGTGTTGGAAGGGGGGAAGAGAGGCCATCGGAGGTCTTTCTTTCTCTCACATGCACACGACTAATCAGGGTTAATTTAGTCTTATACTCATCTTGAGTGTCAGTTAACCATAGTTTTGGTTACCTTTGGTAGTACGGAATGAACCGCCGAGACCTATATATATAACGGTGAAGATTGCGGGGACTCTTAAAATAATAGTCAAATTTGATAGATTAATCAATAAATTATTAAGTTTGAAGGGATTACTATGTAAAAAAATATTTAATTTTAAGTTGATTAAGATGAAAAAAAGGATAAATTTATTCTTATTTAATACTCTTACATGATTAATATAGTGACATGCATATCCCTATAATCTTTCATATTATCTTATATTTCCCTTTACTAACTTATACTTCACATATTCAACATAATAGTCCATTAACTTTGACAGTGTTAGAGGACGAGAGGTATAAACAGATAACATTTCTTAATATAGAGATATAGATGAAATATCACAAATATGACGACTATTAAAATAAAATACATAAGAATCTAAGGATATAAATACATATATATATGATTAACCCCTTCTATGATCATTACTCTTACAAAATTACATATACTTTGGGCTGTACTTACCTTACACAGATACATAATCAAGCTTGTTAGCTGGTGTGCATATAAATTGACACAATGCTATATGTGAATATAATAATTCGATCCTTAAATTGAAATTCTATGGCTGATACTCGGGGACATTTTATCCAATTTTAATAATCTAATATGCGGCACTTTTTAATCACACTCCCCGTCACGATCACGAGCCGTCTAATTATCTGATGGAGCATCTCCTGTCAAATAAATCGCGTTTAGAGTTATTTTAGCAAGAACGCTTTATCTAAGATTGAATGGTTAAAAAAAACGGCATTGAAGTGTAGCATGTCGTTAGAATGGCTAGAGGATCCCAAGCCATATCCTTGACAGAAATATGACCATTCCGATGTTAAAAGATGATGAAAGTAAGGCAATTTCGTGAAGGGCCTGAAGGTCAAGTAACTGAATGGTCGTTAAGACCTAACCACTGTTGGCCCAAAACCAAAACATCGGGCCTCTTTGTTATTAGATTAGGTTAAGGGTCGAATATGTCGTACACCACCCGAGGGTGACGTATTCGACCCCCGGGGCTAAAACGAGAAAACTTGGGATTTCAACCTTTTTTTTTTTTGTTTAACCAACCTAGTTAACTAGAGTGCTACCAAACCAGAACAGTGTCGGGACCGGCAAAACCGGCCATTACGCCGCCCCGGTTTCGCCTATCCCATTAACAAAGAGGCCCATTATGAAATGCTGGTCTGCGCCACACAAGCTCCAACTTAATGATCCACCTCGGTATAGACAGCACCTAAAGCAGCATGTACCTATTGCCCGAAGGAAGCATCAATTACGGCAAAGAAAGACACAGCATTCCTGTAGGAAAAAACACCACCAGTTATTAACTTCGTTCAAGGGAACTAACACATTACTGGCAGTTAACATGGAGATTTCACATGGAAAGACAAATCCATAAGCCTAGACATGAATATAAAAGGTTAACTTGCATGTTGCAACTCAATACAAGCCCAATAGATTGACATCTGCAACAAAAGCTCAAAGTACATTTTTTCCCAGGGTTCACCTAAATCCAGGAAGGTCAGGGATTAACAACAGTGTGCATGTTGCAACTCAATACAAGCCCAATAGATTGACATCTGCAACAAAAGCTCAAAGTACATTTTTTGCCAGGGTTCACCTAAATCCAGGAAGGTCAGGGATTAACAACAGTGTGGTACGAGTGGAGTACTCATGCCTGAATCATTTTGCTGCAGTAGAATCAGTCCCCTGATTGCATCAAAAGAAATCTGCCCCTGGCTTCCTTGAATGAGAGGAGCTTTGACATGACAGTTGAGATTGGACTGGTGGGTGATGATGGCAACAAGGAACTCAATTTACAATCCAAAATGGTCCATACAGAACTCCCTGCATATACATGCAGAAAGAAAGGTTCCCCATCTCTTGATCTTTTTCTAGCAAAACACAGCACTAAATATCCAGATTGCCCTTTTGATTGAATAGAACCACTCCACTTCCACTTTGAAAGGACGAGATTCAGGTGCAATAATGCGATTGTAAATAATAAGACTTTCTTTTGACGGGAAAGGAACAACAATCAGCAGCAGTAACTCATCTTTCTGATAGAGAAATAACTTATGTGGAAAGTCAAAACATTGACGCTGCCCCACTTTGGTATACTGCACCCAAAGCAACACACATATCCATGAGGGGAGCACCAAATCCAGCGTAAGAACAGACTGCACCGCTTCTAGAAGAGAAGCAATGTGAACATTGTCTCCATCATCCACAGTATTAACAAATTATTGGAAATTGAGTGCGATGGACGGTTTCAGAGGAAAGGTCAAAACCATGGGTTTAAACATGAATACAAAAAATTAACATGCATGTCACCACTCAATACATGTCGGATGATAAATATCCACAAGGGGGGAAAAGACAAGTGTACTTTCCACAAAATATATATGGATGTAAAAATGTGAAAGATTAACAGCAGACTACAGTACAAGAACAGCTGTCTTGAACAGCCTGGTTGCGGCAAAATCAGCCCCCTGCTGCCATCAAAACCATCTTCTTCTAGTTTCCATGACGAAAGGAGGTTTAACGGTGTCCACTTATTTGGCATGAGAATTGCTGGTGATGATTGCAACAGGGAACTCCACATACCTTAATCCCCACAAATACATGTGCATTTATTTGCAGAAAGAAAAGTTCCGTCTCCCCGGACCCATCTTTAAAAGCACAGAATGAGAATATCCTGAGTTTACTTTTCAGATTAAAAGAAATCACTACTTCACATTGAAATAAAAGATTCAGGTGAAATGGTGCGGTTGTCAATAATAAGAAATCTTTTTTTGACTGAGAACACATAGTAACAAACACTACCGATCAACATTTATTATAAACGAGATAACTGAACATTGCAAATCACTAGAAAATGGTGGGCTTCTAATACTTAGAAGGCAAAACAATGAGGATAAGGAAAGAAATGTCACAGCTGGTCATGAGATATTTTGCACCTCAGCAACCCAGAGTTCTGAGAATTTTGCAACCTTCAGCTTCACTCATAATTTATTCTCTGAACCAACAAATTCTGCGGAGCTCAAATGACATAATCAAAAATGATAAATGACAATGTTTGTTGTTAATATACAAAATACAATAAAATAATGATCAAGGTTGGTTGCACATGTCGAACCTATGACCAATGCTTATTGCTCTTCCAGGAACTTTAAAGCACCTAAGGTGTGTTATCCCAACTGTGCAAAAAATTTAATCATTGCACAAATCAAGGATTGGAAGTGTAAGGTCCTCGTCTTGATTTTCAGGCATTCCACATTCAAGGCTGATGGCAGCCATGAGTTGATGAGAAACTGATGTAACGCCTTCAGATGTTCTTGCCAAATCTCTCTTTTCCCTCACGCCAACAGTACCTTGTTCATCCCACCCACGGTACAATATAACTTTGTTGGGCTCCCGTGATACCATTACTGCTCCTGTTGCTTGCTAATCAAGAATGAAATAGGTGAAATTAAACAAAGCTTTTGCTAGCTCTGAAGCATACCACTGAGGAGTGAATGAGGTATTGTACCTCCAGCTCAAAAACCAGCCCTTGGACAGAAGTCCCCTTGGCTCTTCCTTTGACATTCACAATTGCAAGAGGATGCTTTTTGAAGTGTGCCATGATTGCTTTTGCAACACCAGTGATTATGTTATTTCTTCCTGGTGAATAGCAGAAATGATAATCATTAGTAACTTAAATGTCCAAGTTTCCACTTAGTGTGACACCTCCACAATGAAAACCATGGAATCGTGGATTCCATCCATTATCATCTAAAGAAGCTAATAGACATGCATAAGTAGTTAAAACTTTTGTCTCATATGAATATTGCAAGTGGGATATACTGGATTTTATGCGGCGAAGGATTTCTCCTACCCCTTTCAGATTTGAGAAAGTTGGGTTACGGTATGAAGAATTTAGTGAGCTAATAATAAAGCGGAACTGGGCTTCATTTCCTTCTTAAACAACTTAGAAGGTCAGAAGTGGCATGTAAACTGGATTTCAATAAAGCTTATGACAGAGTCTCTTGGGCATGCCTATGGAAGCTACTTGAGCAGTTCCATTTCCTAGCAAAATGGATAAGAATTGTTCGATAGTGTATTAGTACATCATCCTTTCCTATCATTTCTAATGGCAGGGTATTGTTCGATAGTGTATTGTACTTGTGGAGTAGACATTTCTATAACCTGTCTGCTGTTGATTGGATTATGAATGTAGGTAGTTTGTAGTTTGTTTAAAGACGAACCTCTCCTCTTCCTTGATTGTATCACCTCTGTTTAGTTAATAAAATTGGTGGTGCAATCCACTTTTTCCTCCAAAAAAAAACAGAATACTGCAACCCTTGGGAGAAGGCCATAAATCCATATTTCATTCATTGATAAGAAAGCAAAGTTTACAAGAAAACCCCTCGGAACAAAACACAGGAAAAGTAGAATCTACCAAGATGGTAGCTGCCTGATTCCCCCAAGCCCAATCCTGTGAGCAACATTGGCCGCATGTGCACAGCATACAAACTAAACATTTGGCAATCAAGAAAATGTGCGATATAGGCCCATAAGTTGGGGTCACTTACCCTGAACATAACCCACATCAAACCATAGAAACTGGTTAGGGGATCAACACCTTACATGATACAGGTAAATCAGAATGGGTCTATGGTTTACCCAATAACCTAAACAGTATCAATTCGGAACTCGGGTTCCTTCCTGAGTAATGAAAAAGGAATACCTGGCAGGGTTCCAATGAGAACACTCCTGAGTCCCCCCCCCAAAAAAAAAAGAAAAGAAAAAAGCCATCCCCCGTCCAACCCTTGCACCTCCATCTCCTCCCCACAGCACACCATCCACCTGCATCCCCACCCACCTGGAATCCACCACCTCACCATCCTTGCCCTTCCCCTTCACAACCCATATCGGTTTTACTGTCCACTATGTTTTAGCCCCTTGTTATAATTCATCTGCTGCCTAGGAGCTTACAGTAAAGATGCACCATTGCCGAAGAAGCACCAGGTTGAATCAGCTAGCCCATCAGCTGAGATCAAGGATTGATCAATGTGTATGCCGCAGCATCACTTTTAGGTTAGATCGCCAATATAATGAACAGATAATCTCCTAATAGACCTCCCTCTCCATAACCTGTTCCTCCTTTGACAGTTGTGTGATTGTTTTTTGTCAAATTATTCTAAATTCTTCTTAGGTTTAGGAGGTAGAGAGGCATGCTGCGAGAGAGGAGAGGTGGGAGGTCACGGGGTGCGACGGCGGTCGCCTCCAGGCGGCGAGTGGAGGCCACTTCCGGCGGCAGCCTGTCTTCTCTAACGTTTATGCTGCCTCAAGAGGGGGTACATGGAGAGCTGCTGCAGAGGTGTCATCCAGTGTAGAGCCTGTGGGGAGGAGGGGCACCAGCAGGCTGTCTGCACCAGATCGGCAGATGGGAGGGGTTGCCGCTCGTATGCAAACATTGTTGCTCGACCCCGGCACTCCCCGGTGATAGGCCCCAGCCCTGGCAGGGTGACTATTGTGTCTTTCCAAGAGGACTGGGTGAGAGAGAGGGCCGCTTGGGTGGAGAAGTGTTTATGGGTTTACCCTCTAGAAGGTAAGGCCGACTCAAAAGTGGTGAAGGATGCCTTGTTCAAACCAGGGGGAGATGAAAGAGGATGGCAGACACTTTTTGGGGTCATTAGGATTCCTAGCTATCAGAGAGTCCGTAGCAGCAGCAAGTAGAGTGGAGGAGGGGGGGAGTCCTGTGGGGAAGCAACTGTTGGCTTGGGGTGGTGAGATGGGAGAGCAAACGGGCAACCTACTCAAATCCCCGAATGGTTCGTGCCTCCATAGTCCTATGGGGGGTCCCTCTGACCCTGTGTGACAGGGAGGGGATTCACCAACTGCTGGAAGAGTCTGGAGTATTGGAGGATGAGGGCCTCTGGTTTGGCTCATCCGCTTCAGTGGTCGCCATTGAAGCTTGGGTGCGGGTGTCGTCTGCAGCGGACATCCTGGCGGTCATTCAAGCCTTGATGGCCAGGGAGATATTCCCCATAAGAGTTACTTAGAGGAAGGATGGAAAGGGGGGGAGAGAGATTAGGGTTTCAGAGAAGACAGCCGGAGGAAGAAGATGAACAGGAGCCTTGGGCGGGGGTTCAAAATTTGAACCCACCGCACAAAGCAACCTGGTTCGGATCCATCTTACTGGACGAATCAGGCATGATCCTTTCTGGGAGAGGAACAACCTGCGGATGGGTCAGATCGTCAATATCAACTGAAGCGGGTGGATCCGAGCAAGGGCAAGCCAGGATGGGCGAGTGGGTCCAGGCCCATGACCTACCCACATCGAGCGGGTTGCACTCGAGTGGGAAGGCACCTGCACAGTGTCGTCCTTGCCATCCAACAACAGAGGCGGACCATGCAGCGGAGGATACCCCGGTTCCGGCGGAGGGTAACTCAGCTCCAGCAGACCTGTCACCTGTGGCATTCCGGCTCCAATGGACTCATCGTCTCTGACAAGCGATCCCTCGATGAAAATCTGCGGCAAGTGAAGGTGCCACAGGTGATGGGAGCTGGCACAGCTACCATGTCACCGAAACCCCTCTACCACCTGGGCTGCCACTGGCAAGCCTGGGAGGTCTAGGCATCCAGGAGTTTGTCCCTGCAGTAGAGGGAGGCTCCTGCACTGGTAACGAATAAGGACAACGTGGTGATCAGCAGCCGATAGTGGAGTATGGCCCTGCAATAGCCATTCTCTCCAGCGTGGGCGGGATTGCCTCTTTCGACGGGCGAGTCAATAGAGAGGTTCTGGGAGCCGAGGCCCTACCAGTGGGCCCCTGTCCCCGAGGGGGATGCCTTCGGTCGGGCTGACACTAGGCTGGTCTGAGACAGGTCATCAGGAGTTAAAGACAAACGCCAGTTGGCTTACGTGGCCAACAGGAATCTTATCTGGTATTTCCTCCCCCACTCACTGGACCAGAGGAAGAGGTTCTCCCACTTGCTCAAATTACCACCGCTCTGCCAGAGGGTGGCTCGATGACGGTGGTGGGATTCGTAGAGGATTACCATTAGAAGGGGATGAGTTTTAATGGGGAGGGTGAAGGGAGTCTTGGTAAAGAAGAGATGAAAGGAAATCATAGCCAAGGGGGAGAGTTTCATGGGGGATCATGCTGGAGAGGTGGCAAGCCTGATTGGAGTATCCACTAAAGGTGATGATAAGGAAGTGAGATCTATCTTCTGCAAAATCCACAGAAGGATGGCTAATGGGTATGGCAAGGGATGCTAAGATTGGAAAACCAGTAGAAGAGGGGAAGGAGTCAGTAGAGGACTATGGGGGTGGAAAGGCCTTGTTTGAAGGAGAGTGGTGAGGGAGTTTAGTGTGGAGTTGCAAAATGATGGAGAGAGTGTTATGAGAGAAGCAAGGGGTGGGAGGGTGTATAGGGGAGTGATGGGAAAGTGCTATGAGGACAAAAGGGGTACGAGTCTATGTAGGGGAGAGAAGTCTCCAGCTATGGGATCCCTGGGAAACATCAGGGTTTCTTGGGAATTACTTTGATATGGAGGAGGTGGACCGTCTTGTATCTAGCACTTTCGTAGCATATGTGATAGCTTCATTTCTGGTGTGTTTGGGCCCGAGGCAAGGCGCAGACATGATTGGCAGTATCGGCCGAAACCAATACATTTCGGCCGAAACGTATCAGTTTCAGCCGAAACCGAAACGATACAGGACCTGCTCACTGTAGCAGGTCTGAAACTAAAAAAAAAAATTTTAATGGTTTCGGGCGAAACCGGTATCGGTTTCGCCCGAAACTTACATGTTTCGGACTGAAACCGTCCGAATTCGGCCGAAATCCACGTCTCGTGTTCTCCCTCAGATCTGACAGAGAAAGGGCCTGCTGCAGGGGCTGCTGTGCTGGGTGCTGCTGCTGCTGAGGGTGTTGTTGCTGCTGTGTTGGGTGCTGCTGCTGTGTAGCTACGTTTTCTTGAGGTAAATTTTGGGTTTGTTTTGTTTTGTGTTTTTTTGGTTGGGTTGAAAGGCTTTTTTGTTGTAGGTTAATTTTTCTGTAGTAGGTTAATTTTAAACTATGAAATATGTTAAGACTTCAAATTAAACCCTAATTACTACCTTAAAATTGGATCTTTTGTCTAATTAAGTTTACTTAGGCTCAATTGAAGCTCAATTGAACTTCATTGAAGAATTTGGGGTGGGAGCATGTTGGTAATTAAATTTTATGAAGGGTGATTAAGGTTTAATTGATAATTAAGTCCTAATTAGTTCCTTAAAATTAGAACTTTTGTCTAATTCGGTTTACTTAGGCTCAATTGAAGCTCAATTAAATTTCATTGAAAAATTTGAGGTGAGAGCATACTGGTAATTAAATTTTATGAATGGTGATTAGGATTTAATTGATAATTAAGCCCTGATTAGTTCCATAAAATTGGGACTTTTGTCTAATTAGGTTTACTTAGGCTCAATTAAACTTCATTGAAGAATTTGGGGTGAGAGCATGCTGGTAATTAATTTTTATGAAAGATGATTAAGGTTTAATTAATAATTAAGCCCTAATTAGTTCCTTAAAATTAGGGATTTTATCTAATTAGATTTACTTAGGCTCAATTGAAGCTCAATTAAGCTTCATTGAATAATTTGAAGCTCTATTATGTTGAATTACATTTTTTTCATTGTACTTACAACTATTTATCTTTGACTATCTTAATGCAACATCATGCCTAGATATAAACAAAGTCAGGTACAACAAGGGCAGGAGGATCACGGGTGGGCCCACCTTTCCTTAGTTGATGCTGGGAGAAGAAAAGTGAAATGCAATTATTGTGGTAAGGAGATACATGGCGAAATTACTAGAGGAAAGTAACATTTGACAGGGATAAGAGGAGAGGTGAGACAATGTGACAGATGTCCCCGAGAGGTCCGAGAAGAAATGCGCCAGTGCCTTCTGGGCAAAAAGGAGATGATGCAACAAAAGACTGAAGATGAGGTTGAAATTGCTGAGGAGATTTCGGACAGAAGGGGAAGGAGCGATGATGATGAGGAAGGCACTGAGGATTCAGATCCAGAGCTGACTGAAGTAATGGAGCGTGAATAAGCCACTCGAAGAAAAGGAAAGGCACCCATAGGTTCAGGGACCTACTCCAGTACAGCTACACGACGTCCTGACATTGGTGCTACTCCGCAGAGAGCCCCATGGACAGCTATCTGCACAGAAAGCCCCATGCTACACAACCTAAAATCAAGCAAGCATTGAGAGGGGTAAAAAAATCAGCAGAAGTTGCAAGTCTTGCATTTAAAAGTATCTGCAAATGATTTTTCCATACATGTGTCCCTGCACATGCAGCTGAAAGTGAATATTTCCAACCTATGTTAGATGCCATAGCAGATGCTGACCCTGGCTTGAAGGCCCCGTCACGTCGAGACATATACGGGCGTGGCCTTGAGGGAGAGGTTGAGGAGCTCCATGAATGGGTTGAAAGCTTCAAACATATATGGATGGAGAGATGATGCACCATCATGTGTGATGGCTGGACTGGTACCATGAAGAAATCCATGATTAACTTTTTGGTCTATTGCATCGAAGGTACAATATTTGTTAAATATATAGATGCATCAAATTATGAAAAAAAGTCAATTATTTATTTAGTTTGATGGATAAGATGATAGACCAAATTGGAGAGGACAATGTTGTAAAAGTAGTGACTGATAATGAAGCCAGTTATAAGGCTGCAGGGAAGAAATTGATGCAGAAGCGCAGGCATTTATATTGGCTCTCATGTGTAGTACATTGTCTGGATCTGATATTTGAAGACATAGGGAAGGAGAATCATGTGAAGAAGACAATTGACAAGGCACAAAAAATCACCCAATATATTTATGGCCATCCTAGGATATTGAATATGTTCAGGGAGCATGCGAGTGGGGGGCGAGATATCAGCGTGCAGGGCGAACCAGATTTGCTTCGAATTTCATTTCTTTGGAGTCTTTGCACAAGTATAAGATTGAGCTCAATTCTTTCTACTTTATCTTTATAGATATGATCCGTATTTGATTCAAATTTTATTTCTTTGCACAAGTATAAGAATGAGCTGAAAGCTTTCATGTACCATAATGCCCTGCGGGAATACATCGACAAGTCTAATGTTGATGCTCAGATAGATTATTTGGATGTCTGCCACATCGTGGAAGACAACAAATTATGCGGCAGGGTCTCACGGTACATGAAAGTAGTCACACCCCTCGTGTAGGTCCTAAGAATAGTGGATGGCGATGAGAAGAATGATATGGGATATCTGTACGAGGCCATGGACCGTGCCAAATTAGAGTTGCAGGATTCCCTTCCCAGAGAATATGCAAAGTGGTGAAAAATTATTGACCATAGATGGGATAACACATTACACCACGACTTGCATGCAACTGGTGAGTGATTAATTGTATTGATACATTGTTCTTTAGGGGCGAGTTTGACTACAGGTTAGAGTAACACGGTTAGGATAAGCGCAGGTAGGGTACCACGCACCCAGGGATAGATTAGAGTAACCGAGTAGGATGACTAGGCCATGGCAATTTGATAAGCTGCTGGGAACCTGGGCAGGTCGACCTACCCAGGGATAGGTCGACCTACCCAGGTCCCAGGGATAGGTCCCAACAGCCCTAAGTTGCTGGGAACCTAAGCAAGTTGACCTATTCCTTGGGTAGGTCGACCTATCCAGGTTCCCAGCAGCTTAGGGATGCTGGGACGTATCCCAGGGACCTAGGTAGGTCGACCTACCCAGGGATAGGTCGACCTGCCCAGGTTCCTAGCAGTAGGTCGACCCACCCCTGCCATCCTCCTTCCAACCCCTCCTTTACCTTAAGCCTACATGGTCGGTAAGTTAGGAGGGGGGCTGTATAGGTAGTGGAGATGGGAGAGGGACAAGGATGGGGCCCATGGGGCCTCCCACCAGGCCCACTAGCGGGGCCCATTACGGGCATATTTCTATCTTAAAATAACAGTTCATTTTTGGACTGATTCCCAACTTGAGCCCTTTGAATGCCCATTAACTATGGCTAACTTAGGCCCATTAGCTACTTAGGAACATTTTGATTTAATCCCCTTAAGCTTTTACCCTATTGTCTCTTGAAAAAAAATCCCCCATTTTTCCTTAGGTCCCCTGGGCATAGGTCGACACCCATGGGTAATGGGTATAGGTCGACCTCGAGCGAGCCATTCCGTCTCTTAATTTGAGCAAGTCACCCGCCCAGGGATATCTCATCCCCGTCGACTTTAACCGTTTATCAAACTCGCCCTAGGTTATTTTATATCTAACATTTAGTTAACTATACACAAATGTAGATTATTTCCTCAACCCTCGATTTATGTACGATGCCAATGCACATGTTGATGGCGAGGTGCTTCAAGGCACTTTAAAAGTCATTGGTCGTTTATCGAGGACACCAAAAAAGAGACTTCATGCCGAAGTAGAGGTTGGCCTTTATTGATTTTATCAATAAGAGGTATAGAATTTACTTAAGTCATTATGTTAATCTATTACTTTATCTTTGTAGATGAACTATTATAGAATGAGGAATGGGACATATTCTGACTCCCAATTGCAATACGTTGTGAGAAGAGTGAGCCCAGATATATTTTATTTTTGTGCTTTCTTAACCTCAATATGTATTAGTATATCTTACATTTATTTGTTTATGGTTTGTGGAACAACTGACTGGTGGATAATGGTGAACAACCGAGATGTGGGCAGTAATGCATTGGCTTTCATTGCAATTAGGGTACTCAGTCAAACAACATCGGCAAGCCAATGTGAAAGAAATTAGAGCACGTTCAACCTTATACACTCAAAGGTTAGTAATCGGCTAAAGGTTGAACGGTTAGAAAAATTGGTTTACTGCCACTACAATATGAGATTGAGAATAAAAACATGAAGACAACAGCTGAGGGACAAACGCGTCGCAGAGGATGCAACTCCAGAAATTGATGTTGACACTTTATTTGATGATGACAATGTTGTGCCCCTGTGGTTATTTGAGTTTTCATATGGTCACTTGGGTCATTCGGCATCATTCTATAGTCATATGAGTTTTGTGTATTCTTGGTTTTGATAATGGCTTAACACTATTAGTCATTGTTATTTTCCACGCTCTTATGACTGACATATGTGATATTTTGTTCATGACAGATATGCACATGAAAGCTCAATGTTGCGCCCTCGCACGCGGATCGACCTGCGCGGTCAAACAAAAATTTGCTTGAAGACTCAGTAATAAAACTTCAAGACAAACAAGGTCGATGCCACAGACATGAACGGGCGGCTAACGGACTCAAGCGACGGAGCTGGTGCGGCCAACGGACCGACCCGGGTGACCCGGGCTCTGCCCAGCTGGCGGTCGACCGCCAGCACAGGGGCGGTCGACCGCCCCAGCCAGGGATGGCCAGTCTGCAGGGTTTCAGCTGACGGTCGACCGCCAGCCAGTAGCGGTCGACCGCTAGTCCCAGGGATCATCCGTCTATAGTGTTTTACAGTGGCGGTCGACCGCCAGAAGCTGTAGGTCGACCGCCAGCCCCGGGCCTTCAATTTTGACTTTGTTTCCAACTTCGAAAAGGGCCATTCAACCTTGATTTGTTTAATCCTAAAGTCACCTAATCACCCACAAATTGTGGATCTGGTCTAAGGCTTGTCCAAGGACCATTCAAGGTCTATAAAACCAATACAAGAGGGTTGGAAACCCTAAGGGGCTTT
Source organism: Amorphophallus konjac (assembly GCA_022559845.1). Classification (NCBI taxonomy): domain Eukaryota; kingdom Viridiplantae; phylum Streptophyta; class Magnoliopsida; order Alismatales; family Araceae; genus Amorphophallus; species Amorphophallus konjac. The sequence goes on from CM040129.1 coordinate 206,891,032, forward strand.
AAGAGGGTTACAAGGGAGGCTGCTAGAGTGTGTTCAAGGGAGAGGAATTCGGAGCACTGTAGCAGTGAACAGTACTCCGTGAAGAAGAACTTCATCCTCAAGTGTTCAAGCTCTTCAAGTGGAGATCAAGATCAAGGCCAAGAGAAGAGAGCTGCATCCTCCATCCTCTTCATCATCTCAAGGGGATCCATTGAAGCTCACTATCAAGGGAAATCATCTTCATCCATTCAAGTTCTTTCAAGTTCATTCAAGGTGATATTTCAAGCATTCAAACTCCTAGAAGCTAAAGAAGCAATCAAGATTCAAGGTAGCTTCATCATCTCCTTCATTCATTCAAAGAAGTTCAAAGAGAAGATCAAGAGAGAAGAATTGAAGGAAGAGGTACTGTTCACGTGAACAGTACTCCGTGAAGAACATTCATCCGATCAAGGGTGAATCAAGAAGATTGAGTTGAAGCTAAGAGGAGCCTTGTTGCTGATCAACATTCCATACAAGGGCCAATTCATTTTCACTCATAACTCAATCTCTTGTTTTAGTTCATTCACATCTTGTTTCATTTTCATTATTGTTTAAACATTGAAAGTGTGATTCATCCCTACCGGTGGTTAGTAGGAAGGCAATTAGAGGGTGTTCCAATTTGCGGTTGACGTCCCTACCGGTGGTGAGTAGGAAGGCAATCGGTGGTTTCCGATTTGCGGTTTGGTGCGCTGCACAAGTGAAGCCTCACCGGGTTTTGGTGAGGGGTGGACGTAGGGCTGAGGATTCAGTCCGAACCACCTTAAAAATCCTGTCTAGCGTGGTTTGTTTGTGTGATTGAATCGTTCTAGGTGCATGCTTAGGATCGAATTATTATATATCTTGCTTATCTTGCTAAGTGAATCATAGCATTCTTGGAAGCCAGTTTCTATTCCGCTGCAATTCATTTTAACTAGCTGTTTAGAGGGCCGCATTGCGAAAAGTGGGGCTGATCTATTCACCCCTCCCCTCTAGATCCGCTGTCCACTACACAACAAGTGGTATCAGAGCCTAATCTCTCATTATGGGATCCAACGACTTTGAGGGAAATGGTGGATCAGCGTCCAAGGGTTTTCTACCCGAAGGACATGCTGTGAATAGGCCTCCTTACTTTACTGGAACTAACTATCCTTATTGGAAACATCGCATGCAGGTGTTCATTCGCGTCCAAGACTACGAACTTTGGCGAGTAATCAACAAAGGTCCGTATGAGCTTACGGATAATGAGGACTTGTGGACTAAAGAACAGATACGACAATCCACTGTCAATTGGAATGCTAAACACATCATGCAATGCTCACTCCATCCAGTAGAATTCTCAAGAGTGGCTACCTGCGCATCTGCAAAACTAATGTGGGATAAGTTAGAGGTAATCTACGAAGGAACGTCTCAGGTACGAGAAACAAAAGCAAACATTTTAGTTTCTGAATATGAAATGTTCCGCATGAAGCCTGATGAATCAATTCAAGATATGTATGCTCGATTAACTGTGCTTACTAACAGTTTGACTGATTTGGGAAAGAAATATTCAGAACAGGAAATTGTAAGAAAGATTCTCAGATCACTGACTGCAGCATGGCACACAAAGGCTACCGTGGTTGAAGAGTCAAGAGATCTCGCAACCACCAAGGTAGATGAACTCATTGGGTCATTAATGACCTATGAGATTAACCTCAAGAACAAAGAGGTTGAGGCACCTAAGAAGAAGTCCCTAGCTCTTAAAGCAGGGCCCAGCCGTCAAGGCTCTTCCGATGAAGGTGAGGATTCGGAAAGCGAGCGAGATGAGGATGACGTGGCTATGCTTACCCGTAAGTTTGGAAAATTTCTGAGAAAGGAAGGTAAGAGGTTCTTGAGAGGAAGATCTAAGGTGAGAAATAGTTTCAAAACTAATTCTGAAAATTTCAAGAAACCTGACAAAATCGTTTGTTACTCTTGTAATAAACCAGGGCATTACAAGAATGATTGTCCTGACAGACTTAAAAAGGCTGACAAATGGAAAGGCAAGAAGAAGAACAAGGCCATGGTGTCGACTTGGAGCGACGAGGAAGAAAGTAATGATGAAACCAGCTCTTCAGACAAGGAAAGAGGAGATCTTTGCCTTATGGCCAAAGGTGACGAAGAAACCGAGGTAACTTCTCCATTTGAAGGTTATACTGTTGATGATTGGGAGGAAGCATATATACAACTGATGGAAAAATATAACATGTACAAAAAGGAAAATAAATCATTGAAAAAGAAAATCAATTCTTTTGTGCATGATCATGAAACCAATCATAAGAATGCTATACTTGAGACTGAAATTGAAGATCTTAAGCAAATGATTGAAAATTTGGAGGAAGGAAGAAAAGAAATGGCTGACTTGGAAATTCAAAATGAGGACTTGAGAAATGAAATTGATAGCATGAAACTCAAAATGCAAACCTATGAAAAGGATAGCAAACTGAGCAATGAGAAATATGAAGCTGTCAAACAAGTTAACATTCAACTTTTGCAAAACATTGAAAACATAGAAAAAGAGTTGAAGGATAAACAACAGTCCTTAGAAAAATTTGTGGATGGAAGAGAAAACCTAGATGCATTGCTAGGTACTAGAATGAACTTCAACAAGGAAGGGTTAGGTTTTGAACCTACAAACAAAAGGCCAATTGGGTTAAAAACAGTCACATTTGTTTCCTCTTCTGATGCTTCAACCTCAAAAATAACATCCAAAGGAAAAGAAAAGATTGAAGAGGTAGTAACTGAAATTCCCAAAAAGCCTATCCAAAAGCCTAAGAAAGGTCGACCTTCCCCGCAACATAGGTCAACACTTCCTTGGCCATTGCATGCTCAACCTTCCAGATTTCACCACAATTACATTGCACACTCATATAGGTCACCACCATACTTTTGGGGAAATTGTGATTCATGTATTCAGCAATCCTATAAGTTTCAATCCCCTAGGTGGCAAAACAATCACTTTCAACCCAAAACCAACCAACGGCCTCAATGGTTTAAGAAGCAAACCTTCTCAAACTTCCACAAAATTCAACAAAGAGCTTCTAAACAAAATGTGAATGTCAAAGCTGAAAAGAAAAACCAATTTCCTACTCCAAGCAAACAAAGCATGAATGTTAAGAAGGTTTGGATTCCAAAAGAAATGGTTTCATGTTTTGAAATTCTGAAAAGTTTGAAGGGACCCAAATTTGGTTGGGTTCCAAACACCATTGCTTAATTGCTTGTGCAGGAATGTCTTGCAGCCATGCATAACAGGTGGTACCTTGATAGCGGCTGTTCAAGACACATGACTGGAGACAAATCAAAATTTTGTCTCTTGGAGGAAAAGGAAGGAGGACACGTCACATTTGGAGGGAACAACAAGGGAAAAATCATTGGAACAGGTAATGTAGGTAAGAACCTCTCCAACTCCATTTGTAACGTGTTGTTAGTTGAAGGATTGAAATATAACCTACTAAGCATAAGTCAATTATGTGATAAAGGTCACAAAGTATTGTTTGATTCTCTTGATTGTAAGATCCTTGAACCAAAATCTGACAAGGTAAAATTTTCTGGTAAGAGAGTCAACAATGTTTACATGATTGACTTAGATGATCCTGCTCATGCAAATCTTTGTCTTGCTGCACCAAAATCTGAACTTGCATAGTTATGGCATCGTAGACTAGGACATGCTAGCTACAATGTTCTACATAAATTGTTAAAGCATTCAATGGTGAAAGGTTTGCCTGAATTATCTCTTAAACAAGAAAATAAGTTGTGTGATGCATGTGCCCTTGGTAAACAAACTAGAAAATCCTTCAAGGCTAGATCCTCATATTTGTCCTCCAAACCACTCGAGCTAATTCATATGGACTTGTTTGGTCCAACCAGAACTGCTAGTTTAAGTGGTAGAAAATATGGATATGTCTTGGTGGATGATTTCTCTAGGTTCACATGGATTTTCTTCCTCACACACAAAAATGATGCTTTTAATGAGTTTCAGGCACTCTATTTGAAGATAAAGCAGGACGGTGAGTTTAAAATTTCCAACATTCAATCTGATCATGGTGGTGAATTTGAGAATACTGATTTCCATAATCTTTGCAGGTCAGAAGGCATTTCACACCGATTCTCTTCACCAAGAACCCCCGAGCAAAATGGGATTGTTGAAAGAAGGAATCGAACACTCATAGAGATGGCAAGGACAATGCTTGCCGAACGGCAACTTCTAAGGAAGTTTTGGGCCGAAGCGGTAAATACGGCGTGTTACATTATCAACCGGTCAATGGTAAGGTCTCACACCAAAAAGACTCCCTATGAGTTGCTCAAAGGTAAAATGCCCTCTCTGCATCATATCAAAGTTTTTGGTTCAAAATGCTTCATTCACAATAATGACAAAAGAGATTTAGATAAATTCGAGCCCAAGAGCGATGAAGGTATATTTCTTGGATATTCTGATAGATCTAGGGCTTATAGAATTTATAACATTAAAAGTCAAACTGTGGAAGAATCACCCCATGTTTCCTTTGATGAATATCATGATTCTAACAATGATAATTCTTGCAGGAAAAATGATGAAGATGGGGAATTCCTAAGCATGAAGGACAAGAGTGATTCTCCACAAGAAGAAATAAAAGAAGACGGTGACCTAGCTGAATCAAGCAGTGCAAGGAATCAAGCTCCAGGAGAAGGTAACGATTCTATAAACATTAGAATCCTTAAGGATCATCCCTTGGAGAATGTCCTTGGTAGCTTGAATGACCCACCTAGAACAAGGTCACATTTTAAGATTGTGGAAGAATTAGATCAACTTGCTCTTGTCTCACAGCATGAACCCAAAAACATTGATGAAGCCTTAAAAGATGAAAACTGGATAAATTCCATGCAAGAAGAGTTAAACCAGTTTGAAAGAAACAAAGTTTGGCATCTTGTTCCTAGACCTTCATCACAATCTGTAATAGGCACTAAATGGGTTTTTAGGAACAAACTAAGTGAGGATGGCAAGATAATAAGAAACAAGGCTAGATTGGTGGCTCAAGGGTATAATCAAGAGTTTGGGGTAGACTTTGATGAATCTTATGCCCCTGTTGCTAGACTCGAAGCCATCAGAATTTTACTTGCCTTTGCATACTCCCTTAGAATAAAGCTTTATCAAATGGATGTTAAAAGTGCTTTCTTGAATGACTTGATCAAAGAAGAAGTCTATGTTGAGCAGCCCCCTGGCTTTGAGAACTCTAACAATGCAGATTTTGTATATAAGCTAGACAGGGCGCTTTATGGACTTAAGCAAGCACCAAGAGCTTGGTATGAAAGGCTAAGCTCATTCCTCATTGAAAAAGGGTACACACGAGGTAAGGTAGATCAAACACTTTTCACCAAGAAGCAAGGTAAAAATATCTTGATTGTTCAAATTTATGTTGATGACATTGTGTTTGGTTCTACTAAATCTGAAATGTGTGAGGAATTTGCTAACCTCATGACTAGCGAATTTGAGATGAGCCTAATGGGAGAACTTCAATTCTTTCTCGATTTGCAGGTCAACCAAGGAAAAGACGGATGCTTCATAAATCAAGCCAAATACATTAAGGAGCTGTTGAAAAGATTTGACATGGCAAATAGCAAAATCATTGCAACTCCTATGAGCACCTCAACTGCACTGGATTCGGATGAAAATGGTAAATTGGTGGATGCAAAGGTCTATAGAGGTATGATTGGTTCTCTGCTTTACTTGACTGCATCCCGACCAGATATCCAGTTTAGTGTTTGCCTTTGTGCTAGATTTCAAGCTAGTCCTAGAGAATCTCATTTGACTGCCGTCAAACGTATCCTTCGATATCTTGCCGGCACTCAAGATTTGGGATTGTGGTATCCGTCATCATGTGATTTATCTCTTATATCTTATTCTGATGCGGACTACGCTGGATGCAAGCTGGATCGCAAGAGTACTAGTGGCTATTGCCAGTTTCTAGGCGGGTGTTTAGTTTCTTGGGCCTCCAAGAAACAACACTCGGTTGCCCTCTCAACCGCGGAGGCAGAATATGTTGTTGCGGGGAGTTGTGGCACCCAAGTGTTGTGGATTAAACACCAACTCCAAGACTACTTGGTGGATCTTGGTTGTGTCCCAATTTTGTGTGATAACACTAGTGCTATCAACCTTGCCAAAAATCCAGTCCAGCACTCTAGGACTAAGCATATTGAGATTAGGCATCACTTCATTAGAGATGAGGTCGGTAATAAAAACTTTGAACTGCTTTTTGTTGATACATTGAATCAGATTGCTGATATCTTTACCAAGCCCTTGTGTAATGACAGGTTTTCAACACTCAGAAGGGAGCTTGGTCTTTGCCGACCTCAGGCCAATAAGACTTTGAATTGATGATCATGATTCAATTAGTCGTGTGTTTTGCATTCATGCATTGTTTATATGTTAATATGTCTTTTTGCATATGGTGTCGCATTGCATGTAGTTGCTTAATAATGAATTGAGTTCATGTTCATAATATGGTTTGTGCTGCATCATTCTCGCATGACCATGGTATATCAAATGTTGATGTATGGAAGGGCAAGTTATGCTTGCCACGAAGCACTCAATATGCGTGAGGTTTCACCTCCGCCAAGTACCATGCGTCAATGTCACATATAGGCCATATAGTAAGGGGGAGTTGTCCTTGTGCAGCATTCATGCATATATTTCATCTTCATTCTGTTGCATTTAATAAGTGTATAACCATGTGTTGGGTCATGCATCTCATGTCTGTCAAATTCATGTCAACCCATGCATGTTTCAGGTCATTCTCCTCATGACAATTATCATTCCACTTGCTTGTAAACATCACTCCTTCGAGCATCCATTGCATATTCGTAGGGGGGGGTTTTTGTTGAATCTCTTTACCTCTCGCAATCTACATTTCTTGGCTCACAGTCTGAATATGAGCTCATGAGACTAGCGAATATATGGTGTAAGAGCTTTCTATTATGTGCCTTGATGATTGTTCATTCAATGACAATGGTTCAGATTTAATGATTTCCTTGAAGTTCTGATATTTCTTTTGAAATCATCTATGTTATGTGGATTTAATAGACCTTAACTAACGATTGCATATTGTGCTTTGCATGACTATCCTGAAATCTGAAAATCCAGACTTTATGGCCATCTTGGTGATACTCTAGAGTTTAGTATTGTTTCTAAACATCTTGATGAGCTGGAATTCCTGAAAATCATTCTGACAGAGCAATGATATTGTTGCACGGAGAAACATGTCATGTCATCAAATCAAGTGACAAATGCATATGTCATGATGTGCCCCTGTTATCTCTGTCTTAAAACTTTTGGACTCTAGGCAGAGCAATGGCATAATTGCTGAGAAACATATCTTCTCATCAATGAAATGAGTTTGGATATGTCATGACGTGACTTTGCTATCTCTGTTCATCTTGCAGCATGACAGTCAGTCTTGCCAAATACCTAGGAATACTGGCGTCTAAACAACGTGTATTCTTACGGCTAGGAGGCGTGTACTAGACTTGATTGCTCGTACAATATGAGTCATGTGCCTTCAAATTCAAAAGATATTGGAAATCAAAATATGAAACCTCTTGCTTCAATCATATAATTCCATGCTTTAGTCATGATTGTTTAGCCTCAATACTAGTTCTTGTGTTCTTCCCTTAGTGGTTATTGAATATGGATATATAAGACAAAGGACGGTTAAACACTGCCATGATATGCACCTTTGGTTCATTTCTATTAAATCTTGGATGTAGCTGCTTTTCGAACTCTTTTGATGATCTCGGACTTCATTAACTTTGAACCATATATGTTGCTTATGGCGTGCTTCAGTTTTGCATATAATGGCTTGCTCTTCACTCCTTTCAGCTCTGGTCTCACAAACAGTTTCCTTAATCACTCCTTTTTGCTGTTGGCAAAGGGGGAGAATTCTTTGTGTGAGTCCTTCATTAGAGCTAAGAGCTATGTCATAAGTGTTGTCCAAAGGGGGAGAGTGCATTGAGTCCAAGGGAGAGAAACCTTTATGTGCGTTTGTGCATGTGATGGGGTTTGCATAATTTCATCGCATTGTCATGTGTCATATGTGCATTCACACATCTTGAGCTGCACATGTCACATAGAATAACATTCATATCTGAATTCATATCTGCATTCACATGCTACTATCATGAATCTTGAGCTGCATATCTTGTATTTGTTATAACATATGCCATTTTAGACATTCATATCACATAATGACTCACAGTGTTGCCATCATCAAAAAGGGGGAGAATGTTGTGCCCCTGTGGTTATTTGAGTTTTCATATGGTCACTTGGGTCATTCGGCATCATTCTATAGTCATATGAGTTTTGTGTATTCTTGGTTTTGATAATGGCTTAACACTATTAGTCATTGTTATTTTCCACGCTCTTATGACTGACATATGTGATATTTTGTTCATGACAGATATGCACATGAAAGCTCAATGTTGCGCCCTCGCACGCGGATCGACCTGCGCGGTCAGAGCAATGATAAGGGCAAGCGCAAAGTTCTAGAGGTTGAGCCTAAGACTCAGCCTGGAGCTAAGTTAACAAATCCTCAACCTGCGGTAAAGAAAGAGTCGGCGATTCCGCAAAAATCTTTGGGGCTCCACTTCGGCCAGATGGAGTTCCAGGAGTTGCCGCCAGAAATAGTTGCTCAGGCGATCAAGGCCACTTTCCAACCCTCCCCTGAGGCAGAGGAGTGGACCCGCGTGGGCCCAAGGAAGAGCCGCGAAAGCCAAAGTGCCAGACGGCCAATGCAACGCGGGAGTCAGAGTGGTGGCGTTAAGCAACCTCGTTCCGCAAAGTCATCTCCTCCTTCTTTCGAAGAGGTCGCTCGCCTTAAGAAGCAAGAAAAGAACCGGAGAAAGAATCTAAAAAGGAGGCTTAAAAAGCAGGCTGAGCAGGTAGTCGCCATGGAGGCCTCCAAACGACTCACTCCAGTACAACGGTTGCAAAAGCTTATTGACCAACTGGAGGAATACGTGCCACCTTGCCCCACTGGGATGGTCACGTTGGACAAATACATCCCCTGGGAAAAGTTTGGGCATAAGACCCGGCTCCTCAACTGGCTACGGGAGACTCTGCATCGTCTTGAAGACGGCGAGAGGATTCCAATTCCGGAAGAGCTCTTGCTGTTTTATAAGGACGAAGAGCTTACTATTGAGGCCCTTGAGCAGGCGATGCGAGAGTTGTCATGCAACATGGTGGCCATTCCACCCCCGGACAACATAAATGCTCCTGGCGGAGAAGGCTGTGCACCCATGGCTACATATCAACGCCGATCAGGGAGGAGTCGGCGGGCACGTGGTCGAGGTCGCGGCCGAGGGCGAGAAAGTCCTTTGATCCCCGACCGGGTTATAATGTTCAGAGGAGAAAATTCGGGCCCTATTCCTGTGCCACGAGTACGGGGTGTTCCCTTCATCCCTACATCCTCGGATAATGTTGATAGAACCCCGGAGAATCGAGGGACGGGCGGCGTCCCTTTTATAATTCACTCCTCAGAGAGAGAAGAAGCTCCCGCGGATGACTCTCCGTCAACGCCGGCTCTTGAGCAGGCGGGTCCTTCGAACAGTGCCTCGGGAGAAGGTCCCTCGGGTCATGCCGAGCCAGCCGAATCTCAGTCGTCCTCAGATGTGTCTTTGGCACCACTCTTTCAAGAAGCGGCGGAGATGCAAGATGAAGATCAACGCCCGGCTAAAAAGGAGAAGCCCCATGGAGCTCCGAAGACTCTGGAGGAACTTATTCCCCCATTTGACAAGATCCGCGCTAGGGCGGACCGTAAAATCATTCAACATATGAGCCGGTTCCCAACTAGCATTACTATATGGGAAGCTATCGCCTGGAGCAAGGATCTTCGAGAAGCTCTGGTAAAGGTGCTCCAAGACCCCGAGGCGTATGAGGCTCATGTGGCAGAGTTGCAAGCCCAAGCATATGAGGCTCTGGCAGCCAATATTGTTTTCACAGACAATGATATGCTACTGGCTTCCCCTTGCCACAATCGTCCCTTATATATGAAAGGGACAATCAACGGTCATGAGGTGAATCGAATCTTGGTTGATGCAGGGGCCGCAGTAAATATCATGCCATTAAAGACGTTCAAATCTCTTTATTTGGCACCTTACTTGCAAAAGGTCAATGCTGTCAAGATTTCGGGGTTTAATCAGGGCTCCGAGGAGGCCCTTGGACGCGTCGAGGTGAAGCTTGTGCTGGGCGACTTCACCACCAAGGCGATATTTTACATCATCAACTCTGATACATCCTACAAGATGTTGTTGGGAAGACCCTGGTTGCATGAAAATTGGGTCGTCCCATCAACATTGCACCAATGCCTTAAATATTCAAAAGGGGGAAAGCAGTATACAGTCTTTGCAGACCAGGCTCCTTTTCACCCCAATGAATGCCACCTGGCGGATGCCTCCCTATACTTCGGGGAACCCACTATTTCAATCCCCGATAAAGTCCAAGACAAGGGGAAGCATAAGGTCGAACCTGAATCAGAAGGAAGCCAACTCTTCACGGTCAATCGTGAGATGTTAAAGCTCCACCAGTTGAGTCTCAAGCCTGCGTCGAAGCCTACGCAAGCAGAAAGAGGCAAGATTGACTTTGAGGCCAACCTCATCAGTCAAGCTATCAACTGCAGTGTACCTCTGCCCCCAAATTGCATTCAACTTCCCTTTGTTACGGAAGAGCACGGGGTGGAAGAATTGAAGACCTTTGTAGTTTCTTACATACGCAAAGGTCGAAGGAAAGACCGTCACCTGGTTCAGCCAATTGTCTTCTACAGAGGGGACCAAATACCGCCAAGTCCGCCGGAGGACGACTTCGGGTGGGCATCGCCAGCTGACAAGGTGTCAGAGCCTATCCAAGCCATGGCTCATATGCCTGCCCGACTCAAGCACATGTGTATGAAGCAGGGGATTCCACAGCAGCAAACTTCTGCGCAGAAAACATATTTTTCTAATCTCTGGAATCCTCCACATGTCAGGGGGCAACCTCCATTTTCTCACAAAGACACCCGAGGATTGGGCTATGAGCAGGAGCCAGAATTCCGGGTCCATTATGCTATTAATGCCATAGGGCTCTTATCATCCTCTCGTGAGGAGGCCCGAAAGGAGCCTGCGGCTGAAGAACTCTATCAGGAGTCTACAGAAGCCATGGCGTCTCCTCCGTCAGTGTCCGGCGAGGATTTGCAGACAGGAGAAATCTCCTCAACCTCTACTGGCGACTTGGTGATACCAGAGGAGTTTGAGATCTGCGAGATCAGCCCTGATGAAGCTGAAGACTTCGTTGACCTCCAACCAGCTCCACCTGAGCTCGAAGACGGTGGTCAAGCAACTGTTGATGAGTTGGTCGAGGTCAACCTTGGCACTCATGGCGAACATAAGCCCACCTTTGTAAGTGCCCTCCTTAGTGGGGAAGAACGACAGGCATACCAGCAACTCTTGAATGAATTCAGAGACTGCTTTGCCTGGACGTACAAAGAGATGCCGGGCCTTGATCCATCCGTGGCAGAACATGAACTGGCGATACTCCCGACAGCCAAGCCAGTTAAGCAAGCCCAGAGACGCATGCGCCATGAACTGGAGGTGAAGGTGAATGCGGAGGTCGACAAAATGTTAGACGTGGACTTTATAGAGCTATGCAGGTACCCTGTGTGGCTCGCCAATATAGTTCCCGTCAAAAAGAAGAACGGCCAAGTCCGGGTCTGCATCGACTTTCGGGATCTGAATAAAGCCTGTCCAAAGGACGACTTCCCAGTCCCGATCATATGACTACTGGTCATGAGGCCCTGTCTTTTATGGACGGGTCATCTGGTTACAACCAAATCCGTATGGCTGTCAAAGACAAGGATCATACGGCTTTCAGAACCCCAAAAGACATCTTCAGCTACAAGAGAATGCCATTTGGCTTGAAAAACGCCGGTGCCACATATCAAAGGGCAATGACCAAAATCTTTAATGAGATGCTGCACAATGTTGTCGAATGTTATGTCGACGACCTGGTCGTTAAGTCCAAAAGGCGAGCTAATCACTTAGCCGACCTACGTCGGGTCTTCGAGCGGCTTCGACAATATCAGCTCAAGATGAATCCGATGAAATGCGCCTTTGGAGTCTCCAGCGGCAAGTTCCTCGGTTTTATCGTCAGATACCAAGGGATAGAGATAGATCCTGACAAAATCAGGGCTATCAATGGGCTCCCTCCACCCAGGAACATAACGGAGCTCAGATCTCTGCAGGGAAGGCTCGCTTATATCAGGCGATTCATCTCTAACCTCTCAGGAAGGTGCATGCCCTTCGGCAAATTGATGAAAAAAGGAGCACCCTTTATCTGGGACGAGAGCTGTCAAAAGGCTTTCGAACAACTCAAGGAGTATCTCTTGACTCCACCAGTCTTAGGGGCACCTGTCAGAGGAAAGCCTCTCATTCTTTACATCGCAGCCATGGAGGCTTCCCTTGGGGCTCTCCTGGCCCAAATTAATGAGGAGGGTAAAGAGCAGCCACTATATTATCTCAGCAGGAAGCTGATCGGCCCCGAGTGTCGGCACTCACCTATGGAGAAAATGTGCCTTGCTTTGGTGTTCGCTGTCAAAAAGTTACGACACTATCTGTTAGCGCACCGAGTGAAGCTCATCTCTAAATGGGACCCGCTCAAGTACCTACTCAGTCAACCTGTCCTCTCTGGAAGGTTAGGGAAATGGGCTCTTATCTTGATGGAGTTCGACATTACATTCGTCCCACGCAAGGCGATCAAGGGACAAGGGATGGCTGATTTTCTTGCTGCACACCCTGTGCCGGCGGAGTCGTTCCTCAACTTCGACCTACCAGACGAGGAGAAGCTGATGCAACCACCTGATGCTGAAGAGGGTGCAGATGTCTCACTCCATCCTGAACAAGAGGTGTTGTCTCTCGGCACACCATGTTGGGAGTTGTATTTTGACGGTGCATCTAGGACCGTTAAGAAGGCAGGCGGCCTCGTAAGCTCTGTAGCCGGCGCCGGCATAGTCTTCGTATCCCCTCAAGGGGGTATACTTCATCATTCCTGCGCTCTCATGAAGTCATTGACTAATAATGAGGCGGAATATGAAGCATTAATCATTGGGCTACAGCTAGCGCTGGAAATGGAGCTCAAATGTATTAAAGTGTACGGGGATTCTCAGCTCATTGTCCGTCAAGTCCTCGGTGATTATGATGTGCGGAAAAAGGAGTTGATCCCTTACTTTGAGGCCGTTATGAGGCTTAAAGAAAAGTTCTATCTCTTTGAGATAAGCCATGTGCCGAGGAGCAATAATTCTCAGGCAGATGCGTTGGCGAAGTTAGCAGCCGCGTTGAAGCTTCCACCTGACGGTGAATTGAATATTACAGTCAGGCACAGAAGGCTCATGCCCAGCATGCTTGATGAAGAATCGGGCCTCACCATTTATGAGGTTCATCACCTCGAAGGGGGAAATGATCCAGAGGAAGAAGATTGGCGCGAGCCAATTATACAAATCAAGAACGGGCAGTTTCCTCCGGAACGAGCTCGAAGGGTGCAGTTGCTTAGAAGGGCTGCGTCATATCGGTTGCTTGATGGTATTCTCTTCAGGCTCGCCCAGGAAAAGGACCACCCGGTGCTCTTGCGATGTCTCTCACTTAAGGAAGCCAGGACCGTCATGCGGGAGGTCCACTCTGGGTTGTGCGGGGCTCACCAGGCCGGGACGAAGATGAAGATGAACATCAAACTTAAAGGCTTCTATTGGCCTACTATGTACGAGGACTGTAACCAATATGCTCGCACCTGTCACCAGTGCCAAGCTTTTGGGCCAATCCCTCGGAGGCCTCCAAGTCCTTTACACCCAACGGCTCCTACATGGCCGTTTGCAGAATGGGACATGGATATAGTGGGACCATTCCCTCCATCCTCTCAAGGGCATAAATTCATTCTAGCAGCCACAGATTATTTTTCTCGCTGGGCTGAGGCTATTCCTCTGCGAGAGGTTACAGGTGAGGCAGTGGCTCGCTTCGTAAGATATCATATTATATACAGATTCGGAGTCCCTAGCCGAATTATTTCAGACAATGGGACGCCCTTCAGAAACAAGACAGTGTATGCACTGGCGGCCAAATTCCACATTGATTGGAGAACCTCCTCAGTTTATAACCCTCAGGCTAATGGTTTAGCGGAGGCTTTCAACAAAACACTTTGCAAGTTGATGGCAAAGATTATAAATGGCCGAAAAAAGGATTGGAGCGAAAAGGTCCACGAAGCCCTCTGGGCCTATCGGACTGTTTATAAAACCCCTACGGGGTGTTCCCCATTTTCACTGGTGTACGGGGCTGAGGCAATCACCCCTGTAGAGATTGAGCTAGCTTCATATCGAGTGGCAGTTCAGGCAGGCCTACCCGGCCAGGAGCAGTCTGAAGTCGAAAGGAGGCTGGAGGAATTATCCTCTTTAGAAGGCAAAAGACTTCAAGCCTATCAGCATTTGCAGATCTACCAAGCTCGCATGGCGCGTGCTTACGACAAGTTAGTCAAGCACCGGGCATTCAAGAAAGGCGACTTGGTCATGCTTAAAGAAAAAGAAGTCATTGCCGGCAAGCCAAGCGGGAAACTCCAACCCAATAGGCGGGGGCCTTACATCATCCAGAAGGTCTTCGAAGGCGGGGCCTACACGGTGGTGGACCACAAAGGCAACAGCCCGTTCCCTCCTCTCAATGGCAAGCACATGAAGCTCTACCATGCACCACCGCAAGAGTTTCCACAGCAGTCCTCACAGGACAGTACCTCTCGTCAGTGAAGATTCAAAAAAAAAAAAAAAAAAAGGGGGTTAAAAATACTGATACCCCGGCGGACTCAGTCAGCCTTCAACGGTTGATTAGGGGTAAAAAGGCCACAGACCCGGTCGAGGTGAAAACCCGAAAGGGCGCCTCGGGCAAAAATGGGCAACCCCTCGGTGTGAAAACCCGCAAGGGCGCACCGGAAAAAGCTAAAGGGGGCCAGCCTCGGCGAAAACCCGAAAGGGCGGTGAGGTTGGTAATGTGAAAGAAAATTTTTGTTTCTCTCCCTTTCTATTTTTAAGGGTGGCTCTAAGTCGATGACTCCACCCCGTCTTGGCCAAAACATAATATTGATACTATGGCTACACCTTACATGTCATCCCATGACACATAGTCCCACCGACGTTCTCACGTTGTCATATTCTGTCCCATCGGGTATGGCCTCAGTATGCTCTCTCGAGCTGCCAACCGATGTCGTCTTTTGACTCCTTTTTGTCCCATCGGGCATGGCCTCAGTATGCTCTCTCGAGCTGCCAACCGATGTCGTCTTTTGACTCCCTTTTGTCCCATCGGGCATGGCCTCAGTATGCTCTCTCGAGCTGCCAATCGATGTTGTCTTTTGACCCCCTTCTGTCCCATCGGGTATGGCCTCAGTATGCTCTCTCGAGCTGCCAATCGATGTTGTCTTTTGACCCCCTTCTGTCCCATCGGGTATGGCCTCAGTATGCTCTCTCGAGCTGCCAACCGATGTCGTCTTTTGACTCCCTTTTGTCCCATCGGGCATGGCCTCAGTATGCTCTCTCGAGCTGCCAACCGATGTCGTCTTTTGACTCCTTTTTGCCCCATCGGGCATGGCCTCAGTATGCTCTCTCGAGCTGCCAACCGATGTCGTCTTTTGACTCCTTTTTGTCCCATCGGGCATGGCCTCAGTATGCTCTCTCGAGCTGCCAATCGATGTTGTCTTTTGACTCCCTTTTGTCCCATCGGGCATGGCCTCAGTATGCTCTCTCGAGCTGCCAACCGATGTCGTCTTTTGACTCCTTTTTGTCCCATCGGGCATGGCCTCAGTATGCTCTCTCGAGCTGCCAACTGATGTCGTCTTTTGACTCTTCTTTGTCTCACCGGGCTTGGTCTCGGTATGCCTTCTCGGGCTACCAACCCATTTCGCCTTTCGGCTCGTAGATTTGACTCATTCGTCCCACCTGGACTGTCAAACCTACCCATTTGTCCCACTTGTGTGGCATATACGTCCCTACGGGAATGCCACTTTCTCCTCGCCCCCTGGGCGTTATAGGGTCAAAAAAAAAAATGGGGTTAAAAATATTGAGGCCCCAGCGGACTTGATTGTTTCTGCTAGAGGGAACAATCAAGGGTAAAAAGGCTTTAACCCAGCTAGGGTGAAAACCCGAAAGGGCGCCCTAGGCAAAAATGGGTACCCCTCAGTGTGAAAACCCGCAAGGGCGCACTGGAAAAAGCTAAAGGGGGCTGGTCCTGGCGAAAACCCGAAAGGGCGATAGGACCGGTAAAGTGAAAAAAATATATATATATATATAAAAAGAGACATACATACAGAAAGATGGGAGCAAAATCAGCTACGCTAAAGCTCTGTCTTTCATTTGCCAATGTCAATAATGGAGCCCGAGACAAGCCCTCGGGGAAGATGTACATAGCTGGGGTCTGAATGCAGCCTCACAAAAAAAAAAAGGGGAACAAGAAGCCATCAAAGCCCGAGATCAGTCCGCAAGCCGGCGAGAAGAGTCTCCTGCTGTGTCAACGCCTCCCTGACTCCTCCAAGCTCGTGCTGGAACTCCTTTTCCTTCACTCTCAGGAGGTCTTGAGCATCCCGGGCCTCTCGGAGCCGTCGATGCAGAGCCTCCAACTCCTGCTCCAGCCCGTCCACGTGCGAAGAAGCCACCCGAGATTGCTCCTGAGCTGCCGCCGCCTGCACGGATAGGTGTTCTTGTCTGCTGCGAAGCTCAGATGCTGTCTCCTCTGCCTGCTGAATCAGAGCCTGTAGCTGTAGCCGTCTCGCCTCAGTTGCGTGGCGGCGGGCAAACTCAGCCCATGCATGCTCTAGCCGGGGCATCCACGTATCTCGGGAAAATCCAAATGCGTGATATCCTCGGGTGGAGTTGGCTAAATGCTCCCTCATGACCTCAACTGAGGGAAGCGGGGTCGTCTGCAAGAGGAGCTCGAGGTTTTCAATCAGCCCCGCTTCTAAAGCACTGCCTTGGGGAGCCACCAGAAGCTGAGGTCCCTCTGGCCAGTCTATGCCCAAAGCTGGGAAATCTGCCGACAAAGACGGGGTATCTTCCCCAGCACCGGAAAAGACAGTTAAGAGGGAACAATGCATTAGCCTCCACACAAAAAAAAAAGAGAGGAACAATGAATGGCCCCTCAGGAAGGCCAAGCAAAATAGCTAACCTAAGGAAACCTCCAGGGCAGTGTCTGAGACGACCTCTGGTGTAGCATGATCATTAGAGGTCAGCATACTCCCTGCCCCTAGAGGCGGATCGCCGGTCACAGGCATGGACGGCCCTGCCTCCTGCGAAGGCACAACTGAGTCCTCAGAAGCCGCCTCAAGGCTCTCCTCCCCTATTGAGGGAGTCAGTGCAGCATCACCTGTATCTGTGTGGCATAAGGGGCAGAAAGGCCATTAATAAGACATCAACATGAAAATACACAGGGAGGCTGAAGCTTCAATGCTGATTATACCTGACAATAGGGGTGTCGCGTCATCTGGCCCCACTGTCTGATCACCCTCCTGGACAGTGGCCGGCGAACTCTCTTGTAAGGGAACCGTCTCTGGAGCAAGCAGGGGAGTGGATGCAACCACAGGAGTGCCAGCTGCTATTTAGGCAAAAGTGTGGTTAGCTCTATGACTGAGTCTAACCAAACAAAAGGCAAATACGAGGCAGACCGAAGACACACCAGTAATGTCTCTGCCTGTGTCCTCGGCCCGTCCACCAGTGGAAGATAGCAGGCTTGGAGCGAAATCAGGAACCCCAGCATGGTAAACCCCGACGGCTGAGACTGGGACGCTTGGGGCCCCAATAGAAACTTCTGGGTCAACATCATAAGCCGGAAGCTCAGGGCCAGCCCCAGAGGAGGAGATCAACTTAGCCAGCTCGGCTGTGGAGTTGGCTAACTCAGTGGCTGCACAGAAAGACTGTCAGAGGTTGCAGTGACAAAAGTAATTGTCAACCCCAAAGAGGGTCAATTGAGTTTCTTGGTATACCAGAAACAATGCCCATGTCGCCTCCCTCAGAGGAGCTCAAGGACGAAAGGGAAGGAGTCGTCTCTGTCTCAGAACCAGTGCTGGAGCTGCTATTACTCAAAGAGGTGCTGGAATCCGAAGATGTGTCAGTCCCTTCTTTCTCTCTGGGAGCATAGTGCTCCCTCGGAGGCTCTGTGTAAAAGGGAAAACAGAGTCAGTTTAAAAAAAAAATAATAATGACACCTCACTTGATTCCATGAGCAAACAAGGAGGAACTATGAATTTCAAATTCACCTGGAATGGGAGAAGGTCTGCTCTCTCCAGTCTGGCCAGCCATACCAGCAGAAGGACAATCCCCTAAGGGGTGGTCCAAGTCCTCCAGCTCCAATGTCAGGTCCTCTGGGACATCTGCATCTGGTATAATTGGCGGAGTCTTATTCGCAGGCCCTGGCGAAAACTGCCCTAATAGCCTCATCTCTGGGGGAGCTACATACAAGACACTCCTTCAGTAAAACAGAGGCACAATTACAAAACCATACATAAAGGGGTTCATAGTTTCCAACTCACTCAAAGGAGCTCCGTCCCTGGCAGGGGTGGTATCCACCCGAAGGCGGGATGAAGGCTGAATCTCAGCTCCTAAGCCCCCACTATGCCGCCGTTTCGCCGCCGGACTATTATCCACGGGAGGGTGAGCGGGGAGAACATCCTCTAAAGGTGGAGCGTCGGCAACCTCAGCAATTCCTACAATGGAAATATGGCAATCAGCAGTTGACAGCTCCAGAATATTTATATCTTATTATAGTGATAATAAATGCAGACGGAGAATCAGAAGGTTCATACCTACCGCCCCTGCATCAAGACTAGGGCGGGTAATCAGCTGATTCGGGTCAATCCGGAGAGCTCTAGCGGCCTGCTCCACGGCGTCCCTCAGTGCCTGAGGTGTAGAAGCCACCTCCAAAGCCGGAATATGGGCTAGCAAGCCTGCACAGCCCACGGCATTGATCACATGGGCCTTCCAGAAAGCGAAGGCCGTGCCCACCAGTGCTCCCTCCGGGATGGACTCCGACAGCTGGGAGTCGTGGGTCAGACCACAAGAGGCCCTCAAGTCTCCCCACCAGGAATAGCCCGGAGTAGAGCCAGAAGCGCCTTTGCGGCGCGAACTCAAAGTAGAGGCCTCCTCAGACGTCGACCTCAGGGGCCGCAACGCCCCCGTATACTGACTCCTGTCAATGGGCAATGAATGCCCATGCTCCCGCCATCGACTCTCGATGTCTCGGACCACTGCAGCCAAGCTGGAAAAATGAGCCCTGACGAAGCCGGGATCAAGGAAAAGAGGATGCAGGTCCTCCCTCTTCAGGCGCTTCTCCTCTGCTGCCCTGATAGTGTCTGCTCGCTCTCTGAAGATGTTGCTGGCTTTAAACCACCAGCGGGCATAGTGAATGTCAAAATGTCCCACCCGAGCCTGGGCCGGAAGAGGGATATGCTCCCTCACGCCGCGGTAAAGAAAGTCCTGCCAGCATGCGGCAACCAAATGCACGTCCTTCTGCTTGTATTGCCTCGATGTCAGAGGTAAATCAACATTGGGTGGAACCGCCTGGTCATAGCCAAAGTTGCGGGCGAATCTGTGCGGGTAGTACGGCTCCAGAACCACTGTGTAAGAGCGCCGGTAAATCAGCACGCTAGGTCGTATACACACGACCCACTCCCCAAAGGCATGTGAGGAAACAATGCCCTTTGAGGACACTTTGCAGACCACTGAGTCTCCATGTCCCTCCAGATACGGGCGATAAGAACGGGAGCTGTGGTCAAACTCCAAGCTCTCTCCCCTCCTCGTATGAAGGAAGGAAAGTGCTCGCCGGGCACCTGCAAGCTGCGTCACAATGTCCTGATCCTGGTGACCAGCAAAAGCAAAGATAAGCGGAGCCTTTATATTCGGAATGGAGGACCGCTGGGACAGCTCTGGAAGAAGTAGTCCTGCCCAAGCACTCAAATAATGAGTGGGCAGCAAAAGCTTCTTATCTCGCGGGCTGGCATGCGAACTCAAGGCACCCAAGCAGTGGTAGATGTTCGCCAAGGCAGCAGGGGCAAGGGCCAGCCGACGTCCACATGCAAGCGGGCACGCAGGATAGATCACCTCGACCCGGAGCAGCTCCTCTTCCCCATGTGGGAAGACAAAGGTAGACAGCCAATAAGCTAAATATGCAGCCAAGTACGTCAGTGTAGGTAGCTTCCTGGAATTCCAACCTTGTGCTGGAGCTGGCAAGTGCCGAGGGTTGGATGCAAACTTTATGAGGACCTCTTTACATTGGTCCCAAGTGGCGCCGAACGAAGGGAATTCCTCGTAGAAACAGTACGGCCCACTGTAGAAGTACATAATCCAGGCGTTAAGTGTAACCCTGGGTGTCCTGGCAGTCTTCTCCTTGTCCACCAAGGCCAAATCTCTCCAAGTCTTCATCAGATAACGGAGGCAGTAAGGTAAAAGATAGTGGCCCGCCCCATCTGAACTGTAAAGGTGGGCGTCATCGAGGCATAGCTCCTCGTAAGCCTGTCCGCTGATCGGCAGGCCCGAAATCCGGTGAAAAGACCACAAATCCAGAGAGGTCTCTCCCTCAGCGGTGACCAGTGTGTTCCAGCGCCTATTCCACCTCTCCACCACAGCCTGGAGCAATCCTGCGTGACAAGGGTATGAATACAAAGCTGCAGTAACCGCGTGACGAATCCCGGCTCTATCCAGAGTGTCACCGTGCACAGTCAATATCCCCCAGAGCCACTCACCTGCACCTCTGTGGAAACAATGGGAGGGGACGACGGACCAACTCCCGTACCAGCTAGGAACCCTCAGTGAAAGGATTCCTTCCAACATGCAAAGATGGTCATAGCCGTCATGGGCAAAACGACTTTCGGAGGGAGCCAGATATAGCCCGTCAATCACTACATCGACGGCCTTATGATGCCCCGCCAAGTGCCACACTGCAGGGGAAGAAGGTGTCGACCTGACCACAGCAGCATCCAGGTCCTGGTAGAATCCGAGCCATTTACTGTCGGGAAACTGGGGCTGCCGCGTAAATCCCCCGGGAAAGCTGGCATATAAATATGTGCAGGTACCTCTCATGCTGTCCCTGCCAGCTAAAATAGCCCCTTCCAGTCGTCGCCGCTGCTCTGGGAGAGAAGGGTCGTCACCATCAAGCCCCGGTGGAATGTAGCTCTGCAAGAAGGCAATCAGATGCCGGTCCACCGGATAGTGAGATGAATATCCCCCAGAACGGTCGTATGCATAAAGTCCGCCTCGGTAGCTGATCCGAGAAGCCTCGACTAAGCCCTCGCCGACAGGGATATCCTCCGTTGGGCCTTCAGCGATCCAGGATGTGCCTTGATCAAGTGCGTCGGAACTGTCAGAGACGACGCGGCGAGGAGGCAAAGGTGGCATGGACTTGTCAGTCCGTTGTACGTAATGCTCATTATGGCCAGCCGCCCTCGACCCCCGTGCGGCAGCACGACTCCTGCTTGGACGAGCCATGTCTGTGGAGTTTCAAAAAAAAAATGCATTAGAAATCATGCTGAAAAATATCTCGATGCAGGAGCTATGCTCCAAGCCCAAGTCCCTCAGCGGACGTGTTACAACATTTATGTAAGTGCACGGGCCATCCGCCCCTGCCTCCGGCTGTCTCGGATGTCCCGTGGGGGGCACTTGTTGTAACCAGAAAATAAATGTATATATATGTTTATATATGTACGCATGTGTGCGTCAAAAGCCCATGCTTACGGTGTTGGCTCAGTCCAACCCGTTCTATCCCGCGGAAGCGAGGAGAACCCGCGATAAACCCACGGAGACTATTATAGTCATGTGGTGCCGGGTTTTAATCAATCAACCCAAGCCCTAAGGGTGTGAAGACGTGCTATGCACATTGTTTTGGGTACCTCGACGGCGTGTATCACGTCTCGTAGGATCGAAAACTCCTTCCCCGACGGACGAGCGAGGCGCGGAAGACAACGAACAAGGCGTAGAGAAGGCTTTTCCTCTCCCACGTGGAGTCAAGTGCGGAAACGTCGCTGTCGGAGCCGTACGGAGAATTTTAAAAGAAGCGAAGGAGACTGCCCGGGGAGGGGGGAACCCGCCCGGGGTATAAGGCCCCCGGGCGGGTCTCCCCGCGGCTGCGCGCGGGCTGGCAGACCCGCCCGGGGTCTGCCCACCCCGGACGGGTCCGCCCGGGACCGCGCGCCCCCGGGCAGGTCCGCCCGGGACCGCGCGCCCCCGGGCGGGTCCGCCCGGGGTGCTGCGCACTCGGGCCGGTCCGCCTGGGGCCGCGTGCCCCCGGGTGGGTCCGCCCAGGGTGCTGCGCATCCGGTTTAGTCTATTAACTGCCCGTTTTCCAAAAAAAATTGATTTTTGGAGGGAAAGGAACCCGCCCGGGGTCGCCTTGACCCGCCCGGGTCCCACTTCCCTCGGGCCGGTTCCCTACTTTCTATAAATAGACCCTATGGGTCCCATTGGAGGGGACACGGGGAAAGAAAGAGGAGGAAAGGTGGACTTGCCTAGACCTCAAGTTCAAGTGGTTCGTTGTTTTTGGTCCGAGTGGGGTAAGTCCCCGGGCCTTGTGTATATGCCCCTACGGGGTATATTTACAATTATGCCCTTCAACGGGCCGTGTTCGTAATGCGTTGTACAACAGAGTGACGGACTTATGCAATTATGTCATCATGTCATTACGATGACAAATTGTAAAAATGTCCTCCTCAAGGTCTTGAAAGGCCTAAGTCTTGTAAATTGCAGCTTTACCCTGCGACTTTTTGTAATTAGGGGTATGCCCCTACTTCCCGCCATGATGCGGATGTATGTACTGTTGATAATTCGTCGACACCCTCTGTACTCATGCAAAATTATAAGAGCACCTTATTATGCCCGGCACATTTCGTTAATGCAATATTGCATATAAACCCCGACTCTCTAAGAGCGTGCAGACTTACCCCTACTTCCAAGCAATTGAACCCACGAGTGTCTTCTCTAGAACCTCTCGTTGTCGGCTTGGTCTGGGAGTGCTGTTGGCTCAGTCCAGCGCTCGAGGGTCATCTTAAACCTAGACCTAGGGTTTGGTAAAGTTACCGAAATACCCCTGCGACCTAAGAAGTGATCTAATGGCCTCCCAAACATTCTGAATAGGGCCTCAGAGCCTTAGAAGGTCAGTAACCCGGCTTTATGTCTACCCTAGCCCAGAAACTCCTAAATCCCTCTGGTCTGGTTATTTACTAAAATACCCATAGGTCTAAGACGGCCACTTAAACCCCAGTGGCCCACTTCAGCGTGCTCAGTCAGGGTCCCCGTCAGCTCCCCCGTCCTGTTTTAAGCAAACCTACTCTATTGGTTAGAGCCTCGAGAAAGAACTTTAAGCCTTCATGTTGTCATTTAATCAAGGGTGTTCGGACATTAAGCCGATGTAAATCAACGCCGACTCCGGTCGGCGGGGAGAGGTCCAGCACTCGAACCTATATCGTCTGATACGACGCGCACCCACGGAACCCTCTCTATGCAGAGGAGTGTTTCTTTTCAAAAAGAACGAAAATCTACCTTTTATCCATGATAAAAGTCGATTCTAGATTTTTTCCGTGTCTCACAGTGAGTTTAATAAAGTAAAATACACACTTTGACTATGACTAGCCTAATACAATAAAAGTAAATAATACATGTATTTTACACACAATACATACGCAATACATAAATACGTGACGTCGAGTCTTCAGGCAGCCGAATCTCCGAGCCACAAGCTCGGTGCGGGGGTGTGACGTCCGGTAGTGGGCCCGGTGTCCCCACCATATATAGTTAATAAAAAAGAAAGCATGATATATCCAGGTGCAAACTGAAATCAAAATGGAACCAAAATCATAAAAAGGAC
This sequence comes from Amorphophallus konjac, assembly GCA_022559845.1. Lineage (NCBI taxonomy): Eukaryota > Viridiplantae > Streptophyta > Magnoliopsida > Alismatales > Araceae > Amorphophallus > Amorphophallus konjac. Next base: position 206,914,909 of record CM040129.1, read on the forward strand.
TCCTACAAGCAAGAAAAAACATGTTTACCATAAAATGCTTCCTCCAAAGCAGCATGCTTTGAAAGAATACAGGACATGTAAGCAGTTCACAGTTGTTATAACTCAATTAGAAATTTTTTAGCATTCTCATGGAACAGTAACTTTCGATACTTAGGGTCTATCATATAAGAGAATGGGGAGATTTATAACGACGTTACACATAGGATTAAGACAGGCTGGTTAAGATGGAGAAGCGTATCAGGAGTCCTCTGTGATCGTCGTATGCTTGTGAAACTCAAAGGGAGATTTTATAGAATGGCTGTGAGACCTACTTTGTTATATGGTACCGAGTGTTGAGCAGTACGAAAGGAACACATTCACAAAATGTGTGTAGCATAGATGAGGATGTTGAGATGGATGTGTGACAAGACTAAGAAAGATAATATTAGGAATGAGCGCATCCGTAAGGACTTAGGGATAACCCCAATTGACAGTAAAATGAGGAAAAATAGACTCAGGTGGTTTGGTCATGTGCTTCGTCGCCCTAACTCAGCGCCAGTTAAAAGATGTGACCGAATCTTAGTGGATGCTAGTAAAAGAGCTCGGGAAAGGCCTAAAATGAGATGGTGCGATGTTATTAGGAAGGACATTAGTTTCTTGAGTTTAAATATGAATATAACAATTGATAGAAATCTTTGGCGGAACGAGATTCATGTAGCCGACCCCAAATAATTGGGATAAGACTCTGATGATGATGATGATGGAACAGTTATGAGGGTATTGGAATACTGGCCTAGTAATTGCTGAAAGGACACTTTCATTTCTGAAGAGTTACTTTCATGATCACTAAACAAAGTATCAGTTACAAAATAACAATACTAATACCATGAGATTGATCTTTTCAATTACCAATGGCAAACACAGGCTGCCTTTTCATTTTAAGAGCTTGCTTTCTCAGGATGAGCCTTTCTTTATTAGATAAAACAGCTGCTTTGGACAAAAATTGATTATCAGGTTCTCCCTTCATATCATCTTTGCGAAAGATTGAGTCATGATCACTTAGTGGTGGTTCAGATGATGATTCTCGCAAGAGGGGAGCATTGTCAGAGATAGAAGAAGAGACACATAACTGTTGCTGCAAACACACAATGTCAAAAGAGGATAAGAGATGAATAAGCAACAAAAATAGAGTAAAGATAAAAATAAATGTAAAAAGAAATGGCCATAATAAGATTACCTGAAAGCTTTTTCCCTGAGATGAAGACAGAATGGAATTGTATTTAGTTTTATCTTGTAGTGCATTCATCTCTGAGTCTGATTCAGTAAATGGTGATGCAGTTTCCCCCATAGAATATCCATATTCATCATTTGTATCTGCCAACCCATCCTGTTATAGCCGAAAGAAAAAGCATTCATGGATTGTACCAAAAGAATATAATTTTGAATCATAAATATTGCAATCCATATAAGTGTTACCTGTTTGTGATCCAAAGTACACAGAGATTCCCTCAGAGCAGTCAAATTTTCAGTTTCTTCCATTTCGCTGGAAGTATCATCCCATTCAGTTGAGGACAATGATATTACATCACTTTCATAGCCTTCATCCACCTTATCAGATCATTATGTGAGAGAAAAACAAAAACAAAGACACCTAGGACCTAGGGGTTTGGGGGAAAGCATCTTCGTGTCTAACAACAAACTCTTAAATTTAACTTTATACATATCCAATATATCTCAAACCAAGTAACTTGAGCACAAAATAGAACAACGAAACCGTTGAAAATAATATATAAAAAGACAAAGATTCAGAAATATTTGATGCAAGTTTCCACCAATCATCAAACAGACTATGGATGGGGTCATAGTTATAAACAGCATAGATGAAAGGAATGAATTAGATATTACAAGCAAAGAGATCCGAGGTTATCCAGAATAACTAAATCTCAACAGGAAGATTTACTATAATCAATGACATGAAACCACTCATCAAGCCCAAGTTACCTAACGATATCATAAAACTTTTTCCTAGTAGAGAGTAGATTCTACTCTCAAACTCTATAATATTTCTTTAAATAGCTTGATTTTAAGGAATTAATAGATCTATGTGATTTTTTTGGCTGGATTTTATCGGTTCCAAATTAACCCTTGAATGATACCAGTTGTCTGATAGTGATTCGAGATTTGCATCATTATGCCCCTGAAACACCAAAATCAGTCGTTCCCACGGACTCCACTGTTAAGACTCAGAGCAGGGAAAATAATGAAAGCTTGTCTATTCAACATTAGGGAATTAACCTGATATATATATATATATATATGAAAGTTTGTCTGTTTAACATCATTATCTTCCTAATACTGATACAATTAGGGTAACAATGTCTCCCTGACACTAATGTAATTAGAACACATATAAGAGTAGTTCAAGTAGAGCAACTGAACAAGAATCTATGATGTTCATCTAAGTAAGATTAGTATCTGCAAACCTAATCTGAGTACGGCTAGGGTAAAATAGAACATCTCTCAACACCATTTAAAGCTCATTGGTGGACTATATACTGGGTACTTGTCACATTCCAACCATGAAACTTGAACTACATGGCATTGGGCAGAATAAAGTGATGAGTCAGAATTTGACGCAGCTGACACCAAAAAAATGGGATAAGCATAAGGCTCTAATGGTGATGACAGCAATGATGACAAACAGTAATTCAACTACGCTCACTAATATTAAATTAGCCAAGCTAATTTAGTATTCAACGCAGTCAATTTGGGGATTCTTACAAGAATTTAGTTTAAAAACCCCAACAGCCAAGCTTGGGCTCAAACCCAGCCTGGAAATTATACAAGCCAAGTAAACAGAGTAACTTTTGGCTCAGTGCATATTACATCCCAGTCATGCAAACTACAGGCAGCCTGCTATAACAGGCATACATCAATCATGAGCAATAGAAAATTTGAGTTTTTTTTTCAGATGAAGGGTGCATTGTACCACCAATGGTTGAGATTATCCATCATATTTACATACACGTCATAAAACGTTTCCATTATAAGTGTTATTTTCGAACATCCACTAGATTTCCTTCAAATTCTGACTTACAAATAGATTCCTTTAAGTATTTGTTTTTCTTACCTCAGCAATATCTTCATATTTAGGGTATTCCACTGAGACGGAGTGGTCAGTCATTTCAACAACAGAACTTGAATTCCCGTGCTCCATGGATGATGTAGAAACAAGCTTCAGACTAGTGTTCTCCTGAAAATTCAGAGTGTGTATAAGAACTATATAAAGGGTGAAAAGAAGTGACATCGAAAACTGTGGCAAAGTTGTGCAAAGAAGTGATATGAGATAGAAGCATACAGAAGGAATTTAGGGAAAAAGAATGTTACCAGCTGACATCTCATTTTCTCTATATCTCCAGAAAGTTTTAGGACATGAAGCTTCAAGGACTATATTAAGCAAACAAGAACCTGTAAGAGATCATTCACACCCCAGACTGGAAAAAATTAACCTTTTTGGTGGGTCCCTCATGCAGATGGAAATTCACCTGGTGGCGTTGTGCCTCTAAGGAACGTTTTAGAGCTTCCTTTTTGTTTAACAGTGTCCTTGGCCTCAAAACAGCGGGACGCTGGTAGTTCTTTCCTCGATAGACAATAATTGCATAACCCTTGTTCACTCTCTCAACTGCCACCAGTATTCCTCCACTAGCAGTCTCTAAGGTCCGTGCTGCGCTGTGAACATTCTCAATGCATCTATCTTTCGAAATTATTTTCACTAGTTCCCTATATTTCCAATGAAGATGCATATTTTCAACTGTTCCATCAAAGACACCACGTCTTCCTGAATATAAAAGGTGAAATTGTCATTGGAAAGTAAAGCACAAGTAGAAGAATCAAAAAAAAGGTGAAAAGCAGATAAACTCAACATGGCAAAAGATTTGAGCTTACACGACAACTGGAAAAGGGAAAGAAGAGATACAAAGAGCACTGAGAAATGAATGCAGTATCACAACCAGAATATCTAGTAGTGGTAACTCATAGGCACTCTCACTATTTTAACAGATGAGTTGGTAGTTTGGATTTATGGATATGTGATATTTATCTATGGCTTTCAAAGAAAATGGTAAGACAACATGCAGATAAACTATTTGTAGTATTGACAGCAAAGTATCACAAAAGTTGGCTTGGAGATTCTTCTTGATCAATTGGAGCCACATTAACAATGCACTCAAAACTCAAATCATTTAGATGAGTTTATAGATGTTCATTTACCCAATAATAAGAAAGCCTTCATCCTTAAGCCAACTTTCCTCAGCATAAATCTTTCTTCCTCACTAACAGCTTCTTTATCAAGTTCTGCTTTTGAGGGTCTAATGCACTGCTCAAGTTCCTCCAGAAGCTTTTCAGCCTTCTCCTTCTTTTCCAATGCCTTCGATTTGAAACAGAATCATATCAGATTATAGTCCATAGTGGGGTTTATATAGAAGTTATTAAACATTTCTAGCACATAAAGAACATTTTTTCAAAAAACAAAAAAAAATACAAATGCACGTCATATCATGACGTACTTGAGATAGTTTTGCCTGCATTTTCCCTACAGCTTGATTTGCTGCATTCAATCTCTTTGCTTTTGTCAAAATTGGTTTATGTTCATTTCCACCCTGATTTGCTACTATACTTAATTTGGTATCAACTGCCGCGCCATATGAAGAACTTAAGCTGGCATTAACTCTTGAGACAATTAAGGACCTTTCTTCTAGCTTATGTTTCTGTTTGTGCATTTCAAAATTTCTTCTTTTCTCTATGGCACTGGAAACAGCAGAGGGCAGAAAGTCCTTGCCTCGATAGAAGACAATGTAATCCCTGTCCCGTGAAAGAAGTGTTCCTCCAGTCAGTCTCTGCAAGAACAATTTAGTGATCAGCCAAAGGCAATTAATATGATGAATGTAGAGCCGCATATTGTCAACAAACTACACAGTTTCAACAGTTCCTAACAAACTTCCAGATGTTCCACTTTGTACGTGTCTGGGCGGGAAGGTTTTGAAAGAGTCTTAACTATTTATGGCAAACGCAAGAATCAGTTACAAGGTACAGCAAGGCAAGATCAGAAATAGGAACTAACCGCCAACCAATACCATACTTTTTGGTGTTTTTTAAATCAAATATTTCATTGGTACTTTGAAGTTTGATATCCCACACACTTGAGAACCAGTAGTGATGCTATTAACAACAAAAGAGAAAAAGAAATGACGAAAATAGTTTGCGCATTTAAATTTCCAAAAACTCTGTCATCAACAACTGGACTAAACTAGGCTGCCACTGAAGATGATTAACCAAACAACTTGGATGCTAAATAATATTCTCAATAAACAGCCATGCCCTAAAAGGACTACTTTTATGAGAAGCCAGACATCCAAAAACAGATCTCATTACCTACTGATTTCTGAATATCATCTATACTTATTGGTATAATATTATAGTAAAGAGATTCCTAATGTGCAGCATGGACATGTCCATGCCTTATTTCAAGAAGCAGACCTCCATGATGACACATAAGCAGCCTTTGCCATGCCATGTGTCAGAAGCCCTGTTGGCACCTAATTCCACCAAATGGACCTGGATTTTTAAAGCATATAAGGCCTTCTAATTTTTTTTGTAAAATTGATGAATTCAGCCTTTTGAACTCTTTTTCTTTTAGTTGTTTGGCAGATTACGATGTTGAACAGAAACAAAGGCCATTGAATGTAACTGAACCTACAAGGTGCAACAAGTGAACGAGCAGAAGGCAAATGAGCTAGGAAGAGACACGCGCGCGAGTTCATGTGCATATCATTCCTGTGCACAAGGGATGTTAACTGAATAATCAATGTCCTTCTGGAAAGATAGGCTAGAAATACGGCCTTCCTTAAGTGATCCAGCCTATGTAGAGAGGAGGGAGATTAGGTGGGGGATAATATAGAGTCATAGATTGAATCAAGCACAGTAGGCATAACACCTGTACTAGGCCCACATTGGAAACATCTAAACTTTATTGTATTATAAAAGTAAATTTTAAAGCTGTATCCAGTTCACTTTCCATAATTGGGCCAACATCAAAATTTTCTGCATATTTGTGGACAACATGGCCCAATCTACATGGACAATGGTTCCTCCAGTCAAGACACACTGCAGCACTCGGTTGGAGCAGTTAAGGCTGTGACGGACACAGGTTGATCATAAATCATCCCACATCAGTAGATTCTACCATAGTAGTCATGGCAGGCACCTAGGCATCACCTAGGTGCCGCCTAGGCGTCCAAGCGTGGTTGAAGGGGGGAGGCGCCGACCTGCCTTCTTTTTTGTTGAAAAGGCAACCCGGGGCGGTCGCCTAGGCCGGCTGGGTGCCAAGGCGGCTGCCCGGTCGCTCGACCCATTTATCCCGCGACCGGATCCGACCCGTTTAGGGTTGTAAAATTGTGGATCCTCCCTTTAAACCCATTGCAACCCCCCCCCCAATGCCCATTCGACCCTTCACCCCCCCATCCCCCTTCCCTCTCACTTCCTACTCTAGGTCGCCATGGTCCCCCTCCTCCGTTATCGCCTCGTCGGTCACCTCCTCCACCGGTGGATCACCGTCGTCCGATGCCATCGCCACCGTCTTTCGCCGTAGGAGAGACCGTCATCCCGTCTTCCACCGCCGGAGCATCATCTTCCGTGGCTGCGACGTCCACCACCCGAGCGTTTACCATCTCCAGTATGTCCCTCTCTCTATCTCCATGTTTAACTGGCGGAAAATAATTAGATATATATATAAAGGAAAGTTGTTTCCTTTGAAGAAGAAAATGCACATTGGTGGCTATTTAGGTAGCGTATGTATTATTATTTCCGCGGATTTATGTTTATCAAACGATTTAGGTTCGGGTACGGGACATTTCCCCATTGGCCACAGTCAATGTTTATTTACATCGACATAAAGTCCGAATACTTTCGATTAACTGTCAAATATACTATTTTCGACCTCTACAATATCCACTGTGATATTAGGAATTTCACCTAATGGATTTGATCAAAGAGGCACCCATTAGAAATATACATTTGCATAAGAAAACTAAGCACTTCATTCTTTAGATTCATTTTTACAAAGTACATGAAATCCCGATGACACAGTCGGGTCATTTGATTTACATTTGGCCTCCATTCCACCACTGGAACAGACTATTGGATTTGAGCTTCATAGAGATCAAACCCCATATTTTTAAGTGTCTTTGCAGTTTATGACCCATCCTGGGTATCTCTGTAATTTGGACCATTTTTAGGTATTTCTACAGTTTCTGACCCTTTAGGGGTATTTCTGCAATTTTTAGCCCTTCCAAGATATTTTGACAATTTTTGCCCCTTCTGGGGTATTTTTGCAGTTTTGACCCTTCTAAGATATTTTGACAGTTTTTGACCACTCAGGGTATTTCTACAATTTTTTTGGCTAAAGGTTTGTCCGCAATTTTCCCTCAATCAGGGTTTATCCGCAATTTTCCCTCAATTGGGGAGTTTATCTGCAATTCTCCTTCAATTGGGAATATTTCCACGATTTTTCTTCAATTGGAGGTTTATCTACAATTTTCCTTTCAATTGGGGGTTTATCTGTAATTTTGGAGAATTTTAGGAGTATTTGCATAATTTCAGACAAATCAGGAATATTTTTGTAATATCTGGACTGAACATAGATTTTTGTGTAAACTTTGCATGAGACACAAGTCCCTCCTCGGTGGAGGTCCGCCTGCCCAAAAGACTCTCAGGAGATCGCTCCTCATTCTCGAGCTCTTCATGTACCCATCGACGCAACGCCGGGGATCGACTTGCCCGGTCAAGTCGCGGGGGTCAAGGGGGCAGCGCCCCTTGCGGGAGGTTTCCGGGGGGGGCGGAGCCCCCTGGAAGAAAATTTTCCCTTGTTCATAATCATAGAGTTCTTTTTTCGACAGGTTTTAAGTTGTACATGATCCCTTGTTCATAGACAACCAGGACTTACACAAATTTTCCGGACACATCCTGGGTGTTTACACAATTACAAGACTCGAAAAGGCCTTCCTATGAGGTTAGGATTCCCGAGGGGGTATGGGCTCATTTCCCCAAAGAGAGACATGGATTACAAGTTTCCCGGACACATCCCGGGTGTTAATTATAAGACTCAAATGAGCCTTCTCATGAGGTTAGGATTCCGGGGGGGGCATAATCTCATTTCCCCAAAGAGATACATCGAGTTTCCCAGACACACCCCGGGTATTTACACAATTATAAGACTCGGACGAGCCTTCCCATGAGGTTAGGATTCCGAGGGGACATAATCTCATTTCCCCAAAGAGATACATAGATTGCATAATTCACATAGTGACTGGTGATGCACATGAGCCAAGAGAGGGATTTTCTCTTTATAACATACCCTCGCAGCACAGCACAATTACCACACAATCACAAAACCCAGTAAGATGGGCCTTTAGAAGCACAAGCACCACACAACCCAAAAGATGGGCCTTCAAAAGCACAAGCACAAGTCTCTCATGCGCCCTTCCCTCGTTCTCTGTGTGTTCAAATGAGGGCCCCACTGGGGTATTTATAGAGCCCCAAGAGAGTCCCAGCGGTTACACCCTCCATCCGGGTGAAAATGGGGGATTCAGGGCTTGATCTGGACTAAACCCCCAGGTTGAGGAGTTCTTCCCGAGCCAAAACCCCATAGAATAGATGGATCCGGGCCAAACCCCATGTGGGGAGGGTGGAACCTGACCAAAACCCCCATATGAAGGTGGACCCAGTCCAAAACCCCCCAATATGGGGTGGAACCGAACCAAAACCCCCATATGGGGAGTGGACCCAGTCCAAACCCCCCATATGAGGGTGGAATCGGTCCAAAACAACCATATTGGGGGGTGGATGTGGACGATGGTTTTTATCTCATCGTTTATTTATTTATTTTTATTATTATTATTATGTGTGTTTATTGGTTTATTGGTTGGTTTGTTAGGCGTGCCAGTCACCAGAGTGACAATTTATTATGCGCTCGATCTGACTCAATCAGTCGATTGTAAAGTCCGAGTCGGGACCAAAAGTCCGTCATACCATAAAGGCTATGACGTTAATTACGCCCTTCCTAAGAAGGACAACCCTTGATTAAACGCCAAAATAGGAGGCCAGCGGCAAAAGTCTAAATGAGAGCATGCTAATTTATCTGCAAGATATAAGATGAGATATGACATTAATGCACATAATAAATCCGACAGCATATCCCCTTGTCTTAGACTATGCCAAGGAAAATAGGAAACCATCCACACAGAGGCGGGATAGGATCCGGAAAAGTTAGGACGCATCGATATCCATATGATGCTGACAGACTTGAGTGACGGAAGCTATTATTCCCCCGAGGAGTGGGATTAGGAAAGGACGTGCACAAACAATACTCTCCTAACCCAACGGGGTTCATGTCATCGACGGAAAACTTCGGCAGCACCTCCCCATAATCTGGATTATGCCCAGGGGAGAATAGGCTATCACCCACAGAGTGCCGGGATGAAAGCCAAGAAAAAGAGAGGCCGAACCTCCCGCGTTGCATATATATGCCCTAGGGCAACGTTCGATTCTCCCCTTATAGAAGCCGGTGGCACTCGTGCAGTGGCAGAGCCCACCTGAGCTAAAGGGATTGCTCATAAATCCGACGCGGAATGATGGAACATAAGGGAGTCTGACTCCCTTTAAATTTATCCCCGGGACAGGTCTGGTGACTCATGGATATCCCTGGGTGTGTTTGATCAAGCTATCGGAGGTTCAAGTGGATGGCAAGGCAGCTTCTCGGCACAGCTTAAACGGGCATAGAGGTTCCCGGCGCGAAGGCAAAGAGGCCAGCGGATAGGTTCTCGGCGCGCAGGGGAGAAGGCCAGGGGCTTCCGGCGCGCAGGCAAAGAGGCCATGGGGATAGGTTCTCGGCGCGCAGGGGAGAAGGCCAGGGGCTTCCGGCGCGCAGGCAAGGAGGCCAGGGGGGGTTCCCGGCGCGAGCTTCTCGGCGCGAAGAGAAAATGGCCGGAGGGTTTCCGGCGCGGCCAATATGAAAGGGCTCTCGGCGCGCTGGGGACGAGGGGTTCTCGGCGCAAGGAGGCTTGCGCCGAGAACTATTTACCTATTCTACTGTGCATGGAGCCGAGATGGGTTCTGGGGTTTTACGGCACCCTGCTTCTGGGTCTCTTAACGATTCAGGCCAAGGTAAATGGGTCCTGTGGGATTAAAATGGATCAGGGCATCAAATCTGAACTGGATTAGGTTTGGGCTTTATAGAAACATCAGGATCGAGGAGGAATTTGGGAAGACCAAGGTCTAGAGAATCCCTGTCACCAATATTATGCAGAGCCCGGGGACAGATTTGATGTGGTCGTTCATCACCCTAGGAGCCAAGAGATGGCTGTCTCTGGACCCAGAGGTGATTTCGACAATGCTAATAGACAGAGTATAAGCATCTAGAACTCTGGAGTATCATAAACCTCGGTCATTGTATAGCTTTGCCTTATCCCGAAGGCCAAGGGATGGTCTGTCCCTGGCTCTGGAATAAGCACATAAAGCATTTGAAAACCAAGCGAAGCAGCAGACCAATGATCAGACTGGGGAGGGGATGACATGCTACGGAATCTAAAAGAAGACATAGGGGGATGGCAGCAGAGCTTCGGAGAAAACAACAGCAGGCGGCAACTGTGGCCCGTCGTATTTATTCACTCAATGTTGGATACTCCCTACATCGAACAAGATACATAAAGAGAAAATGAACAGGGGGAGTTGCATCTTTCCATCAGCGTGAATCCGCTTACAGTATTATAGAACACATCAGAGAAGGCAGAAAGAAGAACAATCGAAATGAAATGAACTACGAAAAAGGGAGGGGGAGGGCGGAGCATTGACTCCTCTCCCTCCCCGTTGCCCACCTTCGATCAGCCCCGAGCTCTCCTCTCTGCTTTCTCTCTTCTCTCTTTTCTTTCTGGATGCGGTTGCAGGTTTCTTCTCTCTTGTTCTCTCAGTCTCTTTTTTTTTGTGTGTGTCTATCTATCTCCCTTCCTGTCTGTGTTCAAGAGAAAAGGGGGTTTTATAGGCATAGTGCTCCCCCTTCTCGACAGGGTCCCCTCGGCGCGTAGACCACAGGTTCCCGGCGCGCTTCAGTTGAAAGCAGGAGGCTTCCCGGCGCGCTTCAGTTGAAAGCAGGAGGCTTCCCGGCGCCAAATGATGTAGCTTCCCGGCGCCGCCCCACATGGGCTTTGGGCCCTGGTGAGGAGCTCCCGGCGTCACACTAGTGAGCCCATTTAGGGCTTTTAATATTTTACACTTCCTCATCAGTAGGCTTGAGCTGTCAAAGCTACCTAATCTGCCCTTTCATTTGTCGGTCCTTTGAACCTGTCAGAATAGGTGAAGACCCATTAATTGGTGAGTTGACATAGTCTTATCAGAATATTTCCGGAGGTTTTCATCAGTCAATAGACTGCAATTCTTCATCAGTACTGCCATCTGAGCGACGACAATACCGGACATCAGCTTGACCGGGAAAGGCCTCAGCTGGGTGATAACTTTAGTGACGACTCTTCTGTAATTCTGGCTTTGCAGGAATTCCTGAGAGCTTCATGTCTGGTTCAATCTTATCTTCGGTCTCATCTTTGTTCTCAGTTATATTTCAGGTGTCAACAGTGGACTCGGGGCAAAACCCCATTTGGAGTTGGAATCAGGGCAAAACCCCATATTGGGGGGTGGAGCTGAGACAAAAACCCCATATGGGGGTGGACCCGGGGCAAAACTCCATTTGGGGGTGGACCCGGGGCAAAACCCCATATTAGGGGGTGGACCTGGGGCAAAACCCATTTGGGGGTGGAATCTGGACAAAAGCCCCATATGGGGGTGGACCCGGTCCAAACCCCCCATATGGGGGTGGAACCGAGGTAAAACCCCCATATGGGGGTGGACCTGGGGCAAACCCCATATTGAGGGGTGGCAAAACCCCACTTGGGGGTGGAACCAAAGCAAAACCCCGTATTGGGGGGTGGACCCGAGGAAAAACCCCATATGGGGGATGGACCCGGGGCAAAACCCTCATATTGGTGAACCCGATCTAAAAACCCCTCTGGGTGAGGATAGAAGGGGGCGGCCCCTATAAATATGACATTTATTTGTCATTTTTATTTATTTATTTATTTTGTGTGTCATTTTATTTTTTGCTTCGACACTCCCCCACAGTCCCTCCTCTCACTCTCTCCCCCACACGGCCCCTCTCAATCCTCTCTCTATCTCCCCCATAGACCCCACCTCCGCGAGGTCCCACCCTCTCTCTGTCTCCCCCACAATCCCTCCTCTCTCTCTCTCTTCCCCATGGCCCCTCTCAGTCCCCCGCGAGGTCCCCCCCCTCTCTCTGTCTCCCCCACAATCCCTCGTCTCACTCTCTCCCCCCCCAACAGCCCCTCTCAATCCTCTCTCTGTCTCCCCCACAAACCCCACCTCCGCGAGGTCCCCCCCTTTCTCTGTCTCCCCTACAGTCCCTCCTCTCTCTCTCTCTCTCCCCCATGGCCCCTCTCAATCCTCTCTCTATCTCTCTCTCTCTATCTCCCCCCACAAACCTCACCTCCACTAGGACAGAGCGAGGCCCCCCCCTCTCTCTCTATCTCCCCCACAATCCCTCCTCTCTCTCTCTATCTCACCCACAATCTCCCCACTCTCTCTCTCTATCCAAGCCCCAACAAAGGGCCCCTCTCAATCCTCTCTCTATCTCTCTCTATCTCCCCCACAGACCCCACCTCCGCTGGGACAGAGCAAGCCCCCCCCTCTCTGTCTCCCCCACAATCCCACTCAACCCCCCTAGTATGCCCCACGCCCACCCGCACTTGTCTCCCAAGTTAGGAAATAACAAGGTCCCCCCTCTCTCTGTGTACCCACATCACGCCCTCTCTCTCAATCTGAACTCCAATACCCAGACCCCAATCTATACTCTGATACCCAAACCCATAGCATGCCCACTGCCCACACAGAACACCCCCCCCAGTCATTTAATCAGTCACTCAGTCTCTGTAACAGTCAGTCACTAAGCCACACACAAGTTTTCATTATTAATTTTTAAATTTTTAACTTATAAATAATTATATTTTTATTATTTTTCATTGTTAGTTATTGTCTTGCGTGTAGATAATGACAAAAAATAGTTCCACGACTGAGACCGGGCTGAAAGAAAGAGCAAAGTCAAAGACCCGGGATGGAAGTATGCATATTGGCCTGATGTAAATGATAAGAACAGAGTCAAGTGCGAATTTTGTGGCTTGATTACTAATGGGGGCATCAAGAGACAAAAGGATCATTTGATTGGTGATTTTAATGATGTGAAAAAATGCCCAAACACTAATAGACAAATTGTTGAAGATGGATGAACAAAAACAAAAAAGAAAGCCAAATGAGAGTCTTCCGACTGAAAGAGAATCTGATGATGAATGTGAAGTGGAGGAACATGATGAATGTGAATTTAATTCATGATGATAATGATCTTTACTTGGGCAGATGTTGAGCTTGCCATGGAAGCATCATATAAAAGACCAACAAAAGGTAGATCACAACCAAGAGATAATGATGATTCATTAGATGATGGAAAAATACTAGAAAAAGATTCTGCAGAGGATGATAACGATGCTTCATGGGAGTCTAGTGAAGAAGGTCAAGCTCACCAAGAAGATGATGAGAATGACAATCATGATGAAGCCATTCAAGAAGAAGTGCCATTTGATTTTAAGATTTAGTCTTCCGGGTTATGTTAGACATGGAAAATAATTTGGATGATATATTAACTAGATGACTAGTATTATAGTTGAGTGAACATTTCTTAGTAGTTATCTTATAGCATATTTGCTAAGTACTACTATTTGTTTCTTTTTTTTAATGAAATGGTTTGCCATTTGTTAACAACTTATTATGTTTGTTAGAATTTGTTTTCCATGTTATATCTAATATCTTTCAGGATGAAGCTAATAAAATACAATTTCAAACAAAAATGATGAAGCCAAAAAAATGTAGCCCTCAAGTTAGTGTATTTAACCCTTTGGCCTTAATTTTCTGTAATTTTATAGATGTTATTATGTTCTTTTGTGATTTTATGATTTTTTGCATTTATTTCTTAATTTTCTGTAATTTTTTATGCAATTTAATTTTATATAATTGTCATGCAATTTAATTACTACAATTTCTTCATGCTTCTGAATTTTCTGTAATTTCCTGTGATTTTTTCATACATTTTATTCTTATTTTTTATATTAGAGGATATATATTTTAGATTTTTTAATTAGTGGCCGAAGTGTCGCCTGGGCAACGCCTAGGCGGGCGCGTTGTCGCCTAAGCGTTTAGGGACCCTGTGAACAAGTTCAACTTGTCGCCTTGACTACTATGCATTCTAACCAACCTCCCCAAATTTAAAACCATGCTCAGATGCTAGACTACTAAAGGATAGAAGGAATGAAATATTGGCATATTGCAGAAGATTCTCAAGGATATTAAGTATGGTGCAGGTAGGCTTTCACGAGGCATACTGCTTAATTGATTTGCAGTGGTAAGTAGTGCTTGGCTAAGAATTGAAGGTAGGGGCCTTGCATGGAGCTTCAATCTTGACTATCACTGAACATGTAGGAAGGAAGCTATCAACTTTTACTCAAAAAAAGAGGTGAAAGGAAATTATCTAGATTTTTGCACCCTAAAATTCATCATAGCATCTCAACCATAATAGGAAGGAAAGGAACGGGTTGGGCATCTAACACTAAATGTGAGAGATATGTTATTTAACCAAGGGTCCATAAATAGATGCAAATGTAAACATATATACATACAGTACATGCATATGGAAGAAAGTTAAGAATAAATAAACACTGATTCCTCTGACCTCTAAGAAAACCAAAATATATAGAGGTTCAGACAAGGCCTGTCATAAAGAGCTTCACATATTATTAATCAAGCAAGTAAAATTAAATAGATTAATTTGCGAAATGTGCAAACATGTACAGTGCAACAAAAGGCGTGCACACACAACACATAGGCACATTGATTTAGTTACTTTGAGATAGCTACAGATTTCAGCATCGATGAATCAAAGACAGAAACTGAAGGAAAGAAAAAAGATAAAAGGTAACGGTTCCATGTGCTTGCCCCAAAACAGAGCAACTTCAATGAATACCTTTAGTTCCTCTACCATTAATTCGGTATTTGTATTCCGTGCACCCCTCTTAACAGCAATCTTTGCAATCTCACATCTTTCCCAGAGTCTAATCATTGAAAGTGCTAATCCTTGTAGGTTCCTGTTCCTTCCTGAAAGATAGGTAAGAGGGGGGTTTTAAAACATGCAATTAATTTGAATAATGCAAAGGGAAATTAATGTATATCCAAACCTAGTGCAAAGTGGCATGGTAAGGGCCGACTGAGCCTCCGTAAAATGGTCATTTCCCGGTCTGTTAACTTCGGCTTTAACCCAAATGGAAGGAGACGAAAAGGCTTCCGATATCCGGGAACTACAGCCGGTAAGAGGTCAGCATCGACAGGTAGGGGGTCACATCCCCACCAATCAGTAAATCGTGGGCCCAGTCCTTCCAAAAGCTTGTCAGCTTCTTCTCCAAGTTGCACTTCACCAGGTAGTTGAAACCGTACCTTGTTTGGGGAACCAACACCAACAACCACTGATGAGTGTACCGGCACACAAGACTGTCTGCCTAAAGAAGCCACTCTGGAAAAGCAAGATGAGTTGTCCTCTTTCACATTGTCAGTGGTGGTAACAACGGTGGATTCTGATGATGAATTGTTCATATTCTTCTCAGCTGGATTGTTGACAGTGAAGTAAGGATACTTGTAGTCGGCACCTCTGTACAAGATGATGATACTTCCTGATCTCCAAATAACTAAACCCCCAGTTTTTCTCTGAAGAATAAAGAAAATAGTAATTTGAGAAAAATAAAACACAAACAATGATCCCCAAGGAATTGGCACCAACTCAAATGATTGCAACATGTTGTACTTTGTCATTGAGTATAACCATTCATAGGATACAAAGTTGCATCAGCTTTATCTTCTACTCTTTCGTTTCAGAGAATGAGATCCATGGGAAACAAAGACAGCAAATATCAAATCGTGATAATAATGCTGAATTTAGAACTATAAGCTCAAAAGGCCATGCATGCTTGGGAATTGGGATTCTGTCGCCCACCTTCTAAAAGTTACGTTGCATTAGGTGGTAAAAACACAGTGATGGAATAGACATAAACAGATTACCAAATAACCAGAAAATGACTGGTGAATAGTGAGTCAGCAGCAGCCATTTTATGGTAGACTATGATATAGAAGGGAACTAACTCAGTTATTTATGATTTCAGTAGACAGCATTATTGACAATCACGATGACCACTTTGTTAACCATAAAGGAGAAAATAAATGATGACACCTTCAAGAACGGGCAGACTTGGCCGAATTCTAGCTGGGGGCTGGTAAATCCATTTGTTGAGACAACTTGCATACCCAAAACGGAAATGCAGAAGCCGAAGAAAGAACATGTTACATAGTTAATTTCCCACGAATAAGGCCCAATCTGGCTCAATCAGCAATTCAATTCACAGTCACAGATCTGAGCACAACCATGCTGATCAAGGTTGGTTACCATGTGTTCGAAAGGGCAGTCAACCCTCGGGCGTTGTGTTATGTGGTTAATTTCTCAAAACTATCGTGTAAGCGTGTCAACACTCAACAGATTCTTCTAGAAACTGAACGATCCTTGGGCGTCTGGTTACGTGGTTAACTTCTCAAACTATCATGTCAATAGAGTATTCAATAAACTGGTCAATACGGGGGCATCGGGTTCACACTCCTTTCATCTTACTTCTCTGCTTCTGGTACATGGAATGTGGTCGTTCTCCACTTACATCTGTTTCTCCTACTGTTTTCAACCTTACAAGTTCGAATATTTGTATTAATCATCCGACACGAGGCTCCTTGCTTGTGTGAATCATGTCTGACCGTGAACATTGGAAACTAAAATGGACATCCGGGCTGCAAAAGACAAGATTGCATACTTCTCGTTCCAAATGGAACAATATGAGTTACATTTGAGATGAAAACCGACCTCCAAAATCTCATGGGTTCTCTTCATGTTCATCCGGCACAGGTCCTCACACTTTATCTTCACAAGCTCCGAGCGCCGCCACCGTTCGTGGATCGAATTGACGATCCCCTCTGTCAACCCCGCCTTCCCCACCTTCAGCCGCAGCTTCTTATCCAGCCTGATCCCCACGCTACGCAGCCGCCGCAGCTCCTCCGCGGGGATCGTCAGCTCCGCCACCATCGGCGGCGTCGGCGTCGGTGCCACCCGCCCCGTGTCCACCCCCAGCTCCCTCCTCAACTCGTGGAACCTCGCAATCGCCGACCCCGACCCGGGCAGCGGCACGGGGCTCTCGGGCGTGCTCCAGCTTGGGTCGATGGTGTGCCCCACGCGGCACTTGGGCAGCTCCTGCGGAGTGGGGATGAAGATCTCGCCGGCCGAAACAGCGCCTCCGGCGGGCGCGGTGGGCCCGCCCCGGGCGTCCTCCGCCGCCGCCTCCTCGAGGTAGCCCAGGCTCCGGAGCTTCTCTGCAATCCTCTGGATGGCGGACTTGGGGAGGACCTCCTGGGCGGCGGAGAGGGAAGCTTGAAGGGGACATCGAGGGGGCGGCTTGCGCGGCGGGAGGCGGGGGGCGTGTCGGAGGAATGGCAGCGGAGGAGACGGGAGGTGGCGGGGGGCGGGGGAGGGCGGAGAAGGGCAAGGGTGGGGGCGCGATAACAGCATCGGCGACTGCGAGCGCGGTGAAGAGAGAGGGAGGGAAGGGAATGGAGAATAAGTGGAGGGAAGGGAGATAAGGCTTTTGGGTTTGTGGTTTTTGGACAAAAGCTGCTGTCAAAATAAAAAGGGATTTTTGCTAATAAGTACAACAATTCTACTTAATTATATATTAATTCCTTAATTCTTGAGACATTAATGTAAATCCCTATAATCATCGTCGTTATACAATAAAATCTATATCATTCATCCCGTTCAACATAAGTTAACTGAAATATGGTTAACTTAAACCAAGTTATGAAAAGATTAAATTATTCATGATTAGTAGTGCGTGCGTGCGTGAGAGAGAGAGAGAGAGAGAGCTAGACATGATCGCCTCCCCATCAGACTACACTTTCGTCGACGACGATGAAGCCAAGGGCGAGGACACCGACCTCCTCCGGAATGAAGTGGCAATCTCGACAACATTGGACTTCATGTCGTCCCTTCTCCATGTTAACACCAGATACTTGGGTGCCCCTGCCTATGAAAAACATCAAAAATGATGTACAATAAGAAATTAAAAAAATAACTTTAAATGCTAGAAGCCTCGAAATCTTGTTGGGCAGGAACATAAATGGGCTCCTGATTGTTCACATGTACACCATTCTACAATGCACCAACTAATTACTAGTCTGACATCATCTCTAACGACGAGGTTTAGAATGTCGGAGCAAGAGACCATGCCGAGGGACCTCGCCTCCAGGACCATCTTGATTTGGTCGATGAGCTCGAAGCCCCTCAGCCTCATGTTCTAGGGTGTCGCCTTATCTAAGGCCTTCCCATATAGCAAGATGGAAAAGTCACAGCCCCGTGCATTTGCAACCCACACATCAATGGTGGATCTGAGCTTAGCTCCATATGTCACATCTTGCGAACAAGGCAGGTAGAGGGAGCTAGGGGGTGGGGGAGATGCTACTCACCGTGATGAAGCAGTCCAAGTAGAGGAGCCAAAGGAGTGCCACGATGATGGAGTGGTGGCCTGGTGGACCTCCCACATGAGTTGGACCTAGTGCTTGGCGAACTCTTCCACGTAGGTGCATGTGTTGTTGGCCTTGTAGAAATAGAGTTTGAGGGTGTTCAATGGCATCATCACCTAGCCATAGACTTGCATGCATGATGCTAATGCGAATAGCTCGAGAACTATCCTTGGTAGAGGCCAATGGATATTGGATCTAAGCTGCGGTGGCCAGGAGGGCTGAAGTGAATGGAGGGTTTCAACCATAGGAAGCTTAGGAGCCATCGCAATAGTCGCAGGGAGGTCGGACTGGCACTGCACAGTGGTTGGACTACCGTTGTAGGGTGGCTGGGCCGTGATGGGTCATCCGGTGAATCTCTCTCTCTCATGCCATCGTCAGGCCGCAGGGCAATCGTCGACTAGTTGTCAGACCTCTAGTGGCGACGCCTAGGACCTCTGGGTTGTTGGGCTGCATCGGTGGGAGCTGCTACATGCCACGGTGACAGTAGACTCTCAAACTGCAATAGTCGCAGGGAGGTCGGACTGGCACCGTAGTAATATATGGTGCACTAGACATTTCCTATGCATCAGATGAAATATTTTAGACATTTCCTTTTTCGGACCGTTATTAACTATATGGACTTTTTTATAAGAGTTAGAAGGGTGTGGGGACTTATAAGCATGTCTAGAGAATTTTGGAATAAATATGTAATTAGGTAAGATTGTAGGGACTTATTAGCAAAAATCTAAAAAAAATAGATTTTTCATTCTTAGAATTATCTTTTGAATTATTTTAATAGTCTTGTAATATATATAAATCGCGCAAGAAGATCATATTGTGATAATTTTAAGAGTTTATTGCATATATACCCCTCTAACTATATGTTGTGTCAAATATATCCCTCATTTGAGTATATTATCAAAAATATCTTCTACTTAAACTTAAATATTACAATTATACTCTTACAATTTACTGTCGTTGATGGAAGGTGAATATTTCATGGAATATATCATATACTGTCGTTAGGTGTGGTGGAATACTTAAAATACCCTCACTTCAAGAAATAAAGAGAGAGAGAGAGCCCTCCCTCCCCCCATCCACTCCCACTCACACCTTTGGTGAGCTCCTGTGGACGCACTTTTTTTAAAAAAATAGTTGGTTATTCATTTATTTGGTTTATTGAGTGCGTGGGCGTGCTAGTCACAAAGTGACAATTTATTCGGGCTCCGAAGAGCCCATGGTGCGCTCGATCTGACTTCGGTTAGACGATTGTGTGGTTTGTGTCGGGACCAAAACCCGCCGCGCCATAAAGGTCACGACGTCATTTACATCTCCCATACGAGGGAACACCCTTGATTAATCGCCGAGAATCAGGGCCTCATGGCCAGGAAATTAATTGTATGGAAAGGCCTATTAGGAAGTATTGAAATCCTCGCGCGAGGGCAAGAAGAAAACCATTCGGGATCATATCGGTCATGTGCTGACCATTTAATGTTCGGACGAATGTCCGTCTCGAGAAAATCGCGATCGTCGCGGAAACACCGGAACGCATGTATGCCGAGGTACGGCAAAATTATTGTTCAGAAAAATGAAAAATGTTCGGCTAAATCTCGGTTAGAGCGGTCAGAAACCAGTAAGTCTGTTGGCCCGGTGCAAGATCAAGCTGCGACCATACTGCGGTGGGCCCCCCCGCGGTCGAATTCAGGCTCGCATGAGCGTCATTAATATTTTCGGTGCAAGGGGCAACGGGGGAATATCCCCGGGACCAGCTAGAAAGCCCTATGTCTTGGGTAGGGGTGGACACGGTTTGGTTTGGTTTGGTTTGAAGAGAATTTTTCTCAAACCAAACCGAACCGAATTAAGGCTTCAACCCGAACCAAACCAAACCAAACTAGTTTGAAACCAAACCGAATTAATTCGGTTTGATTCGGTTTGGTTCGGTTTGAACCATATTCATCTCCCATTTTATAAATTAGATTGGATTCAAACAACATTAGAGAAAGGTAGGGTAAAAGAATTTCTACCAAATAAAGTAAATATAAAAAAATAACATATAAAGTTGTAACTTGTAAGAACAAGCTCCATAATATTTTCACATAATAAATTAAGAAGTTCGGTTACAGTAAAATAGAAGGTGATTTGAAACCTATTTCATAAAGTTGGAAATCCCATTAGAATGGTGAGAATTGGACTTTTTAAATTCGGATTTATAGTTACATATACATTTATATTAATTTGATAAAAATATTCTTAAATTCGGGTTATTCGGTTCGGTTTAGTTTTGTTCGATTTCTTGAACTTCAAAACCAAACCAAACCAAATTTTTTAATACGGTTCGGTTTGAACCCAAACCAAAATTTTTTAAATTTCAACCCAAACCAAACCGAACCAAATCGTTCGGTTCGGTTTGGTTTTCGGGTTGAACCCGAATAATGCTCACCCCTAGTCTTGGGGAGTAAACGTTCGAAACGTATCGATCGTTCGGGAGGCCGTTTAATATTCGGACGGGTGTCTGGCTTGAGAATATCGTAATCGTCGCGGGAGGACCTGGAACATATGTATGCCGGGATACGGCAAATATATTATTCCGAGATATTGAAAATATTCGGTTAAATCTCGGTTAGCGTAGCAAGAAACTAGTGAGTTTATTGGCCCGGTGCGAGATCGAGTCAGGACCATACCGGGGGCGCCTCCCGCGGTCCAAACGGGGCTTGCGTGGGCATCATTAATGTTTCCGGTGCCGGAGGGCAACGGGGTAGAGTCCCGGGACTAGATTCCAAAACCGAAAACGTGTTCAAAGGGAGCGGGCTATAGGCCGGGGATATGGGTCGGACGATGACCACGATCGGGACGGACCCGCGGTCTAAGCGTGGCCCACGGAGGCCTTATTGATATTCCCATGCAAAGAGTCCAGGGATGACGGGAGCCACCTCGTTCTATTCCGATTTTGTCGGTCACTTGCGGACCACTTGATATTCGGACCAAGGTCCATATTGAAGGTACGACGTAGATAGAAACAACCACGTACAAATGTATGCCAAGTTTGCGGCAATTTCAGTGGAAGAGCGGAGACAAATCCCAATGGGAATGAGTCTGATTTGATGAACTTTCGGCCCACAGCGAAGTCGGGTTAAGGCCATATTGGGATGGCTCCCAATATCCAAACCCTACTTGGAGGGGCGGCGTTAGTGTTCCCTTTACACCGGGTATTTGAGGAGAACGAGGCAATGGAGCGGGTCTCATCCTTTTATTATTGTTTGAGCTTTTATTATTATTTATCTATTTATTTATTTTCTATGTTGCTCATTAATTCTTCTTTTATTACCTGTGCGTTATATCCTTTTATTTTCCCCCTTTTTTATTTATTTTCATCATCATTCTTTTATATATTTTTTATTAGTACTTACTATTACTATAATATTTTTTTATTACACTATTGCATCTCAGGGGTGCCTGATGAAGGCTGGAGAGTGTGCCGTTGAAGGCCAAGGGAGTGTGCCGCTGGAGGCTGGTGGAGAGTGTGCCGTTGAAGGCTGGTGGAGAGTGTACCGTTGGAGGCTAGTGGAGAGTGTGCCGTTGAAGGCCAAGGGAGTGTGCTGCTGGAGGCTGGTGGAGAGTGTGCCGTCGAAGGCCAAGGGAGTGTGCCGCTGGAGGCTGGTGGAGAGTGTGTCGTTGAAGGCCAAGGGAGAAGGATGGGCTGGTGTGAGGGCTGAAAAGGGGCCCCTTTTGGCATATGAAGTTCTGATGGAGGAGTTCTGGGTGGCCAGGTTCTCAATTCTTCATTGAGTGGTTAAGTCCGGGGCCACGTTCAGCAGCCCAATCCTCTGGGTCTCGTACGGTTCCATTGTTTTGATTAAAGCGCTTTACCGTTGTTCTTTTCATTTGTTTGTTGCTTTCTTTTTTGCCTTTTCAACGTGTTGTTGTTCCATTTGTTTGTTGCTTCCTTTTGTCTTTTTAATATGTTATCGTTTCTAACAAAAATTCGACAGCATCTCCCCTTGACCCGAGCGTAAGGGAGATACAGGGAACGCGCCCACAAGGAGTGGCAGAACCCGACAACTGGAGGTGGGCGCCCGAGAGCGGCAACACCTTAATAAAACTTCAGAAAACTCGGAGGGAACGATGGACAAGGGACCCCTCTAGGGGTGGCTTGGAAATGTACCGGGCTAAAGAGGTTGGGGGTGTGTCGGCGAAGAGTGGCCTTGGGCGTGCCGCTGGAGGCACAGTCGAGGTGTGCCGCTGAAGGCACAACTGGGTGTGCCGTTGGAGGTACGGCTGGGGGTGAACAAAGGCGAAAATGCTCGGCAGGAGGTGAACCCTAAAGAAGGGAAGAAAATAAAGGGGCGTGAAACTCCGAAGGATGCAAATACGGAAGAAATGCCTTAGAAAAAACATCTGAGAAAATATTTGCAAGCATTTTCTTTCTATTCTCATAAGAGGAATGCCCCGAAGGGGCTAATACATTGCAATGACGACAAAAAGGGAAGTGAAGGAAAAGAAAGAAGAAAAAGAAATACAGTGGGGGGGGGGGGGGACGGAGCATGGACTCCCCTCTTCCTCTTCTCTTCTTCTCCTTCTCTTTTGTTCCCTCTTCGCACAGACGGCGGAAGGTGGGCGGAGTGGCGAGGCCTCTCCCCTCTCTTCCTCTCCTCCCTCTTCTTCTCTTCTCCTTCCTCTTCTCTTCTTCTATTTCTCTTCTCCTCTTGTGCGTGTGTGTCTGTGTCCTCCTCCTCTTCCTCCTTTTTTTTTCTTTTGTGCTCTGAAGAAGAGGGGCTTTTATACCCCGGAGACGGGAGCGTCCGAAGGCGGGAGCGTCCGGCGAGCATTTAATGGGAGCTGACTCCCTTGTCCTGGGTGGCAGGAGGAGTAGGCAGCGTGGCCCTCTCCCCGGGCGACACCTCAGCAAGTCCACTGCGCGCCAAGAATCCCTAGGGCATGGGCGTAAGATTTCGTCTGCAGGAACGTGCCGTTGAAGAGCCTGGACAGCGTGCCGCTGGCGGGCTAAACAAGCGTGTCGCTGAGAGGGCCAAAAGGGCGTGCCGCTGGAAGACACGGCAAGCGTGCCGCTGAAGGCCATTGGGGCGTGCCGCTGAAGGGGCATAAGGGGCGTGCCGCTGGAGGGGGCACAAGGTGTGCCGCTGAAGGCTGCCAGGGGCGTGCCGCTGAAGGGCCTGAAGGGCGTGCTACTGAAGGGGGCACAAGGGTGTGACGCTGAAGGCTGCCAGGGGCGTGCCGCTGAAGGCTGCCAGGGCGTGCCGCTGAAGAGCCTGAAGGGCGTGCCGCTGAAGGGGGCACAAGGGTGTGCCGCTGAAGGCTGCCAGGGGCGTGCCGCTGAAGACTGGTGTGCCGTTGAAGGCTGCCAGGGGCGTGCCGCTGAAGGGGGCACAAGGGTGTGCCGCTGAAGACTGCCAGGGGCGTGCCGCTGAAGGCTTCCAGGGCGTGCAGCTGAAGGGCCTTGAGGGCATGCCGCTGAAGGGGGCACAAGGGTGTGCCGCTGAAGACTGCCAGGGGCGTGCCGCTGAAGGTTGCCAGGGCGTGCCGCTGAAGGGCCTTGAGGGCGTGCCGCTGAAGGGCCTTGAGGGCGTGCCGCTGAAGGGCTAAATGGGCAATTCTGAGCCCGTTGTGAGCGCTAGTTGTGGCTCATTTGATTTTCTTTGAGGCCCATGGATTATGGGGCTCCCGGTGGTTGATTTCTCTTCACTATCCTAATTCCGGAGATAGCTTCACGGCAGTGTGTGTGCGTTCGGGGAGTCCGGATGGCCCCTCTTCCATGCGGTTTCTTCAGTTTTGGGTTGTTGTTGATGCTGGACTAGTTGGGACATACATGCGTGCAATTTTGCATGTCCACAAATGCCCCCCACCCACGGGTAGCGCAGGCGAAGGATGCGTCGGGCGGTGCCTGTGGGTGTACTTGTCTCTTTTCTCTTCGTCGGCACCGACGGGGTGTTGGGAGCTGACGTGGCATGCTTGTCTCTTCTCTTCTTCATCAATGCCGACATGATGTAGGGAGCTGCCATGGTTTATTTGTCTTTTCTTCTCTTCGTCTGTGCCGACAGAGTGCCGGGCGCTGACATGGTTTGTTTGTCTCTTCTTCTGTTTGTCAGTGCGACAGAGTGTCTGGAGCTGGCGTAGCATGTGGGTCTCTTTGTCTCTTCGTCAGTGTCGACGGGGTACCGGGGACTGATGTAGCATGTTGGTCTCTTCTTCTCTTCGTCAGTGCCGACAGGGTGTCGGGAGCTGACATGGCATGTTGGTCTCTTTGTCTCTTCGTAAGTACCGACAGGGTGCCGGGAGCTGACATTGTATGTTGGTCTCTTCGTCCCTTCGTCGGTGCCGACAGGGTGCCGGGGACTGACGTAGCATGTTGGTCTCTTCTTCTCTTCGTCAGTGCCGACAAGGTGTCGGGAGCTCTCATGGTTTGTTGGTCTATTTCTCTCTTCGTCAGTGCCGACAGGGCGCCGGGAGCTGACATGGTTTGTTGGTCTCTTTGTCTCTTTTCTTTCTTTTCTTCTCTCTTCTCTCTTCTTCTCTTCTTTTTCTTCTCTTCTCTTTTTTGTTATCTTTTTTTTCTCTTCTCTCTCTCTTTTTGTTATTTTTTTTTCTTTCCCTCTTCTTCTCTTATTCCCTTCTTTTTTCTCTCTTTTTTTTGAAGAACTCCGGGTGGCTGTTGGCGTGGATGCCAATGATATAAGAGTTGTCGGCACAGCGGCCGATAATTGAAAGCTGTTGACATGGGAGCCAATAATTGAAAAGCTGTCGACCCGAAGGCCGATGATTAAAAGCTGTCGGCTCAGGGGCCGATAATTGAAAGTTGTCGGCTCAGGGGCCGATAAGTGAATAGCTGTCGGCTCAGGGGCCGATAAGTGAGGCCAAAACAGCCAGGGCTGGAAGCGGGCTTCAAGAGCCGAAGTTGCGAAAGGCAAGCCACGAGGGTAGAGAGAAGGGCTTATTGATGCAAAAGGGATGTTCGTCGCCCAAAGGGACGGAGAGAATAGTTTGTTGATTCAAAAGAAATGTTCGTCACCCGAGGGGACAGAGAGGTGGTTAAGTCATTGACACGGGCTAGTGTCGGTGCGAAGAAAGAGGGTTGATTCCTCACCCGATCGGCAGGCTCAGGCCAGGGTAAAAGGGTGTTTTGTTCTTTGATGCGCCGGGGGTACCGGCTGTGAAACCCGAACTCGGGAAAGTGGGCCGCAAGGGCCGGAGTTGGTGTTACGGAAGTAGGCCGCGAAGGCTGAAATCGGGGAGGTGGGCTGCAGAAGCCAAAATTGGGGCGCAAGATGTAAAAGCCCAAATCAGGGAAGCGGACTATAGAAGTCGGAGTGGGGAGATTAACGGGCCGCGAGGGCGAGAGGTAGGCCATGAGGGGCCAAGATTGGGCTCTACGAGCCGGAGCTAGGAAAGTAGGCTTCGATGGCCGAAATTGAGTTTATTCCATACGCACATTCTTGTTATTTTATTATTTTATTATTTATTATTTATTATTTATTTATTTTTGTTGTCATCATTTTTTCTCTCCTTTTTTTAAAGCATGCAAGCATTCATTAGCAGGCATAACATAGATATAAGTAAGGCAGCTCCCTCTATAGAGGGATTGGATAGGGACATCGTCCATAATTCATAGATGCGATGCGGGCCGCGAGGCACAATTGAGGGGTGGTGCACCCGTCAAGAAGATATCGCATGTCTTGCATGGATAGCCTAAATTCACGCATTTCACCCGAGGTAATTCTCTGTGGCATGGCAGTGCAAATGTGTGAACAAAGAGCCCTAACCATATAGATATGCAGGTTTTCCCGATGACATTCGAGGATCACTCTAGCACCTACACATTAGTTCCAGGCTTTCCACTTTCGGTAGCTTCACACAGCCCCCATCTGTTTATTTTGGTAGCGGATTTCACCGTTCGACGCGAGTCTCCTCATGTGTCTCAATGGGGATTACCGGCTACTAAGATTCGTCCTTATTGTGATTCGCTTCGCCATTTCGCGCGAGTCTCCTCATTTATTTCAGTGGTGATTCCCGACTACTCGGATCTGCGTTTCTATCTCTCTTCTTTTTTTTCTCTTTTTTTCTTTTTCTTTTTTTTTTATAGTGGGGGTAGGCAGCTTTTTCCTCACGATTACCTTTCACGTGAGTGCATGAATTCAAGTCTCCGTAGAGTGCTAAGAAGAAATTCGGGCAATCCCTATAGTCGAAGGCTATTGAACATATTAAGTGCTAAGTGTGGGAGTGTTGCCTCAAGTTTATTTTGTGAGTTGGGCTTAGCGATTCAGCCATGTCTCTTCCCCTTGACGTGTGCACCGCCATAATCGGGTTCCCTTCGAGCGCGTGCCGTGACGCCCGTGCATCCGGAATCGGGCGATATTATTTAGCAAGGAAACACACTCCTAGAAAATTTCAAGGAGGTGTATTATTCTATATTAAGTAAGCATGCAAACAGGGTAATCAAGCATTCTCTTCTTTCTTCCTTTTTTTTTGCTTTTGTTTTGTTGTTTTTTGTTTATTTTGTTTATTTTTTTGCATAAGAAAATATTGTTGTTACGTATAAGTGTAGTGGTAGTAAAGGTATTAGGGAAGCAGACCACGAACGACTGAAAGGGTATTAGGGAAGCGGGCTATAGAACTCAAGGGACATTAGGGGAGTGGGCCATAAGGGCTAAAGGATGTTGGGAAGCAGGCTGCGGGAGCCAGAATTGGGAAGAGAGGAGGGACGGATGGATTAATCCTGATAGTGGGCCCCAGCCGAAATGACCCTGCCGAGGGGCGTTCGGTAGCAGGATGTGAGAGTCGAAAAGAAAGGTCTCTTTTGTTCTCTGGCCGGGGAAGGGTCCGGATCAAAACGGAAGGTTTATTTTTTGATTCTGTGGCCGGGGAAGGATCCGAACCAAAGTGAGAGGTCTATTTTTTTTAACTAGGAAGCTGTCGGCTGGGGTGTCAATGATGAGGTAGCTATCGGCTAGGAGCCAATGATGAGGTAGCTGTCGGCCCTCGAGCCGATGACGAGGTAGCTGTCGGCTAGGAGCCGATGATGAGGTAGCTGTCGGCTCGGGGGCCGATGATGAGGTAGCTGTCGGCTGGGAGCCGATGATGAGGTAGCTGTCGGCTCGGGGGCCGATGATGAGGTAGTTGTCGGCTAGGAGCCGATGATGAGGTAGCTGTCGGCTCGGGGGCCGATGATGAGGTAGATGTAGACACGCCATTCCTGACGTCTCCTGAGAAAGTCTCATATTACTATACAACGCCCCGCAACGGCTTACACGTTTTGAATCACTTGAGTGCTTCCTTTTCTTGAGTCTTCTTCCGCCCTTTTCGGCATCCGGAATCGTCTCGTCACGGCGTTCGGACGGCATCAACACCAGTCAGACGCATCAAGAGGTTCCGGAACCAGGAAGGGTGTCTGCCGGGCGACCGCCAACGCCTGAACTGAGGACCCGGGTGGGTCTTTATGGGGGCGTCCAGGCCCCTGGACGCCCCCATTTTTTTAATTTAATTTTCAAAGCCCAAAACAAAATAAATAATAATATATTAATGGAGGCGTCCAGGCCCCTGGACGCCTCCATAAAAATAAATATAAAAAATATATATATGCCAGTTGGCATAAAAAGACAAAATAAAATAAAAATAATATATTAATGGAGGCGTCCAGGCCCGTGGACACCTCCATAAAAACAAATATAAAAAATATATATGCCAGTTGGCATAAGAAGACAAAACAAAAAAATAAAAATAATATATTTATGGAGGCGTCCAGGCCCCTGGACGCCTCCATCCACTCCCTCACGGGCGCCGGCCACCGAACGACGGTTTGTCGTGTGTGAAAAAAGTCAAATTATGGAGACGTCCAGCCAGCTGGACGCGCCCATTTCTGAATCACGAGACGCCGCTCACAAAACCACGCGTTGTGCCAAACCGCGTGCTGCCGTCGGTGGTGTTCGGTGGACCTGTTGGAGGCGTCCGGGGCACTGGACGCCTCCACAAAAATATTCTGAAAAAATGAATAAAAATAGAATAAAATATTAGTTCGGCCCTGATGGAGGTGTCCAGGGTCCTGGACGCCTCCACCCTCCGGAGCCCTATAAATAGAGGCCCACCCCCTCAGTTCTGGGGGAGCTTCTAAGAGATCCGATAGGCTGCCGGAGCCCAGAGACTACCGGAGTCATTTTCTAACCCGTGGGGTCTTTTTGATAGGGCATCAAAGGCGATTTCCATACACGGGTGAAGTGTATTTGTGAGTTATGGCTTGTATGAGATTGTAATTGTGTATTTTCTTTCTTTTGGGCTCCTTGTAAGGCTTATATCAAGCCAATGGGCCATTTGTTATGTCAAGTCCAAGGCTAGGTTGCCATTAGTAGAGTCCATTAAGAGTGTTACTTCATATTGGGTCATTAGGTGTCTAATGGGTCACTAATGCACTTAAGGCCCAAATTGGGTTACACTCCCTCATGGGCCAACTAAGTGGGAAGGGTCCAAGTCTAGCATGGGCTTGTGGATGTTTCATGGCCCATGAAGAGGCCCTTGGCCCATGAAGGGGGGCGCCCTCTCTTTTGGCTCCATTAGGCTAGGTTGTTTAGTTTTTTTTTATTTCCTTCCTTTCTTTGACCACATGTTGTAAAAATTAGGAATTGGCTTCCTTTAAATATTGTATTTTGGAGGTTGGTCATACTTCATCCCAGCCCTTCAATCCAAACCCCTAGATCCAAGGGTTGAGGTTGAGTTTGGTTGGCATCCAATATAAGGTTGTATTTTTCATATTGAATGAATTAATGAAGGAAAAAAAGGCATTTGCCCCCAAGGAAGCTTGCGCCCCTCCCCTCTCTCTCCCTGGTTCCTCCACCCCCTCTCCCCTTTCTAGAGTGTAATCCCTTCCCCCTTGATCCCCTCCAGCATCTGAAGCAACTCCGGTGATCGCCGCCGCCATCGTCTCGCCGCCGACGCGTCGTTGCCAACGGTTTCGGTGTTCTGTCCACTCAGGATAGATCCTTCTTCTCCGAATTCCTGCTATCACTCCCTTCATCTTCTGAAGCTCAAAATTTCAGGGTTGGTTCCCCTTTAGAACCCTTATCCCCACAAAAAAAAATCACGTCACAATTCATCCTTTAGCTATTTTTTGATTTTCGTCCAAGTCCAAGTTCCAGATCTGTCCTGGTTCTGTTTACTGTTCATCAGCTCTGAGTTTACCCCATTCGAACCACCTTTTGATTTTTGTTGGGTCGCCCAAATTTATTGGGAGTTCTGTCCACATCCCTCTACCACCAGGAATTTTCTTAATTTTTGGTTCACCCTCCAAGTATTTTACAAAAACCGTCCAAGTTCTCAAGAACAGTCTGCCCACAGTTTCCCAGATCCGACCCAGGCCTAGTTAAAAAATCCCAGAAAATCCATTTCTTCTCCAATCAAAAAACCAAAAATAGCCCCGGATTCCTCTCTCAGAGACCTTCAACTTTGCTGAAGAAATCATTTCCAGATTCGGAGGTCTTCTCCCCGGTCAACGTCGATCTTTAGAGAAGTCAGAACCTGCCCCTACAGTTCTGGCCAGATTCCAGCAAGCTTGTAAAATACATGATCAGAAATACAGATTTGATTATTTTTTTTGAAGACCCCTACGTCGAAGTATTTTGAGTCCTCTTTCCAACGGCTCTAATTTCGTTGCGTTCCGACGACGGGGCTGATCGCAGCAGCAGTTTCCTCCAAGTCGCGCGCCTGCAAACAGAAGTTCAGGTTTGTGGCCGAGTTCCCCGCGAGCGTCGTCCGAGGGCCGCCCGGCGTCCGGTGGTCGTTCCAGTAGCTCGCCATCCCAGGGGAACGCTTCCCAAGTGTCTCCACAACAGAGGAGTCATCAGGCCCCACACGACCCCTCCGGTCAGCACGTGGACCCCACTAACACGAGTACGCGTGAAGCCGAAGCATCACCCGGAACCGCCCGTCAACCCGAAACTGGTCCTCCCGGGCCCGCTTGTGTCGCCCTTTACCTCCCTGCGTGGAGTGGGCTTAGTTGCATTGCTGTAACCATAATGTATTAAGTTCCCGGGGGTACGAGTTCCGGCCGGGTCCCATCTTCGCCACGCCGAGAGCGTGGAGGTATCGCCTTCACCCTTACACTTGGCATTAGCTTAATTCTTTATATGCTTTATATGCCGCTGCTAGAGAGCATGTGTAGGGATACCTATCTCGCATTCAATTTATAATATCACTGCTGCGAGAGAGAGAGAAGCCGTCCCGTGACCCGATCCGGGCGCAAAAGAGAGCCGACCACCCTAGCTCATTGCCGGTTTCTCAACCGCGCACATCCGACGCTTCCCTCGTTAAGGGATGATCGCGAGCTTGTCGTGTCCGTGGTCCCGTCCCGCATCAATTTGGTATCAGAGTGAGTTGAGTCTAGGGTGTCAAAAAGAAAAAAAAAGAGTGTCATTTACATCGAGTCATTAGTCGGTTTAAGTCGAGTCTAGGATCATCATATTTTCAAAACAACAAAAAGAGTCGGTTTTGGGTCGCATACATCCCTTTACTCGGTATATAAAAAGGTGTTGTCCGACCGTTAGGTTACGCCTATCGGGAAGGCCGCACACTTGTGCGAGTGACCTTCGGGTCGATTGTCTCCGCCGCGTACCGAGTTTTGGTTAAGTCTAGGTGCATCATTTTGCATTAGTGTGTTTTGCTTTAGTCGGTGTCTTCTAGTCGGTGTGTTTGCATGCCCACTCGTCGGGGTACTCAGTACTCACCCCCACCCCCACCTATGGCCAACCCACGGGATACCTCGGGAGACTTCCACTCCCTACAAGAGGCGATGATGGCCATTATGGCTAGGTTGGACCAATCCGATGCTAACTTTCGGACCTTCTCCGAGAATATGGATGGTCGCCTTAGGGCCATGGAGGGACGCATGGAGAACTCCGATAGGTCGGTCCAAGACCTCGTTGAGCGTTTAGATAGGATGTCACACGGGGACCCTCCTGGGGCAGCCCAAGGTCCACCCGCACCTCCTCCCGTAGGGGCCCAAGTCCAACCCGCTCCCATGGCCCAAGTCCTGGCCGCTCCCGCGGCCCAAAACTAGCCACCACTGGTTCCTCCACCCGCCTCTCCTCGGGCTCCCCAACTACCGCACCGTGACCTTGGTCTCGAGGACTATGGGTCCGACAACGCCTACGAGGGGTATGGTCAACGCCGTCATGGTTTTCAGCCACAACGAGATGAGGATGATGATCGGGTCCTTAAGACCGTGCGAGCGGATCCTCCCGCTTTTTACGGGTCTTTGGATCCGAAAGTCTACCTAGATTGGGAGTTTGGCATGGACCGTTATTTTGAATGGTATGATATGTCGGAGCGTCGAAGGGTCCGATTTGCCACCATGAAACTCATGGGGCAGGCACAAACCTATTGGAAGAATGTGGAGAGCCTGCTACTTCAGCGGCTAGAACCCCCGATCGACACATGGGCCGAGATGAAGAATAAACTTCGGCAAAAGTACCTTCCTCCCACATACCGCCAGCGACTCATCGATAGATGGCAAAGTCTTAGCCAGAGAGACCGGTCCGTCTCCGAATACATCGCGGAGTTTGATGAGTACTTTCTACGATGTGGTGTCACGGAGGAGAGTACCATGCCCGTGTCCCGCTTTCGACGTGGTTTGCGGCCACACTACCAGTATGAGCTTTTCCGCCGCAATGCCAAGACGTTGGAAGAGACATACCAGGTTGCTCTCGAGATGGAGCAATTTGAGGGAGAGTTCGAGTCTAGCCATCCGTTGGGCCCCACCCCTGTCCGTAGTGCCGAGCCCCGTCACTCCATAGGCCCACATCAGCGGCCTCCCATGGCTCGATCTCAGGAGCCCACCCGTCAGGAGCACTTCGCTCCACGGCCTCGTCCTCCTCCACCCCGGGATCTATTTCCACCCCAACCACCGGCACCCATTGCCCGTTCCCCGGCTCCTATAGCCCGTCCTCTGGCACCGGCACCCCCTCCACTATTGTCCAAAGCACCTACATCTCCCCCATTACTGCCTACACCCCCTACCCGACGGGATAATAAGGGTAAGGCCCCTTTTATAGGAGAGAGTAGTCGATCGCGAATACAATGTTTCCACTGTCATGGATTTGGCCACATTGCCAGCGAGTGTCCCGCTCGCACCACCCTAGCCTTAGGTGTTGGCGGATCCGCACCTCCCGAGCTTGAGCATGTCGATTACGAGGTCGATGAGGCACTGGTCGATGAATACTATGCCATGGGGGAAGAGCTGGGTGACCCTTCGGCCGCCCAGGATGTCGCCACCTAGTGGGTTTGATGCTACCACCTTAGTCTAGAGTCGTGCATGAGTCAGTGTGCTTTCTTTGTGTGGTTTGTTTGTGTGGTGATTTTGAGTCGATTGTTTGTGTGGTTTGCATTCGTGTGTCTGTGCATGGTGAGTCTGCATGTGTCTTGTGCAAGCTCGTTGTCGGTCTCTTATGAGTAAGAGGCGAGTGGACTCACTTGATGAGTATGGGATCGATTTTACTTCTATATCCAGATCAGTCACCTATAGGGACTCAGCGGTGATTCCTAGTGAGTCTTCGAGCTGTTTCCTTCCTTTGAGAGTGCCCCTTCGGAGTGACCACCTTTAGCCATAGCAGTGCGCATATCGAGTATATATGGAATGAGCAGGTGCCGATCACTTGGAGTGGAGCATACCCGCGCTACTTAGCACGGTGACGGATCCGCCGGAGGATCGGAGCAGCCATACCCCTACTCGACGGGGTCGAGTTCCTCCCACCCGGGGAGAATTGATAGGGCATCAAAGGCGATTTTCATACACGGGTGAAGTGTATTTGTGAGTTATGGCTTGTATGAGATTGTAATTGTGTATTTTCTTTCTTTTGGGCTCCTTGTAAGGCTTATATCAAGCCAATGGGCCATTTGTTATGTCAAGTCCAAGGCTAGGTTGCCATTAGTAGAGTCCATTAAGAGTGTTACTTCATATTGGGTCATTAGGTGTCTAATGGGTCACTAATGCACTTAAGGCCCAAATTGGGTTACACTCCCTCATGGGCCAACTAAGTGGGAAGGGTCCAAGTCTAGCATGGGCTTGTGGATGTTTCATGGCCCATGAAGAGGCCCTTGGCCCATGAAGGGGGGCGCCCCCTCTTTTGGCTCCATTAGGCTAGGTTGTTTAGTTTTTTTTTATTTCCTTCCTTTCTTTGACCACATGTTGTAAAAATTAGGAATTGGCTTCCTTTAAATATTGTATTTTGGAGGTTGGTCATACTTCATCCCAGCCCTTCAATCCAAACCCCTAGATCCAAGGGTTGAGGTTGAGTTTGGTTGGCATCCTATATAAGGTTGTATTTTTCATATTGAATGAATTAATGAAGGAAAAAAAAGGCATTTGCCCCCAAGGAAGCTTGCGCCCCTCCCCTCTCTCTCCCTGGTTACTCCACCCCCTCTCCCCTTTCTAGAGTGTAATCCCTTCCCCCTTGATCCCCTCCAGCATCTGAAGCAACTCCGGTGATCGCCGCCGCCATCGTCTCGCCGCCGACGCGTCGTTGCCAACGGTTTCGGTGTTCTGTCCACTCAGGATAGATCCTTCTTCTCCGAATTCCTGCTATCACTCCCTTCATCTTCTGAAGCTCAAAATTTCAGGGTTGGTTTCCCTCTAGAACCCTTATCCCCACAAAAAAAATCACCTCACAATTCATCCTTTAGCTATTTTTTGATTTTCGTCCAAGTCCAAGTTCCAGATCTGTCCTGGTTCTGTTTACTGTTCATCAGCTCTGAGTTTACCCCATTCGAACCACCTTTTGATTTTTGTTGGGTCGCCCAAATTTATTGGGAGTTCTGTCCACATCCCTCTACCACCAGGAATTTTCTTAATTTTTGGTTCACCTTCCAAGTATTTTACAAAAACCGTCCAAGTTCCCAAGAACAGTCTGCCCACAATTTCCCAGATCTGACCCAGGTCTAGTTAAAAAATCCCAGAAAATCCATTTCTTCTCCAATCAAAAAACCAAAAATAGTCCCGAATTCCTCTCTCAGAGACCTTCAACTTTGCTGAAGAAATCATTTCCAGATTCGGAGTTCTTCTCCCCGGTCAACGTTGATCTTCAGAGAAGTCAGAACCTGCCCCTACAGTTCTGGCCAGATTCCAGCAAGCTTGTAAAATACATGATCAGAAATACAGATCTGATTATTTTTTTTGAAGACCCCTACGTCGAAGTATTTTGAGTCCTCTTTCCAACGGCTCTAATTTCGTCGCGTTCCGATGTCAGGGCTGATCGCAGTAGCAGTTTCCTCCAAGTCGCGCGCCTGCAAACAGAAGTTCAGGTTTGTGGCCGAGTTCCCCGCGAGCGTCGTCCGAGGGCCGCCCGGCATCTGGTGGTCGTTCCAGTAGCTCGCCATCCCAGGGGAACGCTTCCCAAGTGTCTCCACAACAGAGGAGTCATCAGGCCCCACACGACCCCTCCGGTCAGCACGTGGACCCCACTAACACGAGTACGCGTGAAGCCGAAGCATCACCCGGAACCGCCCGTCAACCCGAAACTGGTCCTCCCGGGCCCGCTTGTGTCGCCCTTTACCTCCCTGCGTGGAGTGGACTTAGTTGCATTGCTGTAACCATAATGTATTAAGTTCCCGGGGGTACGAGTTCCGGCCGGGTCCCATCTTCGCCACGCCGAGAGCGTGGAGGTATCGCCTTCACCCTTACACTTGGCATTAGCTTAATTCTTTATATGCTTTATATGCCGCTGCTAGAGAGCATGTGTAGGGATACCTAGCTCGCCTTCAATTTATAATATCACTGCTGCGAGAGAGAGCGAAGCCGTCCCGTGACCCGATCCGGGCGCAAAAGAGAGCCGACCACCCTAGCTCATTGCCGGTTTCTCAACCGCGCACATCCGACGCTTCCCTCGTTAAGGGACGATCGCGAGCTTGTCGTGTCCGTGGTCCCGTCCCGCATCACTTTTGTAGGTGGAGGTTCGGCCGGCTTCTCGGGTTCCCATGCTCGCGAGAGGAAGGTCGTCTTCATCCACCGCGCTTCCACGTCGTCCCCACGTTGCCGGAGCTCCGCCGGATTTCACCATCGGCACATCCAATAAGCCAATCCTTTCCTTTTCTTCGTAGTTCTTTTGCATTCATCATCTCGCATCATCTATCCCCCTTCATAAGGGCGCCTCTTCTTACATACTTCTTGCATCCATCATCTCATTTTCCTCCTACTCGAGTCCGAGAGGGGTTTAAAAGACAACACCAACCGGGTGTGTGTCTTGCCATCATTTCGTTATTTTTATCGCAAGGATTTGAATACTACACCTTCATCTTTCTAATCCACTCGTTACTTGTTTGTCGTTGTTTTGCAAGGGTACCCAAGGAAAGCCCTCTCCGTCGGCTGGCCGAAGGGGGAGGAAGAAGCAACCCGCCATCTCCCGCTCTAGAGGTAGGCGCGATCACTTTCTTTATTTTGGGGTCTTTTGGCCCCTGGCGATCACATCTTGTTTTCGAGGCCGCGGCGAGTCACTTCCCCAATGGCCGTTTAAATTCCCGTTCTTATATTCTCTTTATATTCTGTTATATTCTGCTCATATTCTCGAGGCCGCGGCGAGTCACTTCCCCAATGGCCGTTTAAATTCCCGCTCTTTATATTCTCCTTATATTTTGTTATATTCTTATCTATTCATATTCACGAGGCCGCGGCGAGTCACTTCCCCAATGGCCGTTTAAATTCCCGTTCTTATATATTATATTCTTATCTATTCATGTCCTCGAGGCCGCGGCGAGTCACTTCCCCAATGGCCGTTTAAATTTCCGCTCTTTATATTCTCCTTATATTTTGTTATATTCTTATCTGCTCATATTCTCGAGGCCGCGGCGAGTCACTTCCCCAATGACCGTTTCAATTCTTGCTATTTAATTTTTGCACCATTCCCGTCCCCCCGAGGTCGCGGCGAGTCACTTCCCGCTATGGCCGTTTAACCCCCATATCTTGCTATATTACATTTGTCCCGCTCGCCCTGTCGGAGCAATCTCCCGTGGTGGCCCCTTCTCTCTTCTCTTATTTCTGTGTTGCAGCAAACAAAAGAGGAGCCCGCGCTGTAATGTCCCGGATCTTTCGGATCCTTCGTTATGGGTCCCGGATCTGGTTTGTCAGGGTGTTCGACCCTGTTGTGTCCGAAATTTTATTTCGGACATCTTTCATGTTCGGATCGGCGCGATCCGGAGTCGTTTCGGAGGCCCGGAGTCTGTCCGCGGCTTTTCCGTGCGCGTTTTCTGATTTCCGCGTACGGGTTTCGGCGAATCCTTCGGAACCCTGTAGCGGGTGAACTGGGTCGTTCACCAGCCCGCGAGTGGTACCGTTGCGATCAGCGCGTCGAGACGGTCGAGGAGGTGTATTTTTCTATTTTTCGGGATTTTTCCGATTTTCCGGATTATATATATATATCAATTCTTTTTCTTTTCCTTTTACCTTTTTCTTTTCTTCTTCTTCCTCCTTCCTTCAACCGTGAGAGCTCCCCCTCCCCCGCGGCCGATCTTCTCCTCCCCGAGCGACCGAGACGCGGCCCCCCTCACTCCGGCAACGGCGTGGCAGCGGCGGCAAGGCGGTCCCGGTGGCGTGCTTTTCGCGGCGAGAGGCGGGGCGTTCGTGGGAGTAAAAGCTTCATCCTTGATTTCGGCGGTGATTCGGTGGATTTCGAGCTTCCTTGAGGTAGGGGGACGAATCCTTACCCTCTTTCTAGCATTCCCCGTGATTTCTAGGCCGTGGAGAGGCCGAGAGGGGCTAGATTCATGCCGGGAGGGTTATTTCCATGTTTGGGGTTTGAGCGCCGGATCCGTCGATTCGTGAGGTTTTTTAATCGATTTGGGGGTCCTAGATGCATGCTAGGGTGTTGTGGGGTGATTCCCCATTGTTTTCCCTTCACCAGGAGTGGTGAATGGGCGTGGATCTACGTTTTTGGGCGTGTTTCGCGAAACCGGGCTCGGCCCGTTGTCGCGCTATAGTCCAGTGGCGCGTTCTTGATGAACGCGCCATGTCGTCCGAGCGTGTCCGTCTGAGAAGACGAACAGTAAGGCGGTGGGGAACGCGCCTGGTTCGGGTAGCGCGATGTCCAGATCGCGCTACCCAAAACTAGCGCGTTCAGGTGTGAACGCGCTGGCTTTGGGCGGCGCGACATGGAAGATCGCGCTAGCCTTAGCTAGCGCGTTCTTCGGTGTCACGCTAGGGATACCTAGCGCGACCATCCCCTCCCCCGAACCGTGTTTTTGCGGGTAGCGTGACCTCCGGTTGGGTGAGTTGCGGACCCGGTTGTGGCGTGTGGCCCTAGGGATGCCGTGGGCACCCAGTGAGAGCCACAGGGGCGCCCGGGGTTCCCCGGAGAGTCAGTTACCTCGGTAGGGGTGCCGCGTGACTTGAGGGACGGTTGGACCTCATGCGTGTCCCCGGCATCTATGCCTATCGTATGATCATCGTGAGTCTGTGCTAGTGTTGGTCGGTGGTTTCCGTGGATTAGTCCTTACTTCCAGTGACCTGTCCACTAGTCGTAGCTTTCTGCGCACGCGTGTGCGGACCCACCTGGGAGTGGTGGAGAGCGAGACCCAGTGTGACGCGGTTTTTAGGCTGGTTACCGTAGGGCCCCTTGCCTTTGCCACCAGAGTCCGGTGGGGGGGAAACCAGCTAGAGGACCCGACCTAGAGCAGATGGTCTGTGTGTGCACACGTAGTTGGGGGCTTAGGGCACGCACTGACGAGTGCGACCCCAGCTAGTCCTTGTTGTGGTACTTGTTGCGTGTCTGAGTCTCACGCCCGGGGCGTTGTAGCTAGACACTTGTGACGCGGTGTAAGACGTCAGGGGACGCATCCGGTCGTTCTTCTTGTGGATGGTGCTCCTGTTCACTGGCAGGCGTGGACTCGTGTTTTGTTGGACCGAGGTTCCGTACTACGGTACCGTTAGAGTAGATGACTTTTCCGTTTATTTACTTTAGCTTGTCGGTTCTACCGTACTCTCGCTTGGTAGGGTTGTCTTCTTCTTCCTCGTTTTCCGTGCGAGGTGGGGATTCGCGGGATCCCTACTGGGCCAATGAGATGAGGCTCACCCCTGCTCTTCAGGTGAGGCGGGGTCGACGGGAGGCGCGGCCGAGTTTCAGCGTGGGTCTTCCAGCCAGGGTTAGTTGCCAGTCTGCCAGAGCCGGGGGATGCCCCGCGTAGTTGTACTCCGGGGGATGCCCCGTGTTGTTGTACGCCGGGGGATGCCCCGTGTAGTTGTACTTTTTCCTGTTGACTGTACTTTCTTTGGACATGAGACACTGTGGACCTTGTAGCAGTTTGATTTATTTATTATTATGTGCATTTCCTTTTGATTATTGTGCTATCTCTGTGGACGTTGCAGCTTCTCTTATACCCCACACCACTCCTTTCTACCCTTCCGAGTCTTCGGGCTCGTGGGTTGGCGGGCCGAGATTCGAGACGCGCCGGTTCCTTTCCGGTACTCGGATCCTCGGGTCGTCACAGCTGGTATCAGAGCGAGGTTGTGGAGGTATATCGGAACTTGGAACGAATTGCAGTGGTCCAGAAGGTCCATGAATGTCCTGTACAGTCGGCGACTGGCTTAGGGTCGTGTGTTTTATTGATTTCTGGTGCTTTTCTTGATGCCAGGTGTGTTATGGCGCCACGGAGGAGGACTCGTGCCCAGCAGGGAGAGTCTAGTGGTGGTCCAGAGGAGCAGAGCAGGGCTTCGATTTCTGAGGGTGTATCTAGAGATGCGAGAGCTCCAGGGATGGACGATTTCTTCCGAGGCATGTTTGAGTATGTGTTTCAGCAGCGGCAGGGAGGTCAGCAGCAGGGAGGTCATCAGCAGCAGGGTGGCGAAGCTGGTGAGGATCAGGCTCGAGGTGGTCGCGGTCGTGTGCTGAAGGAGTTTTTGCTGTATCAGCCTCCTTCTTTTGGTGGGCAGTCAGATCCTGAGGTGGCCAGAGAGTGGCTGGATGATGTGCAGCGGATTTTCAGTGCGATGGAGTGTCCGAGGAGGAGCAGGTGGCGCTGGCCACTCATCGTCTTCAGGGATCGGCCCGTACTTGGTGGACATCGGAGTGGGGTTCAGTGTTCCGATCTCGTCCTCTTCGGCAGATTGCGTGGCAGGAGTTCGTCACGGCTTTCGAGCGTGCCTTCTGTCCGTCTTTTGTCAGGTCGCAGAGGTTGCGAGAGTTCATGGAGCTGACTCAGGGTGACATGACGGTGATGGAGTACCGTGCCAGGTTTATCGAGTTGGGCCGTTATGCTCCTCATATCATGGCGGACGAGGAGGTGAAGACCGATCAGTTTGTTAGTGGTCTGAGGCTAGAGTTGAGGCATCATCTTCTTGCGTCGGGTTTGACCAGTTTGGATGCGGCATGTAAGGCAGCAGCGGCGCTGGAGAGAGATTTGCAGAAGGTTCGAGGGCAGAGCAGTGCTAGTCAGGTGCAGGCAGATTTCAGCCAGCCGACAGGGATGCAGCAGCAGAGTACCGCCCAGCTCTCAGCAGGTGGATCAGTGGCGACACAGACTGCGGCTCCGGCGCCAGGTTCATCCTTCAAGTCGAAGCTTAAGAAGTTGCTTAAGGAAGCTGGTTTTAGCAAGAGGCGTCAGGATCGTAAGGAGTCGGGGCAGGAGTCGTTGGGCAGTGTTCAGCAGCCGGCGGCTTTTCAGCGTCAGGGTTCGATGACTGGTTCGCGAGATGGCTGTCCCAGGTGCGGTGGTTCTCATCCAGGCAGACCGTGTTCGGCGCCCGTGATTTGCTTCAGGTGCGACCAGCCAGGGCACATGGCACGTGACTGTCCGCAGAGACCGCGCCAGCCGCACGAGTTTCAGCAGCAGCAGCAGTTTCGGCCCCAGCAGTCGTCAGCACAGCCGCAGCAGTACAGAGGGACAGTTCCCTCAGTTGGCACGGTCAGCTACTATGGGTGGGCAGAGATCCCGAGGTAGAGTGACTCATCTGACCAGGGCGGAGGCTGAGGCATCGCATTTGGTGGAAGGTACTCTCTCGATTTTGGGTTGTGCGGCTCGTGTTTTGTTCGATTCAGGTGCTTCTCATTCGTTCATCTCGGAGGTTTTCGCTCAGAGCGTGGAGGACCCGGTGACCGAGGTGTCCTGTGACTTGGCGGTAGAGTTGCCTACCGGTGACTTCATGGTCACCCCGTACTGCTTTGAGAAGGTACCTGTGTGGGTGGAAGGGCGGAACTTGCCGGTTAGACTCTACGCGTTACCGCTTCAGGACTTCGATGTGATTTTGGGCATGGATTGGCTCGAGGCCCATCATGCCTTGGTGGATTGTGGCTCGAAGAAGGTCTACTTCCGACAGCCCCGTGGACCCACCTTCTATTTCAAGGTATTCGGTCTTCCTCTTCCCGCTTGCTTATTTCGGCTTTCCGTGCGCATCGTTTGCTTGATGCAGGTTGTCAGGGTTTTCTCGCATCCGTGGTTTTGGTCGAGCGGCAGGGCCCTGAGGTAGAGGACATTCCTGTCGTGTGCGAGTTTCCTGATGTTTTCCCCGAGGAGCTACCAGGGATGCCACCGCAGCGAGAGATTGATTTCGTGATTGAGGTGGTGCCGGGTACGG
Organism: Amorphophallus konjac; assembly: GCA_022559845.1. Taxonomy (NCBI): domain Eukaryota; kingdom Viridiplantae; phylum Streptophyta; class Magnoliopsida; order Alismatales; family Araceae; genus Amorphophallus; species Amorphophallus konjac. Next base: position 206,956,238 of record CM040129.1, read on the forward strand.
CGCCTATGTCGAAGGCCCCTTATCGGATGGCGCCTGCTGAGTTGCGAGAGCTGAAGGCGCAGTTGCAGGAGTTGCTGGCCAAGGGGTATATTCGTCCTAGTTATTCCCCGTGGGGTGCGCCGGTATTGTTTGTGAAGAAGAAGGATGGTAGTTTGAGGCTGTGCATCGACTACCGTCAGTTAAACCAGGTGACTGTCAAGAACAGGTATCCGTTGCCGCGGATTGATGACTTGTTCGATCAGCTTCAGTCGGCCCAGGTGTTTTCGAGGATCGATTTGAGATCGGGTTATTACCAGCTGCGGATCCGAGAGTCAGACGTGGAGAAGACGGCGTTCCGATCGAGGTATGGGCATTATGAGTTCTTGGTGATGCCGTTCGGGCTCACCAATGCCCCCGCAGCATTCATGGACTTGATGCATAGGGTGTTTCGTCCGTACTTGGACCAGTTTGTGGTCGTGTTTGTGGACGATATCCTCGTGTATTCGCGGTCTGCTGAGGAGCATGTACAGCATTTGAGAGCGGTATTGCAGACCCTGCGCGATCACCAGTTGTATGCCAAGTACAGCAAGTGCGAGTTCTGGCTTCGAGAGGTGCACTTTCTGGGACATGTTATTTCTGGTGATGGTGTTTCCGTGGACCCGGCCAAGGTCGAGGCGGTGGTGCAGTGGCCAAGGCCGAGTTCTGTCACGGAGATTCGGAGTTTCTTGGGGCTTGCAGGTTATTATCGGCGGTTTATTCAGGATTTCTCTCGTATTGCGGCCCCGATGACCAGGCTTACGCGGAAAGAGGTGCAGTTCGTCTGGACGGAGGAGTGTGAGCGGAGCTTCATGGAGCTGAAGAGATTGCTTACCACTGCTCCGGTTTTGGTGTTGCCATCTGGCTCGGGTGGTTTCGTGGTGTGTACAGATGCTTCCGGGGTAGGCCTCGGTGCTGTGTTGATGCAGCATGGGAGAGTTGTGGCGTATGCGTCGCGGCAGTTGAAGCCACATGAGGCGAACTACCCTACTCATGATCTTGAGTTGGCAGCGGTGATCTTCGCTCTGAAGATTTGGAGGCATTATTTGTACGGCGAGCGGTTTGAGCTCTTCACTGATCACCAGAGTTTGAGGTATGTGTTCACGCAGAAGGACCTTAACCTCAGGCAGAGGAGATGGATGGAGTACATGAAGGATTATGACGTTACTCTGTCTTATCAGCCTGGCAGGATGAATGTCGTGGCTGATGCTCTGAGTAGAGAGTGACGATCAGTCAGATGTTGTTGAGGAAGTGGAAGCTTTGGGAGCAGGTCCCGGCCATGACTTTTAGGCTCAAGGTCCCGCAGGACCAGGGTTCGGCTGTCCTTGCGAGTCTGACTGTCACGCCCGCGGTGCGTCGACAGGTGACTGAGGCCCAGCGAGCGGACCCCGAGCTACCCCGTATTTTGTCGATGGCCGAGGTGGAGTTTGGCGAGGATGGAGCTGTGAGGTTCAGAGGTAGATTGTATGTGCCAGCCGAGGGGCAGGTACGGCGTACGGTTTTGCGTGAGGCTCATGGGAGTCGGTATGCCGTGCACCCCGGATCGGCTAAGATGTACCAGAACCTGAAGAGGCAGTTTTGGTGGCCTGGCATGAAGAGAGATGTTGCGGAATTTGTGGCCAGGTGTTTGACCTGTCAGCAGGTGAAGGCTGAGCACCAGCGACCAGGAGGCACACTTCAGCCCTTGGATGTTCCTGCTTGGAAGTGGGACCATGTGACCACTGATTTTGTGGTTGGACTACCGAGGACGTCCAGTGGGGAGGATAGTATCTGGTTGCTAGTGGATAGACTGACGAAGACGGCGCGATTGCTGCCGGTCAAAGTCAGTTGGAGCGTGCAGCGTTTGGCTCGGTTGTATGTGGAGCGGATCGTCCCGTTGCATGGAGTTCCTATCTCCATTGTATCGGATCGTGACCCCCGTTTCACTTCTGGATTCTGGAGGAGCTTCCAGAAGGCTCTAGGCACCGAGTTGGCATTCAGCTCGGCCTATCATCCTCAGTCGGACGGTCAGTCTGAGCGGACCATTCAGACTTTGGAGGACATGATGCGAGCGTGTTGCTTGGAGTGGCAGGGGAGTTGGACCCACCACCTGCCATTAGTGGAGTTTGCCTACAACAACAGCTATCATTCGAGCATCGGTATGGCTCCTATGAGGCGTTGTATGGGCGACCTTGTCGGACTCCGCTTGATTGGTTCGAGGTGGGCGGGCGTGCTTGACCGGACCAGAGTTGGTGCAGCAGTGTGTTGAGGTGGTGCATCTCGTTCGGCAGAAGATGTTGGCAGCTCAGAGCCGGCAGAAGAGTTATGCCGATCGGAGGAGGCGACCCCTCAGCTTTGCTGTGGGAGATCGAGTTTTCTTGAGAGTGTCTCCCATGAAGGGCGTGATGCGCTTCGGTAGGCATGGGAAGCTGAGTCCCCGCTACATTGGTCCCTTTCCCATCGTTGAGCGCGTTGGGGAAGTTGCTTATCGGTTGCAGCTACCTCCGGAGCTTTCCGCCGTGCATGATGTGTTCCACGTGTCGATGCTTCGGAAGTATATGCCCGATGACTCTCATGTTCTCGAGGATGCCGTTTGGCCTGATGTGACCCCAGATCTGTCCCTTCCGGAGTTTCCTGTTCGCATTGAGGATCGGCGAGAGCAGCGCCTGCGGAACAAGGTTATTCCTCTGGTTAAGGTGGTCTGGCAGCGTCATTCTGGCGGCGAGGCATCTTGGGAGCGCGAGGATGAGATGCGGGAGTCGTATCCTTATTTGTTTGTGTGAGTCTTTCCCCCGTCCTTGTGCCTTGTCCTTGAATTTCGAGGACGAAATTCGTTTAAGGGGGGAGGGCTGTAATGTCCCGGATCTTTCGGATCCTTCGTTATGGGTCTCGGATCTGGTTTGTCAGGGTGTTCTGACCCTGTTGTGTCCGAAATTTATTTCGGACATCTTTCGTGTTCGGATCGGCGCGATCCGGAGTCGTTTCGGAGGCCCGGAGTGTGTCCGCGGCTTTTCCGTGCGCGTTTTCCGATTTCCGCGTACGGGTTTCGGCGAATCCTTCGGAACCCTGTAGCGGGTGAACTGGGTCGTTCACCAGCCAGCGAGTGGTACCGTTGCGATCAGCGCGTCGAGACGGTCGAGGAGGTGTATTTTTCTATTTTTCAGGATTTTTCGATTTTCTGGATTTTATATATATATCAATTCTTTTCTTTTCCTTTTACCTTTTTCTTTTCTTCTTCTTCCTCCTTCCTTCAACCGTGAGAGCTCCCCCTCCCCCGCGGCCGATCTTCTCCTCCCCGAGCGACCGAGACGCGGCCCCCCTCACTCCGGCAACGGCGTGGCAGCGGCGGCGGCGGCAAGGCGGTCCCGGTGGCGTGCTTTTCGCGGCGAGAGGCGGGGCGTTCGTGGGAGTAAAAGCTTCATCCTTGATTTCGGCGGTGATTCGGTGGATTTCGAGCTTCCTTGAGGTAGGGGGACGAATCCTTACCCTCTTTCTAGCATTCCCCGTGATTTCTAGGCCGTGGAGAGGCCGAGAGGGGCTAGATTCATGCCGGGAGGGTTATTTCCATGTTTGGGGTTTGAGCGCCGGATCCGTCGATTCGTGAGGTTTTTAATCGATTTGGGGGTCCTAGATGCATGCTAGGGTGTTGTGGGGTGATTCCCCATTGTTTTCCCTTCACCAGGAGTGGTGAATGGGCGTGGATCTACGTTTTTGGGCGTGTTTCGCGAAACCGGGCTCGGCCCGTTGTCGCGCTATAGTCCAGTGGCGCGTTCTTGATGAACGCGCCATGTCGTCCGAGCGTGTCCGTCTGAGAAGACGAACAGTAAGGCGGTGGGGAACGCGCCTGGTTCGGGTAGCGCGATGTCCAGATCGCGCTACCCAAAACTAGCGCGTTCAGGTGTGAACGCGCTGGCTTTGGGCGGCGCGACATGGAAGATCGCGCTAGCCTTAGCTAGCGCGTTCTTCGGTGTCGCGCTAGGGATACCTAGCGCGACCATCCCCTCCCCCGAACCGTGTTTTTGCGGGTAGCGTGACCTCCGGTTGGGTGAGTTGCGGACCCGGTTGTGGCGTGTGGCCCTAGGGATGCCGTGGGCACCCAGTGAGAGCCACAGGGGCGCCCGGGGTTCCCGGAGAGTCAGTTACCTCGGTAGGGGTGCCGCGTGACTTGAGGGACGGTTGGACCTCATGCGTGTCCCCGGCATCTATGCCTATCGTATGATCATCGTGAGTCTGTGCTAGTGTTGGTCGGTGGTTTCCGTGGATTAGTCCTTACTTCCAGTGACCTGTCCACTAGTCGTAGCTTTCTGCGCACGCGTGTGCGGACCCACCTGGGAGTGGTGGAGAGCGAGACCCAGTGTGACGCGGTTTTTAGGCTGGTTACCGTAGGGCCCCTTGCCTTTGCCACCAGAGTCCGGTGGGGGGGAAACCAGCTAGAGGACCCGACCTAGAGCAGATGGTCTGTGTGTGCACACGTAGTTGGGGGCTTAGGGCACGCACTGACGAGTGCGACCCCAGCTAGTCCTTGTTGTGGTACTTGTTGCGTGTCTGAGTCTCACGCCCGGGGCGTTGTAGCTAGACACTTGTGACGCGGTGTAAGACGTCAGGGGACGCATCCGGTCGTTCTTCTTGTGGATGGTGCTCCTGTTCACTGGCAGGCGTGGACTCGTGTTTTGTTGGACCGAGGTTCCGTACTACGGTACCGTTAGAGCAGACGACTTTTCCGTTTATTTACTTTAGCTTGTCGGTTCTACCGTACTCTCGCTTGGTAGGGTTGTCTTCTTCTTCCTCGTTTTCCGTGCGAGGTGGGGATTCGCGGGATCCCTACTGGGCCAATGAGATGAGGCTCCCCCCTGCTCTTCAGGTGAGGCGGGGTCGGCGGGAGGCGCGGCCGAGTTTCAGCGTGGGTCTTCCAGCCAGGGTTAGTTGCCAGTCTGTCAGAGCCGGGGGATGTCCCGCGTAGTTGTACTCCGGGGGATGCCCCGTGTTGTTGTACGCCGGGGGATGCCCCGTGTAGTTGTACTTTTCCTGTTGACTGTACTTTCTTTGGACATGAGACACTGTGGACCTTGTAGCAGTTTGATTTATTTATTATTATGTGCATTTCCTTTTGATTATTGTGCTATCTCTGTGGACGTTGCAGCTTCTCTTATACCCCACACCACTCCTTTCTACCCCTCAGAGTCTTCGGGCTCGTGGGTTGGCGGGTCGAGATTCGAGACGCGCCGGTTCCTTTCCGGTACTCGGATCCTCGGGTCGTCACACGCGCGCTCCGCGTCCTCTTCGCACCCTGAACCGCGTGACGTCGCTCACAGATTGGCGATCATGGTGGGACCTCTACTGCTTCCTTTCGGCTACCCTTGCAAGTTCGGCTCCATCCGTGCCTGTCCACCTTGGCGCCCGCGCGCGCCCCCGTTGTGCTCACGGCAGCACTGTCAATTGTGATTGGTTGTTTGTTTATTATATGTCTGTTATTTCTGTTGTTTTCCCACTCCATATCTCTGTCAGCATTCCATTACATACATCCATCCCTCTTTTCTATCCGTTTTTCATTTTTTTGAGGATCACCCTTTCCCGGTGAAGGAAGGACTCTCCGTTTGGGAATTCCTCTCAACGGACTAGAATCTCCTACACTGGGACCTCCGTAAGTCCCCGACATCGAAGAATCTCCTCTTCGTTCACTGGGCTGGTTGTACCATTGAAGTTCCCCGGAGTTAGTCATTTCATTCGTGGTGAGACGAGAGACCCTAGCTGACACGGCGGTGAGACAAAAATAAACTAGGCTCCCTATTTTGTGTGAACTTCGGATCTCGCTAAAAACACACAAAAAAATCATCAAAATCAAAACACAAAAAAGGCGTAAAGGCATCCACTTGTTTGATAATCTCTGCTACCTGCTTGCTAGTGTATGCTTTTGCGTTCTGGGAAAACTGTGAGCATGGCTCACGAGTCTTTTGAGGAGAACCACCCTAGTCGTGGTTTGTCAGCCGACCCGCGAGTCTATGCTATGGACTCGGGTCCTTCTCATGAGCCCTCGCATGAGGTGCAAGTTATTACCGGGGACACATCCCCACCACATGATATCTCTTCCTTACTGGGTGTCCTCGCCAACACGGAGCTTACCTCTGAACAGCTCCGGGCCTTCCAGGCCATTCTAAAAGGGAAATCTGTTTCCCCCACGCCCCAGGAATCAACTCCGGCCATCACACCTCTCCAAGAGTCCGTGCAGGCCATTCCATCTCCTTCATTGGCGCAAGCCATCCAGTCTCCCTCGCTTCAGGACAAGCGAGCCAACAACCACCCTCATTCCAGTTCCCGTCACAATCTCAAACTCCCGTTGTTCCCCACACACCGCTTCAGCCAGGGCCAACTGTCGGCGGTCCGACAGCTCCCTCTCATTCCGGGTTCCCCCCTCAAGTCTCCGGGAGACAGTTTCTCCCCCAGTGGCAAGTGCCACCTTCACCTCCAAAGGAGCTCGCCCAATCGCTCCTCAATAGGTTCAATCGCATGGACGAGCAGTTTCAAAATCTGAGAAGGATGGTGGACGTGAAAGCCACCCCGGAGGTTGCTTTGCCAATCCTTCCCGTCATTCATCTTCCTCCCTCCGAAATGCCCACGTACCGCAGATACAATGGTACCGGCAACCCCTTCATTCACCTCAAGGATTTCATGTATGAATCCTCCTATTGGCAAAACGATCAGAGGTCCCTGGCATACCTCTTTCGGAGATCATTGGATGGTCCCGCGCTAGAGTGGTTCTATTCTTTGGAGCCCCGCGAGGCCGAGAATTTTGAAATAGTCCAGAGAAGGTTCTTGCAGAAATATAGGGATAGGGTCGGTCCCTCACTCTCCATTACCGACCTAGTGGCCGAAAAGATGAAGCCCGACGAGATTTTGTCCGCTATGCTGATAGATGGAGGTCTCTGGCGGAAAGAATAAGGGATACCCTCTCCGAGCCCGAACAAGTGAAGATGATTGTGTCTAATGCAACCCCACAATTCAGACACGTCCTGGCCATGAATAAACTTACTACAATGGAGGAACTCTATGAAAGGGCCCGGTACATCCAAACCCAGTTAAAAGACTCCCCCATTATGAACATGTTTGAGTCGCCGAAGCCCAAAGTGGTCAGAAAGACAGGCGCTGGTGTCCCGGGCGGAGCCACAGAAGGGGTCGTGACAAATGAGCAAGTGGGTGCGGTCAACAATGCCAATTATGCAGTCAACCCAAGTCCTCCACAAATGCCCCGACTTCCCCTCCAACCAGGTCCTTTCCCTCTTCGTCCTCCACCCAAAAATAATCCACCACAGGATAATATGCCTCCATTACGTCAACCCCAGCAACAACAACCACAACCTCAGCAACAACAACCACCGCTTCAGTACAACCAAGTTCCACCCCCGGGGAACTATGGTCCCCAACAGCAACAAAGGAGGTCGCTCGGTCCCAAGAGAGCCTACTATCCACCATTGCCAGAAACCGTAGCAGATATTTTTAATGCCCTCATGGCATCAAACCAACTCGCCCTACCCAGAGAAAGGCCCGTGTGGCCCCCAAATGTTGATACCTCCAAATACTGCGTCTACCACAGGCAGCCAGGACACACAGTAGATTACTGCTTTCATTTCAAAGATTACATCCACGATATGAATGATGAACATCAAATAGATTGGGATGAAATGAGACGATACGTCGCTGCTCTTAAGGCTAGGAGACCTCCTCATAGGCCACAGCAGCAGTTACAACAGCAGCAGCAGCAGCAACCACAACAATAACAACAGCCTCAGCAGGCCCCACAACAACAGCCCGACATGGGCATAATCCAGAATCCATTACCGGAGCACCAACAGTCCAATCATCAGGTTAACCCCATCTCCTCCTTCCCGGAAGTCGGGAGAGAGCAGGTGTGGCACTAGGAAAGTACCTCCATTCTTTCCACCGCCAATCCTATCATCACGCAACACCCTTGCCTTGCCCGAGTAGCACCTCTCTCTCATCAACCCGCGTCAGTATCGCCTTCACCATTTCCACTACCATTACGCCCTCTCATCCGTACCCCGATCCCCTATCAACCGACACTCTCCACTACGCCTTCACACCCTCTCATCTTCTCCACTCCCCCACTTTACCATCCACCTCTACCACATTTACCCCTACGCCTTCTAAACCCCTTATCATCCGTCAACCATACGTAACCCCGTCTTTCTCCACCATATCACCACTAATGCCTTCAAAACCACTCATTACCCATCACCCACCTCAAAATCATTACCCGCTTCAAGCCCTACCCACTTCTACTTCGTCTCCACCTCCACCTTCAGACCCCTTATCCTTCATAATCCGCGCGATATCCCCTCTACCTCCACCATGCCTCCACCTAACAAACCCCTCATCAGAATCCCTGCTCCCGTCATCACCCCTGCTTCATCAACCATTCCTCCACCTCTACCCCTCAAATCCCTGTTAAAACCCACTGCTACCCCCACAGAGGTACAAAAGCCGCAGGCAATGGTGCTCCGGAGTGGAAGGATTTTCCACAGGGTTTTCCCCCACAACAGTCAGAATCCTGAGCAATCTCAGCCAGAGAAGGATGATGGAGAACAACCAGAAAGAGCTATCCCTGGAACACAGTATGATCTATTGAAACACTTGGACAAGACACCTGCTCGGATCTCCATCCTAGAGCTACTTCAAAGATCCACATCCCACCAGGCGGCCTTGATGGAATACCTTCAAAAGTCATGGTTAATGAGACCTCCCCGTGGAGAAGATTTCGACCGTCCTGACCCCAACAGACACACAACCAGCCATCATGTTCCACAACTACGAGCTCGCTCCCAAGGAAGCTCGGAAATATGCATTGTGCATTTCAATAAAAATTAATGGGGTATCCATAAACCCGTGTCTTGTGGACACGGGTGCGTCCATAAATGTGATCTCCATGAGCACTCTTCAGTTGTGTGGGATCGACGAGGAACAAATAAGACCTTCCTCGATCACGGTCACGGCTTATGACAATAGCAAAAGGCCGCCGCAGGGGATGATTATTCTGAAGGCAGAACTAGGCCCCATGTCAATTCCCACGGAATTCCATGTCCTCGACATGGACCCCACATTCAAGGCTATACTGGGTCGCCCTTACATCGAAGCCATGGACGCTGTGCCTTCCACCAACCATCAGTGCCTGAAGTTTCCTTACAATGGGAGGATTATTAAAGTGGTCAGTACACCTGTCCTTCACACAGTGGATGCTATCAACACCTCTCTGCCCTCTGTTTGGCCGTCTCATCGGCCCATATTGTCACTGCTGGACGTACGTGATCTATCTCACGTTCCACTAGCACCAAAGGAGCCGGTCAGGGCAACCGCAACATCATGTCTCCCTTTTCACTCCAAAGGTTGGGAGATTATGAGGAACATCGGCTATCAACAGGGTAAAGGTCTGGGCGCACAATTACAGGGTATGCTCAAACCGCCAAAGGAAATTAGGCCGAACCGTAGGTTTGGCCTAGGCTTCAAAGGACCGTTCAAGGCGGATTGGAAGCCCCTCACATGGACTCTATCAAACCACTTCAACAGAGGGCCCGTTGTTCAGATGGGAGATTACCCACGAGAAGCATATGGGGGATCACATGCTGTATATTTGGCTGAAAAATGTCCGAGGATCACCAAAAGAGGCAAGATCAAAGATCCAGAATGCGAGTGGAACAAATGGTTCGACATACGGGACATTTCCGTTGCACTGGAAAGGATGTTCTCGTCTCCGCAGCTTGAAGGACCACCATTGATCTCCGAAATACCAGAGAATATTACCACTCTTGCCAAGGTTCCAAACTATCCTCGTCCTCGCCAGAAGGACCCTGTCATCGACGGATCTTCATCCGTCCTCAACATTGCCGTCGACGGCTCATTAGCCGCCATCTTCTCCATCCACTCGTCTCAGCCTTTGCTGATATCTTCTTCCTGGGCCAGACAATTGTCTGATGATCTTCCCAGATCCCCTTCTCTGCTTACATACCTACGCGGGCTTTTCAACCCGCGCCAGGTCTTCAACCATGATCTGCTCTATGAGCCTCACAATCTCTAGCCATAACCACTTTTCTCTCTCCTCCAATCTCTTTTCACTGCTTTGTCATTAAAAATGAAAACGAAAAAAAAACGTCAATTTTCAAACTCCCCAACAACACATCTTCGTTGAGGAAACCTCCTACATCTCCCACGGGTGCGTCCCGCCTTGCGGACCACCCGTCCAAGGTCCGATGAGCGACCTTTTCTACCCCTCCTCTGAGGGGTCTTCTCCTGTACATTCTACACCATCCTCTTCATCTTCCTCTTCTTCTGTAAATATTGTCAGTCAATCTAGGAATGATAGGCCAAGGGTAGTACCTAGGAAGAAATCCAAGGGTAGGCAGATCCCTCGTCGATTCCTTCTGGATTTAGCCGCCAGGTGTCAGGCCCTTCTTGCCATCCCCCAGTTGTTAGAAAATCCCATCCGAGCTACCGGAAATAGAATGTGAGGGAGACTGTGCATTTGATGAAGGGTATGGAGTCTACGAGATCACGGATGAAGAATGCCCCACTGAAGATGAGGGTGAAGAATATGAGGATGCGGCGGGCGCATACGCTAGTGGAATGAGGAGATTCGACGAGCCGTCAACCGCCGTAGAAGAATCCACCAAAGAAGTCAACTTGGGAACTGAGGAAGACCCTAGGATCATCCTCATAAGTGACAACCTACCACCCTCTGAAGAAGAGGCATTAATTGAGGTTCTCAAGGAATATAAGGACACGTTTGCATGGAGCTACGAGGATATGCCGGGTCTGGATTCAACCTTGGTCGAACACCGTTTAACCCTAAAACCAGGGTCCGTCTCGGTAAAACAAAGGTTAAGGCGTTTCCACCCTCAGATGGCTTTGAAAATGAAAGAAGAGGTCGATAAGCTCCACAAAGCCAGGTTCATTAGAGTCGTTCTTTATCCTCAATGGGTGGCGAACATTGTCCCGGTCATGAAGAAAGATGGGAAAGTCAGGATTTGCATCGACTTCCGGGACCTTAACCGCGCGTGTCCAAAGATGATTTTCCCTTACCTCACATTGATGTGTTGATTGATAACACGGCAGGCTACGAAACCCTCTCATTCATGGATGGATTTTCAGGATACAATCAAATTCGTTTGGCAGAAGAGGATCAGGAAAAGACGTCATTCACTACCCCTTGGGGAACATATTGTTACGTGGTCATGCCGTTCGGATTAAAGAATGCTGGAGCTACTTACCAAAGAGCGATGATGGCCATATTTCATGACATGATGCACATATATCTGGAAGTGTATGTGGATGACTTATTGGTGAAATCAAGGACCAGGATGGAACATCCAGAAGTTTTGGCTAAGGTCTTGCAGAGGTCAAGGGAGTTCCAATTGAAAATGAACCCGAAGAAGTGTGTGTTTGGTGTGTCGTCAGGTAAATTGCTGGGGTTCATTGTGAGTAAAAGAGGGATCGAGATAGATCCCGACAAAGCTAAGGCTATCAGGGATATGCCGCCTCCCAAGAATTTGAGGGAAGTCCGAGGTTTAATCGGGAGGTTGCAGTTTATTCGTCGGTTTGTGTCCCAACATTCACAAAGGTGTAGACCTCTCTACGAGTTGACCAAGCCAGGAGTAGAATTCCACTGGAATTCTAAATGTCAGAAAGCTTTTGAAGGGTTGAAGGAATATCTGGCTAGTCCACCCGTTCTCATTCCACCCAAACCAGAAAAACCTCTGATCCTTTACGTCTCAGTCTTGGATGACTCCGTGGGAGCCGTCCTCGCACAAGCTGATGAAGAAGGCAAGGAACGGGCAACCTATTACTTGTCCAAACTTCTCAATCCCTGTGAGCAGAAGTACACCGTCATGGAGAAAACCTGTGCTGCCCTCGTTTGGGTAGTGCAGAAATTGAAGCACTACTTCTTGGCTCATGAGGTCCACTTGATTGCTCGAATGAATCCTATCAAATTCCTTCTGGAGAAATCCGTCCTTACGGATAGGCTAGCACGCTGGCAAAGTTTTCTCTCTCAGTTCGACATCACCTACATCCAGCAAAAGGCGATTAAAGGCTATGCCATAGCCGAGCATCTCGCTCACCATCCTCTTCCCAAGTTCGATCCCGTCCAATCAGAGTTTCCAGATGAGGAACTAATGTCCGTCAACCAATCAGATGAGCCAATGTGGACGCTATATTTTGATGGAGCTCTGAATTCTCAAGGGAGAGGAATCGGCATCGCCCTCCTGTCGCCTGAAGGCCTCACATTCCCATTGGCATACCAGCTCAAATTTCCAGTCACCAACAATATAGCCGAATATGAAGCCCTTCTAGCTGGCCTAGAACTCGCTCATTCTTTTCGTATCACTGAGTTGCGAGTCGTAGGTGATAGTCAACTCATCCTTCGCCAGGTGCTCACTAAATATCGCACTCGCGATCCCAAACTCAAGCCATACCAAGAACTCACTGCTGCCTTTGCCAAACTGTTCCACAAACTGATCTTTGTTCATGTCCCTCGTCATCAGAATATTCTCGCCGATGCCCTCGCCTCGTTGGCATCATCCATAAGGTTCCCTCTAGGAAGATGGTTTAAGTCCATTTCCATCTACAAACTTCACGCCCCTGCAATCGATGATGCTTCCTACGTAAACATCAAAGACATGATAGCAAGAAAGATCATGCAGGAAGATATCCTTGAAAAGAGGGAAATCATGTTGGCAGAGGCCGAAAAAGAACTGGCTGATGAAGAGAAACCATGGTTCTATGAAATCGTCAAATACTGCCAAGATCAGTCTTATCCTGAAGGGGCCACCACAGAGGACAAGAAAGCCATAAGAAGGGTGGCTCAGAAATATACGTTGGTTGGAGGTCTACTCTATAGGAGGAGCCTTACTGGTATTCTGTTAAGATGTCTTGGTGACGATGAGGTTTGGAAATGTGTAGAGGAGACGCACTCGGGTGTGTGCGGTGGCCACGTGAATAGTCAGATGCTCGCCAAGAAGATCATTCGGCAAGGCTTTTACTGGCCCACTATGGAAGAGGATTGTGCTGTCTATGTCCGTAGGTGTGTCAAGTGTCAACTTCACGCCGATAAAATCTATTCACCATCTTCCTCACTTCACCCAATATCCTCCCTGTGGCCTTTCTCCATGTGGGCATTCGACATCATTGGTCCCCTAGGTGATCCCAATTCCCTCACCATGCAGAAATCTTTCATCCTTACTGCGACGGAATACTTCACCAAATGGGCCGAAGCTTACGCGGAAATCAAGGCGTCAACAGTCTGCAAGTTCATCATGAAGAACATCCTCGCCAGATTCGGCGTCCCAAGCACGATCGTCACCGACAATGGGCCACAGTTCATTTCTCAGGACCTACAGGACCTCTGCAAAAGGTACGCAATTGCATTGCATCATTCATCGCCTTATTACCCACAAGGTAACGGCCAAGCGGAGGCCACCAATAAAACATTGCTCAAAATCATCAAAAAAACCTGCGAGTCTAGTAAGTTTTCAGACTGGCCAGAAAAGCTTATCGAAGCCCTATGGGCCTATCGCACTTCAATCCGTACCCCCACCGGGCAGACTCCATTTGCCCTTACTTATGGTATGGAAGCGGTAGTCCCGTACGAGACTCTGATCCCTTCTCTCAGGGTACAATTGGACGAGGAATTTCCCCTCGACGATCGTCGTAATTCACTCCTCGCCCAGTTGGAACTCTTGGATGAGAAGCGGCTGGCCGCTGCCGAACACGCGCGTGTGTATCAAAATAGACTCGCTCGCTTTTACCAAAAGAAAGTCGTTGAGAGAAAATTCAAAGTCGGTGAGATGGTCGTAAAAAGAATTTTTGTCAAACCTGGAGGGCCGCGTTCTAAGCTCCAACCCAATTGGGAAGGACCATTTGTAATTCAAGCCGTGTACCCTGGCAACGCCTACAAGCTAATCAACGCCGAAGGGACCGAGTTATCCCACCCTTGGAATGGGCTTTATCTTAAGAAATACTACCCTTAGCACAAAACAAAAAAAATGATGAAAAGATAAAAACATCAAAAACAAAGAAATATTGAAAACCACTAAAAATATGGAAAATTCAAAATGCCGATGCCTGGCAGTCACCATGTAGTTAAGTCCCTGCATCTAACCTTCATGTTAGGATAGGGCCCATTAAGGCTTGGTAGGCACCGGGTCTTGGTTTGCCAGAACCGTGGAGATCCCTGTCCGGCCACGTCGGCCTATGCTCGCTCGAAGGAAGCTAACATGTGCTCACTTATGTATTTAAAAAAAGTCGGTAGCATCACCTACGGTGGGGCCCCACCCAGAAGATCTCCGGAAGCTGTAATCTTTATTCTTTTCTCTTCGACCAAATGAGACAGTCGGCGCCCTTAAAACGCTGAGCATGAGAAATCGAAACTCAAACCCCAAAGGCAAGAGTAGGATCCATTTCCTCGAGCATCGATCAGAGCACGAGAAGAGGGCAGTGTCCCCGCAGGCATACGAAAAGGGAGCCCACAAACGTCAAACGACTATATCTCCCTCACAAAAAGAAATACAAAATCAAAATCAAGAGAAAAGCCTGGTCGTGACCGTGCCTGTTGCGATAAACGGAACCCCTCAAAGCAAAAGTCTGAATCCACAAAAGGGGCCGTGGAATGTAAATGCTCGAGATTTGGTCCGAAGTTGTCCGAAAGGAAAGAGTTAATGGGCCCTTATTCGCTCGCCGGGTTAACGGCTTTGCCGGTCCTCTCAGGAGGTTTATCCCCTACACTCTTCCTTCTCCCTCTAAAGATGAAGGTTCGATGGAGTTTCTGAAGGGTGAAAACTGCCTAGGGTCTGCGACCTTATTTTAATATACACATTTGGTTGCCTACTTTGAAAAGTAAAAGCTATCGCTGCGAAGGAGTCTCCGTGTTTCTGGCTGGTCAAGACCCCTGTTTACCACCTTGATGTCTTCTTGTTTAACCTCGGGCTTAGGCCAATGCAAGCGCGTCACCTATGGGTGCGACGGCGTCTGATTCCGGGTCAGCGTCGCGCGGTTGGTCGTGAGGGTTCCAGGGTGTTCCATCATATACCATCTAGAGTTGTGAGGAAACAGACCCGGGTCGGGCAAATCTTTACCTCAAACACCTTTTGGGTGAATCCCTGTGGTCGGAAGCGACTGGGAGCCTAAGCATGGCATGAGGTATTGTCATCAGGGTAAGTCTTAGCCGGCGGGATCATCATTCGAGGGGTCTAGAGGCCCAAATCAACCTAGATGTGCACTTAGGATACCTGGGAGGTTAGTAAGAAACTCCTGTTCTCACGTAGGTTAGGTGCCATTTGAGTGCTTGCCAGGCGTTAGCAAAAACAAAAAAAATTGAAAGGATAAAAATAACAAAAAATGGAAAAGAGAAAATGTGCATATTTGCAAATAAAAAAAAATCTTTTTTATGACAAAACAAAAAAATGCCAAATATAAAAAAAGAAAAATAAATTAATTTTGCATGACTGCATTTGCGTGCAGCATCTCACTTTTAATACCGCTTGCATTCGTGTGCTTGCCTGTCGCATTTATCATCACCGCATCTTTCCCTTGCCTTCGTTAAATAAAGGCTTGGCCCCTTGACCAGTTATCAAGGGCAGTCACAATGACCATTTGCTTATTGAGCAAGGGGCCAAGTCAGAACAGAAATTCTGATTTGTTTGTTTCAGTGATATGTGCAGGGATTCAGGCAACAGAAGCAAAGGTGAAAACCAAACAAACCGAACCTTATATTTTATTCCAAAAATAAAAAAATTACATCAAGTTTCGCCCTCTCTCTCCGCATTACTCGTCCCACTACTCTCCGGGCAAAACACTCTCAAAGGTGCTACCCAACTACGAAAAGCGGTACTCCTACCGCTCTGTACTCCCCTTGCTATTCCCACATCCCGGCGTTGATCCACAGAAGCAGCAGAGAAGCTACCAACACGAAAGCCACGCTCTCGTGCTCTTCGGTAGCGCTCCTCACCATCTCTCAGCCACTGTTCAGCAAGACCAAGGCTGATTCGGAGTTCGAATAGTTGGGCCTCCATGGCCCTTCGTTCCTCCCTTTCAGTCAATCTGTTGGCTCTTTCTCTCTCTGCGTCTCTTTCTTTCTCTGCACGTTCTCTCTCGCGGTCTTCCCTCTCCAACTGGAGAGTGATCCTCAGTTCCACGGCATCCCTAGAGGAGTCGTCATCAGGATGACGCCGCAGTTCCCTCTCCAGTTCTGCTATCCTAGCCTCCTTCTGCGCAGCTTGGGCAAGCGCTTCTTCCGTCTCCTTTTCCTGCCGAGTGTACCATCTCAGATACGCGATAAGGCGTAAACAAAGAGAACTCAACACTAAAACTTTTACCTGTATACGGAGCATCCCTTCTGCCTCCGCAGCACGCTGCGTGGCATGAGCAAGTTACTCATGAAGCAAGTCAAGTTCTGAGGTGGGAATCCACAAGCTGGAAGAGGTACCACCTACTCCCATCGCTGGGGAAGCCGAGCCAATCTGGGCATGCTACGACCACGTGAATTAGCAGCCAACATCTGGAATCTGGGATTTTAATTAGGAACGCACTGTACACCTACCAAGGCGCTCGTAGCTCCGCGGGCATCGCCCAACCGTTGCTCCATCTCTGCCAAGCGAGCTCGTAAATTCGCTATCATGGTATCACGGATATCCTGCAGCCATACGAGTCAGCATTTCCACTAGAAAACTAAAAAAAGGGGGGGGGGGAGAAAGAAGAAAAGAGAAAAAGGGAAGACCTACCTCCGCAAGTCCCCGGGGTTGGAGCCGCTCTGCGTACTTTATCCTATATAGACGCAAGTAGTCCTCGCTATCCCGCGCCTGTGATTCTACAATCGTGCCACCCCGTTGCCAGTCCTCATACTGTTCGGGGAATCGCACGCGCCAGTCAATGCAGGTCACCGGTCCCCGCGTCTTTCTCCCGACACGAGGTGGCGCAGCTGAATCCACCCATTCTTGAGCCAGTCCTAAAGTCCTCATAACTAATCGTAGCCGAAGCGGCTCGATTTCATTCAGGCAGTGCATCCATAGTTCCCGTCCGAACCGGGCACGACTTGCTAGAACCCACGGCTGGTCGGCATCGACCATGTCTGAGTAGGGTCTCCAGTTTACCATCGCTGCAGGGAACTCCTGTAGCTCCCGCCTTAGCACCATCAGTTGGTAGGTTAGGGGTGCCGCACTCATGATGGGTTCCCACCGCCTGGCTAGCGGCACCATCGCGGTCGCCAATGCCGAGCTCTCCCCATAGGGAGGTAATAATAGCTCCACAGCTGCTCGGCGCAGGTCATCAGAACTTTGCAAAAACACAAAAAAAATACAAAACAAGCAAAACCAAAAATACCTGGATGAATGGTGTGAAACCACTCACAGTCATCTCACGATCCGTTTCTTGGAATAGGCCTGCAAACAAGTGTGCCAGCATGGCGGCTCCCCAGGCATAATACCCTACTCTTTCAAGGTCTGACAGCAGCTCCAGGAAGCGACATTGGATACCGTCCCCTTTCGAGCTCAGTACCAATCTCCCCAAAAGGAAGAGGAGAAATCTCCTCAAATCTATGTTGCATCTTTCCCAGTTGCCGAAATCTGTGCAGTACACGGCACGGCATCCTATTTCCATCCTTTCCATGAACTCTTCTGAGGATTCGTCGTCCCGCCGACGAGTGTCGGTGAGCCCTAATGCATCCATGAGGGACGCCCTAGCTACCGACCTGTTTTTCCAACCATCTAGGTCCAAACCCAGTAACTTCTGGGCACCTTCTCGGTAGTCCGCGTAAGTGACTCCGGTCACTGCCTCGCCATCCACCTTGAGACTCGTAATCCGGACCACATCCTCCAAGCTGGGCACCATGTGCCCCCAGGGCATCAGGAATGCCCGACTCACTGGGTCCCATCTCTCACACAAGGCTTGGATCAGGACCAGGTCGAGCTGGATCGGCTCGATCTGAAGAAAGGTGCCAAAACCCATCACGTCTAGCCTGGCCTTCTAAAAATCTGGGAGACCTCGGTATGCTGCCACTACCAACTCCCATGAGATCTGTGATTTCATCACACTCTACGCATACAGGGAATGGAGAGGAGGTTTGGTCAGAAAGAAAGGAAGAAAAAAGAATGGAAAAAAGGGCAAGAAAGCTCAGCTTACGAGTTGTGATTGGGCCCTTTTGCTGAAGTGCCCTTCGAGGTCCGAAAGCCTCCTGGAACTACTACCACTGGATCTGCTTCTCTTCGAGGAGTGGGAAGATTTGCCCTCCATTCAACTCTCAGAATTTTGAACTCCTCCTCTCCCGTGAGAACTTGTGCTCCTTGAGTTAGCTCTCGATATGCCTGGGAGGATAAAAGGGACAAGAATTTATAGAAATGGAAGGAGTGCAGGTCAAGATTTCCTCCATCACCTTTAATGATAGCCCTCGCGATGAGGCACCTACCATGCGGTCCCGTATGTCACTTCACCGCTCGCACAGGGTGATTGATTGGACGAAGAATATGACGACTAGCACCCTATGTTGTCTAGGGATACCCTATCATGTTTTGGAGGACGCCCGCAAAATTTGACACAACATCCGGGAAAAGGGACTAGGGCCGTCATTATTGACTTCGACGGTAGATTCCTGTGGAAAATGGTCACAACAAGACGTGATTCTCCGCTTGGGGCGGAGTCTCGGCAGACCCATCACATGGGAACAGTGCAAAGGAGGAGAAGTGTAGGGAAGAAGGAACGCACAAGAGAACAAACAAGCAGCAGAAAACCAAATCACTCCCTTCATAATTCTACATGAGCTGTCAAAAATATCATAAACATAAGGAGGAGGCGAGTCCACCAGGTCGCCGATCCTCACCATCACTCATCTCTCTGGGCGCTCCCCTCCTCTCTCCTGAGGTGCGGGTCCCTCAGAAGCCTTTGGGATCCTCGTGCAGCAGCACCTGCCTCGCCTCTTGGCTCCTGCTCCGCAACAGTGACTCGCTGCTCCTCCCCTGGCGTGGCGAAGAAGCCACTAGCGGCAAAGCGACCGGACTGGCGGAGTCGCTCCCCGAACTCTCGCGCTCTCTCGTAGCGCGTCGCCATCCCTCCTAGCCTCTGTACGACGGCCTGAAGGCCCAACTGGAGCTCCCTCACTTGGGTCTCTAAGGCCCTCCTCTCGGTCTGATCCCGCTGTCGCTCGGACCTTCTCTCGGCTTTCTCTCTCTCTGCCTCTCTCCTCATCATCTGCAGAAGAACCCTTAACTCCAGGATGTCTGGAGAAGGCCTCTCCTCACCACGATGCCGCAGCTCCGCTACAGTCGCCACCCAGGCATCACGCTCCTCTTCCGCCCGGGTCGCGCGGGCCACCGCACCGGTAAGTTGTTCCCGGATGGAGGCAATCTCGAGAAAAGGGGCCGAGGAACTGGAAGATGCGCCACCAATCATCCCCGCCGTCGCTGTCTGCTGAGCACGCTGGAACAAAATAAACAACGACCGTTAGTGAAACTCCAAAATCTGAAGATAAAAGTGCGGCACGTAACTTACCAGGAGCGACAGCTCATGTTGAGCGACGGCCAGCTGCCGCCTAGCCTCTGACAGTTGGGCGTGCGAGCCGCCGATGCCAAGCGTGTCCCCAGCTTGGGGAAGCCCCGCATAACTCTCTCTCTGCCGCCGCAGGAAGTCGGCGTTGTCCTGCACCAATACACTCCCTTGCTGTCCAGGGAGACGTACGTGCCAGTCCTCGAGCCTCGCCTTGCCGCGACTCTCCCTCCTGACGCGGCTCGTCTCGTCCGCACTCGCCCACTCATCGGCCAGGCCCAGGGTCCTCGCCTTGTCCTGCACCAAGGAAGGAGGACCTCGCATCATAACAAAGAACGCGTCCCCTGTCTAGGACGCGTCCATCACTTGAGTGCAACACTCGCCGAACCCTTTCCCCCTCACACGCCTTGCTTCAAAACTCAAAATGGATCAAAGAGGAAGATATTGGAGGACCTACCAGACCGTGTTCACCTCCCTCCGTGACATCGGGCCCCTCGGGTCCCTCGGGGGCCCGAAGCGGCCCTTCCTCCGCCATAGACGCCGTTCCGTGCTCTGGCGCATCCCTCCTTGGGCGAGGGGTCCCGCGTCCCTCTCCACCTTCACCATGGTCGGGCCCACCGAACTCCATCGATCAAAAGAGGAGGAAGATGAAAAATGGGGCAAGCGAGTTTCGGCGGAAGGCGGGCTCGTTTGCGGGTAAGGCACGGGAGAAGAAAGGCCACCCGACGCTTTAAATTCGAATTCAAGGATTAAGACACGTCCTCGCACCTGGACGCGCCCAAAAAGGGAGAAAGGAACATAATCCCCCCGTGCAAAGTAGTTCCCTTCAGTCCAGGGCAAAAGTCTCGTGAAGCGTAAACAACGTGGTGCAAAAGAAAGTGCAGGAAAGAAAAGGGCACGCCACACGAAATCCATTTCATATAATAGTCAAAGTACATCATACAGTGAGATGGGTGACGTGTACAAGCAACTCTCTAACTCTCGCTGCCACCCTCCTGGTCATCTCTCTCCTCCCTCCTCTGCCGGGGATCCCTAGGGGGCCTCTGCGAACTCTGAGAAGCCGTGCTTGCCTCGCCCTACGGTGGCACTCCAGCCTCGAAGGCGCGACGACGCTCCTCGACCGAAGAAACCAGATAGCTGCCCATGGAAAAAGAACCAGACTGACGAAGTCGCACCCCGCGTTCCTTCGCCCTCTGGTACCGCTCCTCGCTCTCCCGAAGCCTCCCCTCCGCCGTGCCGAGACTCAATCGGAGCTCCAGCAGCTGGGCCTCCAGAGCCCTCCTCTCGGTCTGATCCTGCTGTCGCTCCTCCCTCTCTCTCTCTCCCTCTCCTCTCTCTCTCACACCGCCTGTAACGACCCGAGAATCCGATTACCGGGAAGGCCCGATAACCCGAGACTCGTACCGCCACCCACGAGTCCGAAGACTCGGAAGGGTTAAAAAGGATGGTGTGGAAACTACATAAGCATCACAGATAATTGCAGAAATTAAACAGGAAATAAATTAACAATTTACATGGTCCACAATAAAGGACAATAAAAACAGCAGTCCACGACTAGTACGGTGACAAGAAAGAAAAGTACAGCTACACGGGGCATCCCCCGGCTCTGACCTCTGGCACTACCTCTGGGCACCCGCACCACGCTGCGCTCCTGACGCGCTCCCCGAAGGTGGCGCCTCACCTGAAACACGGTGAAAACACGCAGGGAATGAGTCTCAGAACAAGACTCAGTAGGGATCACTCGAACCCTACCTCAAAAACGAGAAACCACTACTCTAGCGGTAGAAAAGTACCTCGGAAAGGAAAGCCCTGTACTCTACAGAACTAGACCCTACGGCACGCAAACCGACACACGTGCCACGGTACGAGAAGACCGAAATCAACGGTCGAACCGTCAAAACCCGAAGGTCGGAAACACACGACTGACAGTCTAACACTCCGTACTCGACAGGAGTACCACCCACTAGAAGCACAGCCGGTAGCGTCCCCTGACGTCTTACACCGCACCGCAGGTGAACCGCCTGACGTGGTAGGTCCTACCCGAGGCGCAAACACCGTACAAGTAACCACAAACAAGTAACTAGCTGGGGTCACGCCCGTCGACGTGGGTCCAACCGCCCCCAACCACGTGTGCACACACAGACCACGCGTCCTAGGTCTGGCCCTCTGACCGGTTTTCCCCCGCAGCCGGACTCTGGCTACGACGAGGGGCCTACGGTAACCGGTCCACAAACCGTCTCGAAAGGTGGGTGCCCGTACACCACTCCCAGGTGAGACCAGCACCTCGTACTGGTGGGCTACGACTAGTGGAGGGTCACTGAAGGAGTAGACTCTCGAGTCAACGGAAAACAACGTCCGAAACCGACAACGTGTGGGAATCACCCCACGCACCAGCCCCGTCGCACGGTGACCTTGGTCGGAAAAGAAACAGACGCATTGCCCACGGTCAAACGCCTGACCGAGGCGAACGGGACTTCCGGACACCAAAAATACGGTCACGGAACTCCACGGGGTGCCCGGGACGCACACACGGCCCAAGGGGAACACCCAACAACGAACCAAATCGCGCTAGGGCCACCTAGCGCGACAGGGCATGTCGCGCTAGGGTCCCCTAGCGCAACAAGGGTTGTCGCGCTATAGCCCCATAGCGCGACACGGACCATCGCGCTAGGGATACCTAGCGCGACAGGGACCATCGCGCTAGGTCCTCCTAGCGCGACAATGATGATCGCGCTAGGGCCCCATAGCGCGACACGAACCGCCAAACTGTTCATCTTCTCCGATGAACGCGCTCGGTCGGGGCAGCGCGACCTCCAAGAACGCGCTACTGGAGTATAGCGCGTTCTCAGTCCGCGGCCGAAAATGGTAAGAACGCCCAAAAATTCTAACCACGCCCCCATACCTCCATAGGAGAGGGGAAAAATAAAGGGGAAGACCCCTGGGGACCCCTAGCATGATTCTAGGCCCTCAAAACACGAATCCATGCATTGAATCCATAGATCGGGCGAGCTCTCCCCAAATCATGGAAAAACCCAAAAACGCTCAAATGATCCCCTCTCGGCCTCCCCGCGGCCTATAAATCACGGAAAAGAACGGCATGAGGCTAAGGAACGTCACCCTACCTCAATGGAGCGAATGCTCCGCCGGATCGATCACGAATCACGAAGAATGCTCGAAGCTTCACGAACTCTCCACGCTTCCCACGCTCGCCGCACGCCCACGAGATCGCCTCACCGTCGCCCACGCGTCCGCGCCGTCGCCCCGCCGCCGTCCGTAGCCGGAGAGGGGCTCGCCGCGTCCGAATGGGAGAGAGGGAGAGAGAGGGGGGCTCACGGTCGCGAGAGAGAGGGAGAGGAAGAAGAAAGAGAAAAGGGAAAAAGAAAAGAAAAAGGATTAGGATTTATAGAAAATCCGAATTTTCGAAAAAATACCGAAAAATAGAAAAATACATTTCTGGAATCCTCGGAACGCACCGATCGCAACGGTACCACTCGTGCCCGGGTGAACGGCCCAGTTAACCCGCAGCGAGCGTCCGAAGGAAAAGCCGAAACACACACCGGGAATCGGAAAACACACGCGGAAAAGCCGCGGAACGCCTCCGGGCCTCCGAAACGACTCCGGATCGCGCCGATCCGAACACGAAAGATGTCCGAAACGAAATTTCGGACACAACAAAGCTGGACGCTCCGAAAACCAGATCCGGGACCCACGAAGAAGGATCCGAAAGGTCCGGGATATTACAGCCCTCCCCCCTTAAGGAATTTCGTCCTCGAAATTGAGAATAACCCAAGGGGAAAGAAGAGGAAGACTCACTCAAACAGATACGGGAACTGCTGACGCATCTCGTCCTCACGTTCCCACGAAGCCTCACCACCAGAGTGTCGCTGCCACACGACCTTTACCAAGGGAATGACCTTGTTCCGCAGGCGCTGCTCTCGCCTATCCTCCACGCGGATCGGAAACTCTGGGAGAGAAAGATCTGGAGTCACCTCAGGCCAAACAGAAAACTCGAGCACATGAGAGTCATCGGGCATATACTTCCGCAACATCGAGACGTGGAACACGTCATGCACCGACGCCAACTCAGGAGGTAACTGCAACCGGTAAGCAACCTCACCGATGCGTTCCACAATCGCGAAAGGACCAATATAGCGGGGACTCAGCTTCCCACGCCGTCCAAAACGCATCACCCCCTTCATCGGAGAAACTCTCAAGAACACATGATCGCCCACGGCGAACTCGAGAGGCTGCCGCCTACGGTCAGCATAGCTCTTCTGCCGACTCTGGGCCGCCAACATGTTCTGACGAACCAGGTGCACAACGTCCACACATTGCTGCACCAACTCCGGTCCCGTCAAAACACGCTCACCCACCTCAAACCAATCAAGTGGAGTCCGACAAGGACGCCCATACAATGCCTCATAAGGAGCCATGCCGATGCTCGAATGATAGCTGTTGTTATAGGCAAACTCCACCAACGGTAGGTGATGAATCCAACTCCCCTGCCACTCCAGGCAGCAGGATCTCAGCATGTCCTCCAAAGTCTGAATGGTCCTCTCAGACTGACCATCTGACTGTGGATGATACGCCGAGCTAAATGCCAACTCCGTGCCAAGAGCTCGCTGGAAACTCCTCCAGAATCCAGAAGTGAAGCGCGGATCCGATCCGACACGATCGAAATGGGAACCCCATGCAACGGAACGATCCGCTCCACATAAAGACGAGCCAACTTAGGCACGCTCCAGCTGACCTTGACCGGAAGCAACCGCGTCACCTTCGTCAGCCGATCCACCAGTAACCAAATACTGTCCTGCCCACTCGGGGTCCTTGGCAACCCCACCACAAAATCTGTGGTCACATGGTCCCACTTCCAAGCAGGAACATCCAAGGGCTGGAGAGTACCTCCTGGTCGCTGATGCTCCGCCTTCACCTGCTGACAGATCAGGCACCTGGCCACAAATTCGGCGACATCTCTCTTCATGCCAGGCCACCAAAACTGCCTCCGCAAGTTCCGATACATCTTCGTCGCACCCGGGTGCACAGTGTACCTGCTCCCATGAGCCTCGCGTAACACCGCACGACGAACCTGCTCCTCCGCTGGGACGTACAACCTGCCACGAAACCTCGCAGCACCGTCCTCGCCGAGCTCCACATCAGCCATCGCAAGAATCCGGGGCAACTCAGGGTCCGCATGCTGAGCCTCTGTCACCTGACGACGGATAGCAGGAGTGACAGTCAGACTCGCAAGCACTGCCAACCCTCGCTCCTGGGGAATCTTGAGCCTGAAAGATACCTCGGGCACTTGTTCCCAGAGCCTCCACTTCCTCAACATCAAGGTACTGACCGCAACCTTCCGACTCAAGGCATCGGCGACGACATTCATCCTGCCCGGCTGATAAGACAGGGTGAAGTCATAGTCCTTCATGAACTCCATCCAACGCCTTTGTCTGAGGTTCAGATCTCTCTGCGAGAACACATACCTCAAACTCTGATGGTCAGTGAACACCTCGAACTTCTCACCGTACAGATAATGCCTCCAGATCTTCAGCGCGAAGATCACCGCCGCCAACTCAAGATCATGGGTAGGGTAGTTCTCCTCATGGGGCTTTAGCTGCCGAGATGCATAAGCCACCACTCTACCATGCTGCATCAAAACAGCACCCAGTCCAACGCCGGAAGCATCTGTACACACCACAAAACCTCCCGATCCAGAAGGTAAAACCAACACCGGAGCCGAGGTGAGCAACCTCTTCAGTTCACTGAAGCTCTGCTCACACTCCTCGGACCAAACGAAAGGCACATCCTTCCGCGTGAGCCTAGTCATCGGGGTCGCAATGCGGGAAAAATCCTGGATAAACCGGCGATAATACCCCGCAAGCCCCAAGAAACTCCGATCTCCGTCACCGACCTCGGCCTCGGCCATTGCATCACAGCCTCGACCTTGGCGGGATCCACGGAAATGCCATCACCAGAAATCACGTGCCCCAGAAAGTGCACCTCGCTGAGCCAAAACTCGCACTTGCTGAGCTTCGCATACAACTGGTGATCTCGCAACGTCTGCAGCACCACACCCAAATGGTACGCATGCTCCTCAGCAGACTGCGAATAAACAAGGATGTCATCCACGAAGATGACCACGAACTGGTCCAAATACGGATGAAACACCCTCTGCATCAAGTCCATGAAGGCTGCTGGGGCATTGGTGAGCCCAAACGGCATCACCAGAAACTCATAATGCCCGTACCTCGTACTGAACGCAGTCTTCTCCACATCGGACTCGCGAATTCTCAGCTGATAGTAACCGGACCGCAAATCAATCCGCGAGAACACCCGCGCAGACTGAAGTTGGTCGAACAAATCATCAATCCGCGGCAACGGATACTTGTTCTTAATGGTCACTTCATTCAGCTGCCGATAGTCAATGCACAGCCGCAGACTACCGTCCTTCTTCTTCACAAACAACACGGGCGCACCCCAAGGGGAAAAGCTCGGACGAATATACCCCTTGGCCAGCAGTTCCTGCAACTGCGCCCTCAACTCCCTCAGCTCAGCGGGGGCCATACGGTAGGGAGCCTTCGCCAAAGGTCCCGTACCAGGTACAACCTCGATCACGAAATCGATCTCCCGCTGGGGAGGTAATCCAGGCAACTCCTCAGGAAAAACATCGGGAAACTCGCACACCACCGCAATGTCCTCGACATCCGGCTCCATCCGGTCAGACACAACCACAGACGCGAGAAAACCCTGACAACCTGAATCAAGCAAACGACGGGCTCGAATAGCAGAGATAAGGAATCGAGAAGAGGTGGAACGGATACCTTGGAAATAGAAGGTCCTCTTGCTCGGATGCTGGAAGTAGACCCTCTTCATTCCACAATCCACCACCGCTCCATGAGTCTCGAGCCAATCCATGCCTAGAATCACGTCGTAATCCCGAAGCTGCAACGCATACAACCTGCCTGGCATACTCCGCCCATCGATCCACACCGGAACCTGGTTGAAGCAATACGGAGTGACCATAAAGTCACCCGAAGGCAACTCCACTGCCAGATCACAGGACAACTGGGTCACCGGCTCCTCGACGCTCGACGCGAAATCCTCCGAAATAAACGAATGAGACGCGCCAGAATCAAATAAAACCCGAGCCGCACAACCCAAAATCTGAACGGTACCTTCCACGAGCTGCGACGCCACTGCCTCTGCCCTGGTCAAGTGCGTGATCTGGCCACGAGCCCTCTGCCTGCCTCCCACACTAGCTGACCTGGGTAGCGGCGGATACTGTCCCTGCTGCTGCGGCGGCCTCTGAGGACAGTCACGCGCCATGTGCCCTGGCTGGTCACACCGAAAACAGATGATCGGCGCCGTGCACTGCCTGCCTGGGTGGGTCCCACCACACCGTGGACAAGGTCCTCGCGATCCACCCACTGATCCCTGACGCTGCAAAGGAATCGGCTGCTGTACACTGCCCGATGAAGCTTGCCCTTGATCCTTGTGCTTCTTCTGAAGACTCTTCTTCAAGAACTTCTTGATCTTCGAGCCGAAGGACGCAGATCCTGCCACTGACGCTGCCGGTGCCGGTACTCCTGAACCACCCGACGCATGCTGGAAGAAACCCTGCTGCTGGGTAGCCGACTGCTGGCTGCGACCTGACAAAGACTGTCCCTGGCTGATCGGTCCTCGAGTCCTCTGCATATCCATCTCCAAGGAAATCGCAACACGAGACGCCGTCTCTAGATCAGTGGCCCCATTCGCGATCAAATGGTGCCTCAGCTCCAACCTCAAGCCCTGCACAAACTGCGTCGTCCTCACCCTCTCATGCTCCATGATATGAGGTGCATACCGACCCAGCTCGACAAATCGGGCCCTATACTGCAACACGGACATGTCACCCTGCACCAGCTCCAGAAACTCCCGCATCCGCTGCGTAGCAACGACGTCTGGACAGTACGTACGCTCGAAAGCACTGACAAAGTCACCCCACTCGACCTGCTCAAGTGGACGAAACTGAAAGGACGTCTTCCACTCGGAAGACCACCACCTCCGAGCCGTACCCTGCAACTGGTTGTAGGCCAACCCCACTCTGTCCTCGGCAGTACTCTTCGCAGAACTGAACACCCGCTCCATCTCATCGAGCCAATCACGAGCCGCATCAGGGTCTGCCTGGCCGCTAAAGTAAGGTGGATGGAACTGCATGAAGTCCCTCACTGCTCGGCCTGGCCCACCCTTAGCTGACGAGCCCTCAACAGCCTCTCCGCCAAACTGCTGAGACATGAGATGGTACATGCCACGGAAGAAATCCTCGGCCCCCGGAGCCCTCGCAGCATCCGCGGCCTCGGTAGCTCCCGGAACTCTGCTATGCTCCTCCTGGTCCCTCTGGACCCCCTGTTGGATCTCCTGACCTCCAGCCGACTGCCCCTGCTGAGAGCGAGAACTCCTCCTCGGCGCCATCCTCGCTCCTGAAGCACAAGACAGAAAACACGGAAACGGCAATGTCAGAATAAAACACGCGGTGCCCAATGCCAGCGTCACATGTACATCATCGTTGTGGACTAGTGGACCACTACAATTACCTATGATTCTCATGTAATTCCACAACCGCGCTCTGATACCAGCTGTAACGACCCGAGAATCCGATTACCGGGAAGGCCCGATAACCCGAGACTCGTACCGCCACCCACGAGTCCGAAGACTCGGAAGGGTTAAAAAGGATGGTGTGGAAACTACATAAGCATCACAGATAATTGCAGAAATTAAACAGGAAATAAATTAACAATTTACATGGTCCACAATAAAGGACAATAAAAACAGCAGTCCACGACTAGTACGGTGACAAGAAAGAAAAGTACAGCTACAGGGGCATCCCCCGGCTCTGACCTCTGGCACTACCTCTGGGCACCCGCACCACGCTGCGCTCCTGACGCGCTCCCCGAAGGTGGCGCCTCACCTGAAACACGGTGAAAACACGCAGGGAATGAGTCTCAGAACAAGACTCAGTAGGGATCACTCGAACCCTACCTCAAAAACGAGAAACCACTACTCTAGCGGTAGAAAAGTACCTCGGAAAGGAAAGCCCTGTACTCTACAGAACTAGACCCTACGGCACGCAAACCGGCACACGTGCCACGGTACGAGAAGACCGAAATCAACGGTCGAACCGTCAAAACCCGAAGGTCGGAAACACACGACTGACAGTCTAACACTCCGTACTCGACAGGAGTACCACCCACTAGAAGCACAGCCGGTAGCGTCCCCTGACGTCTTACACCGCACCGCAGGTGAACCGCCTGACGTGGTAGGTCCTACCCGAGGCGCAAACACCGTACAAGTAACCACAAACAAGTAACTAGCTGGGGTCACGCCCGTCGACGTGGGTCCAACCGCCCCCAACCACGTGTGCACACACAGACCACGCGTCCTAGGTCTGGCCCTCTGACCGGTTTTCCCCCGCAGCCGGACTCTGGCTACGACGAGGGGCCTACGGTAACCGGTCCACAAACCGTCTCGAAAGGTGGGTGCCCGTACACCACTCCCAGGTGAGACCAACACCTCGTACTGGTGGGCTACGACTAGTGGAGGGTCACTGAAGGAGTAGACTCTCGAGTCAACGGAAAACAACGTCCGAAACCGACAACGTGTGGGAATCACCCCACGCACCAGCCCCGTCGCACGGTGACCTTGGTCGGAAAAGAAACAGACGCATTGCCCACGGTCAAACGCCTGACCGAGGCGAACGGGACTTCCGGACACCAAAAACACGGTCACGGAACTCCACGGGGTGCCCGGGACGCACACACGGCCCAAGGGGAACACCCAACAACGAACCAAATCGCGCTAGGGCCACCTAGCGCGACAGGGCATGTCGCGCTAGGGTCCCCTAGCGCAACAAGGGTTGTCGCGCTATAGCCCCATAGCGCGACACGGACCATCGCGCTAGGGATACCTAGCGCGACAGGGACCATCGCGCTAGGTCCTCCTAGCGCGACAATGATGATCGCGCTAGGGCCCCATAGCGCGACACGAACCGCCAAACTGTTCATCTTCTCCGATGAACGCGCTCGGTCGGGGCAGCGCGACCTCCAAGAACGCGCTACTGGAGTATAGCGCGTTCTCAGTCCGCGGCCGAAAACGGTAAGAACGCCCAAAAATTCTAACCACGCCCCCATACCTCCATAGGAGAGGGGGAAAACAAAGGGGAAGACCCCTGGGGACCCCTAGCATGATTCTAGGCCCTCAAAACACGAATCCATGCATTGAATCCATAGATCGGGCGAGCTCTCCCCAAATCATGGAAAAACCCAAAAACGCTCAAATGATCCCCTCTCGGCCTCCCCGCGGCCTATAAATCACGGAAAAGAACGGCATGAGGCTAAGGAACGTCACCCTACCTCAATGGAGCGAATGCTCCGCCGGATCGATCACGAATCACGAAGAATGCTCGAAGCTTCACGAACTCTCCACGCTTCCCACGCTCGCCGCACGCCCACGAGATCGCCTCACCGTCGCCCACGCGTCCGCGCCGTCGCCCCGCCGCCGTCCGTAGCCGGAGAGGGGCTCGCCGCGTCCGAATGGGAGAGAGGGAGAGAGAGGGGGCCTCACGGTCGCGAGAGAGAGGGAGAGGAAGAAGAAAGAGAAAAGGGAAAAAGAAAAGAAAAAGGATTAGGATTTATAGAAAATCCGAATTTTCGGAAAAATACCGAAAAATAGAAAAATACATTTCTGGAATCCTCGGAACGCACCGATCGCAACGGTACCACTCGTGCCCGGGTGAACGGCCCAGTTAACCTGCAGCGAGCGTCCGAAGGAAAAGCCGAAACACACACCGGGAATCGGAAAACACACGTGGAAAAGCCGCGGAACGCCTCCGGGCCTCCGAAACGACTCCGGATCGCGTCGATCCGAACACGAAAGATGTCCGAAACGAAATTTCGGACACAACAAAGCTGGACGCTCCAAAAACCAGATCCGGGACCCACGAAGAAGGATCCGAAAGGTCCGGGATATTACACCGCCTCCCTCCTCGACAGCTCGAGGGCGATCCGCAGGTCCAGCACGTCACGAGGGAGCTCCTCAGCCTCCCGTCGACGCTCCTCCTCCAGCTCCACAATCCGGGCGTCACGCTCCGCCACCCGAGCGTCGCGCTCCTGCTCGGCACGAACAGCACGTGCCAGGGCCTCTCGGACCTCGGCCACCTGTCAAAGCACGCATGCACCGTGAGAGAACAGTGATAAAAGGAGAGCAGCCAGAAGGAGAGTCAGGGCCAAGCAAGCACTCACTCGAGCCTCGCGGTCACGCTCGGCCTCCTCAGTCCGAGCCACCGCATGCGCCAGCTGCTCCTGGAGGGCAGAAACCTCCGGAGGAGAGCCCCGCGAACTGGAACCCGCTCCACCAGCCTTCCCGGCTGTCGCTGTCTGGTGGGCCCGCTGAAACACAGAGCGAAAGACAGTTAGAGGCCAAGCATCAAAAATCCGGGTCATAAAAAAATGCATTGCATAGACTCACCAGGATCTCCAACTCCTGTCGGATGGCCACCAACTGCCGCCTAGCGTCTGCCAACTGGGCCCGCAGGTCGGCAATCATGTTGTCACGAGCATCCTGCATTGCACATAAGTTAGTGCCACATGCATATACATATAGAAGGGTGAAGCATTTTCATTTCACTTACCCCTGCCATACCACCAAGGAAGAGGCGGTCCCCGTACATAGCCTGGTACCGTCTCAGGTAATCAGTACTGTCCTGTACATGGGACACCACTGGGACCCCGCCCTGCTGCCAGTCCTGGTACTATGCTGGGAAGCGTGTACGTCAGTTCATAATCTTCACCTTCCCCTTGGTCTTCCGCCCGATGCGGGCCGGCTCATCTACATCAACCCACTCCTGGGCTAGCCCCAATGTCCTCATAACCAGCCTCAGCCGAAGCGGCTCGATCTCGTTCAGGCAATGGACCCACACGTCCCGCCTGAAACGAGGAAGACCCGCTACAACCCAAGGCTGGCCAGCATCGCCCATGCCCAGGTAGGGTCTCCACACCACCTGCATCACCATACATACATCATGTTAGTTACCATTCAGTCACATGCATAAACACAAAAAATCATACGCATTATACCATGGCCTCGGGATACTCACTCAGCTCCCGACGAAGTGACGCCAACTGGTAGTTGTGTGGTGCCGCTACCACGATCGGCCTCCACTGTCGCGCTAGAGGAACGGCTCTCATGTTCCCCTGCCTGGCCCTCCCCATCGGGAAGTAGTAATAACTCCACACCTGCATCCATCATACATCATTAGCACGAGTAATTGCATATTTAACTATGGTAAAATGCATAAATAAATTGTGTACCTGGAGAAAAGGTGCGAAGCCGCTGACTATCGTCTCCCTCTCTGAAGTTTGGGAGAGATCAGCAATCAAATGGGCAAGCAGAGCCGCTCCCCACGCGTAGTGCCCCACTCTGTCAAAGTCCGCCAGGATCCCGAGGAAGCGGCAGTGGATGCCATCCCCCTTCGTCCCCAGCAGAAGGCGGCCCAAGAAGAAGAAAAGAAACCTCCGGAGGTCTAGGTCCACCAGCTCCCGCTCGCTCGGGTCCTGGGTGAAAGCTGCACGGGCACTCCCTCCAGTCGTGCTAGAAACTCCGCTCCAGTCTCGCTAACCCGCTGGCGCGGGTCGACGAATCCGAGCGCCTCCATAATCTCCACTCGGCCAACTACCCTGCTGTCTCTATCAGTCACGCTCGTCTCTAACCACAGCAGGTCCAGGGCACTCTCTCGGTAGTCGGGGTAGGTGACCCCACTCACCGCCTCTCCGTCCACCCGTAGCCCGGTGATCCGAGCCACGTCCTCCAGTGACGGCACCATGTGCCCCCAGGGCATCAGAAATGCCCGGCTCGGCGCGTGCCACCGCTCCCTCAATGCCTGGATAAGAGGAAGGTCGAGCCGAAAGGGCTCGATCTTAAGGAAAGCTCTAAAGCCCATGGCGTCCACACGCGTCCTCTGGAAGTCCGGCAGCCCACGGTATGCTACCACCACTAGGGACCAGCTGATCCGTCCTTTCATCACGCCCTGCACACCACAAAACCAATAAAAAATACATCAGCATCATGAATAATATTAAGCAATAACACTATATATTCTACTTATTTTATGTTATCTTATCTTTAAAAATAAATTTAGGATTTTTATGGAGGCGTCCAGCACATTGGACGCCTCCTCTCTATTTTCCTTATTTTCTTTATAGAAAAACCCAAAATAAAAAAATATATTAATAATATATATTATTATGGAGGCGTCCCAGGTCCTGGACGCCTCCTTATTTTCAAATCCTATTTTATTATTTACGTACATAAACAAATAAATAAAAAGGAAAAGAAAATGTGGAGGCGTCCAGGCCCCTGGACGCCTCCTTTCCCTCACCCCCGGCGTTCTCCACACAGCCTCTCGTCCGCCCTTTTAGCCCAGTGAACCAATAGAATGGAAGTCTAAAGAGCTTACCGGGTCGTGATCGTCCTCTGCCGCGTCGCCAGCATCCATTGCAGCCTCCACGGCTAAAAGAGGAGCCTCCTCCTCCACGGCAATCTCCTCCGCCGCAGCAGCCTCCTCGGCATTGTCCCTCAGCCTCCTCGGACGACGAGCCCGTCGTTTGCGCTTCTCTCCACCCTGGCTCAGGCCTCCTTGCTCTATTGGGACGAAGAATGGGTCGTCTGGTTTGACTGGGTCGTTTGAATGAACAGTAAATGAGCAAAGGGGGGGACGCCCCCCCATATATATAAAACTCACTTTCTTTGGGGCGTCCAGGCGCCTGGACGCCCCCACCTGTTTTTTTATTTTTTTAAAAAAATTCAAAATGTAGGCGCTTGGACGCCCCCAAAACAAAAAATAAAAAAATAAAAAAATAAAAAATAGGGGCGTCCAAGACCCTGGACGCCCCCCAAAACAAAAAACTAAAAAAATTATAAATAAAAAAGTAGGGGCGTCCAAGACCCTGGACGCCCCCATAATAAAAATTTCAAAAAATACAATAAAAGGAAAAAAGATAAGAGTATGTATATAATCCAAACAAAAGAAAAACACAAAGAAAAAGAAAAACCACAAAAAGATAATAATAATTAAGTGGACGGGGGTCCCAAAACATCCATGCCAGATTTTATTCAATCAGAAAAGCAGAATAGGCTACATCAGGGGTTTAGGCGCCTTAGGCCTCAACTTCCCCAGTTCGGTCACATAAACTCTCCACAGCTCGCATTCTTCCCCCACATGCGCTAAGGCCTTTCCCGCAACACTTGTCTTCCAGGGTGCTTTGACGGCCTTCGCTTCCTTCGCATCCGCTTCAGTACCTGTGGACACCGAAAATTGCACATCCAAAATGTCATGCTCAGCCCAGCATCAACAACGGCGCCGAGTGAAGAAACCCCCGGGGAAATCAAGCACAAAAGGCTCCACAGCCCGTGGGCCTCGAAGAAAATCAAATGGGTCACAACTCATGCTCACAATGGGCTCAAAATCGCCCATTTAGCCCTTCAGCGGCACGCCCAGTTGAGGCCCCAGCGGCACGCTCCCTTCAGCGGCACACCCCGCCGCGGCCCTCGCCGGCACACCCCTATGGGGGTTCACCGGCACACCCCATGGGGGGGTCTTCACCGGCACACCCCCAAGGGGGTTCACCGGCACACCCCATGGGGGGTCTTCACCGGCACACCCCCATGGGGGGGTCTTCACCGGCACACCCCATGGGGGGGTCTTCACCGGCACACCCCCAAGGGGGTTCACCGACACACCCCATGGGGAGGTCTTCACCGGCACACCCCCCATGGGGGGGGGTCTTCAGCGGCACACCCCCTTTGGGGTTCAACGGCACGCCCCCTGGGGGTCTTCAGCGACACACCCTTCAGGCCGTTCAGCGGCACGCCCATCCGGGGCTCCAGCGGTACGCCCTTTTGGCACTACAGCGGCACGCTTGTTCAGCCCTTCAACGGCACAGCGGTGAAGCTCTTTCAACGGGCGACGTGAGGCCCATGCCCTACACATCCTTGGCGCGCAGTGGAGCCGTCTGAGGTGGCAGCTGGTCGTTGGGCCACGTAGCCTACCCCACTGACAGTCAGTACAGGGGCAGGTCAAACCCATCATCACAGCCGGCTTCCCGCCTTCGACGGTCGTGCTCGAAGTCGTCGGTGGCTGGGAGTATAAAAGCCTCCTGGTAAGAAAAAAGGAGAGACGAACAGAGAGAGGAGAAGAGGTTCCAACAGTAGAGGGCACACACAGGAGAAAGAGGAGAAGAAAGAAGAGAAGAAGAGGCCCTCCCGGCCTGTGCTCCGTCCGACGGCCACCGGGAAGAAACAAGAGTAAGAGAGAGAGAGCTTGTTGTATTGGGGGAAAGGGTTGGGGATAGTGGCCAATGTCTTAGGCCCGGATGTTTTCGTCTCTCTTGTATCCCATTCCTCCTGGGGGTTCTTTGTCCTTCTCCCTTTTGTCCATGGCCCCATCTGGGGGTTTGCTTTTGTAATATATATGTAGGGCCACGCCCTCTTGATTCTCATGAATGAAAACCACCTTCTCCGGGTTCCTCTTCGATCTTCGATGTTTTATGCTAGGCTTTGCGGGCTTTTCGACGGACGATCCGTTACTCCCTCTGTCTCTTCATTCCTCCGGCGTCTTTAGGGTCCTCCACGTCGATGTAGGTTTCCCCCTTCTGTTAGCCTTGGTTTCACAAGCCCTTCAATCCTCTCCATGGCCATCTGCTGTGTCCACTGGCTTAAGGGAGAGGGAGACCCTCACCCTCTCTCCAAACACACAGTGATCAAGTGGCCTGCCCTTGGCCTTGAATCCCCTTTCTTTTCTTTAAACGGCTTCTAAGGCCCCCAGCTTGCACACTCTGTTTGAACTCCCAGCGATGCCTCTTCCTGGCCCTTCGCCGGCACCCCTGTTTGGTCCCTCAGCGGCACGCCCATGGGGGTTGTCCAGCGGTACGCCCCCCCCCATTTATCCTTGGCCGGCACGCTATCTCCTCGCCTTCAGCGGTACGCCCCAAGTGCCCTCAGCGGTACGCCCTCCTCTGCCCTCAGCGGCACGCATACCAGTCTACCCCTTTGGCCGGCACGCTCCTTGGCCGGTACACCTGATCAGCCTTGGCCGGCACACCGCAGGCCTTCAGCGGCATACACCCTCAGCCTCTCAGCAGCCCACTCCTTGGCTTTGCCCCCCGAGCCCTTCCCTTTACGTTTTCCGAGGCTCTTTAAAGGTGTTGCTCCCCCGGGGGCCCATCTCCAGTTGTCGGGTTCCGCCACTCCATGTGGGCGCGTTCCCTTTATCTCCCTTACGCCCCGGGTCAAGGGGAGATGCTGCCGAATTTTTGTGGGAAAATAATAAAACATTAAAAGAGGCAAAAGGAGGCAACAAACGAGTAGGATAACTGACGAAACCTTCCAACTCATCAAGCCGCTGCCGGCATCACAACGAAAACCGAACCGGACTAATTAACCACCTGGCCGCCCGAAAACCCGACCCGCAAGAAAAGAGACCGAACCGAACCAAGAGAACAAACACGGGAGGAATTTTATATGAAACTACACAAGGGTTAAGACAAGAAGAAAAGAAAAGCCTTAAAGCAGGTAATCAAAGCTGAGTTAACCTCCATCACTCCCTGCCCAACTCCCAGCGGCACACACACACCCAGCCTTCAGCGGTACCCTCTCTTGAGCCTTCAGCGGTACGCCCCTACAGCCTCCAGCGGTACGCCCCTGCAGCCCTCAGCGGTACACTCTCTACAGCCCTCAGCGGTACGCCCCCCTGTAGCCCTCAGCGGTACGCCCCAGCCCTCAGCGGTACACTCCCGTTTTCCCCTTCGCCGGCACACTATACATATACACATATACAACTTGACCAGGGCATTAATAATAGCAAATAAATTAATAAAAATTACGCTAATTAAAGGACTCCGAATGCGTAATATTAATCACAATAAAAGAGGTGGGAGGGGTAATAGAAAAAAAATAATAAATAACAAACAAACGATAATGATAAGAATAATCATGAACAAAAAAAATCATCCCGGACACAGGCACGAATAAATAGTAAACATCAAATCAGAAACCCCAGAAGGTATAACCTGGAAAGCTCTAGATAAAAGATGCTAATGCCCACGCCGCAGCCCGCTCTCTCCCCGGGATCCGGGGCAAAAGGAACAACAACGCTGCCCCCCTTTAGGTCGAGCCCGAGTCTCGGGAATTCCCCCGATATGGCCGGGCTTTGACCTAACCTCGGGCCGACATCTTAATCGGACCGGATTTGTTTTCTCGTTCCGGATACCTTCCGAACCTTCATTTAAAATTGCCGCATGCTCGGCAGACATTTGAAGGGATCTACCTCGATTTTCTCATTGTGGCGCTGTCACGGACTTGTGTCCGAATACGAAAGGTCTACGAGTGGCCGACACGGCCGACAGTTTGTGGCCTTAATACAACTTTCAGTGTGACCCATCCCTATCTCTCTCGTATAATTAGTGTTACTCCTTTCGGCCGCGGGGCCTCTAATTTCGGCAATTAATCAAGGGTATTCCCTCGTATGAGGGATGTAAATGACGTCGTGACCTTCATGGCGCGACGGGATTCGGTCCCGACACGAACCATACAATCGTCTGACGAAGTCAGATCGAGCGCACCATGGGCTCTCGGAGCCCGAATAAATTGTCACTTCGGTGACTGGCACGCCCACGCACTTAATAAACCAACAGACGAACGGAGCCAAGTCTAACGGAAAGTGCGTCCACAACTCTGGCACGCCCGGTGGGACACATCCACCCTTCATCTCTTTGCCGAAATTAGGGGCCCCACAACCCCCTTCTTGTAATACTAACTGCGTTATCTTTTTAAATGCAGAAAAAAGTGAAGAGAGAGGCATCATGGAGCCGACAATGGGTGTCATCTGCAGCCCTGAGGTTGTGGAGAATCACGTGCGAGGTGGCTACCTGGCGGTACCCCTCACTTTCGGGAGCTTCCCTCCCACCGTGGGTTTCCCCAACTTCCTGGGGGTAGCCTTCGTCCAGATCCTCGACGTGGAAACGCCCGAGGAGCCTCAAACCAACGCTCCCGCTCCGGGAGCCGTCGAAGCTGCCGCCGGCCGAGCTGTGGCCGAAGACAACAATAGCGTCCACACAACGACGCTCAGCTGCAACGTGCACCACGTGCACCAAACTACCGGCCCGTTCCACCAAGGGTCGACATCCCACCGGAGAAGGCTCCGGAGAAGCAACATCAGCGCCGGATCAGGGCGTCGCGCCTCCAACTCCGGGAAGTCCATGACGGTTGGGGCCCTCCGAGTCCGCCTAGACGGGCAGAGGTCCCAGGTGACACCGGACCGCATCATCCCAACCGTTCCAGTCCGCAACTCCTTTGAAGGACTGGCTAAGCTGAAGGAGAAGACGAGGCCCATAGCCCCGGTCGTAGCACCAAAGAGGACGCCGGGTCACAGGCCGGCTAAACTGAAGCAAGTCTGGGTGCCTAAGGAGACCCAGCCCAACGCACCCGCCCAGGCAGGGCCCAGCATCTTCCGCCCCAGGAGGACCCGACGCCATGACAGGGCTGAGGTAGTGACCCCCACTCTCCGACCGGCACCTGTCATCCTGGTGCCGTCCGAGGATGCTCACCGCCGTCGCCGGGGGCGCCGACACAACGCCGCCCGCCCGGCACTCAGGGCCTACTCTCCTTCCGCTGCTGTCGTCGACTCGCAACCACAGGCCGCTCTCCCTGACCAGGAGTGGGAAGGGATCGAGCAGGCCATGAGAAGCTACCTCCGAGGCCCGGGTAGCACCCCCGCTGGCCGCCGGAGACTACTGGGGGCAATGACCTCCGCCTTCCAGGAAGAAAGGGGGGAACCTGCACCTAGTATGGAGTCGAGGACCCGCCCGGAAGAGCCGCGCCAGTCCCCTGTACGGGAGGAGGCGCCGTCCCGACGGTCGGTCTTCGACAGGCTAACATTCCCAGGAGGACCGTCCCGGAGGGCGTCAAGAAGAAACAAGAATAGGAAATGGCTGACATTCACCTGCAACATGGCAGGAGTTCATGGTCGGTATGGGGCCTTACCCGCCGACCCGGAAGAATTGGCCAGAATAGCTGCCAGGCCGGGACCCCTTACCAGAAGAAGGAGAGCGGCAGGCGGCGCGACACCTGGGGAGCCCCTCACGGCCCTCACGGCCAATGTAGTCACCACCGGCGACACGAGTGGCGGACCCTCGACATCATCCGAGGACGCCCCGGCCGAAGAGACGGGGGGCATACCCAGCCTCCCCACAGCTGACCCAGCAATGCTGCTCATGATGCAACGATTCCAGCAGGAAATCGAATCACTTAAAAAGCAATTGAATGAGCGAAACACACCACCCCCAATGTCCTGGCAGACCGAGGTCACACCCGAGGTACCCAGGGACGGGGGGCAGTCTCCCGAGGCAGCTCTCCCAGCAACCCTCAATCCTCTCGGGGGCGCGCCCCCGCAGCAATCACATTGCGCAGCAGTCACCCCGCCACAGGCTCTGCTTTCACAAGGGTCCCCCATGGCCCCCCGGGCGACCGTGGTAGCCACCCCGAGCGCACAGCCCGCTCATTTTTACCCGAGCCCAGTCGACCCGGCGGCAGTCAGCCGGTTAATGCTCGAGCAGATGATAGATATGAAATTGGCTGAGAGGGGCGATGGGGGTCAGACGCCTTTCGACGTCTACCGGGTACCCTACCCGGTTCATTACGCTGCCAAGAAGCTGCCGGCTGGCGTCACCAAGCCGCCGAAATTCGAGAAGTTCAACGGGCAAGGATCTCCCAGAGAGCATATTGCCTATTATGTGAACGTCATGGGAGACTTGGCTGCTGATGAAGCCTACCTCCTGAAGTTCTTCGGCTCAACACTCACCGGGCTTGCCTTTGAATGGTACTCCGGCTTGCCGCCCGGGTCCGTGGCCGATTGGCCCGACATGCAGAAGAAGTTCAAAGAAAGATTCTACGTGGCCGAGAGAGAAGTTACCATGGCTGAACTCTACGCCACGAGGCAGAAGAATGATGAGTCGGCTCTCGACTACATTAAGAGGTGGAGGAACCTCAGCATGAGGTGCAAACGCCCCCCGCATCAGGAGGACGCAGTGCAGATCTGCAAGCAAAACTTAAAGAAAGAAATCCTAGAAAGAATGATCGGCACTGAGGTCAAGACATTTGACCGTCTGAATAATGTGGTAGCAGAGATCGAGGCATTCTTGGCCCGATACTCCTCCACCCCGGCTATGTCAAGCCAGAGGGCCAGACAGGCGGAGAAGAAGCCGGCTCCCCCGGAGGTGCATGCACTAGACTTCCAGGCTTTCGAAAAGCAGAAGGAGAAAGCCAAGGGAGCAGCTAACCCTCCGCCACCCAGAACCACAGAACGGCGAGAAGGCCCCTCACTAAGAGAGAAGATGAGAAACAAGTTGTATTCCTTCTCCCGGGACAAGTCCAAGCTCCTGTTTGAGTGGGCAACCAGCTACAATAAGATCACATTGCCAGAGCCGAAAAGGCCTGGCGACTCAAAGAAGAAAGATGACCCGCGCTTCTGTCTGTACCACCGGGTGCTCGGGCATACTATTGAAGATTGCTACGTCTTCAAGGATGTTATTGAGTCCTTAATCAGAGACGGGGAGCTGGACATGGGGGAGCATAAAGTAGACCCCCCGCAGCCACACGAGCTGCCCAGTATAGCCTCCTCCGTCAGTATGATCTCGCTATATCAGGAGCTGCCAGAAGAATGGGCGAAGGCCTGTGCCCGTGCCACTTATGAAACCTTTATCATGGCCCCAGCTCAAGACCAAGAAGGGTGGCAGACTGCACCCGGAAAAACCAGGAAGGCGCGCGCCTCTCGACCCACCCCAGGAATTCACTCGAGGGTAGCAACGCCCCTGCCTGCACCGCCCCCAATAAACCCTGTTTGCCACGACACGGCCCCCCGGCTGGTCATGAGGCGGCCCACTCACAACAGGAAGAGCTCTGCCCCGCTGCGGATGCACAAGAAGACTAGCCCGGCGGTTGAAAGACTCCAGGCTATTATTGATGGGCTCGAAGATTATGAACAGCCCGAAATCCAGCCTGTGGAGCTGAAGGAGTATGTCCCCTGGACGGAGTTCGAATCACTCGAGCTGGCTCCGGGAACAGAAGCTGATGCAGACAAAGAGCCTCCCCTGTGGGGTGAACCTCCTCAAGAGCAGCCACCCGCTGCAGCAGGCAAGAAGAAGAAGAAGAGAAGACCCAGGGGCAAGAAGAAGAAGGAGGTTGTCTTCGCCTGCAATACCCTCGCGGCGCTGTTCGACACCTCTCTCTCCCTGGAAGAGAAAGAAGAAGAGCCACCCCATGAGCCGGCAGAAGTGAGTCAAGCTGAAGCATCCACCTCCCAGCACGCCACCAGGTCAGGGAGGAAGTGGGGGCGCCCTCCTCAGGGCAGCCTCAACATCATGCTCAGGGAAGAACAACCATACCAGGTTCCCGAGCCCGAGGTCCGAGGCACTGAGATCCCTCCTCCATCAGGCCTCTATCCCGGAGGCACCAAGAGTCAAGGCGCCCCGTCGTTCGCCGAGTTCCTATCCGCTCGAGCAGGAAGGCGGGTGCACCCCCAGGGGTCCGCTGTGACCAGTAAAGCAAGCATTCCTCAAGCTCTACCGGCTACAGTTCCTGCCCAGCCGGAGGAAGAATTCAGCGGCACCCCAAACCTCGCCGAATTCATGCGAGCAGCAGAGGAGGCTCAACAGGCCCCGCCTGCTCGACAGGCCACAGCAGAACCCACAAAACAGGCATCCCTTGATCCGGCACCCCAGTCCCAGGATGAAGGCAGGCGCAGCAAGCCCGAGGAGATGAAACTGCTCAAGGTACGGGCGGCCGAGCGAATAGTCAGACATCTCAAGAAAATCCCGACCCGGTTCACGATTTGGGAGATGCTGTCCTTGAATGAAGAAACACGGCAAGCCATCATCGCCGCACTCCAGACGCCAGCACACCTTGAAGCCTGTTTGGCAGAAATACCACCTGAAGTAGCAGTGGCTTTCACAGAAGATGACATGCTCCTACCGACTTGCAGCCATAACAGGCCCCTCTACATGAAAGGGCAGCTGAACGGCCAGCCTATCAACAGGGTCTTGATCGACCCAGGAGCAGCGGTGAATATACTCCCGTACCGGGTATACCAGAAGCACTACTTTGACGTACATCTGGTCGAAGTTAAAAATGTCAAGATTGCCGGCTTTAACCAGAAATGTGAAGTTCCTATGGGGGTCGCAGAGTTCAACTTGACCTTTGATGACTTCACCACCAAGGTCCAGTTCACGTCATCAACTCCAGCACTTCCTACAAGGCGTTGCTTGGCCGGCCTTGGCTACACCAGAACAGAGTGGTGCCCTCCACCCTGCATCAATGCATCAAGTACCCCTGTGAGGGAAAGGAAGTCAGAATCTTCGCCGACCTCCACCCGTTCGAGGTGTTCGAGTGTCACTTGTCAGATGCTAATCTGTACTTGGAGAAGGCGAAGCAAGCTCCGCAAGTCATCCAAGACAAGGGCAAGAAGAAAATGGAATCAGGAGGCTGGTTTCCTCCGCCGCCCCCAGGCTATGTAGCTCCCCCGCATGTACCATTTATTGCACAAGAAGAAGGGGTATTCAGGGCAGCCCCTCTCGCCATCTACCCCACACCGGGGGCACCCTGCCTCGAAGACCTGCTAGAAGATGTCAGGGTCCCGCCAGGGATCGTCAAGCCGATAGCAGAGATAGAATCCCAAGCAGCTGAACGACTGAAAACCTTCGAGGTGCCTAACTCTGAGGGGCCGCCCACTATTTTCTATGTGGCCGGGGAAAAGCCGGTCAGGGAAGACGATGATTGCCGGTTCCCTGACGAGTTGCATGACCCGCACGTCCCCATCACGGGACTTCCCCACATGACTGACCAGGCAGCCAGAATGGTCAGAAAGCAGAAGATTCCTCCCTACCAGCCCTCCAGCCGGAAGGAAATGTTTGAAAGAATGTGGAACCCACCAAACCTGGATCGACGGTTGCTGAAAATCACCAAGCACCCCGGTCTGGGCTTTTCACTAGAAGATTACTACGAGACTGATGTCATATCGGTCTCAGCATGGCCCGGCGACGACCCCGCAGAAGCTGCAGATTCGCTGGAAACCCACCGAGACACATGTCCCGGGGCCTCGGCCGAAGAGGCACAAGACGAAGAAGTATTCCTGTGGAAGCCTCCCAGCCGCCGCTATATGGAGAAGACCCCCTCCTTTTCCGAAGTGTCGACCTCGAGAGGGCACGCCAGCGAGGCGCCTCCACCCCGGCCGGCCGGCGAAGCAAGGAGCAGTAGCATGGGCCATGCCCCGAGTTCCCCTCGATACGACCCCGTCATGTACGCCTTGTACCATAGGCAGCAACGGGAGATCGAGATGCTAAAAGCACGACTGGCCGAGTTAACCTCGCTAGTCGCCGACCTGATCCAAGGATCTCTTCCCCCATGGGGTGGCCGGATGCCTCGGCCCCGAGGCACCAGTCCCAACACCCCCGCCCTGACAAGGCGGGAAATGAGAGACATGGCAAGCCCGCTGATCGAGCGGCCAACCAGGCAAGGGCTGACACTCCAAGAGAAGCTGCAGAAGCCTTATTC
Source organism: Amorphophallus konjac (assembly GCA_022559845.1). NCBI lineage: Eukaryota > Viridiplantae > Streptophyta > Magnoliopsida > Alismatales > Araceae > Amorphophallus > Amorphophallus konjac. The sequence continues at coordinate 206,999,393 of CM040129.1, forward strand.
CTTTCCGAGAGAGAAGACCCGGGGCATCTTCGACTGGGCTTGCCATTACGGCAAGGTCTCCCTTCCACGGTCCAAGAGGCCGCAGGACACCCGAAGAAGCGGGAATCCACTGTTTTGCCCTTACCACCAAATACTGGGCCACGCCATTGAAGACTGCTATGTCTTCAAAGACCTTGCTCAAAGCCTCATCAACAGGGATGAGCTTAGAATGGGGGACTACGTGGTAGCCCCGCCACGTCCCCATGTGGCAGACAGCCCCAGGGCAGGAGCCTACACTGTGTCCATCCGATGCCGGGCGCCCGAAGATGCGGCTACCCCAGCCTCTGCAGGAGCGGTCTATGATGAATACACAGAAGAGCCCGAGATGCACTTATGCCCTCCTGAACCTGCGGACCTTACGTACCCGGCGGCTACGACCCTAGGGGACTGCGAGGCAAATGCAACCTCTATGCCCAGTCATGATGAACAAGGGGAGGGAGATGACGTCTTCGAGCCCGAAGACAATGAAGACCAAGACTTCGTGGATTTGTCGCCAGCCCCGCCGGAAATTGAAAATAGCGGCCAGGCCACAGTCGACGAATTGGTTGAAATCAACCTCGGCACAGAAGACAATCCCAGGCCGACTTTTTTGAGTGCTCTCATGCCTCTACAGGAAAGAGAACAATACACGAAGTTGCTGCAAGAATTCCGGGATTGCTTTGCCTGGAACTATGAAGAAATGCCCGGACTGAGCCCCGAGGTGACTCAACACATCCTGTCTATTGATCCCAAAATGGAACCAGTGAAGCAACCTCCCCGGCGCATGAGGCCGGAGTTAACCAGCCAGATCTGCAAAGAAGTCGACAAGCTCATAAACGTCGGTTTCGTGGCAGAAAATCAATACACCACATGGCTGGCCAATATTGTACCGGTGAAAAAGAAGAATGGACAGATCAGGATTTGCGTGGACTTCCGCGACCTGAATAGAGCCTGCCCGAAAGATGACTTCCCGGTGCCTATCACCGAAGTGATGATTGATGCAACCACCGGCCACGAGGCCATGTCCTTTATGGATGGGTCGTCCGGCTATAACCAAATCTGGATAGCCGACCACGACCGGGTCCATACGGCTTTCCGGTCACCCAAAGGGGTATTTCACTACAAGAGGATGCCCTTCGGCCTCAAGAATGCCGGTGCCACATATCAGCGGGCGATGACCAAGATCTTCGACGAGCTGCTATACGGCAAGGTCGAGTGCTACATTGATGATCTGGTCGTCAAGACGAAGAAAAGAGACGAGCACCTGAGCGACCTCAGGGCCGTCTTCCAAAGGCTCCGGCAGTACGGGCTGAAAATGAATCCCATGAAGTGCGCCTTTGGCGTGTCCAGCGGGAAATTCCTCGGCTTTATTGTCCGGCACAGAGGGATCGAGATCGACCCCCTGAAGATAAAAGCCATCCAGGAGCTGCCTCCTCCGAAGAGTCTGGGGGAGCTGAGGTCCCTGCAGGGGCGTTTAGCTTACATCCGCAGGTTCATCTCCAACCTGTCAGGGCGTTGCCGACCCTTCCACAGACTGATGATGAAGAATGCACCCTTCAGCTGGGGTCACGAATGCCAGCACGCGTTCGACCAGCTAAAGGAGTACCTGAAGACCCCACCCGTCCTGGGGGCACCTGTCAAAGGTAGACCGCTTATTCTCTACATAGCGGCCACCGAGTACTCACTGGGGGCAATGCTCGCCCAGAACAATGATGAGGGAAAAGAACAAGCTCTTTACTATCTCAGTCGAAGGTTGGTGGGCGCAGAGGCTAAGTACACCCCGATTGAGAAAATCTGCCTTGCCTTGGTCTTCGCGGTCAAGAAGATGAGGCACTATATGTTGTCCCATGAAGTCAGCCTGATATCCAGGGCCGACCCCATCAAGCACATTCTCCTCCAGCCAGTCCCGAAGGGGCGCCTTGGCAAGTGGGCCGTGCTGCTCATGGAATTTGACATCACTTACGTGCCACAGAAGGCCGTTAAGGGGCAAGCCGTCGCGGACTTCTTCGCAGCACACCCTGTGCCCGAAGACTCTCCGTTGGCCACAGAGCTACCCGAAGACGAAACACTAGAGGTGGATCAAGTGCAACAAGCCGCCTGGCAGTTATACTTCGACGGGGCCTCGAGAACAGAAGCGACCCCGTCTGGGCATGGCAAGGTGCGTGCCGGAGCTGGCATCGTCCTCAAATCGCCAGATGGAGAAGTGATGCACACCTCCTGCTGCATTAGCAAACCCTGCACCAATAATGAAGCAGAATATGAAGCTCTAATCATCGGTCTCCAGGTCGCCCTTCAAATGGAGATCAAAATGCTCCAGGTGTTCGGCGACTCGCTGTTGGTCGTCAAGCAAGTCCAGGGGCAATTTGATGTCCGAAAACCTGAGCTGCTCCCGTATCACACTAAAGCAAAAGGGCTCATGGAGCGGTTCTACCTCCTCGAGATAGGCCACGTCGCCAGAGGGGAGAACGCACAAGCCGACGCATTGGCAAAATTGGCAAGCTCACTGGCAGTGCCTCCAGATGGATCTCTCCATATCCAAGTAATAAACCAACGCCAGGTACCCAGCATGATGGCAGAGGAGTCAGAAGAAGAAGACCTAGAGGTCACTACAGTGGAAGCCGTCAGCCTGCCCGACTGGAGAGCCCCCTTGGTGCAGTGGTTCAAACACCAGCGATTGCCTGACCGAAGAGAAGAAAAGATCAAGCTAGTCAGAACCAAGGATTCTTACGAGCTCCGAAGCGGAATATTATTCCGAATTGTGGCAGACGCCAGAAGGAAGCTGCTCCTCCGATGTTTGTCCACCGAAGAAGCTTGGAGGGTTATGAAGGAGGTCCATGCCGGCATAGCTGGCGCGCACCAGGCGGGACCGAAAATGAAAATTGAAATCAAGAAACTTGGCTATTATTGGCCTGCGATGTTCAACGACTGTTGCGAGTATGCTAAGTCGTGTCAGAGATGCCAGGAGCATGCCACTATACCCAGGAGACCTCCGGCACCATTACACCCAACAGCGCCCAGTTGGCCGTTCGCCCAATGGGGGACGGACGTCGTGGGCCCCTTACCCGCATCTTCCACAGGCGGCAAATACATTCTGGCGGCTACCGACTACTTCTCCCGCTGGGCCGAGGCCATTGCCTTACGAGAGGTCACCGGAGAAGTCGTGGCCAGGTTTGTCCTCCGCAATATTATATTCCGGTTCGGCGTGCCCGACCGGATTGTGTCGGACAACGGCAGCCACTTCCGCAACCAGAAAGTTTACCGGCTAGCAGAAAAATACAAAATTGACTGGAGGACATCGACTCCTTACAATCCACAAGCCAATGGGCTGGCCGAAGCTTTCAATAAGACACTTTGCACTCTCCTGGCCAAGACTGTTAGCTCTAACAAAAGGGACTGGGAAGAAAGAATGTATGAAGCGCTTTGGGCGTACCGAACCGTATACAAGACCCCAACGGGCTGCTCGCCCTTCTCTCTTGTATATGGCTCGGAAGCAATCATCCCCGTCGAACTGGAGATACCGTCCCTCAGGGTCGCCATTCAGCATGGGCTTGTCCCCGAAGGGCAGACCAACACCGAGCGAAGGCTCGATGAACTCTCCAGTCTGGAAGGAAAGCGGCTTCAAGCCCAACAGAATATCCAGGTCTATCAGGCCCGGATTGCACGCGCCTTTGACAAACTCGTCAAGGAACGCGAATTCAAGAAGGGTGACCTCGTCATGGTCAAGAGAAGAGATCTCATGGCGGCCAACCCCAAAGGTAAGCTAAACGAGAACTGGCTCGGACCCTACGTAGTCCAGAAAGTCTACGAAGGCGGAGCCTATGTAATTGTCAACCACCGCGGGGAGGTTCAATTCCCGCCTCTTAATGGAAGGCACTTGAGGCTGTACCACGCCCCAGCACCCCCATTCAGGTAATAATATTACTCTTCGCCCCATTTTGGGGCGGATTTGCGTGATTAATGTCCGAATGATTTGGCCACCAGCCGGGTTCCCGAAAAAGGGAAGAAAGGAATAGAAAGAGAAAGAAAGAAGAAGCAAAAAGAGAAAGACAAAAAAAAAGAAGAAGAAGCAAAAAAAATGGAAAGAGGAAGAGAGAAGAAGCAAAAAAAAAAGAAGAAAAAAAATGGAAAGAGAAAGAAGGAAGAAGCAAAAAAAAAGAGAAGAAAAAAAAAGAGAAAAAAAAGAGAGAGAAAAAAAAGAGAAAAAAAAAGAGAAGCCAGAAAGGGGGAACGCCCCCCATTTCCAGTCACCGCCCCGCATCAGCGGGGGTACCAAAATTGATTTAAAAAGAAAGAAACAAACTCTTCTCTCCGTCCTTCCCGGGCGGTGAGTACCCCTTTGGCTCGGACCTCACGTCCGGGTCATTGACTAAACAAACTCTTCTCTCCGTCCTTCCCGGGCGGTGAGTACCCCTTTGGCTCGGACCTCACGTCCGGGTCATTGACTAGACAAACTCCTCTCTCCGTCCTTCCCGGGCGGTGAGTACCCCTTTGGCTCGGACCTCACGTCCGGGTCATTGACTAGACAAACTCCTCTCTCCGTCCTTCCCGGGCGGAGAGTACCCCTTTGGCTCGGACCTCACGTCCGGGTCATTGACTAGACAAACTCTTCTCTCCGTCCTCCCCGGGCGGAGAGTACCCCTTTGGCTCGGACCTCACGTCCGGATCATTGACTAGACGAACTCTTCTCTCCATCCTCCCCGGGGGGCGAGCACCCCTTTGGATCAGACCTCCCGTCTAAGTCACTGACTAAACGGACCTTTCTATCCGCCACCTCTGAACGGCAAAAGGGGTCTCTGGCCAAGTACCCCTCACTCGAGACCAGCACGCGCTCCCAATATTGCGGCAAAGCCAGGGAGTTGCCCGTTCGGTATGGTGGAGTGGTCCCCTCGTCCTCCCCCTGGGAAGGCGAGCGCTCTCCTGTACCCTGACATGGGTCCCTGCCTGGTCCTTCCAAAGTGAATCCCCGCAAAGACTCATACCCTGCCAATGGGCCCCTACACGAAAAGGGGGGAAAGATGCAAGAGCGAGGGAAGAGGAAGGAGAAAACAATATGCACGGAAGAGAAGAGGGGTGGGAAAGCTCCCTCCGGGATAAATGCATACACCAGGAACGCGTGAAATCATAAATGCTTTGCTCTATTCAAAAGAGGATCAAACTACATGTGCTGCGGGGCATACCCCTGTGTTACATTCAAAAAAAAGAAAGAGAAATTAAGGGATGCAACGCTCAGTCGATGTCCCTGAAGATGTCCTCGAGGGGGAGGATCCCGACGCAAGGGAAGTTCGTCATATCGCGCAGTCGGCCCCTCAATCCCTCAAGACGGGCGAGCTCCGCTTCGACGGACGCCATTTCAACGTCGGCAACGGCAAGAGCTTCCCTCTCCTCTGCCACCGCCCCTTCCGCCTCGGCGAGGCCAAGTTTAGCCGCAGCGAGATAGCCCTCCAGCTTCTCGATCCGGTTCTTGAAGGAACGAACGCTGCCTTCGCCTTCCTCTAGGGCCTTTCCGTGGCGTTCTCTACTGTCGCGTCGGGCCTTTAGGGCCTGCAGATATTCGTCTGCCTGAGCATCAAGGGCGGCGCGTTCGTCAGGAGCCTGGGTCTCCAGGAACTCGCGGCGCTTGACATATTTCAATAATAGCAAGACCCGCCGTGACCATTCCCCCAGCGGACAGCCAAGCACTTGCAGCGCCCCCGTTAATTGCGTTACGATGGTATGCACCTCCCGATACGACAGAGAAGCATCGCCGAGAAGCATCGTCCGTAAAGTGATCAGCATCTGACGGACTGGCGCTTCTGAGGACGTGTGACTAACTGAGGGCACGACCGGAGGGGTGAATTCTACGGTGCTGTCCACCTCTGCCCACAGGTCGGTATCTGCCGCCACTGAAGATGAAGGAAGGGCGAGGGTCAAGTCGCCCGGCCGGCGTAGCTCGACGAGAGACTCTTGGCCGACCATTGCCTGGGGAAAGGAAAGGACCATTGCCGAAGCCTTCGGTGCCCCCATCGTTTGGAGGTCACCCGCCCCCTCTGCCTCCGTCTGGCCCGACTCTGCCACTCCTCCAAGGGGCAGGGGTGCAGGGGCCGTTACCTCGGCTAGAGGAGGAGCTTCGAGTAAGGCCAGGCCCGAAGCCGTCACCCATGAACTCCTCGCTCGCGGCTGAGATCCCTCCAGATGCGCACGGAGCCCCGCAAATATCTGCTGCAAGAGCGGGTCCTCCACCTGAGCCGGGAGTTTCGGGAAGGGCGGAAGCGGAACCACTAGCTGGGGTAAACGTCCCGCTTCCACGAGCGCAGCCAGTCCCTCTCTCTCCAAACCCAAGACTGGAGCCGGCCCCTTCACCGCTATCGGGCCAATGCTCGGTCTCCGCTTGGCCACTGCCTTCCGGATACGACCAGGCGCCTTCCCCGATATCGGCATCGCCTGATCATGGGAATGGGAATCAGCTATTCGCCATCCAAAATAAACCATGCAAAAGGGAGACCGTGGAGCCCGCATACTCACCTTGGCCGCTGGGATGATGCTATCTTCAGGCGCGATCTCCCCCTCCTCCAGAGGCTCGCCCGCCGCTCTGGTAGTACCGGAGGGCTCCGCGGGCATTTCCTCTCGAAGGGCGTCGAGCAAAAGAGCCAATTTGCCCATGACGGCATCGGCTCCCGTTGGACGGTCGATCAGCGCAGCCGGGGCAGCCTCCTCTGTGATCTCAAGTTCGGCCGGTCCTCGAAAATCCTAAAGAAAAAGGGGGGGATAAGGTCGTCAGTCAATCAAAAAAAAGGGAAAGGGAGAGCCGGCCCAAACAAGCTCACACTCACAACGGTCTTCCCCACGAGGCTCGAGGAGCCAGCAAGTAAGGGGGCCCCGAAGGCCGGCTCGGGCGGCTCCGATGCCCCGGACGCGCCCTCGTCAGCAGCTACTTCGTCGGAAGAGTAGTTGTAATCTACCTCTTCCCCAGACGGAGACTCGACCGCCGTCGGCTCGGCCTGGACCGGCAGAGGAGCTTCCACCTCAGAGTCTCTGCCCAGCACGTCCTCCCTCGGGCTAGGCGAGGCTCGCGCTCCGATCTTCTTCCTCCTCACATATATCAACGTCGTCGGGAGGTCGGGATCAGGCCCCAATGACTCGGTGGCCACCGCAGCAACGCCTATCATGCAAAAGAAGATAAGCCAGGGTGAATCTACTGGCCCCTAGGACAAAAAGGGGGGGGAGCTAACCATGTAGTCGAAAATATTTACCCCCTTCAGTTCCTGCGACACGAGATGACCCGCGGGCTTCCTCAACAGGCAACGCCTTCTCGGGAGTCCCGACCGTACCCTCGCCCGTGAGATAGAAGCGCATCGTCGCCATGCGCGAAGCCGAGGCCAACTCGGGAGGCCGGTCGACCGCAGACGACACGGGCGGCCGATGAATCTCACCAGCTTCGCGGCTCGGTTCGGTCTGCGTGGCTTCGAATTCCTCGAAGGACAAGACGCGGGCCACCGGCGAGGCTGCCGTCGGAGCCGGGGATGCCTCGGTCCGCTGCCGTTTTGCCGTCTTTTGCCCGGCCACCTTGGCAGCAGCCAGTGCCTTCTTAACGGGCGACTGTGCCCGGGGCCTTCCCGTTGCCTGCGGCAAGGGAGCTGGAGCCGCCGCCGGGATCGCCTCCGCCGGGACCGCAACTTCGCCCATGTCAGGCGTGGGCATGGGCTCTTCTATAGAAGCTGAAACAAAAGAAGTATCCAGGTGTCAGGGCTCCACTCCAAGATAAAAAGGAGGAGGGAGATTCAAAAGGCACACTAAAGAGCGGGGACGCGGACCGGCAGGTTGACCTGGCTCGGGACGGGCAGCTTCGAATTCCTCGAAGGACGAGACTAGTGGCGCCAGAGGAACAGCCGTCGAAGCCTTAGCCGTGTCTGTCTTCCTCCGCTTTGTATCCCGCTGCTTAGCCGCCTTGGCGGCGTCCACCGCCTTCTTCACAGGCGATTTAGCCCGGGGCCTCTTCGCAGCCCTAGGCAAAGGAGCCGTGGTCGGGGCCAGCGGCGCGGCTTCAAAATGCGCAGGCTTCTTCACCAGCCGGAGGAGGTTCCGGTACGTGGCCATCTGCGTGCTGTCGGGATGGTCTGCAAAGAAAAGAGGGGAAAGAACGAACATGCATACACCATTAGTACCTAACTCACCGCGAAAGCCGCAGCGCTGAGGGACAAAACCGAAGAGCAAGAGGGAACTGAATACCATGAGGGCCAGTGTACAGCCGCAGCGTGATCGGCCAGTAGCTCAGGGATATCTCCTTGTCCCGACGTGCCGCCTCCCGGACTAGCCAACAAACGTCCTCAATAGTTTGACACCGGTCCGTGAGGTTGGCCAGATCCGCATGTTTCTTGGAAGAAAGGTGACAGAAAAGATTGAAGTGGTCCATGCCCCACCCATCAGCATAATAATAAGGGGTGTGCAGGCGCTTGCCCAGGATGGAGGCCGTCACATCTTCAATCTTCATCCCATTCACCCGGAGGAGGATATATAGCCACGTGGTATCCTTGTAATTCTCAGGCTTCCTCTCCTCCCGCCTCATGAACGTGCGATACAGGCAGGCCAAGTCTCTCTCCGGACGCCAGCTCTTGGCAGGAGTCCCCTCTTCCTCTATGGGGAATGGATAATTGATGAGGTCCAGACGGTCGCTCCCTACCCGGCACAGGTCCCTCAGTGTCTTCTGATAGCTGTCCTTCGCCACTGGAGGCAGCTCCACTTTCGGCGTCGGCCTCCTATCCCGGGCTTCCCGACGAGCTATCAGATATGTCGCCACCTCCTTCTCTTGCCTGTTCTTGAGCCGAAGAAGATGATCTGGCTCAATGTCAAGTACTGGCACCGGTTGCCGGCTAAGGAATCTCCTTTCGGCGCCATCCCAACAATCGGTCTTGTGCAACCGATAGAAAGCCGTCCGGGCATTCCACCACTTTATATAGTCTTCAGTCACTCGGGGCACGCGACCCGGGGCTGGCACCCTGAAGGAGGCAGAGTCCGCCCGGTGGAAGAAGTCCCACCAGCTTCTAGCGTGCTCGGCGACCGCACTTCCCCGGACGTTCCGCGAAGGCAAGCCGAATTGCGCATGATAAGCAGGGATGTGCTGGTCATACCCGAAGTTGCGGCCAAATCGGAAAGGGTAATACGGCTCCAGCAGTACGTTGTCTCCCTTCCGGAACACCAACACGCTCGGGCGGATAGCCAGCGCCCAATCCCTCAGCTCGGGCTCCAGCAACGGGCGCACCACGTTTTCCTGGCTGATAGGGTGGACATACCTCTCCACCTGGTCATCCTTGCATTCCCTCTTGTTATTCACAAGCGGGCTTGAATGTGCGGCCAGCGTCCAGAAATGAATGGTACCGGCTGCGTCCCTGGGAACCGTGGTCAACCGGCCCCGAATATCATACATCCGCATGGAAGTAGAAGCCGGTTCTGCACTCGCGAACTCCAGCATCCTCGGCACCAGCCCCCAATCCTGAAGGACTCGCGGGGCGAACTCCGGAAACAGTGAACAAACCCACGCGTTGAAGAAGTGCAGTGGGCACACGTACCGGGCCTGCCTCGGGAACTGGTGCGTGCTGATGTCTCCCAGTGCCTTATAAATCAGACAGAGCGCCGCCGGGCACAGAGAAAGTTTAACACCCCACGCCATCTGACACGCCGGGTAGATGGCATCTGGCCGAATCACCGTCTCATCCCCGTACGGCATGGCAAATGAACACAGCCAGTACGTCAGATAGGCGGCACAGTGAGTTTGTGGGTCGACCCCCGTCGGATTGGCCCCGCTCCGACGTCCCTTGGAGGGGATCTTCACGTCATGCTTGGGCTTCGCACGTTTCTTGCGAGCAACAGCGGTGCCAACGCAAGGAAAATCTTCATACTGCTTCAGCCCATCATAGAAATATTCCAGCCATACCGCCATACGCACCCGTTTCCTATCCCCACGGGCGGGCTGCTTCCCCTTGTGCGACAGCTGGTACAGCTCCCGGTATGCCTTCATCAGGTACCGGTATGAATACCCCAGAGAATAATAGCCGTCCCCATTAGTCTCGTCTTTGATCAAGTCCGGGAGGCATACTTCTTCATAAGGCTCCCCGTCAATGGGCAAGCCGCTCAGCTGGCTTAGGCTCCACAAATCAAGCGAAGTTTCTCCCTCTGCCGTGTAGAAGGTATTGGTCTCCGCACTGAATACTTCTATCATGCCGCAACAGAGACCCTTGGAGATGGGATAACCGTACCGGGAAGCGTACACGCTGTGATAGATGCCAACTCGGACCAGCAACGGGGCGTAGTTGAACAGTACGTATTCCGTGAACTCCACCGCCCCTTCTCGGAAGCTGTGGGCGTCTTGAAGCTTCAGTTCCCCGAACCAGCCCAGTGATAGTTCGTACTTGAACCTGATGGCCAAACAGTCCAATATGAACGGCTCCTCCCTATAACCCCATTTCAGGGGAGCCAAGAATAAACCAAATCGGGGCGACTCGCCATGCACCTTCCCCGCAGACATGTCCCACCTTGCTGGCGTGAACTGAGGGGCCCGCACCAATTTATCTTCAGCCGGCAGCACCCCTTCGATCCCCAGGACCGGCTTCCATTCCCGGGCTTCTCCCACCAGATACATCGGAATGCTCCTGGGGACGCTGTACAATAGACTGTCCCGGGCATGTAGGATGGCCCGCTCGACGGCTTTTATAGTGCGAAAGTCTCGCCCCTCTCGGGAGCGCAGGTGCTTCAGGAATCGGACAAGGTGCCTATCCTTCGGGAAGTCCTTCCTGTACTCTCCGGTGACCCGGTCAAATGTGAAGCCGCTGTCAACTCGGGCAAGCCTCCGGAAATCCATGGTCTCCCCGTCGGACTCAGATGACTCTGCCAAAGCGGCTATTTCTGCATGCTCCCGATCCAAGTCTTCTACATTTAGCCAGGTAACTGCTGGTACCGGGCCCCGTGGGATAAGGTCAGCACCGATAGCAGCAGAAGGAGCCGAGGAACCACTTGGGGCAGCCATTTATCTGCAAAGATACATAAACAGGAAATCAGGATAAGCCACATGCAAAAGGAAGTAAAAGGACTATGAAGGGGCGTTGCTACAAGTTAGATGAATAAATATTGCCAATTTCTGACGAAATTTTGGCAGAGTTTCCCCTAAGCCAGAGGCGTAAGGGAAAACACGGGTGCGCGTCCACAAGGAGTGACGGCCCCAACAAAGCATGGTGGGCCCCGAGAGGCAACACCAGAAGTCCGCCGATCGAAGGAGTCCTCTTCCTTAAGCTAAAAACTCCCCCTGGAGACCCTCACCGGTGCACTGCCCAGTGCCCTTCCCCGGTACGCCCTGGGCTGACCTCTTCCCCGGCACGCCCTGAAGTTGCCCTCGCCGGTACGCTTCGAGCGGTCTTCCCCGGCACACTAAGACGAGCCGTTCGCCGGCACAGCCCCTCAAGGCTTCCCCGGTACGCCCTCAGTGCCTTCCCCGGCACAGCCCCTGAGGTGCCTTCCCCGGTACACCAGCTGAAGCGGCCGCTCCCCGGTACGCCCGTGGAGCCCTTCACCGGCACAGCCAACTCCTGCCGCCCCGGCACGCTTTTAGGTGCTTCCCCGGCACGCTCGCGAAGATGGCCTTCGCCGGCACACACCCGTGGTGCCTTCTCCGGCACACCCACGGGTGCCTCACCGGTACGCCCTAGAGGCTTTCCCCGATGTCTCCCCCGGCACAGCCCGTGGTAAGGCCTTCGCCGGCACACGCCCCTGGTGCCTTCCCCGGCACACCCGTAACTCCCCTCACCGGTACACCCATACGGGTATTCACCGGCGCGCTTCTACAGACCCTCCCCGGCACGCTCCGGCGCTCCCTCGCCACGCCGGTGCCGGCCATGATCGCCGCTGCCGTCCCACGCTAAGAAAAGAAGGAAAGAGGGGAGAGGGGAAGAAAGGAACGGAGAAGAAGAGGGAGGGGGAGCCTAGGGCTCCACCGTCCGTCGAAGATGGAGAGGAGGAGGGGAGAAAAGAAAGAAGAAAGGGGGGAACAGAGAAGAGAAAAGAGAGGGGAAGGGAGGAAGAAGGAAAAGAGAAGGGGGGGCTCCACTGCCGCCTCCTCACCACGGCGACGACGACGGAGGCGGAGGGGACGCTCGGCGCCGGAGAAGAAGGAGAAAAGGAGGATGGGGGGGAGGCCGTCCGTCCGGTCGCCAAGGAGAGAGAAAGAGGGAAGAGGGGGGGGATTCGAAACGGGTGACCGTTCGAAACGCCCCCACCCCCTTTTTATATAAGAAGAGAAAAAAGGAGAAAAGAAAAGAAAAGAAAGAGAAGAAGGAAAAGGGGGAGAAAATAAAAGAGAGGCAAGAAAAAAGGGGGGGAATAGAAAAAGGAAGAAGAAAGGGGTGGGGAAATAAAAAAGAGGAAAGGAAGAAAAAAAGAGAAAAAAGGAGGGGGAGAACAAAAAACAAAGGAGAGAAAAGAAGAAAAGCAAAAAAAAAGGAAGGGAAGGAAGGGAAAAGGAAATAAAAAGGCAGGAAGAGAAAAATGAGGGAAATGAAATAAAAAAGGAGGGGAGGAGAAGAAAGAAGAAAGGAGAATAAAAGAAAAAAAAATAAAAAAGAAGGGGGAGTAAAATATATGTAAGATAATAAATAAGTATATATATATATATATATGTATTTATATATATTCATATACATGTATATGTGCATGCACTTACATACTCATCCACTCACATACGTGGAGGGGTAAGCCGGTAACGTCCAGTAACAAATGTCCCCGGGGAAGACATTCCATCCCCACAATCCTGGTCATGCGGGCGTCCATACAAGCAAAACAACTTTACCTCTGCACACGGCCACCTTTGAAATGGTGCCGTTCCCCTGCAAAAAATAATAATAAGCCCGTCCCTGGCTTATCGCCTCGGGCCTCAGCCACCACCCACATTATATAAAATCGCCATCGCAGGCCTTACGCCCGGATCAACAGAACCCCTATCCTTGCGTTGGCATTAACCTCTTGCCAACGAATAAATCCCTTTCTGGCGCAAGGCCCCGTGCCCTAGCCACCCACTCCGCACAATATTGCCATTATGGACCCTACGTCCGAATCGGCACAGATTCCCCCGTTGCGCGGGCATTCCATTCTTGCCAACGAGTGAACCTTATCTTCCGGCGCAAGGCTTCGTGCCCTAGCCTACACACGCATATCACTCACTCGTCAAAAAAAAAAAGAGAAAATAAAATGGGGTTAAAAATGGAGATGCCCCGCCGGACTTGTCCCTACACCGGGACAAGGGCAAAAATGGCAACAACCCGGCTGTGGCGAAAACCCGAAAGGGCGCTACGGGCAAAATTGGGTACCCCGCCACGTGAAAACCCGAAAGGGCGCGTGGGCAAAAGCAAGGGGGGGCCGGTACCGGCGAAAACCCGAAAGGGCGTTTGTATCGGTAATGTGGTTCAAAAAGAAGAGAGAAAGAAAAGAGACAAAAGAGATCAACAAACCAAGTCAGCTCCCGGCATCCTGTCGGCACTGGCGAAGAGACCAAGAGACAATAAACCAAGTCAGTCCCCGACATCTTGTCGGCACTGACGAAGAGACCAAGAGACTAAGAGACAACAAAGCATGTCAGCTCCCGGCATCCTGTCGGCACTGGCGAAGAGACTAAGAGATCAACAAAGCAAGTCAGTTCCCGACATCTTGTCGGCACTGACGAAGAGACGAAGAGATAAAGAGACCAACAAAGCATGTCAGCTCCCGGCATCCTGTCGGCACTGGCGAAGAGACTAAGAGATCAACAAAGCAAGTCAGTTCCCGACATCTTGTCGGCACTGACGAAGAGATCAAGAGACTAAGAGACAACAAAGCATGTCAGTTCCCGGCATCCTGTCGGCACTGGCAAAGAGACTAAGAGATCAACAAAGCAAGTCAGTTCCCGACATCTTGTCGGCACTGACGAAGAGATCAAGAGACTAAGAGATCAACAAATCAGGTCAGTTCCCGGCATCCTGACGGCACTGACGAAGAGATAAAGAGACCAACAAAACATGTCAGTTCCCGATACCCCGTCGGCACTGATGAAGAGACCAAGAGACAACAAATCAGGTCAGTTCCCGGCATCCTGACGGCACTGACGAAGAGATAAAGAGACCAACAAAACATGTCAGTTCCCGATACCCCGTCGGCACTGATGAAGAGACCAAGAGACAACAGACCAGGCCAGCTCCCGACTCTTGTCGGCACTGACGAAGAGACCAAGAGACTAAGAGACAACAAAGCATGTCAGCTCCCGGTATCTTGTCGGCACTGACGAAGAGATCAAGAGACTAAGAGATCAACAAATCAGGTCAGTTCCCGGCATCCTGACGGCACTGACGAAGAGATAAAGAGACCAACAAAACATGTCAGTTCCCGATACCCCGTCGGCACTGATGAAGAGACCAAGAGACAACAAATCAGGTCAGTTCCCGGCATCCTGACAGCACTGACGAAGAGACTAAGAGACAACAAACCAGGTCAGCTCCCGACATCCTGTCGGCACTGATGAAGAGACTAAGAGACAACAAACCAGGTCAGCTCCCGACATCCTATCGGCACTGATGAAGAGACAAAGAGACAACAAACTGCTTCGGTTCCCGGCACACTGTCGGCACTGATGAGGAGACCAAGAGACCAACATACTACTTTAGTTCCCGACGCTCCGTCGGCACTAACAAAGAGACCAACAAACAACAAACCAGGTCAGCTCTCGATGCATCGTCGGCATCGACAAAGAGAGAAGAGACGAAGACACCCACGGGCACCGCCCGGTTCATCCTTCGCCTACGCTACCCGTGGGTGGGGGGCATTTGTGGACACCGAAAATTGCACATCCAAAATGTCATGCTCAGCCCAGCATCAACAACGGCGCCGAGTGAAGAAACCCCCGGGGAAATCAAGCACAAAAGGCTCCACAGCCCGTGGGCCTCGAAGAAAATCAAATGGGTCACAACTCATGCTCACAATGGGCTCAAAATCGCCCATTTAGCCCTTCAGCGGCACGCCCAGTTGAGGCCCCAGCGGCACGCTCCCTTCAGCGGCACACCCCGCCGCGGCCCTCGCCGGCACACCCCTATGGGGGTTCACCGGCACACCCCATGGGGGGGTCTTCACCGGCACACCCCCAAGGGGGTTCACCGGCACACCCCATGGGGGGTCTTCACCGGCACACCCCCATGGGGGGGTCTTCACCGGCACACCCCATGGGGGGGTCTTCACCGGCACACCCCCAAGGGGGTTCACCGGCACACCCCATGGGGAGGTCTTCACCGGCACACCCCCCATGGGGGGGGGTCTTCAGCGGCACACCCCCTTTGGGGTTCAACGGCACGCCCCCTGGGGGTCTTCAGCGACACACCCTTCAGGCCGTTCAGCGGCACGCCCATCCGGGGCTCCAGCGGTACGCTCTTTTGGCACTACAGCGGCACGCTTGTTCAGCCCTTCAACGGCACAGCGGTGAAGCTCTTTCAACGGGCGACGTGAGGCCCATGCCCTACACATCCTTGGCGCGCAGTGGAGCCGTCTGAGGTGGCAGCTGGTCGTTGGGCCACGTAGCCTACCCCACTGACAGCCAGTACAGGGGCAGGTCAAACCCATCATCACAGCCGGCTTCCCGCCTTCGACGGTCGTGCTCGAAGTCGTCGGTGGCTGGGAGTATAAAAGCCTCCTGGTAAGAGGAACGAGAGACCAACAGAGAGAGGAGAAGAGGTTCCAACAGTAGAGGGCACACACAGGAGAAAGAGGAGAAGAAAGAAGAGAAGAAGAGGCCCTCCCGGCCTGTGCTCCGTCCGACGGCCACCGGGAAGAAACAAGAGTAAGAGAGAGAGAGCTTGTTGTATTGGAGGAAAGGGTTGGGGATAGTGGCCAATGTCTTAGGCCCGGATGTTTTCGTCTCTCTTGTATCCCATTCCTCGGGGTTCTTTATCCTTCTCCCTTTTGTCCATGGCCCCATCTGGGGGTTTGCTTTTGTAATATATATGTAGGGCCACGCCCTCTTGATTCTCATGAATGAAAACCACCTTCTCCGGGTTCCTCTTCGATCTTCGATGTTTTATGGTAGGCTTTGCGGGCTTTTCGACGGATGATCCGTTACTCCCTCTGTCTCTTCATTCCTCCGGCGTCTTTAGGGTCCTCCACGTCGATGTAGGTTTCCCCCTTCTGTTAGCCTTGGTTTCACAAGCCCTTCAATCCTCTCCATGGCCATCTGCTGTGTCCACTGGCTTAAGGGAGAGGGAGACCCTCACCCTCTCTCCAAACACATAGTGATCAAGTGGCCTGCCCTTGGCCTTGAATCCCCTTTCTTTTCTTTAAACGGCTTCTAAGGCCCCCAGCTTGCACACTCTGTTTGAACTCCCAGCGATGCCTCTTCCTGGCCCTTCGCCAGCACCCCTGTTTGGTCCCTCAGCGGCACGCCCATGGGGGTTGTCCAGCGGTACGCCCCCCCCATTTATCCTTGGCCGGCACGCTATCTCCTCGCCTTTAGCGGTACGCCCCAAGTGCCCTCAGCGGTACGCCCTCCTCTGCCCTCAGCGGCACGCGTACCAGTCTACCCCTTTGGCCGGCACGCTCCTTGGCCGGTACACCTGATCAGCCTTGGCCGGCACACCGCAGGCCTTCAGCGGCATACACCCTCAGCCTCTCAGCAGCCCACTCCTTGGCTTTGCCCCCCGAGCCCTTCCCTTTACGTTTTCCGAGGCTCTTTAAAGGTGTTGCTCCCCCCGGGGGCCCATCTCCAGTTGTCGGGTTCCGCCACTCCATGTGGGCGCGTTCCCTTTATCTCCCTTACGCCCCGGGTCAAGGGGAGATGCTGCCGAATTTTTGTGGGAAAATAATAAAACATTAAAAGAGGCAAAAGGAGGCAACAAACGAGTAGGATAACTGACGAAACCTTCCAACTCATCCAGCCGCTGCCGGCATCACAACGAAAACCGAACCGGACTAATTAACCACCTGGCCGCCCGAAAACCCGACCCGCAAGAAAAGAGACCGAACCGAACCAAGAGAACAAACACGGGAGGAATTTTATATGAAACTACACAAGGGTTAAGACAAGAAGAAAAGAAAAGCCTTAAAGCAGGTAATCAAAGCTGAGTTAACCTCCATCACTCCCTGCCCAACTCCCAGCGGCACACACACACCCAGCCTTCAGCGGTACCCTCTCTTGAGCCTTCAGCGGTACGCCCCTACAGCCTCCAGCGGTACGCCCCTGCAGCCCTCAGCGGTACACTCTCTACAGCCCTCAGCGGTACGCCCCCCTGTAGCCCTCAGCGGTACGCCCCAGCCCTCAGCGGTACACTCCCGTTTTCCCCTTCGCCGGCACACTATACATATACACATATACAACTTGACCAGGGCATTAATAATAGCAAATAAATTAATAAAAATTACGCTAATTAAAGGACTCCGAATGCGTAATATTAATCACAATAAAAGAGGTGGGAGGGGTAATAGAAAAAAAATAATAAATAACAAACAAACGATAATGATAAGAATAATCATGAACAAAAAAAAATCATCCCGGACACAGGCACGAATAAATAGTAAACATCAAATCAGAAACCCCAGAAGGTATAACCTGGAAAGCTCTAGATAAAAGATGCTAATGCCCACGCCGCAGCCCGCTCTCTCCCCGGGATCTGGGGCAAAAGGAACAACAACGCTGCCCCCCTTTAGGTCGAGTCCGAGTCTCGGGAATTCCCCCGATATGGCCGGGCTTTGACCTAACCTCAGGCCGACATCTTAATCGGACCGGATTTGTTTTCTCGTTCCGGATACCTTCCGAACCTTCATTTAAAATTGCCGCATGCTCGGCAGACATTTGAAGGGATCTGCCTCGATTTTCTCATTGTGGCGCTGTCACGGACTTGTGTCCGAATACGAAAGGTCTACGAGTGGCCGACACGGCCGACAGTTTGTGGCCTTAATACAACTTTCAGTGTGACCCAGCCCTATCTCTCTCGTATAATTAGTGTTACTCCTTTCGGCCGCGGGGCCTCTAATTTCGGCAATTAATCAAGGGTATTCCCTCGTATGAGGGATGTAAATGACGTCGTGACCTTCATGGCGCGACGGGATTCGGTCCCGACACGAACCATACAATCGTCTGACGAAGTCAGATCGAGCGCACCTTGGGCTCTTCGGAGCCCGAATAAATTGTCACTTCTGTGACTGACACGCCCACGCACTCAATAGACGAAGCCACAATAAGCAAGCGAATTTTAGTGCGTCCACAGTACCCAACTCTCTCTTCTTCAAAGGAACGATGCCAGTCGATAGTGAGAATGAATGGCGTGGAATGCCGACCTAGAGGTAGCATCGATGCGCGTTATAAAGGACGAACTCGGTTGCGCCAATCAGTTGAAGATCAACTTCAGGAGAAGGCCTCATGAGGAGATCAAGCGAAAGCAAACATGCCGGTGCACAAGTAAAGAAGCCTTGTGTCACGGTGCGGAAGTGAGACCGCCAGTCTTCACGTTTCTTCAGCCACGGAACGCGGTTCACTACAGTACCACCGAAGCCTAACACGCCGGCTATGTGATGAAGAGGGCTTTGTTGGAAGAGCTTCGAAGCAGTTGGCATTCCCTCGCGGTGATCAAACTTGAAGTGCAAATCAAGCCAGCAATTCAAGACAAGTGCGCAACCAAAAGGAGGCTTACCCATGCTCGAGGCAGTAAGGCCACTATATAGGTAGGCAAGGACAGTGGGTCCCACCCTCTTTCCATGCCAGATCCCGCAGATAGCACTCAGTTGGTCTTCCTCCACCATGTTGTCGGTATAAGGAAACAAGAGAGCACCCGCCAGACAAATGGTGAACCCTTTCATGATTCCCTCCAAATAGTCATCATCTGGTGACCCTCTCAGGGCGTCCATGACCCACTCCGCGAGCTTTTGGAGATCGATCCCCTTTTGAGTACGGACCTTTCGGGCCGCGTCAGGCGGCATGAAGCTTCCAAGGACGCTTTCGGAAGTCCTCTGTGTCAGCATCCGCATAGCCTTCATCTTCCCGTCACTCTTGAATTTCTTCAATCCGAGCAGAAGTTCCACCTCCTCGAGGAGGATGGTCACCTCGAGGGTCGGAAAGATAAAAGTGTGGGTCTGGGGATGCCAGATCTCCACTAGTGCGCCCATAGCCGCCCAGTCCATACGAATCTTCTCGTAGTGTTTGGCGTGAATAAGGAGCCCCTGCAGATGCCACTTCGAGAGTATGGCCCTCATGCCGATGGAGATGTTGGAAGTTAGCTTTGAAAGCCATGGCAGTTTGGAAAACTTCCTCGGGCCTGGGAAGAGTGGATATGGCTGGAAGAGAAAAGAAAGAAGAAGAAATGAAGGAAGTAAGAAGAAGGCTCACGTGGAGAAATTTGAAAAGAATCAGCTTACCATATGCGACATGATCGTCCCACTCAGATGACCCTCGAGGTCGGAGAGTCGCCTGATCTCGCCGCTGGGCCTGCTCCTCTTCATAACCCGGGAAGACTCTCCTTCCATCCTGAAATCTCTAGATTCTCCTCTCCTTCCTCTCCTGAGCTTCCAAAACCCACCTTGGTACATTTGAATGAACTAGCCTAAGAGGAGTTCTTATAGGAAGGGTAGGGCGCTACAGGATAAAACATGTCACATCAGTGGTCATTGTCAAGATTTTGTCTGGATCTCCTTTGTACTGTGGTGCGATTTTGCTATGATTCTGCTACTTTCTGATAACATTTGCTAGTCTGTGCAGGTTTTACTAACGGACGTCTTTGTCCTGTCTCCTGTCCCACCTTTCAATGGTTGGTCCCACCATGTCATGCATCATAGTATATGATACCTACGCTACTAGAACATGTCAAGGACCTTGCGACCCGAACGAATCCGGGATTTGAGTTCCCCTTCAACAAAAACAGTGATGATCCCGAAGAATTTGGGTTGTACGGATAGGCCGTTAACTTGTGGTAGCATGGGGACGACGGTTCCATTCAGTGGGTTGGTGCGCGGATAAACGGGCCCCAGCCCAGTGTCGACTCACCGGATCGGTATCCTGACCCATTCTTAACAAGTTGACAATATTATCCTTGGCTATTTTCTATTTTAGTTTGTTTTAAATTTCTCTTTAAGCCCAGCATGCATTCATATAGGACTTTGATTTATTGCGGAAGATCATTCAAGTGATTCGATTGCGAAAGCCGCTGTGCTTCAATTCTTACAAATATGAGATATTCCACTCCGAATGAAATACTGAGTTTCCTTGAAACGGCCCTACGTTGTTCTTCCAAAGGAGACCCTTGTTTGGACAGACCCTCAGATATTCCTTTGCTTTTTACCTTGCTTGACCCACCTTGGCCGCATCACTTCCACATTGGCTGGTAACCGCTCCCCAAAGGTGAAACCTCCGGTTTATGACCCAGGTACTTCCACACCGAGAAGTTGGTCTCTTTTTCGTGCCTGAGCGCACATCTCACCCTCCCTTATTTGATCTCCGTCCAAGCAATCGTCAAGATTTGAAAGACCTTCTTCAAAGGTTGCCTCATTGAAACTCCAGGAAAAATTCCAGACAGTAACGTCAAAAGCGTGTCTCATCACACCTTGGCATCAACTTATCAGTCCGCTCCCACTTCATTTCACTCCACTTCGATACCATTCCACTACGTGTCGCTCCCTTGCAAAGCAGACGCTAAGGCGGGGCAGCTGTAGACACGCCATTCCTGACGTCTCCTGAGAAAGTCTCATATTACTATACAACGCCCCGCAACGGCTTACGCGTTTTGAATCACTTGAGTGCTTCCTTTTCTTGAGTCTTCTTCCGCCCTTTTCGGCATCCGGAATCGTCTCGTCACGGCATTCGGATGGCATCAACACTAGTCAGACGCATCAGGAGGTTCCGGAACCAGGAAGGGTGTCTGCCGGGCGGCCGCCAACGCCTGAACTGAGGACCCGGGTGGGTCTTTATGGGGGCGTCCAGGCCCCTTGACGCCCCCATTTTTTTAATTTATTTTTCAAAGCCCAAAATAAAATAAATAATAATATATTAATGGAGGCGTCCAGGCCCCTGGACGCCTCCATAAAAACAAATATAAAAAAAATATATATGCTAGTTGGCATAAAAAGATAAAATAAAATAAAAAATAATATATTAATGGAGGCGTCCAGGCCCCTGGACGCCTCCATAAAAACAAATATAAAAAATATATATGCCAGTTGGCATAAGAAGACAAAACAAAAAAATAAAAATAATATATTTATGGAGGCGTCCAGGCCCCTGGACGCCTCCATCCACTCCCTCACGGGCACCGGCCACCGAATGACGGTTTGTCGTGTGTGAAAAAAGCCAAATTATGGAGACGTCCAGCCAGCTGGACGCGCCCATTTCTGAATCACGAGACGCCGCTCACAAAACCACTCGTTGTGCCAAACCGCGTGCGGCCGTCGGTGGTGTTCGGTGGACTTGTTGGAGGCGTCCGGGGACCTGGACGCCTCCATAAAAATATTCTGAAAAAATGAATAAAAATAGAATAAAATATTAGTTCGGCCCTGATGGAGGTGTCCAGGGTCCTGGACGCCTCCACCCTCCGAAGCCCTATAAATAGAGGCCCACCCCCTCAGTTCTGGGGGAGCTTCTAAGAGATCCGATAGGCTGCCGGAGCCAAGAGGCTACCGGAGTCATTTTCTAACCCGTGGGGTCTTTTGTAGGTGGAGGTTCGGCCGGCTTCTCGGGTTCCCACGCTCGCGAGAGGAAGGTCGTCTTCATCCACCGCGCTTCCACGTCGTCCCCACGCTGCCGGAGCTCTGCCGGATTTCACCATCGGCACATCCAATAAGCCAATCATTTCCTTTTCTTCGTAGTTCTTTTACATTCATCATCTCGCATCATCTATCCCCCTTCATAAGGGCGCCTCTTCTTACATACTTCTTGCATCCATCATCTCATTTTCCTCCTACTCGAGTCCGAGAGGGGTTTAAAAGATAACACCAACCAGGTGTGTGTCTTGCCATCATTTCGTTATTTATATCGCAAGGATTTGAATACTACACCTTCATCTTTCTAATCCACTCGTTACTTGTTTGTCGTTGTTTTGCAAGAGTACCCAAGGAAAGCCCTCTCCGTCGACCGGCCGAAGGGGGAGGAAGAAGCAACCCGCCATCTCCCGCTCTAGAGGTAGGCGCGATCACTTTGTTTATTTTGGGGTCTTTTGGCCCCTGGCGATCACATCTTGTTTTCGAGGCCGCGGCGAGTCACTTCCCCAATGGCCGTTTAAATTCCCGTTCTTATATTCTCTTTATATTCTGTTATATTCTGCTCATATTCTCGAGGCCGCGGCGAGTCACTTCCCCAATGGCCGTTTAAATTCCCGCTCTTTATATTCTCCTTATATTTTGTTATATTCTTATCTATTCATATTCTCGAGGCCGCGGCGAGTCACTTCCCCAATGACCGTTTAAATTCCCGCTCTTATATATTATATTCTTATCTATTCATGTCCTCGAGGCCGCGGCGAGTCACTTCCCCAATGGCCGTTTAAATTTCCGCTCTTTATATTCTCCTTATATTTTGTTATATTCTTATCTGCTCATATTCTCGAGACCGCGGCGAGTCACTTCCCCAATGGTCGTTTCAATTCTTGCTATTTAATTTCTATACCATTCCCGCCCCCCCGAGGTCGCGGCGAGTCACTTCCCGATATGGCCGTTTAACCCCCATATCTTGCTATATTACATTTGTCCCGCTCGTCCCGCCGGAGCAATCTCCCGTGGTGGCCCCTTCTCTCTTCTCTTATTTCTGTGTTGCAGCAAACAAAAGAGGAGCCCGCGCGCTCCGCGTCCTCTTCGCACCCCGAACCGCGTGACGTCGCTTACAGTAGCTGTCGACCCAAAGGCCGATGGCCGAATATCTGTCGGCTTGAAGCCCTGATGGCTGGAAGGTGGTCGGTTTAGCGCCCCGTCGGCGGAAGGTTTAGTCGGTTTAACGTCCCGTTGGCGGAAGGTCTAGTCGGTTTAACGCCCCGTCGGTGGAAGGTCTAGTCGGTTTAATGCCCCGTCGGTGGAAGGTCCAGTCGGTTTAACGCCCGATCGGCGGAAGGTTTAGTCGGTTTAACGCCCCGCCGGCAGAAGATTTTGTCAGTTTAACGCCCCGATGGCTGAATATCTGTCGGATTGAAGTCCCGATGGCTGAATATCTGTCGGCTTGAAGCCCCGATGGCTGAATATCTATCAGCTTGAAGCCCCGATGGCTGAGTATCCGTCGGCTTGAAGCCCCGATGGCTGGATATCTCTCGGCTTGAAGCCCCGATGGCTGGATATCTATCGACTTGAAGCCCCGATGGCTGAGTATCTATCGGTTTGAAACCCCGATGACTGGATATTTGTCGGCTTGAAGCCCCGATGGCTGAATATCTGTCAGCTTAAAGCCCCGATGGCTGGATATCTCTCGGCTTGAAGCCCCGATGGCTGGATATTTTCTGGTTTAACGCCCCGTCGGCGGGATATCTCTCGGCTTGAAGCCCTGATGGCTGGATATTTTCCGGTTTAACGCCCCGTCGGCGGAATGGTGATTGGTTTCTATTTGTTGGATGGCTGGAGGTCGGAGGTAAAAGTTTACCTCATGACTCTTCTTTCTCTTCCTCTCTTCTTCTTTTGTGTGGGGAGGCGGGTGCAAAGACCGCGTCTGCCTCGGGACTCTTTCTTTCTTTTCTTCTCTTCTTCTTTTGTGTGAAGAGGCGGGTGCAAATATCATGTTCGCCTCGTGACTGTTCTTTCTCTTCTTCTCTTCTTCTTTTATGTGGAGAGGCGGGTGCAAAGACTATGTTTACCTCATGTATCTTTTCTTTCTTTTCTTTTCTTCTTTTTATGTGATAGGCGGGCTCGAGGACCACGTCTGCCTCATGTGTCTTCCTTTGGTTCTGCTCTTCTTCTTTTGTGTGAAGAGGCGGGTTCAAGGACCACGTCTGCCTCATGTGTATTTTCTTTCTTTTCTTCTCTTTTTTTATGTGGATGAGGCGGGCTCGAAAATCACGTCTGCCTCATGCGTGTCTTTTTCTTTATTCTGCTCTTCTTTTCTCATTAATGCTTCCACGCTGGCGTGTATTTCTCTTAATGTGCCCCAAGGTTGGGGTGTAGCTTTATTTCGTATGCATCCCCCTGAGGGGTGTGTTTTGCCTCTTCGCTTCTGTGCCCCCAGGCGGGGTGTATTTTTCATGGCTTCTATGCCCCCAGACCAGGGTGTGTTTCTTCTTCAAATGCCCCCAAGGCGGGGTGTAGCTCTCTTCAAATGCCCCCAAGCCGGGGTATACTCTTCGCGGCTTCTATGCCCCCATATGGGATATGTTTCTTCTTCAAATACCCCTAAGCCAGGGTGAGTTCTTTTGCTCTTTATGCCCCCATGGTGGGGTGAGTTTCTTCTTCAAGCGCCCCCTGAGCGGGGGTATGTTTTACTTCTTGATGCCCCCAAGGTGGGGGGTATTCTGCTTCTAGTGCCCCCAAGGTGGGGTGTATTGTTGCTTCTGATGGCCCCAAGGTGGGGCGTAATTCTTGCTTCTTATGCTTATGTGCCCCTAAGCGGGGTGTATTTCTTCCTTCATACACCCCTAAACCAGGGAATATTGTTTATTTTTTTTTTTTTTGGGGGGGGGGGGGGGGGGCTATATGTTGCTTCATGGACCCCGAGGCCGGGATGTATTCCTTCTCCAAACGCCCCTAAGTCGAGGCGGACTCTTTTCTTCTTATGCTCCCAAGGCGGGATGTAGCTTCTTCAAATGCCCCGAAGCTGGAGCGCATTCTTTATGGCTTCTATGCCCCATGCGGGGTATGTTTCTTCTTCAAATACCCCTAAGTCGGGGTGCATTATTGCTGCTTCTTATGCCCCAAGGCGGGGGAGTATTTTGCTTCTTGTGCACTCGGGCGGAGTGTGCTTCTTTCTTTGTATGCCCCCTAGATCGGGGTGTGCTTCCTCTTCAAATGCCCCCAGGGCGGGGCATACCTTTCTTCATATGCTCCTAGGTCGGGATGTATGTCTCTTCACTTCTGTGCCCCAGGGTAGAGGTGTATTCTGTCTATTTGCTTCTGCGTCCCCCAGGCGGGGTATGTTTCTTCTTCAAGTGCCCCTAAGCTGGGGTGTATCTTTCATTGCTTCTAGGCCCCCAGACGGGGTGTAACTTCTGCTTCTTATGTCCCAGAGTGGGGTATATTTTTTTTACTTCTTATGCCCCCAAAGGGAGGTGTCTTTCTCTTCATACGCCCCAGGCACGGGGTGTATCTTTACTTTTTGTGCCCCTGAGGCGGGGTGTACTCTCTTTATGTGCCCCCAGGAGCAGGGTGTGGTTTGCTTCCTGTGCACCCGAGTGGGGTGTATCGTTGCTTGCAATGTCCCCCGAGGTGGGGTATATTTCTTCTTCAAATACCCCTAAGCCGGGGCGTATTCTTTACGGCTTCTATGCCCCCAGACGGGGTATGTTTCTTATTCAAATACCCCTAAGCCGGGACGTGTTCTTTACGGCTCTATGCCCCCAGGCGGGGTATGTTTCTTCTTCAAATACCCCTAAGCCGGGGTGGACTTCTCTTCATCTGCCCCTGAGCCGGGGTGCAGCTGTTGCTTCTTGTGCCCCCATGGTGGAGTATGTTTCCTTCTTCTTATCCCCCATGGCGAGGTGTATTTTGCCCCCTTTTTTTTATACCCCCAGGCCGGGGTATATCTTTTGCTTCTTATGCTCTTATGGCGGGGTGTATCCTCTTCGTATACCCCTGGCACAGGGTGTATCTTTTACTTCTTATGCCCCCCTGAGGCGGGGTGCATGTATTTTTTAAATGCCCCTAAGCCGGGGTGTATTCTTTGTCTCATATGCCCCCCCCAATTGGGGGTGTTGCTTCTTGTGCCCCCATGGCGGGGGTGGAATTATTATTTCTTATGCCCCCCGAGGCGGAGTGAATTTCTCTTCAGTTACCCCTGAGTCGGAGTTGATTCTTCTGCCTCTTATGCCCCAGGGTGGGGTACACTTCTCTTCATATGCCCCTAAGCCGGGGTGCAACTCTGCTTCTTCTCGTGACCCCAGGCCGGGGCAGTCTCTTCTTCTTATGCTTATGTGCCCCTAAGCGGGGTGCATTCCTGCTGCTTCTAATGCCCCAGGGCGGGGGTATGTTCTGCTTCTTTTACCCCCTCACAGTGGGGCGTATTTCTCTTCATATGCCCCCCCCAGAGTGGGAGTGTAGCTTTTCTTCATATGCCCCCTAGGTCGGGGGGTATGCCTCTTCACTTCTGTGCCCCCAAGCGGGGTATGTTTCTTCTTCAAAGACCCCTGAGCCGGGGTGTAGCTTTGTTGTATGTCGTGCCCCCGAGTCAGGGTGGATTCTCTGTGCCCCTAGATCAGGGTGCATATCCTTTTTTTTTGCCTCTTACGCCCCCCTGGCGGGGTATATCTCTTCTTCTTATCCCCCATGGCGGGGTATGTGCATGCTCTCTTCGGGAGTGGTGGCCGTGCTTGGCCTCATTGCTATAAAGCATTCCCCGCAGCGGGCATCAATTCATCAAGCTACAGTTGTGGTTTGCTGGGTCTTTTAACAGCCACTCGAGGGGCCGTCTTATGCCGGATAGAGGCAGCATGAAGGTGGAATGGGCCGGGTCATTGCACCACGAACTTGGAGCCTCCTGGAGCAAGGCGAGATGCCGTCCTTCTTCTTGTTCTCTGGGTTGGCGATGCTGGCCAACTTTTTTCTTTTTTTATCCCTTCTTCTCTTCTCTTCTTTTTGTATGATTGACTAAGGTGGGGGTGCAGGAGAGCGCTCACCCCCTCAGGGAGGGGATGAGTTCTTCGCTCTACCGCATCAACCCCACAATGGTAATCTTTGTTCAGCACGGGTCTCGACGAACGTGGCCGTACAACCCTCTCTCTCCGATTCTTTCTCTTCCCTTTTTTGTTTCTTTCTTCTTCTCTTTTTTTTTCTTATTTTTCTTATTGTGAAAAAGGGGGTCTGATTTCCCCTCCATTCTTTTCTCTTTCTCTTCTCTCTTTTTTATAACAGCCCCCCATGATTCCTGGAAGCTGCATATGCTTCGAAGCAGCGTCCTCGAGGCCACAAAGGCAGCTGCACCTAGTCCGGCTTTTCTCCCCATAGGACTGGCGAAGATGGCACCTGCCACTCATCAAAGCAGGCAAACATCGTTTATTAGGAGGCCATGAGGCCCTAAATCCCGACGAAGAGATGAGGGGTGGTTTCGGTCCCACCGGGTGTGCCAGACTTGTGGACACACTTTTTTTTTCAAAATAGTTGGTTATTCGTTTATTGAGTTTATTGAGTGCGTGGGCATGCCAGTCACAAAGTGACAATTTATTCGGGCTCCGAAGAGCCCATGGTGCGCTCGATCTGACTTCGGTCAGACGATTGTGTGGTTTGTGTCGGGACCAAAACCCGCCGCGCCATAAAGGTCACGACGTCATTTACATCCCCCATACGAGGGAACACCATTGATTAATCGCCGAGAATCAGGGCCTCATGGCCAGGAAATTAATTGCATGGAAAGGCCTATTAGGAAGTATTGAAATTCTCACGCGAGGGCGAGAAGAAAACCATTCGGGATCATATTGGTCATGTGCTGACCATTTAATGTTCGGACGAATGTCCGTCTCGAGAAAATCACGATCGTCGTGGAAACACCGGAACGCATGTATGCCGAGGTACATCAAATTTATTGTTCAAAAGAACGAAAAATGTTCGGCTAAATCTCGGTTAGAGCGGTCAGAAACTAGTAAGTCTGTTGGCCCGGTGTAAGATCAAGCTGCGACCATACTGCGGTGCCCCCCCCCCCCCCCCAGCGGTCGAAGTCAGGCTCGCATGAGCATCATTAATATTTTCGGTGCCAAGGGGCAACGAGGGAATATCCCCTGGACCAGCTGGAAAGCCCTATGTTTTGGGGAGTGAACGTTCGAAACGTATCGGTCGTTCGGGAGACCGTTTAATATTCGGACGGGTGTCCGGCTTGAGAATATCGTAATCGTCGCGGGAGGACCTGGAACATATGTATGCCGGGATACGGCAAATATATTATTCCGAGATATTGAAAACATTCGGTTAAATCTCGGTTAGCATAGCAGAAAACTAGTGAGTTTATTGGCCCGGTGCGAGATCGAGTCAGGACCATACCGGGGGCGCCTCCCGCGGTCCAAACGGGGCTTGCGTGGGCATCATTAATGTTTCCAGTGCCGGAGGGCAATGGGGAAGAGTCCCGGGACTAGATTCCAAAACCAAAAATGTGTTCAAAGGGAGCGGGCTGTAGGCCGGGGATATGGATCGGACGATGACCACTATCGGGACGGACCTGTGGTCTAAGCGTGGCCCACGGAGGCCTTATTGATATTCCCATGCAAAGAGTCCAGGGATGAAGGGAGCCACCTCGTTCTATTCCGATTTTGTCGGTCACTTGCGGACCACTTGATATTCGGACCAAGGTCCATATTGAAGGTACGACGTAGATAAAAACAACCACGTATAAATGTATGCCAAGTTTGCGGCAATTTCAATGGAAGAGCGGAGACAAATCCAATGGGAATGAGTCTGATTTGATGAACTTTCGGCCCACGGCGAAGTCGGGTTACGGCCATATTGGGATGGCTCCCAATATCCAAACCCTACTTGGAGGGGCGGCGTTAGTGTTCCCTTTACACCGGGTCTTTGAGGAGAACGAGGCTACGGAGCGGGTCTCATCGTTTTATTATTGTTTGAGCTTTTATTATTATTTATCTATTTATTTATTTTCTATGTTGCTCATTAATTCTTCTTTTATTACCTGTGCGTTATATCCTTTTCTTTCCCCCCTTTTTTTTATTTTCATCATCATTCTTTTATATATATTTTTATTAGTACTTACTATTACTATACTATTTTTTAATTACACTATTGCATCTCAGGGGTGCCTGATGAAGCCTGGAGAGTGTGCCGTTGAAGGCCAAGGGAGTGTGTCGTTGAAGGCCAAGGGAGTGTGCCGCTGGAGGCTGGTGGAGAGTGTGCCGTTGAAGGCTGGTGGAGAGTGTACCGTTGGAGGCTGGTGGAGAGTGTGCCGTTGAAGGCCAAGGGAGTGTGCTGCTGGAGGCTGGTGGAGAGTGTGCCGTCGAAGGCCACGGGAGTGTGCCGCTGGAGGCTGGTGGAGAGTGTGCCATTGAAGGCCAAGGGAGAAGGATGGGCTGGTGTGAGGGCTGAAAAGGGGCCCCTTTTGGCATATGAAGTTCAGATGGAGGAGTTCTGGGTGGCCAGGTTCTCAATTCTTCATTGAGTGGTTAAGTCCGGGGCCACGTTCAGCAGCCCAATCCTCTGGGTCTCGTACGGTTCCATTGTTTTGATTAAAGCGCTTTACCGTTGTTCTTTTCATTTGTTTGTTGCTTTCTTTTTTGCCTTTTCAACGTGTTGCTGTTCCATTTGTTTGTTGATTTCTTTTGTCCTTTTAATATGTTATCGTTTCTAACAAAAATTCGGCAGCATCTCCCCTTGACCCGAGCGTAAGGGAGATACAGGGAACGCGCCCACAAGGAGTGGCGGAACCCGACAACTGGAGGTGGGCGCCCGAGAGCGGCAACACCTTAATAAAACTTCGGAAAACTTGGAGGGAACGATGGACAAGGGACCCCTCTAGGGGCGGCTTGGAAATGTACCGGGCTAAAGAGGTTGGGGGTGTGTCGGCGAAGAGTGGCCTGGGGCGTGCCGCTGGAAGCACAGTCGGGGTGTGCCGCTGAAGGCACAATTAGGGTGTGCCATTGGAGGCACAATCAGGGTGTGCCGCTGAAGGCACAACTGGGTGTGCCGTTGGAGGTACGGCTGGGGGTGAACGAAGGCGAAAATGCTCGGCAGGAGGTGAACCCTAAAGAAGGGAAGGAAAGAAAGGGGCGTGAAACTCCGAAGGATGCAAACACGGAAGAAATGTCTTAGAAAAAATGTCTGAGAAAATATTTGCAAGCATTTTCTTTCTATTCTCATAAGAGGAATGCCCCGAAGGGGCTAATACATTGCAATGACGACAAAAAGGGTAGTGAAGGAAAAGAAAGAAGAAAAAGAAATACAGTGGGGGGAAACGGAGCATAGACTCCCCTCTTCCTCTTCTCTTCTTCTCCTTCTCTTCTGTTCCCTCTTCGCACAGACGGTGGAAGGTGGGCGGAGCGGCGAGGCCTCTCCCCTCTCTTCCTCTCCTCCCTCTTCTTCTCTTCTCCTTCCTCTTCTCTTCTTCTCTTTCTCTTCTCCTCTTATGCCTGTGTGTCTGTGTCCTCCTCCTCTTCCTCCTTTTTTTTTTCTTTTGTGCTCCGAAGAAGAGGTGCTTTTATACCCCGGTGGCGGGAGCGTCCGAAGGCGGGAGCGTCCGGCGGGCATTTAATGGGAGTTGACTCCCTTGTCCTGGGTGGCAGGAGGAGTAGGCAGTGTGGCCCTCTCCCCGGGCGACACCTCAGCAAGTCCACTGCGCGCCAAGAATCCCTAGGGCATGGGCGTAAGATTTCGTCTGCCGGAACGTGCCGTTGAAGAGCCTGGAGAGCGTGCCGTTGGCGGGCTAAACAAGCGTGTCGCTGAGAGGGCCAAAAGGGCGTGCCGCTGGAAGACATGGCAAGTGTGCCTCTGAAGGGGCCTGAGGGCGTGCCACTGAAGGCCTTTGGGGCGTGCCGTTGAAGGGGCATCAGGGGCGTGCCGCTGGAGGGGGCACAAGGGTGTGCCGCTGAAGGTTGCCAGGGGCGTGCCGCTGAAGGGCCTGAAGGGCATGCCGCTGAAGGGCCTGAAGGGCGTGCCGCTGAAGGGGGCACAAGGGTGTGCCGCTGAAGGCTGCCAGGGCGTGCCGCTGAAGGGCATGAAGGGCGTGCCGCTGAAGGGGGCACAAGGGTGTGCCGCTGAAGGCTGCCAGGGGCGTGCCGCTGAAGGATGCCAGGGCGTGCCGCTGAAGGGCCTTGAGGGCGTGCTGCGGAAGGGGGCACAAGGGTGTGCCGCTGAAGGCTGCCAGGGGCGTGCCGCTGAAGGGGGCACAAGGGTGTGCCGCTGAAGGCTGCCAGGGGCGTGCCGCTGAAGGCTGCCAGGGCGTGCCGCTGAAGGGCCTTGAGGGCGTGCCGCTGAAGGGGGCACAATGGTGTGCCGCTGAAGGCTGCCAGGGGCGTGCCGCTGAAGGGCCTGAGGGGCGTGCCGCTGAAGGGGGCACAAGGGTGTGCCGCTGAAAACTGCCAGGGGCGTGCCGCTGAAGGCTGCCAGGGCGTGCCGCTGAAGGGCCTTGAGGGCGTGCCAGTGAAGGGCTAAATGGGCAATTCTGAGCCCGTTGTGAGCGCGAGTTGTGGCTCATTTAATTTTCTTCGAGGCCCATGGATTGTGGGGCACCCGGTGGTTGATTTCTCTTCACTATCCTGATTTCGGAGACAGCTTCACGGCAGTGTGTGTGCGTTCGTGGAGTCCGGATGGCCCCTCTTCCACGTGATTTTTTCAGTTTGGGGTTGTTGTTGATACTGGACTAGTTGGGACATACGGACGTGCAATTTTGCATGTCCACAGCTCCCCCCCCCCCATTTCTTGCTCCGGCGAGACCCCCCTCCCATCGTTGACCAGCCCCTCTCTCCTTATAGAGAGACCCCACCCTCCCTCCCATCGTTGGCCAACCCCCCTCTCCCTTTTGTTCTGCCCCCACTCCCCCACCTCCGGACAATCACCCTCTGTGTCACATCTGGCTTCCCCCCATGTCTGCCCCCTCGCCCCCTCAAGACAGCCCCCTCTCCCTGCTACTCCACCCACCTACCCCCCACCTCCGACCAGCCCGACCCCCACCCCCTCTCCCCCCACTTCGCAGGCGGTGACACTGCTCTCCCCCCCTGTTGTTCTACTCCCTACCCCCTCACCATCATTGCCCCCCTCTCCCTCCCCCCCCGTCACACCCGACGGTGCTACTCTCCCCCTTGTTAGAGTTTACATTGAAGAGAGAGAGAAAGAGAGGGGGGAACCTAGGGTTGTCAATGGGCCGGGCCTGGGCCGGGCTTAGGTCGGCCCGGCCCGGGCCCGACTTATCAAGAGTAAGGCCCGAGCCCGGCCCGGGCCTGACCTATGTCGGGCCGGGCCGGGCCGGGCCTGACATTATGTAAAAATTTCAAAGCCCGACTAAGGCCCGACCCGGCCCGACTACTTAAATAAAATAATAAAAATTAATAGATTTAATACTATAAAACTTACAATCTCACTAAATAAATTAAAATGTTGATATTAATTACATAATTTGTGTGAAAAGAGAATTTTAAAATTTCTAATTAAGTAATATAACATAAGTTTGACTAAATAGTTTTTAAAATTTGAAGTGAGAATAAAAAAAGGGATCGGGCCGGGCCGGCCCGCGGGCCGAACTCAAAGCCCGAGCCCGACCCGCGAGTCTAGTCGGGCCGGGCTTTTAAGCCCTACTGAAAGTCCGCGGGCCGAAAAAGACCTTGCGACCCGGCCCGAAATCGGGCCAAGCCCGCGGGCCTGTCGGGCCGGCCAGGCCCATTGACAGCCCTAGGGGAAACCCAATGATAGGTTAGTAATTTCACCTCTTAACCCGAGTTTAATCAAAGTTAAACCAACGGTGGTTACAACAGGGGTATGACCATAACATTTAATACTAAATTGAGTGTATTATCGATAATATGTTCAAATGAGGGGTATATTAGGCACAACTAATATTTAGAGGGGTATATGTGTAAAAATCTTAATTTTAATGATATGCATGTAAATATAAATGAGAAGATTACATTGTGAGCGACGTCACGCAGTTCCGGGAAGAGCGGAGATGACGCGGAGCGCGCGCGGGCTCCTCTTTTGTTTCTTTTGGTGTTTGTTTGCTGCAACACAGAAATAAGAGAAGAGAGAGAAGGGGCCACCACGGGAGATTGCTCCGGCGGGGCGAGCGGGACAAGTGTGATATAGCAAAATATGGGGTTTAAATGGCCATAGCGGGAAGTGACTCGCCGCGGCCTCGGGGGGACGGGAATGGTACAAAAATTAAATAACAAGAATTGAAACGACCATTGGGGAAGTGACTCGCCGCGGCCTCGAGAATATGAACAGATAATAAGATGACAGAATATAGAGAGAATACAAAGAGCGGGAATTTAAACGGCCATTGGGGAAGTGACTCGCCGCGGCTTCGAGAACACAAACAGATAAGAATATAACGTATAAGAACGTGAATTTAAACGGCCATTGGGGAAGTGACTCGCCGCGGCCTCGAGAATATGAGCAGAATATAACAGAGTATAAGAGAATATAAGAACGGAAATTTAAACGGCCATTGGGGAAGTGACTCGCCGCGTCCTCGAGAATATGAGCAGAATATAACAGAGCATAAGAGAATATAAGAACGGAAATTTAAACGGCCATTGGGGAAGTGACTCGCCGCGGCCTCAAAAATAAGATGTGATCGCCAGGGGCCGAAAGACCCCAAAATAAGAAAGTGATCGCGCCTACCTCAAGAGCGGGAGATGGCGGGTTGCTTCTTCCTCTCCCTCCGGCCGGCCGACGGAGAGGGCTTTCCTCGGCTACCCTTGCAAAACAACGACAAACAAATGACAAGTGGATTAGAAAGATGGAGGTGTAGTATTCAAATCCTTGCGATAAAAATAACGAAATGATGGCAAGACACACACCTGGTTGGTGTTATCTTTTAAACCCCTCTCGGACTCGAGTAGGAGGAAAATGAGATGATGGATGCAAGAAGTATAAAAGAAGAGGCGCCCTTATGAAGGGGGATAGAGGATGCGAGATGATGAATGCAAAAGAACTACGAAGAAAAAGGGGAAGAAAAGGCTTATTGGATGAGCCGAGGGTGAAATCCGGCGGAGCTCCGGCAGCGTGGGGACGACGTGGAAGCGCGGTGGATGAAGACAACCTTCCTCTCGCGAGCGTGAGCACCCGAGAAACCGGCAGAACCTCCACCTACAAAAGAACCCACGGGTTAGAAAATGACTCCGTAGCCTCTGGGCTCCGACAGCCTATCGGATCACTTCTGAGCTCTCCCAGAACTGAGGGGGTGGGCCTCTATTTATAGGGCTCCGGAGGATGGAGGCGTCCAGGACCCTGGACACCTCCATCAGGGCCGAAATAATATTTTATTCTATTTTTATATATTTTTTTAGAATACTTTTGTGGAGGCGTCCAGGGTCCCGGACGCCTCAAGCAGGTCCACCGAAAACCGACGACCGCCGCACGCGGTTTGGCACAACGCGTGGTTTTGTGAGCGGCGCCTCGTGATTCAGAAATGGGCGCGTCCAGCTGACTGGACGTCTCTAAAATTTGGATTTTTTCACACACGACAAACCGTCGTTCGGTGGGCGGCGCCCGTGAGGGTTTTGATGGAGGCGTCCAGGGGCCTGGACGCCTCCAAAATTATATTATTTTTTTATTTTTCTTTTGTCTTTTATACCAGGGCTGCCATTTTAATTTTTTTATTTGTTTTTATGGAGGCGTCCAGGGTCCTGGACGCCTCCATTAATATATATATATATTTAATTATTTTTTGTCTTTTTTTATGCCAAGTGGCATTTTATAAATATTTATTATTATTAGTTTTTATGGAGGCGTCCAGGGGTCTAGACGCCTCCATTAATATATATATATATATATTTATTTTTGGGCCCTGAGAAAAATAATAAAATAATAAAATAAATTAAAAAGATGGGGGCGTCCAGGGGCCTGGACGCCCCCATTAAGACCCACCCGGGTCCTCAAATCAGGCGTCGGCGACCGCCCGGTAGACCCCCTTCTTGATTCTGGAACCTCCTGATGCGTCCGACTGGTGTTGATGCCGTCCGAATGCCGTGACGAGACGATTCCGGATGCCGAAAAAGGTAGAAGAAGACCCAAGAAAAGGAAGCACTCGAGTGATTCAAAATGCGTAAGCCGTTGCGGGGCGTTGTATAGTAATATGAGACTTTCTCAGGAGACGTCAGGAATGGCGTGTCTACAGCTGCCCCGCCTTGGCGTCTGCTTTGCAAGGGAGCGACACGTAGTGGAATGGTATCGAAGTGGAGTGGAGTGAAGTGGGAGCGGACTGATAAGTTGATGCCAAGGTGTGATGAGACACGCTTTTGACGTTACTGTTTGGAATCTTTCCTGGAGTTTCAATGAGGCGACCTTGAAGAAGGTCTTTCAAACATTGACGATTGCTTGGACGGAGATCAAATAAGGGAGGGTGAGATGTGCGCTCAGGCACGAAACAAAAGGAGACCAACTTCTCGGTGTGGAAGTACCTGGGTCATAAACCGGAGGTTTCACCTTTGGGGAGCGGTTACCAGCCAATGTGGAAGTGCTGCGGCCAAGGTGGGTCAAAAAAGGTAAAGGAATATCTGAGGGTCTGTCCAAACAAGGGTCTCCTTTGGAAGAGCAGCGTAGGGCTGTCTCAAGGAAACTCAGTATTTCATTCGGAGTGGAATATCTCATATTTGTGGGAATTGGAGCACAACGGCTTTCACAATCGAATCACTTGAATGATCTTCCGCAATAAATCAAAGTCCTATATGAATGCATGCTGGGTTCAAAGAAAAATTTAAAACAAACTAAAATAGAAAATAGCCAAGGATAATATTGTCAACTTGTGAAGAACGGGTCAGGATACCGACCCGGTGAGCTGATACTGGGCTGGGGCCCGTTTATCCGCGCACCAACTCACTGAATGGAACCGTCGTCCCCATTCTATCACAAATTGACGGCCTATCCGTACAACCCAAATTCTTCCGGGATCATCACCGTTTTTGTTGAAGGGGAACTCAGATCCCAGATTCGTTCGAGCCGCAAGGTCCTTGACATGTTCTAGTAGCGTAAGTATCGTATACTATGATGCATGACAAGGTGGGACCAATCAATGAAAGGTGGGACAGGAGACAGGACAAAGACGTCCGTTAGTAAAACCTGCACAGACTAGCAAATGTTATCAGAAAGTAGCAGAATCATAGCAGAATCGCACCACAGTTCAAAGGAGATCCAGACCAAAATCTTGACAATGACCACTGATGTGACATGTTCTGTCCTGTAGCACCCTTCCCTTCCTATAAGAACTCCCCTTAGGCTAGTTCATTCAAATGCACCAAGGTGGGTTTTGGAAGCTCAGGAGAGGAAGGAGAGGAGAATCTAGAGATTTCAGGATGGAAGGAGAGTCTTCCCGCGTTATGAAGAGGAGCAAGCCTAGCAGCGAGATCAGGCGACTCTCCGACCTCGAGGGTCATCTGAGTGGGACGATCTTGTCGCATATGGTAAGCTGATTCATTTCAAATTTTTCATGTGAACCTTCTTCTTACTTCCTTCATTTCCTATTTCTTTGCTCTTCCAGCCATATCCACTCTTCCCAGGCCCGAGGAAGTTTTCCAAGCTGCCATGGCTTTCAAAGCTGACTTCCAATATCTCCATTGGCATGAGGGTCATACTCTCGAAGTGGCATCTGCAGGGGCTCCTTATTCACGCCAAACATTACGAGAAGATTCGTATGGACTGGGCGACTATGGGCGCACTAGTGGAGATCTGGCATCCCCAGACCCACACTTTTATCTTCCCGACCTTCGAGGTGACCATCCTCCTCGAGGAGGTGGAACTTCTGCTCGGATTGAAGAAATTCAAGAGTGACGGGAAGGTGAAGGCTATGCGGATGCTGACACGGGGACTTCTGAAAGCGTCCTTGGAAGCTTCATGCCGCCCGACGCAGCCCGAAAGGTCGTACTCAAAAGGGAATCGATCTGCAAAAGCTCGCGGAGTGGGTAATGGAGGCCCTGAGAGGGTTACCAGACGATGACTATTTGGAGGGAATCATGAAGGGGTTCACCATTTGTCTGGCGGGTGCTCTCTTGTTCCCTTATACCGACAACATGGTGGAGGAAGACCAACTGGGTGCTATCTGCGGGATCTGGCGTGGAAAGAGGGTGGGACCCGCCGTCCTCGCCTATCTTTACAGCGGTCTTACTGCCTCGAGCATGGGTAAGCCTCCATTTGGTTGTGCACTTGTCTTGAATTGCTGGCTGGATTTGCATTTCAAATTCGACCACCGCGAGGGAATGCCAACCGCTTCGAAGCTCTTCCAACAAAGCCCTCTTCATCACATAGCCGACGTGTTAGGCTTCGGTGGTACCGTAGTGAACCGCGTTCCGTGGCTGAAGAAACGTGAAGACTGGCGGTCTCACTTCCGCACCGTGACACAAGGCTTCTTTACTTGCGCACCGGCATGTTTGCTTTCGCTAGATCTCCTCATGAGGCCTTCTCCCGAAGTTGATCTTCAACTGATCGGCGCGACCGAGTTTGTTCTTTACAACGCGCATCGGTGCTGCCTCCAGATTGGCATCCCACGCCATTCGTTCCCGCCACCGACTGGCATCGTTCCTTTGAAGAAGAGGGAGTTGGGTACTGAAGCGGACGCGAAGGAAGCGAAGGCCATTAAAGCTCCCTGGAAGACAAGTGTTGCGGGAAAGGCATTAGCGCATGTGGTGGAAGAATGCGAGCCGTGGAGGGCTTATGTAACCGAACTGGGGAAGTTAAGGCCTAAGGCGCCTAAACACCTGATGTAGCTCATTCTGCTTTCTGATGGAATAAAATCTGACATTTGGATGTTTCGGACCCCCGTCCCCTTAATTATTATCTTTTTTTGTGGTTTTTCTTTTTCTTTCCTTTTTTTCTTTTGTTTGGATTATGTACATACTCTAACCCCTTTTTTCTTTTTATATATTTTTTATTATTTTTTTATTATGGGGGCGTCCAGAGGCCTGGACGCCCCTATTTTTTATAATTTTTTTTAAAAAAATTTTTTTGGGGGGCGTCCAGGGTCCTGGACGCCCCTAATTTTTTACTTTTTTATTTTTTAATTTTTTTGTTTGGGGGCGTCCAGGCGCCTGGACGCCCCTAAGTTTTTTTGTAATTTTTTTTTTTAAAAAAAATAAACAGTGGGGGCGTCCAGGCGCCTGGACGCCCCAATTAAGGCTCAATCTATATATAGGGGGGGGGGGCCCCCCCCCCCTTACTCACTTACTGTTCATTCAAACGATCCGGTCAGACCAGACAGACCCATTCTTCGCCTCAATGGAGTTAGGAGCCCCGAACCGAGGTGGAGACAAGCGTAAACGACTGGCTCGTCGTCCGAGGAGACTGAGAGACGATGCTGAGGAGGCCGTAGCAGAGGAGATTGCTGCGGAGGAGGAGATGGAGGTGCCGCTTCTGGCCGCGGAGGCCGCTGCGGAAGCTGGTGACGCGGGAGAGGACGATCACGACCCGGTAAGTACTTCGGAATTCTCACTCTGTGGTTCAATAGGCTAAAACGGGCGTGCGAGAGGCTGTGAGAGAAGGCCGGGTAGTGAGAGAAGGAGGCGTCCAGAGGCCTGGACGCCTCCACTTTTTCTTTTTCTTTTTATTTATTTATTTACGTAAATAATAAAATAAAATTAAAAAATAAGGAGGCGTCCAAGGCCTAGGACGCCTCCATAATAATATATATATTATATATATATTTTTTGTTTTTGGTTCTTGGATTTTTTTCAAAAAAAGAAATAAAGAAAATAGGAAGGAGGCGTCCAGGGGCCTGGACGCCTCCAAAAAAAAATATATATTTTTTTAAAAAAATAAAATAAAAAGAATAAATAGTATATACAGTGTTATTGTTTATTACTGTTCATGATGCTGATGTGTTCTTTGTTGGTTTTTGTGGTGTGCAGGGCGTGATGAAGGGCCGGATCAGCTGGTCCTTGGTGGTGGCAGCATACCGTGGGCTGCCGGATTTCCAGAGGGCGCGTGTGGACGCCATGGGCTTTGGAGCTTTCCTTAGGATCGAGCCCTTCCGGCTCGACCTTCCTCTTATCCAGGCACTGAGGGAGCGGTGGCACGCACCGAGCCGGGCGTTTTGATGCCCTGGGGGCACATGGTGCCGACACTAGAGGACGTGGCTCGGATTACCGGGCTACGGGTTGACGGAGAGGCAGTCAGCGGGGTCACCTACCCCGACTACCGAGAGAGTGCCCTGGACCTGCTGTGGTTAGAGACGAGCGTGACTGATAGAGACAGCAGGGTAGTCGGCCGAGTGGAGATCATGGAGGCGCTCGGATTCGTCGACCCGCGCCAGCGGGTTAGCGAGACTGGAGCGGAGTTCTTGGCTCGACTGGAGGGGGATGCTCGTGCAGCTTTCACCCAGGATCCGAGCGAGAGGGAGCTGGTGGACCTAGATCTTCGGAGGTTTCTTTTCTTCTTCCTGGGCCGCCTTCTGCTGGGGACGAAGGGGGATGGCATCCACTGCCGTTTCCTCGGGATCTTGGCGGATCTGGACAGAGTGGGACACTACGCGTGGGGAGCGGCTCTGCTTGCCCATTTGATTGCTGATCTCTCCCAGACTTCGGAGAAGGAGACGACAGTCAGCGGCTTCGCACCTTTCCTCCAGGTAAACATTTTATTTATGCATTCCCACAGTTAAATATGCAATTATTGTACTAATGATGTATGATGGATGCAGGTGTGGAGCTATTACTATTTCCCGATGGGGAGGGCTAGGCATGGGAACAGGAGGGCCGTGCCTCTGGCGCGGCAGTGGAGGCCGGTCGTGGTTGCAGCACCCCACGGCTACCAGCTGGCGTCACTTCGTCGGGAGCTGAGCGAGTATCCCGAGGCCATGGTATGATGCGTATGATTTTTTTTGTGTTTATGCATGTGACTGAATGGTAACTAATATGATGTATGTATGGTGATGCAGGTGGTGTGGAGGCCCTACCTGGGCATGGGCGATGCTGGCCAGCCCTGGGTTGTAGCGGGTCTTCCTCGCTTCAGGCGGGACGTGTGGGTCCATTGTCTGAACGAGATTGAGCCGCTGCGGCTTAGACTGGTCATGAGGACGTTGGGGCTGGCCCAGGAGTGGGTTGACGTAGATGCGCCGGCCCGCATTGGGCGGAAGACCAAGGGGAAGGCGAAGATTGTGGACTGGCGTACGCGCTTCCCAGCACAGTACCAGGACTGGCAGCAGGGCGGGGTCCCAGTGGTGTCCCATGTACAGGACAGCACAGACTACATGAGACGGTATCGAGCTACGTACGGGGACCGCCTCTCCTTGGGTGGTATGGCAGGGGTAAGTGAAATGAAATGCTCCACCTTTCTATATGTATATGCATGGGATACTAACTTATGTGTAATGCAGGATGCTCGTGATACCATGATCGCCGACCTGCGGGCCCAGTTGGCGGACGCCAGGCGACAGTTGGTGGCCATCCGACAGGAGTTGGAGATCCTGGTGAGTCTATGCAATGCATTTTTTTGTGACCTGGATTTTTGATGCTTAGCCTTTGACTGACGTTTGCCCCGTGTTTCAGCGGGCCCACCAGACAGCGGCAGCCGGGATGGCTGGTGGAGCGGGTTCCAGTTCGCGGGGCCCTCCTCCGGAGGTTTCTGCCCTCCAGGAGCAGCTGGCGCACGCGGTGGCTCGGGCTGAGGAGGCCGAGCGTGACCGCGAGGCTCGAGTGAGTGTTTGCTTGGCCCCGACCCTTTTCTAGCTGCTTTCCTTCTATCACTGTTCTCTTACGGTGCATGCGTGCTTTGACAGGTGGCCGAGATTCGGGAGGCCCTGGCCCGTGCTGTTCGTGCTGAGCAGGAGCGCGATGCCTGGGTGGCAGAGCGCGATGCCTGGGTGGCAGAGCGTGACGCCCGGATTGCGGAGCTGGAGGAGGAGCGTCGACGGGAGGCTGAGGAGCTCCCTCGTGACGTGCTGGATCTGCGGATCGCCCTCGAGCTGTCGAGGAGAGAGGCGATGAGGGAGAGAGAGGAGAGGGAGAGGGATAGGGAGAACGTGGAGAGAGAGAGGGAGAGCGTGGAGAGAGAGAGGGAGAGGGATAGGGAGAGAGAGAGGGAGGAGCGACAGCGGGATCAGACCGAGAGGAGGGCTCTAGAGGCCCAGCTGCTGGAGCTCCGATTGAGTCTCGGCACGGCGGAGGGGAGGCTTCGGGAGAGCGAGGAGCGGTACCAGAGGGCGAAGGAACGCGGGGCGCGACTTCGTCAGTCTGGTTCTTTTTCCATGGGCAGCTATCTGGTCTCTTCGGCCGAGGAGCGTCGTCGCGCCTTCGAGGCTGGAGTGCCACCGCAGGGCGAGGCGAGCACGGCTTCTCAGGGTTCGCAGAGGCCCCCTAGGGATCCCCGGCAGAGGAGGGAGGAGAGAGATGACCAGGAGGGTGGTGGTGAGAGTTAGAGAGTTGCTTGTACACGTCACCCTTCTCACTGTATGATGTACTTTCGGCTATTATATGAAATGGAAATGGCTTTTTTGTGTTGTGTGTACCTTTCTCTCTCCCACACTTTCTTCTTTGCACTGAGTTGTCCTTTGAGGCACGCTCCGCGAGACCTTGCCCTGAACAGCGGGGAACTACGCTTTGCACGGGGGGATTTTGTTTCCTTTTCCCCCTTTTGGGCGCGTCCAGGCGCGAGGACGCGTCTTAATCCTTGAATTCAAATTTAAAGCGTCGGGTGGCCTTTCTTCTCCCGTGCCTTACCCGCAAACGAGCCCGCCTTCTGCCGAAACTCGCTTGCCCCTTTTCTCGTCTTCCTCCTCTTTTGATCGATGGAGTTCGGTGGGCCTGACCACGGTGAAGGTGGAGAGGGACGCGGGACCCCTCGCCCAAGGAGGGACGCGCCCGAGCACGGAACGGCGTCCATGGAGGAGGAAGGGCCGCTCCGGGCCCCCGAGGGACCTGAGGGGCCCGATGGCGTGGGAGGAGGTGAACACGGTCCGGTAGGTGCTTCGATCTCTTCCTCTTTTAATTCATTTTGGGTTTTGAAGCGAGCCGCGCGAGGGGGAAAGGGTTCGGCGAGTGTTGCACTCAAATGATGGACGCGTCCTAGACAGGGGACGCGTTCCTTTTGACTGATGCTGGGACCCCTTTCTTGGTGCAGGACATGGCAAGGACCCTGGGTCTGGCCGATGAGTGGGCGAGTGCGGACGAGCCGAGCCGCGTCAGGAGGGAGAGTCGCGGCAAGGCGAGGCTCGAGGAGTGGCCCGTACGTCTCCCTGGACAGCAAGGGGGTATACTGGTGCAGGACAGTGCCGACTTCCTGCGGCGGCAGAGAGAGAGCTACGCGGGGCTTCCCCAAGCTGGGGACACGCGTGGCATCGGCGGCTCGCGCGCCCAACTGTCAGAGACTAGGCGGCAGCTGGCCGTCGCTCAACATGAGTTGTCGCTCCTGGTAAGTTATGTGCCGCACTTTTAACTTCAGATTTTGGAGTTTCACTGACGGCCGTTGTTTATTTTGTTCCAGCGTGCCCAGCAGACAGCGACGGTGGGAGTGGCTGGCGGATCTTCCAGTTCCTCGGCCCCTTTTCTCGAGATTGCCTCCCTCCGGGAGCAACTTGCCGGTGCGGTGGCCCGCGCGACCCGGGCGGAAGAGGAGCGTGACGCCTGGGTGGCGACTGTAGCGGAGCTGCGGCATCGTGGTGAGGAGAGACCTTCTCCAGACATCCTGGAGTTAAGGGTTCTTCTGCAGATGATGAGGAGAGAGGCAGAGAGAGAGAAAGCCGAGAGAAGGTCCGAGCGACAGCGGGATCTGACCGAGAGGAGGGCCTTGGAGGCCCAAGTGAGGGAGCTCCAGCTGGGCCTTCAGGCCGTCGTGCAGAGGCTAGGAGGGATGGAGACGCGCTACGAGAGAGCGCGAGAGTTCGGGGAGCGACTCCGCCAGTCCGGTCGCTTTGCCGCCAGTGGCTTCTTTGCCACGCCAGGGGAGGAGCAGCGAGTCACTGCTGCGGAGCAGGCGCCCAGAGGCGAGGCAGGTGCTACTGCACGGGGATCCCGGAGGCTTCTGAGGGACCCTCACCTCGGGGGAGAGGAGGAGAGTGCCCAGAGAGATGAGTGATGGTGAGGATTGGCGAGCTAGTGGACCCGCCACCTCTCTATGATTGTAGTGTTTGTGACAGCTTATGTAGAATTATGAATGGAGTGATTTGATTTTCTGCTGTTTATTTGTTCTTTTGTGCGTTCCTTCTTCCCTACACTTCTTCTCCTTTGCACTGTTCCCATGTGATAGGTCTGCCGAGACTCCGCCCAAGCGGAGAATCGCATCTTGTTGTGACCATTTTCCACGGGAATCTGCCGTCGAAGTCAATAATGACGGCCCTAGTTTCTTTTCCCGAATGCTGTGTCAAATTTTGCGGACGTCCTCCAAATCATGATAGGGTATCCCTAGACAACATAGGGGCTATTCGTCCTATTCTTCGTCAGTCAATCACCCTGTGCGAGCGGTGAAGCGACACATGGGACCGCTTGGCAGGTGCCTCATTGCGAGGGCTATCATTGACAGGTGATGGAGGCAATCTTGGCCCGCACTCCTTCCATTTCTATAAATTCTTGTCCCTTTTATCTTCCCAGGTATATCGAGGACTAACTCGAGGAGCACAAGTTCTTACGGGAGAGGAGGAGTTCAAAATTCTGAGAGTTGGATGGAGGGCGAATCTTCCCATTCCTCGAAGAGAAGCAGGTCCAGTGGTAGTAGTTCCAGGAGGCTTTCAGACCTTGAAGGGCACTTCAGCGAAAGGGCCCAATCTCAACTCGTAAGCCAAGTTTTCTTGCCCTTTTCTCATTCTTTCTTCCTTTCTTCCGACCAAACCTCACCCCCATTCCTTGTATGTGTAGGTTGTGATGAAATCACAAATCTTATGGGAGTTGGTAGTAGCAGCGTACAGGGGCCTCCCAGATTTTCAGAAGGCGAGGCTAGACGTGATGGGATTTGGTACCTTCCTTCGGATCGAGCCGATCCAGCTTGACCTAGTCCTGATCCAAGCCTTGTGTGAGAGATGGGACCCAGTGAGCCGGGCATTCCTGATGCCCTGGGGGCACATGGTGCCCAGCTTGGAGGATGTGGTCCGGATCACAAGCCTGAAGGTAGAGGGCGAGGCAGTGACCGGAGTCACTTACGCGGACTACAGAGAAGGTGCCCAGAAGTTACTGGGTTTGGACCTGGATGGTCGGAAAAACAGGTCGGTAGCTAGGGCGTCCCTGATGGATGCATTAGGGCTCACCGACACTCGTCGGCGGGACGATGAATCCTCAGAAGAGTTCATGGAAAGGATAGAAATAGGATGCCGCGCCGTGTACTGCACAGATTTCGGCGACTGGGAAAGATGCAACATAGATTTGAGGAGATTTCTCCTCTTCCTTTTGGGGAGATTGGTACTGAGCTCGAAAGGGGACGGTATCCAATGTTGCTTCCTGGAGCTGCTGTCAGACCTTGAAAGAGTAGGGTATTATGCCTGGGGAGCCGCCATGCTGGCACACTTGTTTGCAGGCCTATTCCAAGAAACGGATCGTGAGATGACTGTGAGTGGTTTCACACCATTCATCCAGGTATTTTTTGGTTTTGCTTGTTTTGTATA
Source organism: Amorphophallus konjac (assembly GCA_022559845.1). Classification (NCBI taxonomy): domain Eukaryota; kingdom Viridiplantae; phylum Streptophyta; class Magnoliopsida; order Alismatales; family Araceae; genus Amorphophallus; species Amorphophallus konjac. The sequence continues at coordinate 207,043,701 of CM040129.1, forward strand.
TTTTTTTGTGTTTTTGCAAAGTTCTGATGGCCTGCGCCGAGCAGCTGTGGAGCTATTATTACCTCCCTATGGGGAGAGCTCGGCATTGGCGACCTGCGATGGTGCCGCTAGCCAGGCGGTGGGAACCCATCATGAGTGCGGCACCCCTAACCTACCAACTGATGGTGCTAAGGCGGGAGCTACAGGAGTTCCCTGCAGCGATGGTAAACTGGAGACCCTACTCAGACATGGTCGATGCCGACCAGCCGTGGGTTCTAGCAAGTCGTGCCCGGTTCGGACGGGAACTATGGATGCACTGCCTGAATGAAATCGAGCCGCTTCGGCTACGATTAGTTATGAGGACTTTAGGACTGGCTCAAGAATGGGTGGATTCAGCTGCGCCACCTCGTGTCGGGAGAAAGACGCGGGGACCGGCGACCTGCATTGACTGGCGCGTGCGATTCCCCGAACAGTATGAGGACTGGCAACGGGGTGGCACGATTGTAGAATCACAGGCGCGGGATAGCGAGGACTACTTGCGTCTATATAGGACAAAGTACGCAGAGCGGCTCCAACCCCGGGGACTTGTGGAGGTAGGTTTCCCCTTTTTCTCTTTTCTTCTTTCTCCTTTTTTGGTTTTCTGGTGAAAATGCTGACTTGTAAGGCTGCAGGATGTCCGGGATGCCATGATAGCGAATTTACGAACTCGCTTGGCAGAGATGGAACAACAGTTGGGCGATGCCCGCGGAGCTACGAGCGCCTTGGTAGGTGTACAGTACGTTCCTAATTAAAACCCCAGATTCCAGATGTTGGCTGCTAATTCACGCAGTCGTAGCATGTCCAGATTGGCGCGGCTTCCCCAGCGATGGGAGTAGGTGGTGCCTCTTCCAGCTTGTGGATTCCACCTCAGAACTTGACTTGCTTCATGAGCAACTTGCTCACGCCACGCAGCGTGCTGCGGAGGCAGAAGGGATGCTCGTATACAGGTAAAAGTTTCAGTGTTGAGTTCTCTTGTTTACGCCTTATCGCGTATCTGAGATGGTACACTTGGCAGGAAAAGGAGACGGAAGAAGCGCTTGCCCAAGCTGCGCAGAAGGAGGCTAGGATAGCAGAACTGGAGAGGGAACTGCGGCGTCATCCTGATGACGACTCTTCCAGGGATGCTATGGAACTGAGGATCACTCTCCAGTTGGAGAGGGAAGACCGTGAGAGAGAACGTGCAGAGAGAGAAAGAGACGCGGAGAGAGAAAGAGCCAACAGATTGACTGAAAGGGAGGAACGAAGGGCCATGGAGGCCCAACTATTCGAACTCCGAATCAGCCTTGGCCTTGCTGAACAGTGGCTGAGAGATGGTGAGGAGCGCTACCGAAGAGCACGAGAGCGTGGCTTTCGTGTTGGTAGCTTCTCTACTGCTTCCGTGGATCAACGCCGGGATGTGGGAATAGGAAGGGGAGTACAGAGCGGTAGGAGTACCGCTTTTCGTAGTTGGGTAGCACCTTTGAGAGCGTTTTACCCGGAGAGTAGTGGGACGAGTGATGCAGAGAGAGAGGGCGGAACTTGATGTAATTTTTTTGGTTTTTTGGAATAAAATACAAGGTTCGGTTTGTTTGTTTTTCACCTTTGCTTCTGTTGCCTGAATCCCTGCACACATCACTGAAACAAACAAATCAGAATTTCTGTTCTGACTTGGCCCCTTGCTCAATAAGCAAATGGTCACTGTGACTGTCCTTGATAACTGGTCAAGGGGCCAAGCCTTTATTTAACGAAGGCAAGGGAAAGATGCGGTGATGATAAATGCGACAGGCAAGCACACGAATGCAAGCGGTATTAAAAGTGAGATGCTGCACGCAAATGTAATCATGCAAAATTGATTTGTTTTCTTTTTTTATATTTGATATTTTTTTGTTTTATCATAAAAAGATTTTTTTGTTTGCAAATATGTACATTTCTCTTTTCCATTTTTTTGTGCTTTATCATTTCAATTTTTTTATTGCTAACGCCCGGCAAGCACCCAAATGGCACCTGACCTTCGTGAGAACAGGGGTTTCTTACTAACCTCCCAGGTATCCTAAGTGCACATCTAGGTTGATTTGGGCCTCTAGACCCCTCGAATGATGATCCCGCCGGCTAAGACTTACCCTGATGACAATACCGTCATGCCATGCTTAGGCTCCCAGTCGCTTCCGACCACAGGGATTCACCCAAAAGGTGTTTGAGGTAAATGATTTGCCCGACCCGGGTCTATTTCCTCACAACTCTAGATGGTATATGATGGAACACCCTGGAACCCTAACGACCAACCGCGCGACGCTGACCCGGAATCAGACGCCGTCGCACCCATAGGTGACGCGCTTGCATTGGCCTAAGCCCGAGGTTAAACAAGAAGACATCAAGGTGGTAAACAGGGGTCTTGACCAGCCAGAAACACAGAGACTCCTTCGCAGCGATAGCTTTTGCTTTTCAAAGTAGGCAACCAAATGTGTATATTAAAATAAGGTCGCAGACCCTGGGCAGTTTTCACCTTTCAGAAACTCCATCGAACCTTCATCTTTAGAGGGAGAAGGAAGAGTGTAGGGGATAAACCTCCTGAGAGGACCGGCAAAGCCGTTAACCCGGCGAGCGAATAAGGGCCCATTAACTCTTTCCTTTCGGACAGCTTCGGACCAAATCTCGAGCATTTACATTCCACGGCCCCCTTTGTGGATTCAGACTTTTGCTTTGAGGGGTTCCGTTTATCGCTACCAGGCACGGTCACGACCAGGCTTTTCTCTTGATTTTGATTTTGTATTTCTTTTTGTGAGGGAGATATAGTCGTTTGACGTTTGTGGGCTCCCTTTTGTATGCCTGCGGGGACACTGCCCTCTTCTCATGCACTGATCGATGCTCGAGGAAATGGATCCTACTCTTGCCCTTGGGGTTTGAGTTTCGGTTTCTCATGCTCAGCGTTTTAAGGGCGCCGACTGTCTCATTTGGTCGAAGAGAAAAGAATAAAGATTACAGCTTCCGGAGATCTTCTAGGTGTGGCCCTACCGTAGGTGATGCTACCAACTTTTTTGAATAAAATACATAAGTGAACACATGTTAGCTTCCTTCGAGCGAGCATAGGCCGACGTGGCCGGACAGGGATCTCCACGGTTCTGGCAAACCAAGACCCGGTGCCTACCAAGCCTTAATGGGCCCTATCCTAACATGAAGGTTAGATGCAGAGACTTAACTATATGGTGACTGCCGGGCATCGGCATTTTGAATTTTCCATATTTTTAGTGGTTTTCAATATTTCTTTATTTTTTGATGTTTTTATCTTTTCATCATTTTTTTTGTTTGTGCTAAGGGTAGTATTTCTTAAGATAAAGCCCATTCCAAGGGTGGGATAACTCGGTCCCTTCGGCGTTGATTAGCTTGTAGGCGTTGCCAGGGTACACGGCTTGAATTACAAATGGTCCTTCCCAATTGGGTTGGAGCTTAGAACGCGGCCCTCCAGGTTTGACAAAAATTCTTTTTACGACCATCTCACCGACTTTGAATTTTCTCTCAACGACTTTCTTTTGGTAAAAGCGAGCGAGTCTATTTTGATACACACGCGCGTGTTCGGCAGCGGCCAGCCGCTTCTCATCCAAGAGTTCCAACTGGGCGAGGAGTGAATTACGACGATCGTCGAGGGGAAAGTCCTCGTCCAATTGTACCCTGAGAGAAGGGATCAGAGTCTCGTATGGGACTACCGCTTCCATACCATAAGTAAGGGCAAATGGAGTCTGCCCGGTGGGGGTACGGATTGAAGTGCGATAGGCCCATAGAGCTTCGATAAGCTTTTCTGGCCAGTCTGAAAACTTACTAGACTCGCAGGTTTTTTTGATGATTTTGAGCAATGTTTTATTGGTGGCCTCCGCTTGGCCGTTACCTTGTGGGTAATATGGCGATGAATGATGCAATGCAATTGCGTACCTTTTGCAGAGGTCCTGTAGGTCCTGAGAAATGAATTGTGGCCCATTGTCGGTGACGATCGTGCTTGGGATGCCGAATCTGGCGAGAATGTTCTTCATGATGAACTTGCAGACTGTTGACGCCTTGATTTTCGCGTAAGCTTCGGCTTCGGCCCATTTGGTGAAATATTCCGTCGCAGTAAGGATGAAAGATTTCTGCTTGGTGAGGGAATTGGGATCACCTAGGGGACCAATGACGTCGAATGCCCACATGGAGAAAGGCCATGGGGAGGATATTGGATGAAGTGAGGAAGATGGTGAATGGATTTTATCGGCGTGAAGTTGACACTTGACACACCTACGGACATAGACAGCACAATCCTCTTCCATAGTGGGCCAATAAAAGCCTTGCCGAATGATCTTCTTGGCGAGCATCTGACTATTCACGTGGCCACCGCACACACCCGAGTGCGTCTCTTCTACACATTTCCAAACCTCATCGTCACCAAGACATCTTAGCAGAATACCAGTAAGGCTCCTCCTATACAACAATCCTCCAACTAGGGCGGTTTATTTTAAATAAGTGGGGGATAAAACAAGATTTAGGTGAAAGATACCTAGAAGAATTTACAGGATGAGAAGAAATCAAAGAAATCAGTGAGGACTAAAGCCTCGGAAACAGTGTGAGAACGGGCAGGTGCCCGAGGAAGTTAACGTGGAAGGAACCGGGTCGAACCCGGGAGCGGGATCGGGAGGAATCAGAAATTGATGAATCGAGAGAGGCGGATCCGAAGGGTCCGGATGTAAAGGAGGAGAATCATGGGGAAATGAATCCGGAGGTTCCGGAGGAAGAAGATCATGAGGGACCCGATGCCCTGGGAGGTGTGTAAAAAGATAATTCAAAGGGGTGAAAAGAATGAAGGACGTGATGACTTGGAAGAACAAAAGGATAAATCGAAAGAAGGAGAGGCCCGGAGGTTCCAGGTGGATATGGGAAGGAAGGGCGCGATGCCCTGAGAGAGATGGAGAATAAGATAAGAAATCCGGAGGTTCCGGATGGGGGTGAGAGATGGATAAAAACATGGAATTAAATAGGGAGGGGTCCGGAGGTTCCGGACAGGGATGAATGTAGGGGTCCGGAAGCTCCGGACAACGAGGAATGTGAGGGTTCGGGGACCCTAGAGCAGAGGAGCTTGATGGCTTAGATTTAGGTGACAAAAGGCGTCTCCTTAACCAATGGACTGCCCATAAAAAGAAGCTGAATAGCAGCATGAGCAGCGATGAACTGGGATAGGAAGTGGATGAACTGATGTGGGCTCCTTCAACAAGGGATTTATTATCCTTAAGCTTCACTTTATGCTTTTCCCTCTTCTTGGTAAATACTCTCTCATAGTGCGGCCTCTCAACCTTCAACATGGCTTCCTGACCTCTTGGCCCTGCATGCTCTCTCCAATGAAGAGACGGCCTAGTCCTTTTCTGACCAACCAGTCCAATCAGTGCGGTCAGGGCCCATGGGTTCTCATTTGATGGACTTTTAGTAAGGCCCTTTGGACATTCATATATGAACGGTAACTCTCTTAGCAAAATATCATAACAAAAATTTGAGAGTTCCGCTCGTGAAGTAGGGATCTTGACATGAACTGGCTCCTTTAGAAATAGCTCCCTTGATAGATGAATGGTGTCTATCATTGGAAGTTCGATGCTCGGTATAAGGAGCTTCATGTTTGGGGTACTGCTCAAGGCCGTTGGAATATCACATGTGAATATGCCGGGTAACATAGGCGTTCGCCTCTTGCATGGAAGTTGGTAGTGAGTAGACATGATGTCAAAAGTTTCCAACAAGAACTGCCCTGACCCACCCCTGAGCATAGAATTCATCATCTCCTCGGCAGTAGAATGTGTCATCACTATGCATGAGGAGAACCCCTTCTTTTGATTGGCCATTTGGACTATGACCGAACAAGGGGTAATAAGAGCCTTGAAAGCATGTTGGCCAAGGAGTAACGTGATCGTGGTTATTTTGGCCCCTGATTTGGTCAGTACCAATTCCTGAGGGTCCTTCTTGATGGGCATTGGTGCAGATGGAAATTCGGCCTTCTCAAAGGTGACCGGCACAAGAACCCGAATCGGCATTCGGCAAATTAAATCTTGGATCTTGAATGGCATTGCCGTGGCCAAATTCTTCTTGTCCGATTCTTGAACATCATCTTTGGCACATGTATTTTTAGAAAGATACCCACTCCGAGAGGTGGTGGAAGGAGGTGAGATTGAGACAGCATGCTCAACGGGTGATGGAGATTCAATGATGGGGGCTATAGGAAGGGTAAGTGGAGGTTGAGACACGACGGGCTTCTCCTTGTTCTCGAGAGGAGACGAGGTTGGCTCGTGTGCAACAATCAATGGGCCCGGCTCAGGGTTAATCTCGGGTTTAGGTAAGGGGAGTGGAGGAATAGGAATGGTTGGATTCGGGGTTACAAGGCTAGTGGAGGTTTTAGGTGGAGATGATGGAGGATTACTTGGTTGGGAACAAGAGTTAGTGGAATGCTTAGTGGAAGCCAATGGTGTGGGGGTTATTTGTACAATTGGAGGGGTGACAGTAGAAGGCTTGGTACATAGGAAACGTCGAATTTTGGTGGTACGTGGGGGGTTAAGGGTAGAAGGTGATTCATGGTGCATTGATGCGGGTTGTTGGGGTGTAAACCCGTCATCGTGACACCATGATGACTCATAAGCAGGGGTAGAACTAGTGGCTTCATCCTGAGCAGGGGGTTCTTGTGGGAGCAGTGGAAGAGGGAAACGAAGAAAACTCGGAGTAGGTGTATATTCAAAATCTTCATAAATTTCATCATGTGCCATTTCCAATTCTTTATGATCATCAAGTTCAAATGGACGCCGTGGTGGAGGCACGTTGATGAGTGGAGATGGTGTATATTGACATGAAGGGTTTTGTGGATATGAATGCGGAGGCGGAGGGCCATATGAATGAGCGTAATGAATGAATGGTGGGTGGACGGCATCCACTTGATCGTTAAAACTTGGGAGAACTTCTTGCTCACTCATATCCCAGATGCCATACTCATCTCTTCTCTCCTTCCAATCCTTCTCCATTTTGGTAATATTATTCATGAAAGCGTGAAGGGGGTTGGCTTGAGGAGGGGAAGGAGGAAGAAATTTCCTCTCAATAACAGCCTGTAAGGCTCCAAGTTGAGAGCTGAGAGAGTCGACATGAGAAGCCATGAAATCCCAGGCATAGGGAACACTAGTGGAGGGGGAAGCTCCACTAACAGTGGCCTGTATTCCATATGAGGACTTATAGGATGGGCCAATGTCCATGGGATGAACCTGTGGGTCAGGCTGATAGCCCCAGTCTGAGTTATAGACCCCGTAAGAGTCGTGACCTGGGTCACGCATTTGAGACCCATAACGGAAGGCATCGGCCTCGAAACAATTGTAATTATATTCAGCCATCCATCATGTTTCTCGAGAGCATAATAGCATACACCAACAAACGATCAGCAGAGATTAACACACAAGTGAATGCCTTACGTCTTTTTTTGTGTTTTGATTTTGATGATTTTTTTGTATTTTTAGCGAGATCCGAAGTTCACACAAAATGGGGACCCTAGTTTGTTTTTGTTTTACCGCCGTGTCAGCTAGGGTCTCTCGTCTCACCACGAATGAAATGACTAACTCCGGGGAACTTCAATGGTACAACCAGCCCAGTGAACGAAGAGGAGATTCTTCGATGTCGGGGACTTACGGAGGTCCCAGTGTAGGAGATTCTAGTCCGTTGAGAGGAATTCCCAAACGGAGAGTCCTTCCTTCACCGGGAAAGGGTGATCCTCAAAAAATGAAAAAAAGGATAGAAAAGAGGAATGGATGTATGCAATGGAATGCTGACAGATATATGGAGTGGGAAAACAACAGAAATAACAGACATATAATAAACAAAGAACCAATCAAAACTGACGGTGCTGCCGTGAGCACAACGGGGGCGCGCGCGGGCGCGAAGGTGGAGAGGCACGGGTGGTGCCGAACTTGCAAGGGTAGCCGAAAGGAAGCAGTAGATGTCCCACCGTGATCGCCAATCTGTGAGCGACGTCACGCGGTTCGGGAAGAGCGGAGATGACGCGGAGCGCGCGCGGGCTCCTCTTTTGTTTCTTTTGGTGTTTGTTTGCTGCAACACAGAAATAAGAGAAGAGAGAGAAGGGGCCACCACGGGAGATTGCTCCGGCGGGGCGAGCGGGACAAGTGTGATATAGCAAAATATGGGGTTTAAACGGCCATAGCGGGAAGTGACTCGCCGCGGCCTCGGGGGGACGGGAATGGTGCAAAAATTAAATAACAAGAATTGAAACGGCCATTGGGGAAGTGACTCGCCGCGGCCTCGAGAATATGAACAGATAATAAGATGACAGAATATAGAGAGAATACAAAGAGCGGGAATTTAAACGGCCATTGGGGAAGTGACTCGCCGCGGCCTCGAGAACACAAACAGATAAGAATATAACGTATAAGAACGTGAATTTAAACGGCCATTGGGGAAGTGACTCGCCGCGGCCTCGAGAATAGCAGAATATAAAGAGTATAAGAATATAAGAACGGAATTTAAACGGCCATTGGGGAAGTGACTCGCCGCGGCCTCGAGAATATGAGCAGAATATAACAGGTATAAGAGAATATAAGAACGGAAATTTAAACGGCCATTGGGGAAGTGACTCGCCGCGGCCTCGAAAATAAGATGTGATCGCCAGGGGCCGAAAGACCCCAAAATAAGAAAGTGATCGCGCCTACCTCAAGAGCGGGAGATGGCGGGTTGCTTCTTCCTCTCCCTCCGGCCGGCCGACGGAGAGGGCTTTCCTCGGCTACCCTTGCAAAACAACGACAAACAAATGACAAGTGGATTAGAAAGATGGAGGTGTAGTATTCAAATCCTTGCGATAAAAATAACGAAATGATGGCAAGACACACACCTGGTTGGTGTTATCTTTTAAACCCCTCTCGGACTCGAGTAGGAGGAAAATGAGATGATGGATGCAAGAAGTATAAAAGAAGAGGCGCCCTTATGAAGGGGGATAGAGGATGCGAGATGATGAATGCAAAAGAACTACGAAGAAAAAGGGGAAGAAAAGGCTTATTGGATGAGCCGAGGGTGAAATCCGGCGGAGCTCCGGCAGCGTGGGGACGACGTGGAAGCGCGGTGGATGAAGACAACCTTCCTCTCGCGAGCGTGAGCACCCGAGAAGCCGGCAGAACCTCCACCTACAAAAGAACCCACGGGTTAGAAAATGACTCCGTAGCCTCTGGGCTCCGGCAGCCTATCGGATCACTTCTGAGCTCTCCCAGAACTGAGGGGGTGGGCCTCTATTTATAGGGCTCCGGAGGGTGGAGGCGTCCAGGACCCTGGACACCTCCATCAGGGCCGAAATAATATTTTATTCTATTTTATTGATTTTTTTGGAATACTTTTGTGGAGACGTCCAGGGTCCCGGACGCCTCAAGCAGGTCCACCGAAAACCGACGACGGCCGCACGCGGTTTGGCACAACGCGTGGTTTTGTGAGCGGCGCCTCGTGATTCAGAAATGGGCGCGTCCAGCTGACTGGACGTCTCTAAAATTTGGATTTTTTCACACACGACAAACCGTCGTTCGGTGGGCGGCGCCCGTGAGGGTTTTGATGGAGGCGTCTAGGGGCCTGGACGCCTCCAAAATTATATTATTTTTTTATTTTTCTTTTGTCTTTTATACCAGGGCTGGCATTTTAATTTTTTTATTTGTTTTTATGGAGGCGTCCAGGGTCCTGGACGCCTCCATTAATATATATATATTTAATTATTTTTTGTCTTTTTTTATGCCAAGTGGCATTTTATAAATATTTATTATTATTAGTTTTTATGGAGGCGTCCAGGGGTCTGGACGCCTCCATTAAAATATATATATTTTTATTTATTTTTGGACCCTGAGAAAAATAATAAAATAATAAAATAAATTAAAAAGATGGGGGCGTCCAGGGGCCTGGACGCCCCCATTAAGACCCACCCGGGTCCTCAAATCAGGCGTCGGCGACCGCCCGGTAGACCCCCTTCTTGATTCCGGAACCTCCTGATGCGTCCGACTGGTGTTGATGCCGTCCGAATGCCGTGACGAGACGATTCCGGATGCCGAAAAAGGTAGAAGAAGACCCGAGAAAAGGAAGCACTCGAGTGATTCAAAATGCGTAAGCCGTTGCGGGGCGTTGTATAGTAATATGTGACTTTCTCAGGAGACGTCAGGAATGGCGTGTCTACATACATATATACCCCTATAAAGTTTTCAATTGTCAAATATATCCCTCCTTTAAACTTACTATCAATACTATCCTCCAAATAGTTAGAAATATTACGATTATACCCCCACCATAACTCTCGTTGATTTAACTTGAGTTAAACACATGTTATAGGGTGGAATTATTATCTACTCTCGAGTTATCTCTATCTCTCTCTCCTAAGATGGAAATCCTCGTCGGAGGGGGAGAGGGTGACCGGGAGGGGGGGCTACCAGTAAGGGGATTCGTCGAAGGGTGGGGTGTCGCACAAGGGTGGGGGAGAAGGGGGAAGAGGGGGGTTCATTGGGGTGGGGGGAGAAGGAGAGTGGGGCCAGGGGGCCTACTGCTAAGGATGGGGAGGGGGGCCAGGAGGGGTGGGGGCTAATTGTAGACACGCCATTTCTGACGTTACGATGAGTAAATCCCATATTGTACCGTAATGCCCTGAAGTGGCTTACATTTTCTTTTATTTGAGTGATTTCCGTAATTATGGTTAAATTGCATTATTTTGTGAAAGGAAAAAAATTAAAAAATGTGTCCATATAAAATAAATAAAAAGAGAAAAAAATAAAATTCCAAAAAAATGTGTGTAGTTGTGTTTACGTAAAAATAATATAATTGATTTTCTTTAATAAATTTATTTTCATAAAATATAAATATATATATAAGTGATTAGTATATACATAATATATTTATTAAAAAGCAAAAAAACATAATAACCATAAATAATATATATATAAAAAGAAGCAAAAAAAAGAAACAAGACAACGAAAAACAAACAAAACAAACAAACATAAAAAAATAAAAGATAATAAAAATAATATTCCCTACCCCATCTTATTCTCTCCCCATCCCTTTCTTCATTTCTATTCCCTTCCCTCTCTCTCACGTAATCCCCTCCTCCCTGCTCTCTCACCCTCTCCCTTACACACACACGCACACACTCTCCCTCACCCCTTCCGTCTCTTTCTCTCCCTCTCACTTCTCTGCTCATTTCCCTCTCCCTCACGTCACACACATGGACACTCACCCTCTCCCTCACTCTCATCTGCTAATCACAACATCACTCTCTCATTCCCTTCAGCTCTCACCGCATGCACCCATCCCATTCCATTCTCTCCCGTTCGGAAGCTCACCCCATCCCACACTCCCCCCTTTCCATTCCCCCTCTGTTAGCCGCCCACAAGTCCCCCTGCATTGCCACCTTCCTCACACCTCCGGCCATCCACTTCTCTGCATGGCCACACCTCCGCCACCACCACCCTCCCACGCTCACTGTTAGCACCCAGCGAGATCATCCTCTCCCACTCCCCATTGCTCTCCTTCTCTCCGGCCTCCACCCACTCCTCCTTCGGCCATCGTCGTTCATCCCCCGTGCATGCACCGCAACCCCGCCGGCATCACCTTAAATCACAGACCTACCTCCACTCCGACACCGTGCCTACTTCTCCACAAGCCGCGGTCACCCAGCAACCCTACCGCCGTGCCTCTCCCTCTCACCACGTCCCTCACGTAGGCTCTCTCTCTCTCGCCTTCTCTCTAACTCACCACCCACGACAGACCACTCCCTCTCCAGTCCAACAGCAGACGACACCCACAGCACACTCACCTCCACACCAGCGCCCCCGCCTCCACCTCGCTCGACCACCGTGAGCACACCGTCACTCCCCCCGGCCACGTCCGCAACGCCCCCGGCCACCGTGAGACGCCCCCGCGAGGACGCCGATCGCCCCCGTCGTCGTCCACGCCGTCGTCTGCCATCGGCCGAACACCACGTCCACCACCGACGCCACAGCCGCCGCGGACGCCACAGCCCCGACCTCGCCATCGGCCGTACAACCACGCCACCACTGACGCCACAGCCGCTGCGGACGTCACAGCCCCTCTGCATGCGAGCCTGCCGGCCAACCAACCCGTTCACCCCCGGCGACCGCCTCTGACTGATGCGTACGCCACCCCTCGCCGGCCACCGCGTCGGCATCGTCCACTTCCGCCGGTCGCCACCACCGCTGCCGTCTCGCCGTGAACTCGCCGACGCTGCTACCACCGGAGCACCCTGCCGTTGCCGTCATCGTCCACTTCCGCCGGTCGCCACCACCGCTGCCGTCTCGCCGTGAACCCACCGACGCCGCTACCATCGGAGCACCCTGCCGTTGCCGTCGTCGTCCACCGTCTGACCGCCGGTCGCCATCGCCATCGTTGTCCACCGGCTACGCCTTCGTCGCCGTTCCCATTTCCGCGAGCACCTCCCCCCTTCGTCTCTCCCTCTCCCTCTCTCTATTCACTCCCTCTCTCTCTTCTCTCGCCATTTCTCTCCTCCCTCTCGCCAGATCTCTCTCTCTCCCTCCTGCGTCTCTCTCTCATTCTCTCTCCCTCCGTCTCTCATCTTTCTCTCTTCCTCTCTCTTCCTCCCCCTCTCTCCGTCTCGCGCTCTCTCTCTCCTCCCGATCGCGATCTCTCCCTCTCTCCTCTTCTCTCTTCCTCCACCCCCTCTCTCTTCATTTGTTTTATTTTTTTATTCTATTCTCTCTCTTCTCTTCCCCCTCTCTTTTCTCTGTCGCGTCCCCCCTTCTCTCTTTTTTCTCCCTCTTTCTCTCTCTCTCAACCGCTCTCTCTTTCTGTCCCCCCTCCTCTCTCCGTCTCACTCTCTCTCTCTCTCTCTCTCTCTCTCTTTTAATTTTTTTTATTCTCTCTTCTCACCGCGCCCCCCTCTCTCTCTCTTCTCTCCCGGTTCTCTCCCTCTCTCACTTCTTCTCTCTCTCTCTCTCTCTCTCTCCCTCTCCCTTTCTCGGTCTCTCCCTCTCTCCCATATTTTATTATTTTTTTAATCATCTCTCTTACCTCTCGATCTCTCTCTCTCTTTTCATTTTTTTAATCATCTCCCCCACTCTCTCTCTCTCTCCCTCTCTCTTTCTTTCTTTCTCCTGTATATATTATATATATACACAATATATATACACATATGTATCATATATATATATCTTGTCCTTTTTCTTCTAAAACAAAGTCTTGAAAATAAATAAAAAAAGAGTTTTCTCTCTCCCTTTCTCGTCCTCTTTCTCAAATTCTTGTTCTTTTATTTCAACCAATTTACGAATATGTTTATATATGTGTGTGTTTATGTATATGTTAAATATATTTAATATGTTTAAATTTATGGTTACATAAGTATATTTATCATTCATATGTATATGCTTGTGTGTGTGTTCTTATGTCCGACTTAACTAGTTTCTGAAGTTCGCTCTAAAGTCCTTCGGTCATGCTGTGCTCGTGATATTGAAGCCCTTCTCAAAGCTCGTCGCCGGTCCTCCACCGATAAGCTTTTCTCCCCTCTCTTATTTTTATTTAGTCAGTTAATTACATTGCATGCATCATTTAGCATATGTGCCATACCTTTCTCTCCGAGAGGGTCTCGCTTGTGAGTACTTTTGTGTGTTTGTGCATTTTATCATGTCATTCTCCCACCCTTTTAATTCTAAAGGGGTTTTAAGCACACCAACCAGGTACGTGTTCGTTTATGTTATTTACAGTTTCATTACCTAAGGATTGGTACTACACCGCCGTCATTCTCATTTAGTTATTTTTTTTCTCTGTTTGTTCCTTGTGTAGGGGTAGCCAGTTAAAAGGTCCTCTTCTTCGGCCTGTCGAAAGAAGAGGAAGTTGGAGCCCGCATAACCCCGTGTCAAAGGTGAAAGCGATCAATCCACTCGGGACCCTCGGTCCCTGGCGATCATAAAATTCCTAACGCGCGCTTCATTTTGACTATCTTTGTTTTTAATAACACCCGCGGAGAGTTACTTCCCGCAGTGGTCATCTTCTTCTGTCTCTGACCTCACCCGCGCGGAGGATTATTCCCCGCGGCGGTTTATGTGATTTACTTTCTGTATATCTAATTCCTAACTGGTGCGGTGGTTCACCTCCCGCGACCGTTTCCATTTCAGCATTTTATTTTCTGCACCCTACTTTCTAACTCCTAACTATTTAATTTCAGTATTCCCCTATCATCGCTTTAAAATCCCGCGGAGATCAACATCTCGTGACGGTTTATTTGATCCCTTTTCCTTTCCTGTCACATATACTTATATTATAAGTAAAGACCCCGCAGAGGCCAAAGTCTCGTTGTGGTTTCTATATATATATATATATATATATATATATATATATATATATATTATCTATATGGTCTTTACTATAATATAGATAATATATATATATATTATTTATATTATTTATGTCGCATTAAAAACCCCGCAGAGCCCACAGTCTCGTGGTGGTTTCTATATATATATATATATATACTTATACTTATTATTTATGTCACAATAAAAACCCCGCAGAGGCCACAGTCTCGTGGTGGTTTATATATTTATATACTTATATTTATTATCTATGTTATAGTAAAAACCCCGCAGAGGCCAATGTCTCGTGGTGGTGTGTATATATATTTATATTTATTATTTATAATGCATTAAAAATCCCGTAGAGGCCAATGTCTCGTGGTGGTATATATATATACTTTTATTTATTATTTATATTGCTTTAAAAAATCCCGTAAGGCCAATGTCTCGCGGTGGTTTCTAGATGTACATATATTAATTACTGCTCATCTTGCAATATTGTTGTTAAAACCCCGCAAAGACCAATGTCCTGCGGTGGTGTGCTTTTATTCATATTGTTCTTGTAACTGTTCGGGGAGTGATATATCGTTACAATTTCTGAGTCTACGTGTCTTCCCGTCTGTCAAATTCTATTACGTAGAGTCCCAGGTCTCGAATTCAATATCTGAAAAGCTGCTCTCGGAACGGTGGGTTACGCCTATCGGGAAGGGGTTCAGTTTGCGCGAGAGGGTCTTCGGACCCCTATCTCCGCCATGTACCGGAGTTCGGCCAGTCTAAGTTCTCTCTGTCTCAACTAGAGTGTCATCTGTAGGTCGTACTTGTCCACCGTTCTTTCATATCCCCTACAGCGCGTATTTCCATTATTTTGTCCTCATTTCTTTCACCCTTTATTACTCGGAGAGAGAGAAACCCCATCTCTCTCTCTCTCAGTCCACCACGTGACGCGTTCACATCTCTGGCGATCACAGTGGGACGTGCTTTTTACTTTTCTGGTTACCCACAAGCTTTCGGCACCCACGTGAGCCCCTCCTTTTGACACCCACGTGTGTCCCTCTTTTCGGCACACACGTGTGCCCTTCCCTATTGCGCCCACATGCGCCCACTCCCCTCGTGCACTTCGTGCACTCCCCCGGTCCTTTGTGGTTACTTGAGAGGTTAACGTTGTCTCGTGCACCACGTGCATTTCTCCTCCATTTGGCACCCACGTGTGCCCCTTCTCCTCCATTCGGCACCCACGTGTGCCCTCCTTCATTCGGCACCCACGTGTGCCCTCCCTCCACTATTCGGCACCCACGTGTGCCCTCCTTCATTCGGCACCCACGTGTGCCCTCCCTCCACTATTCGGCACCCACGTGTGCCCTCCCTACCATTCGGCACCCACGTGTGCCCTCCCTACCATTCGGCACCCACGTGTGCCCCTACCATTCGGCACCCACGTGTGCCCCTCCATTCGGCACCCACGTGTGCCCCTTCTCCTCCATTCGGCACCCTCGTGTGCCCCGCCTCCTTGTTTCCCTCTATTTGGCATCCTCGTGCCCCGCCTCCTTATTGCGCCCACGTGCGCTACGTCATTCCCCTCGTGCACTACGTGCACCCTTAGAGCCCCTTTCTCTTTTTCCAAGTGATCTACGTGTCTCGGAAAGAGGAACGGTTGTATCCTACTCCATCTGTTTATTACTTTTATATCCTTGTTATATCATTGTGATTATCTCTGTTCTATTTGTGTGTTTATCTCTGGTATTTGTGCGTTATACATCTTTTATTCAGCACTGCATTTCATGCATTTACCCCTTTTCTTAGCTTTTCTTTCTTTTACTTATTTAAGGATTAACCCCTCTCGGTGAAGGAAGGACTCTCCGTCGGGAATTCCTCTCGACGGACTAGGATCTCCTCCATTGAGACCTCCGTAAGTCCCCGAAAGCGAAGGATTCCCTCTTCGTTCACTGGGCTGGTTGTACCACTGAAGTACTCCGGAGTTAGTTACCTATTCGTGGTGAGACGAGTGCCCCTAGCTGACACGGCGGTAAAACAAAGTGCAATTAGGGTCCCTCCTACTAAGTGTGAATTTTATATTTGTTAAAATCAAAAAATAAAAAAAATAAAAAAAAATTAAGTAAATCAAAACACAAAAAAAAGGTTAAAACAAAAACAAAAATAATGGCGTAAGATCATCCACTTGTCTGTTAATCTCTGATACTTGTTTGCTAGTGTATGCATTTACGCTCTGGTAAAATTACAGGAATGGCTCACGACTCTTCCGAAGAGAATCAATTAGGTCGTGGTCAGTCAGCTGACCCACGGGTCCACGCAATGGACTCAGGCCCCTCCCGCGAGAGCTCACAAGAGGTCCCCGTTGTTCCATGGGAGGTAGCTCCACCCCAGGATATCTTCTCCCTTTTGGGTGCCCTCACTAGTACACAGCTCAGCCTTGAGCAACTTCTGGACTTTCAAGCCATTTTAAAGGGGAAGTCTGTTTCTCCCCCTCCTCAGGAGTCAACTCCGGCTCCCACATCCTACCAACAGCCGCTCCAGGCTACTACATCTCCATCACATGTATATGTCTCTCCTTCTTCTTCACTTCAAGGATAGGCGAGCCAACAGCCCGCCTCTCACCAATTCCCCCCTCTACAGTCTCAAACCCCTGCCATCCCTCATACGGTACCCCAAGCGGGTCCGTCCACTGGTGGGCCACCATACCCTTCTGGTTCAGGGCTCCCTTCTCAGGCCCCTGTGAGTCCTTCTCAGTCTCAGTGGCAGGCCCCGCCTCCACCCGCCGAGGAGCTCACCCAATCACTCCTCAACAAATACAATGAGATGGACCGGCAAGTTCGGCACTTAAAGAAAGTGGTGGATGGTGTGAGCGACGTCACGCGGTTCGGGGAAGAGGACGCGGAGCGCGCGCGGGCTCCTCTTTTCTTTCTTTTTGGTGTTTGTTTGCTGCAACACAGAAATAAGAGAAGAGAGAGAAGGGGCCACCACGGGAGATTGCTCCGGCGGGGCGAGCGGGACAAGTATGATATAGCAAAATATGGGGTTTAAACGGCCATAGCGGGAAGTGGCTCGCCGCGGCCTCGGGGGGACGGGAATGGTGCAAAAATTAAATAATAAGAATTGAAACGGTCATTGGGGAAGTGACTCGCCGCGGCCTCGAGAATATGAGCAGATAATAAGATGACATAATATAGAGAGAATACAAAGAGCGGGAATTTAAACGGCCATTGGGGAAGTGACTCGCCGCGGCCTCGAGAACACAAACAGATAAGAATATAACGTATAAGAACGTGAATTTAAACGGCCATTGGGGAAGTGACTCGCCGCGGCCTCGAGAATATGAGCAGAATATAACAGAGTATAAGGGAATATAAGAACGGGAATTTAAACGGCCATTGGGGAAGTGACTCGCCGCGGCCTCGAGAATATGAGCAGAATATAACAGAGTATAAGAGAATATAAGAACGGAAATTTAAACGGCCATTGGGGAAGTGACTCGCCGCGGCCTCGAAAATAAGATGTGATCGCCAGGGGCCGAAAGACCCCAAAATAAGAAAGTGATCGCGCCTACCTCAAGAGCGGGAGATGGCGGGTTGCTTCTTCCTCTCCCTCCGGCCGGCCGACGGAGAGGGCTTTCCTCGGCTACCCTTGCAAAACAACGACAAACAAATGACAAGTGGATTAGAAAGATGGAGGTGTAGTATTCAAATCCTTGCGATAAAAATAACGAAATGATGGCAAGACACACACCTGGTTGGTGTTATCTTTTAAACCCCTCTCGGACTCGAGTAGGAGGAAAATGAGATGATGGATGCAAGAAGTATAAAAGAAGAGGCGCCCTTATGAAGGGGGATAGAGGATGCGAGATGATGAATGCAAAAGAACTACGAAGAAAAAGGGGAAGAAAAGGCTTATTGGATGAGCCGAGGGTGAAATCCGGCGGAGCTCCGGCAGCGTGGGGACGACGTGGAAGCGCGGTGGATGAAGACAACCTTCCTCTCGCGAGCGTGAGCACCCGAGAAACCGGCAGAACCTCCACCTACAAAAGAACCCACGGGTTAGAAAATGACTCCGTAGCCTCTGGGCTCCGGCAGCCTATCGGATCACTTAGAAGCTCCCTAGAACTGAGGGGGTGGGCCTCTATTTATAGAGCTCCGGAAGGTGGAGGCGTCCAGGACCCTGGACACCTCCATCAGGGCCGAAATAATATTTTATTCTATTTTTATTGATTTTTTTAGAATACTTTTATGGAGGCGTCCAGGGTCCCGGACGCCTCAAGCAGGTCCACCGAAAATCGACGACGGCCGCACGCGGTTTGGCACAACGCGTGGTTTTGTGAGCGGCGCCTCGTGATTCAGAAATGGGTGCGTCCAGCTGTCTGGACGTCTCTATAATTTGGATTTTTTCACACACGACAAACCGTCGTTCGGTGGGCGGCGCCCGTGAGGGTTTTGATGGAGGCGTCCAGGGGCACGGACGCCTCCAAAATTATATTATTTTTTATTTTTCTTTTGTCTCTTATACCAGGGCTGGCATTTTAATTTTTTTATTTGTTTTTATGGATGCGTCCAGGTGCCTGGACGCCTCCATTAATATGTATTTTTTATTTATTTATTTTTTGTCTTTTATGCCAACGGGCATTTTATATTTTTTATATTTGTTTTTATGGAGGCGTCCAGGCCCCTGGACGCCTCCATAAATATATATATTTTTATTTGATTTTTGTTTTATTTTTTATGATTATTGATATTATTTTTATTGTTTTTGCATTGATGGAGGCGTCCAGGCAGTTGGACGCCTCCATGATTTTAATTTTTTTTATCTTTTTGTCATTGATGGAGGCGTCCAGGCGCCTGGACACTTCCATGATTTTGATTTTTTTTTATTTTTTTGGTCATTGATGGAGGTGTCCAGGCGCCTGGACACTTCCATGATTTTTCACGAAAAAAATCAAAAAAATGTAAAAAAAAAATCATAAAAATAGGAAATCACCAGAGTAATTAAAAATGTGAAGGCCGCCTTGGGGTATCATAGTGTAATATGAGATTTACTCAGGAGACATCAGGAATGGCGTGTCTACAGCTGCCCCGCCTTGGCGTCTGCTTTGCAAGGGAGCGACACGTAGTGGAATGGTATCGAAGTGGAGTGAAATGAAGTGGGAGCGGACTGATAAGTTGATGCCAATGTGTGATGAGACACGCTTTTGACGTTACTGTTTGGAATCTTTCCTGAAGTTTCAATGAGGCGACCTTGAAGAAGGTCTTTCAAATATTGACGATTGCTTGGACGGAGATCAAATAAGGGAGGGTGAGATGTGTGCTCATGCACGAAAAATAAAGGAGACCAACTTCTCGGTGTTGAAGTACCTGGGTCATAAACCCACAGGTTTCACCTTTGGTGAGCGGTTACCAGCCAATGTGGAAGTGCTGCGGCCAAGGTGGGTCAAACAAGGTAAAAAGTAAAGGAATATCTGAGGGTCTGTCTAAACAAGGGTCTCCTTTGGAAGAGCAGCGTAGGGCCGCTTCAAGAAAACTCAGTATTTCATTCGGAATGGAATATCTCATATTTGTAAGAATTGGAGTACAACGGCTTTCACAATAGAATCACTCGAATGATCTTCCGCAATAAATTCAAAGTCCTATATGAATGCATGCTGGGTTTAAAGAAAAATTTAAAACAAACTAAAGTAGAAAATAGCCAATGATAATATTGTCAACTTGTTAAGAACGGGTCAGGATACCGATCCGGTGAGCTGGTACTGGGCTGGGGCCCGTTTATCCACGCACCAACTCTCTGAATGGAACCGTCGTTCCCATGCTACCACAAATTAACGGTTTATCCGTACAATCCAAATTCCTCTGGGATCATCACCGTTTTTGTTGAAGGGGAACTCAGATCTCAGATTCGTTCGGGCCGCAAGGTCCTTGACATGTTCTAGTAGCGTAGGTATCATATACTACGATGCATGACATGGTGGGACCAACCATTGAAAGGTGGGACAGGAGATAGGACAAAGACGTCCGTTAGTAAAACCTGCACAGGCCAGCATGGATTAATAACATCAGAAAGTAACAGAATCGTAACAGAATCGCACCACAATGGAAAGGAGATCTAGTCAAAATCCTGACATTGACCGTTGATGTGACATGTTCTGTCCTGTAGCACCCTTCCCTTCCTATAAGAACTCCCCTTAGGCTAGTTCATTCAAATGCATCAAGGTGGGTTTTGGAAGCTCAGGAGAGGAAGGAGAGGAGAATCTAGAGATCTTCAGGATGGAAGGAGAGTCTTCCCGTGTTATGAAGAGGAGCAAGCCTAGCAGCGAGATTAGGCGACTTTCCGACCTCGAGGGTCATCTGAGTGGGACGATCATGTCGCATATGGTAAGCTGACTCTTTTCAAATTTCTGCACGTGAACCTTCTTCTTACTTCCTTCATTTCTTCTTCTTTCCAGCCATATCCACTCTTCCCAAGCCCGAGGAAGTTTTCCAAGCTGCCATGGCTTTCAAAGCTGACTTCCAATATCTCCATTGGCATGAGGGTCATACTCTCGAAGTGGCATCTGCAGGGGCTCCTTATTCACGCCAAACATTACGAGAAGATTCGTATGGACTGGGCGACTATGGGCGCACTAGTGGAGATCTGGCATCCCCAGACCCACACTTTTATCTTCCCGACCTTCGAGGTGACCATCCTCCTCGAGGAGGTGGAACTTCTGCTCGGATTGAAGAAATTCAAGAGTGACGGGAAGGTGAAGGCTATGCGGATGCTGACACGAGAGACTTCCGAAAGCGTCCTTGGAAGTTTCATGCCGCCCGACGCAGCCCGAAAGGTTCGTACTCAAAAGGGAATTGATTTGCAAAAGCTCGCGGAATGGGTAATGGAGGCCCTGAGAGGGTTACCAGACGATGACTATTTGGAGGGAATCATGAAAGGGTTCACCATTTGTCTGGCGGGTGCTCTCTTGTTTCCTTATACCGACAACATGGTGGAGGAAGACCAACTGAGTGCTATCTGCGGGATCTGGCGTGGAAAGAGGGTGGGACCCGCTGTCCTTGCCTACCTATATAGTGGCCTTACTGCCTCGAGCATGGGTAAGCCTCCTTTTGGTTACGCACTTGTCTTGAATTGCTGGCTTGATTTGCACTTTAAATTCGACCACCGCGAGGGAATGCCAACTGCTTCGAAGCTCTTCCAACAAAGCCCTCTTCATCACATAGCCGACGTGTTAGGCTTCGGTGGTACTGTAGTGAACCGCGTTCCGTGGCTGAAGAAACGTGAAGACTGGCGGTCTCACTTCCGCACCGTGACACAAGGCTTCTTTACTTGCGCACCGGCATGTTTGCTTTCGCTTGATCTCCTCATGAAGCCTTCTCCTGAAGTTGATCTCCAACTGATCGGCGCAACCGAGTTCGTCCTTTATAACGCGCATCGATGCTGCCTCCAGGTCGGCATTCCACGCCATTCATTCCCAATATCGACTGGCATCGTTCCTTTGAAGAAGAGGGAGTTGGGCACGGAGGCGGATGCGAGGGAAGCGAAGGCCGTCAAAGCACCCTGGAAGACAAGTGTTGCGGGAAAGGCCTTAGCGCATGTGGGGGAAGAATGCGAGCTGTGGAGAGCTTATGTGACCGAACTGGAGAAGTTAAGGCCTAAGGAGCCTAAGCCTCTGATGTAGCTCATTCTACTTTTCTGATGGAATAAAATCTGACATTTGGATGTTTTGGACCCCCGTCCCCTTAATTATTATTATCTTTTTTTGTGGTTTTTCTTTTTCTTTGTGTTTTCTTCTTTTGTTTGGATTATATACATACTCTTATCTTTTTTTTTCTTTTATTATATTTTTTTTTGAAATTTTTATTATGGGGGCGTCCAGGGTCCTGGACGCCCCTAAGTTTTTATTTTTTTTTTGTTTTGAAATTATTATTATTATTATTATTTTTGGGGCGTCCTGGGTCTTGGACGCCCCTAATTTTTTATTTTTTTTAATTTTTTTTATTTTGGGGGCGTCCAGGCGCGAGGACGCGTCTTAATCCTCGAATTCAAATTTAAAGCGATGGGTGGCCTTTCTTCTCCCGTGCCTTACCCACAAACGAGCCCGCCTTCCGCCGAAACTCGCTCGCCCGTCTTTGTCTTCTTCCCCTCGATCGAATGGAGTTCGGCGGTCTGGATCACGGCGAAGGTGGAGAGGGACGCGGGACCCCTCGCCTGAGGAGGGACGCGCCAGAGCACGGAACGGCGTCCATGGAGGAGGAAGGGCCGCTTCGGGCCCCCGAGGGACCCGAGGGGCCCAATGGCGCGGGAGGAGGTGAACACGGCTCGGTGAGTGCTTGGTTTTCCCCCTCCTTGATCCATTTTGAGTTTTGAAGCAAGCCGTGGGAGGGGGGAAAGGGTTCGGCGACTGTTGCACTTAAATGATGGACGCGTCCTAGACAGGGGACGCGTTCTTTTTGACTGATGTGGGACCTCTTTTGATGCAGGGTACGGCAAGAATCCCGGGTTTGGCCGATGAGTGGGCGAGTGCAGACGAGCCGAGCCGCGTCATGAGGGAGAGTCGCGGCAAGGCGAGGCTCGAGGAGTGGCCCGTACGTCTCCCTGGACAGTAAGGGGGTATACTGGTGCAGGACAGTGCCGACTTCCTGCGGCGGCAGAGAGAGAGCTACGCGGGGCTTCCCCAAGCTGGGGACACGCGTGGCATCGGCGGCTCGCGCGCCCAACTGTCAGAGACCAGGCGGCAGCTGGCCGTCGCTCAACATGAGTTGTCGCTCTTGGTAAGTTATGTGCCGCACTTTTAACTTCAGATTTTGGAGTTTCACTGACGGCCGTTGTTTATTTTGTTCCAGCGTGCCCAGCAGACAGCGACGGTGGGAGTGGCTGGCGGATCTTCCAGTTCCTCGGCCCCTTTTCTCGAGATTGCCTCCCTCCGGGAGCAACTTGCCGGTGCGGTGGCCCGCGCGACCCGGGCGGAAGAGGAGCGTGACGCCTGGGTGGCGACTGTAGCGGAGCTGCGGTATCGCGGTGAGGAGAGACCTTCTCCAGACATCCTGGAGTTAAGGGTTCTTCTGCAGATGATGAGGAGAGAGGCAGAGAGAGAGAAAGCCGAGAGAAGGTCCGAGCGACAGCGGGATCTGACCGAGAGGAGGGCCTTGGAGGCCCAAGTGAGGGAGCTCCAGCTGGGCCTTCAGGCCGTCGTGCAGAGGCTAGGAGGGATGGAGACGCGCTACGAGAGAGCGCGAGAGTTCGGGGAGGGACTCCGCCAGTCCGGTCGCTTTGCCGCCAGTGGCTTCTTTGCCACGCCAGGGGAGGAGCAGCGAGTCACTGCTGCGGAGCAGGCGCCCAGAGGCGAGGCAGGTGCTACTGCACGGGGATCCCGGAGGCTTCTGAGGGACCCTCACCTCGGGGGAGAGGAGGAGAGTGCCCAGAGAGATGAGTGATGGTGAGGATTGGCGAGCTAGTGGACCCGCCACCTCTCTATGATTGTAGTGTTTGTGACAGCTTATGTAGAATTATGAATGGAGTGATTTGATTTTCTGCTGTTTATTTGTTCTTTTGTGCGTTCCTTCTTCCCTACACTTCTTCTCCTTTGCACTGTTCCCATGTGATAGGTCTGTCGAGACTCCGCCTCGAGCGGAGAATCGCGTCTTGTTGTGATCATTTTCGACGGGAAACTGCCGTCGAAGTCAATAATGACGGCCCTAGTTTCTTTTCCCGAATGTTGTGTCAAATTTTGCGGACGTCCTCCAAATCATGATAGGGTATCCCTAGACAATCATAGGGGCTATTCGTCCTATTCTTCGTCCAGTCAATCACCCTGTGTGAGCGGTGAAGCGACACATGGGACCGCTTGGCCGGTGCCTCATTGCGAGGGCTATTATTGACAGGTGATGGAGGCAATCTTGGACCGCACTCCTTCCATTTCTATAAATTCATGTCCCTTTTATCCTCCCAGGTATATCGAGAGCTAACTCGAGGAGCACAATTTCTTACGGGAGAGGAGGAGTTCAAAATTCTGAGAGTTGGATGGAGGGCGAATCTTCCCATTCCTCGAAGAGAAGCAGGTCCAGTGGTAGTAGTTCCAGGAGGCTTTCAGACCTTGAAGGGCACTTCAACGAAAGGGCCTAATCTCAACTTGTAAGCCAAGTTTTCTTGCCCTTTTCTCATTCTTTCTTCCTTTCTTCCGACCAAACCTCACCCCCATTCCTTGTATGTGTAGGTTGTGATAAAATCACAAATCTTATGGGAGTTGGTAGTAGCAGCGTACAGGGGCCTCCCAGATTTTCAGAAGGCGAGGCTAGACGTGATGGGATTTGGTACCTTCCTTCGGATCGAGCCGATCCAGCTCGACCTAGTCCTGATCCAAGCCTTGTGTGAGAGATGGGACCCAGTGAGTCGGGCATTCCTGATGCCCTGGGGGCACATGGTGCCCAGCTTGGAGGATGTGGTCCGGATCACAAGCCTGAAGGTAGAGGGCGAGGCAGTGACCGGAGTCACTTACGCGGACTACAGAGAAGGTGCCCAGAAGTTACTGGGTTTGGACCTAGATGGTCAGAAAAATAGGTCGGTAGCTAGGGCGTCCCTGATGGATGCATTAGGGCTCACCGACACTCGTCGGCGGGACGATGGATCCTCAGAAGAGTTCATGGAAAGGATGGAAATAGGATGCCGTGCCGTGTACTGCACAGATTTCGGCGACTGGGAAAGATGCAACATAGATTTGAGGAGATTTCTCCTCTTCCTTTTTGGGAGATTGGTACTGAGCTCGAAAGGGGACGGTATCCAATGTTGCTTCCTGGAGCTGCTGTCAGACCTTGAAAGAGTAGGGTATTATGCCTGGGGAGCCGCCATGCTGGCACACTTGTTTGCAGGCCTATTCCAAGAAACGGATCGTGAGATGACTGTGAGTGGTTTCACACCATTCATCCAGGTATTTTTTGGTTTTGCTTGTTTTGTATTTTTTTGTATTTTTTTGCAAAGTTCTGATGGCCTGCGCCGAGCAGCTGTGGAGCTATTATTACCTCCCTATGGGGAGAGCTCGGCATTGGCGACCTGCGATGGTGCCGCTAGCCAGGCGGTGGGAACCCATCATGAGTGCGGCACCCCTAACCTACCAACTGATGGTGCTAAGGCGGGAGCTACAGGAGTTCCCTGCAGCGATGGTAAACTGGAGGCCCTACTCAGACATGGTCGATGCCGACTAGCCGTGGGTTCTAGCAAGTCGTGCCCGGTTCGGACGGGAACTGTGGATGCACTGCCTGAATGAAATCGAGCCGCTTCGGCTACGATTAGTTATGAGGACTTTAGGACTGGCTCAAGAATGGGTGGATACGGCTGCGCCACCTCGTGTCGGGAGAAAGACGAGAGGACCGGCGACCTGCATTGACTGGCGCGTGCGATTCCCCGAACAGTATGAGGACTGGCAACTGGGTGGCACGATTATAGAATCACAGGCGCGGGATAGCGAGGACTACTTGCGTCTATATAGGACAAAGTACGCAGAGCGACTCCAACCCCGGGGACTTGCGGAGGTAGGTTTCCCCTTTTTCTCTTTTCTTCTTCCTCTTTTTTTTGGTTTTCTGGTGAAAATGCTGACTCGTATGGCTGCAGGATGTCCGGGATGCCATGATAGCGAATTTACGAACTCGCTTGGCAGAGATGGAACAACAGTCGGGCGATGCCCGCGGAGCTACGAGCACCTTGGTAGGTGTACAGTACGTTCCTAATTAAAACCCCAGATTCCAGATGTTGGCTGCTAATTCACGCGGTCGTAGCATGCCCAGATTGGCGCGGCTTCCCCAGCGATGGGAGTGGGTGGTGCCTCTTCCAGCTTGTGGATTCCCACCTCAGAACTTGACTTGCTTCATGAGCAACTTGCTCACGCCACGCAGTGTGCTGCGGAGGCAGAAGGGATGCTCTGTATACAGGTAAAAGTTTCAGTGTTGAGTTCTCTTGGTTTACGCCTTATCGCGTATCTGAGATGGTACATTTGGCAGGAAAAGGAGACGGAAGGAGCGCTTGCCCAAGCTGCGCAGAAGGAGGCTAGGATAGCAGAACTGGAGAGGGAACTACGGCGTCATCCTGATGACGACTCCTCTAGGGATGCCGTGGAACTGAGGATCACTCTCCAGTTGGAGAGGGAAGACCGTGAGAGAGAACGGGCAGAGAGAGAAAGAGACGCGGAGAGAGAGAGAGCCAACAGATTGACTGAAAGGGAGGAACGAAGGGCCATGGAGGCCCAACTATTCGAACTCCGAATCAGCCTTGGCCTTGCTGAACAGTGGCTGAGAGATGGTGAGGAGCGCTACCGAAGAGCACGAGAGCGTGGCTTTCGTGTTGGTAGCTTCTCTACTGCTTCCGTAGATCAACGCTGGGATGCGGGAATAGGAAGAGTACAGAGCGGTAGGAGTACCGCTTTTCGTAGTTGGGTAGCACCTTTGAGAGTGTTTTGTCCGGAGAGTAGTGGGACGAATAATGCAGAGAGAGAGGGCGGAACTTGATGTAATTTTTTTTGGTTTTGGGAATAAAACACAAGGTTCGGTTTGTTTGTTTTTCACATATGCTTCTGTTGCCTGAATCCCTGCACACATCACTGAAACAAACAAATCAGAATTTCTGTTCTGACTTGGCCCCTTGCTCAATAAGCAAATGGTCACTGTGACTGTCCTTGATAACTGGTCAAGGGGCCAAGCCCTTTTTTTTTTTAACGAAGGCAAGGGAAAGATGCGGTGATAAATGCGACAGGCAAGCACACGAATGCAAGCGGCATTAAAAGTGAGATGCTGCACGCTAATGTAATCATGCAAAATTGATTTATTTTCTTTTTTATATTTGATATTTTTTTTGTTTTATCATAAAAAGATTTTTTTTTGTTTGCAAATATGTGCATTTTCTCTTTTCCATTTTTTTTGCTTTTATCATTTCGATTTTTTTTATTGCTAACGCCCGGCAAGCACCCAAATGGCACCTGACCTTCGTGAGAACAGGGGTTTCTTACTAACCTCCCAGGTATCCTAAGTGCATATCTAGGTTGATTTGGGCCTCTAGACCCCTCGAATGATGATCCCGCCGGCTAAGACTTATCCTGATGACAATACCGTCATGCCATGCTTAGGCTCCCAGTCGCTTCCGACCACAGGGATTCACCCAAAAGGTGTTTGAGGTAAATGATTTGCCCGACCCGGGTCTGTTTCCTCACAACTCTAGATGGTATATGATGGAACACCCTGGAACCCTAACGACCAACCGCGCGACGCTGACCCGGAATCAGACGCCGTCGCACCCATAGGTGACGCGCTTGCATTGGCCTAAGCCCGAGGTTAAACAAGAAGACATCAAGGTGGTAAACAGGGGTCTTGACCAGCCAGAAACACGGAGACTCTTTCGCAGCGATAGCTTTTGCTTTTCAAAGTAGGCAACCAAATGTGTATATTAAAATAAGGTCGCAGACCCTTGGCAGTTTTCACCTTTCAGAAACTCCATCGAACCTTCATCTTTAGAGGGAGAAGGAAGAGTGTAGGGGATAAACCTTCTGAGAGGACCGGCAAAGCTGTTAACCCGGCGAGCGAATAAGGGCCCATTAACTCTTTCCTTTCGGACAGCTTCGGACCAAATCTCGAGCATTTACATTCCACGGCCCCCTTTGTGGATTCAGACTTTTGCTTTGAGGGGTTCCGTTTATCGTACCAGGCACGGTCACGACCAGGCTTTTCTCTTGATTTTGATTTTGTATTTCTTTTTGTGAGGGAGATATAGTCGTTTGACGTTTGTGGGCTCCCTTTTCGTATGCCTGCGGGGACACTGCCCTCTTCTCGTGCACTGATCGATGCTCGAGGAAATGGATCCTACTCTTGCCATGGGGGTTTGAGTTTCGGTTTCTCATGCTCAGCGTTTTAAGGGCGCCGACTGTCTCATTTGGTCGAAGAGAAAAGAATAAAGATTACAGCTTCCGGAGATCTTCTAGGTGTGGCCCTACCATAGGTGATGCTACCAACTTTTTTGAATAAAATACATAAGTGAACACATGTTAGCTTCCTTCGAGCGAGCATAGGCCGACGTGGCCGGACAGGGATCTCCACGGTTCTGGCAAACCAAGACCCGGTGCCTACCAAGCCTTAATGGGCCCTATCCTAACATGAAGGTTAGATGCAGAGACTTAACAATATGGTGACTGCCGGGCATCGGCATTTTGAATTTTCCATATTTTTAGTAGTTTTCAATATTTCTTTATTTTTTGATGTTTTTATCTTTTCATGATTTTTTTGTTTGTGCTAAGGGTAGTATTTCTTAAGATAAAGCCCATTCCAGGGGTGGGATAACTCGATCCCTTCGGCGTTGACTAGCTTGTAGGCGTTGCCAGGGTGCACGGCTTGAATTACAAATGGTCCTTCCCAATTGGGTTGGAGTTTAGAACGCGGCCCTCCAGGTTTGACAAAAATTCTTTTTACGACCATCTCACCGACTTTGAATTTTCTCTCAACGACTTTCTTTTGGTAAAAGCGAGCGAGTCTATTTTGATACACACGCGCGTGTTCGGCAGCGGCCAGTCACTTCTCATCCAAGAGTTCCAACTGGGCGAGGAGTGAATTACGACGATCGTCGAGGGGAAATTCCTCATCCAATTGTACCCTGAGAGAAGGGATCAGAGTCTCGTACGGGACTACCGCTTCCATACCATAAGTGAGGGCAAATGGAGTCTGCCCGGTGGGGGTACGGATTGAAGTGCGATAGGCCCATAGGGCTTCGATAAGCTTTTTTGGCCAGTCTGAAAACTTACTAGACTCGCAGGTTTTTTTGATGATTTTGAGCAATGTTTTATTGGTGGCCTCCGCTTGGCCGTTACCTTGTGGGTAATAAGGCGATGAATGATGCAATGCAATTGCGTACCTTTTGCAGAGGTCCTGTAGGTCCTGAGAAATGAACTGTGGCCCATTGTCGGTGACGATCGTGCTTGGGACGCCGAATCTGGCGAGGATGTTCTTCATGATGAACTTGCAGACTATTGACGCCTTGATTTCCGCGTAAGCTTCGGCTTCGGCCCATTTGGTGAAATATTCCGTCGCAGTAAGGATGAAAGATTTCTGCTTGGTGAGGGAATTGGGATCACCTAGGGGGCCAATGATGTCGAATGTCCACATGGAGAAAGGCCATGGGGAGGATATTGGATGAAGTGAGGAATATGGTGAATGGATTTTATCGGCGTGAAGTTGACACTTGACACACCTACGGACATAGACAGCACAATCCTCTTCCATAGTGGGCCAATAAAAGCCTTGCCGAATGATCTTCTTGGCGAGCATCTGACTATTCACGTGGCCACCGCACACACCCGAGTGCGTCTCTTCTACACATTTCCAAACCTCATCGTCACCAAGACATCTTAGCAGAATACCAGTAAGGCTCCTCCTATACAACAATCCTCCAACTAGGGCGGTTTATTTTAAATAAGTGGGGGATAAAACAAGATTTAGGTGAAAGATACCTAGAAGAATTTACAGGATGAGAAGAAATCAAAGAAATCAGTTAGGACTGAAGCCTCGGAAACAGTGTGAGAACGGGCAGGTGCCCGAGGAAGTTAACGTGGAAGGAACCGGGTCGAACCCGGGAGCGGGATCGGGAGGAATCAGAAATTGATGAATCGAGAGAGGCGGATCCGAAGGGTCCGGATGTAAAGGAGGAGAATCATGGGGAAATGAATCCGGAGGTTCCGGAGGAAGAAGATCATGAGGGACCCGATGCCCTGGGAGGTGTGTAAAAAGATAATTCAAAGGGGTGAAAAGAATGAAGGACGTGATGACTTGGAAGAACAAAAGGATAAATCGAAAGAAGGAGAGGCCCGGAGGTTCCAGGTGGATATGAGAAGGAAGGGCGCGATGCCCTGAGAGAGATGGAGAATAAGATAAGAAATCTGGAGGTTCCGGATGGGGGTGAGAGATGGATAAAAACATGGAATTAAATAGGGAGGGGTCCGGAGGTTCCGGACAGGGATGAATGTAGGGGTCCGGAAGCTCCGGACAACGAGGAATGTGAGGGTTCGGGGACCCTAGAGCAGAGGAGCTTGATGGCTTAGATTTAGGTGACAAAAGGCGTCTCCTTAACCAATGGACTGCCCATAAAAAGAAGCTGAATAGTAGCATGAGCAGCGATGAACTGGGATAGGAAGTGGATGAACTGATGTGGGCTCCTTCAACAAGGGATTTATTATCCTTAAGCTTCACTTTATGCTTTTCCCTCTTCTTGGTAAATACTCTCTCATAGTGCGGCCTCTCAACCTTCAACATGGCTTCCTGACCTCTTGGCCCTGCATGCTCTCTCCAATGAAGAGACGGCCTAGTCCTTTTCTGACCAACCAGTCCAATCAGTGCGGTCAGGGCCCATGGGTTCTCATTTGATGGACTTTTAGTAAGGCCCTTTGGACATTCATATATGAACGGTAACTCTCTTAGCAAAATATCATAACAAAAATTTGAGAGTTCCGCTCGTGAAGTAGGGATCTTGACATGAACTGGCTCCTTTAGAAATAGCTCCCTTGATAGATGAATGGTGTCTATCATTGGAAGTTCGATGCTCGGTATAAGGAGCTTCATGTTTGGGGTACTGCTCAAGGCCGTTGGAATATCACATGTGAATATGCCGGGTAACATAGGCGTTCGCCTCTTGCATGGAAGTTGGTAGTGAGTAGACATGATGTCAAAAGTTTCCAACAAGAACTGCCCTGACCCACCCCTAAGCATAGAATTCATTATCTCCTCGGCAGTAGAATGTGTCATCACTATGCATGAGGAGAACCCCTTTTTTTGATTGGCCATTTGGACTATGACCGAACAAGCGGTAATAAGAGCCTTGAAAGCATGTTAGCCAAGGAGTAACGTGATCGTGGTTATTTTGGCCCCTGATTTGGTCAGTACCAATTCCTGAGGGTCCTTCTTGATGGGCATTGGTGCAGATGGAAATTCGGCCTTCTCAAAGGTGACCGGCACAAGAACCCGAATCGGCATTCGGCAAATTAAATCTTGGATCTTGAATGGCATTGCCGTGGCCAAATTCTTCTTGTCCGATTCTTGAACATCATCTTTGGCACATGTATTTTTAGAAAGATACCCACTCCGAGAGGTGGTGGAAGGAGGTGAGATTGAGACAGCATGCTCAACGGGTGATGGAGATTCAATGATGGGGGTTATATGAAGGGTAAGTGGAGGTTGAGACACGACGGGCTTCTCCTTGTTCTCGAGAGGAGACGAGGTTGGCTCGTGTGCAACAATCAATGGGCCCGGCTCAGGGTTAATCTCGGGTTTAGGTAAGGGGAGTGGAGGAATAGGAATGGTTGGATTCGGGGTTACAAGGCTAGTGGAGGTTTTAGGTGGAGATGATGGAGGATTACTTGGTTGGGAACAAGAGTTAGTGGAATGCTTAGTGGAAGCCAATGGTGTGGGGTTATTTGTACAATTGGAGGGGTGACAGTAGAAGGCTTGATACATAGGAAACGTCGAATTTTGGTGGTACGTGGGGGGTTAAGGGTAGAAGGTGATTCATGGTGCATTGATGCGGATTGTTGGGGTGTAAACCCGTCATCGTGACACCATGATGACTCATAAGCAGGGGTAGAACTAGTGGCTTCATCCTGAGCAGGGGGTTCTTGTGGGAGCAGTGGAAGAGGGAAACGAAGAAAACTCGGAGTAGGTGTATATTCAAAATCTTCATAAATTTCATCATGTGCCATTTCCAATTCTTTATGATCATCAAGTTCAAATGGACGCCGTGGTGGAGGCACGTTGATGAGTGGAGATGGTGTATATTGACATGAAGGGTTTTGTGGATATGAATGCGGAGGCGGAGGGCCATATGAATGAGCGTAATGAATGAATGGTGGGTGGATGGCATCCACTTGATCGTTAAAACTTGGGAGAACTTCTTGCTCACTCATATCCCAGATGCCATACTCATCTCTTCTCTCCTTCCAATCCTTCTCCATTTTGGTAATATTATTCATGAAAGCGTGAAGGGGGTTGGCTTGAGGAGGGGAAGGAGGAAGAAATTTCCTCTCAATAACAGCCTGTAAGGCTCCAAGTTGAGAGCTGAGAGAGTCGACATGAGAAGCCATGAAATCCCAGCCATAGGGAACACTAGTGGAGGGGGAAGCTCCACTAACAGTGGCCTGTATTCCATATGAGGACTTATAGGATGGGCCAATGTCCATGGGATGAACCTGTGGGTCAGGCTGATAGCCCCAGTCTGAGTTATAGACCCCGTAAGAGTCGTGACCTGGGTCACGCATTTGAGACCCATAACGGAAGGCATCGGCCTCGAAACAATTGTAATTATATTCAGCCATCCATCATGTTTCTCGAGAGCATAATAGCATACACCAACAAACGATCAGCAGAGATTAACACACAAGTGAATGCCTTACGTCTTTTTTTGTGTTTTGATTTTGATGATTTTTTTGTATTTTTAGCGAGATCCGAAGTTCACATAAAATGGGGACCCTAGTTTATTTTTTGTTTTACCGCCGTGTCAGCTAGGGTCTCTCGTCTCACCACGAATGAAATGACTAACTCCGGGGAACTTCAATGGTACAACCAGCCCAGTGAACGAAGAGGAGATTCTTCGATGTCGGGGACTTACGGAGGTCCCAGTGTAGGAGATTCTAGTCCGTTGAGAGGAATTCCCAAACGGAGAGTCCTTCCTTCACCGGGAAAGGGTGATCCTCAAAAAATGAAAAAAAGGATAGAAAAGAGGAATGGATGTATGCAATGGAATGCTGACAGATATATGGAGTGGGAAAACAACAGAAATAACAGACATATAATAAACAAAGAACCAATCAAAACTGACGGTGCTGCCGTGAGCACAACGAGAGCGCGCGCGGGCGCGAAGGTGGAGAGGCACGGGTGGTGCCGAACTTGCAAGGGTAGCCGAAAGGAAGCAGTAGATGTCCCACTGTGATCGCCAATCTGTGAGCGACGTCACGCGGTTCGGGGAAGAGGACGCGGAGCGCGCGCGGGCTCCTCTTTTCTTTCTTTTTGGTGTTTGTTTGCTGCAACACAGAAATAAGAGAAGAGAGAGAAGGGGCCACCACGGGAGATTGCTCCGGCGGGGCGAGCGGGACAAGTATGATATAGCAAAATATGGGGTTTAAACGGCCATAGCGGGAAGTGGCTCGCCGCGGCCTCGGGGGGACGGGAATGGTGCAAAAATTAAATAATAAGAATTGAAACGGCCATTGGGGAAGTGACTCGCCGCGGCCTCGAGAATATGAGCAGATAATAAGATGACATAATATAGAGAGAATACAAAGAGCGGGAATTTAAACGGCCATTGGGGAAGTGACTCGCCGCGGCCTCGAGAACACAAACAAATAAGAATATAACGTATAAGAACGTGAATTTAAACGGCCATTGGGGAAGTGACTCGCCGCGGCCTCGAGAACACGAATAGATAAGAATATAACATATAAAAACGGGAATTTAAACGGCCATTGGGGAAGTGACTCGCCGCGGCCTCGAGAATATGAGCAGAATATAACAGAGTATAAGAGAATATAAGAACGGAAATTTAAACGGCCATTGGGGAAGTGACTCGCCGCGGCCTCGAAAATAAGATGTGATCGCCAGGGGCCGAAAGACCCCAAAATAAGAAAGTGATCGCGCCTACCTCAAGAGCGGGAGATGGCGGGTTGCTTCTTCCTCTCCCTCCGGCCGGCCGACGGAGAGGCCTTTCCTCGGCTACCCTTGCAAAACAACGACAAACAAATGACAAGTGGATTAGAAAGATGGAGGTGTAGTATTCAAATCCTTGCGATAAAAATAACGAAATGATGGCAAGACACACACCTGGTTGGTGTTATCTTTTAAACCCCTCTCGGACTCGAGTAGGAGGAAAATGAGATGATGGATGCAAGAAGTATAAAAGAAGAGGCGCCCTTATGAAGGGGGATAGAGGATGCGAGATGATGAATGCAAAAGAACTACGAAGAAAAAGGGGAAGAAAAGGCTTATTGGATGAGCCGAGGGTGAAATCCGGCGGAGCTCCGGCAGCGTGGGGACGACGTGGAAGCGCGGTGGATGAAGACAACCTTCCTCTCGCGAGCGTGAGCACCCGAGAAACCGGCAGAACCTCCACCTACAAAAGAACCCACGGGTTAGAAAATGACTCCGTAGCCTCTGGGCTCCGGCAGCCTATCGGATCACTTAGAAGCTCCCTTAGAACTGAGGGGGTGGGCCTCTATTTATAGAGCTCCAGAAGGTGGAGGCGTCCAGGACCCTGGACACCTCCATCAGGGCCGAAATAATATTTTATTCTATTTTTATTGATTTTTTTAGAATACTTTTATGGAGGCGTCCAGGGTCCCGGACGCCTCAAGCAGGTCCACCGAAAATCGACGACGGCCGCACGCGGTTTGGCACAACGCGTGGTTTTGTGAGCGGCGCCTCGTGATTCAGAAATGGGTGCGTCCAGCTGTCTGGACGTCTCTATAATTTGGATTTTTTCACACACGACAAACCGTCGTTCGGTGGGCGGCGCCCGTGAGGGTTTTGATGGAGGCGTCCAGGGGCACGGACGCCTCCAAAATTATATTATTTTTTATTTTTCTTTTGTCTCTTATACCAGGGCTGGCATTTTAATTTTTTTATTTGTTTTTATGGATGCGTCCAGGTGCCTGGACGCCTCCATTAATATGTATTTTTTATTTATTTATTTTTTGTCTTTTATGCCAACGGGCATTTTATATTTTTTATATTTGTTTTTATGGAGGCGTCCAGGCCCCTGGACGCCTCCATAAATATATATATTTTTATTTGATTTTTGTTTTATTTTTTATGATTATTGATATTATTTTTATTGTTTTTGCATTGATGGAGGCGTCCAGGCAGTTGGACGCCTCCATGATTTTAATTTTTTTTATCTTTTTGTCATTGATGGAGGCGTCCAGGCGCCTGGACACTTCCATGATTTTGATTTTTTTTTTATTTTTTTGGTAATTGATGGAGGTGTCTAGGCGCCTGGACACTTCCATGATTTTTCACGAAAAAAATCAAAAAAATGTAAAAAAAAATCATAAAAATAGGAAATCACCAGAGTAATTAAAAATGTGAAGGCCGCCTTGGGGTATCATAGTGTAATATGAGATTTACTCAGGAGACGTCAGGAATGGCGTGTCTACAGATGGGAGGTCTGCCCCTGAGATTTCCCTGCCAATCCTTCCCACATTTCATCTCCCTCCCTCCGAAATGCCTACATACCGTAGGTATAACGGCACGGGTAACCCTTCTATTCACATCAAGGATTTTATGTATGAATCCTCCTTCTGGTAGAATGAGCCAAAATCCCTGGCTTACCTTTTTCGGAGGTCATTGGATGGTCCTGCCTTAGAATGGTTCTATTCTCTAGAGCCAAGTGAGGCTGAGGATTTTGACATTGTCAAAGCTAAATTCATACAAAAGTACCAGGATAGGGTCGGCCCTTCTCTTTCTATCACCGACCTGGTTGCTGAGAAAATGAGGCCGGACGAAGATTTTGTCCAGTATGCTGATAGATGGAGGTCCCTGGCCGATAAGATAAAAGATACCCTTTCAGAACCCGAGCAAGTCAAGATGATTGTGTCTAATGCAACCCCGCAGTTTAGACACATTTTAGCCATGAATAAGCTTACCACGATGGAGAAACTTTATGAGAGGGCTCGGTATATCCAGACCCAATTAAAAGATTCCCCCATCATGCATATGTTTGAACCCTCAAAGCCTAGGGTGTTTAAGAAAACAGGTACCGGTGTTCAAGGAGGAACAACTGAGGGATTCGTCATAAATGAGCAAGTGAGTGTGCTTGGCAGCTCCAACCAACCAGTTAACCCAAGGCCTCCTCAGGTTTCACGACCTCCCTTTCAACAAGGTCCACCTCTTTATCGTCCTCCACCCCAAAATAACCCCCTTCAAAACAACATGCCTCAACCCTTTCATCCCCAACAACAACAACAACCACAACCTCAGTATCACCAACTTCCACCCCCGGGAAATTACGGCCCACCACAACAACGGATGAGGCCCATTGGACCCAAAAGAGCCCATTATCCATCATTGCCCGAGGCATTGCCAGACATTTTTAATGCCCTCATGGCTGCCAACCTACT
Organism: Amorphophallus konjac; assembly: GCA_022559845.1. Lineage (NCBI taxonomy): Eukaryota > Viridiplantae > Streptophyta > Magnoliopsida > Alismatales > Araceae > Amorphophallus > Amorphophallus konjac. The sequence continues at coordinate 207,080,130 of CM040129.1, forward strand.
TACTTTGCCCAAAGAAAAGTTTGCATGGCCCCCAAATTTTGATACCTCCAGGTACTGTGTCTATCACAGACAACCGGGTCATACGGTGGAGAATTGTTTCAACTTCAAAGATTACATTTACGACATGAATGATCTCGGTGAAATCGATTGGGATGAAATGAGGTGAAGCATCGCCACCCTAAAGGCCAGGAGACCTCCGCCTAGGCCACAGTTACCACAACAACCACATCAACAACAACAGCCTCAGCCGGCCCACAACAGCAGCCTAATATGGGCATCATCCATAACCCGCTTCCGGAGCACCAACAGCCCAACTACCAGGTTAATCCGATTTCCTCCTTCTCGGAAGTTGGAAGAGAGCAAACCTGTCATTTAGAAAGCACCTCTATCCTTGCTACCAGTCATACCACCTATCAACCTCCTCGTCTCCTTCGAACAACATCTTCTTACCATTCAACCCCCTCACAACCCCTATTTGGTCCTTCTCCCGTTCCACAGCCATCACGCCCTCTTATTCGTACCCCTATCGTCAATTCACCATTAGTCCATCACCAAAGGCCATCTCCCACTCCTTTTTCACCCCTAAGTCCCCTGACCACTTCTTATTCCTCTAATTTACCATCTACCTCTATCGCACCTTTACCCCCGCCTTCTAATCCTTTTACCGCCCATTACCCATATGACACACCATCCACTTCTACCCCCATTGAACCTCCTCCTCCACCATTTAAACCTCTTATTAGTCACCATTCATCTGAGGTCCCCTCTACTTCCACTATACCCCTTCCACCATATAAACCCCTTATCGTCCATCCACCCCAAGTCACCTCCGTTTCTAATCTACCTCAACCATCTAAACCCCTTATCATTCACCATTCACCCGAGATTCCCTCTACTTCCCCTATTCTTTCACATTCTAAGCCCCTTATCATCCACCATTCACCCGAGATTCCCTCTACTTCCCCTATTCTTTCACATTCTAAACCCCTTATCATCCGTGATTCACCCGAGATTCATTCTACCTCTACTATACCTCCACCAAGCAAACCCCTAATCAAAACCCCTACACCCATCATAACCCCTATCCCACCAACCATTCCTCCACTATTACCCCTTAAACCCTTGTTAAAATCCACACCCAATACCATAGAGGTGCAGCAAGACCCACAAGCAATGGTGCTCCGGAGTGGAAGGATGTTCCACCGGGTATTTCCCCAGAATAGTCAGGCCCCTGAACAATCTCGGCCCGAGAAAGATAAGGAAGAGCAGTCAGAAGAGTCCATCCCTGAGACCCAGTATGACTTGTTGAAACATCTAGATAAGACGCCTGCCCGTATCTCCATCCTCGAGTTGATCAAAAGATCCACATCTCACCAAGAAGCTTTAAGGGAATATCTCCAAAAAGTCATGGTGAATGAGGATCTCCCTGCGGAGAAAATCTCGGCAGTCCTGACGCCCACCGATACACAACCGCCCATCATGTTCCATAATCACGAGCTTGCCCCCAAGGAAGCTCGAAAATATGCGTTGTGTATTGCGGTGAAAATCAATGGCGTATCAGTGGATCCGTGCCTAGTAGACACGGGCGCGTCTATAAATGTGATTTCCCCGAGTACTCTCCAAGTATGTGGGGTTGATGAAGAAAAACTCATGCCCTCCTCAATTACAGTCACGGCCTACGACAACAGTAAGAGGCCGCCAATGGGGATAATTGCCCTCAATGTAGAACTAGGTCCTGTATCAGTCTTTACGGAATTTCATGTCCTTGATATGGATCCCACTTTCAAGGCTATACTAGGCCGTACCTACATTGAAGCTGTGAATGTTGTACCATCCACCAATCATCAGTGTTTGAAATTTCCATATAAAGGATGGGTTATTAAGGTAATGAGCATACCTCTCTGTTCTACGGTGGATGCCATCAACACCTCTTTGCCTTCGGTCTGGCCGACTCATCGACCCATACTATCCTTGTTGGATGTGTATGACCCCTGCCGTGCTCCCTTCACACAACAAAAGCCATTCCCTATGTTAAACTCACGTCTCCCCTTCCGCTCCAAAGGATGGGAGATTATGAGAAATATTGGCTACCAAGATGGCAAAGGTTTAGGGGCACAACTACAAGGAAGGCTGAGACCACTCCAAAAGATAAAGCCAATCCATAGAGCTGGCTTGGGTTTTAAGGGGCCATTCGAATCAGACGGGAAACCCCTCCCTTGGACTTTGTCCTCACATTTCAAAAAGAGGCCCATCGTCCGGATGGAAGATCTTCCACCAGAATCACATGGGGGGTTACAGAATGTATTCTTGGCTGAATGATGTTCAAAAACTCCAAAAAAAGGAAAGATTGTCCACTTGGATTGTGAATGGTATAAATGGTTTGACATACCAGATATACCCATTGCACTGGAAAGAATGTTCTCTTCTTCACATCTAGAAGGCCCACTTTTGATCTCCGAAATGCCAGGGGATATCACTACTAATGCCAGAACTCTACATCCTCCTTGTCAGGAGGGTGTTGTCATCAACGGATCATCATCCGTCATCAATATTGTCACCGACGGCTCATTAGCCGTCATTTTCTCTACCCACCTATCACAGCCTCTGTTGCTGTCTCCTTCCTGGGCCAGACAGTTGTCTGATGATCTTCCCAGGTCTCCTTCTTTACTCATTTACCTGCATGAGTTTCTCAACTCGCACCAGGTTTTCAATCATGATTTGCTCTACGGGCTACACAACCCTCTAGCTGTAATCCCATTTTTATCTCCTCTAAGTCCTTTCCATTGTTTTGTCATTAAACATGAAAATGAAAATGAAAAAAAAACGCCAATTCCATAACTCCTCAACAGCGCATTATCTTTGAGGAAACCTCCTATATCTCCCACGAGTGTGCCCCGACTCACGGGCCACTCATTCAAGGTCCCCTGAGCGACCTTCTCTACCCCTCATCTGAGGGGTCCTTCCCTGTACATTCTTCACTATCCTCTTTAGCTTCTTCTTCTTCTTCTGTAAATAATGTGTGTCAGGTTAGGAATAAGTCAAGGGTAGTGCCCAAGAAGAAATCCAAGGGTAAGCAGATCCCTCGGCGATTTCTTTTAGATTTAGCCGACAGGTGTCAAGCCCTTCTAGTCATTCCTCAATTGCTAGAAAATCTTATCCAATTGCCGGAGATAGAATGTGAAAATGATGGTATGATTGATGAAGGGTACGGGGTTTATGAAATCACCGATGATGAGTATCCCACTGAAGACGATGACGAAGAATATGAGGACGCGGCTGATACATATGCTAGTGGAATGAGCAGATTTGACGAGCCGTCAGCCGCTGTAGAAGAGTCTACCAAAGAGATCAATCTGGGAACTGAGGAAGACCCTAGGATTGTCCTCATAAGTGATAATTTATCATCATCTGAAGAAGAGGCACTAGTTATGGTTCTTAAGGATTATAAGGACACGTTTGCATGGAGCTATGAGGATATGCCAGGATTGGATTCTACTCTGGTTGAGCATCGTCTCACTCTCAAACCAGGGTCCATCTCGGTAAAGCAACGGTTAAGACGTTTCTGCCCACAAATGACTTTAAAAATGAAGGAAGAGGTCGACAAGCTCCACAAAGCTAGGTTCATAAAAGTCATCATTTATCCTCAGTGGGTCGCAAACATCATCCCGGTCATGAAGAAAGATGGAAAGGTGAGAATTTGTATTGACTTCCGGGACCTTAACCGTGCGTGTCCGAAGGATGATTTCCCTTTGCCTCATATTGATGTGTTGATTGATAACACGGCAGGATATGAAACCCTTTCATTCATGGATGGATTTTCTGGATATAACCAAGTCCGTCTGGCAGAAGAAGATCAGGAGAAAACTTCATTCACTACTCCCTGGGGAACTTACTGTTATGTGGTCATGCCATTTGGACTGAAGAACGCTGGAGCCACTTATCAAAGGGCGATGATGGCAATATTCCATGATATGATGCATATATATTTGGAGGTCTACGTGGATGACTTGTTGGTAAAATCTAAAACTAGGGCAGAACATCCAGAAGTTCTGGCAAAGGTATTACAAAGATCACGTGAATTCAATTTAAAAATGAATCTAAAAAAGTGCGTGTTTGGTGTATCATCGGGCAAGTTACTTGGCTTCATTGTGAGCAAAAGGGGTATTAAGATAGATCCCAACAAGGCTAAGGCGATTAGGGATATGCCACCCCCGAAGAATCTGAGAGAAGTTCGAGGATTAATCGGGAGGTTACAGTTCATCCGCCGCTTTGTGTCTCAACACTCGCAAAGGTGTAGACCTTTTTATGAGTTGACCAAAGCAGGGACCAAATTCTGTTGGGATTCTAAGTGCCAGAATACTTTCGACGGATTAAAAGAATATCTGGCCAACCCGCCTGTTCTCACTCCACCTATTCCAGATAAGCCTTTGGTCCTATATATCTCAGTCCTAGACGACTCTGTGGGAGCCGTTCTGGCACAAATCAATGAAGAAGGCAAGGAACGGGCAACCTATTACTTGTCCAAACTCCTCAACCCCTGTGAGCGAAAGTATACTGCCATGGAGAAGACCTGTGCCGCCCTAGTGTGGGTGGTACAGAAATTAAAACATTACTTTCTTGCTCATGAAGTCCATTTAATTGCTCGCATGAATCCTATCAAATTTCTCTTGGAAAAGTTTATCCTTACTGATAGGCTAGGACGTTGGCAAAGCTTTCTATCTTAATTCGACATCATCTATATCCAGCAAAAGGCGATTAAAGGCTATGCTATAGTTGAGCATTTTGCTCACCACCCTCTCCCCAAATTTGATCTTGTTCAATCAGAGTTTCCAGATGAGGAACTAATGTCCATTACCCAGTCTGATGATCCGATGTGGACATTATATTTTGATGGAGGTTTGAATTCCCAGGGGAGAGGTATTGGTATCGTTCTTTTGTCACCTGAAGGTGTCGCTATCCCAGAGGCATTTCAGCTCTCATTTCCAGTCACCAACAACGTGGCTGAATACGAGGCTCTTCTGGCAGGTCTGAATCTTGCCCATTCCTTCTGGGTCACTGAATTGCGAGTCATAGGTGATAGTCAACTTATCCTTCGCCAAGTGCTCACCAAATATCGCACTCGTGATCCCAAGCTCAAGTCATACCAAGAGCTTACTGTTGCTTTCGCTAAACTGTTCACCAAGTTAGTCTTTGACCATGTTCCTCGCAATCAGAACATTCTCGCCGACGCCCTTGCTTCGTTGGCATCATCATTAAGGTTTCCTCTGGGCAGAAGGGCTCTGTCCGTTTCTATCCACAAGCTTATCCTCCCTGCTATTCACAACCTTTCCTATTTAAGGGTTCAGGAGGAAATGTCCAAGATGGCTCAGGATAGAGAAGTTGTTGAAAAGAGGGAAATTATGTTGGTCGAATTGGAAGAAGAATTGGCTGATGAGGAGAAGCCATGGTTCTATGAGATTGTTAAATATTACAAAGACCAGTCTTACCCTGAAGAGGCAACAACAGAAGATAAGAGGGCCATAAGAAGAGTAGCTCAAAGGTACACACTTGTTGGAGGATTGCTATACAAAAGAAGCTTCACTGGTGTTCTCCTAAGGTGTCTTGATGATGACGAATCCTGGAAGTGTGTATAGGAAGCACACTCAGGTGTGTGTGGTGGCCATGTGAATAGCCAGATGCTTGCCAAGAAGATCCTTCGGCAAGGCTTTTACTGGCCCACCATGGAGGAAGACTGTGCTGTCTATGTCCGTAGGTGTGTCAAGTGTCAACTTCACGCCGATAAGATCCATTCCCCATCTTCCTCTCTCCATCCAGTGTCCTCCCCATGTCATTTCTCCATGTGGGCATTCGACATCATTGGTCCTCTCGGTGATCCTAACTCCCTTACTAAACAAAAATCCTTCATCCTTACTGTAACGGAGTACTTCACCAAATGGGCCGAAGCTGAAGCTTCTGCGGAAATCAAGGCATCAACTGTTTGCAAGTTTATTATGAAGAACATCATCGCCAGGTTTGGCATTCCAAGAACTATCATCACCGACAATGGACCACAATTCATTTCTCAGGATCTGCAGGACCTCTGTAAAAGGTATAAAATTACATTGCATCATTCATCACCATATTACCCACAAGGCAATGGCCAAGCGGAGGCCACTAATAAAACACTAATCAAAATCATAAAGAAAACTTGTGAGTCTAGCAGATTCTCGGATTGGCCAGAGAAGCTTATCGAAGCTCTATGGGCCTATCGCACTTCAATCCGAACTCCTACTGGGCAAACTCCATTCGCCCTCACTTACGGGATGGAGGCGGTAGTTCCATATGAGATTCTGATTCCCTCTCTGAGAGTACAATTGGACAATGACCTTCCCCTTGATGAACGTCGCGATTCTCTCCTTGCCCAGTTGGAACTCTTAGACGAGAAACATCTGGTTGCTGCCGAGCATGCTCGCGTCTACCAAAATAGACTCGCACGTTTTTACCAGAAGAAGGTTATTGAGAGAAAGTTCAAAGTTGGTGAAATGGTAGTGAAAAGAATTTTTGTAAAACCTGGCGGGCCGCGTTCTAAGCTCCAACCCAATTGGGAAGGACCATACGTGGTTCAGGCTGTACATCCTAGCAACGCCTACAGGCTAGTCAATGCTGAAGGAGTTAAGTTATCCCACCCTTGGAATGTGCTTTATCTTAAGAAGTACTACCCTTAGATAGGTGTACATACTGTCAAAAATGAAAAGAAAAAAAAAGGGAAAAGAAAAACAACAAAAAAATAAAAAAAAATAAAAAAAATGAAAATAAAAAAAATATGTACATAAAATAAAAAAGAAAAAAAAATGGAAAATTCAAAATGCTGATGCTTGGAGATCACCATGTAGTTAAGTCATTACATTCAACCTCCATGTTAGGAAAGGGCTCATTAAGACTTGGTAGGTCTTAAGTCTTGGTTTGCCAGAACCGTGGAGACCCCTGTCCAGCCAGTTCGGCCTATGCCCCCTCAAAAGAAGACAACATGTATACACATTTGTGTTATAAAAAATTGATAGCATCGCTTATGGTAGGGCATCACTCAAAAGTTCTCCAAGAAAGCTCAAATCTTTATTCTCTTCTTCTCGACCGAATGAGACAGCCGGCGCCCTTAAAACGCTGAGCATGGGAAACATGAACAGAACCCCTAGGGTGAGAGTAGGATCCAATTCTTCGAGCATCAATCAGAGCACGAGAAGAGGGCAGTGTCCCCGCAGGCATCCAAGAGGGATTCCATAATGTCAAAATACTATGTCCCTCGCAAAAAATCCATCAAAAGAATCAGAAAAAGAAAAGCAGGAAATCAAAGTCAAAAGAAAGGCCTGGCCGTAACCGTGCCTGATTCCACTAAATGAAACCCCTTTGACTGAAAATCAAATTCTACACAAAAGGGGTCATGAGAGGTAAATGCTCGAGAGTTAGTCCAAAGTTGCCCGAAATGGGAGAGTTAAATGGACCTTTATTGGCTCGCCGGGTTAACGGTTTTGCCGGTCCTCTCACGAGGTTTACCCCCAATACTCTTCCTTCTTCCCCGGAAGATAAAGGCTCAATGGAGTTCCCGAAGGGTGAAACTCACCAAAGCTTGCAAACATATGGTTGTCCATTTTGAAAGCAGAAGTCATTATCGTGAAGGAGTCTCCGTGTTTCTGACTGGTCAAGACCTTTATCTACCACCTTAATGTCTGCTTAGTATAACCTCGGGCTTAGACCAATGCAAGCGCGTCACCTATAGGTGCGACGGCGTCTGATTCCGGGTCAGCGTCGCGCGGTTGGTCATTTGGGTTCCAAGGTGTTCCATTACATACCATCTAGAGTTGTGAGGAAATAGACCCGGGTCGGGCAAATCATTTACCTCGAACATTTTTTGGGTGAATCCTTGTGGTCGGAAGCAACTGGGAGCCTAAGCATGGCATGACGGCATTGTCATCAGGATAAGTCTTAGCCGGCGGAATTATCATTCGAGAAGTCTAGAGGCCCAAATCAATCTAGATATGCACTTAGGATACCTGGGAGGTTAGAAAGAAACCCTTGTTCTAGTGCAACTTACATGTTATATGGGTTGGTCATCATGCATTAGTAAAAAACAAAAAAATAATAAATAAGCCAAAAGTGACAAAATCAAAAATCCAAAAAAAAGGCAAAAAAATGTATATGCATAAAAAAATGGAAATGTAAAAGACCAAAAAAATAAACAACTAACAAAACATAAAAAAATGAATAACAACTCCAAAACAAAAAATCGCATCTTTGCATGATCGCATTTAAATGCAGCATTCATTTTAAATTCTCGTTTGCATCCGTGTGCTTGTCTGTCGCATTCATCATTATCTTTTATCAGTGCCTTTGTTAATAAGGGCTTGCCCCTTGACTCGTCATCAAGGATAGTTCAAAACCCCGTTTGCTTGTTGAGCAAGGGGCAAGTCAGAGCAGAAATACTGACTTGTTTGCTTAGGTGTGTGCAGGGATTCGAGAGCTCAGGAAGAAGCAGAGAATCAAACACAAAACACTTTATTTCACTTCTATTCAAACAACAAAGAGATTACATCAGGTTTCACCTTCTCTCTCCACATTACTTGTCCCGCCACCCTCCGGGCGAGACACTCTTGAGGGTGCTACCCAATCATGGAAAGCGGTCCTTCTACCGCTTTGTGAGCCTCTTTCTATCTCTACTCCCCGGCGCCGATCTGCGGGGGCACCAAAGAAGCTGCTGACACGAAAGCCACGCTCTCGTGCTCTTCGGTAGCGTTCCTCACCGTCCTTTAGCCACTGCTCGGCGAGGCCCAGACTGGTCTTCAATTCAAATAGTTGGGCCTTCAGGGCCCTCTTCTCCTCTTTCTCGGCCGACCTCTTGGCCTTCTCTCTTTCCTTGGCTTTTTCCCTCTCAGCACATTCTCTCGCTCTGTCTTCCCTCTCCAGCTGAAGGGTGATCCTCAGCTCTATAGCGTCCCTAGAAAAGTCATCACCTGGACGACGCTGCAGTTCCTCTTCTAGCTCGGCTATTCTAGCTTCCTTCTGGGCGGCATGTGCGAGTGCCTCCTCCGTTTCTTTCTCCTGCCAAACGTTTCATCTCAGGCTTCTGGTAACGCTTGAACAAGGGATATTAAATGGTGAGGCTCTCACTTGTACAGAAAGCATCCCTTCTGCTTCCGCAGCCCACTGGGTGGCATGAGCAAGTTGCTCGTGGAGTAAATCTAACTATGAAGTGGGAATCCATAGACTGGAAGAAACGCCGTCTGCCCCCATTGCCGATGAAACTACATCGAGCTGGGCACGCTGCGTACACATACGAGAGGTGACAGTTAAATGGTTAACGCCATGAATTTCAAATCATGCCAGGAGTATGTATATATACACTTACTGATGAACCCAGAGCCGCTCGGGTATCAGTTAACTCTTGCTCCGTGTCTGCCAAACGAGCTCGTAAGTTCGTTATTATGGTGTCACGGGCATCCTACAGCCATGGCTCTTGAGTTCACAAATAAAAATAAAAAAAATGGAAATTATAAAAGACAAAAAAATGGTGTTTTACTTTACCTCTATAAGCTCTCCAAGCTGGAGCCTCTCCGCATACATTGCCCTATAGAGCCGTAGGTAATCTTCATTGTCTTGCGCTTGTGATTCCAGGAGCGTGCCACCCCACTGCCAGTCTTCATACTGTTCGGGGAAGCGCACCCTCCAATCAACGCAGGTTGCCGGCCCACGCGTCTTCTTCCCGACGCTGGGTGAGGAGGTTATATCCACCCATTCCTGGGCAAGCCCGAGGGTTCTCATGACTAATCGTAACCTTAGTGGCTCAATTTCATTCAAGCAATGGAGCCAGTGGTCCCGTCCGAATCGGGCACGACCTCCAATTACCCGCGGCTGGTCGACATCGACCATATTCGAGTAAGGCCTCCAGTTCACCTATGTTGGGTTGTACATATCTTCTTAGTTACTCAAAAATACAAAAAAAATAGAAAAAAGAATGAACAAAACATATAAAAAAGAGGGAAAAAGTATCCTACCATCGCTGCAGGGAACTCTTGCAGCTCCCGTCTTGATACCATCAGCTGGTAGGATAATGGTGTTGTACTCAGGATGGGTTGCCACCGCCTAGCCAACGGGATCGTCACTGGCCGACAGTGTCGAGCTCTCCCCATTGGAATATAATAGTAGCTCCACAGCTACACCATCATGTGTCATTGGCATCAACAAATACAAGAAAAAAGCATAAAATGAAAACCACAAAAAAATAATTTTTACCTGGATGAAGGGCGTAAACCCATTTATTGTCACCTCTCGGCCTGTCCTTTGCGACAGACCTGTAAACAGATGTGCCAGCACGGCAGCTCCCCAGGTGTACTGTCCTACTCTCTCCAAATCTACGAGCAGCTCCAGGAAGCGACAGTGTATGTTGTCTCCCTTGGAGCCCAGTAGCAGCCTACCCAGCAGAAAGAGGAGGAACCTCCTCAGGTCCATGTTGGTCCTCTCCTAGTTGCTGGCATCCGCATAGTATACAGCACGGGCACCTCTTTCTGCCCTTTCCATGAATTCCTCCAGGGACTCGTCATCCCGTGGACGAATGTCAGTAAGCCCTAACACCTCCAGGATCGATGTCTTGGATACTGACCTGTTCTTCCGTCCATCGAGTTCCAGTCCTAATAGTTTCGGGGCACCTTCTCGGTAATCTACATAAGTGACGCCGGTCACTGCCTCTCCATCCACTTTGAGGCCCGTAATGCGGACCATATCTTCCAAACTGGGCACCATGTGCCCCCAAGGCATCAGGAATGCCCGGCTCGCCGGATCCCATCTTTCATGTAATGCTTGGATCAGGGCAAGGTCGAGCTTTATCGGCTCGATTCGGAGGAAGGCACCGAACCCCATCACATCTAGCCTGGCCTTTTGGAAATTTGGGAGACCTCGATATGCTGCCACTACCAGCTCCCAAGAGATGTGTGAGCGCATCATGCTCTGCACATATACAAGAGGTGAAAAGGGGAACATTGCTAAGCAAGAAAGGAGAAGAAAAGGATGAAGGAAGGAAACCAAAGAAGCCACTTACAAGCTGTGATCGGGTCCTCTCACTCAGTTGTCCTTCGACTTCTGAGAGTCTCCTGGAACTGCTACATGATCTGCTCCTCTTCGAGGAGCGGGAAGACTCACCTTCTGCTCTAAAGCTGGATTCACCCTCCATCCTGAAAAAATGAGCAACACTCGCAACCTCCCTTCCTTACAAATTTGCACTCCTCAAGTCTGCTCTTACGACTTCGGTGTTTCCAAGTCAAGCGAAAGGGGAGGTATTTATAGGATCGGAAAGAAGGTGATCTGGATCTATCACCATCACCCCAGCAACAGCCTTTACGACAAGTCACCCTCTCTTTACTCTCGCATGTCACTCTGTCATCTGGGGTGATTAATTGCGGAGCCGTGATTTATTGACCCGCCACTCCTATTCGGTCCAAAGATTCCGCGTGTCCCTTGTCCTATTACGACTACTTTTAGTGCAAACAAGGAAATGAGGGACATTCACGTGGGAAAAGAGCACCACGGGCCGATATTGTTGAAATCCGTGGCTGATCCCCTTTGAAAATCATGGCTATGGTGAGTCACCGCCCCGTGTTTTAAGGCGACATCTCGCCGAGCATACTGCGCGAGAACCTATGTGGTGGAGAAGAGGCGTAGAACAGAAGGAACATATCCAGGGCGAACCAGCCGTGTTCAAACCAACCTATTTCACTCGCACATATATATAAGGGTTTGTGCCCGTCATGAGAAGGGAGTGAGTGAACAAGCCACTCACTAACCCTCATCACCCTCCTGGTCGCTTCTCTTCTCTCTCTCAAGGCAAGAAGTCCCTCGGAGGCCTTCTATAGTTCCGTAACGCAGCAATTGCTTTGTCGTGCCATACGTTCCCACCTGCTCTTCGGCAGTGCTCCTCGCCGTCCTTCTGTCTCTCTCGCGACCCTGATGGCCGCGAAGCTCTTGAAGTCGAGGCCGCTAGCTGAGCTGCCCTATGCTCTGCCGATGAAGATGCTACCAACTCCAGGAGCTCCTCTGTTGCGAGCTCTAATCACCTCCAATCTGCAGAGCGAGCCATGTCTGGATGCTCTTTCTCTCAGAGCTCCATCTCCTGCGTCTCTTGTGCTGCTCTGTTTTTGCCTTTTCTCTCTCTACTATCTCTTGCTTTATCTCTCTCTTAGCTATTCGGAGAGAAATCTTTAGCTCCCGGGCATCTCAGGGCAACTCCTCATGCTAGTTGCCTTGAGTTTTTGGCTCTTGTCCGGAATGGTTGGCTACCACCTAGCACTGGCTATTGCAGATGTTTGTGCCAAAAATAAAAAAAAAGAGAAAAAAAGGAATAAAAAAAGAAAAAAACAGAAGAGAGTTAGGATCTAAATATGCATTAAAGTTTCCATATTCATTCTAAGATAAGATACATTAGGGTTTGGGCATCTCAGGCCTCAATTTCTCCAATTCAATTACATAAGCTTTCAGCAGTTCTTCGTCCTCACTCACAGACTCTGTTGCCCTCAGTGTAATGCTGGCCTTCCATGACGCTTTGATTGTCTTCACATTTCTTGCGTCACCCCTGTAGATCGTGATAAATCCACACATGAAGAGTTTAAATATGAGAAAACATAAGGGGGAGAGATGATATAATAATAAAGAAAAGAAGCACGTGGTGCTACTAAGGAGGGTGATCGCCAGAGGGGTTACCTCAAGAAGAAACAAAGAAGATCGCGAATACCTGGTGGAAAATAGAACGCGGGATGGATTGTGAATTCCTCCTCCTCCTTCAATCGGCCGGCCAACGAAGGGGGTTTTCCTTTATTGATTACCCTTGCAAAAAAGATAAAACAAACAAACAAAGAGAAGTGGATCAGCCAAGTGAATGTAGTATCAATCCCGAATAAATGATATGATGATGAATAGAGAACAACATGCGCACCTTTTTTATTGTTTGTTTTAAAACCCCTAAGAGTTAGGGAAAGGAAAGGGATGTAATGCTAATGCAAAAGAAGAAAACCGTATGATGACCGATGAAAAACAACACAATTAGATAAGCAAAAACCCCTGCTGTCCCTGACGACAGTAAAGGGGAACCGAAGTTGATGCTGTTGGCAGGAAGAAAAGGAAGCAGAGAGCTCTAAAGACTGCACAGGAAGAAGATGGATAGCCTCCGTAAATTCAGCATCTATGTATAAAAACTCTGACCTCGGTAACCTCTGTCAAGATCGACCAGAGCTCCTTTATATAGGATTTCAACCGAAGATAAACTCAAATTTAGGAAGATAAGGACGGGCAATGATCAATGAAGGCAGGACTCTAGTTCCAATTCGAGCAAGGAGACCATTGGAGGTAAGGAACTATTCAGGAAAGGCATACTCAAACACGACACCGAAGGATAAAACACGACCTTCAGAAGGGCGTCAAATTATAAATTGACGACCTACATCAAGACGTTACTAAAAACACGACCAGCATCAAGGGCGTCACTTCTTGGATTTAATTTTGGCAATAAAACTTACTTTATTTGAAAATTATGAGAAAACGCCTGAGATGAAGGCGTTACTTGAAAACACGCCCTGAGGAAGGACGTTAATCAATAATTGGAATTTATTTTGAAACCGGATAATACCAGGAATTGACGCCCTGACATTTGGCCGTCCTTTCTTAAGAACACGCCCTAGATTAGGTTACTTTTTAAAACACGCCCTTCATCAAGTCGCGAATCACAAAAATGCAAGAACAAATCACAAAAATAGAAAAACTTTATATTATAGAAATATTGAAGTTCACTTTGGGGCGTCAACATAGTGACATGAGATTTGATCAGCATAGCGTCAATTTTGGCGTGTCTACAACCCCCTGTGCCCAGCTCCCTTTTCCTAATTAAAGGAAGGTTGGATAGCAATGGGAGTGAATGGCGAGGGAGGCCCATCTGAGTATGACACCGGTGCGTGTTGTAAAGGATGAATTCAGACGCGCCAACAAGCTGGAGCTCCATGTTAAGAGAAGACCTCGTGAGAAGCTCATATGGGAGTAAGCATGTCGGTGCACGAGTGAACATATACTCTTCAAAGGTACTGAAGTGAGCCCGCCAGTCTTCTCGTTTCTTCAGCCAGGGAACGCGATTTGCTATACTACCATTAGAGCCTAACACATTGACCATATGGTGAAGCGGGCTTTGTTGGAAGAGTCTTGAAGTAGACGACATTCCCTCACGATGGTTAAATTTGAAATACAAGTTAGTCCAGCAATTCAAAAGGAGTGCGCAACCAAAAGGAGGCTTACCCATACTGGAAGCCGTGAGTCCGCTATAGAGATAAGCAAGGATAGCCGGTCCCACTCTCTTTCCTTCCCAAATTCCACAGATGGCACTTAGCTGATCTTCCTCCACTATGTTGTCAGTATAAGGGAATAAGAGAGCACCCGCTAAGCAGATGGTGAATCCCTTCATAAGCCCTTCAATGCGATCATCATCACTTGTCAACCTTTCAAGAGCATTTATGACCCAATCTGTAAGTTTTTGCAGATGGATTCCCTTCTGAGTCTGGACGCCCTTGATGGCTTCGGACGGCATGAAGCTTCTGAGCACCTCTTCGGAAGTCACCCTTCTTAGCATGCGCATAACCTTTACCTTGCCATTTCTCTGGAATTTCTTCACGCCAAGAAGAAGTTCTGCTTCTTCGAGAAGAATAGTTGCCTCGAAAGTGGGGAAAATGAATGTATGTGTTTGAGGGTGCCAAAGCTCTATCAGTGCACCCATAGCCGCCCAATCCATGTGAATCTCGTTATAATGTTTGGCATGAGTTACGAGTTTTTGGAGATGCCACTTTCTGATGATGGCCCTCATGCTGATCGAGATGTTCGAAGTGAGTCTCGACAGCCATGGCAACCTTGAAAACTTCCTCGGGCCAGGAAAGAGAGGATACGGCTGGAAATAGAAAAGTGGAGAAGGCGAAAATAGGCACAAGAAAGTCTTGCAGAAACACAAAAAAGAAATGTTAACTCACCATTCGAGACTGAATTCTCCCGGTAAGATGCCCTTCGAGGTCAGTAAGCTGCTTGCACTCGTTGCTGGGCTTGCTTTTCTTTACGGGACGGGAAGACTCGCCTTCCATCTCGAACTCTGATCTCCTCCTAAGCTTCAACTTTCTTAACTCGCCTTTGAATGCATTTTCTTAAGGCCAAAGGGGCGATACTTATAGTGAGGAAAGGAATCTAAGAACAGTGTTGGCAGTTTCGTTTTGTTGTGTGTGATAATTTGCTTGTATAGTTGTGATTTTGTTTTGTTATGTTAATTATCGAGTGGGGTACCATTGTCCCACCGATGTCCCACCTTGTCCCGCCTTGTCCCCTAATCATTCAATCATTGTGGTCCCCCCTTATCATGCATTGTATTATCTGATATCTACGCTACTAGATCATGCCAAGGACCTTACGCCTTGGACGAATCCGGGATTTGAGTTCCCCTTCAACAAAAACAGTGATGATCCCGGAGGAGTTCAGGACGTACGGATAGGTCGTTAAGTTGTGATAGAATGGGGACGATGGTTCCGTTCAATTAGTCGGTACGTGGATAAACGGGCCCCGGCTCAGTATCAGCTCATTGAATCGGTATCCTGACCCACTCTCCACAGCTTAGCAAT
The DNA here is from genome assembly GCA_022559845.1 of Amorphophallus konjac. Lineage (NCBI taxonomy): Eukaryota > Viridiplantae > Streptophyta > Magnoliopsida > Alismatales > Araceae > Amorphophallus > Amorphophallus konjac. The sequence continues at coordinate 207,095,786 of CM040129.1, forward strand.
ATTATCCTTGGATAGTTTCTATTTTAGTTTGTTTTATTTTTCTTTTTAAACCCAGCATGCATTCATGTAGGACTTTGAGTTCATTGTGGAAAATCATTCATTTACTTTGATTATGTGAGCTACTGTGCTTAATTGTTTGAATATGGGATATTCCATTTCGAGTCGAGTACTGAGTTTCCCCGAGGTTGCCTTCGGACGTTTCTCTGGATGAAACCATTGTTTAGATGTGTCTCCAATCATCTGTTTATTTCCCTCGGACCCACCTTGGCTGCAGCACTTCCACAATGGCTGGTAACCGCTCCCCAATGGTGAAACCTGAGTTTTACGACCCAGGTACTTCCGCGCCGTGAAGTTGGTCCTTTTAATTTGTTCATGCCCCAGCGCACACAATGTCCTTCCCAGTTTGTTTACCATCCAAACAATCGTTGATTTCGGAGGACCTTCCTCAAGGTTGCTTCGTGAAACTCCGGAAAGATTCCCATCGCGTGATGTTAGAAGCGTGTCTCATCACACCTTGGCATCGACTTTTCAGTCCACTCCATTTCATTCCAATACACTTCGTTTCATTCCATTACACGCCCTTCCCCTACAAAGTGGATGCCAAGGCGGGGCAGCTGTAGACACGCCATTTCTGACGTTACGATGAGTAAATCCCATATTGTACCGTAATGCCCTGAAGTGGCTTACATTTTCTTTTATTTGAGTGATTTCCGTAATTATGGTTAAATTGTATTATTTTGTGAAAGGGAAAAAAATTAAAATATGTGTCCATATAAAATAAATAAAAAGAGAAAAAAAATAAAATTCCAAAAAATGTGTGTAGTTGTGTTTACGTAAAAATAATATAATTGATTTTCTTTAATAAATTTATTTTCATAAAATATAAATATATATATAAGTGATTAGTATATACATAATATATTTATTAAAAAGCAAAAAAATATAATAACCATAAATAATATATATATAAAAAGAAGCAAAAAAAAGAAACAAGACAAATAAAAACAAACAAAACAAACAAACATAAAAAAATAAAAGATAATAAAAAATAATATTCCCTATCCCATCTTATTCTCTCCCCATCCCTTTCTTCATTTCTATTCCCTTCCCTCTCTCTCACGTAATCCCCTCCTCCCTGCTCTCTCACCCTCTCCCTTACACACACGCACACACACTCTCCCTCACCCCTTCCGTCTCTTTCTCTCCCTCTCACTTCTCTGCTCATTTCCCTCTCCCTCACGTCACACACATGGACACTCACCCTCTCCCTCACTCTCATCTGCTAATCACAACATCACTCTCTCATTCCCTTCAGCTCTCACCGCATGCACCCATCCCATTCCATTCTCTCCCGTTCGGAAGCTCACCCCATCCCACACTCCCCCCTTTCCATTCCCCCTCTGTTAGCCGCCCACAAGTCCCCCTGCGTTGCCACTTTCCTCACACCTCCGGCCATCCACTTCTCTGCATGGCCACACCTCCGCCACCACCACCCTCCCACGCTCACTGTTAGCACCCAGCGAGATCATCCTCTCCCACTCCCCATTGCTCTCCTTCTCTCCGGCCTCCACCCACTCCTCCTTCGGCCATCGTCGTTCATCCCCCGTGCATGCACCGCAACCCCGCCGACATCACCTTAAATCACAGACCTACCTCCACTCCGACACCGTGCCTACTTCTCCACAAGCCGCGGTCACCCAGCAACCCTACCGCCGTGCCTCTCCCTCTCACCACGTCCCTCACGTATGCTCTCTCTCTCTCTCGCCTTCTCTCTAACTCACCACCCACGACAGACCACTCCCTCTCCAGTCCAACAGCAGACGACACCCACAGCACACTCACCTCCACACCAGCGCCCCCGCCTCCACCTCGCTCGACCACCGTGAGCACACCGTCACCCCCCCCCGGCCACGTCCGCAACGCCCTCGGCCACCGTGAGACGCCCCCGCGAGGACGCCGAACACCACGTCCACGCCGTCGTCTGCCACCGGCCGAACACCACGTCCACCACCGACGCCACAGCCGCCGCGGACGCCACAGCCCCGACCTCGCCATCGGCCGTACAACCATGCCACCACCAACGCCACAGCCGCTGCGGACGCCACAGCCCCTCTGCATGCGAGCCTGCCGGCCAACCAACCCGTTCACCCCCGGCGACCGCCTCTGACTGACGAGCACGCCACCCCTCGCCGGCCACCGCGTCGGCATCGTCCACTTCCGCCGGTCGCCACCACCGCTGCCGTCTCGCCGTGAACCCACCGACGCCGCTACCACCGGAGCACCCTGCCTTTGCCGCCATCGTCCACTTCCGCCGGTCGCCACCACCGCTGCCGTCTCGCCGTGAACCCGCCGACGCCGCTACCACCGGAGCACCCTGCCGTTGCCGTCGTCGTCCACCGTCTGACCGTCGGTCGCCATCGCCGTCGTTGTCCGCCGGCTACGCCTTCGTCGCCGTTCCCGTTTCCGCGAGCACCTCCCCCCTTCGTCTCTCCCTCTCCCTCTCTCTCTTCACTCCCTCTCTCTTCTCTTGCCGTTTCTCTCCTCCCTCTCGCCAGATCTCTCTCCCTCCCTCCTGTGTCTCTCTCTCATTCTCTCTCCCTCCGTCTCTCATCTTTCTCTCTTCCTCTCTCTTCCTCCCCCTCTCTCCGTCTCGCGCTCTCTCTCTCCTCCCGATCGCGATCTCTCCCTCTCTCCTCTTCTCTCTTCCTCCACCCCCTCTCTCTTCATTTGTTTTATTTTTTATTCTCTTCTCTCTCTTCTCTTCCCCCTCTCTTTTCTCTGTCGCGTCCCCCCTTCTCTCTTTTCTCTCCCTCTTTCTCTCTCTCTCAACCGCTCTCTCTTTCTCTCCCCCCTCCTCTCTCTCTCTCTCTCTCTCTCTCTCTCTCTCTCTCTCTCTCTCTCTCTCTCTCTCTCTCTCTCTCTCTTTTAATTTTTTTTATTCTCTCTTCTCACCGCGCCCCCCTCTCTCTCTCTTCTCTCCCGGTTCTCTCCCTCTCTCACTTCTTCTCTCTCTCTCTCTCCCTCTCTCTTTCTGGATCTCTCCCTCTCTCCCATATTTTATTATTTTTTTAATCCTCTCTCTTACCTCTCGATCTCTCTCTCTCTTTTCATTTTTTTAATCATCTCCCCCACTCTCTCTCTCCCTCTCTCTTTTTTTCTTTCTACTGTATATATTATATATATACACAATATATATACACATATGTATCATATATATATATATCTTGTCCTTTTTCTTCTAAAACAAAGTCTTGAAAATAAATAAAAAAAGAGTTTTCTCTCTCCCTTTCTCGTCCTCTTTCTCAAATTCTTGTTCTTTTATTTCGACCAATTTACGAATATGTTTATATATGTGTGTGTTTATGTATATGTTAAATATATTTAATATGTTTAAATATATGGTTACATAAGTATATTAATCATTCATATGTATATGCTTGTGTGTGTGTGTTCTTATGTCCGGCTTAACTAGTTTCTGAAGTCCGCTCTGAAGTCCTTCGGTCATGTTGTGCTCGTGATATTGAAGTCCTTCTCAAAGCTCGTCGCCGGTCCTCCACCGATAAGCTTTTCTCCCCTCTCTTATTTTTATTTAGTCAGTTAATTACATTGCATGCATCATTTAGCATATGTGCCATACCTTTCTCTCCGAAAGGGTCTCGCTTGTGGGTGCTTTTGTGTGTTTGTGCATTTTATCATGTCATTCTCCCACCCTTTTAATTCTAAAGGGGTTTTAAACACACCAATCAGGTACGTGTTCGTTTATGTTATTTACAATTTCATTACCTAAGGATTGGTACTACACCGCCGTCATTCTCATTTAGTTGTTTTTTTTCTCTGTTTGTTCCTTGTGTAGGGGTAACCAGTTAAAAGGCCCTCTTCTTCGGCCTGTCGAAAGAAGAGGAAGTTGGAGCCCGCATAACCCCGTGTCAAAGGCGAAAGTGATCAATCCACTCGGGACCCTCGGTCCCTGGCGATCACAAAATTCCTAACGTGCGCTTCATTTTGACTATCTTTGTTTTTAATAACACCCGGGGAGAGTTACTTCCCGCAGTGGTCATCTTCTTCTGTCTCTGACCTCACCCGCGCGGAGGATTATTCCCCGCGGCGGTTTCTGTGATTTACTTTCTGTATATCTAATTCCTAACTGGTGCGGTGGTTCACCTCCCGCGACCGTTTCTATTTCAGCATTTTATTTTCTGCACCCTACTTTCTAACCCCTAACTATTTAATTTCAGCATTCCCCTATCATCGCTTTAAAATCCCGCGGAGATCAACATCTCGCGGCGGTTTATTTGATCCCTTTTCCTTTCCTGTCACATATACTTATATTATAAGTAAAGACCCCGCAGAGGCCAAAGTCTCGTGGTGGTTTCTATATATATATATATATATATTATTATTATATTATATTTATTATCTATATTATAGTAAAGACCCCTCAGAGGCTACAGTCTCGTGGTGGTTTATATATATATATATATATATATTATTATTATTTATATTATTTATGTCACATTAAAGACCCCTCAGAGGCCAAAGCCTCGTGGTGGTTTCTATATACACACACACATATATATATATATTATTTATATTATTTATGTCGCATTAAAAACCCCGCAGAGCCCACAGTCTCGTGGTGGTTTCTATATATATATATATATATATATATATATATATATATATATATATATATATATATATATACTTATACTTATTATTTATGTCACAATAAAAATCCCGCAGAGGCCACAGTCTCGTGGTGGTTTATATATTTATATACTTATATTTATTGTCTATGTTATAGTAAAAACCCCGCAGAGGCCAATGTCTCGTGGTGGTGTGTATATATATTTATATTTATTATTTATAATACATTAAAAATCCCGCAGAGGCCAATGTCTCGTGGTGGTATATATATATACTTTTATTTATTATTTATATTGCTTTAAAAAATCCCGTAAGGCCAATGTCTCGCGGTGGTTTCTAGATGTACATATATTAATTACTGCTCATCTTGCAATATTATTGTTAAAACCCCGCAAAGACCAATGTCCTGCGGTGATGTACTTTTATTCATATTGTTCTTGTAACTGTTCGGGGAGTGATATATCGTTACAATTTCTGAGTCTACGCGTCTTCCCGTCTGTCAAATTCTATTACGTAGAGTCCCAGGACTCGAATTCGGTATCTGAAAAGCTGCTCTCGGAACGGTGGGTTACGCCTATCGGGAAGGGGTTCAGTTTGCGCGAGAGGATCTTCGGACCCCTATCTCCACCATGTACCGGAGTTCGGCCAGTCTAAGTTCTCTCTGTCTCAACTAGAGTGTCATCTGTAGGTCGTACTTGTCCACCGTTCTTTCATATCCCCTACAGCGCGCGTTTCCATTATTTTGTCCTCATTTCTTTCACCCTTTATTACTCGGAGAGGGAGAAACCTCATCTCTCTCTCTCAGTCCACCACGTGACGCGTTCACACTAATGTCAGAGGGGGGGGAGATGGGGGAGATCGATGTACTACGAGGTGGGGTGTGGCTACTCATCGAAGGGAGAGAGGGGAGGTGCTAGGAGGGGTGGGGGGTGGGGAGGCTACTCGTCGGAGTGAAGGGAGGGGGAGAGCGTATCTTTATATATATATATCTCTCTCTTTCTAGTATTCTGAATATTTTGCATTCTTAAATAATTTCCATAGAATATTTCCCTAAATATTCCCCTAGCGTAGGCGACATTGAACTGTAGGGATATAATCATAAAATTTTTATCTATTTGGAGGGTATTATTGATAATAGATCTACACGAGAGATATATTTGACAACCGAAAACTTTACCAAGGCAAAAATAACGAATTTATAAATTTTATTTTAATAATACTTTGTATCCAAAAATACTTGTGGGTTTTAGCCTCTCGGGGCCACCGTGGTTTTGGTGGCAGCATATAAAATGTGACTATATTTATGGTGAAGTTTATTGAGCCTTATTACTAACGTTATTGCAAGCATTCTTCAAAACGATGTTTTTTTGAAATTAATGTGAAATATTAAATTCACGATGATTGTGAACATTGTTGTTATAATTTTTTATTTAACTTATTAATTTTGATGCCATTGAATCTTGAGTTGATTTGTCATTGGGAAATGACTGATGATGGTAGTAACGGTCTGTCACCGTTGAGTCACCTTGTAGACGATATAACAATGTCTACATTTTTGTTGTATTTGGTAAGATGGGATGTTTCCACGAATATTAATCTAGAGGAATGATTCAGGTAAAAAATAACATTGTAAACACTGTAAGAAAGTGTCAAAAGAAGTATTGAGAGTGCTCTTAGGGGACAACCTTCCGATGTCTAAGTTAGAGACGCGTGGGTAAACTAAGAAGGAGGAAGAAAAGAGTCAGGGAGAGGAGAAAGAGAGCCTGATCGAAGGTGTGAAACTCCGGAGAGTGTTCGGTGGGTCTGGAGGATGCTCAGAGAGGTAAGGAGAGAAGAACCACAAGGGGACCTCTCTTATCTTACTCCTCGGGCGGAGGTTCATTCGGCTACTATACGTGTAACGCCCCGACTCGTAAATCCGGTCCAGTCGTAAAGACTTATGTCGAATTTTGATCGGAACGTCACAGTGGGACAATCCAAACGGTTCAATTACGGTAGAGAATTTTACATAAACATTGAGACATCATTGCAGCGGAAATGAAATTACTCAAATCATCCAGCTTACAGTCATAAGACTTCATCCACATAGATCGAAATAGAGAGTAATAATTTAACAAGTCATTTATTACAAAACCAAATTTCACACACATATTTTTTTTTCTAACATAACTACCTAAGATAAAGACTCGTAGCGAATCCAAGCCGCAGTCAGAACACTACGATATCACTCCTCGCTTTCTTCTACCGTTTCTCCTGAAAATGTTCAACAGGGTGAGTATACGAATAAACCCAGTAAGAGACTAAGCATAGTCCCCAATCATAACATGGGTAAACATATCCAAAGTAATTTACGGTATTTCAATTTATAAATCATTCATAGGCATAATTTCAAATAGATAACATGAGATTAACGCATTATAACCCAAATTCAAATTTACGATCATAAGTCATGCTATGAATATTTTACAAGTAAAGTATGTACATTAAAATTTTATTCTATCAACGAGAATTCAACATTTATAATTCGATTCAATTATTAATAGAATGATTCCAGTACTAGGCGGAGTAAAATCTCATGCATAGTGAAAGGATCCAAATAGACTTAATCTATCTTTTTCTAAATCACCATTTGATATACATGAGATTCATTAACAGTAAACATTTACAGTAATAATAGTAAAATACGATAACAATTCAGTAGGCAATAACATTAGTGTCAATATCGGTTCAATGAGCAATAACAGTAGTTTCATTGAACAGTAATAGCAGTTCCAATATCGATTCAGTGGGCAGTAATAGTCGTATAAATAACGACTCAGTGGATAGTAGCAGTAGTTTCAATATCAATTCAGTAAGCAGTAATAGTGGTATAAATAGCCAAGACACAATGCCCAAACCACCACTGGAAGGACAGTCAGTCGGTACTTGATCACCTAGGTAAATGGTGATGAGTCTTGGTTACTGCGTAGAATCGGGAGAAGTCCTCTCCACCTTAACCAGTGGTACTTGTCCACCTCTGCGATTTTATATCCGTTACCATCGGGGCCAGTACGGTGTGAACCTCCCCATAGGGGCATTTATATGGCTTGGTTCCAATCTCCCCTTATGATGGCAGTGCCCATTTGGCAGTAATAATAGTACGGTAATTATAAATATGACTTATATGAAATGGACACATGCCACTCACAATCCATACTGTGAACACTAGGTATAAAATACGTCAATACTGAAATCCCTTTTTTCTGAAATTATCAACTTATCCAAATTTAAGGGCATATATATATATATATATATCAAAGTTTTCTAATTCTATTTACAGAGCTCAGAATATATTGAAATTTCATGGAATCAATACATTTACCGAAAGAATCAAAACAGAAAATTATCATAAATTTTCAGACAATATTCATATTTTTTACATGATTATTTATATTCCATTTATATATCAAAAATTTCTAATTCTGTTCTCCGAACTCAGAATACATTTTAATTTCAGGAAACTGATACATTTACAGGAAGGATCAGAAAAAAAACTTTCCATCATTCTTCAGGTAGTAATTAAAATTTTTCCAGAATTACTTATACTCCAACATGCATAATAAATTAACTAAATTTAGCTACTAAATTCAGAAAACCCTTAAACTTTTACTGAAAATTACATTTGTATGTAACACTACACAGAAAAGTTTTCACATTTTTTCATGAAGGAATTCAAATATTTACATAATCATTTAAATTCTCCTATGAATGTAAAATTAATTAAATTAAATGACAATATTATAAAAATCACAATCATTTTTCCAACCATTATTCATAATCGAAATATCATTTTTGAAACTTTTCATTATTTTTCATGTAGGAATTCAAATTTTTCCAGAATTATTTAAATTCTCCTATACATGAAAAATTAACTAAATATATCCATAACGATCATAAAATTACTCCAAATTTACAGCATGTTACTTAAAATAGTAGTAACATATTTAAGAAATTTCACTATTTTTTATTCATTATTTATAATTTTTAAATTTTCATATCAGATTCTAAAATTTACAACAATAACTTTAAAATAGAGAAGATTATACAAGTCAAGATTATGTGATCAGAATAATATGAAATGTTAATAGAGTAGTTATAGCATGTATTTAATTCTTTTAATAAAGTTTCAAAATTTTTCATAAAGTATTTTTGTTTATCTCATAATTTATACTTCTAATAACTGATTGAAAATTCTGTAAGTTCACTTACAGACATCTATAATTATTGATATTTTAAGAATACATCACACACAACATAATAACTATACTGTGAAATCGTAAGATTTTTATGAATAGTATATATAATTTATATATAATTATTCATTTTTCTATCATGTATTAAAATTTAATTAACTGAACTGTCGTGGTCTAAAAATGATGAAACCTTTTCTATATGTGAATCTCACAGTAATGTTCATTCATACAATTTACGGTGATTTTATATCACCCCTTTAGACTTTTAGTATAATTAAACACATTTAAGATAATATTCAAATAATTATAAACGTTAACATATTTTGAATCAGACATTGAAATTTTTACAGAGGGCTTATAATATCAGATCCCATGATTCTGAAAATTTTTTAAATCTATCATACACCGTTGCTAATTATAGTATATTAATCACACTATTTTACCCTTAATCACTTACCTTAACACTAATGATTTCATGATAATTCGACTAGATGTGATCATTAACCTAGGGTGTGATCACACATGGTGAAATATAGATCTCTAGATTTAATTATCCATATAGATGATAATTAACACACCTTAAATCATTCTAAATATGCTAATCATGCTAATCAAGAGGATTAAATACTAAATCCATTGTCTTAATGATGATTAAACACCTCCTTAATAAGCCTTCCACACCCTCCTTTTGCACTTCACGTAACCAGCCTCCAAGAGAAGCAAATAAGGCCCTCTACACAGCTATTTATAGGGAATTTACTCTAATCAATCTTAGCCATTGATTTAAATCAATGGTGGAGATTAAATCAGTAGTTTAATGTTATTTAATTAAAAATCTGACTTTCAAACTTTCACCAACTCACTCAGCCCATTCTTTTGACTAGCCCACAAGTTTCTTTATATATATATATATATATATATATAAGGCATGTGGAGATTGACTAAATGAAGGAAAGTGGTTTAATTAACTAATGAGAAAGCTTAACAATTTTTTTTAATAAGACTGTCGCAATCGCGGCAGGAGGGGGCGCCCCCCCCCCCCCCCCCCCCGCGCGGGAGCGCGTGGGCGGCCGCCCACTGCCGACAATTTTTTTTAAAATTTTTTAAAATTTTTTCATTTTGACCTTCATCTTTTTATATTTAACCATTTAATTTTTTTGGTAACAATTAGACTATATTATTATTTTTTTAACAATTAGCCCCAAATATTTTTTAAACTTTTGTTTATTTTTTTTCTTTATTTTCCTTTAACTTTTAACCCTCTTTTTTTTCAAGACTAAAATAATATAATAAGACTAAGAATTTAAATATTTAGGCATAAATAATTTTTTAACAATCAAATAATATGTTAAACTACGAATACGTAGGGCATTACAATGCGGGAGCTCTTCTCTCTGTGAGTGACTATGTGCAGGGGCATCCGGAGGGAGTCTCTCGCAGTATAGTTGTGAGTGCAGACAAAAAGTCCTCCCTCTCTCAGAGTCCGGTGGGGGCTTATTTATGCAAGCCGCAGGGGAGCAAATCCTTCCTCCACCAGGAACGTGATGAGGACCGTATAGATATATTTCTTTGATCGTGGGTAGTTGCTCGTTATTCTCGTGACCGCTGTCAGAATGGAGGCTCTGAGACGGAGCTTTCGGCGACGTGGATGTGACTTAGTCCACTTTGAGGAAGGCCCTATAATAGTAGTGGCAACGTTCATTCGATAACGAGTTCTACGATGTCCAGGACGCTCGCAGTAATTCCACCTGGGGGTCGGCGGAGCTTCCTTGGACTTCAGTTGGGCCGCCCTCGATGGGTTGAGGGTGGAGTGTCCTGTTACAGATTTGGTCGGGCCCGACGATGTTGGGCCATACTGGGCCTAACAAATCTTTCCCTCCTCACAATGAATGTTGGTTTACTTACGGAGGATTGCAACTTACAACCAACTAATATTTACATGTTTTTATTTATGATTATATAATCACATTTTTTGAAATTTTCTTCTAGTTTTATAATTCCCTCTTAAGTTGCATAATCTCACATTGATTTATAGAATTTTGCCATCTTTACGAAGTTTTATTTTAAATAGTTGTAGATTATTCCCTCCGCATATATTTTCTTTGGTGATAATTTAAATTTTGACACAATTGATCTCAAACATGATTCACCTACTAGAACATGATAAGTCTAACAAGTAGTATTACATCATAAACTCACAATAAACCTGAGTCTTGATTCGGGGTAGATTATCTTGATCAGGTGAATCTATATATTAATTACGTAAATAATATAATATATAAAATAGAAATTATAATAATAATATACAAGTAGTCACAAATCCTGCATTTTCATGGATAAAACTTATGAAACTCTATTTTCAGGTTTATTGATTATTTAAAGGATAGTATAATATCCAAAATAATTATTTTCAAAATGACTATAATATTATAATGTTGACTGAACTAAATTATGTATTGGAAGTAGATCAAAATCTAGGAAAAATTGTTCAAATATTTTAATTTTTTATTAAAGCAAAAAATAAAAATGACATCAACCGTACAACTCGTACAAGATAACTCAAGTTGGGACAGACTCATGCGAATCAAGTCAATTCCATGTTGATTTGGATTTATGATATGGCAAACACTAGACTCAAATTAAGTCATAGATAATTGACAACTCAGATTTAAGACTTAGGACTGAAGATGCTAGTGGGCCAGTATAACTCTATCCGTGCCCAACTCATTAATATCTAAGTCAAAGTTAACGCCCAGTGATAATTTGTCAAGTCGAGGCCTGACAAGACTAGTTCAATAAATTGTAAAGCATGACTTCGACCCAAACCAACTTGACAAATTATATAAAAAATCAATCTAAATAGTATAAAATTTGAAATCTAATATTATACGTAAAAATACTGATTGACATTTCAATATAATAAAGAGATATAAGATACTTATTATTAGTGTATGGCCAACGGTATAGAACTCTATCTTTTTTTCTATTGGTCAATGTGGCATAATTTTTCATTCAAAATCTAAATGTTTGATGGCCCATTTGGAGTCTTCGAGCTGGCGCAAAAGCTCGAGTCCGGCCTGACTTTTTAACGGGCCTAGGTTTTTAAGCCCGACCAAAGATCCACTGACTTAAAAAGGGTGACATCCTAACCTAATGTCATGTTACAGACACAACCTTGTCGGGCCGACCCGACCTATTAACAACCCTACTTAGGAGGGCCACTCTAAGTCATACTATCCTTTTGTAACCAAAGTACCAACATTTGGACTGTCAATGAGCCAAGTTTGGGCTAGGCTTAGTACATCCCAACCCAAGCATGACTCATTAGTTTATAAGCCCAAGCCCAGCCCAACCTGAGTGATAATTTGTCCGCTCTGATTGGACCCGACTATTTATGTAGCACCCCGATTTGTAGGAAGCTCAAATATACATTTATTTTTTTTAATAAAAGTCCAATAAATCTATCCACTTAGTTAATTTGAGTCTAATAAATTATATTGATTAAATTAAACAAATATTTCACTTAGTAATGATGTATTTTTTTTTGGAATGTCAAAATATGGTTAATATCATACACATTGAAAAAAGAATAAAAATATGTAAGTTATGGGTTGTTTAAAAAATGGTTATCCGACGAAGAATAAATCATAAAATATTATTTTTATTGTATTTAGTGTAGAGAGATCACTTCTACACACACGGGAACTGTCGAAAAGTAAAGCGAAAATCGCTATAGAAGCTAAGGGGATATTTTAGAATTTATTTCAGAACTTCACCTTAAAAGTAGGCATGTGATAAACTAAGTGCACGATATTCTTTATGTATATTATTGTTTTGATATTATTTTAATACTCAAATGTGATTAATGTGTTCAAATGATTGAATAAATTATCCAAAGATAAATTACATGTGCTAAAAAAATAATGTATGGTTAGAATTATATGAATTGCATATAAAATTATTAGATAAATGATATGATTATTTATGATTATTTATATGATTGACCATCAACCTTAGTTGATGTATCCTCAATTTATTTATTTATCTCGATTAAGATTATTCAAATAAAAATTGACAATGAAATTAATATGAAACTAAGCACATGATCATTGCCATTTTAGGGGGACGGTTGATAATCTATAGTAAGTATCCTCTATAGATTAGCCCAATGTTCGAGGATAAATGGCTTGTATTGATAGAAGCCAGTCTTCCTGATCTTATATTATTGATCTAGATTGATCGGCCCCCAACGTGTTGGCCATTTATCTATTTGTCTATCGTATGACATCCTGATACTGACTAACCTCTTATGTTGTGATTTAGATATATGTCCAACAATTGTAATAATGTTGTATATAATTAAGATTGACTAGACTATAATTGACCTTAATATGTTAAATGCACACATGAATATGACTATAAGACTGGTTGTAATTCTCGCATATGTGACTAATATGATTGAATCTAAATCATTTTGCAAGCTGATTGTAATATTGAATTGCTTAACATATAAAATGAATGACTAAAAACAATTGTTGATATGATTGATATTTCTTTACTACATCCCTTGATTTTTTATTATATATTTATATATTGCAATGATTGTGCTAATTTAAGTATTATTATGTGTTTTGTAAAAGTTATTATATAGTAAGCATTCGATTAGTTTTAATGCATGTTGAGTTTTAGGACTCACGTTACTTAATCATTTTTCAGGAGATAAATAAGTGTACAATTTTCACTCTGATGAGGAGTGGACTGGAGAGTGATCCCGAAGATATTTTGAATTCCGTTGCATATAGAATATGCTATGATAAACTCAATGTAAATTTTGACTTTTGCATCGAGAGATATATACTATTGTATTATATGTGATGTAAATTATATGTGTTTATGAGTTTGGAAATGGTACTGAGTGTCTTTTATTATAATTATGTATAGTTTGACCTTTAATGTCTCACAATTTTTTAAGTTCACACTATTTGTGTACGGCATGACATTTGTGGACCGGATACAAGACATCAAGAAATGGAGTGTTATAATTTCATCAAATTGTAAGACCCGACCTCGACCCAACTCAACCCAAAAAGTTACATGAAAAAATTTAATGAAAAATAATACACGTAAGAGTATAAAACTTGCAACTATATATTATCTCTAAAAAGATTGTCTAACATTTCAATGCAATAAAGAGATATAAGATACTTTTTCATGGATGACCAACGGTATGAAACTCTTTTTTTTTGTGAACGTGGTATAATTTTTCACTAAAAATCTAAATATTTGATGAGCCATTTGGATCGATTGAAAAGTTCAAGCTCGACTGGATTCTTTAATGATCCCAAGCTTTGAACGTTGACCAAAAATCTATGGACTAAAAAAGAGGTGGTTGTCTTGTCCAACCCAATATCGGGCTAGGCCCGTAAACCCGTCATGCCAGTTGGGCCCACTGACAACCCTAGCCAACATATTCATCTTTGTCTCCATTACATGTATGTATATATACATACTTTATACACTTTTAACTCTTTACACACTAAAATGATTTCAATATATGTAATTTCATTTTTCTTTTGCACCAATTACTTTATCTTAAAGTCTTTACGCTTATACTATTTATTTACTTATTTTTAATATCATCGACCTTCTTAACTTAACTCTATTTTGGATAACATTATATTTTTATTTTGTAATTTTGTACAGTCTTATTTTCAATTACATATTCCTCTCCCCCCAATGTGTGTGGGGTTGGGAAGGGGTGTGAGGTGGAGACATGGTTTGTTGGATTGTGACATGCCGCATAGTACCTGCTGTATTGAGTATGTGTCAGGACAAAATAGACATGATGACATGTCATAACAAGTGCGGTCTTACATCGGGTGGAGGGAAGAAGAAAGGGTGAGAGTGGCAGGATGATTAGCGTCATCTAACAGGTTGAGGAAGATGGTGGAGGGAAGAACCGAAGAAGAATCTCAAACAGGGGGACTGGGAGTCGAGGAGGCGACGCTTGGGGGGTGCAAATTAGGGTAAAGAGGTGAAACATTTTAAAAGAAACCCTATAGAATCAACTTTTTGTTATTTAGGACTCCCACTGTTTTTTATTTTATTTTTACAAAAAAATCATGATATGATACAATAGAGTATTGAACCATACCGGTCGCGGCTAGTACAAACGATATGACAAACTTTGGGTGGAAAATAATTAACAAGACTATAAAGCCAACATATGTTGATCATTTGAAAATTTTAAAATATCTTTAAAATGTTTACGAACATTTACAAAACTTAAGAATATACTTTTTCACTAGATTAGATCGTAAATGGGCTGGAGTGGGGAGGGGAATGACTTAGTTCACATGTGATCTATTGCAAAGGGTTAAAATTTATAATAGATATCATATATTATAAAAGTATTGGGTTTTTTTCAAAATAGTTTCAATTCATTCTCCCACTCATCGCGTTTTTTTTGTCTTAGCACCTCTTTGATAGGGAGTTAGTTAACTTTGAGTTAACTTATCTGGATTAAGTTGTTTCAAAGGTAACTTATTTTTAGTTTGAAAGTAGGGAGTTAACTAACTGGGTTAATCAAGTGGGCAATGATTGTGATTTGATAAAAGTTTTAGGTAAATCATTTATTTTGATATTGAATTATCCAAAATGCCCATTGTTAATGTTTGCAACAATAGCAAAAATGAGAATGAACAATAACTCTTTGCACGAATAATGAGGATGATGAAAAGTGAAATTGTGGCCACAATAAACGGGAATGAACCTGAACAGTAAAATGGTAGAGAAAAGGGGAGGGCATTGACATACGGGTAGGGCGGGGCAGGGTGCACACATCGGTGGGTGGCGTCAGCTTCTCATTGTTGGTACGTATTGTTGTCACCTGTGATGCTTGGCAAGCAAGGGGGGCCAGGAGCATCGACAAGCTACTAGGTTGACGACGACAATGATGTCTAGTTGTGGTACAACTTTCTCTATCGAGAGGAATGAGAGAAGGGGTGGAGGGAGGGGAGAAGGGGGATGGGTGGGATGTAAAGACGTAAATGGATTGACTTCTGCTTGGGTAGACCAATACTATATCATATCCGTAAAAATTTTACGAATACCATGTCCGGATAATATCCTATTATTTTCACAAGTATGAATACATGTATATCCATCACAAGTATGGATATACTTGCAGATATCCATATCCATCTAAAAACATGAGTCTACGTCTGCATCTAAGGGAAGGTGAGATTCGTGTGAAGTGAGAAAATGGAAGTCTAGTCGATTCTTTCATTTCTAAAGTAATTTTTATATTTTATAAAAATATTCTTATAATTTTAGCAAGAAGGTAAAACTCACAAACCCAACAAGGGGGGTAGCAGGCTTAGTACATGTCAAAATTGTAAGCCCAACAAGTCCAATGAGTTATTAAGAACGGGCTCGGATCAGGTTTAGATTCGGGTGCACTAAATCTATACTCGATCTGAACATGAAATGAGTATTTTTAATCGAATCTGAATCTATGTTATTCTGGTATTACCTGACCCATCACGGGTTGGGTGATACATGTAATGAGATTTATGAGTATTTTTGACATCCATAGCGGGGTGAATTAGAGAAGAATAACAAGGAAGAAGAAGATGAAGGTTTTTTATCGTTGCGGGGTCGGTGGCATGGGAGAAAAGGGGAGGACAAGAGCGGGTTAACTTGTTCCACCTCCATAGTCATAACTCGGAACTTGGACTTAATCCTCCCCTATATTACTTTTAATTGGGTTAGCTAACTTGGTCTAACAAAGCATATAACGAATTAACCTAGGGTTAAAAGTGGGCTAACCCCATACTATGTCACTACCTAAGTGGGGATTACAGTTTAGACCCTTTGGTTCGAATATTTTTAACCCTAGGATTAGTTTGTTTTGGCTTTTCCAAATTATTGGTCCAGGTCTCTCTCACTCACAAATTTACATACCATTCAATATTTTATCCCCTAGTTAATAGTTTAGTTGGTACAAAGTACACATGTACTCTTTACTTTTTTTTGGTTAGGGAACAGGGATACATGGTAGGAGGGGGGAGGGGGACCTATTAACTAGGGGATGCCTGAATGGCCTCTGAGCGTCTCTAGGAGACACCTACACGTACCCACCACTTGGCACGAAGGAGGGATAGCCCCAATTAGAAAATTTTGCACCTCCTGCAGGAGGCGGGGATTGAACTTGCGCCCACCTCCTTCCCAAGGAGGTGGGGTGTCCACTGGGTTATCATCGCACTGACGAACTCTTTATGTAATACTTGATCCCACATTCAATCCATGAGATGATGGACATGGCCAGAACACGTATGATTTTACATACTTTGAAGCAGATTAAAATAGCCACTTTTGCACATATATTTATGTTAAGAGTTAAATATAAAATATACTATTAGAATGTACATTAGGCTGGTTTTTTATAAATACTCATGTATAAAGTTAATGTTGCAATTACCCCATTAAATTGAGATGACTGCTTACTGTTGGTGAAATGTAAATATTGATATGTTTATTTCAAATTAAATCCCATTTTATATACTTGTAGAGGTCAGACAAACTTATCATTATTTAGAAATATTGATATTTGCATGAATAATCTTATAGATCCTTATTCACGTAAAAATATCTCTTAAATCATAATTGCATAAGTATCCATCTTAAAGAGAAATATGGCATGAATGTCCTTGTAAGTGCATACCCCTCTTATATTAACATAGTCTACACAAGGGGTAACTTTGACATATTTTTCTTTGAAGAGGACATTCGTGTGATTATAATTTAAGAGATATTTTTATGTAATACAGATTTATTGGAGTTATACATGGAAAATCACAGAAATACATTCACATATATTACATTTTTATTAGAAATAAACTAAACAAATCTAGATATTTATCAAATTGACTGTGATAAGAACATTTGCGCAAACCCATATTAATTCCATATGCATCTCCAATGAAAAAAAACATATATGAAAGTTAGACTATAAATCTTCTTATTCTAAAGTTCAGTCGCCGTCGTGTGAACTCGTGATCATTGTCGTCGTCGTCATCAAATCATTATCATATTATTTGAGATCGACGACATGATTCTTGTATCGTCAAAAAAATCTATAAAGTGTTAAATTCATATATAAATTATTCCAATAATTCAAGTCTAATATTTAATTTGACTTAACTAAATTATTCACATAAGACCAAATGTATTTTATGCACATCTGTATGAAAATAGTTTTATATTATCTATTCTCAATATATAAATGAGTTACTTTTATTTGGGAGTCACACTTAGCAATTAAAAAATATTATCTATGCACCTCTGATTAAATAATAAAAGTAGTTGAATACTTCTGTTGTTTTCTTTGAATGCCTTCAGAGCCAAACTTATGATCATAAAAATGTTGTTCTCATATATCAAATATAAAAATAATTTATAACCCTTTGTAGGTCCATTCGTTCAAGTTTAAAGTGTCCTTTTTAGTTTTGAAATTTAAACATATTTGTAATATCTACCTTTTAAAAAAACTGGCAGTCATATGTTGTTTTATATTTTTGCCGACTAATTATCAGCCTTTTATTTTATTTTATTATTTGCCCGTACAAAACTTGGCAGCTTTAAGCATGTATGCAATAAAAATATTTATAAAGACATACTTAAATCAAGTATGCGGAATACGCATATATCCAATAATGGAAAAAGGCCAACATAATTTTAGACTAGCTCTGTTGGACAATTCGAATTACCCAAAAAAATGTTCGGTTTCATCTGTATACTTTCGGATAAGATTTATGCTCAAACTTGGTCAAAAACTTGCAATATCTTAGTTAAAATAAAATCACACGTGCAACCCACTTTTTTAATTTAGTATTTTAATCTAAATATTTTTTACTATTAGATTTATCGAATTGGATGTTTTATATTTTTTACTAAAATTTTCTTGTTTTACTCGGCACTTTAGAAATCAAGAAATTACAATGTTATCAGACTCGGATCGGATCGACCAGTCGGACCGATCCGATTGTGAACTGGTCCAAGAATCGGTCCGATTAAGGTAGGTCCGATTTAATGTTAAAGAATCGAGTGAATCGGTCCGAACCGATACGATCTAATTCATCCTTTAAAATAAAAAAATAAATATAAAAATATTTATATATTTAAAATAATATTTATATATGAATATAATTATCTTATTATTATTAATTTGTTGATATTTATCATTTTATTTTAGATATATTTGAAGTTTAAATATTTAAAAGAATATAGATATCAATTGTGAAGAGTAAAGATCAATAAAATATTATAAAAATTTAAGGTCAATTTATTTAACCATGCTATTATTATTTTTTTATTTATATAATTACACAATCATGACTAATAATTATATATATATGTTTATTTGTTTTGATCATTATATCTTATTCATTATTATCTTGGATTATAGAATCGAGTATATTTTATCATTATTACGACGAGGGTTCAAACCGATTAGATTGAACGGTCCATTCGATTCGAATGGAACTAGTTCATTGGCCCGAGACACCGATTCGATTCTGATAATATTAAAAAATTAAAAAAATTGAAATAAAAAAATGAGCCATAACTAAAGTGTCGCATCAGCTAACGTATTTTCATTTATGCTATTTTATTTTCAAACAAACAATTTAAAAAATACTATAACAGCCCTTAATCAAAATACTAATTCCCTCCGCAAACTTGCAGATTGGATAATATTTTATGGAGGGGAACTGGATTAGGATGTGATCCACGTGCAGCCCACCAACGGCGTAACGATTGACGAGTGGGGAAGAAACGGGTCGCGGACACGCAAGAGGGGGAAGGCTGCGTACGAAGATCATGCTGATGGGCCCCGCATGGAAGCCCAGGTATCCTCCTCACGTCCTCACCAGGATATAAGAATTTAAGAAAGAACACGATGAGATACTAAAGACGTTACTAAAAGTCAAAACACGATGAGATACTTACTACGCTACTACAAGTCAAAACAGTTATAATATTTCTGTATAGATACCCTTAAATTCACTAAAATTCAACATATATATCCTGATCTCACCAGAATTTATGAAATCTTCGAGATATATTCGGTTAAGCAATATAAGTGCACTTTTTAAAAGATGTTAAGGGTACGCATGTTAATATATAACATAAAGGTATATATGTAAATATGACAATTTATAAGAAATTAAGAATATCAGTAAAAAATTCTATTTATAACGCCCTTCCACCCCCAGGACACCCACTTCACAGCAAGTATTTCCCCGCTTCGGTGGACGATCGAGCTCTCCCCTGGCAGCGCGATGAGGCGGGAATCTCAATCCGCTTCCTCCTCCTCAACCCCCCTCGTCGTCTTCGCCGCCTGTCTGCTCCTCTCCCTCCCGGGCCCCACCGCCGTCGCCGGCGGCCGCGTCCGCCTCGTCGCGTCCAAGCCCGATCCCTCCGACGCCGCCGCCACCGCCCGGTGGCTGGTCGCCCAGAACGCGTGGGGCGTCCTCAGGTGACGATCCCTATACTCTCTGTCTCCCACTGTCTTGTCTCCCGTGTTGTTGCGGCCCCGTTTCGATGTTAACGTGTGTCCTCCGACCATGACGCTGGTTGCTTGTGATGCTTCCGGCAAATGGGAGCGAGTGGAACAAATTTCGATGTGCCACTCTGTTATCTACTTGTTTCTTTGGTCGGATCAACC
This sequence comes from Amorphophallus konjac, assembly GCA_022559845.1. Classification (NCBI taxonomy): domain Eukaryota; kingdom Viridiplantae; phylum Streptophyta; class Magnoliopsida; order Alismatales; family Araceae; genus Amorphophallus; species Amorphophallus konjac. The sequence continues at coordinate 207,116,393 of CM040129.1, forward strand.
GCTTCTTCTCTCACTCGTATACTTCTTTTTTTTAAAAAAAAAAAATTTTCCTCACAAACTTGTTTGGATCAATGTAGGAGAATTATCACTGTTCTCCTCGTCCTGCACTTGCTCGTCCGTAATATCTTATTAGGATTAGGATTCGTAGGGAGTGGGACAGTATCAGATGAGCCTTTCTGTTGTTTGACTGTTTCTTTGGTCGAATTAACCGCTTATTCTCTCACTCGTATACTTTTTATGTTTATTTTTTCGTTGCAATCTCGTTTGGATGAATTTAGGAGACTGATCCCTGTTCTCCTCGTCCTGCACTTGCTCTTATGTAACATCGTGTTTCGATGACTTGGAACATTGGTCTTCTAATTTTGTTCTGAATCAGAACCCGCTATCGGTGCAAAGGACAGAACTAGGTGAGGGCTGGCCACATGTGATCAACTTTGTTGGTGGCCTATCACTATCCTCACGTTGTGTGATGCGAATCTGTGGTATTTATTTAGGCTGAGTGAGATATGCCGTAGAATTTTGTGACAGGCTCTACTGGATTATCTAGGTTTATCTTTAAAGAGTTGATTCATTGATGTTTGGCAAATTCATGGAATCATACGGCTCTAAATGCGGCATGGTATGACAAGTTCCAGGCTATTTTATGTTAGCGACTGAATGAGCCTCTCACTCATGTTCTAGAAATTGTTTTAAAACCCACGGTTTTTGACTCATGGATTACACTTGCATACTGTTTTCTTGGAGTTTTGACTCTAAAATGGCCATTAAATGGCAATCATTTCTACTTGTTTATCTACGCTTAACGTTTTCATCACCGTTCTGCATTCCCTTTCAACCTCACTTATTACTCTTTGCTTCTGCATATTCATCTAGAGCTATTTCTCTCTGTCTACTTGCTTTCATAACTCCTCCAATCACATTTTTCTTATTCCTCGAGGATGTGTATTCAGTAATATTGTTGCTCATAAATTTAAGACAGATTACTTTCCCATCAAACTCTATCCATGATATTGAGTACTTTCCCATCAAACTCTATCCATGATATTGCTTCCTTTCATATATTTATTTGAATTTTCACCAAAACTAACTGTTCAGTACGTCTTGTTATCTCTTTGAGGGACAATTTAATTTAGGGTTGATTTTATATTTCTGATTATAAGTCTTCATCAGATGGATATGAAAATTTTCTAGTGTGTCTTATCTATTTTTCCCCCTTTTGCAGTACCATATCAGTTGATCTGGCAGGAGCTCCATTTGGGTAATCTCGCTATTCTCCCTGTTGAGTGAATATTTGAGGTCAATAGTTGGTTTTATTTCGAAACTTTCTGACAGCCATCAGAAACTGCACTGAAACAAAGGAAACATGAGTATTCACTAATTTTGCTTTTAAAATAGTCAACAGATCAATTTTTGGATATTATAATTGCCGAAGGAATAGTCAGTTGTTTGCTGGTGCGTTAACGCGAAAAAAATTGCAGACATGCGGTTTCATTCAGTGATGGATTACCAGGCGAGGGGTATGGCATCCCATACTTCTATTTGACAACTCTTGATCCCACAGCAAGAGATGCAGTGAAGGATGCAAGGGCTTCTTTTACTGTGAACGAGATTCCTATTGGATCTTGTGGTGAGACAGATCCTCAGAGTCCAACATGCGCAAAACTTACCCTTATAGGAAAGGTATGCACGAAGAAGTTGAAAAAGAGTACAGACTGATTTAATAACTGGATCTAAGTAGAATATAGAATTGTTTGAATATAAGATATTCAAGTATCTGTTTGGTGAACTTTATTTATATCTAATGCGTATCCACCAGTGCATTTACACTCATTTTTGCTTCTCTGATATATTTAATTTTGCACTTGAACTGAGGAGCTCCATCAATCTTTTCCTCATCCTGTTGAAGTAGACTGTAAACGGTTTAGGTTCAGTTCAGGAGTTTTCATGTTCACAATGGATTCTGATACGAAAATGTCCTACCCGAAATTGATGGAATGCAATGTAAGAGGTTGTTTGGTTATGTTTGGCATTGGGATTTGAAGATTCTAGGCCGCAAGGAAGAGAGGATGGAGAAGGAAGAAAGAACACAAGGGATGGCCGCAGACTGTAGGAGAACTTCTTATCTACAGCTGCCATCCTCCTTAAATCCTTTATATATCACTAGGGCAATCGCCCAACTAATTACATGGTATAATTGCTTCTGGTTGAGTACTTGACCAAGGCGCACAGAACGGAGGAGAAGACTAAGTGTAAAACAATGGAAAAAAAGAGCTAACTGCTCCTGGCCTTCTCTGTCTGATAGATATTGGGTATTTGTCTCATAGCAGTTTCACATACAGATCCTGAAAACTTGAGATGAAAATCTCCAAACAGTCTTTTCTTTTGGGAGGGGGGCGTTGCTAAGTCCTTAGTCCTTTTTTGCAGCCATAGGTGTAATATTATCCACCTATTGTCATGTATGATATGATGTATAAATACACAAAAGGCTGTGAGCTGTACTTGTTTAAAAGTGTAAGACTTAATTATCAGGTGTAGATCTAGTAGTAAATGTGGGACCATAAATGTCGTTACTAGATGGTAAAGAAACAATGTATTTGCAGAAAAAGAATAGTTGAGATGGATGATCGCTTCCATTATATTTCTGATTCACGGGGCAAGTCACTGAAGAAGTAAACTTATTACTTGCCATACCTGAACAAATTGAGTTTAAAATGACTTACATACCTGAACAAATTGAGTTTAAAATGACTTACAAAATATTCATTCCACCTTCACTATGGACAGCCCAGGGTCACCGTATTCTCCAACCAAGGTACCATCTCCTCCATGATTCCTGGACTCTACTCTCATCTTACCAATTTATTTTAAGAGACCATAGGATAGCCTTTGCATCCAGTACTGTAGGTGAAGACCCAATGCAGCCTATGAAACAAGTGCAACTCAAAATCATGTGATATTTGGGCTTGAAGGCCTACAGCATCTAGGATTTCAGTTGGAATGCATGCTCAAGCAATGAGTCTTGAGGTGCTTGATGAAACAAAACCTGGAAGCAGTCTCTAAACTATATTTTTTAAGAATGCCAAAGTCAAAGCTGGAAGCTAAAGATCCCAGAGCTGGTTTGTCATTAAAGATAGGCAAAGAATTCTTCTTAATCTGTGTTAGAACAAGATCTCGTGTTTGATACTGGGTTGCAAGCCTTCATTATTATAATGTCTTTTGTATGGTAATAGAAAGAGCTATCTGTATTACACATTTCAGAAGTTTGTTTGTTCAGCAGAGAAAGTTGGGTGTCAATTGCTCATTTGAGAGTGGTGGGATGTAGAGAGTTGACATTACCACCTAGGCGTAATTGGACAAAACGTGAGTATGTATTAATTTACGACAACATAAGCCTTCCAGGGGATCCCACTTCCAAAGGGCGTCAATATCATTATCAGGTGTTTGGTGAAAACTTGTGATAAGTATAATTTTCGTAAATACATGGGAATTGTCTTAGTTAGATGAAGGTAACAGCTATAATACTTAGTTTGGTGCATAGACAGAGTGATCATTCAAAAAGTGCATTCTGGGCACGTTCTGTTTACATAACTCTCCTTGGGTTGCCCTTGTTGCATTGCTATATCCCCTTTTCAATGAGTATTCATTTTAGGGATATCCAATATGACCATTCTGGACTATGTAAAGGGAAAAAATATGGGAGATATAGATGCTATTTTTCAGCTATTTATTGATATTGTTTTTTGATCCATTTTTTGGCATTGTGCAAAATTTCAGTTGAAGTTGGTAGATGGTAATTCTGTTGAAGGGAAGTTTGCTCTGTCGGCACTTTTTGCGAAACACGCTGAAATGAAATGTAAGATTGCCATCTCACTGTGCAAACAGCCGTCAAATTAATGTCTCTCTAACTGCTTTAAATTCAACATGGTAGTGAAACTATAGAAAAAAAAAACTTAATCATTTATTTTGGTTCCTATGTTTGCTAGACTGGCCCGAGGCTCATCACTTCCAGATCTTCAAGCTTGACATTGAACATATATTTTTGATTGACTGGTTTGGTGGTGCTAAAACACCCACTGTGGAGCAGTATCTGAACCCCATAATGTAAGTTGCTAGCGGTACCTCAGTTTGATGCACTGGTTTGTATCCCTCCTTGCAGACTCTATAGTACACCTTCTAACAAGAGGGGATTTTTTATTTCTGTAGGAACAAGCTTTTTTGAACGCCGTTGGCGTGTTGCGGTGACAAAATGTGCTGTTTTTGTAAGTTTATGTGCAAGTTGTATACCCTTACTTGTGAGATATAGTCGTGTATAAAATTTAACATTCTTTACCCTGCAAATGTATTATAAAGCTTCCACTCAAACTTCTGTGAGTGTGTCTATAATATGATATTTTTGTGAATAAATCTGAAGCTTCACAAAAAAGGCGCCCTGTGTTTTGTTCTTATAATTTTTGTACATGACATGAACCTCATATCCTAGCTATAGGTATGCAATCGAGGTTCATTTTATGCTGTTCTTTTCACCCAAAGTATCTCCACTCATCAAGGCCAGGAAGAAAAGGAAATGTGTTTTATCAACCCTTCAGCGTGTGTTTATGATTCTGCGAGCCTTCTGAACCGTGTACATGCTTATATGGGCATTTGCACTTCACTTGGAGTGATTTACGATTTCCTTAAGTGGCCATTTCCGAGCTATCGCAGCAGCACCCTGCTTTACCGTTTTTCTGGCATTTTCAAAAAAAACAACTCAATATTTAGGAAGAGAGTTTAAGGCTAATCGTTCACATAGAATCGTCTTAGTATCCACTTTACGTCTCAAAATTTAATTAATTTTAAAATTAATAAAAAGTATCAATTTTAATTAATTTTAAAATTTAAATTAAAAATTAATATAACATAATTTTTCAAGTAGAAAGAAGTTTAAAAAAAATTGCTCTCAACCACCATCACGGCCCTCCCCGCTCTCCTTCGTCCTGCACATCTGGGGCCCTGTTCCTCACCGTCCGGCATCTGACACCTCGCCGCCCGACGTCCGGCAATCCATCGCCCGACCCTACCCTCTTCGTCTACGTTCTCCTCCTTGTGTTCCGGGTGCCTCGACGTCGGGCGGCCTGCAAACTTACCCTTCTCTTCCCTCCTTCCTGTGCAGATGGGGTGTGTAAATCTGTATCTGCGTATGTAATTGTGTATGTGGTTCAACATCTGTGTTTCTAATGATAGTTAGAAACCCCTAAGAATTGTATACCCCGCACATGGTGTTACAGTTCCTCGTGATAGTTGGGAAAGTATACATATAAGAATGCTGTTTGTGTGTGTATTTGTAACTCTGTAACTCTGTATTTGTGTTTCTAATTAAAGTTTTCTGATGACATTTGGCAAAGAATACATACAAGAGTGGTGTGCCTGCATTTGTAATTTTGTAATTCTGTATCTTTGTCTGTATTTAAAGCTTCCTGATAATATTTGGCGAAGCATAGAATTTTATGTACGAATATGTGTTATTTTATGTACAAATATCTGAGTACTTTTGTTCATTAATCTAATCAATTAATGGATGGATAAAAGTATTTTATTTTGTTTGGACACTTCACCTTATTGTATAGTTTATTAACGATTATGTGAACATACGACATAGATCTCGATGATTGTAATATATTTTTTTAATGTCATAATTATGTTAATGAGTTTGAATACGTTAGATTATAACTTATTTTAATAGATTATTTATCTTATTTTATTAATGATAGAAATCTATTTTGAGATGTTCTTATTACATTAATTAAAAAAAAGAAGTGTTTGTCAAATAGATCTACACAAAATTTAAAAGTTACGACATTTTTATTAAACATGTATTATCAATTTTAATTAATTTAAAATTTAAGTAAAAATTAATATAATATATATTTTTAAGGTAGAAAGAGCCTCTTAAAAAAATGCTCTCAACCACCCTCTCGTGCATTTGTCCTCGGTGGGGAAGTTTGCTTTTTTTTTTTTCGACCTTTGTAGTGCTCACTTTCCTAGCTTCGATAGAGTGGTTTCAATTAGCTGGTGGTGCCCATGGCTATGGCCGGATGTGTCACTCAAAAATGTCAAATTAAAATTACTTTTGGGTTTTAATAAATTTTAATCATAGCCATCAATGTGACAAGATGATTAGGCATTGATGGGGAGTTTAGGCTTAGGCATTGCCTAGGTGACATCTTGACATTTGTTTAATAATATAAATATATATGTTTTAATATATATTATGAATATAATATATAAAAGAATTATAGGTTCTAATATTAAAATTTTAGAGATATAACTAAGAGAGAGGGGACAAAGAGAGAGATGCACACATATAGATGGACGGGTGTTGGAAGAGTGTGTGGAGTCTGATCTATCTATAACCTCACCTTACATGGTGGAGCCTCTTAGGTCAAAAAGTTTTGGTGAAGTATTATAGACTATGCTCAGGCTAGTCAGCCCAAGTCACCCAGGCAAGGGTACCTTGTTCGCCTAGACAGGTGTTTGGTCTCCTAAGTAGGTGCCTTGGTAGTCTTTCGGGATAGAAAGGCGGGCTGGAGCTCTACCCCCATAAGGGCATCAAGCGACCGTCTTGCTAACTATGGTTTTCAATAATCTACTTTAAAGATATGATATTAGATCTTGAAAGTTATTTATATAATATTTTTACTCTCAACCTAAAAATTCTAGATCATAGTTTTGTTGAACGGGGGAAAAGTGGGATTATGAGGGACGGACTGTTTAGTAGGGATGTCCAAATTACTTCAAGAATATGCTATCATCATGTTTGAGGAGAGGGGACTGATGTTTCGTTAGATGGCAATCTCAGCAGTAATTCGGACAGATCAAGAAGTTAGCAAGCATCTTGAGGATGTGTTAACAGTACTTTTAAATGGAGAATTGGTATAACGTTAGCTTATAATACTACTTAGTAGACAAAATGTTCATCTAGTACTCTTTGTTTACGTACAACTTTTGTTCATCTTTGAGAACGAGGCAGAAGAAGAAATCTAGAGAAGTCGAGGACGGAGAAGCAGCAGAGAGAAACTGACAGAACACAACGGGGAAGAGAGAAGGGCATACGTGCACGGATATGGAGAGGATTCCAGAAAGGAAGCCATCCCTCACCCTTTCCCAAATCCGAATCCACGCCCTCCATCTGTGGTTATGGTGTCGACCCCTCCAGCAACACTGAGGCAGAGCCAGAACCTCCTGGCCCAGGCCCTCCTCTCCTTCCTCCACTGTGTGCAGTCGCGCCAAAGAAGGGGTACCCACCTCGTTCCCAGCTTTATCACTGTTCATCTTCATGGTGTCTGGAGGATATTGTTAGAATATTTCCATCCTCTTCCTCCTGACCACATGTATCCTATTCTGAGAATCAAAAAATTATGGAGATCATTAATTTCATGGTAGTGCAAGATGCAAGGACAACAATTCAGTACTGAAGTTCCAAATTAAGTTTGAAATTAGAAGAACTCGAAGGCTCAATCAGTGCATAGGCTTAGTGACCATCTGGCTGTAAAGTCTGCGCACTGGGTCTCACAGGATTCCGGAACTCCAGGAACAGTGGACTGCAAACCTTTATCACGAATGATCGCAGTAGTTATAAGCCTAGCTAGTAATTGGGGGGGGGTGCTAAACTCTGATAAATTAATTAAGTCGAGCAAAAGGAAGTGGATTGAGATTGAATTAGGTGGCCGAAAGAGATCACTATCTCAGTTGCAAAGAACTCCACGACCTCCCACTCAACTTCATTGGCAATTCAGCACTCCATATATATTGAAATACTGATTGATGATGCTAACATGAACGACCGCGCGATGATATATTTTTTTTAAAGAAAAACTTGGAAGTTATTCTGTCTTAACTGAGGCAGTGATGTATCGAGGAGGTCACCTGTTGAGTGGATCCTGCACAGGTGGTGTCGTGTGAGTCAGCAATCCCATGAGAACATTAATGTTCCTTCTCTCCCCCCTTTCTCTCTCTCTCTGAATCTCTCTCTATAAATTTGTTACTATTTCTTGCAGTTCTTATCCCCTCCCGAATTTTCTTTTTTCTCCTACTGCAGGTCAGGGAGAGAAAGACCTCTCTCTCTCTCTCGTTCGATCTATGCGTTGTTGATGATAATGTTGAGAGCCCTGATGGAGTTTTAATTATCATCTCCATTTGTTTTTTTGCATTACTGTGATGCATTTCTGATAAATTAGCATATATAGTTCAGGGTTAGAATGGGTTGGTAATTAATTTTCCCATCAAACAAGGGAGGAGGCCGGGCGACGAGCCGACGACGAGAACATCAGAATGAGGAGCACTCCGTCTCTCTCTCTCTCTTTTTAATAGATAAGTTAAGAACATAGGTGAAAAAATATACAAACTCTCGCCGGATCGAGATTCGAACTCACGAACTCTCTCGTGTAAAAAAACTAGGTCAAGTAAATTTGAGATGAGAGTCATTTAAATAATATTTTTTAAAAATTTAAATGTTACATTAATTACATCAACAGATATAATTAATGTACTAATTAAGTGCACCTAGTGTTTCTCTACGGGGAATTAATCAACATTCTACCAACAGAACGTGTGGCTTCTCTTAATTAATACGTGGAGAATTTATGTCGACATCTTATTTTTTCGTCCATGAGTTTGCAAGGACTTCGATTAATCAAATGTTTTCTGCGAGTACGTCGTAGCATGGGCTTATAATTAATTCAAAAGCCCTACCTAGTGAATAGTTGGAGGGTGCTCCCCAAACGGGGAAGCACTTCCCCACCTAACACCAAGGGGGTGTATTATTGATAATAGAAAAAGAGAACATTTAAGACCGACGGTTACAGCCTGACATTGTAACACTCGAGATGATTAGGCTTACGCCGATTCTTTCGTTTGCTTCTGCGGACTGACTGGAAAGGAATTTCAAACTCCGAGCCCTGCTCATCAATCGAACCATCAAACTCGTCGGGGGCATCATCATGAACCAGAGGAAGCTTCGGCTGCTCCCGGGTAGTCGGGGAAAGCTGTTGACAGGGTATGACACTGGCGGAATCATCGGCAGCCTGAGCGGAGATAGAAGATAGTGGAGATGGCCCCAAGGACACTGCAGCACTACAGAACCGAGGAAGGTCAGAAGCCCCAGGCCGAGAAAAGGCTGGAAGAGCGTTGATTTCATCACTCATCGCGCGAAGAGCAACCACACAGGCTGGTCGGTCTGCTTCCTTAGGAAGGGCGACAACAGATGAACCCAATAGGGAAGCCGGGGAGGCCGGAGGAATACTGTTTGGGGAGACTACTGGTTGGCCGGAGGCGCATTCTGTCCTCACCTTGTCACCATCATCAGGAGCAACCACCATTGGGGAAGGAGCAGCCGAAGCTGGATGCCAAGATGCAGCCGCGGCATTAAGCAAGGGAGGCAATCCCTTAGAAGAAACATGGGCATCATGTGCAATACCAATAGCAGAATTCACAGTGGCTTCAGCACGATCAGCAGCAGATAACACAGGGATTGAAGCATCTCGAGTGGCAGCAACAGAAGGGCAAACAACTGAAGCAGCAGGTGCCACCGAAGGGGAAGCAACAAGACCAACAGCAGGGCGCCAAGGAGCAACCGCGGCATTAAGCACAACAGGAGGAGAGTCGACACCAGCAGCAGGAAGGTTGACTCCCCCAAGAACATCAGCAGCAGGGCTAAGAGAATAGTCAGCACTAGGAGCTGGAGGGTCGACCCCAGTAGTCACAACATTAACCAACGACGAAATCCCAAGAACCGGGACAGGATGAGCAGCAACAGGAATTGAAGGGCCAACAGCAGGCCTGGAGGCCATAGCAGGACGCCAAGAGCGCTTGGGCCTAGCATTAGGGGCAGGGGATGGAGGAATAATATGTGCATCACCCTGGACAACAGAGACATGAGCAGGTGGTGCAGAAGAAGGGCCGGCATGAGAACCACGATTCTTCTTGCAAGAAGGCGGCAGATGACCAAGATGTTTGCAGATCGAACAGAAGGCGGGCGTGACAAGATAGACAATGGGCTGCCACATACCATCCGAACCAAAACCAATCCACACCCTCTGCGGCATCTTCTTAGATATATCCAATTGAACACAAACCCGTGCTGCATGAGTACGAGAGAGATGGACTGTGTCCTTATCAATTTGGGGGACAGGGCCAATGCTACCAGCAATAGAACGAAGCATAGGATCGTTGAAAAAATTTGCTGGAAGACCTGGCAATTCCAACCATACAGGGACAACCGGCGAGTCTTCGACTGGAGAGAAATCCATCGACCATTTGGAAAACCAGAAAGGCTTAGCCTTGATAAACAAAGAGCCCTTTAGAAGCAGTTGAAGATAATCTTCCAAATTCTGAAAACGCAGCAACAAGTGGCGACCATCCAAGGAGCTCAAGAAGAAATCTTGTCTAAACTGAAATCGTTGGGCCATGTGTAAACGAATCTCTTGAAAGGGGGGCCTGCCCAGATGTGTCTTCGCAACAATAGAAAATTCCAACGGCTTACACGAAGCATGGATTTCATCCATGGAAAAGAAGGCAGCCGGCTCACCCGAATCAGTGAATGCAGGTCCATGGATGGGCAACGAAACTAAAAATGGAGAGTCGGATTTGAGGAGAACTTGAGCGAATGAAGGATGGGGACACAGCAGGAGGAAGATCAAATCGCACATCCCCTGCAGCAGATATTGGTGGAGCAACAGACCGTGGATGGGCTTATAATTAATTAGGAGAAATGCTAGGTGCTTCTTGTGGGAGGACGTACACGTTGAGCTCAAAAGAATTATCCAGAGAAGGTAAAAAATAATTGCAGTGATGTGGAAGAAAATCTTCTGTTTAAGAAGATCGAGACAGTCTAGTATTTTCGACATCAACCTCTTCCCATCGAAGAGGGCCTATATATCCAGAGAAGACAAAGATGATGAAACCCTTGATCAAGGAGCTAAATTCAGCAAGTAGGACAATGAAATAATGGTCAACAGATGGAAGGTCTGACAGGCTTTGCAAATATCTTATTTTTCTCTACCTCGATCAGCTGTTTCACTTATAGGAGAATATGCATACATATACCCTGTAAGTCTTTTTTTCATCCAACTTTTGCTGTCCCTTATTTTTTTTTATCATTAATTCGATTTAGGAATTATTGGACAGTGAGAAGTGTCATATTTAAAAATTGACCGTTCTTGACATTAATTTAAGTCGATCAGACATGAGAGTGACAAATTAAAAAGATGATAACTAAGAGTTAATTATCAACTACACCCTAGAATTATTAGGGTCACTTTGATAACAACATGAACCCGAGTAATTAAGATGGCTTAACCGAGATTGAGTGAGTTGTTTTTGTTCGGATGATTTTGACTTAATAATTGAGGTCGAGTAGGGATTAGACAGTATTTTCTCATTTTTCGGGAGAGGGAGAATTAAATCACCTGTGATGGAATAAGGGGTGGGGATGGGCACGTCACCCGGTGGCGTACCCACCCCTACCCTATCTCTGAAATAAAGTGACCCTTAACCCCTCTTTAATAGAGAGATAGGCAAATTAATGGAGGGATATCCGTCGTGAGTTAATTTATCTCATAATTTATTCTCATTTATTTTGATAGATAACGGATTAAATGAGAGGATAAATTATTCTACGAATTTTGTCGGGTCAATTTAACCGGAATACATGAGGATTATCACTTATTATAATCAGATTAACTTTATTACCTTATCAAACTAAAAATTAGATAAAATGTGATTTATCCCCGTGATAAAGAGATATCCCTCTGTCAAGAGGGACTTAAGGGCCAGTTTGAAAAACGGGCAGAGTTAAGATATTAGAGCCGCTGAGATCAGGTAATAGATATGTGTGTGAGATGAGAAGTGGAGTCCATATTTTCTCTTTCATGGAGTCATAAATCTTATCCTAACTTATTCTAATATCAAACCGGGTCTAAAATAATAATATATCATCTACACTCTAGCGCATTAATTTTGAAACCTTATCCTTCCCAATTAAAACATACGTACGGAATTCATCAAATGGGATCGCAAGCTAGCTTGATTAATTGACTGAATCCAAACCCAAAGTTTTTCAGTGGGAAATACATATGCACACATGATGTGATTAATTAGTGGAATATGGAAAGGTGTGGTTTTATGATGATAACACAACAATTAATTAAGCAAGTGAGCAATTAAGTACGGCGTCCCCATCTCTCATCAGGAGTCGTCACCGGCCTCCTCATCGTAACCTCTGCACAGGTGGACGAACCAGACGAAGCTAACGCTGCTGAGCAGCGCCAGCAGCCAGTAGTAGTTGTCCAGCCGCGCCTCCTCCATGTCGTCGGGGAGCCACCCGTGGCCGCGCCCCCCGCCCGCGGCGGCGCTCACCAGCTCCACCACCGAGATCAGCGCCGAGCCCAGGAAGCTGCCCACCCCGAAGACGCTGAGGTAGAGCCCTATCCCTATCGTCCTCATGGCGCTGGGCACCCGCGTGTAGAAGAACTCCTGCATCCCCACCACCGTGAACACGTCCGACACCCCCAGCAGCACGTACTGCGGCAGCAGCCACAGGATGCTCAGCTGCGGTTGCCGCCGCCGCCGCCCATGCAGCCTCCTCGCCTCCACCGTCGCGGCCACGGCCATGGCGAAGATGGAGAGGAGCATGCCCACCCCGATCCGCTGGAGCACGGTGATCCCCTTGTCCCGGCGGGTGACGACGCGGATGACGGGGATGATGAGCTTGTCGTACAGCGGCATCAGGAGGATGATGGAGACGGTGATGGAGCTCTGCAGCGCCGCCGGAGGGATCATGAAGGAGGAGGACCCGATGTTGCGCTTCATCGCCGCGCCCTGCCTCGTGAAGAAGGTGGACGGAAGCTGGAAGATGACGGCGAACAGGAGCAGCATCGTCCATATCGGCAGCAGCTTCAGTATGGCCCTCCCCACGCTCGGCGCCGGCGGGTCTTCCGGCTGGCTCGCTTTCTTCTCCGAGATGCCGGGTTCCTCGCACAGGGGGTGAGCTTGCAGCCTACACAACAAATTAAGGCCCCGCGCGTCTTAATTTTGACCTCGACGTGTTTCTCGTTTGTTGAAATGCTCGAAAGAGCTGCATGAACTTACTCGAGCTCGGCGACCTCGGCTTCCTTGGGCGGCAACTTGGACGCGGCGCTATTCTGCACCCTGCTTAACACCGCCTGCTTGAGGCCCCTTATCATGTCCTCGATCGGCCTGCTGCCGCGGGTGTCCTCGGGAGCGCGCTGGTTGCGCACGTAATACCGCGCCCCGGCGGTGAAGCACGCCACGGACGCGGCCATCGCCACCGTCGGGATGGCGAACCCGAGCTCCCACCCGTAGGTGTCCTGGACGTAGGACATGATGGAGTTGCCCAGGAGGCTGCCGCTGCAGATGCCGAAGTACCACCACTGGAAGAAACGGCTCTTCTTGTTGCTCTTCTCCTCGTTCTTCCCGCCCAGATCATCCCCTATGTCCAGCTGGTCGGCTGCGAACGCCTGCAGCGACGGGTTGTACCCGCCCTGCCCTATGGAGATCAAGTAGAGTGGCAGGAGAAGCGAAGCAGTGGGCATCCAGGTGCACAGCAATGCCCACGAAGTAAGTGCCACCAGCCCCTGAGGGGAGAACAACACACAGAATATCTGTTCTCATCAGACCCAGCATGCACCACAACCCTATCCACGGATTGAGAACAGCTCCTGCATGGGGGAGTGATCGATGGGGAGCTCACCGCGAGATAGACGTAGGAGGAGCCCAGGATGGTGGAGTAGCGGTCCCAGTAGGAGTCCGCGAGCAAGGCGCCCACCAGCGGCAGCATCGACGTGACCCCGCACCAATTGTTCACGCTCTTGGCCGCCGCCGACGTGCCGAGCTTCACGTGGTCCGTCAGGTAGGTCACCAGGTTGGAGGCGACCCCCTTGTATGCAAACCTCTCCACGCTCGCCACCACTGCCGCAAACCACGACACACCCCATTGCTGATCAGTACTGCGCGCCCATGCATGGCGATCGAGGGGAACGAAACCGATTGGGAGATCGATCGAGAAATTAACCCACGTAACGTACCGATGATGAGGACGCATGACCTGCTGAGCCCCCCGTGTCTCCTTCCTTCAGCAGCCATGGCAGAGCTTTGGAGGCAGCTGCAACAACAGAGGAAGGCATGGACAGCAGAGAACACATGCCTCGACCTCCCCTACCCAGTGAGAGAAAAAGGACGGGGCGCCTGTCCCGACCACACCTGGGCTAGCTTGGCTTTAACAGACACAGGTAACGTACCACCAACACCATTTCCTCATTCTTTTGCCGGCCGTGTGCTTTGCCCCGTCACCCCATTAATGCCCACTCTCTCTTGCGTCGCGTATTAAACTTGGGTGGGTTTTCCATGTCCCCTCCTCATACGTATTGGTGTTGCTGCTGTTGCCCGATGCCCACAAGTGTAGGGCACGTAGGAAGGTGTAGAAGAACTGTTTTTTGTCACTTATAAGTTGTGTGGTTGCGCCGGAAGAGTGCAGAAGAATAATAGAGCAGTACTGCAGCCCCTGGCGCACAGCCGAGGAAGGAAAGGAATGGTCAACAAGTTCAGCAACAAATCGGCATCTTACCCATGACATTGAGATGGAGTTGAGAGGAGGAGTTGGATATGAACCATGCGGGAAAGAGTACTGGGTTTTTTGAACATAACTATGGCGTCCAAGTCAACATGCAGGCAAGATGTGGTTGTCCCTTCACAAGGCCATCCATTTTACAGTCTTCACACACACACACACACAGAGAGAGAGAGAGAGAGAGAGAGAGAGAGAGAGAGAGAGTATGCAAGAAAGATGTGTTTGTAGCTTAACATCATCGACTTTACCCTCTTCATATTGTCTGTCTCTCTCTCTCTCTGTGTGTGAGAGAGAGAGAGAGAGAGAAGAAAGAGGGTGCTGTTAACGGGGCGTGGTGGGCCGCGGGGGATGCCTTTGCGTTACACGGGACGTTATGGGGCCGGAAGAGGATGTGGTTTGCCGTGGTGGATTTCACGACATTGTTAGCACATACACCACTACCCCGAAAAGAGAAAAAGAGGGACTCTTCTTTATAGATATCATCTAGATCAAGATTTGATAAATTGATATCGTACTATCCGTATCTCAACTAATCGGTGATCGATACGATTGGTGCATGGTACACAATTGATATATTATATATATTATTTTAAATATTAAATATTTTTATAATAATTTTTTTAGGTTAGTTAGTCGAGGATTGCACGTTTAAATGTAAGTTCCTATGTTCGAAACGTGCATTCGATATGTTTTCGTTCTATTTTTTTTAAAATTATTTTAAATTTAAGTTCAAAAATTATTTAAAAACGTGACATATTAATGATTCAAATCGAAGAGACTCCGCTTAAATCACATATCAACTAACCAACCAAGATAGAAGATTGTTTGAATAATTTTATTCTATAAAATATATATATAATATATTTTTTTATCTTGATACGCAACGGTATTGATCCGTACCGTATCATATCAGGAAGATCGGTACGAATGGAACGACAAACCCTAATACGTACTCTCCTTAGAAATAATATTATAGATTGTGATTATGAGAAATGTAATTATATATGTACTTTTCTTCCTTTTGCCTTGCAGCATGCTAATATTTAAATTCACGCCTCTTAAGTTAAACATTGTGGATCATCTTTGCAACAAGCCAACACTGGCCACTACCTAATCCCTATCGGTGGCTTGACATGCACTGATCACATATTAGATGTTATATCGTTGAGTTAATTATGCTGCACTGTACACCCAAGTTTATTGCGCACTTTGGGTGCATAATTTTTTTTGAAAATATACAGTTGTGAGGGCCCACCTCCCCCATCCGTCTGTACAGCCAATCCCAAGATCGGATGTCCCCAAAAAAAACTAGCTATGTATTTTTTTTAAAAAAATATCTTTTAAAGACTTTTTTTAGATTGTCCAATCTTAGGGTGCGTTTGGTTAGACTTATACCATATGGAACATTACGAAAATTCACACAGCCGTACACGGATTATAATGTCATAAATTTTTGCAGCATTTACAAATCCCATTTGGAGACTTGCGGCCATTGCACTTTGGCAAAGATACTACGACTACATCGTCGCCCGTGCCATTTGCGAAAGTGCAAATGGCAAGTGCATAAAATCTGTTTTATTCGTTTGTGTAGGTTTAAACGGGTTTAAACAATAGTTTAAATCATTAAAACGAGTCATTTGTGTGAGTTTAAGTGAGATTAGACGTATGATGTGATTACAGGTTTGACAATCTACCCAAAAGTTGGTCTCAGGATGTTTGTGTGGATTTTTTTCTCCTCACGTATATGTGTTTTATGTCTGAATACAAGCATTGCATTGTCCTCTTCCTCCTACTCTTCTCGTCTCGTTCCGTTTCTTTTATGGTATCATAGCTAAGTTCGATGCAAGTTTGTCATAATCTCAGACACATGAAAATAATTGTCTGAAAAAGAACAAACTTCAGCAAAAGTTCTTAGCTCCGAGATGATCTATATATATATTGCTACAACTGCGCGCACCCACCCATTTTGAGTCTGATAATGTAGCCTACTTCACTGTCGCAAAAGTCTAGGAAATTGTCAATAAGATTCTATCTATGTTTGGTAACTCCCCTGCCTCTTCTTTGTCTGCTACCTAAGGTACCTCTACTTGGTTCATTGACTCCTGTGCTTCTAATCATATGTCATTTGATTCTACTATCTTTTTTGATTTCACTCCACATTCTCAACCTCCATGAGTTCATACTACTAATGGCTCTATCTTGCAAGGTCATAGTATATATATATATATGATCTATATATATATATTCCTAATCTCTCAATCAACTAATTAGTTGCTACTGGTCCACCTCTCTCTCCATTTTTCTTGTGGCACTCTCAGTTAGGTCATAACTCCTCATCTAAGTTGAAATTTTTGATTTCGTTAGTAGTGGACCACACCCTAGAGGTGGATGAATATGTGTCATAAATAAAAATTATAACGTATAAAAATTATAAACGATTGGAAGTAGTATAAATAAGAGCTTAGAAATGCAAGCAACCACATAGACACATGATTTTTATACTGGTTCGGTCTATACTTCTTGACAAACTTACTTCCAGTCCCCTTGTAATCCGCAAATGATTTTATTAGCCTTTCCAACCAAGGTTACACAAGATAATTTTCTAGGGCCTAACTCCCAGACTGATCAAGTTAGTTTTCTAGGGCCTAACTCCCGAGCTGATCTTACCAGGTCTCAGCGAACAGTACAGTTAGTTTCAAAGACTAGCAATCCTAGTTGTTCTTATGGTCCAACGAGCTAACAGTCACCTAAGTGACTTAATTCTTCCAGTGGTTTCACGCCTGCAAACTTTGTAGGAGCTAGTCGTCTAGCTGATTTTCACGGTATCAGTAGATCAACCTAACACACCTAGTGCTGATTATTCCAGAACAACTAATGCTCTATGCACTGTCAGTTAGACAGATTTAAGTTTCCACACGTGTGCTCCTTGATGAGTAAATGGTGAAATTTACAATGCATAAACAAAAATAAATTAATTGACAAATAGACAGAGGAGGAAGATAGTCAGAATGTCATAGAAGTATATATTCCTTCTCTTCAATGCTTCCCCAGATGATGCTTTCAAATAAATATAGTAGGATGATACTTTTAGTGCGGTTGAATCTCCTCTTGACTTGAATGCGTAGAAAGCTTGTGCTCAAAAATCACTTTAAGTGCAGGGAAGGCGCTTGAAGATGATTACTCGTTCCACTTTTCAGATTCGTTTAGTTGTTATTGAACTTTATATTATTTATAGCTCTAGGCTTCATGATGGGAATCGACGCCGAGCAAGTACTTTTCATATTGTATTTATATCCTTTAGTTTATTTTTATATCTTTGGGAAAATATGTACGTAAATGTAAGGCTTTATAAGCCAAGGAGTCATTCCCATGGATTGTGTGGGTTTTTATGCAATTATGCAGTAAGACCAGCAAGGGGACCCTCAGCCCTTCCCCATTGGTCCATGTCACCTTGTGGGCCTGGTCAACCTTCCTCGGTGGACATCTAGAAGGGTGGGCTGGTCATATGGACACATGGGGTAAAAGGGGTCAACATTCTAATAGGTTGGCCACCTACCCCATTCAACCTTACACATGGTCAATGGTGCGCCCCCTTCCCCTTGATTTTTTATTAGTTTTTGTATGTTGTTCAAACCACATCCCAGCCCTTCAATCCCAAGCCCTTGATCCAAGGGTGTACAATTGATTAGATACCTAGCATATAAAACCATATATTTTCATTTGAAAATTAATGAAAAAATCAGAAAATTATGTTGAATGCTTGAAGCTTCTTGCGCCCCCAGCCCCTCCTCCTGCTGTTCTTCCCTCTCCAACCCCCTTTCTAGAGTGGAAGCATATCTATTCCCCTTTTCCAATCTCTGGTTGTGATCTGTGCCGCCGCCGCCGCCGTTCGTGCCGCCGTCGGACCGCCAACGAGCCACCGTCGAAGTTCTGTCCTTGGCAGACAGCAGTCTCTTCTCGAAATTCTTGCTATCAGTCACGGCCTCTTCTTGGTCTGAAATTTTTATGGTGTGTTCCTATCTTCCACTCCATCGTCCACAAAAACATTCAGGTCCACAATCCCTCGTTTAGTATTTTTCCATTTTCGTGCATCTTTCACTCCCAGATCTGTTTTGTCTCTGTCTACAGTGACAGCAGCCCTATGTTTCTCACCTCCGACCATCTTTTTGATTTTTTCAAACCCTCCCAATTTTACTGGGAGCTCTGTCCATCATCCCCTACATCTATCATTTTTCTTGATTTTTGATCCGCCCTCTATCTATTTTTTCATAATTCGTGTTCTATCTCAGCTACAGTGCTTTCAGCCCACTTCCAGATCCGAGCCACTGTTAGTGAAAAACTCATATCAATTAGTAGCCATATCCAAACTTGTCCATACCAGTTTTGCCGTTTTCCTAGCTCAATTTCCCACAAATTTTATGAAGAGGTCGAAGTTTGAATCCAAGGGTTTCATAGCAGTCAAAGGCAGTTCTCAGAGAATAGCCCCGCAGATCTCAGTGTTCGGATACTGTACAATAGGAAGTTGTAAATTCATTAAAGCCCAGATCCGTGCAGATCCAGGCCATATCTCCAGGCCTAGGTTGAAGGATTTGAAGTTAGCTTTCCAACGACTCCAGCCTCGTGTCGATCCGACATCGGGGCTGATCGCAGCGACCGTTCTCGCCAGGACGTGCGCTGAAAACCAGAAGCTGCAGATCCGTGGCCGGTTATCCCGACCGATGCCGAACGGAGCTGCCTGGCCTCCGGCCGGCGAACCAGCGTGTCGCCAGCCCAGGGAACACTTCCACAAGTGTCCCCACCATAGTGGTGACACCGGATCCCACACGGCTCCTCCGGACGGCACGTGGGCCCCACCGTCACGTGTTCGGGTGTTGCCGAATCAACGCGAGAAGTCGCCCGTCAACCCGAATTCGGTCTCCCGGGCCCAGTTGTGTAGCCCTTTACCTCCCTGCGTGGAGTGAGCGATATTTCATTGCTGTCATCATTGTGTAATATTTATCCCGGGAGTACGAGTTTCGGCCGGGTCCGCCTTCCCCACGCCGAGCGGGTGGAGGTATCGCATTCGCTCCCTTACTTGGCATTTTGCTTACTTCATATATATTTGTTTATGCCGCTGCTAGAGAGCATGTGTAGGGATATCTAGCTCGCTTTATCTATTCATTACCGCTGCTGCGAGAGAGTGCGAGACCGTCCCGTGACCCGATCCGGGCACACGAGAGAGCCGATCACCCTAGCTCATTGCCGGTTTCTCAACCGCGCACGTCCGACGCTTCCCTCGTTAAGGGACAACTGCGAGCTTGTCGTGTCCGTGGTCCCGTTCCGCATCAATTTGGTATCAGAGCGAGTTTGAGTCTAGGGTGTCAAAAAGAAAAAAAAAGAGTGTCATTTAAGTCTAAGTGTCTAAGTCGGTCTTAGGAGTTGCATTTGCATACCATTAGTCGGTATATCTAAAGGTGTTGTCCGAACGTTAGGCTACGCCTATCGGGACGGCCACACACTTGCGCGAGTGATCTTCGGGTCGATTATCTCCGCCACGTACCGAGTTTTGGTTAAGTCTAGGCGCATCATTTTGCATTAGTGTGTTTGCTTTAGTCGGCGTCTTCTAGTCGGTGTGTTTGCATGCCCACTCGTAGGGGAACTCAGTATATACTCACCCCCACCACCACCTATGGCGGATCCCCGAGCCGCTAGTCTCGATGCGTCAACCGTGGTCGAAATGTTCCAAAATCTTATGGGACAAGTGCAAGGATTGCATACGCGTCTTGATGGGTTAGATACGCAACTGGGTGATTTAAGTACCCGAATGGATAGGATGGAAGGAGCGAGTACCCGAGTGAATGGTCTAGGCACCCGCCTAGAAGAGAGGATGAAAGCCGTAGAGGATAGGGCCGCTGGGTCGAACCAGTCCGTTCAGGGATTGGTCGGGAGAGTTGCCGCACTAGAGAGAGGCCCAGCCGAAGCACCCCTGATTGCCCCAGTCCAGGCACCCGCCCCACCTACACAAGGTCAACCGGAGCCGGTTCACCAACCCGCGACTCCAAGGGTTCAGGGGGTAGCTGTTAGGAGGCACAAAGCCCCCGAGGTGCATGACTATGAGTCCGATAATGAGCATCGGGGGCATGGTCGTGATCATCGCCATACACGGCGTACCCACAACCAAGATATAGATGAACGGGCCATTCGGACCGTTCGGGCCGACCCTCCCACCTTTGGCGGGTCCTTAGACCCAAAGGTCTATCTTGATTGGGAGGCTGGTATGGACAGATATTTTGAGTGGTTCGAGATGTCGGACCAACGAAATGTCAAGTACGCCAGGATGAAACTTTTAGGCCAAGCCCAAACCTATTGGAGAAACATGGAGAACCTATTGTTTCATCGTCAAGAACCCCCGATCGATACATGGACCGATATGAGGGAGAAGCTTAGGAAGAAATATCTCCCTACCTCCTATCGCCAGCATCTTATCAAGAGGTGGCAAAGCCTCACCCAAGGAGACCGGTCCATCTCTGATTACATCGCCGAATTTGATGAATACTACTTGCGATGTGATGCCACAGAGGATGATTCCCTTACCGTCTCTCGGTTTCGGTGTGGTCTACGCCCGCACCTATGGTATGAGCTTCTCCGCCGCAAGGTGGACAAGCTGGAGGATGCATACCAAGTTGCTCTCGAGATGGAGCAATTCGAGGGTGAGTTCGAGTCTATTCCCCGGTGGAGTCCCGCTCCTCCCCGTAGTGACTCCCGTGGCTCCTTAGGTTCATACCCGAGGGGACCCATGGCTCTTCCACAGGAGCCCGCCCGTCAGGAGCACTTTGCTCCTAGACTTCGACCTCCCCCACCACGGGATCTACCTCCACCCCAACCACCGGCACCCGTTGCCCGTCCCCCAGGTCCTATAGCCCGTCCTCTGGCACCGGCACTCCCTCCACTATTGTCCAAGGCACCTACACCTCTCCCATTGCTGCCTACACCCTCTACCCGACGGGATGATAAGGGGAAAGCCCCTCTTATCGGGGAGAGTAGTCGATCGCGAGTGCAGTGTTTCCACTGTCACGGGTATGGCCACATTGCCAGCGAGTGTCCCGCTCGCGCCACCTTAGCCTTAGGTGTTGGCGAGCCCGCACCCCCCGAGCTTGAGTGTGTCAATTACGTGGCCGATGAGGCACTAGCCGATGAGTACTATGCCTTGGGGGGGGAAGAGTGGGACAGCTCTCTTGCCGCCCAGGATGCGGCCACCTAGTGGGAATGATGCTATCACCTTAGTCTAGAGTCGTGCATGAGTCAGTGTGTTTTCTTTGTGTGGTTTGTTTGTGTGGTGTGTTTTGGGTCGATTGTTTGTGTGGTTTGCATACGTGTGTTAGTGCATGGTGAGTCTGCATGTGTCTTGTGCAAGCTCGTTGTCGTTCTCTTATGAGTAAGAGGTGATTGGACTCACTCGATGAGTATGGGATCGGTCCTATATCTACACCCGGATCTAGTCATCTACAGGGACTCAGCGGTGATTCCTAGTGAGTCTTCGAGCTGCTTCCCTCACTTTTGAGAGTGCCCCACTCGGAGTGTCCACCTTTAGCCCACAGCAGTTTGTGCATATCGAGTATATATGGAATGAGCAGGTGACGATCACGTGGAGTAGAACATACCCGCGCTACTTGGCACGGTGACGGATCCGTCGGTGGACACGAGCAGCCGCACCCCTTTACTCGATGGAGTCGAATTCCTCCCACCCGGGGAGAGTTGATGGGAATCGACGCCGAGCAAGTACTTTTCATATTGCATTTATATCCTTTAGTTTGTTTTTATATCCTTGAGAAAGTATGTACGCAAATGTAAGGCTTTATAAGCCAAGGAGTCATTCCCATGGATTGTGTGGGTTTTTATGCAATTATGTAGTAGGACTAGCAAGGGGGCCCTCAGCCCTTCCCCATTGGTCCATGTTTTCTTGTGGGCCTGGTCAACCTTTCTAGGTGGACATCTAGAAGGGTGGGCTGGTCATATGGACACATGGGGTAAAAGGGGTCAACATTCTAATAGGTTGGCCACCTACCCCATTCAACCTTACACATGGTCAATGGTGCGCCCCCTTCCCCTTGATTTTTTATTAGTTTTTGTGTGTTGTTCAAACCACATCCCAGCCCTTCAATCCCAAGCCCTTGATCCAAGGGTGTACAATTGATTAGATACCTAGCATATAAAACCATGTATTTTCCTTTGAAAATTAATGAAAAAATCAGAAAATTATGTTGAATGCTTGAAGCTTCTTGCGCCCCCCAGCCCCTCCTCATGCTGTTCTTCCCTCTCCAACCCCCTTTCTAGAGTGGAATCATATCTATTCCCCTTCCCCAATCTCTGGTTGTGATCTGTGCCGCCGTCGGACCGCCAACGAGCCACCGTCGAAGTTCTATCCTTGGCAGACATCAGTCTCTTCTCGAAATTCCTGCTATCAGCCACGACATCTTCTTGGTCTGAAATTTTTATGGTGTGTTCCTATCTTCCACTCCATCATCCACAAAAACATTCAGGTCCAAAATCCCTCGTTTAGTATTTTTTCATTTTCGTGCATCTTTCACTCCCAGATCTGTTTTGTCTCTATCTACAATGACAGCAGCCCTGTGTTTCTCACCTCCGACCCTCTTTTTGATTTTTTCAAACCCTCCCAATTTTACTGGGAGCTCTGTCCATCATCCCCTACATCTACTAATTTTCTTGATTTTTGATCCGCCCTCTATCCATTTTTCACAATTCGTGTTCTATCTCAGCTATAGTGCTTTTAGCCCACTTCTAGATCCGACCCATTGTTAGTGAAAAACTTCTATCAATTCGTAGCCACATCCAAACTTGTCCAAACTAGTTTTTCCGTTTTCCTAGCTCAATTTTCCACAACTTTTATGAAGAGGTCGAAGTCTGAATCTAAGGGTTTTATAGCGGTCAAAGGCAGTTCTCAGAGAATAGCCCTGCAGATCTGAGTGTTCGGATATTGTACACCAGGAAGTTGTAAATTCATTAAAGCCTAGATCCGTGCAGATCCAGGCCAGATCTCCAGACCTAGGTTGAAGGATTTGAAGTTAGCTTTCCAACGGCGCCAGTCTAGTGTCGATCCAATATCGGGGCTGATTGCAGCGCCCGTTCTCGCCGGGACGCGCGCTGAAAACCAGAAGCTGCAGATCCGTGGCCGGTTATCCCGACCGGTGCCGAACGGAGCCGCGTGGCCTCCGGCCGGCGAACCAGCGTGCCGCCAGCCCAGGGAACACTTCTACAAGTGTCCCCACCACAGTGGTGACACCGGGTCCCACACGGCCCCTCCGGACGGCACGTGGGCCCCACCGTCACGTGTTCGGGTGTTGCCGAATCAACGCGAGAAGCCGCCCGTCAACCCGAATTCGGTCCTGCCGGGCCCAGTTGTGTAGCCCTTTACCTCCCTGCGTGGAGTGGGCGATATTTCATTGCTGTCATCATTGTGTAATATTTATCCCGGGAGTACGAGTTTCGGCCGGGTCCGCCTTCCCCACGCCGAGCGCGTAGAGGTATCGCATTCGCTCCCTTACTTGGCATTTTGCTTACTTCATATATATTTGTTTATGCCGCTGCTAGATAGCATGTGTAGGGATATTTAGCTCGCTTTATCTATTCATTACCGCTGCTGCGAGAGAGTGCGAGACCGTCCCGTGACCCGATCCGGACACACGAGAGAGCCGATCACCCTAGCTCATTGTCGGTTTCTCAACCGCGCACGTCCGACGCTTCCCTCGTTAAGGGACAACCGCGAGCTTGTCGTGTCCGTGGTCCCGTCCCGCATCACTTCATTGTATCCATTAGATACATTTGCCTTCAAACGGTCGGATCCAAGTCACAATGTTTGGTCGATCTGATTAACTACTAAGCTTCCACCTTCTTTGTGAGTGTGTGCACGTCGTTTGTAAGGTAGTGTGTGAATCAGATCTTCTACTGCCAAAGATATGTCTATCTTTTCTTAACCTTCCTCTAGTTGTCGTCGTCTGTATGTTCTGAAATAACACTAAAAATGTTTCTCTATGTAGAGACGTGAGATAAAGTATATAAGTATATTCAAAATATAAGTGTTAGTGAGTAAAATATATAAAAGTAATGTAGACAAAATTGTATCTCATAGTATTGAAGGGGTAGTGCACTAGAAGATTATGTACTATATTTTGTATGTCATTAGAATAAAACAATATAATGACAAATACTACACATTTAATGCAAACATATTTGATAATTGACTATTCAACACCTTATATATATGTCAAATGGTATCAACGAATGTGATTCTAGCAGAAAAAGAGTGTTAATAAGATTTTAGATAATAAGGGAATTGTTTACGCCTATGTGCATAACGTTGTAGTGTGTAGGCACTTTACTATATATTTTTTTAAGTAAAAATCGACCAAGCTGGATAGAAACTGGTCGAGTGCATCCTCTCTCAGAAAGGGAGAATGTTCTCACTCCCCCAGGCTGTACCTGTGGTCCTAAATTTTATTAGTATTGAAAAAGGAGTACATAGACCAACGGGACATACCCCTGGGGAAACTAGAGGGCAAGCAAAAGGGTTAGCCCTTTAGTACAACTAGGAAATGAAAAGCAAGGGCCTAAAAATTAACAACCAAAAGAGACTAAAAAAAACGAATGGCTGGTAACCCAGCCAAGTCCATTCTGAGGCCCCCTGGGACCCAGAAGAAAATTCAGAAACAGGACCAGGGATGCCAAAACAAAGAGCATGCCAGCTACTCCCTGACATCGTAGAGCTCGAGATGCTTTGGCTTACGACGATTTTTCCTTTTGCTCCTACGGGCGGGCTGGAAGGGAACATCAAACTCCATGCCTTGCTCATCTACCGAACCATCCATCTCGCTGGGAGCACAATCTGAAGGATGGCCATCCTGCTGTAGCGCGTGTGCGGGGAAGCTTCGGGAGACATCAAGCGAGGCGACCAGGGTTGACGGCTGGCTGGAGGCGCCACTGGCAGAGCCACCAACAGCTAGAGAAGGGGCAGCAGGGGTTGGGGGAACTTCCTCACAGGGGCTAGAGCGCAAGGCCATCACATCGTGGAGCTGCAACGCTGGGGGAGACTGAGCCGAGACGACAACAGAAGCAGATGGCTAAGCCCGGCTAGGAGCCCCAGACCCATAGAATGCAGGCAGAGCGTTCGATTCATCCCTCATTGCACGCAGGGCAGCGAAGCAGGCCAAACGGTCCCCCTCCTTTTGGAGGATGACGGCACCCAAAGCAACATCGGTAATCAAGGGGACAACAACAGCAGAAAGGGCAGTAGCTGGGGGCCGAGGAGCAACGGGAGGGATGGCTGCAGGTGGATCATGCATCACGGCAGGAGCCACCTCAACCAGCGTCGAAGGTTCACCAGTAGAGACATGCCCAGTCATAGCTGAATATGTGGTTTGCTCATCCACAAGGGGTTGATCTCCAACTTCAGCAGGGCCATCATCCACGGACACATGGGGCACCAGACCCGCACCCACAGAGTTGGACAAGCTTCCACCAGAAACACGGAAGTGGTCACCTGTAGTAGGGGGGACCTCAGATCCACCAATAACCTTCAAGCCAGCAACAGCCTGAACTTCATCGCAAGCAGGAAGCTACTGTACAGAGATCAGATCAAGTGGAGGTGGAGCAATGGAAGGGGCAAAGCAAATCCCAGGAGGTTTTCATGGGCGCCAAACACGCTTAGGACCTGCTGGGGCAGCAGAGTGGGAAGGACCGGCCTGAGCAACAGGTTGAGCATCAACGTCCTGAGCAAGATATTTGTTTGCAGGGCCAGCATGGTCGACATACACTTTACTATATAGTTTCTCATTTAGCATAGTCAATACAAATATATATTTGATCATGTTCGAAGCGTAAGATATATCGCCTATAAAATGAAAGATTAAAGTAATGCGAAAGGGTTTTGACTTTTAGTGAGAGTAGATGAAATATCATATACCAATTCGTCTAAGCATTCTTATGATTTACTTTTTATATTAGACGAAGTATTGTATATCATTTGTTTTGTCATTTCTTAGGTAGACGAAGTATCGTATATCGCGTCATCTATCTTAGAGTCTTTAGACGAAGTATCGTCTATTGCTTCTAATTTTTTGAGTTAGACAAAGTTTCACCTATCGTAACTTTTGTCTTTTTCATGTTAGATGAAGTTTCGTCTATCCGCTCTTGCATCATCTATCATCTTTGTTTTAGATGATGTATTGTCTAATATTCTGTTTGGTTTTGGTAATTTAAATGATATGGGTAACACTATTCTTGATTTTGCTATGGCCTACGATCTAGCAATTATTAATACCTTCTTTAAGAAGCGGGACGAACACTTAATAACATACAAGAGTGGAACACATATAAGTCAAATTGACTATTTTCTCATTAGGAAGGTCGATAGAGTTTTATGTAAAGATTGCAAAGTTATTCCTGGTGAGAGTCTAGCCCCTCAACATAGGTTGTTAGTAATGGATGTCACTATTCCTAAATTCAAAAGAAAGATCATTATAAATAATTATTCCAAGATTAAATGGTGGAATTTAAAAGGTAAAAGTTTAGAAACATTTAAAAATCATCTATTAAAGGAAAATATTTGGAATTTAGAACAAGAAACTAATGTAATGTGGAATAATGTTACAAATTGTATAACGAGGGTTGCAAAACAACTCTTAGGCGAAACTAAAGGTAAAAAGAACTTAGAAAAAGAGACTTGGTGGTGGAGTGAGGAAATCTAAAATACTATTAGAGTAAAAAAGGAATGCTTTAAAGTCTGGCAAACTAACAAAAATGCTCAAACCCTAGAAGCCTATAAAATCGCTAAAAAGAGAGCTAAGAAAATAGTTAGCGAAGCCAAGTCAAAGGCATTTGAAGAATTATATAATAAATTAGGAACCCGAGAGGGTGAAAAGGACATATTTAAAATTGCTAAATTAAGAGAAAGGAAAACTAGAGATTTAGATCATGTTCGGTGCATTAAAGGTGAAGATCAAAGGGTTTTAACTAAGGATCTTGAGATTAAAGGGAGGTGGCACAGCTATTTTCAGAAGTTACTTAATGGAGATTCCGTCAAGGATTTATCTTTAGAAGGTACCCAAGAGTCCACAATATGTGATACATATCAATATTTCAGGCGTATTAAGATGTCAGAAGTGGATGATGCTTTAAGGAAAATGAAAGTGGGCAAGGCCTTAGGACTAGATGGTTTACCTATTGAAGTATGGAAAGGCCTAGGAGATATTGGTATTCAATGGCTAACTAAATTTTTTAATAGAATTTTAAAGGAACGGAGAATACCAGAAGTTTGGAGAAAAAGTGTTGTAGTTCCTTTCTATAAAAACAAAGGAGATATTCAAAGTTGTAATAATTATCGTGGAATTAAGCTTATGAGTCATACTATGAAACTTTGGGAAAGAGTAATTGAAAAACGCCTCCGTTGTATGACTACTGTATCGGAAAATCAGTTTGGTTTTATGCCAAATAGATCTACTACAGAAGCTATTTTCTTACTACGGCAGCTAATGGAGAAGTATAGAGAGATGAGAAAAGATTTGTATATAGTTTTTCTTGATTTAGAGAAGGCGTACGATCGAGTACCGAGAGAATTGATTTGGTGGACATTAAGAAAGAAAGGAATCTCTCAAGGATATGTCGATTTGATTAAGGATATGTACGGCGGTGCTATTACCAGTGTTCGAACTATTGCTGGGGAGACTGCTGAATTTTCCGTTTCTATAGGTTTGCATCAAGGTTCTGCACTAAGTCCGTATCTCTTTGCCTTAGTTCTGGATGAAGTAACTAAACAATTGCATGAGGATATCCCTTGGTGTATGCTTTTTGCAGACGATATTGTTTTAATTGATGAGAGTATTGATGCTCTAAATGCTAAGTTAGAGCGTTGGAGACTTGCCTTGGAGTCTAAAGGTTTTAAAATTAGTAGGAGCAAGTCAGAATTTATGCACTGTAATTTTAGTAATGGGAGAGTGGTTCAGGAAGACATGGTTCTAATTGATGGACATAACATTCCGAAGAGTAGTAGCTTTCGATACTTAGGGTCTATCATACAAGAGAATGGGGAGATTTATGATGACGTTACTCATAGGATTAAGGCAGGTTGGTTAAGATGGAGAAGTGCATCAGGTGTCCTTTGTGATCGTCGTATGCCTGTGAAACTCAAAGGGAGGTTTTATAGAACGGCTGTGAGACCTGCTCTGTTATATGGTACCGAGTGTTGGGCAGTACGAAAGGAACACATTCACAAAATGTGTGTAGCAGAGATGAGGACGTTGAGATGGATGTGTGGCAAGACTAAGAAAGACAAGATTAGGAATGAGCGCATCTGTAAGGACTTAGGGATAGCTCCAATTGATAGTAAAATGAGAGAAAATAGACTCAGGTGGTTTGGACATGTGTTTCGTCGCCCTAACTCAGCGCCGGTTAAAAGATGTGATCAAATCTTAGTGGATGTTAGTAGAAGAGCTCGAGGAAGGCCTAAAATGAGATGGTGCGATGTTATTAGGAAGGACATTAGTTCCTTGAGTTTAAATATGAATATTGCACTTGATAGAAATCTTTGGCGGAACAGGATTCATGTAGTCGACCCCAATTAATTGGGACAAGACTCTGATGATGATGATTGTCTAATATTCTGTCTAACTTGAGACTTAGACGAAGTATCGTCTATATGTCACCGGTTTAGCTTCTTAGATAGAGTATCATCTATTTGCTTTCGTCAAACCTTCTGTCAAATGCTTTCGTTTATCAACTTAAATGATGTATCGTCTAACTTTACGTCTATCCTATTTACGTTAGACAATATATCGTCTAACTTTTCGTCTATTTAGAGACTTACAAAGAATATCGTCTAAGTCTTTATTGGGTGATTTCAACTTAGATGAAGTTCATTTAGCCTTGTCATTTAACACTTAGTCTGTTTGTCATTTAGGCGATATATGTCTTGATCTTGCTATGTTATTTTAGATATTAAATGAACTCTTAATTTTTTGGGCTAAGTGTACGAGAGACCTGAGATAAGTTAAACATATAGATGCACTTAGTCATATTTTCATTAGGTTATTTGTGAAAAGTTGATATATATTTATTTTGTCATACTATTTATTTTATCGTAAATTTAAAACAATTAATTTGTTGGAAAGATAATTTCCTCACATATTTTCTCTGGACAACTTGGACCTGCTTCTATTGATCAGTTGAATTGTGTTGGATGTCAAGTTGCTAAAATGCCTTCTTTGCTATTTAATAGAAGTGTTACTGTTTCTTCTGCACCCTTTGATCTCGTGCACTCGTACATATGGGGGCCTACCTCTGAACCCACGATGGTTGGTGCTCGTTACTATGTAATCTCTGTTGATGACCACTCTCGGTTCACATGGCTATGAAATTTCATTCAGAACAATTAGACATTTATCAAAAGTTTGCTAATGTGATTCAAATACAATTTAATAAGACAACCAAGATCTTATGTTCTGACTGGGGGGAATACATTTCTAGCAATTTTCACAAGTTATTTGCATCCCAAGGTACACTACCACAATTGCCTTGCCCATATATCCCTAGACAAAATGGGATTGCTGAAATAAAATACCATCATATCATGAAAACAACTTGAGCTCTCTTTTTGCCCATCACTGTCCCAGATAGATTTTAGGGAGAAGTTACTCTCACATCCATCTATCTCATTATTATAATATCTTCACCTGCCATTCAAGATATTTGTCTTTTGAAAAAATATATGGAATACATCCCAATTAATCTTAACTTCGAGTATTCGGAAGTACTTGCTTTGTGCTTATTTCCAATCAAGAACGGAACAAGTAGTCTCCTAAAGTCACTCCTTGTGTCTTCCTTGAGTATGTGATTAAGCAAAACGAGTATCGATGTTATGATTTCACTGCTCAAAGACTACGAACCTCTCGACATGCTGTATTCTAAGAATACATTTCATTTGATGCATTACCCAAGCATCACCAATCTGATTCCTCTACTCTTGAATCTCTCCTCGAACTATTTCCCTGAAGAAACTCCTATTGGTGAGAATATTTCGAAGTCTGATTCTTCCACCCCTGAGGTGCCTCTTGATTCTCCTTTACTTCCTGATTCCAATTCTTCATACCAGTTGACAGATCCATCACCAACTTAACCAGAAGATTCTAAACTCTCTCGGTATCCCTTACAAGTAAGAGAGTCACCTTTTCATCTCCCTAATTATCATTGTTATTTTTATGCTCTTTTCACTCTTCACGAAGCATCCTTCTTTCGTGAGGCAGCCTATATATGATCCCCTCTGGCAGGAAGCTATGAAAGAAGAGTTAGATACTCTTCAAATACAACAGACTTGGGACTTCGTTTCACTACCACTTGGAAAATCCGCTATTGGTTGTAAGTACTGGCTCTACGAAATCAAGACAAAATTCGACGGATCAGTCGAACGCTACAAAGATCGTCTCGTTGCCAAATCTCGTTGCCAAATGATATAATCAGGAGTATGAGATTGACTATGAAGAAACAGTTGCTCCCGTGACTACAATTTGGCTTCTTATTGCCATTGCCTCTGCAAGGAATTGATCACTTCATTAAATAGATGTGAAAAATATCTTTTTGAATGGGGATTTATGGGAGGAGGTATACATGACACCACCACCACGATACTTGCCTTCGCCAAACGTTGTCTGCTGACTTTGTCTAGTCTTGAATGGTCTCAAGTAAGCTCCCTAAGGTGTGGTTTGCCAAATTTTGTTCTGCCATCAATGCCCTTGATTTTTCTCAAAGTTATTATGACTCTGCTCTATTTGTATGCAAATCTGAGAATGGATTGCCATATTGCTTCTTTATATATGTTGACGATATAATAATCATCGGTGATGATTCTACTGCCATAAACACTGTCAAAATGTTCCTTTACACTCAAATTGAAATGAAGGATTTAGGCCATCTCTGATACTTTCTAGACATTGAAGTAACTGACACAACTGAAGGATATATTCTATCACAAGTTAAGTATATCTTTGATTTGATTTGCAGGTCTGGTATATCTGACAAGAAAACATCTGATGCTCCACTAAAATTGAATGCCAAGAAGCGCCCTACTGATGGATAGCCACTGAAAAATCCAAAACTCTATCGAGTTCTAGTCGGTACTCTTGTCTTTTTGATTGTCACATGTCTAGATATCACATATGTTGTCCATGTAGCAACTGAATGTATGGCTGCACCCTGATCCACTCACTTTGTTGTTATTTTTCGTAGTCTGCAATATCTTCGAGGCACTCCATTCCATACTCTAGTGTTCTCTCGCTCCTCCTCCTTAGCACTCCGTGCTTATTCCGATTCAGATTGGACAAGTGATGTGACTGATCGATGATCTATCACATACTTTTTCATATTTTCGGATGATTCTTTAATCTTTAGGAGGAGTAGAAAGTAGTATGTTATCTCTCATTCAAACCGTGAGGCTGAATATCGCACTCTTGCTGATGTCACTTTGCAAATTGTGTGGCTCAGGTGGCTCCTTCAAGATTAAATATTCTAGTTGACAGTCTCACTCCGTTTTTTCGGTGACCACAAAAGTGGTATTCAGATCAGTCATAAAAAAAAATTTCACGAGTGCACCAAACATATTGAAATTGATTGTCATCTTGTACGACATCATTTTCACCAGAAGACACTTCCCCTGCCATATGTGTCCTCTGAATATCAACTGACTATTTACTGACCAAGACTCATCTGTCCGCAAGGCTTCAGTTCCTATGATCCAAACTTCCGATGGTTTCTCACTCACCCTCTTAAGTTTGAAGGGTGGTGTTAAAAAAAAAGACAACGGTAGAGATTAGAACATGATGCTATAATATGTGCAATTAATTACATACCTTCAAGCGACGGGTGTACAACTTCAGACACGATACGAGTAAACATATGAAGAAACCAAGTGGTTCCTTCGCCATGACATTTTAAAGTGGGAATTAAGCCCCACTTTGATAGGAGGTTAACTTTTCCAGAGTTAATTCGCCTGAGTTAAGTTGCCCCCTGTTTAACTCGATTCTGATACGTAAGTTTAACCGAGTTAAATTATCTCACCTCTCTCTTTTAACTGCATAAAACAACACAGAGTTAACGCGCCCACTTGTAACTAGATTACAGAATCAGACCAATGAAACCCATTCCTAATATAAACCATGGCTAAATGTGAACTAATTAATCTCTGGATAACTCCCAATCAAAACTGGGCCAAAGCTGGTAGTGTTGCTATAACTGCGATAAATATCATGTGTAAAAGTTTTTGTTAGCAATGTAGTTGGGTTTATTAAGGGCCCCTTTGTTAACCGAGCACGGTTAGCGCAAGCGACCTCCGGAGATCGTTTGTGTTAACCGAGCTCAATTAGGGTGTTTGTATGTGAGGAGAGACTTCATTCGTTTCTTCAAGAATCTGGGAAGACCACATCAACATCATTTCTCACAGTAATTTGAGCAAATCTTGTGATGTATGATGTCGCCCATTTTGCTGACCCAGAACATAACTGGGCCAGGCCCGACCGGGCAGTGAGAACCGGATGTGTAGAACACTGTAGGAGTTGGGAGGCCGTCTTTTTGTCGGCCCACTCGAGATCAATAAAACGTGAGAAAAAATACTGTTGGCCCAGTGTTATTTCTGATTTATGATTAAGTGACACGCAGACACAGGCGTTGTCAAGGGTCGACGTACATAACGAGCGTCAGACATAGTAAAACCAAAAAATAAGAAGACATAGGGGCACAAAAATAATATAAGTTTATATATTGATAACAAGGCACATTTGTTTATCCACATATATTGAAAATTGATACAGAGCATTGCTTAAGTTATTACGTTTCAAGTTAAGTAACACATATTTAATTTTAGTTATAAATAATTTAAAAGTAATACTAGGTAAACTTCACAATATTTAATATTTTAAAAACTAGAAAGATATTTGAGGGACTTAAATATTTAAAGGCACTTGAGGACGAGTGGTGAACTCTGAAATCACCGCCATGACCTTATGTGGTGCCATTGACACACTTAGTGGACATTATCTCTTCCCTCTCGGAGAGAGATATGGGGTTTAAACATGACAATCTCACGAGAGCTAGGGGATTGTAGGTCCCTAATATTTGGGCACCCTAGTGAGGGTGACTTGGCTAGTGGCTATGTTATTTCGTGCTTTAGGGAGGAGTGCATGTAGGTATCTTCCTTGGAGTGTTAGACAGTATTTTTCGGAGTATCAATATGTTCTTCCGTCTCCCGTATCTCTCCATGTTATACTTGTGACCCTAAAAGAATAATTGACACTCACTTCAACATCATTCGAGTAAGACCTCTCCGATGATGATGCATATGCTCTCATCGTAAGAGCCAACCCCTATCGAGGGCATCGAGATGTTGATCTTTGCCGGACAGATCAACCTTTGACAACCATAGTGTCTTCGACGGCCACAGTTTCTTCATTATAGAAGCATAGGGGCAAAGAGAAAAGTAGGGGTTCTACGGCCGTAGTCTTCGTCGATGAACTCTTGAAGAAGATAAAAAGATGTCTCAACAAACAGGAATGAGAGGCACTATTAGGCGCCGACAAAGGGGAGGCACTCATCAAGGTAGCGGCGACGCAAAAGAAAACAAGTAGAACGAAGGGAAGCACAGGTAACTTTCTCTCTTAAATTGTTTGCTAATGTAGATGTTTGGAGCAGGGGATCACATTACATGGGGGCTAGAGAATCTCAATCTCACTAAACATAGGTGTCCATGTCCAATGGTGTCCACACAACTCTCGACTTGTAACTCCCATCCCCTCCCCAATCAGTCTTATGGTACCTTTGAGAACGTCATGTACTTATTCATTTCTTAGAAAATCTATTGATCGTACTGGTCGTTAGGAACCGACAAGATTTGTAATAATTTAAAATCTATAGAATCCTCTTTACGCTTGCTCTTGAAGATTACCCGAAGAAGCCCGTTTTATGTCTGAGACTTCTTTCATCTGACTTTTTTTGAGGGCGCAAAAGCTCATGTGCACCGTTTCATTTGATAACATTTAAAGGGTGTCAGAAGATTTTGACTCTAAAAACTATGTTCATCGTGTTTTCAAACGAGGCTTAGCTTGTGAGCAATATCTCGTGTAACTCTTTTCTTAAGTTATCTATTTGCACTATCTGATTTTAACGGTTATAATTTTTAAAAAAAATAACGAATATTCTTAATTGGTTAGTTGTGGTTGACTCATATTTATTTGGGGAAAATGGCATCCATTATTTTTTTATTATCATTTGATTCAAAGTTAATGGTACAATGAGTAACTTAGGGGAGGAACTATCTAAAAAATATATTATTATTTACCTGCTTGCGCGACATACATGAACCCGTTATTTTTGTATCAATGTGAATGAGATTTGGGTCATCTTATGCCTTAACCTAACCCAATACAAAATCAATTATCATGGATCAATTCAAGACGAGCAACGTAAAAGTTAATATGGATGGAAATGGGTGATTACGCAAATTTTTTTAAAAAATTACATAATGGAAAAAAAGCAATTTAGATGATAATATTGAATCCTTCTTGTTTTCTTAAAGCTTTATTTAATTATTTGTATAAGCCATTTCTTCATATAAAAATAACCTCTTTTTTCCCGGAGGATAAAAATGTAAACCCAAGTAGTCCGGAGTATCAAACGCCAACTCTCACTTCCCTGTGCCCCCATTCGCCTATTTATACTCGCATTCGCGTAAGGTTAGGGTTTTGCATCGCCGCCCGCCGTCTTCTCCGAGCTCTGCCCCGCAGGAGGAGGAAGCAAGACCTTCGGCGCCGCTGCAGAAATGGTGAAAGGGCGGCAAGGCGAGCGCGTCAGGTTCGTCATACCCATTCTCTTGCAAGAGCGCGACGTGAGCCAAAGCGCTAGTTCTCTTTTCCTTCCCTTCTCCGGGACACTCACCCGTTTCCGACGCCATTGCCTTATTTCCCCTGCAGGTTATACGTCCGGGGGACGATCCTCGGATACAAGAGGCAAGGGCACCTGAAACTCTGCTCCCTCTGTTCAATGGTTTCAATCTGAGCATGGGTTCTTATCGTTGTTGGTGTCCGATTCGTCTTTGGATGTTAAAGATCTCTCTTTGGGGAATGCGTTGGGCAGGTCGAAGTCGAACCAGTATGAGAACACTTCGCTGATCCAGATTGAGGGTGTTAACACGAAGGAGGAGGTGGCGTGGTACTGCGGGAAGCGCCTGGCTTACGTCTACAAGGCCAAGGTGAAGAAGAACGACTCCCATTACCGGTGCATCTGGGGAAAGGTCGCTCGCCCCCATGGCAACAGCGGCGTCGTGCGCGCTAAGTTCAAGTCCAACCTCCCACCCAGATCCATGGTAGTAGCTCTTAAGATGTGGGTGGTTTTGTTCTTCAGAGGGGTTTCCCTGTGGTCTTTTTGTATGCTTAGTTCGTCTGCTTCTCTTGCAGGGCGCTAAAGTCAGAGTTTTCATGTACCCGAGCAATATTTGAGGTAATCCGCATCCCTCTTACTACTAATGTTGATATTTTCCGACATGGTATCATATTTTAATCATGTACAGCTATTTTGTTTAAGAATAGGTAGCCTGCTGTTTGGCTTGTTTGGTGGTTGATGAATGCCTGGCGTGATAAGTAACTTCTTACTGTTGATGTACACGTTAAAAATAAACCTTTTACTGTTGATGTAGGCCGTTTCCTGCCCAGCCGGGTTAGTTTGTAGAAGTTGATTTCAGAGTTATCTAATGAGAAAAGCAAGAAGTTGTGGATTTTAATTAAGTTTTGCATAGTTTAGGCGGAAAAGTATACGCATTAAGGTCCCCGAGGAGGACAATAGTTCTGGTTATGTACTGATTTTGGCTTGAATGCCTCTTTTTCATCATGTGGCTATACAAAATACTTCATTTGCAACTTGTATGTCAGCTTTTTTGCTTTTTAAACTGGAAATTTTACTGAAACTATAAACAGTCAGGACGTTGGCATATTATGGGCAGGAGTATAACCTGTCAGTTTAGAAGTCTACTGTATACAGAAGATTGACCTTTATGCATAAAGAGGTAGAGGTATGTTAGGGATGGTTGCTTTGCTCATGGCACACGTGTGTGGTAGGATGCGCTTGTGTGCGTCCCCATCTTCCGTTCAGACATACTCATCTTTAAATGATCTCTAATTCCTGAAGTCACTGGCTGACTTCATCCCTTGATTTCTGTTATTACCTCATTTGTACTGTGCTGTGATGAGGCTATTGTGGACTAGAGTTTCTGATCTAGTAGTTGAAGACAAACCCTTGGCTGTCTGAGCACAATTTCTCTTTCTAATCCCACGCCCTATACTGCAATTTTTTCTTTTATCAAACTCGTTCTGTTTACTTTAAAATCTTCTAGTTTCTGCTGTTTTTTTTTCTGTAGTATTCTGACGATACTCTGTTGCTTTCCCAAGTGAGGTTAGCATCATCTCCTTTGAGGTGTTTTTCTTGTGATACTCTCAGGTTTTATTATTCATCCAGTAATTTGTTTTATTCATTCTAATGTTCTTTTATGAAGACTATGATTGTTCCTATGCATCTATTACCAATTCTGGGGAATAATATGTTTCTCTTGGTATAATGGCTCAGATGCTAGAGTAAAAAGTGTGTGGCTATCCTGGTGGATGGCTTATTAGTTTTCCATGCCATTAGACCCTGGAAACACCATGTACATTTTGAAAAGACATACTATCAAGCTTGGGAAGGAGGAAAGGAATTGATGTGTTGATTATATTCAATGGACTTCAAATTTGTTAAGTCTTGTGATACTCTATTGAGATGGTTTTCTTGTGGTACTCTCATTTTTTATTTTTCTACCAGGAACATGTTTTATTCATTCTTATATTCTTTTATGAACAGTATGTTTGTTTGTATGCATCAATTACCAATTCCGGGGAATAACATGTTTCTCTTGGTATAATGGCTCAGATGCTAAAGTAAAATTCATGTGGCTATCCTGATCAATGGCTTATTAGTGTTCCGTGCCATTAGACCCTGGAAACACCACATACATTTTCAAAAGTCATATGACAAAGATTCAGAAAGGAACAATAGTAATTGATCTGTTGATTATATTTGATGGACTTGCAAGTTTGTGGAGTCTTGACTTGTATGCTTGGGTCTCACATTCATATGGATATGTGGTCTTGGTTTAGTCATCTGCTGCTACTTGGGAATTTCATTTTGGCAACCTATGATTGCTAACGTCACTGACCCTTCTGGTTTCTTGTACTTGAGCTACTGTAGCATGTATGCTGATTCATATATCAGGATTCAGGATCTGCAACTTTGTTTGAAAAGGCTTGACACTTCCTCACAATCTTTTCAAAGCATTTTTTGGTTTTATCCTAGTTGGCTAGGGGGTAGGCTCTTTTTAATATTAAATGTCATATATAGCAATTAATTTAAGAACTAACCATTCATAAGAAGTATTTGTGACTGTTGGTGGCACATAAGATGCCACGTAAGCGAGGCTCCTGCCTCCAATCCTGAATGAAATTGGCATTACAAGTGTCATTTTCTTTTTTCATAAAAGAGTAGAAATGTCATCTTCGCCTAAGTAAAACTGCCATTGTAATTGACATTTTCAGAACACAACAGAAAACATCATTGTAATTAGCACTTTTTGTTTTGTACATTACAGTTTCCTCTGTATTAAAAGGAAAATGGCATCTTTTACACCACGTTGGTGTATCAGACGTCTTGACTCTTGTCTGGGAACTATTTTATTCTGATGTCATTTGTTTCATAAGTTTGAAGTTTTGTTATTTGGTATCTAATACTAAGAAAAGCCCTAAGGGATATTGCCCCAGGGTACATTTCAATTGGATGAGTTCAGTTCAATTGTCATTTGATGCCAATTTCAGTTTGAAGCACTTTTTGACTTCCATAGGTTAACCACCTTTTGAAGGATGATATTAGACCTTGGAAGTCATTTCTATGGTTGTTTGCTTCCGAACAAAGCAACAAACTGGCGCTCAAGATCCATCACTAATTATTTTTCACATTGTATATGGAAATCAAAAGCAACTTCAAAGTCCTAAATTAACTCCAAACATGCCATTAATTTCCTCCTCTTTCTAGATCATGCGGAGTGTTTGGATTTGCGATGTGTCGTGTGTCCATGCACGCTGTGGACTCCCTTTCTCCACCTTATTTTCACGTTTTGGCGTAGCTTGAGCTCTTGCTTAGTGTGTTGTTTTTGCAAGCTTCTCAGGCTTCTCTTCTTTTGGTTGCAGTGAGATTTCTCTGAAAGCATGAAGCTCTGGAGCATGTGAAAAAGCAGCTAGACGGAAGAAAACGTTTTTTTGTAATCTAGCGTTTTGATATGCGATATAAGTTTGAACTTTGTTTTCCTACGCATTGTTGTCAGTTAAAATGAACTGGGAGTAGATTGAGACCATCTTGATGTGCTTTTGTTTTTGGTATGAAGTATTCGTTCAAGAAATAGATTCTTTGTTCTCTGCGCGTTGATGTTAAGCGGTTCAAGTTTTAACCTGCTCAGGAGGAATTCTAAGTACCGCACTTTTTGTTTCTTTGTCATTTATCTTGAGTCAATTTTTTTATCGAATGTTCCTGCAAGAACGTGTTTACACATCCTCCCTGATATAAAAAACCCACTGTGAGTTTCCTCAATTTATTTTCAGAAAGGGATTTTTTTTCAGAATCTGAGAGCTGCACATTCCCCTCGTTCATAGTGGAGGGGAGGATTTGATCGTTAGGCTTCCTGTTGAACTTGTTTAAACACATGGTAATGCGTGTGACATAGGTGGTGTTTATTTTGACAAATGCTATAAAATACTGTAAAGTATTGTATTTACGTCGTATGAAATGTGATGTTGACCCATTTATCAGGAATTAACTTATATTTAATTAAGTGAGCCATGACTAATGTAAGGTATCATTGGATTCTGTAATTTAAGGTATCCCCTGAACCATGATTAATGTAGGCTTGCTGCATGTTTGTGTTGGGCATTTGCGATAATCTACATACTCGTTCTGTCGTCTCTTGTATCTACTTCTAAGTTAATCTATTAAATTGATCTGTTGATAGTTTTTTTAAAAAAGATATTTTTAGGTTTAAGTCTTTAAAATAATTAGAAATTATGAAAAGATATCTCTGGTCCACCTGTTTAGTCAAAATCTCTCGATCTTCAAATCCTCATTAAAAATTTCTGGGTTAACAATCATCTGAAAAATAAAATATTTTTCCCTTGTCTTGTTAAGATTTTCCTTTTTCATTTTGTCCTCCTATTCTCTCTCTCTCTCTCTCTCTGGGCACTTTCGCCCTCTCCTAAGAAGGTTGTAGTTCGTCGTAGTTCTTCTCTCTCCCGAGCTTGATACAGGAGGACACGAGGAAGCGCTGCATCTCGATTTTGCTTCGGTGGGCGACGTCGATGATGATGCTTTGGATCTGGAGGTTAACGGCAAGGAAATCTGCAGGGTACGTGGAGTTGGTGTGGATGACGTTGGTCCACACGATGCCGTGCGTAAAGAGGACGGCCCATGCCCTAAAGTATGCACGCGAACAACGCCTATGATAGAACTCTCTGTTGGCCCAACTCAAACGTCGTCGAGTCCTCCCCCACCATGATGGCCTCTGCCAGCTCCGCTCCCTCGTCCCTCTCTCCTGATCGAAGTGTCGCTGCAGGCACAAATTTTTGTGTAGAGCCACGGTGGGCCATGCTACTTAGGAGTATGGTGTCCTCCCTCCCCCCCCTACCCCCGTAGGTGGGGTGTCCACGTCGAAGTATACCCCTATGATGCCCTCCCTCTGTATCTCTTTCTCTCTCTCCCCCTTTTATCTCTCTCTCTCTATGACCTCAAGCCTATTGCCGACGTCAGAGGGGGAGACCCCCTCCAACGCCCTCCACCCTCTCTCGCGCACTCTCCCCCCCTCTGTATCTCTTTCTCTCTCCCCTCCTCTCCTTCCGACCCCTACCGCATTACGTGTAGTTGTCGACGTTGAAAGGGGAGACATTTCGGCGCCCTCCCCCCTCTATTTTGCACTCTCTCTCATACTTTCGTCCTCTATTTATCTCTTTCTCTCTCCCCCCCTCTCTCTCTACGACTCCTACCGCATTATGTGTTGTAGAGGCAGGAAAATGGTTCCTATGTCACGTACCATCTTCTCTATTTATTTGTTGGGGAAGTCGTCTTACACCCATGGAGGTCGGCAAACATCAGAGGGGGAGACCCCTTCCAACACCCTCCACCATCTCTCCCCCGCTCTGTATCTTTTTCTCTCTCCCCTCCTCTCTCTCTCTCTCCGACCCTTATCGCATTATGTGTGATTGTCGACGTTGGAAGGGGAGACACTCTGGCACCCTCCCCCCTCTCTTTTGCACTCTCTCTCATGCTCTCCCTCTCTCTGTATCTCTCTCTCTCTACTACCCCTACTGTATAATGTGTGGTTGTCGACGCGGGAAGGGGAGACACTTCGACCCCCTCCCCCTCTCGTTTACACTCTCTCTCTCTCTCTCTCTCCACTAGGTGGGGTGGCGACTACGAAGGGGGAGGACGCTGAAATCTTTTTCGCACTCTCTCTCGCGTGCACTCTCCCCCTTCTTGTATTTTTTCTCTCTTCTCTCTCTCTCTATGTGCAACTCTCACCCCACTGGGTGGGGTCCTAGTGGCAGATGAGGAGACTCGATTCGGAGTTCTCCCCCCTCTCTTTCTCTCACACTCCGACAGCACGACCCCTTACCATCCAACAACACGATCTCGCCTATGCCATCGTGTTTTCCCACATCATCTTAACCCTGTCCCACCACCCCCTCTCTCTCCCCCCTCTCTCTCTAGATTAGACAAGGGTAAAATAGTTATTTTGGGTCTGTAAGTTAAGTTAAACTATAATTTTGTTAGTCTAATCAGATCTTACCTCAGGGTGACAGATGACACAGACTTTTTCCTCTAACAGAGGAGATTTTAGAAACTTTTGACTCGATAGATGAATTAGGGAGATCGTTTGCTAATTTTGAAAGATTTCAGATATTTAAAATAAAAAATTCCAAAGAACAGATCCCTAAAAAAAATCACATTCATTTCATCCTACAATAATTTATTCTATCGAATATAGATCATGTTAATCCAAGCCTCATTGTAAACGGTACAAAATGATTAGGTGCAAATGTTTGACAATTGAATAATACTCGCTGCAATCTAATGAACTGCAGATGGTGCTGACTGCTGAGTCGCCTGCTGTCTCCTCTTCCAGTGGTTCGCATGTGATTAATGTGAATCAAAAACACCAGATATCGTAGATATGGGTGACAGATTGCAGATGACATGAAGCGGCCCTCTGCATTAGCGAGCATTACTCCTGATGACTGACTGTTAACAGTGTTACCTCAGTAAGAGCCGCTCGGTATTTTCTCGGGGGAGTTCCACTTGTTCTATCATGCATGGAAGGTGCAGTAAATTGTTATTTCATCCTGCAGTAGTGCAGTGTAAATAAATAAAAAAAGATCTTTTCTCGAGTTATTCATTAGATAGGATCATAGGATGTGGTAGATAATCGCGTTAAACGAGAGTTATCCGGAGTTGATCCAGATTAACCTATTCTACCTCTAAAAGTGGGTTAAATTAACTCGGTGAGATGTCAAGATAAAAAAAATAAAAATAAATGAAATAATTTTATTTAATTTTAATTAAAATATTTTTAATCCTGAACCAAAGCGAAGGTCGGGGAAGGAGAGGGTCCCCTTTCCCTCCACCTCTTCTCCAACTCAGAGAGTCCTCTCTGAGTGGTGACGAGGCCGAGCGCAACTCTCTCTCAAACCCGGATGATCAGTGACTAAACTCGGTCAACAGTCAACACTGAACAGCGCTACCTGGGCAGCCCAAAAAATCGAGAGGCCAACTAACCCCCCACCTCAAACCCATTCGCAGGTGCATCCGGAGTCCGCCCTCCTTCCCCTCTCCACCACCATGGACACCCACCGCGACGGTAGCGGCGGCGATGGCGCCTCCCCACATCCCCAGCCCCAGAGCCACCGCCACCAGCTCCGCCTCTCCGTCCCTCCCCGCGCCCCCCTCCACCCCTCCTCCTCCGTCCTCCGCCACCACCACCACCCCCCCTTCCCCACCCCTACCCCCTCCTCCTCCACCCCCTTCCCCTTCTCCCCTTCCACCGCCGCCTCCACACCCTCCAAGCTCCACCGCCCCCCCTTCTCCTCCTCCTCCTCCTCCTCCACCGCCTTCTCCGTCTCTTCCCTCTTTCTCCTCCTCTTCTCCCTCCGCTCCCTCTACTCCCTCCTCCCCTTCCTCCGCGCCTCCCCTCCCTCCTTCTCTCTCTTCCCCTTCTCCTTCCTCGTCTCCTTCTTCTCCTTCGTCCTCACCGCCCTCTGCTTCTTCCTCCTCCCC
Source organism: Amorphophallus konjac (assembly GCA_022559845.1). Classification (NCBI taxonomy): domain Eukaryota; kingdom Viridiplantae; phylum Streptophyta; class Magnoliopsida; order Alismatales; family Araceae; genus Amorphophallus; species Amorphophallus konjac. Next base: position 207,159,432 of record CM040129.1, read on the forward strand.
TCCTCCGAACCCCCCATCTCCCTCCGCGGCCCCCTCCTCCTCCGCCACCTCGCCGCCAAGTCCCTCCTCCTCGCCCTTGTCTTCCTCCTCCGCTTCCAGGCCCTCCGATCCTGTGGCACCGCCGCCACCATCCTCGCCGAGTTCTCCGGTGCCCTCGCCGCCGGGTCCCTTTCTTCTGGCGACAACCTCTACTCCGGCAAGGGGGCCCGCCGCGCCCGCAAGCTCCGGGGCTTCGTGGCCCTCGCCGTCGCCCTGGTGCTGCTCTCGCACGGCTGGGATCGGATCGGGTGCTCCCCGCTGTCGTCCGTGCGCTTCCGTTCCTCCCCCGCAGACGCGGACGGCGCCGGCTGCATCAGGATCCTGCCGATGCTGCTCCCGTTCCTCTCGGGGTTTCTAGGGTTCTACGAACGGTCTTCCACGAACTGGCTCCAGCTGAGGCAGTTGGGTCGGAGGCGGGCGCGGCTGCTCTCTCTCGGGTTGACCACAGGCCTGCTCTTCTTCCCTGCTCTCGTTAGTTTCATCATTTCGGCAGGGGAGAAGGATGTCTCCGTTGGGAATCTTGGGTGGTCATTGTTGAACACTGTGATTTTTGGTGTCATCCTCGGCGGGAACTTGGGTGACGACAAGGTTATGCCCGGTTCGAAAGGATTCCACCGAGAATTCCTGGTGACCTTCTCTTGCACTCTCGTTCTGGAGTTGTTCTATTCCCCCCATCTATCGTTGCCGGGCTTTCTGTTCTGTGGCTTTTTGCTGTGGATTTCTGTGAACCAGTTGGCTTCCTCGTCAACAATTCGATTAGAATTGGGGAACTCTGATACTTCACAGTCCCTCTACTCGATGGTCATGAAGCCTGTGCACCATATTCTAAGTGAGAGGAAATCTCGGAAGATTGCTTTGTTTCTCCTGATCAACACTGCTTACATGGTTGTGGAGTTTGTTGCCGGGTTTGTCAGCAACAGCCTTGGCTTGATATCTGATGCCTGCCACATGCTCTTCGATTGTGCTGCTCTCGCAATTGGGCTTTACGCTTCGTACATATCACGGCTGCCTGCAAATGCTCAATTCAACTATGGCAGAGGAAGGTTTGAGGTGCTCTCTGGATATGTGAATGCTGTATTGTTGGTTCTAGTTGGTGCTCTCATTGTCCTGGAGTCTTTTGAGAGGATTCTTGATCCACAGGAGATTTCAACAAATAGTCTGCTGACTGTTTCAATTGGTGGGCTTGTGGTGAATGTTGTTGGTTTGGTTTTCTTTCACGAGGAACATCATCATGCCCATGGTGGTGGATCATGTTCTCATTCACATTCAGAGTCGAACCATCATTGTGACCACCATCACCACCCCCATCATCGACACCAAGAACACCAGCACCATCATGTTGATGTTGTTCATCATCATCAAACATTTGGTACGGAACATCGGCCTAGCATCTTTGTAGACCACAGTTCCCTAGGTGTGAAGCCACATGATGATAAAAATCATCATTGTTGTAGCCATAATAGTCATCATCACAGTCATAATAGTGAGCACAGGAGTGATTGCAAAGGCAGGAAAGATATTAGCGAGCATGATGTCTGTCACAATAATCACCAACATGATCACCATGATCATTCTCATGATATCTGTCATGGCAGTCCCCAACATGACCACCATGATTATTCTCATCATGTTGGAGGCCGTCTCTGTGCAAACCCCGGTGATGTCAAGGGCCATCTTGCTAGTGTCAATGGCACTTGTATGAAACTTTCTGGCAATCATTATCATGGGGAAAACAATGTTGATTGCAGCAAGGGGAGTATTGATGAGAATTGCCATATTCATAAAGGGCATCAAGATCACATGAATGCCCCAGGATCTTGTCACATATTGGATAATGCTCATAGTCATTCTCCTCAATCCAATGAATCCTTAACTGAAGGAAAGCCGCTTGAAAAGCCTCAAAAACACCGCCACATTGACCACAACATGGAAGGTATATTTTTGCATGTCCTAGCTGACACAATGGGGAGTGTTGGTGTGGTTGTCTCAACACTGCTTATCAAATATAAGGGATGGCTTGTAGCAGACCCTGCATCTTCTATATTTATCTCAGTGATGATCATATCTTCTGTAATTCCACTCCTGAGGAACTCTGCAGAGATTTTGCTACAAAGAATTCCTAGAGGTCATGAGCAGGATATTAAAGAAGCTCTAGATGATGCTATGAGGATAAAGGGCATCTGTAGTGTGCACAACATGCATGTCTGGAATTTCACAAACACAGACATTGTTGGGACTCTTCATCTTCATGTCTCAGCAGATTCTGACAGGGTTTCCCTTAGGAAGCAAGTTTCAGAAAGATTACATGAAGCTGGAATCAAAGATTTAACGATTCAGATGGAATGCATATAGATGCATGAAGAGGACCTATGTAACTCATAATATAGCTTCATTCACAGATGCCTTGCAAGATTCAATCATGTGCACGCTACAGCATCTGGTTTTCTTGCTGCAACGACTGATAATGCCCATGTTAGTATTATGAGGGGTACCACTAGTACGGTATATGCTGGATCCGCTCACTTCCCTTCCGATCATTGTAGCATGGCTAGATTTTAAATTCTTTCAAGTATCAGAAGCCACTGTTTCATTTAGCAAACTCCCATGGCATGTTCTTAATTGCATTGGAATTCCTGGGCATGCATTGTTGCCGATGAAGGCAGCAGTGATATTCATTGACTGTGGTGGTACATGTATCTGGATATCCAAGTTTCTAAGACTCAAGTTTTTTTTTCTGAACGTGGGTAGTACCACTGGTATATAAAAGAGAAAAAAGTATACAAGTAAGGTGTGGAATGCTCCCACAAGACTCCCAAATACAAAAGGTCGCTGATCACCCTTTGCCTCGAGAGCAAAGGAAAAAAAAAAGCAAACAAACACCTACCCGCCAATCTCAAACCCTAACCAAACCCAAAAGACTCCACACCTAACAACCTCGACCACTCAAACAGTCCCTTCCCATAGGAACAAAGAAATGGAAGTACAAACGCCCCAACGAAAACACACTCACTCTCCTCACCCCTTCCTCCACCTACTACTCAGCCTGCACTGACCCTCCTTTCCTGTCAATAGCCTTAGCCTTCGCCTTCCTAGCAATGTCCACCAGTCACCTATGTTTAATCAAGGATAAGGTGGACTTCAAGCTTTTTTCCACGTCTACATCGGATACACCAATCAGTCTAGCAGTTTTACTAGCCTGGGTCTCCATATAGTTCTTGACCTTAGTTAAAATATCTTTGACCTCCTCTGTTCTGAGACTCCCGTTGTCCACATTTGCTAAATCCTTTCCTTAATAAGCTTCTTCAACTTGCTCCAACGCCCGTGCAGTTCTTCGAACATCTTGGGCGGTGAGGGCAGTGTTAGGATCTCTTGCTGGGTGACGGCTGCCTCCGCCTCCGATGCAACATACATGTCCGTGATGGGGCGGTCCAGCGCCGGCAAGCAAAGCAAGGGTGCTTGCCGGATCTGCTCTTCAATCATGAAAGAGAGAGAAGACAGTTCCTATAGCGCATTCTCCCCCTCCTCATAACCACTATCTCTCTTGCCACCTTTGTTTCCCTCGAAACCCTTGGAACCACTACCTTCGTCCGAGCGCTTTGCGTCGTCGAAGAGGCTACTTAGAAGCACCACGGGATCTACAGGGGTCTCAGAAGAAGGGATCGTTGTCATATGACCGTTCGCTTTCTCAGTAGCGAAAGCGCTTCTCTTTGCCCCTTAAGTATAGTATAGAAGGACAAGAAAGAGATTCTTGGTTTTCTTGCTCCCGCTTCCTCTACTATCCCGAGAGGCTCGTCAGGCCAACAAAGCTTTTTGGGAGGCGCTTGCGGCGGTTGAAGCGGACATTTTGAAATGGCCGAGTGAGAGGAAGGGGCGGAGACAGCCTTGCGACGCTTCAGCCTTTTCCTCAATCGAGCCTTTCGTTGACGAACCCGACACTAGCCGCAACACAGGGACATCTGACGAGGCACCTACAGGGACTTTGTAGTAGGGGGCAAAATGGGGTCGGCCCCTTGGGAGGGCAGTAGGTCCCTCTGGACCTCATCCGCAGCGCGCCCTTCGCAGCACAGCTTGAGACCACTGTCGTTGCACCGAATGTCCTACACATGACCAGGTGGCCGGCCCCCCTCCAGCATCGCCGCCAGTGCGACAAGCTTGGGAGAATGTCGAAGCCCGACAGAGCTGAGACCACCGTCGTTGCCGGCCTGCCCTCTGACAGCTTCGGCGCGATCGGGAGATGCCCAACGGGTCCTGGGAACGGGCAGGGAGGACGACTGTAGCCGAATCTTTGAGGCCCGGTATCCCCGCAGCTCTCGGATCCGTCGGGTAAGTCGAGGGTGACCGGGTCTGGGCCTTTAGAGCACTCTCCCACCTCTTGTCGGCCATTGGCCCAGGCCTCACCTCAGACCGGCCCACTTGTCGAATCCGGACCACTAGCCGCGCCTCCATAGTGCAACCAAATCCCGGAATGTGTAAGCAAACAGTTTTTGGGTTAGACCGAGTCGCACCAAGCCAATCTTGGGCCGGCCTTACCGGCCCAGGATCTCAAGCCACCACCCGTAGCTCAGGCCTAGGCTCAGGCCCACTAGCAGGACGATTCGAATTCGAATCGCCTGCCAACGCCTCGTCTTCAACCTCCCATCGCGATTGTGGTTGCCTAGCCCTTGCGCCGCCACTGCAACACTAGTCTACTTGAAGCCCTCACAACGAACTCCACCTCCCTGACGTGGATGAAGATGACAGGGGGAACCGTTTGAGGGGACGCCACCTCCACGATAACCTCCAAACAATTCAAATGGCTCTCCGGAACCAACCTCAAGGACCCCACCTTCCCCCTACCAATCGCCTTCACTAGGAGGGCCCTCCCAGCTTCATCACATAATGGGATCGGCACTCCCACCAGCTTCACCCAGAGATCAACCTTACCCGGTGTAGGATAGGTCCCACGTTCCAATGACCATAGCTTGACTCGGAAGATTGAACCTCCGCACATGAGAACTCCGGCTGCCTCCACCTCTTCGCTGTTCCAATGGATGATCTGATGGCCAGCAGTCCATCCCGGTGCTGCTGCTTGGCCACCCGAGGACAACCCCGAGGCCACCTCTCCTGCAACAGAAACCTCACGGCCACCATATCAACTCCCCCAAGCACAAGGGATATCCACTGGCATCACCCTAGCCAGTCCGTGTGACTCGACGAAGGGAGAGTTCTGAGTTCCCCTAGCTGCAGGATACCTCGAAATCGAGCTTGGGGGTTTCACAACGTTTGCGAACAATGGCGTCCTCTCCTCCCCCCCCCCCACCGGCTTCACCATCGTATCCTGCCTTCGCAGCACCCCACACGCATAGCACAGTTGCCCCCTCCTACCGCATTGGAAGCATACTGGGCCCAGAGAGCCCCGGCGCCCTGTTGGAGGCATCGCTGAGCCCAATGCCGCGAGACCACGGGAGATTCCCCACGCCCTCGAAAGAACGAAAACCTCAGAGCCTCTCTCTAGAAAATGCTAGATAGTGAGAGACCATGAAAATCAGAGCCTCTCTTTTTATATTTTTTATGGGCATAGAGTTAAGACTCTATTGTTAGCGCAAGGAAAATATAAAGGGCTAACAATAGAGAAAGGGCTAACAATAGAGTTAAGACTCTATTGTTAGCCCATGAAAAATATAAAAAGAAGATTACTTCTGTTCGGTACACAATCCGACAGACCTTCCTTGGTATGCATTATGCCTTGTGTACATTGGCTTATACTTCTATCAGTATATGTAAACCTTTTTGTATTTGGAGGTTTTTACTTGGTTTGAAATAGAACAATTTTGCGAGATGAGCACTAAAAAGCTGGCCTTTAATAGTATCTACTTTTGTGTATTGTTGCATGTTTCTTCACACTATACTTCTGTTTTATGCTTATACTTCCGTTCTTCAATGTATGTTACCTAGTCCACTCCACTGGAATTTTACCTGTTTTGTCGATAATTATATGACTCCTCACCATCTTACATTCCTCAAGATAAAAATCTTTTTATTCGTTTCACTATCTATTTGTTCTATTTATAGGAGGATTGCACAGGTACTTTAGAAATGAAATGGGGACATGGTATAGCTATATTTTTCCAAACAATATTACAGTATGCAGTCAATTATTTTTATTTGTTATAATATGAAATTCATGTTTTGTTCTTGGTTCTGCTGAATTTGCAATGCTGAAAAGTGGTTTGTGAATATATTGGAAGTAAGATTATAGGTGATATAGGAACTGTTATTTGTATTTTTCCCCCTTTTTTTTGAGGGACGGGAGAAAAGGTCCTTGCTGGAATACCCTGGCTATCATTTTTGAGGTCATGCCACTGGGTTTGGCTGCACTAGGATGAGTTTCTAGGACTCCATCTGCGTGTTGAATTTTGGGGATGTTCATGAAGCAACATGTGGCCTCTATGCACAATGGAGATTTTTATTTTCTACATATCGGCTCACAAAACTGTATATGCCATTTCAAAAGTTAAGTGCTCGTTCAACTAACAAGAATGAAGCATTTTTTCCTTTTCCCTCTGAATGTTAAAAATATGGAATGTTGTGGTTGATCATCATCATCATGAGAGTTTTATCTCATGATTTAGGGTCGACTATATGAATTCTATTCTGTCAAAGATTTCTATCAAAGATTTTATTCATGTTTAAACTCAAGAAGCCTATGTCCTTTCTAATGACATCACACCATCTCATTTTAGGTCTTCTTTAAGCTCTTTTACTAGGATCCATTAAGATTTGGTCACATCTATAACTGGCGTTGAGTTAGGACGACTATGTTCAAACCATCTAAGTCTATTTTTTTCATTTTACCATCAATTGGGGCTACACTCAAGTCCTCATGGATCGATCATTCTTAATCTTATTTTTCTTAATTTTACAACACATTCATCTCAACATTCTCATCTCTGCTACACACATTTTGTGAATCTATTCCTTTCTTACTGTCCAACACTCCGTACCATATAACAAGCAAGATCTCACAACCGTTCTATAAAACTTTCATTTTAAGTTTCACAGGTATATGACGATCATAGAGGACTCCTGATACGTCTCTCCATTTTAACGAGCATGCCTTAATCCTGTGTGCAACATCATCATAAATCTCTCCATTTTCTTATATGATGGACCCTAGGTACCGAAAGCTACTACTTTTAGGAATGTTTTGCCCATCAATTAGAATCGTGTCTTCCTGTGCCACTCTCTCATTACTAAAATTGCAGTGCATAAACTCTGATTTACTCCACCTACTAACTCAACTTTTAGACTCCAAGACATGTCTCCAACGTTCTAACTTAGCATTCAAACCATCAATACTCACATCAATTAAGACTATCATCTGTAAATAGCATACACCAAGGGATATCAACCTGTAATTTTTTTGTTACTTTATCCATTACTAAGGCAAAGAAACACAGACTTTATGTAGAACCTTGATTCAGACCTATAGTAATCGAAAATTCACAAGTCTCTCCACTAATAGTTTTCACACTAGTAATTACACATTCATACGTATTCCGAACCAAATCAGCATATCCTTGAGAGGCTCCTTCCTTACTTAGCGTTCACCACATCAGCTCTCGGTACTTGATCACACGTCTTCTTCAAATCAAGAAAAAATATATATAAATCTTTTATCATCTCTCTATACTTCTCCATTAACTATTGTAACCTATGTAGTTAGAGACATGATCGCCTCATGCCTCAAAATGCCTAGGCGATGGCCTAGGTGTTTGAGACGTTTGTGGCATTTTATTAAAAAATATATATACAATTTTAGAAATATAAAGATTTGTTTAAATATCACAAAAAATACATACATATAATTAAGATTTTCAATAAAATTAACATCAATCAAGATTTGATGCGAAAATACATAGGGTAAGTCAATCAATATCTCCTGGGACCAACCCTCCTGGGGTGAGACATTAAAGCGAAGCGGTTTGGGGTCGCCTTGTGTCAAAAACCCCCTAGGCGAGCGCCAAGACGTGCTTTTGATAACATAGGCTGTAACAAGAAAATGGCTTCTGTAGTAAATATATTCGGCATAAAACTAAATTGATTTTTGGATGTAGTAATCGCATATCGAAGGCGTTTTTCGATTACTCTTTCTCAAAATTTTTTAGTATGGAGGACCCCGAGTGGCTCGGTGGGAAAGGTCCTCCTTTTCATAGGAGGGACCCGAGATCAAGCCCCGGGGGGGGCTTACCCGGCTCACATTTAATCCTCGAGGGATGTGAGCCCGGGGTTTTATGGTGACGGAACAAAAAAAGGGGTGGCATGATGCGTAGGGTAAGGCTCGAACTCGGGTGGCCTAATAATCGCTCAGCTCTCCGTATCACTTTACTAGATTCTCCGTTATCAAAAAAAAAAGTTTTATAGTATTACTCATAAACTTAATTCCATGATTCTTATTGCAGCTTTCAATATTTCCTTTGTTTTTATAGAAAGTAACCACAACAATTTTTCTTCAATCTTCTGGCATTCTCCGTTTCTTTGACATTTTATTGAAAAGTTTTGTTAACCACTTAATAGAAAGTAATCTCCTAGGCCGTTTCATACTTCAATAGATATGCCAATGGAATGTTGCTGCTGATCACAGTTGAAATTGGCCGTCTAATCTGACTTGGAATATGTGAAGGGACCTCCAGTGGATTGACAAGTGGACATGCTGCTGCCTGGGCTTCTAGTAGGTTAGACCATAGAGACCTCCACATGGTTGCTATATTTGATGATGTTGAATATAGCTGTTTAAATACAGATTACAGACTGCATAGATCCCTCCAAAATTATGATGTAATTATGTGAAGCTTTTAGATATAGTTGATTGCTATAAGTTCATGTTTAGGGAGGATTTGTGCTCGTTCACGATGAATGTCGGCTTTTCTAGAACCAGCTGCCTAGTGCAGTTAGTTTGCCACCCTCCCTTATTTTGGGGGGGTCCCGGGTTCGAATCCAGTTATCCCTCCCTGTTTAACAAACAAAAAAGAGCACCCACCGAAAAAAAATGTTGGCTTGTCCACATTGACTTGGGATTTCTTCAAGTGGGGATTTTTTATTTTCTCTTACTGTGTGGGTGGAAGGGCAGAAGGTAGGGGAAGAGGTACATGGATTAGAGAGATCGTTTCTGTTGAATTTATTCATGTACATTTTGCTTGTCAATCTAATAGGACATTATTTCATTTGTCAAAAAATCCTCGGTCGCTGGAAGGTAAACCCAGAAAATGGCAGCAAAGAAAGTGGGGCCCACCTGCCATGTTTGTTTATCTGCTTCAAGATCAGGTTAACAGAAACTTTTACTTACACTTTCAGAAACAGAAACTTTTTCTTTGATACGGAATTGACATGAAGTGTAGATTTTATTATAGATCAACCAACTTGTTTTCATGCACAGTGAATCTCATTAAGTTCTAAGTGGATTTCTTATGTAGATTGTTTCCTTGAATACCGAGAGTAAACCTGCCTGCCAAGATCCAACTCTGCTGCGCCGATGTTGTTATAGATCAATCAACTTGTTCTTTTCAGCAGTGAAATTCATTAAGTTCTAGGCGTATTCCTACTCATGTTTTGAGGTAACCAATGTCTTTTGCCAAAGTGGTGGATGAGTTTAATGTCGAACTTCTAGTGTGTATACATTGGTCCACCCAAAGCTGATACACATTGATTAGGATTTTTTTTTTCCCCGACAAGGAAGAAAATCCATACGCCAACTAAATTCTGAGGACCATTTAGGTTTGACACCCGAACTAAAAGAAGGGGAAGTTATTGAGAGTTTCATTTTTAAGACACTTAGATCAATCAACTTGTTCTTATCAGCAGTGAAATTCATTAAGTTCTAGGCGTATTCCTACTCATGTTTTGAGGTAACCAATGTCTTTTGCCAAAGTGGTGGATGAGTTTAATGTCGAACTTCTAGTGTGTATACATTGGTCCACCCAAAGCTGATACACATTGATTAAGATTTTTTTTTCCCCGGCAAGGAAGAAAATCCATACGCCAACTAAATTCTGAGGACCATTGAGGTTTGACACCCGAACTAAAAGAAGGGGAAGCTATTGAGAGTTTCATATTTTTAAGACACTTATAGTTTCAAATTTTCTCCAGGTTACATTAGGGAAATTATTTTCACATAATTTTCTTGAGAGATGATCAAGAAATAACGTTTTAAGAGGATGCTCTTTTTCAGTTTTACTTGATATAGTTACTTGTGGAGATAAATTGATTTTCCCCATTTCCGAAAAATTATCCAGCTGCCTGATTTCTCACTAAACATCTATAACAAAAGGGTGTTTTGGTGTGAACTTATTAATGTCTAGGTCTGTTTAAATAAATAGCTTGGCGAGAAAAAACAAGGTTTTTTGTAGACCATGAAAAGCAGTCTGATAATCTGCATATGCTGCAGAAAATATTGAAATATGCCCTAAAGTACCACCACCATTCTAGCCCTCATGATCAGTTGATCACCATTATTGTCCGTAGCTGTAAATATGGAAAACTCTATACGCAACCGGCTTCGTAGCTCTTGTGTAGGATTTTGTGGCTTACAGGAATGCCTGGCACTGCGTGCTAGTTACAGGGGCCATTGACTTGTGGAAACAGGAGGGGGAAAGTGTAGATTTTAGGAGGATTAATAATTTACAGGGGCCATTGACTTGTGGCTTACGGGAATGCCCGGCAGTGCGTGCTAGTTACGTCCGCGTCGTACTCGTACGGTTCGTATTTTTGAACATTATATACAAAGAGCATTCAACGAAAAAATATAGAAACAAAGTATTTTGAGAAATAGTGAAATAATTTTTTTCACAAATAAAATATTTGATATAGAATTAAAATATTTTGTTAAATTTTTATCTTATAATAAAATATTATATTTTTATAATGTTTTATCCTTATAACAAATGTTACGTTTATGTAACAAAATGTTTCATCTGTACAAAATATTTTATTGGTTTATTTTTTAAGTCAAATAAAATATTTCAATACTTATAACGAGATATTTTATTCATGTATAAAATATTTTATTCTTTCATTTTTTCACCGAGCGCACTCTATTTTTAATGCTAAAAAATGTGCGTCGTATGAGTTTGACCGTGGGCACCTTTTTTTTTCACTTTTTTTCTTAGCCAATGAAATCAAACGTTGTAATTTTGACGTGATTTTGTGCACCATATTTGGTTCCCCGAAGCATTACTCTATAAACTTTATCCAGTTGATCTAGGGTTGAGATAGGGCTTCTCCGAGGTATTAAACAGTTTCGTAGTAGGGTCAATAGCATAAACTTGCAACAAGTAACACTGTATGGTGTATCTTTATGCTCTCTCGCAGGGTGTTCAGAGAGGTGCACTACCCCATGTTTGATTGTAGAATAGGTTAAACATATAAGTTAAACCATAGATATGGTATTCCATATAAAATACATCAAAATATTTTGACTGGGAGATAAGATAACCAAAATATCTTTTCGAGAATTGTGAAAAAAATTAACTCTCTTTGTTCTATCTTTTTGATAGAATAATTTATCCCCAGATAAATTAGGATAAGAGTTTATATATCCTAACTCACGTGGAATACGTTGCATGAGCGATCAAAGCAAATATTACATGAGCAATCAAAGCGAATAGGAGAATTTTTAATGAGATATCTCGATTCATCTCCCAAACAAACAGGGTTAAAGATTTAACAGTTAGCATATTTGCAAGCTTCGTCGACTCAACCAGGGCAGGTATACTCAGTTACAGCGGCTGAGAAATATAAGCCAGTACACTAGAAATGTAAGCTCCCTGATAATTTATTAGCAAACCAATCCATCCCTGAAAATTTCGCAGCTGATAAGTTTTAAGTGTTTCACAAGAGAGTGTTACTTTTGTATGGTGCAGAGACAGAGAGAGAGAGAGAGAGAGAGACCCACTCTTTTTGGCACGACCGCAGCGGCTGTCAACAGGAAAGCATGAGTGAGGAGGAAAGACACAGGAAGATCACCACTCGTATATTATGGGATCTGCACATGCATCTGTCATTTTCCTTGCGGTCCCGTGCGACTTAAAAAGCTTAAAAATCATGTTGCTGTCGTTGGCTGCTGCCTTTGTTTGCCAGTAGCAATGAAGATACCACGAGCACACGGGGTTAGATTTACAACAAAGCAGTAATCATGAAGGTGGTTTGGAGATTTATCAATGATCCCCAGTCTATGGGCATCCATCTGAGAGTCAAATACCTAAAAGGCATGGACTTTGGGGTGGTTAAGAAACCAACTAGTTGCTCACACACTTGGACTGTTATCTTGTCGGTAAGAAAGGAGGTTAGAAATGGAATCTTCAAGCTGATCCAAGACGGTAAAAGTACAAACATATGGGCAGACAAGTGGATTCCAAATAGGCCAAGGCCCACCAGCCCCCCTCAATGGCCACAAACCTAGTTCACTGAACCTGATTTCACAGCTTATCTCCAATCAACACTGGAATCAAACACTGATCACACACTACTTTCAGAAAGAAACAGCCGAGGAGTTATTGAATATCAATCTTCCCCAACTTGCGTGTCAAAAGGGAGAGAGTACCATCTGGAGTTTTACAAAAAAATCTGTATACAGGGTGATTGCAGAGAGATCACTCCCACCTTCGGTATCCACAAACAAAGAAATCTGGAAGGTGATCTGAAATCCCCACATATACAACTACATGCCCCCTAAAATCTCCATCTTCATATGGAAATACATTGTTAGAGCCATCCCTGTCAACTCCAGGTTAGCAAAATACAACAAGGCAGTGGACCCAAATAGTCCATTCTGCTACAGTGAGGAGGAGTCTCTCCAACACTTGCTCTTCTCTTGTAATTTAGCTCTAGCTACATGGAAACTGTCCCCCCCTAAATTATCATTCGGCTGCGGATCTCAGGTCACTAGAGGACAGAATATCTTCCTGGGGTAAGGAAGATATTCACGTGATCACCATGTGTCATGCTATCACGTGGCAAATATGGGTGACTAGATGTAAGAAAATTGTTGAACGCAAAGAGGACCACCCAGGCTCCATTATTGCTAAAGCCTTGAACTATCACCAAAGCTGGGGAATTAATATGACAGAACATAGAATGCCCACCTTTCTCCGGGAAGTCCTATGGAGTCTGCCACTCTCCTTTTCTGCCAACACTAACCTATCGAAGCTCAATCCTCGGAAATGGGAGAGGCCTTAGCCATGCTTCAAGTCATCAAACTGACCCAGAGTCATAAGCACATGAACCACAACTGATTTAACCAATACGGGACTATTACTCGGGAGACTATTCCAACACTCCCCAATCACGGTCAAGAGCCGTGGAGATTAATTAGGTGGAGGTGGTGAGATAAGAAATATATAGAGTTAGGTCAAGACCATGCTCTGATACCATGTTGAATCCACAAAATCGCGGTGTTGAGATACACAGGCCCAGAATCATAAGCACACGAACCACAACTGATTTAACCAATACGGGACTATTGCCCGGGAGACTATTCCAACAGTTATATCTAGGTTGATGTAAACAGGACGTAGTATCTAATGCCAATCCTTTATTTCAAAAAAAAAAAAAAACTGCTGCAGCTGTGGTCGGCTGCTGCTTGTCTGCCCGCCAAAGCTTCTTTCCAGCGGCAGCCTGCCTACTGTTGGCAAGTCAGTTGCCGGTTGACTAATGCAATTACTAGTAGCTATCAGCTCGTAATGATGATGATGATTGGTTCAGTGATTTTGAACATAATTAAACTCGATTTTAATCATCTAGTATTGATGGTTGATAATTGTCTCGTTAAATATAAATGAAATCATCCAAATATAGTCGTCTGACTGTAGATATTGAAAGCATTTAAGGGTGACTTTGTGTAACCAAGCATCATCACAAAAGCAGTACCATTCCACGTAAAGCTCACAACGTTAACATTTTCATGTGTACAACATTAATTCGTGATGCTACAAATGTGCATGCTTAACTAATGGCAGTCATTAAGTTAATGACTTGGCAATGTCTCCGCCTATTTCCCTGCCCAAGCATACACTAACAGCAATTTTTTCCTTGAGATTGCTAAGAGGATTTGCTATTTTTCAAGTTCAATCCATCTTCTGATGCGAGACCTAGACTTGTGCTCTTCCGGGAGAGTCTTCCACCATTTGACAAAGGTGGAGTCCCCCAGAAAGACGTCTCCACTCAATAATCCCTTGGAATACCAGGCTTCTGCCTCTGTTTCGAGATCTGTTATCCGCTCTTTCAATTCTAAGAAGGGCATCCCGTTCTTGGTGCCCAGGCAAAGCTCCTCAACCTTAGCCCAGAAGCATGATTCGGAGCCAGAGCCCAGAGCCATCCGATGGGCATACTCGAACCACGCTTGTGTGTATCTGTAACGGGAAGGCCTTCCTTTCCTCATGTAGGGTCCTGTGTCTTCGTTCTTAGCATGCCTGTAATAGTTGGCAACGTCCAGAGGTTCCACAAGACGTCGGTAGCTGGTTCCTAGCTCCTCCCACTCTTTCTGACTCTCAAAGTTGCCAGGAAGTTCATACCTTCTCACCATTTCCACAATCTGATCCCACAGCCCAGCCAGCTCGATCCTCTTAACATTAGCATCAAAATCATCGTAATGCTTCTGAAGTTTGAACGTGTCGTAGTATCCCAACCCTCGATTCTTACATTTTTCTTGGTACTCCTTCAGAAATCTTATAGCCTCTTTGATCTTACTACAGTTCTCGTCGACTGTGCGCCGATTCCTCCGTCTTTGATTTTCCTGCTCTCCTATTGCACGAAGGCGCAGTCTAGCTTCTGCACTCTGCCAATCAGAAGTAGAGCATTTCTCAGATGCCAAAATCTAGTCTAGTAGTTTGAATAACATCACCACACTTAGTTTATTTAATGGAGCAAAGGAAGCCACACAGAAGCAGAGATGATTAGAAGTAGAGCAGTTCTCAGAAGCCAAAATCTAGTACTCTAATTAATTTGAAGCACAGCAAACACTTGAATGCAAGAGGCACAGTAAATTAAAAGGCTGATGGACAGTAACACTGAGCATTGGGATAGTTTTGTTAGACATATTGAGAATGTATTTTGTGCATTCAGATTAATGTTGTAACCTTTTGATGGAACTTCGGTACTACCAGTACAAAAGCAAAACCATTGTGCCATTTTCCAGTATAATCGCTGCATTTTGGTCCATTTTTTATCCCACCGAATTGGTTTTGACCCGATAAGAGTTAATGCCATGCAGAAGAGAACCAAATCTTTAGCATGCTCACATGCAACCATTAATTGCATTTCCTTTGGCTTTCTATCTTTTTATACTTCTTTATATGGCCTGCAACTTGTTTCATGTCACGTTTGCCTATCTAGTATCAACAAATAACCATATCCTTAAAGCCATACAGCAGGCATACCTTTGTGCTCAGAAAATATGATGCTCCAGTGAGACAGTTCTGGGGCAATTTCATTTGGGTGACAAAGAAGCAAAGCATGATTATTGTTGGCATATTCAACTATGATAAGTTCAGAAAAATGATAGTAGATGAACCTTACCAGCCCAAGATCTCTGAACAGTGTTCCAAGCAATTGCATTTCCTCACTGTTGGCGTCGCGGGGAGATACGGGGACTGCTTCTAAATTGTCCAGACGAACAATATCTGGCATTTTGAAAGTCTTCTGCATCTCTGATTCATAAGCCAGATGCTCCTTAAGACTTGCATGTGCAACCTCTTCCACTGCTTGCTCATGGCCCAGTTGGAGAAAATAAAATAGCAATTGCAGCACTGCTTCTGAGTTCTCTACCACAAGTAACCTTCTGTCACTAGTACAAAAGGCATAAGCTCCAAATGGTCTGTAGGGACTAAGTTGGGCAAATCTTGTGAAGGCGTCCAACAAAGGATTCGTGCACCTCATCAGCGAACATGCACACTTGGTGGTAACAGCTTGTGAATTCCTCAACACCGTGGTGAATAATGTAACAAGTTGAGAATTCCCAACAGAATTAAGGCCGAAGAATGGCGGATCGGAGAATAATATGTGCAAAATTGCCTGAAGATCCTTCTTCATGGATCGAAAGGGGGCCAGGAAAATCCGGGGAACGATATCAAATTTCATCACAACATTTAGGAAACAGCAAGACCAGCCCTCTCGCACAAGAGAATAGGTGAAGACATTGTTCCCAACAAGTGGAGAGCCGAAGGTAACACACGCAGGAAAAGCCTGGCTGTCACGAAGCTTGAGAGATTCAAGCAACCAGATTGCAGCAAGTGCGGAAATTGAGCCACCAGATGAATGCCCGGTGAAAACTATTTGCCTCTTCCCAGTTAATGCTCTATCAACCTGAAACAAGAATTAGTATTTTATTAAAAATCTGGTGGAAATGCACCAGTCAATCCCTCCTCAGTTTCCTCTAACTTGGAGCTTCTTAGTGAAAGCCAAACAATCACATAAATGTGTTCCATGGTCTAATTCTCCACACACCCCCTCCCCCAACAAAGAGAGCTAAAAGTTGTGGAAGCACATTGGACAAGTTCCAAACTTCCAACTTGATCCAAGAACAGTCAGAAGTCACAACAATTATATTTCCGCTATGAAGAAGAAAACGAACCCGGAGGTCAGGAATTTTAGCGAATATAACAATTCACTCGGATGTCATGGGCCGCATACGGGAAACAAGCAAAAGATCTAGACAGAACCAGCGACGAAACAATTCGATACATATCTGCATAAACTCCTGAATCCTCAGAAGGATGAGGGGAAAAAGATGGTGCATGTAAGGGAAGAAGAGAGAGCGCTTGCCTCTGCCCGAAGCGTAGAATCCTGCAGGATCCTCCGGAAGCACCGAAGGAAACCCGCGTGGACGACAGCGGGGACACGGTCGACGATGGTCCTGAGAGAGGGGAAGAGGGCGCCGTCGACCTCGCAGCCCCCGAACGGGTCCGACACTAGTTCGGAGAACCAGTCGTCGGCGGACGAAGACCCCGGGAAGGCGAAGATGGCGTAGGCGGGGGAATGCGGCGGGGGGAAGGAGGAGCTAGAAGAAGGGGGGAACCACTCGGGCAGGAAGTGGGCGGTGGGGCAGTGGCGCGCCGCCATGGAGAGCGAGCTGCAGCGGCGCAGGAGCTCCCATGTGGAGCGCTCCCCCAGATCCCAGCCACAGCTCCCCATCTGCTCCTTCCCCTCCTCCTCTGCGGCCCATGGTGATGGTGCGGAGGCGCCGGGACCGGGTATTTGTGAAGGGAAACGCAGCTCGGCGTGCCGGGGCCCATGGGGACGAGGCGGTCAAGTCCATCCGCCGGCGACACCCGGTCTCGCCCGTCCAACACGTCGTGGAAGAAGGTGGTGGGGGATGGGGGGCCTTCCCTCTCGTGTACGGACGTCTTTGCTGCTTCTGTAGCCGGGCTGAGTCTGGAGGGTGATGCCTTGGATGTGCGGTAAAATTGTAAGTTTTGATCTCATTAGTTTAAGATTTGGGATTTTTAGCTTTAAGTCTCTGATACCTTTCAAAATTGGGAAAAGTCTCCCAATTCATCTATTTCATCGAAAGCCCTTAAATTCTTCAAACCCTCGATAAAAAAAACCCTCCATCCGTCCAAGTAATGTACCAGAGAATATTCAATTCTCCACTGTCATTACGCTAATATTTCCCATTTTACTCTGCTTCTCTCTCTCTCTCTCTCTCTCTCTCTCTCTCTCTCTCTCTCTCTCTCTCTCTCTATATATATATATATATATATATATGACCCCCCACTCGATAGGGCACCTTTGTCAAGGGGGAGACCCCCTCCGGCGCCCTCCCCTCCTCTCTCTCTCTGGCCCCCATCGTGGTTGCCATCGATGGCCTCTGCTACTCTCTCTCTCTCTACGTGACCTAGCCTCCACTGAGTGGGGGTGAGACCCCCTCCGACGCCCTTTCCTGATCTTTCTCGCACACTATCTGCATCTCTTTCTCTCTCCTTGTAACATCTTGAATTTTAAAACTTAAAAATATATTAAATCTCGTGATAAAAAGGGGACCGATATATATATATATATATATATATATATATATATATGTGTGTGTGTGTGTGTGTGTGTGTATCAAATTTCTCTTTATAAATCCATTAGATAAGTTCGTCTAGTTGAAATGAGATAATTAGGTGATGCACATAAGTTCGACGATATTCAGAAACATAGATAATGAGAGATAGACGCTAGCAATGAAGAGTTAGATGATGGCCATATAGATTAGACGAAATACTTGGATGATGGGGCTATAGATAGGCGATATTCTATCTAAACGAGAGCAATAGATGATAGAGTTAGATAATATTGTATCTAAGTGGATGTGATAGATAATAGAGTTAGATGATATTATGTCAAAGTGAGAACAATAGATGATGCGTTAGAGTTAGACACTAAGTTGAAGAAAAAGATAGACGATGGCCATAGAGATTAGACCAAGGAACTAGATGATGGATTACAAGGAGATGATGGAAGATAGACGATAAGAGTTAAGTGATGTACTGGAAGTAGACATAACGATTGGACGATAGGTTTATACGGAAGGTTTGTCCAATATGGAAACCTAGACGACAGGAACAGACGATGAACTTTAGATTTTGTTAGAAGTAGACAATGACTTAGACAATACTTGGTTCTCAGCAAATGGACGTTGTATAGGAGTGGACAACCACTCAGACGATAGGTTAGACGACGAGAGATTCAACAATGGGACTTAGATTTTAAATTTCGATTGTGGTTATAAATGATGCACATAGTGGATAGTGCAAGATCTTTCGGAGATTTGGGGTAGGGAGCCGAGTCTCTGATGATGAGACATGATGTCTCTGATGGACATTACGTAGAATAATAGTCATGAAGCTTTTGTCATAACTAAATAAAATGATTGTTTTTTTGGAGTCATTTGTACAAAAGGGAAGGACAGTGATTTGACCGGCGAATGGCGGTGCACTAAAGGTGATAGAAGATAGGTGACAAGTGTCTGGCATGCATGGTGAGATTGTAGCAGGTGGCAAGCTTTGTTCCATGTGTTGCAGCATACGGCATTAGCTTGGGAGTGAGGACCCTATTTAGACCTCTCTTTCCCCATCCTTCCTACCTCTCGAACACTTAGCTCCTTCGACCTCTTAGAGCTGTTCTCCACCTAGTAAGTCTCTTTATGATCTTCAAACCATCCTTTTAACCTTTGACTTCATATTTATTCACCATTATCTGAGACCGGATCTATATTTCCTCCATCTCTTTCATTTCTAGGAAGGCTACTTGGACGGGCATGACTCGAGATTGGGAGTAAAAGTATTGAAGGCCGGTGACAGTGAGATTCTTACTAAGGTAGGATTTCTAACCACGAGCCATGCTCGAACCGTATGTCTAGCCTTGTTCGTTCTATATTTTATGTTCCCCCAACTAAGTATGGACCATATGTACAAAGTTATGACCAAGACCGTGTTATGACATCATGGTGTCCTTTCTACATGTTTTAAGATGTTTTACTGCACAAGATAAAATACATAAGAGTCTAAACAAGTTAAGAATGCTCATGATTAAGGCAAGATCCATGCATGAATGAAACAAGGAAAATCAAGTAAGTTAATAATACATACGAGTCTGCGTATGTGGCCACTTCAAGAGATAAGGAACTGTGCATGTAGGGTTTGACTCTACTTGACATTATGCTCGATTTTATGAGACTAGATCTATCTAGACAGAATGTCTAACTCGCTATCATGATTAGACCAAGAATATGAATTTGAACACCCAACTAGAGCCATGTTTCTTCATTTGGAAATCCACTCAAATGGGCTAGAGGAAATGGCTATCTAGTGAAAGAATTATCCAACGGAAATAGCTACTCGGATCAAGTGTTTTGGAATGGTAATTTGCGGTGGAGCCATCTCAAAGGTAAAGTCGCCTGGAGGTGAAGCCGCCACTATATGTTCTGTAACGACCCGAGAATCCGATTATCGGGAAGGCCCGATAACCCGAGACTCGCACCGCCACCCACGAGCCCGAAGACTCGGAAGGGTTAAAAGGATGGTGTGGAAACTACACAAGTATCACAAATAATTACAGAAATTAAACATTTATAATATTAAGCAGGAAATAAATTAATATTTTATATGGTCCACAATAGAAATTAACAACAATAACAATAGTCCACGACTAGTACAGTGACAAGGAAGAAAAGTACAGCTACACGGGGCATACCCCGGCCCTGACCTCTGGCACTACCTCTGGGCACCCGCACCACGCTGCACCCCAGACGCGCTCCCCCGGGGCGGCGCCTCACCTGAAACACGGTGAAAACACGCAGGGAATGAGTCTCGGAACAAGACTCAGTAGGGATCACTCGAACCCTACCTCGTAAAACGAGAAACCACTACACTAACGGTAGGAGAGTACCTCGAAAAAGAGAGCCATGTACTCTACAAAACAAAGGTCCCATGGCACGTAAACCGACACCCGTGCCACGGTAAGAAGATCGAAGCTCAACGGCCAACCCGACAAAACCCGAAGGTCAGAAACACATGACTGACAGACTGTCACTCCGTACTCGACAGGAGTACCACCCACTAGAAGCACAGCCGGTAGCGTCCCCTGACGTCTTACGCCGCGCCGCAGGTGAACCGCCTGGCGTGGTAGCTCCTACCAGAGGCGCGAACACCGTACAAGTAACCACAACAAGTGACTAGCTGGGGTCACGCCCGTCGACGTGCGTCCACTGTCCCCAACCACGTGTGTACACACAGACCACGCGTCCTAGGTCTGGCCCTCTGACCGGTTTTCCCCTGGCACTGGACTCTGATGTGACGAGGGGCCCGACGGTAACCAGTCTAAAACCGTCCTCAGGGTAAGCCCGTACACCACTCCCTGGTGCGACCAGCACACGCGTACTGATAGGCTACGACTAGTGGAGGGTCACAAAGGAGTAGACTCTCGAGTCAACGGAAAATAACGTCCGAATCCGACAACGTGTGGGAATCACCCCACGCACCAGCCCCATCGCACGGTGGCCACAGTCGGAGTAAAAACTGGGTTGCCACCCTCATGGGGCAACCAGGCATGTGACGGTCCACCCTAGGGCCGTCACAAGCAAGTAACGGTCTAGGCGAGACCGTTACATGCGCCTAACGGTTCAAAATAGACCGCCACACAGTCAGAGGGGAAAGGGATGTAACGGCCTGGTCCAGACGCGTTACAAGAATGTAACGCGCTTGGCCCCATGCGTTACACACCCCCACGCTCCCAAAGCCAAAAGGGATGTAACGGCCCAGCCCCGACGCGTCACACGCATGTAACGCGCTTGGGCCAGCGCATTACATGGCCCTCACACTTGGGGTGAAAACAGGAAGTAACGCGCCTGCCCCAGCGCGTTACACGCATGTAACGCGCCTAGCCCGGTGCGTTACATGGCCTGACCCCCAACGGTCACAAACCAACGGTCGAAAGCCCCTGACGGCCCTACCCAAGCGCGTCATAGGCAAATGGCGGTCTATCATGAGGCCGTTACAGCCCCCGACCCCCAAAAACACTACTCAGGAATGTAACGCACCCCTCTGGGGGCGTCACAAGCATGTGACGGCCACTGGAGTGACCGTTACACACTCCCGAGCACGCTACGGCGGGAAAATCCCAAAAACTTCGACCACGCCCCCGTGCCTCCACCGGAGAGGGGGAAAACGAAGGGGAAGACCCCTGGGGACCCCTAGCATGCATCTAAGCCATCAAAACGTGAAATCGCGGGCTAAAACCATAGATCGGGCGAGCTCTCCCCAAATCATGGAAAACCCCAAACCCGCTCAATCAAGCCCCTCTCGGCCTCCCCGCGGCCTACAAACCACAGAAATGAACGGCAAGAGGCTAAGGAACGTCACCCTACCTCAATGGAGCGAATGCTCCACCGGTCGCCCACAAACCATGAAGAACGCCTTTGGAAACCCCGCCTCCTCACGCTTCCCACGCTCGCCGCACGCCCCCACGATCGCCTCACCGCCGTCCACGTCGCCGCGCCGTCGCCCCGCCGCTGTCAGCAGCCGGAGAGAGCTAGCCGCGCTCGAACGGGAGGAAGAGAGGGAGAGGGAGAGGGTTACGGTGGAGGAGGAAGGAGGAAGAAGAAGAAGAAGAAGGTG
Organism: Amorphophallus konjac; assembly: GCA_022559845.1. Classification (NCBI taxonomy): domain Eukaryota; kingdom Viridiplantae; phylum Streptophyta; class Magnoliopsida; order Alismatales; family Araceae; genus Amorphophallus; species Amorphophallus konjac. Next base: position 207,181,598 of record CM040129.1, read on the forward strand.
GGGGAGAGAGAGAAAATAGGGGGTGTTTTATAGAAAATCCAGAAATTTCGGAAAATTCTGAAAAATAGAAAATTATACCCCCGCGATCCTCGGAACGCACCGATCGCAACGGTACCACTCGTGCCCAGGTGAACGGCCCGGTTCACCCGCAGTGAGCTTCCGAAGTAAAAGCCGAAACACACACCGGAAATCGGAAAACACACACGGAAAAGCCACGGAACGCCTCCGGGCCTCCGAAACAACTCCGGATCGCGCCGATCCAAACACGGAAGATGTCCGAAACAAAATTTCGGACACAACAGAGCTGGACACTCCGAAAACTAAATCCGGAACCCACGAAGAAAGGATCCGAAAGGTCCGGGATATTACAGCCCTCCCCCCTTAAGGAATTTCGTCCTCGAAATTGAGAACAACCAACGGGGAAAGAAGAGGAAGACTCACTCAAACAGATACGGGAACTGCTGACGCATCTCGTCCTCACGTTCCCACGAAGCCTCACCACCAGAGTGTCGTTGCCACATGACCTTTACCAAGGGAATAACCTTGTTCCACAGGCGCCGCTCTCGCCTATCCTCCACGCAGATCAGAAACTCTGGGAGAGAAAGATCTGGAGTCACCTCAGGCCAAACGGAAAACTCGAGCACATGAGAGTCATCGGGCATATACTTCCGCAACATCGAGACATGGAACACGTCATGCACCGACGCCAACTCAGGAGGTAACTGCAACCGGTAAGCAACCTCACCGATGCGCTCCACAATCACGAAATGACCAATATAGCGGGGACTCAGCCTCCCACGCCGTCCAAAATGCATCACCCCCTTCATCGGATAAACTCTCAAGAACACATGATCGCCCACGACGAACTCGAGAGGCTGCCTCCTACGATCAGCATAGCTCTTCTGCCGACTCTGGGCCACCAACATGTTCTGACGAACCAGGTGCACAACATCCACACATTGCTGCACCAATTCCGGTCCCGTCAAAACACGCTCACCCACCTCAAACCAATCAAGTGGAGTCCGACAAGGACGCCCATACAATGCCTCATAAGGAGCCATGCCGATGCTCGAATGATAGCTGTTGTTATAGGCAAACTCCACCAACGGTAGGTGATGAATCCAACTCCCCTGCCACTCCAGGCAGTAGGATCTCAGCATGTCCTCCAAAGTCTGAATGGTCCTCTCAGACTGACCATCTGACTGGGGATGATACGCCGAGCTAAATGCCAACTCCGTGCTAAGAGCTCGCTGGAAACTCCTCCAGAATCCAGAAGTGAAGTGCGGATCCCGATCCGACACGATCTAAATGGGAACCCCATGCAACGGCACGATCCGCTCCACATAAAGACGAGCCAACTTAGACACGCTCCAGCTGACTTTGACCGGTAACAACCGCGTCACCTTCGTCAGCCGATCTACCAGCAACCAAATACTGTCCTGCCCACTCGGGGTCCTCGGCAATCCCACTGTGAGCGACGTCACGCGGTTCGGGGAAGAGCGGAGAGGACGCGGAGCGCGCGCGGGCTCCTCTTTTCTTTCTTTTGTTGTTTGTTTGCTGCAACACAGAAATAAGAGAAGAGAGAGAAGGGGCCACCACGGGAGATTGCTCCGACGGGGCGAGCGGGACAAGTGTGATATAGCAAAATATGGGGTTTAAACGGCCATAGCGGGAAGTGACTCGCCGCGGCCTCGGGGGGACGGGAATGGTGCAAAAATTAAATAACAAGAATTGAAACGGCCATTGGGGAAGTGACTCGCCGCGGCCTCGAGAATATGAGCAGATAATAAGATGACAGAATATAGAGAGAATACAAAGAGCGGGAATTTAAACGGCCATTGGGGAAGTGACTCGCCACGGCCTCGAGAACACAAACAGATAAGAATATAACGTATAAGAACGTGAATTTAAACGGCCATTGGGGAAGTGACTCGCCGCGGCCTCGAGAATACGAATAGATAAGAATATAACATATAAAAACGGAAATTTAAACGGCCATTGGGGAAGTGACTCGCCGCGGCCTCGAGAATATGAGCAGAATATAACAGAGTATAAAGAGAATATAAGAACGAAAATTTAAACAGCCATTGGGGAAGTGACTCGCCGCGGCCTCGAAAATAAGATGTGATCGCCAGGGGCCGAAAGACCCCAAAATAAGAAAGTGATCGCGCCTACCTCAAGAGCGGGAGATGGCGGGTTGCTTCTTCCTCTCCCTCCGGCCGGCCGACGGAGAGGGCTTTCCTCGGCTACCCTTGCAAAACAACGACAAACAAATGACAAGTGGATTAGAAAGATGGAGGTGTAGTATTCAAATCCTTGCGATAAAAATAACGAAATGATGGCAAGACACACACCTGGTTGGTGTTATCTTTTAAACCCCTCTCGGACTCGAGTAGGAGGAAAATGAGATAATGGATGCAAGAAGTATAAAAGAAGAGGCGCCCTTATGAAGGGGGATAGAGGATGCGAGATGATGAATGCAAAAGAACTACGAAGAAAAAAGGGGAAGAAAAGGCTTATTGGATGAGCCGAGGGTGAAATCCGGCGGAGCTCCGGCAGCGTGGGGACGACGTGGAAGCGCGGTGGATGAAGACGACCTTCCTCTCGCGAGCGTGAGCACCCGAGAAGCCGGCAGAACCTCCACCTACAAAAGAACCCACGGGTTAGAAAATGACTCCGTAGCATCTGGGCTCCGGCAGCCTATCGGATCACTTCCAAGCTCCTCCAGAACTGAGGGGGTGGGCCTCTATTTATAGGGCTCCGGAGGGTGGAGGCGTCCAGGACCCTGGACACCTCCATCAGGGCCGAAATAATATTTTATTCTATTTTTATTTATTTTTTTGGAATATTTTTATGGAGGCGTCCAGGCTCCCGGACGCCTCAAACAGGTCCACCGAAAACCGACGACGGCCGCACGCGGTTTGGCACAACGCGTGATTTTGTGAGCGGCGCCCCGTGATTCAGAAATGGGCGCGTCCAGCTGGCTGGACGTCTCCATATTTTGGATTTTTTCACACACGACAAACCGTCGTTCGGTGGCCGGCGCCCGTGAGGGTTTTGATGGAGGCGTCCAGGGGCCTGGACGCCTCCAAAATTATATTATTTTTTTATTTTTCTTTTGTCTTTTATACCAGGGCTGGCATTTTGATTTTTTTATTTGTTTTTATGGAGGCGTCCAGGGGTCTGGACGCCTCCATTAATATATATATATATATATATATATATATATATATATATATATATATATTATTTATTTTTTTATGCCAACTGGCATTTTACAAACATTTTTTTATTATTGTTTTTATGGAGGCGTCCAGGGGCCTGGACGCCTCCATTAATATATATATATATTTTTTAATTAGTTTTGGGCCCTGAGAAAAGAAATAAAATAAATTAGAAATATGGGGGCGTCCAGAGGCCTGGACGCCCCCATTAAGACCCACCCGGGTCCTCAATCGGCGGCCGCCCGGCAGTCAACATCTTGGTTCCGGAACCTCTTGATACGTCTGACTGGTGTTGATGCCGTCCGAATGCCGTGACGAGACGATTCCGGATGTCGAAAAAGGCAGAAGAAGACCCGAGAAAAGGAAGCACTCGAGTGATTCAAAATGCGTAAGCCGTTGCGGGACGTTGTAAAGTAATATGAGACTTTCTCAGGAGATGTCAGGAATGGCGTGTCTACACCCACCACGAAATCCGTGGTCACATGGTCCCACTTCCAACCAGGAACATCCAAGGGCTGGAGAGTACCTCCTGGTCGCTGATGCTCCGCCTTCACCTGCTGACAGATCAGGCACCTGGCCACAAACTCTGCGACATCTCTCTTCATGCCAGGCCACCAGAACTGCCTCCGCAAGTTCCGATACATCTTCGTCGCACCCGGGTGCACAGTGTACCTGCTCCCATGAGCCTCGCGTAACACCGCACGATGAACCTGCTCCTCCGCTGTGACGTACAGCCTGCCGCGAAACCTAGCAGCGCTATCCTCACCCAACTCCACATCAGCCACAGCTAGAATCCGGGGCAACTCAGGGTCTGCATGCTGAGCCTATGTCACCTGACGACGGATAGCAGGAGTGACAGTCAGACTCGCAAGCATTGCCAACCCTGGCTCCTAGGGAATCTTGAGCCTGAAAGATACTTTGGGCACTTGTTCCCAGAGCTTCCACTTCCTCAATATCAAGGTACTGACCGCCACCTTCCGACTCAAGGCATCAGCAACGACATTCATCCTGCCCGGCTGATAAGACAGGGTGAAGTCATAATCCTTCATGAACTCCATCCAACGCCTTTGCCTGAGGTTCAGATCTCTCTGCGAGAACACATACCTCAAACTCTGATGGTCAGTAAACACCTCGAACTTCTCGCCGCACAGATAATGCCTCCAGATCTTCAGCGCGAAGATCACCGCCGCCAACTCAAGGTCATGGGTAGGGTAGTTCTCCTCGTGGGACTTTAGCTGCCGAGATGCATAAGCCACCACTCTACCATGCTACATCAACACAGCACCCAACCCAACGCCGGAAGCATCTGTACACACCACGAAACCTCCCGATCTAGAAGGCAAAACTAACACCGGAGCCGAGGTGAGCAATCTCTTCAGTTCCCTGAAGCTCTACTCACACTCCTCGGACCAAACGAAAGACACATCCTTCAACATGAGCCAAGTCATCAGGGCCGCAATGCGAGAAAAATCCTGGATAAACCGACGATAATAACCCGCAAGCCCTAAGAAACTCCGGATCTCCGTTACCGACCTCGGCCTCGGCCACTGCATCACTGCCTCGACCTTGGCGGGGTCCACGAAATTCCATCACCAGAAATCACGTGCCCAGAAAGTGCACCTCGCTGAGCCAAAACTCGCACTTGCTGAGCTTCGCATACAATTGTTGATCTCGCAACGTCTGCAGCACCACCCCCAAATGGTACGCGTGCTCCTCGGCAGACCGCGAATAAACAAGGATGTCATCCACAAAGATGACCACGAACTGGTCCAAATACGGATGAAACACCCTCTGCATCAAGTCCATGAAGTTTGCAGTGGCATTGGTGAGCCCGAACGGCATCACCAAAAACTCATAATGTCCGTACCTCGTACTGAATGCAGTCTTCTCCACATCAGACTCGCGAATTCTCAGCTGATAGTAACCGGTCCGCAAATCAATCCGCGAGAACACTCGCGCAGACTGCAGCTGGTCGAACAAATCATCAATCCACGGTAACGGATACTTATTCTTAATGGTCACTTCATTCAGCTGCCGATAGTCAATGCACAGCTGCAGACTACCGTCCTTCTTCTTCACGAACAACACGGGCGCACCCCAAGTGGAAAAACTAGGATGAATATACCCCTTGGCCAACAGTTCCTGCAACTGCGCTCTCAACTCCCTCAACTCAGCGGGGGCCATACGGTAGGGAGCCTTCGCCAAAGGTCCCGTACCAGGCACAACCTCGATCACGAAATCGATCTCCCGCTGGGGAGGTAATCCAGGCAACTCCTCGGGAAAAACGTCGGGAAACTCGCACACCACCGCAATGTCCTCGACATCGGGCTCCATCCGGTCAGACACAACCACGGACGCGAGAAAACCCTGACAGCCTGAATCAAGCAATCGACGGGCTCGAATAGCAGAGATAAGGAATCGAGAAGAGGCGGAACGGATACCTTGGAAATAGAAGGTCCTCTTGCTCGGATGCTGGAAGTAGACCCTCTTCATTCCACAATCCACCACCGCTCCATGGGTCTCGAGCCAATCCATGCCTAGAATCACATCATAATCCCGAAGCTGCAACGCATACAACCTGCCTGGCATACTCCGCCCATCGATCCAAATCGGAACCTTATCGAAGCAATACGGAGTGATCATAAAGTCACCCGAAGGCAACTCCACTGCCAAATCACAGGACAACTGGGTCACCGGCTCCTCGACGCTCGACGCGAAATCCTCCGAAATAAACGAATGAGACGCGCCATAATCAAATAAAACCCGAGCCGCACAACCCAAAATCTGAACGGTACCTTCCACGAGCTGCGACGCCACTGCCTTTGCCCTGGTCATGTGCGTGATCTGGCCCCGAGCCCTCTGCCTGCCTCCCACACTAGCTGACCTGGGTAGCGGCGGATACTGTCCCTGCTGCTGTTGCTGCTGCCTCTGCTGCTGGGGAACCTGCTGCTGCGGCGGCCTCTGAGGACAGTCGCGCGCCATATGCCCTAGCTGGTCACACCAAAAATAGATGATCGGCGCCGTGCACTGCCTGCCTGGGTGGGTCCCACCACACCGTGGACAAGGTCCTCGCGATCCACCCACTGATCCCTGACGCTGCAAAGGAATCGGCTGCTGTACACTGCCCGATGAAGCTTGCCCCTGATCCTTGGACTTCTTCTTTCGGAAATTCTTCGAGAAGAACTTCTTGACCTTCGTGCCAAAGGACGCAGATCCTGTCACCGAAGCTGTCGATGCCGGTACTCCTGAACCACCCGGCGCATGCTGGAAAGAACCTTGCTGCTGGGTAGCCGACTGTTGGCTGCGACCTGACAAGGACTGCCCCTGGCTGATCGGTCCTCGGATCCTCTGCATATCCATCTGTAACGAAGCCGCAACACAAGACGATGTCTCTAGATCAGTGGCCCCGTTCGCGATCAAATGGTGCCTCAGCTCCAGCCTCAAGCCCTGCACAAACTGCGCGGTCTTCACCCTCTCATGATCCATGATGTGAGGTGCATACCGACCCAGCTCGACAAATCGGGCCCTGTACTGCAACACGGACATGTCACCCTGCACCAGCTCCAGAAACTTCAGCATCCGCTGCGTAGCAACATAATCTGGACAGTACGTACGCTCGAAAGCACTGACGAAATCATCCCACTCGATCTGCTCAAGTGGACGAAGCTGAAAAGACGTCTTCCACTCGGAAGACCACCACCTCCGAGCCGTACCCTGCAACTGGTTGTAGGCCAACACCACTCTGTCCTCGGCAGCACTCTTCGCAGAACTGAACACCCGCTCCATCTCATCGAGCCAATCACGAGCCGCATCAGGGTCTGCCTGGCCGCTAAAGTAAGGTGGATGGAACTGCATGAAGTCCCTCACTGCTCGGCCTGGCCCACCCTTGACTGACGAGCCCTCACCGGCCTCTCCGCCGAACTGCTGAGACATAAGCTGGTACATGCTACGGAAGAAATCCTCGACCCCCGGAACTCTCGCAGTATCCGCGGCCTCGGTAGCCCCCGGTGGCGCTCTACTATGCTCCTCCTGGTCCCTCTGGACCCCCTGCTGGATCTCCTGGCCTCCAGCCGACTGCCCCTGCTGAGAGCGAGAGCTCCGCCTCGGCGCCATACTCGCTCCTAAAGCACAAGACAGAAAACATGAAAACGGCAAGGTCAAAATAAACCCGCGGTGCCCAATGCCAGCGTCACCTGTACATCATTGCTGTGGACTAGTGGACCACTACAATTACCTATGATTCTCATGTAATTCCACAACCGCGCTCTGATACCAGCTGTAACGACCCGAGAATCCGATTACCAGGAAGGCCCGATAACCCGAGACTCGCACCGCCACCCACGAGCCCGAAGACTCGGAAGGGTTAAAAGGATGGTGTGGAGACTACACAAGTATCACAAATAATTGTAGAAATTAAATAGTTATAATATTAAGCAGGAAATAAATTAACATTTTACATGGTCCACAATAGAAATTAACAACAATAACAATAGTCCACGACTAGTACAGTGACAAGGAAGAAAAGTACAGCTACACGGGGCATACCCCGGCCCTGACCTCTGGCACTACCTCTGGGCACCCGCACCACGCTGCACCCCAGACGCGCTCTCCCGGGGCGGCGCCTCACCTGAAACACGGTGAAAACACGCAGGGAATAAGTCTCGGAACAAGACTCAGTAGGGATCACTCAAACCCTACCTCGTAAAATGAGAAACCACTACACTAGCGGTAGGAGAGTACCTCGGAAAAGAGAGCCCTGTACTCTACAAAACAAAGGTCCCATAGCACGTAAACCGACACCCGTGCCACGGTAAGAAGACCGAAGCTCAACGGCCAACCTGACAAAACCCGAAGGTCGGAAACACACGATTGACAGACTGCCACTCCGTACTCGACAGGAGTACCACCCACTAGAAGCACAGCCGGTAGCGTCCCCTGACGTCTTACGCCGCGCCACAGGTGAACCGCCTGGCGTGGTAGCTCCTACCAGAGGCGCGAACACCGTACAAGTAACCACAACAAGTGACTAGCTGGGGTCACGCCCGTCGACGTGCGTCCACTGTCCCCAACCACGTGTGCACACACAGACCACGCGTCCTAGGTCTGGCCCTCTGACCGGTTTTCCCCTGGCACTGGACTCTGATGTGACGAGGGGCCCGACGGTAACCAGTCTAAAACCGTCCTCAGGGTAAGCTCGTACACCACTCCTTGGTGCGACCAGCACACGCGTACTGATAGGCTACGACTAGTGGAGGGTCACAAAGGAGTAGACTCTTGAGTCAACGGAAAATAACGTCCGAATCCGACAACGTGTGGGAATCACCCCACGCACCAGCCCCGTCGCACGGTGGCCACAGTCGGAGTAAAAACGGGGTTGCCACCCTCATGGGGCAACCAGGCATGTGACGGTCCACCCTAGGGCCGTCACAAGCAAGTAACGGTCTAGGCGAGACCGTTACATGCGCCTAACGGTTCAAAACAGACCGTCACACGGTCAGAGGGGAAAGGGATGTAACGGCCTGGTCCAGCTTGGCCCCATGCGTTACACACCCCCACGCTCCCAAAGCCAAAAGGGATGTAACGGCCCAACCCCGGCGCGTCACACGCATGTAACGCGCTTGGGCCAGCGCGTTACATGGCCCTCACACTTGGGGTGAAAACAGGAAGTAACGCGCCTGCCCCAGCGCGTTACACGCATGTAACGCGCCTAGCCCGGTGCGTTACATGGCCTGACCCCCAACGGTCACAAACCAACGGTCGAAAGCCCCTGACGGCCCTACCCAAGCACGTCATAGGCAAATGGCGGTCTATCGTGAGGCCGTTACAGCCCCCGACCCCCAAAAACACTACTCAGGAATGTAACGCACCCCTCTAGGGGCGTCACAAGCATGTGACGGTCACTGGAGTGACCGTTACACACTCCCGAGCACGCTACGGCGGGAAAACCCCAAAAACTTCGACCACGCCCCCGTGCCTCCACCGGAGAGGGGGAAAACGAAGGGGAAGACCCCTGGGGACCCCTAGCATGCATCTAAGCCATCCAAACGTGAAATCGCGAGCTAAAACCATAGATCGGGCGAGCTCTCCCCAAATCATGGAAAACCCCAAACCCGCTCAATCAAGCCCCTCTCGGCCTCCCCGCGGCCTACAAACCACGGAAATGAACGGCAAGAGACTAAGGAACGTCACCCTACCTCAATGGAGCGAATGCTCCGCCGGTCGCCCACAAACCACGAAGAACGCCTTTGGAAACCCCGCCTCCTCACGCTTCCCACGCTCGTCGCACGCCCCCACGATCGCCTCACCGCCGTCCACGTCGCCGCGCCGTCGCCCCGCCGCTGTCAGCAGCCGGAGAGGAGCTAGCCGCGCTCGAACGGGAGGAAGAGAGGGAGAGGGAGAGGGTTACGGTGGAGGAGGAAGAAGAAGAAGAAGAAGGTGGGGGAGAGAGAGGAAATAGGGGGGGTTTTATAGAAAATCCAGAAATTCCGAAAAATTTCAAAAAATAGAAAATTACACCCCCGCGATCCTCGGAACGCACCGATCGCAACGGTACCACTCGTCCCCAGGTGAACGGCCCGGTTCACCCGCAGCGAGCTTCCGAAGTAAAAGCCGAAACACACACCGGAAATCGGAAAACACACACGGAAAAGCCACGGAATGCCTCCGGGCCTCCGAAACAACTCCGGATCGCGCCGATCCAAACACGGAAGATGTCCGAAACAAAATTTCGGACACAACAGAGTTTGACACTCCGAAAACCAAATCCGGGACCCACGAAGAAAGGATCCGAAAGGTCCAGGATATTACATGTTCGACTACACCTTTTAGCCTCGATATCCTGCGGTGCATGTTCTGATTACTTTGGTTAACATGGTGGAAATATAACTGAGCTCCACGTTATATTTATTTTATGAAAGAATGCAAGCATGTGCATGCTATACGTATGTTTATGCAAGCATGTTGTCCCACTTATGTCGCATGTTGACCATCCTATCAATATAATATGTCAAATGTAAACCTTTAATCCACGTATATATAATGTGAATATTTCTCTTCTTATTGATAATTTTTTTCACGTGTAAGTCCATACTGTAAGTTCATTATATATGCTTACGTTCATAAGATCATGTTGAAAGTTTAAGTTTCTGCTATGATATTCTTAGGTGTTGTGTCTTGATTACTTGCTTTCATTTTTGGCCTCAACAACTTTGGACAGTGGTATAGGATGCCCCCATTATTGTTCCACCTATGCCTACTTGATTAATCATCCATGAGTTCATTTTGGTTATTATACGTGAATTATGTATAGTTGCACTTGTTATATATGTATAATAGGAATGGATAAGTTTTACATGCGAGATTGATGTAGCTTTTTAATCACCGTGGGCTATATAAGTTTTACGTCGGGGACGAATGTTGTATTAGTGTTGGAAGTCCTACTGAGTCGTCGTACACAGTTGGTTGTTTGGTCTATTTTTAGGTGCTGATCTGGTTGAGGAGTGGCTGATCAAGGAAGCGCAGCTGGAAGTATGGTCATTCCAAGTGTACAGCCAGTTTTAGGGAAGTGCTATACTATGGACATTGCTATCTGGAGATATTTTGAGTTGTAATTAGTTTTGGTTGCCTGTGTGGGCTTTGTGTACTATGACACTTATGTATATGAATGAGAAGCAACCCTTGTTTATTTCTCTTCATAATATGTAATTAAGTATGAATGGTTTTATGTCATGGGATGTTTATGGCCATGTTACACAGGTGCTAATACTATTGGCTATGTCTATGCACGTGCCACTCTTCGTGTTTCCACAATGGCGGGGTGTGACTCTCTCTCTCTCTCTCTCTCTCTCTCTCTCTCTCTCTCTCTCTCTCTCTCTCTCTGTGTGTGTGTGTGTGTGTGTGTGTGCGCGCGCGCGCGCGTGTGTGTGTGTGTATGTGTGTGTGTGTGTGTGCGACCCCCACCCCACTGGGTGGGTGCTAGCGCCAGTGGGGGAGACCCCCCCGACACCCTCCCCCTCTCTTTCGCACTCTCTCTTTGGCTATCCTCCTCTCTCTCTCACGACCCCACCCCCATCCCCATACGCCGATGGTGCCGTTGTTCCCTACCTCTTCCCTTCCCCGTCGCAAATATCCTCTGTTTACCCCGCACACCGTCGCTATTGTTTCCTCACCCCACTTGTATTCCCCTTCCCCTCCTAGCACTAGCCGCCAGCCGCCATTCTATCTCCCCCACGCATAGTCGCTGTAATGACCCGACAATCCGATTACCGGGAAGGCCCGATAACCCGAGACTCGTACCGCCACCCACGAGTCCGAAGACTCGGAAGGGTTAAAAGGATGGTGTGGAGACTACACAAGTATCACAAATAATTGCAGAAATTAAACAGTTATAATATTAAGCAGGAAATAAATTAACATTTTACATGGTCCACAATAAAATAACAACAACAGCAAGAACAGTCCACGACTAGTACAGTGACAAGAAAGAAAAGTACAGCTACACGGGGCATACCCCGGCTCTGACCTCTGGCACTACCTCTGGGCACCCGCACCACGCTGCGCTCCTGACGCGCTCCCCGAAGGTGGCGTCTCACCTGAAACACGGTGAAAACACGCAGGGAATGAGTCTCAGAACAAGACTCAGTAGGGATCACTCGAACCCTACCTCGTAAAACGAGAAACCACTACTCTAGCGGTAGGAAAGTACCTCGGAAAGGAAAGCCCTGTACTCTACAGAACTAGACCCTACGGCACGTAAACCGACACACGTGCCACGGTACGAGAAGACCGAAATCAACGGTCGAACCGTAAAACCCGAAGGTCGGAAACACACGACTGACAGTCTGACACTCCGTACTCGACAGGAGTACCACCCACTAGAAGCACAGCCGGTAGCGTCCCCTGACGTCTTACACTGCACCGCAGGTGAACCGCCTGACGTGGTAGGTCCTACCCGAGGCGCAGACACCGTACAAGTAACCACAAACAAGTAACTAGCTGGGGTCACGCCCGTCGACGTGGGTCCAACCGCCCCCAACCACGTGTGCACACACAGACCTTGCGTCACTAGGTCTCGTCCTCTGACCGGTATTCCCCCGTAGCCGGACTCTGGCTACCGACGAGGGGCCTACGGTAACCGGTCCACAAACCGTCTCGAAAGGTGGGTGCCCGTACACCACTCCCAGGTGAGACCAGCATCTCGTACTGGTGGGCTACGACTAGTGGAGGGTCACTAAAGGAGTAGACTCTCAAGTCAACGGAAAACGACGTCCGAACCGACAACGTGTGGGAATCACCCCACGTACTAGCTCCGTCGCACGGTAACCACGGTCGGAAGAGAAACAGACGCACTGCCCACGGTCAAACGCCTGACCGAGGCAAACGGGACTTCCGGACACCAAAGACACGGTCACGGAACTCCACGGGGTGCCCGGGACGCACACACGGCCCAAGGGGAACACCCAACAACGAACCAAATCGCGCTAGGGATACCTAGCGCGACAGGGCATGTCGCGCTAGGGTCCCCTAGCGCAACAAGGGTTGTCGCGCTATGGCCCCATAGCGCAACACGGACTATCGCGCTAGGGAACCCTAGCGCGACAGGGACCATCGCGCTAGGTCCTCCTAGCGCGACAATGATGATCGTGCTAGGACCCCATAGCGCGACACGAACCGCCAAACTGTTCATCTTCTCCGATGAACGCGCTCGGTCGGGGCAGCGCGACCTCCAAGAACGCGCTACTGGAGTATAGCGCGTTCTCAGTCCGCGGCCGAAAACGGTAAAAACGCCCAAAAATTCTAACCACGCCCCCATGCCTCCATAGGAGAGGGGGAAAACAAGGGGGAAGACCCCTGGGGACCCCTAGCATGATCCTAGGCCATCAAAACACGAATCCATGCATCAAATCCATAGATCGGGCGAGCTCTCCCCAAATCATGGAAAAACCCAAAAACGCTCAAATGATCCCCTCTCGGCCTCCCCGCGGCCTATAAATCACGGAAACGAACGGCATGAGGCTAAGGAACGTCACCCTACCTCAATGGAGCGAATGCTCCGCCGAATCGATCACGAATCACGAAGAATGCTCGAAGCTTCGAACTCCCCACGCTTCCCACGCTCGCCGCGCGCCCACGAGATCGCCTCACCGTTGCCCACGCGTCCGCGCCGTCGCCCCGCCGCCGTCCGTAGCCGGAGAGGGGCTCGCCGCGTCTGAATGGGAGAGAGGGAGAGAGAGGAGGGCTCACGGGGGGAAGAAACGGAGGAAGAGGAAGAAGAAGAAAGAGAAAGGAGAAAAAGAAAAAGAAAAGAATTAGGGCTTTATAGAAAATCCGAATTTTCAGAAAAATACCGGAAAATAGAAAAATACATTTCTGGAATCTTCGGAACGCACCGATCGCAACGGTACCACTCATGCCCGGGTGAACCGCCCGGTTCGCCCGCAGCGAGCTTCCGAAGAAAAAGCCGAAACACACACCGGGAATCGAAAAACACACGCTGAAAAGCCGCGGAACGCCTCCGGGCCTCCGAAACGACTCCGGATCGCGCCGATCCGAACACGAAAGATGTCCGAAACGAAATTTCGAACACAACGGAGCTGGACACTCTGAAAACCAGATCCGGGACCCACGAAGAAGGATCCGAAAGGTCCGGGATATTACAGCCCTCCCCCCTTAAGGAATTTCGTCCCCGAAATTGAGAACAACTCAAGGGGAAAGAAGAGGAAGACTCACTCAAACAGATACGGGAACTGCCGACGCATCTCGTCCTCACGTTCCCACGAAGCCTCACCACCAGAGTGTCGTTGCCACACGACCTTTACCAAGGGAATGACCTTGTTCCGCAGGCGCTGCTCTCGCCTATCCTCCACGCGGATCGGAAACTCTGGGAGAGAAAGATCTGGAGTCACCTCAGGCCAAACAGAAAACTCGAGCACATGAGAGTCATCGGGCATATACTTCCGCAGCATCGAGACGTGGAACACGTCATGCACCGACGCCAACTAAGGAGGTAACTGCAACCGGTAAGCAACCTCACCGATGCGTTCCACAATCGCGAAAGGACCAATGTAGCGGGGACTCAGCTTCCCACGCCGTCCAAAACGCATCACCCCCTTCATTGGAGAAACTCTCAAGAACACATGATCGCCCACGGCGAACTCGAGGGGCTGCCTCCTACGGTCAGCATAGCTCTTCTGCCGACTCTGGGCCGCCAACATGTTCTGACGAACCAGGTGCACCACATCCACACATTGCTGCACCAATTCCGGTCCCGTCAAAACACGCTCACCCACCTCAAACCAATCAAGCGGAGTCCGACAAGGACGCCCATACAGTGCCTCATAAGGAGCCATGCCGATGCTCGAATGATAGCTGTTGTTATAGGCAAACTCCACCAACGGTAGGTGATGAATCCAACTCCCCTGCCACTCCAGGCAGCAGAATCTCAGCATGTCCTCCAAAGTCTGAATGGTCCTCTCAGACTGACCATCTGACTGAGGATGATACGCCGAGCTAAAAGCCAACTCCGTGCCAAGAGCTCGTTGGAAACTCCTCCAGAATCCAGAAGTGAAGCGCGGATCTCGATCCGACACGATCGAAATGGGAATCCCATGCAACGGCACGATCCGCTCCACATACAAACGAGCCAACTTAGACACGCTCCAGCTGACCTTGACCGGTAGCAACCGAGTCACCTTCGTCAGCCGATCCACCAGCAACCAAATACTGTCCTGCCCACTCGGGGTCCCTGGCAACCCCACCACGAAATCCGTGGTCACATGGTCCCACTTCCAAGCAGGAACATCCAAGGGCTGGAGAGTACCTCCTGGTCGCTGATGCTCCGCCTTCACCTGCTGACAGATCAGGCACCTGGCCACAAATTCAGCGACATCTCTCTTCATGCCAGGCCACCAAAACTGCCTCCGCAAGTTCCGATACATCTTCGTCGCACCCGGGTGTACAGTGTACCTGCTCCCATGAGCCTCGCGTAACACCGCACGACGAACCTGCTCCTCCGCTGGGACGTACAACCTGCCACGAAACCTCGCAGCACCATCCTCGCCGAGCTCCACGTCAGCCATCGTAAGAATCCGGGGCAACTCAGGGTCCGCATGCTGAGCCTCTGTCACCTGACGACGGATAGCAGGAGTGACAGTCAGACTCGCAAGCTCTGCCAACCCTCGCTCCTGGGGAATCTTGAGCCTGAAGGAAACTTCGGGCACCTGTTCCCAGAGCCTCCACTTCCTCAGCATCAAGGTACTGACTGCCACCTTCCGACTCAAGGCATCGGCGATGACATTCTTCCTGCCCGGCTGATAAGACAGGGTGAAGTCATAGTCCTTCATGAACTCCATCCAACGCCTTTGTCTGAGGTTCAGATCTCTCTGCGAGAACACATACCTCAAACTCTGATGGTCAGTGAACACCTCGAACTTCTCACCGTACAGATAATGCCTCCAGATCTTCAGCGCGAAGATCACCGCCGCCAACTCAAGATCATGGGTAGGGTAGTTCTCCTCATGGGGCTTTAGCTGCCGAGATGCATAAGCCACCACTCTACCATGCTGCATCATCACAGCACCCAATCCGACGCCGGAAGCATCTGTACACACCACAAAACCTCCCGATCCAGAAGGTAAAACCAACACCGGAGCCGAGGTGAGTAATCTCTTCAGTTCCCTGAAGCTCTGCTCACACTCCTCGGACCAAACGAAAGGCACATCCTTCCGCGTGAGCCTCGTCATCGGGGTCGCAATGCGGGAAAAATCTTGGATAAACCAGCGATAATACCCCGCAAGCCCCAAGAAACTCCGGATCTCCGTCACCGACCTCGGCCTCGGCCATTGCATCACAGCCTCGACCTTGGCGGGATCCACGGAAATGCCATCACCAGAAATCACGTGCCCCAGAAAGTGCACCTCGCTGAGCCAAAA
The DNA here is from genome assembly GCA_022559845.1 of Amorphophallus konjac. NCBI lineage: Eukaryota > Viridiplantae > Streptophyta > Magnoliopsida > Alismatales > Araceae > Amorphophallus > Amorphophallus konjac. The sequence continues at coordinate 207,197,751 of CM040129.1, forward strand.
CTCGCACTTGCTGAGCTTCGCATACAACTGGTGATCTCGCAACGTCTGCAGCACCACACCCAAATGGTACGCATGCTCCTCAGCAGACCGCGAATAAACAAGGATGTCATCCACAAAGATGACCACGAACTGGTCCAAATACGGATGGAACACCCTCTGCATCAAGTCCATGAAGGCTGCTGGGGCATTGGTGAGCCCAAACGGCATCACCAGAAACTCATAATGCCCGTACCTCGTACTGAATGCAGTCTTCTCCACATCGGACTTGCGAATTCTCAGCTGATAGTAACCGGGCCGCAAATCAATCCGCGAGAACACTCGCGCAGACTGAAGCTGGTCGAACAAATCATCAATCCGCGGCAACGGATACTTGTTCTTAATGGTCACTTCATTCAGCTGTCGATAGTCAATGCATAGCCGCAGACTACCGTCCTTCTTCTTCACGAACAACACGGGCGCACCCCAAGGGGAAAAGCTCAGACGAATGTACCCCTTGGCCAACAGTTCCTGCAACTGCGCCCTCAACTCCCTCAGCTCAGTGGGGGCCATACGGTAGGGAGCCTTCGCCAAAGGTCCCGTACCAGGTACAACCTCGATCACGAAATCGATCTCCCGCTGGGGAGGTAATCCAGGCAACTCCTCAGGAAAAACATCGGGAAACTCGCACACCACCGCAATGTCCTCGACATCCGGCTCCATCCGGTCAGACACAACCACAGACGCGAGAAAACCCTGACAACCTGAATCAAGCAATCGACGGGCTCGAATAGCAGAGATAAGGAATCGAGAAGAGGTGGAACGGATACCTTGGAAATAGAAGGTCCTCTTACTCGGATGCTGGAAGTAGACCCTCTTCATTCCACAATCCACCACCGCTCCATGAGTCTCGAGCCAATCCATGCCTAGAATCACGTCGTAATCCCGAAGCTGCAACGCATACAACCTGCCTGGCATACTCCGCCCATCGATCCACACCGGAACCTGGTCAAAGCAATACGGAGTGACCGTAAAATCACCCGAAGGCAACTCCACTGCCAAATCACAGGACAACTGGGTCACCGGCTCCTCGACGCTCGACGCGAAATCCTCCGAAATAAATGAATGAGACGCGCCAGAATCAAATAATACCCGAGCCGCACAACCCAAAATCTGAACGGTACCTTCCACGAGCTGCGACGCCACTGCCTCTGCCCTGGTCATGTGCGTGATCTGGCCTCGAGCCCTCTGCCTGCCTCCCACACTAGCTGACCTGGGTAGCGGCGAGTACTGTCCCTGCTGCTACTGCTGCTGCCTCTGCTGCTGGGGAACCTGCTGCTGCGGCGGCCTCTGAGGACAGTCACGCGCCATATGCCCTGGCTGGTCACACCGAAAACAGATGATCGGCGCCGTGCACTGCCTGCCTGGGTGGGTCCCACCACACCGTGGACAAGGTCCTCGCGATCCACCCACTGATCCCTGACGCTGCAAAGGAATCGACTGCTGTACACCGCCCGATGAAGCCTGCCCTTGATCCTTGTGCTTCTTCCGGAGACTCTTCTTCAAGAACTTCTTGATCTTCGAGCCGAAGGACGCAGATCCCGCCACTAACGCTGCCGGTGCCGGTACTCCTGAACCACCCGACGCATGCTGGGAGAAACCTTGCTGCTGGGTAGCCGACTGCTGGCTGCGACCTGACAAAGACTGCCCCTGGCTGATCGGTCCTCGAGTCCTCTGCATATCCATCTCCAAGGAAATCGCAACACGAGACGCCGTCTCTAGATCAGTGGCGCCATTCGCGATCAAATGGTGCCTCAGCTCCAGCCTCAAGCCCTGCACAAACTGCGTCGTCCTCACCCTCTCATGCTCCATGATATGAGGTGCGTACCGACCCAGCTTGACAAATCGGGCCCTGTACTGCAACACGGACATGTCACCCTGCACCAGCTCCAGAAACTCCCGCATCCGCTGCGTAGCAACGACGTCTGGACAGTACGTACGCTCGAAAGCACTGACAAAGTCACCCCACTCGACCTACTCAAGTGGACGAAGCTAAAAGGACGTCTTCCACTCGGAAGACCACCACCTCCGAGCCGTACCCTGCAACTGGTTGTAGGCTAACACCACTCTGTCCTCGGCAGTACTCTTCGCAGAACTGAACACCCGCTCCATCTCATCAAGCCAATCACGAGCCGCATCAGGGTCTGCCTGGCCGCTAAAGTAAGGTGGATGGAACTGCATGAAGTCCCTCACTGCTCGGCCCGGCCCACCCCTGACTGACGAGCCCTCAGCAGCCTCTCCGCCAAACTGCTGAGACATGAGATGGTACATGCCACGGAAGAAATCCTCGGCCCCCGGAGCTCTCGCAGCATCCGCGGCCTCGGTAGCTCCCGGAACTCTGCTATGCTCCTCCTGGTCCCTCTGGACCCCCGGCTGGATCTCCTGACCTCCAGCCGACTGCCCCTGCTGAGAGCGAGAACTCCTCCTCGGCGCCATCCTCGCTCCTGAAGCACAAGACAGAAAACACGAAAACGGCAATGTCAGAATAAAACACGCGGTGCCCAATGCCAGCGAAACACGGTGAAAACACGCAGGGAATGAGTCTCAGAACAAGACTCAGTAGGGATCACTCGAACCCTACCTCGTAAAACGAGAAACCACTACTCTAGCGGTAGGAAAGTACCTCGAAAAGGAAAGCCCTGTACTCTACAGAACTAGACCCTACGGCACGTAAACCGACACACGTGCCACGGTACGAGAAGACCGAAATCAACGGTCGAACCGTAAAACCCGAAGGTCAGAAACACACGACTGACAGTCTGACACTCCGTACTCGACAGGAGTACCACCCACTAGAAGCACAGCCGGTAGCGTCCCCTGACGTCTTACACTGCACCGCAGGTGAACCGCCTGACGTGGTAGGTCCTACCCGAGGCGCAGACACCGTACAAGTAACCACAAACAAGTAACTAGCTGGGGTCACGCCCGTCGACGTGGGTCCAACCGCCCCCAACCACGTGTGCACACACAGACCTTGCGTCACTAGGTCTCGTCCTCTGACCGGTTTTCCCCCGTAGCCGGACTCTGGCTACCGACGAGGGGCCTACGGTAACCGGTCCACAAACCGTCTCGAAAGGTGGGTACCCGTACACCACTCCCAGGTGAGACCAGCACCTCGTACTGGTGGGCTACGACTAGTGGAGGGTCACTAAAGGAGTAGACTCTCAAGTCAACGAAAAACGACGTCCGAACCGACAACGTGTGGGAATCACCCCACGTACTAGCTCCGTCGCACGGTAACCACGGTCGGAAGAGAAACAGACGCACTGCCCACGGTCAAACACCTGACCGAGGCAAACGGGACTTCCGGACACCAAAGACACGGTCACGGAACTCCACGGGGTGCCCGGGACGCACACACGGCCCAAGGGGAACACCCAACAACGAACCAAATCGCGCTAGGGATACCTAGCGACGCAGGGCATGTCGCGCTAGGGTCCCCTAGCGCAACAAGGGTTGTCGCGCTATGGCCCCATAGCGCGACACGGACTATCGCGCTAGGGAACCCTAGCGCGACAGGGACGATCGCGCTAGGTCCTCCTAGCGCGACAATGATGATCGCGCTAGGACCCCATAGCGCGACACGAACCGCCAAACTGTTCATCTTCTACGATGAACGCGCTCGGTCGGGGCAGCGCGACCTCCAAGAACGCGCTACTGGAGTATAGCGCATTCTCAGTCCGCGGCCGAAAACGGTAAAAACGCCCAAAAATTCTAACCACGCCCTCATGCCTCCATAGGAGAGGGGGAAAATAAGGGGGAAGACCCCTGGGGACCCCTAGCATGATCCTAGGCCATCAAAACATGAATCCATGTATCAAATCCATAGATCGGGCGAGCTCTCCCCAAATAATGGAAAAACCCAAAAACGCTCAAATGATCCCCTCTCGGCCTCCCCGCGGCCGATAAATCACGGAAAAGAACGGCATGAGGCTAAGGAACGTCACCCTACCTCAATGGAGCGAATGCTCTGCCGAATCGATCACGAATCACGAAGAATGCTCGAAGCTTCACGAACTCCCCACGCTTCCCACGCTCGCCGCGCGCCCACGAGATCGCCTCACCGTTGCCCACGCGTCCGCGTCGTCGCCCCGCCGCCGTCCGTAGCCGGAGAGGGGCTCGCCGCGTCCGAATGGGAGAGAGGGAGAGAGAGGAGGGCTCACGGGGGGAAGAAACGGAGGAATAGGAAGAAGAAGAAAGAGAAAGGAGAAAAAGAAAAAGAAAAGAATTAGGGCTTTATAGAAAATCCAAATTTTCGGAAAAATACCGAAAAATAGAAAAATACATTTCTGGAATCCTCGGAACGCACCGATCGCACCGGTACCACTCATGCCCGGGTGAACCGCCCGGTTCGCCCACAGCGAGCTTCCGAAGAAAAAGCCGAAACACACACCGGGAATCGGAAAACACACGCGGAAAAGCCGCGGAACGTCTCCGGGCCTCCGAAACGACTCCGGATCGCGTCGATCCGAACACGAAAGATGTCCGAAACGAAATTTCGGACACAACGGAGCCAGACATTCGGAAAACCAGATCCGGGACCCACGAAGAAGGATCCGAAAGGTCCGGGATATTACAGTCGCACCCTTTCTCCCTATGTGCCCCCCGCCCTAAGCTGATGTAACCCCGACGCCCCCCTCTCGTTTCCCTATCATCCCGCAGAAAACCATCGCCAGCCCCTGTAAGGTTTCGCACAGCACCTACGGGCGACGGAGCGGATAACAAAAATTCATTTGTCCGATTCCGGTGTTATGGAAAGCTTAATCTATGCTCTAATCGGTGTTTCTAAGACCCTAATTACGAGTTGCGTGTTTCACCTTGCGCGGAATGACGCTGTCCGCTAAGCCCGATGCAGAGAAACCGAGCCGCACAGATGTACGGCCTCTAGAGCAGATCCACACGGGCCCTTGCACAGCGACGGTACCTCCCCGGCATAACTTTCCCCGGCTCTAACACCTTCTGGAGAGAGAGAGAGCAAGGGGGAGAAAGGGGGGAGGCTAATCCTCCTCTCTTAACCCTTAATGCTTGGTTAAGCTAACAGAGATTGGAAGAGTTCGAGAGTTCAAATGAACTCACGTAGGTGCCATATATATAGGATTTGGACCCTTTTCTAAAGACCTCCAAAGGACCAAAATTGTATATATGACCTTTCCATTATTATACATATGTATTAAGTCCCATTTACACTCCTTTCCAAAAGGAATTAAATAGAAATAATACATACATTTGTATAATAATTATCCGTCACTCAAGAATCCATTGTGTGTGATCCTCTAGGCCCATAGTCACTCTAGTTTAAGGCCCATTAACTTCTAATTCCTAATTAGAAGTAAATTAAACATACTATTCGCTTCTACAAGAGCCGAATAATAGTTTAATTCATTCCGAACCTTCGATCACGTTGGGTCAAGCAAATCCGCGTGATCCTAGAGGACGCCGGGTTTAAACCAGCCTGTTTGGTACCTGTAAGTCCACAGTTACCGCATCGATATAATCCCTCGCTCCTTCTATGGGTCTGGTACGATCGAGGGTACGGTATCTGTCAAACCCCATGATCGTGCCATTTGACTATGACCTCCTTAAAGTGTATGACGTCCGTCCTAAATGAACTCATACGACCCTGGCCAGGGATTTAACGGAGCGTCAATGTCATGACCCATTAACTGTCTGATATATACCCGACAGTGAGCGATCCCCTCTTGACCATTGATGATCTTCACACGTATCCTGGAGTGGTTAATGACTCGGCAACTCATGACTTAAGGTTAAAGTCACTTAGCTAAGTAATTAAACCATTCCAGTCCTCGTGTAAGATCCGATCAATGTCTCAGGTCAAAGGACCAACGATGCTACTGTGACCATTGGATCTTCAGTTGACATTAGGTATAATCAACCATCTGAAGATCCAATAGCGGATCAGTTCAGTGCACATCCTCCAAGGACATACACCTACACATATGTGTTGGTGCCCCGCACCAATGACCATGAGACTGGTCACTAACACATCATGTGTACTGGTTTAATAGGTAATCAAAGTCCCCGAGTGATTACCCTCCAACCAGGAACAGTTTAAGGTATGTGTTCATGTAAAGTAAGTCTCATGTTCGAGATCCAATCTCGAGCTGACTTTACAACCACATATCCTAGGGACAACGTAAAGTAACACAATCGCATATTTACGCTCAAACACCACTTTATTAATGAACAAGATCGTATAACTATTGGACCTACCCGACCCGAAATTGGCCTGTAGCACACTAACACTAACAATCTCCCACTTGAACTACAGCCAATTGCTCACAACTTTGAGGCCCATCTTATCCCGATGACGCTCAAATACAGTCTGTGTCAAAGGCTTAGTCAGTGGATCTGCTATGTTGTCTTCTGACGGTACACGCTCTACCATCACATCTCCACGATCAACAATCTCCCGAATAAGGTGAAAGCGCCTGAGAATATGCTTTGACCTTTGGTGAGATCTCGGTTCCTTTACCTGGGCGATGGCCCCATTATTATCACAAAATAATGGAATGGGAGCTGATATCTCGAGAACTACGCCGAGTTCCAAGACGAATTTCTTCATCCAGATGACTTCTCCAACTGACTACCCCTCCATTCAACATGAATACAAATTCAGACATGGATTTGCAATTATCTAGATCTAACTGGAAACTAGAATCTGTGTAAGCTCTAAGCTGTAAATCCTCTCCTCCATAAAGCAGAAAAAAAATCCTTAGCCCTTCGCAGGTACTTAAGGATACCCTTTACTGCCTTCCAGCGCTCTTCGCCTGGATTTGCCTGATATCTACTGACAATGCTTAAAGCATTGGCAACATCAGGCCGTGTACATAGCATTGCATACATGATTGACCCTATCGCCGAAGCATGGGGTACCTTATTCATGTGTGCCACCTCCTCAGAAGTTTTAGGACTCATCCCCTTGGATAGGTAAATTCCATGTCTCATGGGAATGAGACCTCTCTTGGAATTTTTCATCCTAAACCTTTTGAGGATAGTGTCTATGTATATGGATTGGGATAGTCCTAGCATCCTTTTAGATCTATCTCGATAGATCCTTATGCCCAGCACATAGGATGCTTCTCCCAAATCCTTCATGGAGAAAGTCTTGGACAACCAAGACTTAGTTGATGTCAACATCCCTACATCATTCCCAATGAGTAAGATGTCATCAACATAAAGGACCAAGAAGGTCACTGAGCTCCCACTGACCTTTTTGTAAACACAGGGTTCATCTTCATTCCGAATGAAGTTGAAAGATTTGACAGCCTCGTCAAATCTTAAGTTCCAGCTTCTAGATGCCTGCTTTAATCCATAAATGGACCTTTGAAGTTTACATACCTTATTAGGATGTGGCTTGGAAGTGAATCCCTCAGGTTGTACCATGTACACCTCTTCTGACAGGTTTCCATTAAGAAAAGCTGTCTTCACATCCATTTGCCAGATCTCGTAATCCAGGTATGCAGTAATGGCAAGGAGGATTCTGATTGACTTAACCATGGCTACCGGCGAAAACGTCTCGTCATAGTCAATGCCTTGCCTTTGACGATATCCTTTCGCCACTAGTCTAGCCTTGTATGTGTCAATCTGTCCATCTGCACCGATTTTCCTTTTGAAAATCTATTTGCAGCCGATAGGGACCTTCCCTTCGGGTACATCAACTAAGTTCCAAACTTTGTTGGTGTACATGGACTGTATCTCTGAATCCATTGCCTCTTGCCATTTCTCGGAATCTACACTACGGATCGCCTCCTGGTACGACTGAGGATCATCATCCTCATCGATACATACCTTAGAGGACCCCTCTGAGACATGTCCAACATATCTCTCAGGTTCTCTCGGTAGTCTACCAGATCTCCGTAGTGTCAGTGTTTCACCTTGAATAGGATCAACCGATACAGTCTCATCTAATGCGTTTGTGTCTATGGGTTGTGCTTCTTGGACCTTGTCCAATTCTATCTGGCTCCCACTATTTTTCTGGAGTAGATATTCTCTTTCCAGAAATACAGCTCTCTTGGCCACTAAGACCCTTTGCTCAGAAGGGTGATAGAAACAATATCCAAACGTCACCTTTGGATATCCCACAAACCTACACTTATCGGTTCTTGACTCAAGCTTATCACTCTCGTTCTTCTTTACATGAGCAGGACACCCCCAAATTTTAATGTGATTAAAATTTAGTTTCCTGCCCTTCCATATCTCATATGGAATAGAAGGAACTGATTTACTTGATATCCTATTCAATAAATAAGCCGCAGTCTCTAACGCATAGCCCCAGAGAGACAAGGGTAGTCCTGACATAGACATCATGGATCGGACCATGTCTAATAAGGTCCTGTTTCTCCTCTCGGATACACCATTGTGCTGTGGTGTATACGGTGGTGTCCACTGAGAAACTATTCCATGGTCTTTAAGATAAGAAGTGAATTCATGGCTTAAGTATTCACCTCCTCGATCCGATCGAAGAGCCTTAATACTTTTGCCAGTCTGTTTCTCTACTTCATTCTTGTATTCCTTAAACTTCTCAAAGGCTTGTGACTTATGTCTCATTAAATACACATAGCCATATCTAGAGAAGTCATCAATAAAAGAAATGAAATAGAGATAACCTCCTTTTGCTTCTATGGACATGGGTCCACACACATCCGAGTGTATGAGCTCGAGAACGTCAACAGCCCTCTCTCCATGTCCACCAAAGGGAGCCTTAGTCATTTTCCCCATGAGACACGACTCACAGGTATCAAATGGCTTGTATTCGAATGAATTCAAATACCCATTTGAGTGTAAGTGAGAGACTCTTTTCTCACCTACATGACCAAGTATGCAATGCCATAGATATGCAGAATTCACTTCATCAGCATTGGAAATTTGCATAACATTAGAACGTGTATCTAATACATATAGACCATTGACTAATGAACCATTGGCTATAACCAAACTATTATTCATTATAGAGCACCCAGTGCTATTAAAAGCCAATGTATATCCAATATTATACAAGCCAGAGATTGAAATAATGTTCTTAATAATATTAGGAACATAATAACAGTCATTCAGCTCCAGAATGACTCCTGAAGGTAAACTGAGGCGTGCAGTCCCGACAGCTTTGGCAGAAACCAAAGCTCCATTGCCCATCCTCAGTTCAATCTCCTTTTTACCCAATCGCCTTCTATTTGCCAGCACCTGCACAGAATTACAGATATGAGATGAACATCCAGTATCCAATAACCATGATGTGGATTCCATATATGACAAATTAAGGTCTATGACAAAAATACCTTCATTTAGAATTACCTTGCAATTCCTTTTCCAATGCCCAGTTTCCCCGCATAAAAATATTTGTCTTCCTTTTCATTGTTCTTGCCCTTCCCTTTGTCAACTTTGGCGAGTTGCTTACCCGTGGCCTTTTTCCTTCCCTTCCCTTTGTTACTCGTGGCAGATATTTGAGAGGCCTTCCTTTTCTTGTTGGCCCGGCCAATAACCATTACAGACGAAGATGGTTTATCTTTCTGCATGGTTCCTTCAGCACTCTTTAACATATTGAGCAGCTCTGGGAGAGTTGCTTCAATCATGTTCATGTTAAAGTTCATGATGAATGAAGAAAAAGAATCAGGCAATGACTGTAGTATAAGATCAATGCATAGTTCAATATCCAACTTGAACCCCAATGCATTGAGTCTTTCAATCCACTCCATCATTTTCAGTACATGGGCATGTACTGATGAACCCTCAGACATCCGTGTCCTGAAAAGCCTTTTGGAGATGTCATACCTCACAATCCTACCCTGCTCCCCGAAGAGCTGGCGTAGATTGAGAAGTATACTTCTACAATCAGTCTTTTCAAATTGCCTCTGTAGCTCAGGAGCCATAGAGGCCAACATGTAACATTGGGCTAGGGAGGAGTCCTCAGACCACTTGGCATAAGCCAGTAACTCGCCCTCGTCGGCATCAGGAGCTGGCTCAGAATGAACCGTGTCCAACACGTACGCAATCTTTTCGGCGGTAAGAACTATGCGTAGATTACGCAGCCAATCCGAGTAGTTCGGTCCAGTTAATCTATTTGCATCCAAGATGCCGCGGAGGGGGTTGGACGACGACATTGTAATCTGGATAAGAAATAAAAGATAACTTAGCATGTGTTCAAATTCTAACTTAGATGTGGTTTTCTATCTTAGTTAGTCCCACTATTTTTCGATCGGACTATATAACCCTCAGTATATAGAACGGGAGATCAGCGAGATCTACCTAGTGGGTCGGAATCCCAACGAGACTGATGTACGACCTTGTGGAAAGCACAACAAGCCATACACCATCTCAAGGGCAGTCAACAAGCACTTGCATCTAATGCAATATCCGATATTCGACCCCCGAGAAATCATCCCCTTGTGGAAAGCACAACAAAGGATATTCTCGGTTAGATCTAACCATCATTACTACATAGCAATGAGTTCATGACCCGACCCTTGTGGAAAGCACAACAAGGCCGAGTTCAATTCCTCACCCCATTGAGGCCGAGCCTTGGAGTTTAATCCCGCCCCCAAACTCATGGACCTTGTGGAAAGCACAACAAATCCATGAAATGAAGACGTTCATTCACTCCATAATGATGGAGGGCCACGACGACTCCTAGAGCCACGCTTACCAGATCTAAAATTTAAACGCGAGGGAATTTAATTTTATCTTGATCTCACCCTAGGTGGTAATATAAATATATCCAATATATTTACCGTACCTAGTAGTTTGCACAAAATAAATGCATCCAATGCAAAAATAAACGCAAGTGATCATGGACTTTAACCCTAATGTAACTAAGACATCCGGCCCGCTTCCGAAGCAGCTGGATCGTCCTCGTCGGGTGTGCTCCACGCTTTCAATCGTCGACGCTGCATTAATTACAATTTTTACACGGCACGCAGGCCGGAAAAATTAAATTACATGTGACTCAAATTCCAGCAGCCCTTAGGGCGAGTACAACAATGGAGGAAGATAGAAGTACATTGGAATTTCAACAGAGAGAGAAAGGAGGTTCGCAGACCCCAATTAATTACATTAATCCAAGTCCATGATCACTTGCCAACCCATTCAAATAAAATCAATCAAGGGTTATTTTCTGAAAATAATCTTTACTTTTGAATTTAATAATGGGATGTGCAAACAAAAACATGCTAGCTTTGTTTAATTTTAAAAATCAAAGCATGATTAACTAAAATTAAACATACAAGCAGGCCAATACAAGGTAAATAAAGTAACGCACGTAAAGAACCATCATTTTTTACAGGGGCATCTAATTGAGATAATTAATTAAATTTAAATTTAAATTTAATTATTCAATAATCAAATTTAAATTCAAAATTTAAACATGCCAATAATTTAAATTTAAATTCAAACTAATTATCCAATAATTTTTGTTTGAAAATAAATTTAAAATAATGTAATTATCCTCAATTAGTAATTTTCTAAAATTTAAAATTTGAATTTAATAATTATCTAATAATTAAAATTCAAATAATTGAATTTTCCACATTTAACTTCAATAAAATTTAAAATTTGAATTTTCTAATTATCTAATAATTAAAAATTCAAAAACTTAAATTTTACTGAAGTAACTTCAATTATTACCATTTTATCTCAAGATAAAAAGTAATTATCTCAACTTGGTAAATTCAAATCGGTTAAATAAAATTTACCATTCGACGCGGAAGGCGTGGGCGGGCGCGCCCGCGCCCGCACGCGGGCGCCGCCCCGCCCCCCCCCCCCCCCCCCCCCCGGGCGCTGACCGCGGGTGCCGCGTGCGCCGCCCACGCGGCGCACGCGGCGGGCGCAGTGCGCCCAAACGGGTCTTAAAAAAAATTTTAAATATTTTTTTTAAAAATTTGCTGCTTGGATGCCCAGCATCCAGGAAGAACAGAGACGTCTAGATCTCTTTCAACAAATAATAATTGAAGATTTAATTTCCCCTAAAGCATGGTTCTAAACGGCGCTAAAAACACCGACCAGAACGTGAACCTGGCTCTGATACCACTGTAAGGTTTCGCACAGCACCTACGGGCGACGCAGCGGATAACAAAAATTCATTTGCCCGATTCCGGTGTTATGGAAAGCTTAATCTGTGCTCTAATCGGTGTTTCTAAGACCCTAATTACGGGTTGCGTGTTTCACCTTGCGCGGAACGACGCTGTCCGCTAAGCCCGATGCAGAGAAACCGAGCCGCACAGATGTACGGCCTCTAGAGCAGATCTACACGGACCCTTGCGCAGCGACGGTACCTCCCCGGCATAACTTTCCTCGGCTCTAACACCTTCTGGAGAGAGAGAGAGCAAGGGGGAGAAAGGGGGGAGGCTAATCCTCCTCTCTTAACCCTTAATGCTTGGTTAAGCTAAGAGAGGTTGGAAGAGTTCGAGAGTTCAAATGAACTCACGTAGGTGCCATATATGTAGGATTTGGACCCTTTTCTAAAGACCTCCAAAGGACCAAAATTGTATATATGACCTTTCCATTATTATACATATGTATTAAGTCCCATTTACACTCCTTTCCAAAAGGAATTAAATAGAAATAATACATACATTTGTATAATAATTATCCGTCACTCAAGAATCCATTGTGTGTGATCCTCTAGGCCCATAGTCACTCTAGTTTAAGCCCCATTAACTTCTAATTCCCAATTAGAAGTAAATTACATATATTATTCGCTTCTACAAGAGCCGAATAATAGTTTAATTCATTCCGAACCTTCGATCACGTTGGGTCAAGCAAATCCGCGTGATCCTAGAGGACGCCAGGTTTAAACCAGCCTGTCTGGTACCTATAAGTCAACAGTTACCGCATCGATATAATCTCTCGCTCCTTCTATGAGTCTGGTACGATCGAGGGTACGGTATCTGTCAAACCCCATGATCGTGCCATTTGACTATGACCTCCTTAAAGTGTATGACGTCCGTCCTAAACGAACTCATACGACCCTGGCCAGGGATTTAACGGAGCGTCAATGTCATGACCCATTAACTGTCTGATATATACCCGACAGTGAGCGATCCCCTCTTGACCATTGATGATCTTCACACGTATCCTGGAGTGGTTAATGACTCGGCAACTCATGACTTAAGGTTAAAGTCACTTAGCTAAGTAATTAAACCATTCCAGTCCTCGTGTAAGATCCGATCAATGTCTCAGGTCAAAGGACCAACGATGCTACTGTGACCGTTGGATCTTCAGTTGACATTAGGTATAATCAACCATCTGAAGATCCAATAGCGGATCAGTTCAGTGCACATCCTCCAAGGACATACACCTACACATATGTGTTGGTGCCCCGCACCAATGACCATGAGACTGGTCACTGACACATCATGTGTACTGGTTTAATAGGTAATCAAAGTCTCCGAGTGATTACCCTCCAACCAGGAACAGTTTAAGGTATGTGTTCATGTAAAGTAAGTCTCATGTTCGAGATCCAATCTCGAGCTGACTTTACAACCACATATCATAGGGACAACGTAAAGTAACACAATCACATATTTACGCTCAAACACCACTTTATTAATGAACAAGATCGTATAACTATTGGGCCTACCCGACCCGAAATTGGCCTGTAGCACACCAACACTAACAGCCCCGACACTGCCTATGTTCCCCTTCCCCTTCGTTTCCCTATCATCCCGCACACAGCCCCTGTTGTCGCCTTATCTTGCCCTACTCCCCCCTCTCATGCCATTGTATCCTCTCTCTCTCTCTCTCTCTCTCGGCTCTCACCTCCCTCTCCTTCTTCCACCTCTTCTTCTTCCTCATTTTGCTTCTCTCCATCACGAATAGAACCCGGACTGTGCCCTCGCACTACCCAGATGGTTCGTAATTGGTCACAATGACGTCTAGTCAGAGCCGACGCTCGCCTCACCATCGCCACCCACTCCACCCTCCACACAGTTATTTTCCACCCACCCCACCCTCCGGTTGTCACCATCACTGACCTAGATCCTCGGCCCCGCCTGCGCCACCGTGCTTTCCTATATTCTCTGAACCTATTCCCACCACCCCCTCTCTCCCCCCCTCTCTCTCTTGGTTAGATAGGGGCATTATAGTATTTTTTTCTTCATTGGTTAGGCTATATCACGGTTAGGTTAACTTAACCGACCTTTACCTTACGATGACAGATGGCAAGGATTCTTATATAACAGAGGAGAATTTGAAAGTTTTTAGATAAATAGGTGAATTAAGAGGGCCTTTTCTTAATTTTGAAAGTTTTTAAGGGCTTAAAACAAAAAATCCCTTAAAATTTTTTGTAAAAATGCCCTCATTATAAGATTAGTTGTGAAATAATTTTTTATTCTTATATATTTTTAATAACCTTCTTATATTAATGTAGTGCCAAAATTACCCCTATAAGCTGTAGTTGAATATTCGACCTATTGTGTTCTGTCATCCATGAGATTAAATTTCAGATGAAAATATCATTATAAACAGAATTATCTTGACCAACATATTATGTCAACGACAAAGGGAGAGAATATTTAGGAGGGATTAATGATATTTTGTTCTTTTTAAAATTTAGTCAAAGACTAATCATGGTTAAATAGGAGAATTTAACATAGGGTTTTTTTGCGTACATATCTTTTCAAATATAAATATTGTCAAAGAAACCCTAATTTAGACTTATTATATAGAATATTCTCCAAATAACTCGAAATGTTACTGTTATACCCTAAGGTTCTTTACCCTCTATGCTCGGCAAAAATTCAAGGGTATATGCCACGGACACCGTTAGGGTATGTGAAATATGCAAAATATATCGAGAGATCGAGATCGAGATCGAGAGAGCTCAGCCCCCTCCCCTGCCTGCTCGTAGACGTCCCCCCCACCATACCCCTCTCGGTGGCCACTGCAACAATCACAGGAGCCGAGCATTGTCTCGCCCCTCCTTCGACCAACCTGCTCCCACCTATGGGTCCCCCGTCCCATCTCGCGGCCTCTCGTGCCCTCCAGTGCCTCCACCGCTATGCGCCTCACCTCCCCCTTCCCCTCTCCTCTTGGTTCCCCACCACGATCCCTCCCCTTTCCCACCCAATCCCTAGTTGGACCATCACCACCCCCATCTCCCTCTTCCTCTTCTCTCACCTGCATCACCCCGGCTCGATTGAGATTCCCAGCGGCACCAAGTTCATTGTCACCTTCAGCTATGTCACGGCAGCCCCCACCGTTGTTCAACCAAAGTTTGAGCACACCACCGTCACCGGTCAACGCCGGTCCACCCATGGAGCTGTAGACACGCCGTTCTTGACGTTACAGTGAGTAAATCTCATATTACACTATGATACCCCAAGGCGGCCTTCACATTTTTTATTGCTATGGTGATTTCCTATTTTTCTGATTTTTTTTTACATTTTTCTGAATTTTTCCGTGAAAAATCTTGGAGGTGTCCAGGAGACTGGACGTCTCCATAAATTCATATATATATAATAATATTAAAAATAAAAAAAATTGAAAAATCATGCAGGCGTCCAGGTGCCTGGACGCCTCCATAAATAAAAATAATTAAAAAATTAAAAAATCAAAAAATCATGGAGGCGTCCAGGAGGCTGGACGCCTCCATAAATGACACAAAAAAATTGAAAAAAATAACAAAATAATAAATAAAAATATATATATATTCTTGAAGACGTCCAGGAGACTGGACGCCTCCATCATCCGGCTCACGGGCGGCCCCGGCCATCGACTGACCGTTGCTCAGTCTGTCGTTTGAAAAGAATCCAAATCATGGAGGCGTCCAGGCCCCTGGACGCCTCCATCATTCAGCTCACGGGCGTCCCTGGCCACTGCCCGACCGTTGCTCAGCCTGGACGCCTCCATCATTCAGCTCATGGGCACCCCAGACCCCGACTATCCGTTGGCTGGATTGTAGTTCGAAAGGGATCCAATGCAATGGAGGCATCCAAGCCCCTGGACGCCTCCATCACTCAGGTCACGGGTGCCCCTGGCCACTGACCATCCATCAGCCGGTCAGATTGTCGTTTAAAAAAGAGCCAAATCATGGAGGCGTCCAGGCCCCTGGACGCCTCCATCCTCCAGAGCTCTATAAATAGAGGCCTACCCCCCTCAGTCCATGGGTCGAAAAAGAGAGCGTCGGGAGGCTGTCGGATTCCATTCCTAACCCGTGGGTGTTTTGTAGGTGAGGTTCTGCCGGATTCCTGGGTGCCCGTGCTCGCAGGAGAAAGGCCGTCTTCGCCCGTCGCGCTCCCACGTCATCCCTACGCTACCGAGGCTCCGCCGGATCTCGCCATCGGCCATCCAATAAGCCATTCTCCTCTCTTTTTCCTTAGATATCTTGCATTCATCATATCGCATTTTTCACCCCCTTTTGGGGGAGTCTCTTCCTGTTCCTACGTTGGTATAATCACCATCCATCATAAGCATTTTCCTCCTACTCGTGTCCGAGAGGGGTTTAAAAGACAACACCAACCAGGTGTGTGTCCGGCCGTCATTTCGTTACTTGCATCGCTAGAATTGATTGCTGCACCTTCGTCTTTCTGATCCACTTGTTATTTGTTTGTCGTTGTTTTGCAAGGGTACTCAAGGAAAGCCCTCCCCGTCGGCCGGCCGAAGGGGGAGGAAGAAGCAACCCACCATTTCCCGCTCTTGATGATTCACAGTTTCCGTGCCTTGTGCCAGGTACACGCGATCATTTCTTTTCATTGAGGTAACCCCTCTGGCGATCACATCCCTTTGGCATCCTACGTATGCTCTTTTCTCTGTTGACATGTTGCATGACCCCTTCCCCTATTAGCTTTTAGTTATTGCGAGTTTGTAGCCCGTCGCTCGCGTTTCTCGTTCCCTTTTGAGTGGATCTCCATTCGGCAGTCCACAGATTGGCGATCACGGTGGGACATCAGTTGCTTTCCTTTAGTTACTCTTGCAGCCCTTGACTTGCTTTATCATCTTTTACGTGTTCTTCATCTCTCAGTTGCTTTCTTACAATTACCCTTGCAGCTTCTTGTGATTCATTTTATCATTTGTTGTGTGTTACCCTTGCACCTTCTTGTAGTTTGCCTTACCATCTCTTGTGCGTTGTTATACCTTGATCGTCTTGTTATTCTGTTATGCTCTATATATCTGTCAGCATTTCATCACATACGTCCATCCCTCTTTTCTACCTTTCTTTCTATTTCTTTCTTAGGATCACCCCCTCTTGGTGAAAGAAGGACTCTCCGTCGGGAATTCCTCTCGACGGACTAGGATCTCTTTCACTGGGACCTCCATAAGTCCCCGACAGCGAAGGATTCCCCTTCGTTCACTGGGCAGGTTGTACCGTTGAAGTTCCCCGGAGCTTAGTTACCCTATTCGCGGTGAGTCGAGTGTCCCTAGTTCACACGGCGGTAAAACAAAGGTGCAACTAGGATTTTTGCACATTTTGTGTGAACTTTTACAAATCGTTAAAGAAAAAAAAAGAGTTCAAACAAAAACAAAAAAGACGTAAAGCATCCACTTGTGTGTTAATCTCTGCTGCTTGTGTGCTGGTGTATGTTATTACGTTCTGGAAAAGTGTTAAGGATGGCCGAGTATGATTACGATGCTTTCGAGGCTAACGCCTTCGGCTATGAGCCTCAAATGCATGACTCGGGTCATGACTCTTACGTGGAATACAGCCCGGACCAGGGCTACCAAGGCGGGCCTCATGTCTACGCTATGGACGCTGGCCCATCCCACGAGTCCTCACATGAAGTGCCGAATGTTGCCGGGGATACATCTTCCCCCCAGGACATCTCCGCTCTGTTAGGTGTCCTCGCCAACACCCAACTCAACCCTGAGCAACTTCAGGCCTTCCAGGCCATTCTAAAAGGGAAGTCAGTCCCCCCCCTCCTGCGGAGCTGAGTCCGACTACAACCCCTGTCCAAGAGTCTATGCGGGCCATTCCCTCCTCCTCACCTCTCGGGCAGGCAAATCACCAGCCTCCCTCCTTCCAACTCCCCTCCCAATCTCCGGCGCAAGCCACCCTTCAAACACAAATCCCACCGGGCCTACCCGTTGGTAGACCCCAATATCCCTCCTGTCCTAGGTTTCCTTCTCAGGCCTCTGGGAGGCCTACCGCTTCTGCCTGGCAAGTGCCACCTTCACCAATTGACCCGTTCACCCAGTCCCTCTTGAATAAACTGAATAAGATGGACGAGCAATTCCGGAACTTACAAAAAAGGGTGGATGTGAAATCCACCCCTGAGGTTTCTCTGCCTATCCTACCAATATTTCGCCTTCCCCCTTCTGAGATGCCCACGTACCGTAGGTACAACGGCACTGGCAACCCCTCTACCCATTTGAAGGACTTCATGTACGAGTCCTCGTTTTGGCAAAATGATAAAAGATCTCTGGCATACCTCTTTAGGAGGTCATTAGATGGCCCTGCGTTGGAATGGTTCTACGCCCTAGAGCCAAGCGAGGCTGAGGACTTCGACGTGGTTCAGAGGAAGTTCCTACAGAGATACCGGGACCGAGTTGGCCCGTCTCTTTCTATCACCGACCTGGTCGCCGAAAAAATGAAGCCGGACGAAAATTTCGTCCAGTTCGCTGATAGATGGAGATCCCTGGCAGAAAGGATAAAGGATACCATCTCAGAGCCAGAGCAGGTGAAGATGATTATATCAAATGCTACCCCCCAGTTTAGGCATATCCTGGCAATGAACAAGCTTAACACCATGGAGGAACTGTACGAGAGGGCTCGGTATGTCCAGACGCAACTGAAAGATTCTCCTCTCATGCACATGTTCGAGCCACCAAAGCCGAAGGTGTTTAGGAAGCCGGGCACTGGCGTCCCAGGCGGAACGACAGAAGGGGTCGTGACGAATGAGCAAGTGAATGCGGTCAACGACGCTAACTATGTGGCAAACCCCAGGCTTCCACAAATGCCCCTGCTTCCTCTCCAACAAGGTTCGTTCCCTTCTCATCCTCCACCGCAAAGCAATCTCCTCCAGAACAATATGCCTCAACCCTTCCATCTTCAACAACAACAACAGCGACCTCCTCAATATAATCAGGTTCCACCACCCGGGGATTATGGCCCCCAACAACAGAGGAGGCCACTTGGACCTAGGAGAGCTCATTACCCACCTTTGCCGGAATCGTTATCAGATATCTTCAATGCTCTCATGGCTGCTAATTTTCTCACCTTGCCTAAGGAGAGAGCCATATGGCCCACGAACGTCGACACTTCCAGATATTGTGTCTTCCATAGACAGCCGGGTCATACAGTGAAAACTGTTTTCATTTCAGAGATTATATCTATGATATGAACGATGAACATCAAATAGATTGGGACGAAATGAGGCGATGCGTCACCATGATGAGGCCAGGAGACCTCCTCCTAGACAGCAACAACAACAGCAGCAACCACAGCAACAACGACAGCTACAACAACAGCAACAAGCACCGCAACAACAACAACAACAGCCTCAGCAGGTACCACAACAGCAGCCAAACAGGGGCATCCTCCAAAATCCACTACCAGAGCACCAGCAGCCCAATCATCAGGTGAACCCCATCTCCTCCTTCCCGGAAGTCGGGAGGGAGCAGGTATGGCACCTGGAAAATGCCTCTATTCTTTCCACCACCAACCCTATCATCATGCAACTCCCTTGTGTCGCCCGGGTAGCACCTCTTTCCCACCAACCCGCATATGCATCGCCTTCACTATTTCCACTGCCATCGTGCCCCCTTATTCGCACCCCAATAACCTATCAGCCGACACCCCCCGTTGCGCCTTCACACCTTCCCATCTCCTCTCACTCCTCCACTCCACCGCCCACCTCCACCGCAGTTGCCCCTATGCCCTCTAAGCCCCTTATCACCCGTCAACCGCGCGTAACCCCTTTTGCCCCCACAACACCGCCATCAATGCCCTCAAAACCACTCATCACCCGCCGCCCATCTCAAGCCTTACCCACCACCACCTTACCTCCACCTTCCAAGCCCCTCATCCGTCGTAACCCACATGGTGTTCCCCCTACCTCCGCCATACCTCCACCTAGTAAGCCCCTCATCAGGACCCCTGCTCTACCAACCATTCCCCCGTCACTGCCCCTCAAACCTCTGCTGCAATCCACTGCTGCCCCTGTAGAGGTACAAAAGCCACAGGCAATGGTGCTCCGAAGTGGAAGGATTTTCCACAGGATTTTCCCCCAGGACAGTCAGAATCCCGAGCAGTCTCAGCAAGAAAAGGATGGAGAGCAGTTGGAAAAGTCCGTCCCTGGAACACAATATGATTTGCTGAAACACCTAGATAGGACGCCCGCTCGGATCTCCATCCTCGAGCTGCTCCAAAGATCCACGTCACATCAGGCGGCCTTGATGCAATATCTTCAAAGGGTCATGGTAAATGAGGACCTCCCCGCAGAAAAGATTTCGGCCGTTTTGACCCCAACGGACACACAACCAGCCATCATATTCCACAACTATGAGCTCGCTCCCAGGGAAGCTCGGAAGTATGCGTTGTGTGTCTCGATAAAAGTTAATGAGGTATCCGTAAACCCGTGCCTTGTAGACACAGGCGCATCCATAAACGTGATCTCCATGAGCACCCTTCGGATGTGCGGGGTTGACGAGGAACAGATCAGACCTTCCTCGATCACGGTCACAGCTTATGACAATAGCAAAAGACCACCACAGGGGATGATCATTCTGAGAGTAGGGCTAGGCCCTATGACAGTCTCCACGGAATTCCATATTCTCCACATGGACCCTACATTCAAGGCCATACTGGGTCGCCCTTATATTGAAGCCGCAGATGCCGTACCTTCCACCAACCATCAATGCTTGAAGTTTCCTTACAACGGAAGAATTATTAAGGTGGTAAGTACGCCTGTCCTTCCCACGGTGGATGCTATCAACACCTCTCTACCCTCCGTTTGGCCGTCTCACCGGCCCATATTGTCGCTGCTGGATGTCCATGATGTATCTCACGTTCCGCTAGCGCCCAAGGAGCTGGTCAAGGTAACAACACCGCATCTCCCCTTTCACTCCAAAGGTTGGGAGATTATGAGGAACATCGGCTATCAGCAGGGCAGGGGTTTGGGCGCGCAACTGCAAGGTAGGCTGAAGCCGCCAACAGAAGTTAAGCCGAATCACAGGTTTGGTCTGGGTTTCAAAGGACCATTCAAGGCGGATTGGAAGCCCCTCACATGGACCCTAACAAACCACTTCAACAAAGGGCCCGTTATTCAGATGAGGGATTATCCGCTAGAAGCACGTGGGAGGTTACATGTTGTGCATCAGCTGAAAGATATTCAGGATTACCAAAAGAGGCAAGATCAAAGATCCAGAATGCGAATGGGACAAATGGTTCGATATACCGGATGTTTCTATTGCGCTAGGAAGGATGTTCTCGCCTCCGCAGCTCGAGGGGCCGTCATTGACCTCCGGAATGCCAGAGAATACCACCATTGTTGCCAAGGTTCCAAGCTATCCTTGTCCTCGCCAGAAGGACCTGGTCATCGGCGGATCTTCA
This sequence comes from Amorphophallus konjac, assembly GCA_022559845.1. Lineage (NCBI taxonomy): Eukaryota > Viridiplantae > Streptophyta > Magnoliopsida > Alismatales > Araceae > Amorphophallus > Amorphophallus konjac. Next base: position 207,219,286 of record CM040129.1, read on the forward strand.
TCCGCTGTCACCATCACTATCGACGGTTTATCAGCCGTCATCTTCTCCGTTCACTCATCACAGCCACCGTTGCTGTCTTCTCCCTGGGCCAGACGATTGTCTGATGATCTCCCCAGGTCCCCCTCTCTTCTCGCATACCTGCGCGGACTTCTCGACCCACGTCAGGTCTTCAATCACGATCTGCTCCATGAGCCTCCCAACCCTCTAGCCATAACTACCTTCCTCTCCCCTACGATCTCTTTTCGTTGTTTTGTCATCAAAAATGAAAATGAAAAAAAAAACGTCAATTTTCAAACTCCCCAGCAACACATCTTTGTTGAGGAAACCTCCTACATCTCACATGGGTGCGTCTCGCTTCGCGAGCCACCCGTCCAAGGTCCGATGAGCGACCTTTTTCACCCCTCCTTCGAGGGGCCTGTTCCTGTACATTCTTCACCATCCCCTTCAACCTTCTCTCCTTCTGTAAATAATGTCAGTCAGTCTAGGTCAAGGGTAGTACCTAGGAAGAAATCCAAGGGTAGGTAGATCCCTCATCGGTTCCTTCTAGATTTAGCCGTTAGGTGTCAGGCCCTCCTTGCCATCCCTCAGTTATTAGAAGATCCCATCCAGTTACCAGAAATGAATGCGAGGATAACTGTGCAATTGATGAAGGGTATGGAGTTTATGAGATCACAGATGAGGAATACCCTAGTGAAGATGAGGGTGAAGAATATGAGGATGCGGCTGCCGCATATGCTAGTGGAGTAAGGAGATTCGACGGGCCGTCAGCCGCGGTAGAAGAGTCCACCAAGGAAGTGAACTTGGGAACTGAGGAAGACCCTAGGATCATCCTCATAAGTGATAATCTGCCACCCTCTGAAGAAGAGGCATTGGTCCAAGTTCTTAAAAAGTATAAGGACACGTTTGCATGGAGCTACGAGGACATGCCGGGGCTGGATCCCACCCTGGTCGAACACCGCTTAACTTTAAAACCAGGGGCCGTCTCGGTAAAACAAAGGTTAAGACGTTTCCACCCTCAAATGGCTCTAAAAATGAAAGAAGAGGTCGACAAGCTCCACAAAGCCAGGTTCATTAGAGTCGTCCTCTATCCCCAATGGGTGGCAAATATTATCCCAGTCATGAAGAAGGATGGCAAAGTCAGGATTTGCATCGACTTCCGGGACCTTAACCGCGCGTGTCCAAAGGACGATTTCCCCTTGCCTCACATTGATGTGTTAGTTGATAACACTGCAGGTTATGAGACCCTTTCATTCATGGATGGATTTTCGGGGTATAATCAAATTCGGTTGGCAGAAGATGACCAGGAGAAAACGTCATTCACTACGCCATGGGGGACATACTGTTACGTGGTCATGCCATTTGGATTAAAGAATGCTGGAGCTACTTACCAAAGAGCCATGATGGCCATATTTCATGACATGATGCACATATATCTGGAGGTGTACGTGGATGATTTATTGGTGAAATCAAGAACCAGGGAAGAACATCCAAGGGTTTTAGCTAAGGTGTTGCAAAGATCAAGAGAGTTCCAACTGAAAATGAACCCGAAAAAATGTGTGTTTGGTGTGTCATCAGGCAAATTACTGGGTTTTAATGTGAGCAAAAGAGGGATTGAAATAGATCCCAACAAAGCCAAAGCCATCAGGGATATGCCGCCCCCTAGAAATTTAAGAGAAGTTCGAGGTCTAATTGGGAGGTTGCAGTTCATCCGTCGGTTTGTGTCTCAGCACTCACAAAGGTGTAGACCTTTCTACGAGTTGACCAAGCCGGGGGTAGAATTCCACTGGGATTCTAAGTGTCAGAAAGCTTTTGAAGGGTTAAAGGAATATTTGGCTAGTCCGCCCGTTCTCATCCCACCCAAACCGGAGAGACCTCTGATCCTCTACATCTCAGTCTTGGATGACTCTGTGGGAGCCGTCCTCGCACAAGCTGATGAAGAAGGTAAGGAACGGGCAACCTACTACCTCTCCAAACTCCTCAACTCCTGTGAGCAGAAGTACACAATCATGGAGAAAACCTGTGCTGCCCTCGTTTGGGTAGTGCAGAAATTGAAACACTACTTCCTGGCTCATGAGGTCCATTTGATTGCTCGCATGAATCCCATCAAGTTCCTTCTGGAGAAATCCGTCCTGACGGACAGGCTAGCACGCTGGCAAAGTTTTCTCTCTCAGTTTGACATCACTTATATCCAGCAAAAGGTAATTAAAGGTTATGCCATAGCCGAGCATCTCGCTTACCATCCTCTTCCCAAGTTTGATCCTGTCCAATCAGAGTTTCCAGATGAGGAACTAATGTCCATCAACCAATCAGATGATTACATGTGGACGTTATATTTCGATGGAGCTCTGAATTCTCAAGGGAAAGGAATCGGCGTTGCCCTCCTGTCGCCTGAAGGCCTCACATTCCCACTAGCGTACCAACTCAAATTCCCAGTCACCAACAATATAGCCGAATATGAAGCTCTTCTAGCTGGCTTGGGACTCGCTCATTCTCTTCGTGTCACCGAATTACGAGTCGTGGGTGACAGTCAACTCATTCTTCGCCAGGTGCTCACTAAGTATCGCACTCGCGATCCTAAGCTCAAACCATACCAAGAACTCACTGCTGCCTTTGCCAAACTGTTCACCAAATTGATCTTTGTTCATGTCCCTCGTCATCAGAATATCCTCGCTGATGCCCTTGCCTCGTTGGCTTCGGCCATAAGGTTCCCTCTAGGGAGATGGTTTAAGTCCATTTCCATCTACAAACTTCACGCACCTGCAATTGATGGCGCTTCCTACGTGAACATCAAAGACAGGATAGCAAGGAAGATCCTACAGGAAGAAATCCGTGAGAAGAGAGAAATCATGTTGGCAGAGGCAGAAGAAGAGCTGACCGACGAGGAGAAACCATGGTTCTACGAGATCGTCAAATATTGCAAAGATCAGTCTTATCCCGAAGGAGCCACCACAGAAGATAAGAAGGCCATAAGGAGAGTGGCTCAGAAATACACATTGGTTGGGGGTCTACTCTATAGAAGGAGCCTTACTGGCATTCTGTTGAGATGTCTTGATGACGATGAGGTCTGGAAATGTGTAGACGAGACACACTCGGGTGTGTGCGGTGGCCATGTGAACAGTCAGATGCTCGCCAAGAAGATCATTAGGCAAGGCTTTTACTGGCCCACTATGGAGGAGGATTGTGCCGTCTATGTTCGTAGGTGCGTCAAGTGTCAACTTCACGCCGATAAAATCCATTCACCATCTTCCTCACTTCATCCAATCTCCTCCCCATGGCCTTTCTCCATGTGGGCATTCGACATCATCGGTCCCCTAGGTGATCCCAATTCCCTCACTAAGCAGAAATCATTCATCCTTACTGCGACGAAACACTTCACCAAATGGGCCGAAGCCGAAGCTTATGCGGAAATCAAGGCATCGACAGTCTGCAAGTTCATCACGAAGAACATCCTTGCCAGGTTCGGCATCCCGAGCACAATCGTCACCGACAATGGGCCATAGTTCATTTCTCAGGATCTACAGGACCTCTGCAAAAGGTACGTAATTGCATTGCATCATTCATCGCCTTATTACCCACAAGGTAACGGCCAAGCGGAGGCCACCAATAAAACATTGCTCAAAATCATCAAAAAAACCTGCGAGTCTAGTAAGTTTTCAGACTGGCCAGAAAAACTTATCGAAGCCCTATGGGCCTATCGCACTTCAATCCGTACCCCCACCGGGCAGACTCCATTTGCCCTTACTTATGGTATGGAAGCGGTAGTCACGTACGAAACTCTGATCCCTTCTCTCAGGGTACAATTGGACGAGGAATTTCCCCTCGACGATCGTCGTAATTCACTCCTCGCCCAGTTGGAACTCTTGGATGAGAAGCGGCTGGCCGCTGCCGAACACGCGCGTGTGTATCAAAATAGACTCGCTCGCTTTTACCAAAAGAAAGTCGTTGAGAGAAAATTCAAAGTCGGTGAGATGGTCGTAAAAAGAATTTTTGTCAAACCTGGAGGGCCGCGTTCTAAGCTCCAACCCAATTGGGAAGGACCATTTGTAATTCAAGCCATATACCCTGGCAACGCCTACAAGCTAGTCAACGCCGAAGGGACCGAGTTATCCCACCCTTGGAATGGGCTTTATCTTAAGAAATACTACCCTTAGCACAAAACAAAAAAATGATGAAAAGATAAAAAAATATCAAAAATAAAGAAATATTGAAAACCATTAAAAATATGGAAAATTCAAAATGCTAATGCCTGGTGGTCACCATGTAGTCAAGTCACTGCATCTAACCTTCATGATAGGATAGGGCCCATTAAGGCTTGGTAGGCACCGGGTCTTGGTTTGCCAGAACCGTGGAAGATCCCTGTCTGGCCACGTCGGCCTATGCTCGCTCGAAGGAAGCTAACATGTGCTCACTTATGTATTTTATTCAAAAAAAAACTTGGTAGCATCGCCTACGGTGGGAATCCACCCAGAAGATCTCCGGAAGCTGTAATCTTTATTCTCTTCTCTTCGACCAAATGAGACAGTCGGCGCCTTAAAACGCTGAGCATGAGAAACCGAAACTTGAACCCCGAAAGCAAGTGTAGGATCCATTTCCTCGAGCATCGATCAGAGCACGAGAAGAGGGCAGTGTCCCCGCAGGCATACGAAAAGGGAGCCCACAAACGTCAAACGACTATATCTCCCTCACAAAAAGAAATACAAAATTAAAATCAAGAGAAAAGCCTGGTCGTGACCGTGCCTGTTGCGATAAACGGAACCCCTCAAAATAAAAGTATGAATCCACAAAAGGGGCCGTGGAATGTAAATGCTCGAGATTTGGTCCGAAGTTGTCCAAAGGGAAAGAGTTAATGGGCCCTTATTCGCTCGCCGGGTTAACGGCTTTGCCGGTCCTCTCAGGAGGTTTATCCCCTACACTCTTCCTTCTCCCTCTAAAGATGAAGGTTCGATGGAGTTTCTGAAGGGTGAAAACTGCCCAGGGTCTGCGACCTTATTTTAATATACACATTTGGTTGCCTACTTTGAAAAGCAAAAGCTATCGCTGCGAAGGAGTCTCCGTGTTTCTGGCTGGTCAAGACCCCTGTTTACCACCTTGATGTCTTCTTGTCTAACCTCGGGCTTGGGCCAATGCAAGCGCGTCACCTATGGGTGCGACGGCGTCTGATTCCGGGTCAGCGTCGCGCGGTTGGTCGTTAGGGTTCCAGGGTGTTCCATCATATACCATCTAGAGTTGTGAGGAAACAGACCCGGGTCGGGCAAATCATTTACCTCAAACATCTTTTGGGTGAATCCCTGTGGTCGGAAGCGACTGGGAGCCTAAGCATGGCATGACGGTATTGTCATCAGGGTAAGTCTTAGCCGGCGGGATCATCATTCGAGGGGTCTAGAGGCCCAAATCAACATAGATGTGCACTTAGGATACCTGGGAGGTTAGTAAGAAACCCCTGTCTTACGTAGGTTTGGTGCCATTTGGGTGCTTGCCAGGCGTTAGCAGAAAAAAAAATTAAATGATAAAAACAACAAAAAATGGAAAAGAGAAAATGTACATATTTGCAAGCAAAAAAAAAATCTTTTTTATGATAAAACAAAAAAATGCCAAATATAAAAAGAAAACAAATCAATTTTGCATGATTACATTTACGTGCAGCATCTCGCTTTTAATACCGCTTGCATTCGTGTGCTTGCCTGTCGCATTTATCATCACCACATCTTTCCCTCGCCTTCGTTGATAAAGGCTTGGCCCCTTGACCAGTTATCAAGGACAGTCACAATGACCATTTGCTTATTGAGCAAGGGGCCAAGTCAGAATAGAAATTCTGATTTGTTTGTTTCAGTGTGTGTGCAGGGATTCAGGCAACAGAAGCAAAGGTGAAAACCAAACAAATCGAACCTTGTATTTTATTCCAAAAATCAAAAAAAATTACATCAAGTTCCGCCCTCTCTCTCTGCATTATTCGTCCCACTACTCTCCGGGCAAAACGCTCTCAAAGGTGCTACCCAACTACGAAAAGCGGTACTCCTACCGCTCTGTACTCCCCTTCCTATTCCCACATCCCGACGTTGATCCACGGAAGCAGCAGAGAAGCTACCAACACGAAAGCCACGCTCTCGTGCTCTTCGGTAGCGCTCCTCACCATCTCTCAGTCACTGTTCAGCAAGACCAAGGCTGATTCGGAGTTCGAATAGTTGGGCCTCCATGGCCCTTCGTTCCTCCCTTTCAGTCAATATGTTGGCTCTTTCTCTCTCTGCGTCTCTTTCTTTCTCTGCACATTCTCTCTCGCGGTCTTCCCTCTCCAACTGGAGAGTGATCCTCAGTTCCACGGCATCCCTAGAGGAGTCGTCATCAGGATGACGCCGCAGTTCCCTCTCCAGTTCTGCTATCCTAGCCTCCTTCTGCGTAGCTTGGGCAAGCGCTTCTTCCGTCTCCTTTTCCTACCGAGTGTACCATCTCAGATACGCGATAAGGCGTAAACCAAGAGAACTCAACACTGAAACTTTTACCTGTATACAGAGCATCCCTTCTGCCTCCGCAGCACGCTGCGTGGCGTGAGCAAGTTGCTCATGAAGCAGGTCAAGTTCGGAGGTGGGAATCCACAAGCTGGAAGAGGCACCACCTACTCCCATCGCTGGGGAAGCCGCGCCAATCTGGGCATGCTACGACCGTGTGAATTAGCAGCCAACATCTGGAATCTGGGGTTTTAATTAGGAATGCATTGTACACCTACCAAGGCACTCGTAGCTCCACGGGCATCGCCCAACCGTTGTTCCATCTCTGCCAAGCGAGTTCGTAAATTCGCTATCATGGTATCACGGGTATCCTGCAGCCATACGAGTCAGCATTTCCACCAGAAAACCAAAAAAGAGAGAAAGAAGAAAAGAGGAAAAGGGGAAACCTACCTCCACAAATCCCCGGGGTTGGAACCGCTCTGCGTACTTTATCTTGTATAGACGCAGGTAATCCTCGCTATCCCGCGCATGTGATTCTACAATCGTGCCACCCCGTTGCCAGTCTTCACACTGTTCAGGGAACCGCACGCGCCAGTCAATGCAAGTCGCCGGTCCTCGCGTCTTTCTCCCGACACGAGGTGGCGCAGCCGTATCCACCCATTCCTGAGCCAGTCCTAAAGTCCTCATAACCAATCGTAGCCGAAGCGGCTCGATTTCATTCAGGCAGTGCATCCACAGTTCCCGTCCAAACTGGGCACGACTTGCTAGAACCCACGGCTGGTCGGCATCGACCATGTCTGAGTAGGGTCTCCAGTTTACCATCGCTGCAGGGAACTCCTGTAGCTCCCGCCTTAGCACCATCAGTTGGTAGGTTAGGGGTGCCGCACTCATGATGGGTTCCCACCGCCTGGCTAGCGGCACCATCGCGGGTCGCCAATGTCGAGCTCTCCCCATCGGGAGGTAATAATAGCTCCACAGCTGCTCGGCACAGGTCATCAGTACCTTGCAAAAACACAAAAAAAAAATACAAAACAAGCAAAACCAAAAATACCTAGATGAATGGTGTGAAACCACTCACAGTCATCTCACGGTCCGCTTCTTGGAACAGACCTGCAAACAAGTGCGCCAGCATGGCAGCTCCCCAGGCATAGTATCCTACTCTTTCAAGGTCTGACAGCAACTCCAGGAAGCGACATTGGATACCATCCCCTTTCGAGCTCAGTACCAATCTCTCCAAAAGAAAGAGGAGAAATCTCCTCAAATATATGTTGCATCTTTCTCAGTTGCCGAAATCTGTGCAGTACACGGCACGGCATCCTATTTCCATCCTTTCCATGAACTCTTCTGAGGATTCGTCGTCCCGCCGACGAGTGTCGGCGAGCCCTAATGCATCCATGAGAGACGCCCTAGCTACCGACCTATTTTTCCGACCATCTAGGTCCAAACCCAGTAGCTTCTGGGCACCTTCTCGGTAATCCGCATAAGTGACCCCGGTCACTACCTCGCCCTCCACCTTCAGGCTTGTGATCCGGACCACATCCTCCAAGCTGGGCACCATGTGCCCCCAGGGCATCAGGAATGTCCGACTCACTGGGTCCCATCTCTCACACAAGGCTTGGATCAGGACCAGGTCGAGCTGGATCGGCTCGATCCGAAGAAAAGTGCCAAAACCCATCACGTCTAGCCTGGCCTTCTGAAAATCTGGGAGGCCCCTGTACGCTGCCACTACCAACTCCCATGAGATCTGTGATTTCATCACACTCTACGCATGCAGGGAATGGAGAGGAGGTTTGGTCAGAAAGAAAGGAAGAAAAAAGAATGGAAAAAAGGGCAGGAAAACTTGGCTTACGAATTGTGATTGGGCCCTTTCGCTGAAGTGCCCTTCGAGGTCCGAAAGTCTCCTGGAACTACTACCACTGGACCTGCTTCTCTTCGAGGAGTGGGAAGATTCGCCTTCCATCCAACTCTCAGAATTTTGAACTCCTCCTCTCCCGTGAAAACTTGTGCTCCTCGAGTTAGCTCTCGATATACCTGGGAAGATAAAAGGGACAAGAATTTATAGAAATGGAAGGAGTGCGGGCCAAGATTGCCTCCATCACCTGTTAATGATAGCCATCGCAATGAGGCACCTGCCATGCGGTCCCGTGTGTCACTTCACCGCTCGCACAGGATGATTGATTGGACGAAGAATATGACGACTAGCCCCCTATGTTGTCTAGGGATACCCTATCATGTTTTGGAGGACGTCCGCAAAATTTGACACAACATCCGGGAGAAGGAACTAGGGCCGTCATTATTGACTTCGACGGCAGATTCCCGTGGAAAATGGTCACAACAAAACGCGATTCTCCGCTCGGGGTGGAGTCTCGACGGACCCATCACATGGGAACAGTGCAAAGGAGAAGAAATGTAGGGAAGAAGGAACGCACAAGAGAACAAACAAGCAAGCAGAAAATCAAATCACTCCCTTCATAATTCTACATGAGCTGTCAAAAACATCATAAACATAAGAAGGAGGCAAGTCCACCAGCTCGCCGATCCTCACCATCACTCATCTCTCTGGGCGCTCCCCTCCTCTCCCCTGAGGTGCGGGTCCCTCAGAAGCCTCCTGGATCCTCGTGCAGTAGCACCCGCCTCGCCTCGTGGCGCCGGCTCCACAGCAATGACTCGCTGCTCCTCCCCTGACGTGGCAAAGAAGCCACTAGCGGCAAAGCGACCGGACTGGCGGAGTCGCTCCCCGAACTCTCGCGCTCTCTCGTAGCGCGTCTCCATCCCTCCTAGCCTCTGCACGACGGCCTGAAGGCCCAGCTGGAGCTCCCTCACTTGGGCCTCCAAGGCCCTCCTCTCGGTCTGATCCCGCTGTCGCTCGGACCTTCTCTCGGCTTTCTCTCTCTCTGCCCCTCTCCTCATCATCTGCAGAAGAACCCTTAACTCCAGGATGTCTGGAGAAGGCCTCTCCTCACCACGATGCCGCAGCTCCACTACAGTCGCCACCCAGGCATCACGCTCCTCTTCCGCCCGGGTCGCGCGGGTCACCGCACCGGCAAGTTGCTCCCGGAGGGAGGCAATCTCGAGAAAAGGGACCGAGGAACTGGAAGATGCGCCACCAATCATCCCCGCCGTCGCTGTCTGCTGGGCACGCTGGAACAAAATAAACAATGGCCGTCAGTGAAACTCCAAATCTGAAGATAAAAGTGCGGCACGTAACTTACCAGGAGCGACAGCTCATGTTGAGCGACGGCCAGCTGCCGCCTAGCCTCTGACAGTTGGGCGCGCGAGCCGCCGATGCCACGCGTGTCCCCAGCTTGGGGAAGCCCCGCATAACTCTCTCTCTGCCGCCGTAGGAAGTCGGCGCTGTCCTGCACCAATACACTCCCTCGCTGTCCAGGGAAACGTACGTGCCAGTCCTCGAGCCTCGCCTTGCCGCGACTCTCCCTCCTGACGCGGCTCGACTCGTCCGCACTCGCCCACTCATCGGCCAGGCCCAGGGTCCTCGCCATGTCCTGCACCAAGAAAGGGGTCCCACATCAGTCAAAAAGAACGCGTCCCCTATCTAGGACGCGTCCATCATTTAAGTGCAACACTCGTCGAACCCTTTCCCCCCTCGCACGGCTTGCTTCAAAACTCAAAATGGATCAAAGAGGGGGAAAACCAAGCACTCACCGAGTCGTGTTTACCTCCTTCCGCGCCATTGGGCCCCTCGGGTCCCTCGGGGGCCCGAAGCGGCCCTTCCTCCTCCATGGACGCCGTTCTGTGCTCTGGCGCGTCCCTCCTCTGGCGAGGGGTCCCGCGTCCCTCTCCATCTTCGCCGTGGTCTAGACCACCGAACTCCATCGATCAAAAGAGGAAGGAGATGAAAAGGGGGACGAGCGAATTTTGGCGGGGGCGGGCTCGTTTGCCGGTAAGGCACGGAGAAGAAAGGCCACCTGTCGCTTTAAATTTGAATTCGAGGATTAAGACGCATCCTCGCGCTTGGACGCGCCCAAAAGAAAGCGAAAAAAAAAGGAACAAAAACCCTCCATGCAAAGTAGTTCCCTCCTGTCCAGGGCAAAGTCCCGTGAAGCGTGAACAACGTGGTGTGAAAGAAAGTGCAGGAAGGAAAAGGGCACACGACAAAAGGAACCACACGAAATCCATTTCATACAAACAGTCAAAAGTACATCATACAGTGAGGACGGTGGGGTGTACAAACAACTCTCTAACTCTCACCACCACCCTCCTGGTCATCTCTCTCCTCCCTCCTCTGACGGGGATCCCTAGGGGGCCTCTGCGACCTCTGCAAACCCTGAGAAGCCGTGCTCGCCTCTCCAGGTGGCACCATGCCAGCCTCCAAGGTGCGGCGACGCTACTCGGCCGAAGAAACTAGAAAGCTGCCCACAGAAAAGGAACCGGACTGACGAAGTCACGCCCCGCGCTCCTTCGCCCTCTGATACCGCACCTCACTCTCCCGAAGTCTCCCCTCCGCCGTGCCAAGACTCAGCCGGAGCTCCGACACCTGGGCCACCAGAGCTCTCCTCTCGTCCCAATCTTGATATCGCTCTGCCATCCTGTACTCCCTTTCTTTCTCTATGGTCTCCCTATCCCTCTCCCCCTCTCTCTCTAGGGTCTCCCTATCCCTCTCCCTCTCTCTCTCCACGCTCTCCCTATCCCTCTCCCTCTCCTCTCTCTCCCTCATCGCCTCTCTCCTCGACAGCTCGAGGGTGATCCGCAGATCCACTACGTCGCGAGGAAGCTCCTCAGCCTCCCGTCGCCGCTCCTCCTCTAGCTCCGCAATCCGGGCGTCACGCTCTGCCACCCAGGCATCGCGCTCCTGCTCAGCACGAACAGCACGAGCCAGGGCCTCCCGAATCTCGGCCACCTGTCAAAGTACGCATGTACCGTAAGAGAACAGTGATAGAAGGAAAGCAGCTAGAAGAGGGTCAGCGCCAAGCAAGCACTCACTCGAGCCTCGCGGTCACACTCGGCCTCCTCAGCCCGAGCCACCGCATACGCCAGCTGCTCCTGGAGGGCAGAAACCTCCGGAGGAGGGCCCCGCGAACTGGAACCCGCTCCACCAGCCGTCACGGCTGCCACCGTCTGGTGGGCCCGCTGAAACACGGGGCAAACGTCAGTCAAAGGCTAAGCATCAAAAATCTAGGTCACAAAAAAAATGCATTGCATAGACTCACCAGGATCTCCAACTCTTGTCGGATGGCCACCAACTGCCACCTGGCATCCGCCAACTGGGCCCGCAGGTCGGCGATCATGTTGTCACGAGCATCCTGCATTGCACATAAGTTAGTGCCACATGCATATACATATAGAAGGGTAAAGCAATTTCATTTCACTTACCCCTGCCATACCACCCAAGGAGAGACGGTCCCCGTACGTAGCTCGGTACCGTCTCATATAGTCTGTGCTGTCCTGTACATGGGACACCACTAGGACCCCGCCCTACTGCCAGTCCTGGTACTATGCTGGGAAGCGCGTGCGCCAGTCCACAATCTTTGCCTTCCCCTTGGTCTTCCGCCCGATGCAGGCCGGCTCATCTACATCAACCCACTCCTGGGCTAGCCCCAATGTCCTCATAACCAGCCTCAGCCGAAGCGGCTCGATCTCGTTCAGGCAATGGACCCACACGTCCCGCCTGAAATGAGGAAGACCCGCTACAACCCAAGGCTGGCCAGCGTCGCCCATGCCCAGGTAGGGTCTCCACACCACCTGCATCACCATACATACATCATGTTAGTTACCATTCAGTCACATGCATAAACACAAAGAATCATACGCATTATACCATGGCCTCGGGATACTCGCTTAGCTCCCGACGAAGTGACGCCAGCTGGTAGCTGTGTGGTGCCGCTACCACGACCGGCCTCCACTGTCGCGCTAGAGGAACGGCTCTCCTGTTCCCCTGCCTGGCCCTCCCCATCGGGAAGTAGTAATAACTCCACACCTGCATCCATCATACATCATTAGCACGAGTGATTGCATATTTAACTACGGTAAAATGCATAAATAAATTGTGTACCTGGAGAAAAGGTGCGAAGCCGCTGACTGTTGTCTCCCTCTCTGAAGTCTGGGAGAGATCAACAATCAAATGGGCAAGCAGAGCCGCTCCCCACGCGTAGTGCCCCACTCTGTCAAGGTCCGCCAGGATCCCGAGGAAGCGGCAGTGGATGCCATCCCCCTTCGTCCCCAGCAGAAGGCGGCCCAAGAAGAAGAAGAGGAACCTCCGGAGGTCTAGATCCACCAGCTCCCGCTCGCTCGGGTCCTGGGTAAAAGCTGCGCGGGCGTCTCTCTCCAGTCGTGCCATAAACTCCGCTCCAGTCTCGCTAACCCGCTGGCGTGGGTCACCGAACCCAAGCGCCTCCATGATCCCCACTCGACCGACTACCCTGCTGTCTCTATCAGTCACACTCGTCTCCAGCCATAGCAGGTCCAGGGCACTCTCTCGGTAGTCAGGGTAGGTGACCCCGCTCACTGCCTCGCCGTCCACTCGTAGCTCTGTCATCCGAGCCACGTCCTCTAGTGTCGGCACCATGTGCCCCCAGGGCATCAGAAATGCCCGGCTTGGAGCGTGCCACCGTTCCCGCAACGCCTGGATAAGAGGAAGGTCGAGCCGGAAGGGCTCGATCCTGAGAAAGGGTCCAAAACCCATGGCGTCTACACGCGCCCTTTGGAAGTCGGGCAGTCCCCGGTACGCAGCCACCACTAGAGACCAGCTGATCCGGCTCTTCATCACCCCCTGCACACCACAAAACAAACAACACATCAGAATCATGATAAACAAATAACAATGTACATAATATTTATTTTATTTATCTATATACATATATATACTTTTTTAGAGGCGTCCAGCCTCGTGGACGCCTCCCTCTTTTTTATTTTTTTCCTATTTTTAACACAAAAGACAAAAAAACGATAAGTAAATAAATAATAATATATATTATTTTGGAGGCGTCCAATGCCCTGGACGCCTCCTTGTTTTTTTAATTTTAGTTTATTTACATAATAACCCAAAATAAATAAATAAATAAATAAATGAAAAAAGAAGATGTGGAGACGTCTGTAGACACGCCAAAATTGACGTTAGTATGAGTACATCTCATATTGCCTTGTAATGCCCCAATTTGACCCTCAAATTAGTTCTATTTGAGTGATTTTTTTCTCACTTTTCTTGGATTTCTCCATTTTTTTACCCTTTTCTTATTTTTTTCTATTTTTCCCTTTTTTTTCTGGATTTTTCTGGATTTTTCTGAATTTTTCTGGATTTTCTGGGCATTTTTCTCAATTTTTCAGAAATAACGACTTTACTGGGGGCGTCTTTTAAATAACGACTTATACATGGGCGTTTCTTAAAAATTGACGACTATATTGAAGGGCGTCCATTCTTTGAAATTTCATTTTTCTAGATTTTTCTGGGAATTTTTCAGAATTTTTTGAGAATTAACGACTTAGCATAAGGCGTTATTTTGAATAAAAAATCAAAAAAAATGAATTCACGCCGTACGTGAGGGCGTGTCTTTCAAATGGAATATTTTATTATTATTTTTTAACCCCTTCCAGAGGCGATTCGGTGACCTTCCGGGTGTCAGAAAAATTCGCAAAAATAGTCGTTGGAATCAGGGCGACGAGATGCACCTTCACCTAAAAAATGGGAAAATAATATTGAGAATTGAAAAATGGCCCTATTTTGAATATTTTGAATTAACGTCCTTTGTTAAGGCGTTTTTTAATTAACGCCTTTAGATCAGACGTGTTTCACAATTTTTCAAATAAATTCTAAAATTTGATTTTTAAATTAACGCCCTGATCTAAGGCGTGTTTTTAAAAGACGCCCTCTTGAAGGTCGTCAATTCTTGAATTGACGCCCTGAACAAGGTCGTGTTTCACTTTCGTGTTCCGAACGAACGCAACCCCTTTCCCCAGAGAGTCCTTGCCTCATTAGACTCCTGCCTTGATTGGGGCTCTTGCCCATTCTTATCCTTCCCCCTTATTGAACTCTTGCCCGTGTTTATCTCTTCTTCAACCTATTTAACAGAGCCATTGGCTCTGTTAATCGGTTCGGACCGATTCCCTTCCTTCCCTTTTGCGTTTTTCTTCTTTCATTCTTCTTTTTTTACAGGTTGCAGGTTGCTGTGTTTGGCTACGGGAGAAGCTGTACGAGAGCTTCATCATCATCAAAGGCTTCCTCCCTCCTTGAATATCAAAGCCCTCAGCACAGGCTCCTCCTTTTCTTCTTCTTCTTCTTCTTTTTTTTTTTTTTTGGTTTATTGCATCATACGTATATGCATGCATGCTCATTCCCTTTGGTTTTATTACCCTCAACGTGTTGAGACTTTCCTCATAGTGCATCTCTTGCACTCTTTTCCCCTTTATTTTATTTACATATTCATGTCATATCATTCATATCTCCACACCCTTTTTTGCATAGGGGTTTAAGGGCAATCCCCTTAAGGTGTGTATTGTTCATATTTTTCATGCTCACCTATATTTTTATTGAATTTGATGCTACACCATTGTTTCTAATCCATATCTTTTTGGTGTTGTCGTCTTTGTTTTGCAAGGGTAATTAATTGAAAAGACTCTCTTCGTCGGCCGGCCGATCTTGAAGAGAAAAGGAGTACTCACATCCCCCGCATATTTGAGGTATTTTGCGATCATCTCCCCATATAATCTCCACTTGAGACCCTCGCGTCTCTGGCGATCACACACACTCCACATTAGCACCCCGTGCTATCTTATTGCTTTCATCATATCTATTGCTTTTTTATATTTAAGTGGATTTTTAAAGAGATCTACAAATTGGCGATCACGGTGGGACCCTTTGTGTTCTTCATCTATTACCCGTTTCCCCTTAGGCACCCGCGTGTGCCATCTCCCTTATTTGCACCCTCGGTGCGTCCCCCTTTTGTGCCCCTCGGGCACCCTCCATTGGTTTTGTCCTTTTCCCTAAGTGATTTGTCAATTTATTGATTTTTCTTTAAAATCTCCACTTATTTGAAATTTTGATGAGCATGCTTATATCTTATATTTGTTGATTGCCTGCGACTGTGAGTGGTTGTTACTGTTGGCCGTGGATTGAGAATTAACGCCTCTGTCGGAGGCGCCTTTTGATTTCACGCCCTAACCCAGGGCGTGTTGTTTGAAGTTAACGCCTTCTGACAGGGCGTTTGCTAGCTGTCTCCAATTATCTCTGCTTGCTTGGTGAATTCACGCCCGTTGCAAGGGCGTCTTTATCTTTATTAGCGCCTCCCTTAAAGGCGTTTTCTTGGATTTGACGCCCGCTGATAGGGCGTCCTTTTATTTATAGCGCCTCACACTAAGGCGTGTTTTACCCTACCCCTTGGCCCCTCACGTTGATTCACGACAGTCACACCGTCGTGTCCTTGTTTAGTAGCGTCCCCTTCCAGGGCGTGTTTTTACTGTGGGTTTCCAGAACCCCCCGGCTGTGGTTTTTCATGATATTTCATGCTTATCTTTGTTGATTGATCATATTATTGTGGTTGGCCTGTTTACCCTGTTTCATTCATATTTGCATTGGTTTGGGAGCCCCCTCCTCTTCATTAGGATCCACACACCCCCTTGGTGAAGGAACGACCCTCCATTGAGCATTCCGTCTCTTTGGATTGGAAATTCCTAAACCAAGCCTCCGTAAGTCCCCGCACCCGTGGATTCCCTCACTGACGCCGGGCAGGTTGTACCCTTTTGGAGTCCCGATATAGTTGGCCTAATACGTGGTGAGTGAGAGTTCCTAGTTGGCATTGGAGTTCAAATCTCATTTGAAACTAGGACTCTCCTTGTGTGAATCTTTCCAAACTTTATTAAAATCCTTAATTCACCAAGGATAAAACAATCAAAAATCACGGTAACCATTCCAACTTGTGTGCTTATTTGCATAATTATTGGGAATTTTTGACTATATAATGGCTTACCATGATAGAAACATGTTCAATTCAATTCATGAGGATGCACAACCTAGCACTTCATATCCTCAATTTCAACATGTTAATCAGCATTCTCACCATTCTTTCAAGGGACCACGTCCTTATTCTCATGGTCATACCCAACCCATGGGCAATGTCCATTCTCATGGTCCACCTACTCAATTTCAGGCCACTATTCCCTCGGGACCGTCTCCTCCCAATGACGAGAAGGTCTCTCGAATCATCCATGCATTAGATCATCTTACCCCTCAACAGATCCAAGCCCTTAAGGCTGCCGTTGAGGGTACATCTCATGCATCTCCCCCTCTTTCCAATTCTATATGGGTGGCCCATCACCTACCTCCTTCCAATTCTATTCGGGTGACCCATCACCCATCTCCCTCCAATTCTACACGGGTGGACCATCACCCACCTCCTCCTTCCAATCATATTCGGGTAGCCCATTACCCATCTCCCCCTATTCATTCTACTCGGGTGGTCCGACACCCGCCTCCTTCTATTCCTCCTCCCGCACGGCCCCGAGGCCCATTTATTCATTGCAATCCGGCCCTTCCGGGTTCTTTTACGGGTCATACCGTCAACTCCCCTCCACGGCCTTTTTATGCGGCCCCTCCTCCTTCAAGGCCCTGCCAGCCCTCTATTGTTCAAGTCACACCCCTCCAACAATCTCTTTTTGATAAGATTACTTCCATGGAGGAACAATTAAAGAGGGTCACGGTTCCTCCTACTCCGGTCAATCCTCTCTATGCGGCTTTGGATGACATTACAAGAATGGAGAGAGAATGGAAGGATAGGATGGACGACTACGGCGTTGATATTCCAAGCGAGCAAGAATCGGCAATTGAAGAATCCGAGCCGGTGTATGATGATGAAGCTCCGCAGGCACCCCTTTCGAGTTTCCTTAACTTTCCACTTCCCCCACTTTCATTCGATGAACCCCTCGCTCAGGATGAAGCCACCATCCCCGATCCAACCCCTATTTCCGAGACTTCTTGGTGTTACGACGATGGGTCGATACTCCAATCACCCGCGCCGACGCATCTTGAGTTTTTCACCACTCCAAACACCGCTCGCCCCATTCGGCATTTCCTACGCACCAAACCTTCACCCATTAACCCTCCACCCATTACACCTCCTCCAGTTACACCATTAACCTCCGCAACACTGGCCTCCCCCAAGCCTTCCACTATTAAACCACCACCCATTAAGCCATCTACCTCCACACCATCGGCCTCCATTAATTACACCATTAAACCTTCCCCAATTAGCCTCCCATTACCGCCACCTCGGTCTTCCATTATCCCTTTAAAACCCACTTTGCCTATTCCACCACATAACCCTCCACCTTTACCTATGGCTAATCCTGAGCAGGACCCACCACTTTTTGCACTCGAGCTAACCACGACCGCTTGCAAGCAAAGGGAGAAACTTGATGTGTTTGAACCTCCGTCTCCACTTACGCCAACACTTTCCATTATACCTCCACCACTCACAAAGCCTTCCGCCTCCGCTTCACCTCCTTTTACTACTCGGAAGGGGCGTGCTTCTGCAGCTATTTGTGCCGAAAATGATCAAGAGCCGGGCAGCAAGGATTTGGCCGCGCTATTCAAGACGCAAGAATTTGTTTGCCGGATGCTAATCCGGGTTATTGTGCCAATCACGGCCGAAGAAGTCAAGTCGCCGCCATGCCAGGCGTTGATGCCATCTAAGAGCCGGGCAGGGCACCCCTTGTTCCAATTTCTGAATTCCGAATTCATTATTCCTTACAAGGGGCGAATGCCCATTTTGCTCAACTTTCCATATATACCACATTCAATGGGCAATACGATGCTTCCCGTTCCAACTCTCCAACTCCCTCACATTGTTGATCTTTGCCTTCAAAGGGGGTTGCCACTTATTGAAGCTCCTTTTATTGGGCCAATTGGCTATACACTTTCACTGCCGTGGAGGGGCAGTTATCTTGGTGCTAAGGGGCCGTCCCCTATTTGTTCCACCTTTTATTCATCCATTTCTATCACATCATTTTCATGGGCCATTCCCAGGGTTAGGAGGAGGATCTCATCTTCTCGCCCTTCACATTCTTCGTATCCTTTGCATTTCATGCATTCTGTTGCATTCATGCATTCATTGCATCCATTATATCCATCATTTTGCATACATTTGCACCTCCTGCTTCCCGGGTTTCCAAACCCGTATCTTCCCCGCCTTCCGGCACCTCCGGATATTCCGCACTTCCCATCTTATTCATCTTCATCTTTTTATCCACTATCCCTGGGGCATCGCATCCCTTTTCCTGCTATCTCCCTGCAACCTCCAGGAATTTTATCCCTCCTCTTCGGGCATCGCGCCCCTTTTCATCTTCCTCCTCCGGAACCTCCGGACCTTTCTCTCGGGCATCGCGCCCCTTTCCACTTTCCTCCTCCGGAACCTCCGGACTTTCCCCTCGGGCATCGCGCCCCTTTCCATTCTCCTCCTCCGGAACCTCCGGACCTTTCTCTCGGGCATCACGCCCCTTTCCACCTTCTTCCTCCGGAACCTCCAGATTTTCCCCTTGGGCATCGCGCCCCTTCTCATTTGCTACCTTCGAAACCTCCGGATTTTCCTCCTGATCCTCCTTCATTCCTCTCTCTTGGGTATCGCGCCCCTTTCTATATTCTTCCTCTGGAACCTCCGAATTCTCCGTCTTATTCTCTCTATCATCTTCCAGGGCATCGTGACCCTCCTGATTTCATTCCCCCGGAACCTCCGGACCCTCCATCTTTCTTCCGATTCATCTTTCTACTCCTCCGGGACATCACATCCTTCATTTTCTTCTTCCTTTTCCATCATCTTTTTCCCTATTTCTCCCCAGGGCATCGCATCCCTTCTTTCAATATTCCTCCGGAGCCTCCGGATTCCTCCTATCATGATTCTCCTCCTCTGCCTCCGGACCCTCCGGATTCACCTCTTTCCATCTACCAATTTCTTCTTCTGATTCCTCCTAATTCTGGGTCTGACCCAACTTCTTCCACATCCACTGCCTTGGGCATCTGCCCTTTCTCCCACTGCTTCCGAGGCTTTAGTCCTCACCCCTCTTCTTGATTTTCCGCTTCTTCTGTAGACTGTTCCATGTGATCAGGGTCTCCGCACCTTAGTGAGGGAGTTCTAGCCCTCGCCTCTTTTCCTTTTCTCCTTATTTCGTCTGAGTCTGGTCTGGGCACCATTCTGTCTTGTTAAGCCACTTTCAATCCTTTGCTTCCAATCTTTTTTCTGCAAAAGAGGACAAATCCCATGATGATCACCTCCAGCAGCAGCTGCTTCTATGAAGGTTGCAAGGTAATATACTGGCGTAAGTTTGCATTTGCATGATATCATTGCCTCCTTACTTCACGCGTGATTTTCAAAATAAAGTGCTTCTTAACAAGACTAAGAGTTGTGTTTTAGACCTTTATCTTAGGCTTTTGTTTAATTACATCATTTTCAAAAAGAGTCTTTAGACTTGCTTTGGCAGCACTTTGGTTGATAAAGAACCCGCACTGGGAATTCAAACATTCTCTCCCTGCTTGTTTAAGAGCAACCCTTAGCTAGGCATTTCACACACTTCACGGCGTCCTTAGCCGGCTCCTTTGTTTAAACATCGTTGCTACCTTGGCCATGCCATGAGTTTCCGAAAGTCTTTTCTCTTCTTTACTCGGCCGAATGCAGGTGCAAGAGGTTGACGGATAAGATAACCAACTTTGGTAAATCCCAATACGAGAGGAGTCTCAAATAGGGGCAGTCTTGACCCAAAATCAATATGAATTTTATGATACATCTCGCCACAAAGGGCAATTAAGAATTAAGTCGAACTTTCGATAATTGAATTATGAATCATGGCATGACAAGAGTGGCAAAGTCCCCGCAGGGAAAACCCTGGTCGTATGCATGTCGAGGGTCTAAAAATCAAAGGCATAAAGCCCCAGCGCAACAGATCGCCTCTTTGAGGGTTAATACCTTGGAAGGAATTCAAGTTCCGATATCTCCCATCTTGCATAAAGCTTATCTCCAAATTTTCTTCTCTTCTCCCTCCAAGACTGAATGTTTCTCGGGTATGGCTTTGGTAGGGGCACCATTGATCAATGGCGGTCGGTTAAAGGACGCCACTTTCCATGCACGCCCGGCTTTGGACAGATCTTAATGAAAAGGGAAGGAACGAGGACGCTCAGTTAATGGTTCAAAAACACCCCTTTGATGCTGCTTTAGCAATGTCTAACCAAAATCAAACAAAAAATTGAATATTTCTTGTCCAAACTCCATAAAATTTGAATATTTCTTTTCCCAAAATCCAAAAAAAACAAAAAATTGAAATATTTTCCAAAAAAATCTCCATAAAAATCCAAATATTTCCAAAACCCACAAAAATTTGCATATTGATCAAAACTCATAAAAATTTGTATATTTCAAAACTCCAAAAAGATTGCATTGTATTTTCTGATGGTGTTTTACAGGAACAGCTTTGCAGAGACCAAAAGCACGGGATGAGTCCTATCTCCACTCATTGCTATCAATCTATTGATTCCTCCCGATAGTCACATGACATACCACCCTGGGCATTTTTGGTTATCACTTCCTTATATCATTTTGGTTATATCTCCCTATATCATTCTGATTATCATATCTCATGATTATTCATCTCCAAATCTTTTTTAATCAACTCCTGCTAATTTCATCTGATCACTCCGCCGATGGGCATTATATCAGATCTTGATCATTCATCTCCAAATCTTGATTAGCCAGATTGTCTCCTCATGATAAAACAATAAACAATGCTATGATTTGACTTATGCTATTCATGCCATATACATGCTATAATTGATGCTTTGATGATTGCTATGCTTAAATACCTTCTTCATTGCTTGTTATCTTTTATATCTTGGCTGATGAATTTTTGAGCGCAGGATAAGAAGCTCTTGGTCCCGCCGACTGGGCATCATCATCAAAGTCCCACGGTGCTTGCAGCTCATCTCTCAGTTCCTTCATACTTATTGCTCCACCATCTCTCCCTGTATGCATTCTACTATATGTTATTACGCTATTAGATTATATCAAGGACCTTGTGGCTTTGGTAAATCTGGAATTTGAGTTCCCCTTCATCAAAAACAATGATGATTCCAGAGGAGTCTTAGTCACACGGATAGGCCGTTGAGCCATCCAAGACTGGGGACGATGGTTCCCTTTTACGAGTTGGTGCGTGGATAAACGGGCTTCGGCTTAGTATCAGCTCGCGAAATCGGTTTCTTGACTCAGTCTTGGTAGTTTAACAATATTATCCTTGATTATTCTATATTTTCATTTGATTTATTTTTTCTCTTTAAACCCAGCATGCATTCATGTAGGAATTTGAAACAATTGTTGAAAAATCATTCTGATAAGCTGTTTTTGTGGGTCAAATTGATCTTGATCTTCAATGTGAGATATTCCATGCCGAATTGAGTCCTCAGTTCGTTTTGACGCTGTTCTAGATCATTTTCTCGAAAGCTCCTTGTTTGGATTTTTATCATCTTATTTTCAAACTTTCCCCTTTGATCCACCTTGGCTGCAGCACGTCCACTGGCTGGTAACCGCTCCCCAATGGTGAAATCTACAGGTTTGTGACCTGGGGTACTTCCACCGCGCTGGAAGTTGATCATTTATTTTATCTCCTTCGTGCACCGCGTGCACACTCCCCGTTTTATCCGAACATTGTTGATTTCCTTGAATTTCCCGAGATTTGCTTCATCTCGTGCTTCTGATTTCATTTCTCATCAAGTGATGTCGATTGCGTGTCTCATCACACCTTGGCATCTACTTTTCAGTTTGCTACGCTCCCTTGCAAAGCAGACGCCAAGGCGGGGCAGCTGTAGACACGCCAAAATTGACGTTACTATGAGTACATCTCATATTGCCTTGTAATGCCCCAATTTGACCCTCAAATTAGTTCTATTTGAGTGATTTTTTTCTCACTTTTCTTGGATTTCTCCATTTTTTTACCCTTTTCTTATTTTTTTCTATTTTTCCCTTTTTTTCTGGATTTTTCTGGATTTTTCTGAATTTTTCTGGATTTTCTGGGCATTTTTCTCAATTTTTCAGAAATAACGACTTGACTGGGGGCGTCTTTTAAATAACGACTTATACATGGGCGTTTCTTAAAAATTGACGACTATATTGAAGGGCGTCCATTCTTTGAAATTTCCATTTTTCTAGATTTTTCTGGGAATTTTTCAGAATTTTTTGGGAATTAACGACTTAGCATAAGGCGTTATTTTGAATAAAAAATCAAAAAAATGAATTCACGCCGTACTTGAGGGCGTGTCTTTCAAATGGAATATTTTATTATTATTTTTTAACCCCTTCCAGAGGCGATTCGGTGACCTTCCGGGTGTCAGAAGAATTCGCAAAAATAGTCGTTGGAATCAGGGCGACGAGATGCACCTTCACCTAAAAAATGGGAAAATAATATTGAGAATTGAAAAATGGCCCTATTTTGAATATTTTGAATTAACGTCCTTTGTTAAGACGTTTTTTAATTAACGCCTTTAGATCAGACGTGTTTCACAATTTTTCAAATAAATTCTAAAATTTGATTTTTAAATTAACGCCCTGATCTAAGGCGTGTTTTTAAAAGACGCCCTCTTGAAGGTCGTCAATTCTTGAATTGACGCCCTGAACAAGGTCGTGTTTCACTTTCGTGTTCCGAACGAACGCAACCCCTTTCCCCAGAGAGTCCTTGCCTCATTAGACTCCTGCCTTGATTGGGGCTCTTGCCCATTCTTATCCTTCCCCCTTATTGAACTCTTGCCCGTGTTTATCTCTTCTTCAACCTATTTAACAGAGCCATTGGCTCTGTTAATCGGTTCGGACCGATTCCCTTCCTTCCCTTTTGCGTTTTTCTTCTTTCATTCTTCTTTTTTTACAGGTTGCAGGTTGCTGTGTTTGGCTACGGGAGAAGCTGTACGAGAGCTTCATCATCATCAAAGGCTTCCTCCCTCCTTGAATATCAAAGCCCTCAGCACAGGCTCCTCCTTTTCTTCTTCTTCTTCTTCTGCTTTTTTTTTTTTTTTTGGTTTATTGCATCATACGTATATGCATGCATGCTCATTCCCTTTGGTTTTATTACCCTCAACGTGTTGAGACTTTCCTCATAGTGCATCTCTTGCACTCTTTTCCCCTTTATTTTATTTACATATTCATGTCATATCATTCATATCTCCACACCCTTTTTTGCATAGGGGTTTAAGGGCAATCCCCTTAAGGTGTGTATTGTTCATATTTTTCATGCTCACCTATATTTTTATTGAATTTGATGCTACACCATTGTTTCTAATCCATATCTTTTTGGTGTTATCGTCTTTGTTTTGCAAGGGTAATTAATTGAAAAGACTCTCTTCGTCGGCCGGCCGATCTTGAAGAGAAAAGGAGTACTCACATCCCCCGCATATTTGAGGTATTTTGCGATCATCTCCCCATATAATCTCCACTTGAGACCCTCGCGTCTCTGGCGATCACACACACTCCACATTAGCACCCCGTGCTATCTTATTGCTTTCATCATATCTATTGCTTTTTTATATTTAAGTGGATTTTTAAAGAGATCTACAGCGTCCAGGCCCCTGGACGCCTCCTTCCCCCGCTCCCCGGTCTTCTCCATACAGCCTCTCGTCCGCCCATTTAGCCTAAGAAACCAACAAACTGAAGTTCTGAAGGGACTTACCGGATTGTGCTCGTCCTCCCCCACGTCGCCAGCACCCGCAGGGCCCTCCACGGCCAGGATAGGTGCCTCCGTAACGATCTCCTCCTCCACGGCAATCTCCTCCGCCTCGGCAGCCTCCTCGGCATGATCTCTCCACCCCCTCGAATGACGAGCTCGTCGTTTCCGCCTCCCCCCATCCTGGCTCGGGCCTCCTTGCTCCATTGGGACTGGGAATGGGTTTTCTGGAATGGCCGGATCGTCAGAATGAACAGTGTAAGTGAGCAGGGGGGTGAGGCCCCCCCCTATATATAGAATCAACTTCATTTGGGGCGTCCAGGCGCCTGGACGCCCCCACCTTTTTTGTTTTTTTCAAAAGAATTCAAATTTTAGGGGCGTCCAGGCGCCTGGACGCCCCCACCTTTTTTGTTTTTTTCAAAAGAATTCAAATTTTAGGGGCGTCCAGGCGCCTGGACGCCCCCAAGATAAAAACAAAAAAAAAATTAATAAAAAATGTAGGGGCATCCAGGCCCCTGGACGCCCCCAAAATTAAAACAAAAAAATTCGAAATAAAAGAACTTAGGGGCGTCCAGGCCCCTGGACGCCCCCACAATAAATTTTTTTTTTAAAAAAATAATAATAACCCAAAAATACAAAAAAAGAGAGATGAGTGTACAATCCAAGCAAAAGCACAAAATAAAAACAAAAACACAAAGAAAAATGAAAATCACAAAAATAATAATTAGGGGAACAGGAGTCCAAAACATCCAAAAGTCACACTTTATTCCATGAGAAAGCCGCATGAGCTAGATCAGGGGCTTAGGCGCCTTAGGCCTTAACTTCCCTAGTTCGGTTACATAAGCCCTCCAAAGCTCGCATTTCTCCCCCACATGCGCTAAGGCTTTTCCCGCAACGCTCATCTTCCAAGGCGCTTTAATAGCCTTCGCTTCCTTCGCGTCCGCTTCCGTGCCTAACTCCCTCTTCTTCAAAGGAACGATCCCGGTCAGTGATGAGAACGAGTGGCGTGGAAGGCCGATCTGGAGGCAGCACCGATGCGCGTCGTAAAGGACGAACTCGGTCGCGCCGATCAGTTGGAGCTCGGCTCCGGGAGAAGGCCTCATGAGAAGTTCAAGAGAGAGGAGACATGCCGGAGCACAAGTGAAGAGAGTTTGTGCCATGATTCGAAAGTGAGACCGCCAGTCTTCACGCCTCTTCAGCCATGGAACTCGGTTCGCCACGGTGCCACCGAAGCCTAATACGTCGGCTATGTGATCAGGGGGGCTTTGTTGAAAGAGCTTCGAACCGGTCGGCATCCCCTCACGGTGGTCGAACTTGAAGTGCAAGTCAATCCAGCAATTCAAAACAAGTGCGCAACCATAAGGAGGCTTACCCATGCTCGAGGCAGTAAGGCTGCTGTAAAGATAGGCAAGGATGGCCGGCCCCACCCTCTTGCCGCTCCAAAACCCGTGGATAGCATTCAGTTGGTCCTCCTCCATTATGGTGTCGGCATAAGGAAACAGAAGAGCCCCCGCCAGACAGATGGTAAAACCTTTCATGACTCCTTCCAAGTGTTCATCATCTGGTGAGCCTTTCAAGGCATCCATGACCCATACCGCGAGCCTTCGCAAGTCGATTCCCTTTTGAGTGCGGACCTTTCTGACTGCGTCGGACAGCATGAAGCTTCCAAGGATGCTCTCGGAAGTCACCTTTGTCAACATCCGCATCGGCTTCGTCTTCCCATCACTCTTGAACTTCTTCAGTCCAAGCAGAAGCTCCACCTCCTCGAGGAGAATGGTCACCTCGAACGTGGGGAAGATGAAAGTGTGGGTCTGGGGATGCCAGATCTCCACTAATGCGCCCATAGCTGCCCAGTCCATGCGGATTCTTTCGTAGTGCTTGGCATGAATAAGGAGCCCCTGAAGATGCCACTTCGAGAGTATAGCCCTCATGACAATGGAGATGTTAGAAGTTAGCTCTGAGAGCCATGGCAGTTTTGAAAACTTCCTCGGGCCCGGAAAGAGCGGATATGGCTGGAAAGAAAAAAAAGAAAGGAGGGAAAGTGAGAAGAGAGTTCATGCAGTAAAATTTGAAATAAATCAATTTACCATATGTGACTGGATCGCCCCACTCAAATGACCCTCGAGGTCGGAAAGTCGCCTGATCTCACTACTAGGCCTGCCCCTCTTCATGACACGGGAAGACTCTCCTTCCATCCCGAAGTCCCTAGACCCTCCTCTTGAATTTTCAAAATCCCCCTTTGGTGCATTTGAATAAACTAGCCTATGGGGTGGTACTTATAGGAAATGGGAGGTGCTACGAGACGGGACGTCTCACATGTGTGGTTAAGTCATGTTTTGTCCTTGTACTGTGGTACGATTCTGTGATATTTTTGTGCTTTCTGATGTATTTAATCTATGATGGTCTGTGCAGGTTTTGCCAACAGACGCTTTTTCACGCTATCCTGTACGCCATCCTTTAATGTTTGGTCCTCCGTGTTGTGCATCGTACTATACGATATTTACGCTATTAGAACATGTCAAGGACCTTGCGACCTGAACAAATCTGGGATTTGAGTTCCCCTTTAACAAAAACAGAGATGATTCCAGAAGAATTCGGGTTGCATGGATAGGCTGTTAGCTGGTGATAGCGTGGGGACGACGGTTCCATTCGGTGAGTTGGTGCATGGACAAACGGGCCCCGGCTTAGTATCGGCTCACCGAACTGGTATCCTGACCCATTCTTAACGAGTTGATAATATTATCCTTGACTATTTTCTATTTTATTTTATTTTAATTTTTCTTTAAACCCAGCATGCATTCATATAGGACTTTAAGTCTATTGCGGAAAATCACTAAAGTAATTCGATTGCGAAGGTCGCTGTGCTTAAATTCCGATAATATGAGATATTCCATTCCGAATGAAGTACTACGTTTTCTTGAGACAGCCCCACACTGTTCTTCCAAAGGAGACCCTTGTTTGGATTGATCCTCAAATATTCCTTTACTTTTTGCTCCGTTTTACCCATCTTGGCCGCAGCACTTCCACATTGGCTGGTAACCGCTCCCCAAGGTGAAACCTGCAGGTTTACGACCCAGGTACTTCCACACAGAGAAGTTGGTCCCCCTTTTTTTTTACTCGTGACTGAGCGCACATCTTATCCTTCCTTGTTTGATTTCCGTCCAAACAATTGTTGAATTCGAAAGACCTTCTCCCAGGTCGTCTCGTTGAAAACTCTAAAAACATTCCAAAAATCGTAATGTTGAAAGCGTGTATCATCACACCTTGGCATCTACTTTTTAGTCTATTTTCACTCCATTCCATTCCACTTCAATGCCATTTCACTACGTGACACTCCCTTGCAAAACAGACGCCAAGGCGGGGCAGCCGTAGACACGCCGTTCTTGACGTTACAGTGAGTAAATCTCATATTACACTATGATACCCCAAGGCGGCCTTCACATTTTTTATTGCTCTGATGATTTCCTATTTTTCTGATTTTTTTTTACATTTTTCTGAATTTTTCCGTGAAAAATCTTGGAGGTGTCCAAGAGACTGGACGCCTCCATAAATTCATATATATATAATAATATTAAAAATAATAAAAAAAATTGAAAAATCATGGAGGCGTCTAGGCGCCTGGACGCCTCCATAAATAAAAATAATTAAAAAATTAAAAAAATCAGAAAATCATGGAGGCGTCCAGGAGGCTGGACGCCTCCATAAATGACACAAAAAAATTGAAAAAAAAATAATAAAATAATAAATAAAAAAATATATATATTCTTGAAGACGTCCAGGAGACTGGACGTCTCCATCATCCGGCTCACGGGCGGCCCCGGCCATCGACTGACCGTTGCTCAGTCTGTCGTTTGAAAAAAATCCAAATCATGGAGGCGTCCAGGCCCCTGGACGCCTCCATCATTCAGCTCACGGGCGTCCCTGGCCACTGCCCGACCGTTGCTCAGCCTGTCGTTTAAAAAGAATCCAAATAATGGAGGCATCCAGGGGCCTGGACGCCTCCATCATTCAGCTCACGGGCACCCCAGACCCCGACTATTCGTTGGCTGGATTGTAGTTCGAAAGGGATCCAATGCAATGGAGGCGTCCAGGCCCCTGGACGCCTCCATCACTCAGGTCACGGGTGCCCCTGGCCACTGACCATCCGTCAGCAGGTCAGATTGTCGTTTAAAAAAGAGCCAAATCATGGAGGCGTCCAGGCCCCTGGACGCCTCCATCCTACAGAGCTCTATAAATAGAGGCCTACCCCCCTCAGTCCAGGGGTCGAAAAAGAGAGCGCCGGGAGGCTGTCGGATTCCATTCCTAACCCGTGGGTGTTTTGTAGGTGAGGTTCTGCCGGATTCCTGGGTGCCCGTGCTCGCAGGAGAAAGGCCGTCTTCGCCCGTCGCGCTCCCACGTCATCCCTACGCCACCGAGGCTCCGCCGGATCTCGCCATCGGCCATCCAATAAGCCATTCTCCTCTCTTTTTCCTTAGATATCTTGCATTCATCATATCGCATTTTCACCCCCTTTTGGGGGAGTCTCTTCCTGTTCCTACGTTGGTATAATCACCATCCATCATAAGCATTTTCCTCCTACTCGTGTCCGAGAGGGGTTTAAAAGACAACACCAACCAGGTGTGTGTCCGGCCGTCATTTCGTTACTTGCATCGCTAGAATTGATTGCTGCACCTTCGTCTTTCTGATCCACTTGTTATTTGGTTGTCGTTGTTTTGCAAGGGTACTCAAGGAAAGCCCTCCCCGTCGGCCGGCCGAAGGGGGAGGAAGAAGTAACCCACCATTTCCCGCTCTTGATGATTCACAATTTCCGTGCCTTGTGCCAGGTACACGCGATCATTTCTTTTCATTGAGGTAACCCCTCTGGCGATCACATCCCTTTGGCATCCTACGTATGCTCTTTTCTCTGTTGACATGTTGCATGACCCCTTCCCCTATTAGCTTTTAGTTATTGCGAGTTTGTAGCCCGTCGCTCGCGTTTCTCGTTCCCTTTTGAGTGGATCTGCATTCGGCAGTCCACAGGGGCCACCTTCGTTTGCTCTGCTCGACTAGCCCCCATCGCCACCTACGATCAGTGAAAGTCCCCTCCTTTTTCCGTCCAACTCCCTCTCTAGGCACCGAAGGTGAATATATATATTATATATATATATATATATATATAGAGAGAGAGAGAGAGAGAGAGAGAGAGAGAGAGAGAGAGAGAAATATTCACGTGGGCCGGTCCCATGATAATTTGTCATGGGGCCGACATCTGAGCCCTTAAATGTAAGGGCCAACGTCCTATGTGAATATCTCTCATATATATATATATATATAGAGAGAGAGAGAGAGAGAGAGAGAGAGAGAGAGAGAGAGAGAGAGAGAGAGAGAGAGAGAGAGAGAGAGGGGGACCCTACGTGCACCGATGTACGCATGATGTTAAGATACACTTAAAAGACGTCTCAAAATAGATGCCGCACATAGTTGGCCCGTATAGTTAGTTAAGTGCCTACAATTGATACGGTGAAACAAGTAAAACTGTTGAATCAAATACATGTGAAACCATTCCCAAAAGATAGAAAGGGGTCGTTGTGGCTTCCCTCTATAAACCAACCAAATCTCCACTGCAACAACCGGCGTGTGGGGAGTGAACCACGGCAGTCCGGGCACTTTTTTTTGTTCACCGGAAAAACATCATAAAACTGCATTTTCCCTTGTTCAGACTGTCGTAACATATTTTACAGTGTTTTCTTTAAGTTTGGAGCGTCATGAATTATTGAGTTTCAAAATTTATCATACTCTTTTTAACCCATTCCATTTTTCAATTCAAAATCAAAACTCAAAATTAAAAAAAAAACATAACTGTTGATTTTAAAATCACAATTATATTTTCACAAGAACCCGTTATTTTGCAATTATGTTATACCGCACACCAAGTGACCAAACAATCTCCGGAAATTTAGGGTTTTTGTATATATGCTTGTGAAAAATTATCTTACATATATATATATATATATATATATATATCTTCTATGTATTAATTTATTATCGCCATGTCTTTATAGTTATTTTTTTAATAAAAAATATCAAAATTTATTGACAGAGATGAGAAGTAGGAGACGACCGAATGTTTTGTAGATATTCTGATTTCTGACAGAAATTAATCAGAATGACACACGTGACAGTTATAAGTTCTAAAAAGTATAACATGGACATATATGTAAAAAAAACCCCTAAGAATTTATCCATTTTGCAATTCCCTCCCAATCCCAAGTCCCAACCCGATAACGCGCTCGCGGTGAGAGAGGAAAGCCAGAAGGAGCGGCCCCCTCCCCTCTGCTCTCCCGCCAATACCTCCTCCTGGACCGGCATCGATGTGCACCCCGGCATGCTGCCCCGCCTCTTCTGCTCCTTCTTCCTTGCACAACCCGGGCACCTCGTCTCTGCCGCCCCGCCTCGCCGGCGCCCCTCGCCGGCGCAACCTGCGCTTCCGCGTGCTTTTCCCTCCTCCGAGGTCGTATCCTTGGCAGCAGCTCTTGTCACAGCGGCCCGTTGCCACGAAGTCTCCGAGAAGGCATGGTCCTTTCCCCCTCCTGTCTACCTGGCCGTCTCGGTCCTCTTTTCCTGTTGACAAGCAGTTCTCCGACGAAGAAGAGGATGACGACGAGGAGGAGGAGGCCGCCGAAGAGTACAGCGACGAGTTGCTGGAGGCGTCCGAGGAGGAGGAGGAGGACAGAGTGCAGGAGACGGCTGCTGTCGGGGAGGCGGTGGATGGGGTTCGGACGTCTGGGTTCGAAGAGCACAAGTGGCAGCGAGCTGCAAGTTTCCTGGCGGATGTGAGGGAGTTCGGCGAGGAGATCATCGATTTCGGGGGCCTGGCCGGCATTTACGATTTCTCCTTGGACAAATTCCAGGTTTGTGTTTCTTGTGACCGTTTGTCCCATTCTCCTTTATCGTTCCTGCAGGAAGTCCAGAAAACGAGGCGTGAGCACCGGCGAGGGCATCCTTAAGTCACCCTTCAATAATCGTCAAATTCCGAATTTTAAGCCCATCATTTGTTTCCCTGTGTTGTATGGAGACATATTTTAGAAATGAGTTCATACATTCAAATTTCGCGGTCTCTGGTGCTGTGTTATGATAAGCGTTCTAGTTTTTTTTTCCTTTTCAATCTAATGGTACAGTGAAGTTGCCATCATACTGCAATTCCCTAATGAGAAGAGAAAATATAGACATTAACCCTACCAAGCTGGTTTAAGATTATAGGACACACACAAAATGGGAAAGAGTGCTAATCGGCACAACACG
Organism: Amorphophallus konjac; assembly: GCA_022559845.1. Taxonomy (NCBI): domain Eukaryota; kingdom Viridiplantae; phylum Streptophyta; class Magnoliopsida; order Alismatales; family Araceae; genus Amorphophallus; species Amorphophallus konjac. The sequence continues at coordinate 207,250,641 of CM040129.1, forward strand.
ATGATGAAATTCGATCATGTTAGGTCCTGTACCCCTGTTATTAGGGTAAGTCATATAGAAGCAAATTTTGAAGAGAAGGTCCCTTTTTTGATACATAAGAGTGTGGCATCGCATCTTTCTGATAAGCTCTGGACTTGATCCTTAAATGTTCTGACATCCCCGTCCCATATGTTCACTTTAGACAAGCTTGAAATATCAATGGGTTTGTAGCCTTATCTTTGGTAAGAGAGAGTTTGTTGAAAGTCCCATGAGGCCAGTTAGCAGGTAGAAAGTTATCTCCTTACCTACACAGTGTAAGTTCATGCAAGCAATGCCTAAAAGGTTCACGTAGACTTTGGAAAGAGATGGACAAAGAGGGAGAGATGATTGAGAATTTTACTCTGTGGGTGCAGTGGAGGGGGAAATCCAAATGCAATGAAAAAACAAAGAAATCACAATTATAGGTTTTGCATAACTTTGAGATGTTTGGATGGATCTGCTTGAAAAAGAGCTCTATCCTTGTGAAACTGAGTAAAAAAAATTTGAGTACATCATTTGGAACAAAAAAATCTTAGCATCATGATTTACATCATGAAACTGAGTAAAAAAAAACGAGTACATCATTTGGAACAAAAAAGACTTAGCATCATGATTTACATAAAATATCTAAAAAACACTTGATATTGTAAATTTGGCAGGTTTTCGTTTACGTAGGTGATCACTGAGATTGATATAATGATGTAATATTTATCTGAAGTTATGAATTTAGTTACTTGATGGCATATGTCAATGGTGCTTTTAGTTCTGAGTGTTGAACTCTATCTCTATCCTTTTGCTGGTGGTATACTAAATTCACCTCATGGTATTTGCATATGCTTTTGCAGCGATTGGCTATCCAGGCATTTTTGGGAGGTTCATCTGTTGTAGTTTCTGCACCAACAAGTAGTGGAAAGACGTTAATTGCGGAAGCTGCAGCTGCAGCAACAGTTGCAAAGGGCAGGCGACTCTTCTACACTACTCCATTGAAGGCCTTGTCTAATCAGAAGTATCGGGAATTTCGGTAATGCAATTCCTATTATTTTCTCAAAAGTTATTTCGTCTCTACAAGCTCTTTGAATATTACGTGATTATTTAATTATTTTTTCACAAGTTTCTTTCTGCAATTTCATTTTTGTCACATTTATCTCATAAATGTCATTGCATCTGTCCATCTCCCAGCTTTTATTTTTGTGCATTTCTAACAAGCAGATAATCTGCTGTAGAAATAGAGACATGTGAAAAATCCTAGTTAGCAATGTAGTGTTCAGATAAAACTGGCCCGTAGGGAAAAGTAATCTTGAAATCCAGGGGAGATATGCAATGGTAGTAGCTAATTCTTCAAGCTACCATGTGGGCCAGTTGGGAAGAAAGGAACAACTGGATTTTCAATGGTAAAAGCAGAGCAGAAGATCAGCTAGTGTCCTTCTGTGGCCATGCCAATGCATGGCGAAGTTTGGGAGGGGTGAATGTTTTTAGTTCTAGCCTTCTGTGTGATCTTTGTTGGGAGCCAGCATACAACACCTTGGTTTGGCTCTTGTGCAATGGGTATTTTCTAGGGAAACTTTTCTGTAATTGGTGTATTCTTTTTTACGGAAGAGCACACAACTTTTTGCCTTTCTTCTGCACCTTTATTTTTTTTGAGTTTAAAGAATATGTGGTGCCACACAGTTTCAGAAAAACAATAGTATCCTTTTCATACAAGGTTTGTCCTACTTTCTGCATATTCCCTTGGTTGACCTGAGTCTTTGTTATCATCACAATATTGACTGCTTAGCCATGCTTCCTTTCTATTTAGGGACACATTTGGTGAAAGTAGTGTTGGTCTTCTAACAGGAGATTCCGCCATAAACAAAGATGCTCAAATACTAATAATGACTACAGAAATTCTGCGGAATATGTTGTATCAAAGGTAATTTTGGAAGTGTTCTTTTATAGTAGTAAGATAATTACTGGAATGTTTTGTTCAGTAAAGCTTCTGGAAAATTTAACACTTGAAGTGTTACCTCTTGCATCAGATGGTGATGCTTTTGTTTTGCTTTCCAGTGTCGGAATGGTTTCTTCTGAGGGTAGATTGTTCCAAGTTGATGTGATTGTGCTGGATGAAGTACACTATCTTAGTGACATATCCCGTGGTACTGTATGGGAAGAAATAGTATGTAATATCTAAAATGTGCTTGTCATTTGAACTGGTTGATCTGTTTTCCCTTTTTACTTTAGTAATTCTCAACTTTTTTGACATTTAGGTGATTTATTGCCCGAAGGAGGTTCAACTTATATGTCTTTCAGCAACTGTTGCAAACCCTGATGAGCTAGCTGGTTGGATTGAGCAGGTAACACGTAGCCTTTTCATTGATGTTTTTATTTTTGAAACAGTGGGAAGATGCTGCGACTTTTGGTTTCCAAAGCTGTTCAATCTAAAAATATTTGTCTGTTGAGGATGCCATTTAATTGAAAAAGAGTGAAGAAGATTTCAATATATGTATTGCCCTTTTTCTTCTTGATTAATCCTTCATGCCCTCTGACTAGGCCTAAATTTTTGGCCTTCTATTTTAAATGCAAATCAAACTGGCTATATTCCCCACTCTCGACCCGAATGGCTACATGTCACTCTGGGGATGTCCTCTACACCTTGGCTTCATTTTCCCAGTTGCTGGTTTGGATAAATTAAAATTTTCTAACGACAAACAAAGATACTTATTGTTGGAGTTCTTCTGAGAACTGTATTTTTTGGGTATGCTTACATATCCAACCACTCTTCTGACACTGAATCAACCAATACGTCTAAAAGAAAATGAAGGGGAATAAAATCGTCTAAAATATTCTTAATATTGTGACAAAATAAAGCTCACGCTTAAGTTGTTCTTTTATCTTTAACTTGTTTTGTTATTGAAAATCTAAAATTAGCATGACATGCCATTTTTCTTCTATTTTTTGAATAAGCCTGAAAAGAGTAGCAGGCAGAAACTTTTAAAATATTGATTATATATCATCATAAATTCATAATTTCTGAAGCCGTGTCCCCTTGGTTCTGAGCATGGGGTCGGGCTGGCTGGGCGGGGTGCCCGCCGACGTTCGTCTTCGGGGTAACAACATCCCTCTGGGAAGCGGTGGGTTGAGGCAGGGTCCTCTCCCCAATGCTGTACCAAATAGGAAAGATGGAGGCCTCGCCGGAGGTGGAAGAGTAGGGACCCGTCGGGGCGTCCTTCAGCCGGAGCTGACCTGCTTTAGCTGTGGCAGGAGGGGTCATGTCAGACGGTTCTGCAGGCTCGGGGTGTTGCCTCTGCCAGGGTTTAGTGGTGCCTTTGGGAGTTGCCGGACTTTCGCTGAGGTGGTGAGGAGCAATCCGGTTCCAAGGTCTAAGGGGCCTGTGAGCAAGAGATGGGTGGATGCAGGGATGTGCCCGTCGGAATACTTGCAGGACACGGTCGCCTGGCTAAGGTGATGCCTGTGTGTGTCACCGTTGGACGGGTCATTTGATACTGAGGAGATCAGGCAGCGGCTGGGGGATGTTGCCGGCGGCTGTTGGGAGGTCTCAAGGGTGTCTGCGTCTGCTTTCTTGGCAGTTGGGCATGAGGAAGCCGTGGTATCTAGGTTGGTAGACACGAGTTTTCTCGCGGCGGGGGGTGCCCTCCTTTGTATTTAGCAATGGTCGGAAACCTGGGGGACTTTCCCCAATCCGCAATTGAGGAGTACCCGCATCATCTTCGAAGGGATCCCGATGTATCTCTGTAATGTTGAAGGCCTAGCATTCTTGGTCTAGAGCATTGGCTGGGTGGAAGGGGGCACCTTGGGTTTCATGGCACTGGGATTGCGGATGGCAGTTACTGCGACCATCTAGGTGGCCAGCTCGGTGGCGGTCTCCTACGTTGTCATTGTCGACCTAGCTGGCGCCAACTTCATCGTGCGCCTATGGGTGTTGAAGAGTTGCCGGTTGCGCTGCAGTTACAACTTGGGCATTGGGGCCTGCATTTGGAGGTGGAAAACGAACGGACATCTCTGATTTGGGCGGGTTATTCGAATTCAAACCGCGTGGGGCTGGCTACTATTCACGGTCCTGGTTCATCGACTGGACCGGCTAGCGACGGGGTGGAATCGGGTCATGGCTCAGGTGGTTCGGGTTAGAACTTCGGGCCCGCTTTTGAGGCCTAAGACTTACCTAGCTCTACTAAGGAGGGCCTTGCCGGCTCTTCGAGACCCGCAAAGGGTCTTATTCCTTGCCGGTAATGCCTGTTGCCTGGCGCTCCCCCGCTTATCAGAGCCCGACAACGCAGGGTCTCTTGCCAAAGCCTGCTGCCTCTCCGACGACTGCCAGAGGATTCTTTGGCTCTAAGATGGCAGCCTTCCCCCTCACACTGCCTTGGCGAGAGGTGGACAGACTGCACGGTGTGCCACCGTCTGCTGCAGGGGCCGGCAAGGGGAAGCAAGTGCTTCTGGAGGATGTGCAGTGCCTAGATGCACTGGAGGATCGACGAGCAAACGACGGGAGGGGTGGAGCTCATGCTTGCCCGTCGTCTGCCGACTCTCTACTTGGCTTCCAGAATTCTAGTGGCCTGGAGGTGTCGACAGCTGTGCAGCCTTTGGGATCTTCTGCAGAGAAGAGACGACGGCTGTCGAAGGGTGGAGCTTCTGATGGGACTGGCAAGGTTAATGCTGCAACTCAGTCTTAGGAGGCAATCATTGGGGACCAGTCCTCCCTCTCCCTGGTGTTGGCCCCAGCGACTTTCAGTTGGGAGCAGGGGGCCGGTCGATGTGTTTCCTAGGCCTTGGAAGAACAAGAGGAGGCTATGTCTGAGGGGGAGGATGTCTTCCCGGTGTCTCCCGGGGGAGGTACAGGCGTGTGATCTCTAGTGGATGCTGCTTATGCCAGAACCTTCATGGGGAGGGAGGTGGTGAGAGAGCTGTTGGGAGAAGTTGAGAAGTTTATAGAGGAGCGAGTGAGGGAGGTGGCTGATAAGGTGGGTATCTTCTGTGTTGGTGTAGAGAAGGATGTGAGGAGCGCTTTCTCAAGTATTAAGAAGAGGTGGTGGGCGGGTATTTTGTAGGCAGAGAGGGCTCAACAGAGAGGTGAGAGAGAGGGGGCTGATGGTGGTAGAGAGGAGGGGGGCACCCCGCTGTCTTCATGAGGATTGTCTCATGAAATGTGAGGGGGTTAGGAGTGATGGAGAAGAAGAGGGCGGTGAGGGAGCTTATCAGGATATGTAAGATCGATATCCTTTGCATTTGGAAGACAAAGTGTGTAGATATTGGGGATTCTCTTTTGAGGGAGATTGGAGGGACTAGACATTCCAAGGGGGTTGCTTCCCCGGCGGTGGGTAGGTCATGGGGGGTTATGATCTTTTGGAACCCTTATGAGGTTGAGGAAGTGGTACTGGATTGACATATTAGTAGGTGGGCCATTACCTTACACTTCCATAATGTAAGCGATGGCCTCTCTTGGGACTTCTCTGGGGTGTATGGACCTCAAAGTAGGGAGGAGAAGCGGCTCCTATAGGATGACCTGGTTTGCCATCATCTTTTTTCGGGTCGGCCTTGGTGCGTTGGTAGGGATTTTAATGCGGTGGCTGCTTCGTGGGAAAAGGCAGGAGATAGTACTTATTCTTGGGAGATGGAGGACTTCACTGATTTCATTGAGGCGACAACGCTGGTGGACATTGGCATGGCTCAGGGGCAACATACTTGGTCCAATCTGCGAGCGAATGCTTCATACTCCAGGTTGGACAAGTTTTTAGTTTCTGTTGGTTGGGAGGATCACTATCCTCATGTGTAGGTGCTTCTTTTGGCTAGATCGGCTTCTGACCACAAAACCATCCTCTTGAAAGCCAACCATTTGCGGGATAGGAGATACAATTTTAGACTTGAGAAGTTTTGGTTTAGGGAGGCTGATTTATGGACGCTATCAGGAGAGCTTGGGCTAAACAGGGTGGTGGAAGATCTACTATGGCCACTTTGGTTAGAAAGCTGCAACATACTGCTCAGGTACTTAGGACCAAGGTTTGCCGTCCCGCCCCGACCCGCACGACCCGACCCGACCCGACCCAGGCGGGCGCCGGGTCGGACGGGCCGGGGGTCGTGGACGGGACGCACCTGACCGCTTTGTCCCGTGCGTCCCGCCACGTACCGGTGCGGTGTGAGGCGGGACCCGGCTCGGTACGAGCGGGTCGGGGCGGTTCGGCCATTTAACGGGCCGGAGGGGAGGCTCCTCCTCCATCCGTCCCAGCAGCGAGCGGCGGTGCAGTGGCGTTGGACGGTGGTCAGAGTGGTGGACGGCGGCTTTGGGCGGCTCAGGGCGGCTCAGGGCGGCGATTAGAGGTAGGTAATTTTTTTTTTTGGTTAAATGATCTGTGGGGGGCCGCCGGAGGTGGGGGGGCGGTGGGGCCGCCAGAGGTTGGGGGGCGGTGGGGGAGGGGGGAGAGGTTGGGGGGGGCGGTGGTGGCCGCCGGAGGTGGGAGAGGGGGGCGGTGGGGGGCCGCAGCAGGAGGGAGAGGGGGGAGGTGGGAGAGGTGGGGGGGCGGTGGTGGCCGCCGGGGGTGGGAGAGGGGGGCGGTGGGGGGCCGCAGCAGGAGGGGGAGGGGGGGCGCCGGAGGTGGGAGAGGGGGGTGGTGGGGGGCCGCAGGAGGTGGGAGAGGGAGGGGGGCGGTGGGGGCCAGGGGCAGGGGGGGCCGGGTCGCTGTGCGACCCGCCCGACCCGACCCGTCCCGCGCCGAGACCGGGTCGGCCGGGTCGGCAAACCCTGCTTAGGACATGGGGAGCTGATAAAATCCTCCCAGGCAGGGTCGCGGAGGACATAATCCTATAGTAGCTTGAGGGCCTTGACTGTTTGGAGGAGACAGTTTTGATGGATGTAGATGTTAGGAGACTCAAGGATTCTTTGAGGGACCAGTTTGATGAGATCCTCTCTAGGGAGGAAATCTATTAGAGATAGACATCGAGTGACAAATGGATCAAAGAAGGCGATATGAACACCGCTTATTTCCAGCGTATTGCTTCAGGGAGGAAGAGAGTTAATGCCATTACATGCATCTTGGTGGAGGAGCTCACTTTTTCTACAGATGAGGATATTAGGTGTTAGGCGAGAGATTACTATTTACAGAGGAATGAGCATTGGAGGTCGAGGATTGCAGATGATCTCCTATCCCGTCGTTTCACTGAGGAGAGGGATGCCATTACCTAGAGTTTTTCAGAGCAGGAGATCCACCAGGCAACCTTCTCACTTACAGGGGATAGGGCTCCAGGGCCGGATGGCTTCCCACTTGCCTTCTTTCAGAAGTGTTAGGATGTCATTAGAGAGGAGCTTGTGGCAGCTGTGAGGGAGTTTCAGGAGAGGAGGGTTCATTTGGGGGGCATCAATAAAACCTTTCTAGTACTCATCCCCAAGAAGCAAGGAGCTCAAGATTTTCAAGACTTTAGGCATATTAGTCTATTGAATGGAACTTACAAGATCATCACTACGTTGTTTCTTTGAAAGTGGAAGATCATCACTAAACTGTTGGCATGGAGATTGGTCAGTGTTATGGACAGGTTGGTCAGTAGGTATTAGGGAGCCTTCATCAGGGGAAGACATATTTAGGATAATTTCTTGGTTGCTTATGAGTGCTTATTTGTCACGAAGACTTAAAGAGGAAAAAAAGGGTGGCATTGAAGCTAGATTTCGAGAAGGCTTATTATATTGTTAATTGGCAGTGTTTGTTTGATGCACTAGACAAGATGGGCTTTGGAGAGAGTTGGATTGGATGGATTAGAGCTTGCATTTTCTCAGCTTTCTTCGTAGTCCTTGTCAATGAGAGGTTGTCCTCCTACTACAGTGGTAGGGGGCTCCGATAAGGGGATCCTATATCCCCTCTCTTCTTTGTACTGGTGGTCCATGTTATGAGTAGGGTGTGGCTGAGAGCAGAGGTTTCTTGTTTGATCAGGGGGTTTTAGGCTAGCAGAGGGAGTCTTTCAGTTTCTCATTTGTAGTATGTAGATGACACCATCTTGTTCTTGGCAGAGGATGAGCAGCAACTTCATGTGACTAGGTTACTGTTGGTATTGTTGGAGGAGGTCACTGGCCTCAAAGTCAACTTCTATAAGAGCATGCTTGTGGGGGTTAACATGGAGGAGTGTCTTCAGAGGGCGGCCTACATTATGGGTTGTCACATAGGAGCATTCCCTATCTCATATCTCGGACTCCTGCTGTCTCCTGGCGCTCTACATTGTGCAGACTGACTTCCTATTGTTCAGAGATATAAGTCTAGACTAGATGGTTGGAAGACTAGATTGTTATCATATGGGGACAAACTGGTTTTATGTAGATCAGTTCTGGACAACTTTCCTATCTACTTCCTCTCTATGTTTCAAATTTCGAAGTCGGTGGCGAAGAAGATTGAATCTATTCATGGCAGATTCTTTTGGCATGGTAGTGGAGGGAGATGCAGGGGCTGGCATGAAATTGCATGGGGTAGGGTGGCAGCTAGTAAGGAAGAGGGAGACCTGGGGATCAAGGATGTTAGGGACTTCAATTTAACTCTCTTGTGCAAGTGGCTGTGGAAGCTAGGGGCGGGAGAGGATGGGCTTTGGGCGCAGGTTATCAAACAAAGGTACTTTGGCAAGAGGAGAGTCTGGGATTTAACACCGACTTCACAGCATAGGACTTCTTTTCTTTGGCATGACATCTTGACTTGCGGGGATGTTATCATCTCTAGCGTGCAAGTCCGACTAGGAAAAGTCGACAAATGTCTTTTCTGGAGGGATAGATGGTGGATGGTACGACGACTTCTCTTTGGAGGATTCTTTTCCCAGTCTCTTTGCAGTTTCAATAGATCTGTTGGGGTTAGTATCTCAGGTGTTTGACTCCTAGCTCTCCGGTGGCACTTGGGCATCCACTTCCAGGAGGGACCTCAGATCCGAGGAGATGGAACAGGTTCAGGATCTCCTCTCCTTCCTCGTTGACTTCCATTCTCTGGCTGACAGGGAGGATGAGTGGTCATGGAGGTGGGGAAGGGAGGAGGCCTTCTCGATTTGTTCTACCTATACCATTATCTCAGGTGGAGGTGTTCGTCATAGCTTCGCCCCTCATGTCTGGAGGTCGAAGAGCCCGTTGAAGGTGAAGCTTCTAGTTTGGAGGATTTTCCACGGCAGGTTTCCTACTCAGGATAGACTGCTTCGCTTCCTCCTGAGTATCCTGTCGGCTTGTTGCTTGTGTGGAGAGGAGGATGAGACCCTATACCACTTGTTTGTAGGTTGTTCCTAGTCATGGGGGGTGTGGGGAGAGTTTGCTAGGAGGACCCATTATATTTTCTGCTGGCAGAGAGAGGTGCAGCGCTTGATTCAACGGTGGGGCAGAGGTTGGCTCTTTAGAGGGGACGGGACCGTTTGGTGGTTGATCTTCCATGCTACTTTGTGGACGTTGTGGGTGGGAACGTAACAATTGGATTTTTTGGAGGGGGGCTAGTGCAAGGACGCTATTGTTTCTTTTGTTTGTAATAGAGTGAGGGAATGAGCTAAGCTTCTTTGTAATGTGAATTCCCATAACTCCTCTCTTTTTATTTTGTTGGGGGTTAGAGTGCCACACACTGGCTTAGTGTGACCTTATTTTGTATAGGGAGTTTTTTTGGGACTTTTTGGTCTATACTTGTACATTCTCTTTTTCATTTAATACAAAAGTTGTACAACCCAATTTCAAAAAAACATTTAATGTTGAAATTTGTAAATTTTATTTAATCGATCCTTCTAGATTTTATTATATAACAGAATAGACTTGGTCCTAACAGAACTTGGCCTGATCAGATGCATCTGAAATTGAGCCACTTGCCATTCCTTTGGTGCAATTGATCATCTGTATATGGTATTAGAAATAATTTATCGTCAAATCATGGTAAAAATTGCTCTAATGCTCGCAAACATGTAACAACAAACTATATGTTTGTCAGTTCAATTCTGATTATGTCATGTCCAAAAGGTCAAATAGAATACTTGGTAGCTACATTCACAATGGGCTGTAATAGCACGGTTTGAAGTATGTTGAACCCTAAACTTTTGAGGGTGTGAAATATATATATATATATATATATATATAAGCAGCCTTGTTGATCTTGATCCCGGCCACTCACACTCCAAATAAAGGAGATCATGACCATGAGTTCATCCGACGGTCTGTTAGTGATCTTATGGCAATCCTACGGTCCGATTGGGATGAAACCTAAATCTAACGGTCAGATTTTGATCCGGAGTAAATCCAACGGACGGATCTTGACTAAATTTAAATCTAACAGTCAGATCTTGATCGGGAGCAAAGCTGATGATCCAATAGTGATCATATGGCGATCCAGCGGTTCGATTTTAGCTGGAGATATAATCCGATGGTCTGATTGTGACTAGGATACAAAATCTGATAGTCCTATTGCAGAGAAGCAAATATGGTCGGATTTTGGCCGGATATAAAATCCAGTGATCTGATTGTGACCGAATGTAGATCCAATGGTGGATTCAAGGCTATGTAAATCAAATGACCCGAGCATATAATCGGGGACATATGTACCATGTGATATGAATTCAAAGAATGAAATGTTCAATTTTCTTATGCAAGTGTATGTCTTTAATGAGTGGTTTGTTGGGTACAATGTGGGATCTAGAGGGGGGGGTGAATAGATCCCCTTATAAAAATTTGGCTCAAATTAAATACCACACAAACCAGCTCAAGTTAAACTAAACGGAAGCTAATGTAAATGATGGCTCACTCCAAACAAGTCTCGAACACTTAACGGGTTGAATGGATAAACAGGTGATGGCTCACACAAAAGCTACTAGTTAAGCCGATGGTATCATACTTATAAGATGAATGTCAAACATCAAACACACAGCCCATCCTGTGAAGGAGATAGATGAAAAGGATCACACACACACGATGCAAACCACGAACACACGAGATTTTTAGGTGGTTCAGTTCCCACCAAGCAGACCTACGTCCACCCCCCACTCTACTAGAGTGAGGCTTCCGCTGTCTAACAGTTTGAACAGCTGATCCACAGTTTTGGGGAACAAATTCCTACAAACGCTGAGCAACACAGCTTGCTTAACCCGCTGAGCAACACAGCTTGTTTGGCCCGCTGAGCAACACAGCTTGCTTGCGCTGATACACAGCTTAACGAGGAACCAATCCTTAACACAGCTGAGCCTCATAGCTTGCTTCGCTGACTAACAGCTCGATGAAGGAACAAATTGAAATGAGAAAATAAAACAGGAGAACCAAAGGAAAGACAAAGCAAATGTAGCTCCGAAGGAGCAATATGGTTTGGATTTGATCCAAAGACCAACAGATCTGCAGTAAGCACTGGCCGCACACTATTCCTCACGAACTCTCTCTTTCTTTTTCTCTTCTTCTTCTCACAGTCTCTCTCACAGATGGCTGCTCACTCTTCTTTCTTTTTCTCTTCTCACGTTCACACTCTTTCTCTGTCTCTCTTCTTCTTCTTCTTCTTCGCACGAGCTTTCTTTTCTTCTCTGTGCTTGGTAGCCCTCACTGCATTCTCTTCTTCTTCTCCTTTCTTCTTCTACAAGCACACCCTCCAAGCACCTTTTTCTTCTGCAAGCCATCACCTCTTCTTCGAAGGAAGACACCCTTTATAGAACAGGGGCTTCGGAATAGCTTTTGGATAAAATGACCTGATTCCATCTTTTTCTCATTGGTTCACGTGGCATGAGAGAGAATATTCTTCTGACATAGTACCTCGGATCACGTGCCAATCATGTGCTTCGAGCTTGGGCGCGTGGCAGTCACAAGAAAATTAGAATTCACCTTACCGGGCTATTTGTCAGACTTAATGAGTTATTTGTCACCCTTGTCTTCAAAGAGTCGTCGCCTTAGCTGCTTTCCTCTTTGCCTTCAGCCGTCGCCTTATCCATTTGTCACCCTTGCGGGTGTATTCTTCACAACCCATTTGTCACCCTTAGTAGGGTATTTTACACCCTTACTAAGCCATTTGTCACCCTTATGTGACTATTTGTCACCCTTATCTGCCTTGCCCGTGTGCTTCTCTTTTCAGCCTTACAAGAGCTATTTGTCACCCTTAGGAAGTCATTTGTCACCGTTAGCTGGGTATTTGTCTGCCTTAAAATTTTTTTGTCATTCTTCTTCTTTTGTCCGTTTCCTGTGTCCACTGTAGCTGGCAAAAACTTGACTGGACCTCTGAAGCTTGCAAAAGCTTGACTTTGGCTTGTTGACTTTGATTGGGTCAATCATTGACTTGGTCAACTTGAAGTTTAAACATGGCTGGGTCACTTTGACTGTTGTTGACTTTGACAGAAGTCAACTTTGACTGAGTTGGTTTGACTGTGGTCAACATCCTTTTGGCAAACGGAGTCCAACTTCTTCTTCTCCTTCAGCTTCTCAACCTTACCTTCATCTCAATCTATTTGTTACCACTATCAATCTATTTGTCACCGTTGAGAAGCTATTTTTCACCATTGAGAATTCATTTGTCACCACTAAGTATCTATTTTTCACCCTTAGTCTTCTTCAGCTGGCCAAGGCTTCTGGCGTACTCTTGCGTCGACTCATCAACAGTGCTACGTCGACGCAGCTAGCTCATTTCTTCATACCTTCAGCTTGAACGGGGCTGGAGTCGACTCGAGCGCCTTGTGGAGTCGACTCTCCTTCTACGGTTTCTTCGATTTCAGCCAGCCAATCTATTTTTCACCGTTAGGTACCTATTTGTCACCCTTAGGTATCTATTTGTCACCGTTATGCCTCTATTTGTCACCTCTGTGCCTTTATTTGTTACCACTAATCCATCGCCATTGGCCTTAGCATTTATGTCTTGCGAGCTGCTCTGGCGTCGATGCTGTGAGCTTCTGGCGTTGACCCCATCAACGTGAGATCTTCTTCTTTGGCCATTCTTCAACACTGTGAGCCCATTTGTCACCGACACGGGACTATTTTTCACCGATACGGGTCTAGTTCAGCGAAGGCTTGCGGTGTATTTTCTAGTTGGGTGGAGTCGACTCCAGTTCACCAAGGAGTCGACTCTCTTTCAGTTCTTTTCAAAGCGGTGAGCTCCCTTCAGTCTCTTGAGCCATTTGTCACCCATAGTGACCTATTTTTCACCCTTAGGTAACTATTTGTCACCCTTAGTTGAACAGTTGTTAGCGATAACTGGCAGCATCATCTAGTGACTTCGGTTGACCGAAATTTGTAAATCGGTCGACCAATCTGGACTCAAAGCTTTGCCTTTGAACTGCTGGCTCCTCTTCTGAACTGCTTGGCCTTTGACTTGAAGCTCATCATGTACAACTGTGTTTTACAACATCTTCAATTAATTTCTTTCTGTCAGCTTGTTCTTCAACAGTTTGCACATATAGGAAGACATCATCAAAACATATGATCTTCAAGAACGGATGAGTCATAGTGTTGACATCATCAAAACACAAGGGCACAACATGGTCTTCGCAATCAAATGCTCAATATTACAACGGATATTGTAGAGGTTGAAAAAGTTTCTTTGACAGTTAATCAAAAGTACTCGGACTTATACCGATATAAATAACACCGATTACGGTCGGTGAGGAAAAGTCCAATACACAAATCCTAAATCGTCTAATAAATTAAACCTGCGGGATTAATAATACGCATGCTAATTAATTAGTTAAAAATGTGCATCTTTGTTCAATAAATGAACGCCGCAAAAATAAAATATTTATGCTATTAAATCCGCATGTGAAACAAAGTATTAATTTGTACAAAGCCATATTGCTTGATATCCACCATTTTTGTAGCATATTATATAATTTTTTTAATTACTTTCTTCAGCTAGAGTGTTTCAAGCCCCCTTGGATAATCGTGGACTGATATATCTGCATGAGACTTTCTTATATTTTTGTTCAACTAGAGTCTTATTAGTCCTATTGGATAATCATGGCCTGATAAATCTGCATATTCATTCTTCCCCTTAGTCGGTACCTGTATATTGGAGGTTCTCAACTGTTCACTGTTCACTCTAGATTCATGGTAAAACAGAGTTGGTAACATCCAATGGACGCCCAGTTCCATTGAATTGGCACTTTTCATTGAAGAACTCATTGCTTCCACTTCTGGATGAAAAAGGCGCAAAAATGAACAGGTAACTTTTATTAGCTATGTCCCTCGATAAGTTGTTCCATAGTCAGAGGTAGTCAATCTCTTCACATTTTGTTTGTGGATAGGTTGGTTTTACCTGGACATTTTGATTCTTTGTTTACATATGATAGATTGATATCAAGTCAAGTTACTGGTCATTGCATAGGCATTTGAGGCTAAGGTGACCCTTCGGTCGTCTCTTGCCTTTGACTACAAAGATATACAGCCAGTTCAGCTGCTTTGGGTTGAAAGGAAGAGGACATGGTGAATGAAGATGGGGAAAACCAGCATATGTTGATAGCTGCCATGATGGCTTTGCGCACCCCCTCCCCCAACACACACACACACACGGAAAAATCAAAGAGGAAAAAGCCTGCTTTAGGCCAAGTGGTTTTTAGGTCCAAGGTTTTCATCACTTGGTAGGAGATTCATCAATTATACAAGTAGAAAACTAAAGGAAGATCCAGTTTGATCAGGTTCTTCTCCACTCCCCTAAATGGCCGCTTCTTAATTCCATGGTCTTAGAATCCATGGTGGAACAGTTTACCAATGATTTAATTATAAACAAAAGGATCTATAAAGTCAGCAAATAGAGAAAATTTAGATTTCTTGAAATAGGGCTATCAGGTCTATCCATCACATTTTGCCACTTCAATCTGCCCTCATTGTACCATTTTTTGTGAAAATAAACAGTTATCCATACTAACAGGGTGCTGTTGGGAGTTGCTAAAAGTTGAGCAAAAAAATCAAAGCTGTCTGATAGTTTCATCGTATGCTGAGCAGGAAATTGTCGCTTGATTATTTGCAACTTTCTTCAACGAGAATTGAACAGCACCGGGATAGTCGGACGAGGAAAATAAATTCTAGGAAGGATAAAAACGAGTTGACATACAATAGCATCGTTAATATTTCAAGACAGAGAACATTGTCGAAGAATGACATAGACATAATACGCCGTTCACAAGTATGGCTTTATGTGTTATGTCATGGTTGTGCCTGTTGCTTTATTCTGGCAGATTTATTTCAAGGTTTATCATGTTCCATTTGCTTCTTGTTCTTCAGGTTCCTCTTGTTAAGGACACATTAAGACACCTTCAGGCAAGGGATATGCTTCCAGCTGTATGGTTTATTTTTAGCAGAAGAGGATGCGATGCAGCTGTTCAATACCTTGAAGATTGCAATCTATTAGATGAGTGTGAGAGGAGTGAAGTAGAACTAGCTTTGAAAAGGTTTAGGGTCAAATACCCAGATGCAGTCAGAGAATCTGCTTTAAAAGGTCTGTTGCAAGGGGTTGCATCACATCATGCAGGTTGTTTGCCTCTTTGGAAATCATTTATTGAAGAGCTTTTTCAGCAAGGCCTTCTTAAGGTCGTTTTTGCTACTGAAACACTTGCGGCTGGGATAAATATGCCTGCAAGGACAGCTGTCATTGCCTCTCTTAGTAAAAGAAAGGAGTCAGGGCGCTCACTTTTAAGTTCAAATGAACTACATCAGATGGCTGGGAGAGCAGGGCGTAGAGGGATTGATGAAAGGGGGCATGCTGTCCTTGTTCAGACTCCTTATGAAGGGCCTGAAGAATGCTGTGAGCTGCTTTTTGCAGGTCTTGAACCTCTTGTTTCACAATTCACTGCATCATATGGAATGGTTCTGAATCTCCTTGCTGTATGTATCTGTCTGTTGTGAATCCTCTGCAATATGCCTGTTCTCTATGTAACGCTAAACAATTGTTTAATCTAATTTACAGGGTGAGAAAGTTACTCGTCGATGGAAGGAATCAGATGAGATGAAAATGCTACATTCAGGAAGAACATTGGAAGAAGCTCGTAAATTAATAGAGCAAAGCTTTGGGAACTATGTTGGGAGCAATGTCATGGTCGCTGCAAAGGAAGAGCTTACTAAAATTCAACTGGAAATAGAGTTTCTGTCTTCGGAAATCAGTGATGAAGCTATTGACAGGAAGTGCCGAGACCAGTTATCAGATATAGAGTACAGTGAAATTTCTAATCTGCAGGAAGAACTGCGGGTCAACCCTTGCAACTTAGCTTTTGAAACATTAGCATCTTCTTGTAATTTTCAACTTAGCATGCATTATTTTGGGGTTATTTATATTCTGCAGCAAGTTCTTGTTCTATTAGAGGCCTTTGTTATTTTCAAGGTTCTTTGTTGCTTATTATCTATGTAACGGTATCTTTTCTTGACAAATCTGTTTGTTGGAAGCATTCCATTTTTTGCCTAGGTGCATATATGACTGTAACTTGGAAGAAAGACACGCTATTCATAATGCATGCAGGACTTTCTATTAAGGAGATGGAAGTGTGCAGAAAAATGCTTTTGTACATTAATTGTATAGATGATGATTATGAAAACTTATAATTCAAAAACTGATGGTCATAGAGACAACGAAGTTGGGCTGTAAACTAACACATATCCCTATAGAGACAAATCATGGTCTGAGTGAGTCAATTCAGGAACTACTCAGAGAGTTCCAAGGGCATGTAGCAGACATTGGTGGGATAAATTACTCTATTTGTCGCAAGATCATACCTTTGTTATGCTGTGATTGTGGTGCATTAGTTCATGCATGCTCCAAGAAACATCCCAATTGAGAGCTGTGGATATGATGTTAATTACCAAGGTAGATTATTGCCTGGCTGTCAAAGGCACACTGATGTTGATTGGGTTGAATACAGAGATGATAGAAGGTCTAGCAGAGGCTATTGTACCTTTGTTTCAGGAAATCTAGTGACATGAAGAAGCAAGAAACAGACCGTGTATGCCAGGTCAAGTGCTAAGGCAAGGTATAGGAGTATGGCAATGGAATGACAAAGGTGTTGTGGTTGAGGATTCCACTTAAGAGTTAAGACATAGGGATGAAGGTGGAGATCCCCATGTGTGACAGTAAGGAACAATCAATATCATCAATAACTTAGTTCAGCCAACAAAACATATTGAGACGAATTTGTGGGAAACTAGGTTCACAGGAAATATGTCTTCCCTATGCTTATTCAGGAGATCTAGTCGCAGATTTCTTCACTAAGGGATTGGCGAAAGGTCCATTCAGCTCTACATTGCATGAACCGTGCATGATCCTACACTCAGCTTGAGGGGGAGTGTAAGAAACAGTGTCTTTTCTTAGGGTTACTTCAGTCCTTTACCCTGTTTTAATTAGAGAGCTGTCTTGGTGGTTTTCTTGTTTGTTAGTCTTAATGTCTTGGTCGACCCTATTTTTGAAGGATAAATTAGTCACTATACCATCATCAGTGGGGGAAAGAAGAAATCTAATAAATCTTTCTTTTGGGGGCTGGCACCTTTTTATGTGTGTGGATGCCGGCTACCTCTTGTTTCTCCATCTATGTCATTCTTGTTGTGTTCTTTTATACAGAAGCATTTTTTGTTCCTTCAAAGTCTGTGAAATACTTGTTTCTCATTGAGTAATTATATTATTGTCTTGAAAAGATTGAAGGGACTTTCTTTAAAGCTTATAAGATCATGTTTTGGAAGTTCTTTTAGGCTCTTTAACATTTGATGGTTATTGAACACCCAATAAAGCCCTCCGAGCTATTTAAATAACGAATTTTCAAATTAGTCCAGTTTCCTTTGCTATGATCTGTTTGCTAAATTGGCATGTGTCGACCAAAATTCTCAAATGACAAAGGATGATTTTCCCAGTATTAACATATTAGTGTTATTTATCTTTGGCTTGCAAAGTTGTATGAACTTCACCTTTTTCTTGTTCCCAGGCAGAAAAATGGCTCCGAACTGAACTGCGAAGAAAGATGGAATTGGAAAGGATGATTGGGTGGAAACCTGTACTAGAAAACTTGGGAGATGGCCACTTGCCATTCATGTGTTTGCAGTACAAGGATAATGAAGCAGTTCAACGCCTTATTCCTGCTGTTTATGTTGAAAAACTTGATTCTTTTCCTTTTCCCGAGGTTAAGAATATGGTGAGTCTATTTTTTGGTAATTTTTTGCTATGTCAATGCTCCAGGCCCTGGGTCCACCTAGGCTGGTTTTTCCTCTGAGTTCAGAAGATCTGTGACCCCTGATGAAGATGCAAAAAATTTCATAAGTGAAGATTCCCGATAACCAAGTAATTGCATGGTGTTTTTGAAGTTCCATTTTGGATTGGAAGTCATGGATTCAAAACGGAGAAAAAAAAGTCTTTACAAACTGTGGGGGAAGGCTGCATATAATTGACCCTCCTAGACCATTTTGGCGGAATTCTGATGGCGCTCTGCTGCCCTTTTAGTTTGTATATGTCTACCTGATCATGGTACCAGAAACCGGCCATTTGGTTTTTAAAACCTTGCACCTGATACCATATCCGGGTACATAATTTTAGTTAGGTGCTTTTACAATTTCTAATTCCTGACATCTATACTGCTGACCTTGCTGATTTTGATAATTAATGATATTCTTACTTCATTAAAAATTTCTCCTTCATATTGTCTCTTCATTTGAAGGAATGCTTTAAACATTTGATGTCTTAAAGGGCTGTGGGTTAGTAGGTCTAATCTGATTATCTCTGCCTTTGCAATCTCTGCTTGGTTACATTGGTTCAGCTGAAGCATGGAATCTGCATTATTTGATCGATATCCTCTTGGATGTTTCTCTTCTCTTTGTTCTTTATAACATGGTGTTATGTGACAGGTATCTTTGGATTTTCCTTCTATGAATACCTTGGGAACTGGGCAAGATGTTGGAGACGAATCATCAGATAGTAGACCATCATGTTATGTCGCTCTGGGCTCAGATAACATTTGGTACCTTTTTACAGAGAAGTGGATTAAGATGGTGTACAAGATTGGTTTTCCCAATGTTTCTTTAGCTGAAGGGGATGCCTTGCCTCGTGGCACTTTGAAGGAACTTCTCATGAAGGAAAATATGCAGTGGGAGAAACTTGCTGACTCTGAATTTGGGCCACTATGGTGTATGGAAGGATCTCTCGAAACATGGTCATGGAGTCTTAATGTTCCAGTTCTGAGTAGCCTCTCTGAAGATGATGAGGTATATGTTGTTTATAAAGGAAAAAGAACCCTTTAATCCTTGCTTTTCCTGGAATGCTCTTCACATTCATTGTTGAAAACAATGTTTCGTTTATTGCCAAAATTAAATCATCCACATCAGAATTTTGCTGTGTATTTCAATCGAAGCTTTATTAGGCTTCCTGATCAAGTATAATCTGCTGTTTTCTTTTGAGTATTCTAATTATACAAGAAAAAGCTACAATACAGGTTAGATGATGAGTGGCTAAACAGCTTGGTCAATGTAAATTATACAAAAGGTGTGATATTTAAAAAAGAGTTCATTTTTTAATATCTTAATGGCATTTGCTTTTATTTATCCATGCTCACAAAGTAGTTTATCATATAATTATCTCAAAATATTGTCATTACTGTGCATTTCTGAAGAACTGTTAAGTTGAGTTGAGCCTTCTTCGTGCTTGTTCTCTTTGCCCGTAGATGAGACAATGGTCCCTCAAATACCAATCAGCTGTAGAGTGTTACAGAGAACAAGAGAGCAAAGTATCACGTTTAAGGAAAAAGATTTCCAATGCTAAAGGTTTCAAAGAATTCAAGAAGATTATAGACCTAGCTAGTTTTACCAAGGAGAAGATTGAAAGATTGGAAACTAGATCAAGCCGTTTGATTAGAAGAATTGAACAAATTGAACCATCTGGCTGGAAGGAATTTTTGCAGGTACTTTCCACTGCTCAAATGCATTCTTCAGTCTAGTTTTAACAAGCTTTCCTATATATACGTCTCATATGTTGCTTATGTTTGGTTTTTGCCTCATGATTTTTGTGAACGGAATGCTATTTCCTTGGCTAATCAGGGACAGAGATGGCAGATAATCTATTAGAATAAAAGGGCATGCGAAATGGGAAAAAATCAGAAATACAACTAAGGAGTTCATTTTTAAATTGTAGGGGACAATAGTCAGTAAACATTAACATACTGCAAGCATAAGAAGAAGCGAGCTTAATTATGTTTATGGGAGGTTAACTCTCCGATATGTATACACTTTCAAAAAAAATCTCTCAGATATATGTAACTTTAAATTTCATGATTGGTGAAAGATGGTGGGTGAGAAAGAGGAAGATTTGGATAGTGTTATGCAATATCATAGTAACTCATAATTTTGGTGGTTATTGAGGAAGAAGTATGCCCCAATTGGCAATTGTATGCAAATGTTGCATGAGAGCTTACTGTTCCACACCCTTTTGTAGCCTTTCCACTACGAGAGGGGGGGTTGGATGCTTCATTTTAGTAGACAATCATTTCTAGGTGGTGGCTGTTTCACATGCGGAATTTTTGGATATCCATTTTGTTGGATAAATAGATGTATATTTCAGCATATTTGTTAATTCCGTGCTTTTGAATTTATCAGACGATTTAGGGTTCGTGTACTAGATTTTTCTCCACTGACCGGAGTCGGTGTTAATTTACATTGGTACAAGTTCGAGCATCTTTGATTAACTGTCAAAGAACGCCTTTTGTCTCTATCTGTTATGACATTAATGATTTTGATGATCGCCCGTGACGGGTACATACTCTTGTGAAGAGATTTGAAGACTTTATTTTCTTGAATATATGTGATTTGAATTACAATCGGTCTTTCCAGACCTTTACGTATGGTCCTGATTGTGTAATTGGGTCTTCGGGATTATATCCAGTTGCAACTAGAGCCTTTAGGATTTGCTTCAGTCTGCATTTGTATCTTTGAATTTGATTTCGTTCTGATCGGGTCATTGAATTTTCTTTCGTCCCCTGATCGGACGATTGCATTTGAATTCTATCACGATCGGACCGTTGGATCGTCAAGATGATCACTGTCGGTCCATCGTAGTTGCTTCATGGTCATAATCACTCTTTTGATTGTGATTGGATCCTTAAGTTGTCTTGGTGTCCATAAAAGATATTTTCGCACAAGGTAGGGTATATTTGTAATTTTCCACCATCAAGGTATTTCTGCAATTTTCCCAAACATTGGGGTGTTCTTGTAATTTCATACTCTTTATGGAGATAGTCCCGTCGTTTCATGACTTCTTGGGCATTAACTTTTCTTGACTTTTTGGATATAGTCCCGTCACTTCTTGACTTCCTGGGCATTCCTATTTTTTTGACTTTTCGGAGATAGCTCTATCATTTCTTGAATTCCTGGGCATTCCAGTTTTTCTTGGCTTTTTAAGAGTATATTTGACATTTCTTGACTTCTCGGAGATAGTCCCGTCACTTCTTGACTTCCTGGGCATTCATGTCATTTCTTGACTTCTTGGGAATAGCCCTGTCACTTTTTGACTTCTTGGACATATCTTTCATTTCTTGACTTTTTAGGAATAGTGTCGTTACTTTTTGACTTCTAGGGTATTCTCGTCATTTCTTGACTTTTTGGGAATAACCCTGTCACTTCTTGATTTTTTGGGCATTCATGACATTTATTGGCCTTTTCGGAGATACTTCTTGACTTCTTGGACATATCTGCCATTTCTTGACTTTTTGGGAATAACCCCATCACTTTTTGACTTCCTGGACATTCCTGTCATTTATTGACTTTTTCGGAGATAGTCCCGTCACTTCTTGACTTCTTGGACATATTTGTCATTTCGTGACTTGTCAGGATTTATTTATAATTTCACTCATTTATGAATTTTCAGACATGATAGCTCATGGCCATGAAAAAGATACATGGATTTGGGTGGTTAGTCATAAGCCGAACTCAGGAGAGTGCACGCCGCTTCAAGGAAGGGGTGTGATCCCGCTCCACCGAGTCGTGCAAACGGTGTAAATTGGAACGAGAGAATTTTAGTGATTTTAAGACAAGCCGGGAACTTTGTGCAGTTTCTGGACCGAACAATAGCTTTCATATAGCTTTCCCACAAATGAGGTATTTCTGCAAATTTTTCATATTTCAGGGTCTTTTTGCATTTCTCTCAACATTGGGGGTATTTTTACAATTTTCTCATTATCGGGGGCATTTCTATAATTTTTCTGTCATTAGAGCTATTTCCATTAGGAATATTTCTGCATTTTTTCACGAAATTTCTAGAACCTTTGACATTTCTGCGAGATTCTAACACTTCTAGTCATTTTCCTTCAATTTCCATTTTATTTTTTCTTTCCCTTCCATGCATTTTGATTTTCTTTAAATGTATTTTAATTTTCTCTTTAGATGTACAGCTTATGGATTTTTTGATTTTCCCTTTCCATGTATAGCACGCAAATTTGCACAGGGATCTTTCTTTCAATGCACTGGGCTAGGAAAACTAAATGCACTGGGCTAGGAAAACTAGCACACGGATTTGCACATGGATTTTCCTTTCAATGCACTGGGCTAGATTTTCCTTTAAATGCACTGGGCTGGGCATTTGCTTTTTTCATAGTATTAGGAGGTGAGAAGTCTCTTAGGCTTACCACTCCCAAAGGAGGTGACCAGAACTCCTGAGGGGGGCCTTTATTATGGTAACCATACCCTCTTCTTCCTATGCCAGAGTCTTATTCCTCTTCGTGGAGTTCCTACTGTGGACTGGGCAAGCCTTTTACACTGCTGCTCTACTTCTTCCTTCTTGCTACTGTCTCCTTCTCTTCATTCTGTTGATCCCTTCCTCTAGAGTTCTCTTGTTCCCTCCTTTATATATGCATTAGACAATGGACCAGAGGCATGGTGCCTCCGGTGGAGGCTTGAGATCCCCCTCTGGTGGAATCTCAATAGGTAGGCTACTTCTCCTCCCCCCTTCTCTTCTTCTCCTTCTTTTTCTTCCTTTCCTTTTCCCCTTTTTTTTGGTATGCTACGCATGAAAGAGGGACCGGAGGGGGTCCCCCTCCGGTGCCCCTGCGTGTTTGAGAGTGGGCGGAGAGGGGGTGCTCTTGTGACCTCCTTTTTTTACTTTTTTCTTTTTCTTTTTTAAAAAATTTTAGGGTTCAACGAATGCCCCCCACGGGATGTCTGTCAGAGCCGGAGGCGATGGCGGGCGACCCGTGCATCTTAAAAATTTTATTGGCTTCTGCTAATGCTTTCATGGCCCATAGCTTTGATGTCCCTCCTGCTTGTTATGCTTGTGTACATTATCATTTGACGATTTCTTTGTCTTCTTTTTCTTGTAGGCAATTCGACATGTCTCGTGCAAGAGAGAGCCTTGCTTGTGGGTTCTGCCCCTATTGTTTCAAAAAGATTGATGTCTCCATATTTACACGCAAAATTTTCGGTCATCCGATTTCGTTGGATGGATATGCGTATATTTTGGCATATTTGTGAATTCCGCGTTTTTGGGATTTATCAGACGATTTAGGATTTGTGTACTGGACTTTTCTCCACCGACCGAAATCGGTGTTAATTTACATCGGTACAAGTCCGAACACCTTTGATTAGCTGTCGAAGAATATCTTTTGCCTCTATACGTTGTGACACAGATGATCTTGATGATCGCCCATTACGGGTACATACTCTTGCAAAGAAATTTGGAGACTTCATTTCTTGAACACATGTGATTTAAATTACAATCGATCTTTCAAGACCTTTACATATA